>OX465595.1:307990769-309240769 GCA_950022295.1 Bromus sterilis
AAACATGCCGATGGATAGGGAATTGGCCATGCTACTACAATTTATTCGGCCAATTATCCTCAACCATCATATGCTATACCTTATGATATTAATTCTTTGGCACCATGTGCAACTGTGGATGTTCATAATTCGGCTCTGCACCTTCATGCTTATAGCCGAATAAGTGGAAATCCTGCAGGAGCACATCTTCCTTTACCTAAAACTGTATTATATAATCTTTCCCGTACACAATTGCATAATTTCGGCGACATCTCATTGCCGAAAGAGTCTAATAGCATTGGGGGGCAATCCAATGAAGATTGGGTTCAAGTTGGGAGAAAAAGATTAAAGATGGCATACCTACAATATTTGTTGAGTTTAGACGAGAAGCCTTGCGAATCAAAGAAAGAAATAATAATGATTTGGATAATAGACACAATTTGGTTATTGAAAAGGCCGAATCAACTAGTGTGTGTTCCGAATCCATCAAATCCAAAGAAGCAAGCGCCATTAAGAGAGGGCATGACGAGCACATGACAACCGTGCTTGATTTTTCTAAAGCTGGGGGAACCTATTTCCTGCCCTATGAGTTCCGTGCCACAGAAATTGATGAGCATCAAGAACAAAGTGATATTTCCGAACAAAATTTGGTTGATGATGAACATCAAGAACACAAGAGTGCAGCTGAGAAAAGTTCACCTGACAATCATTCGAGTGATGAAGCACACAACAAAGAGAAAGATGAGGACAAGACGTTGGAGAGTCACCCAAAACTAGAGCAAGCTATTATTCAATTCAAGCAACCATCATGCTCTTCCAACGTGTATGTCGAGGTATGTGTAGCAAGTAATTTATCTATTTTCATATTCATTTAAGGACAAGAAGGTAAAAACTGCAGGTGATGGGATCAAGCTTTCAAGGACACAAATTATTCCTGAGCGCAATAATGATATTCTTGAAGGTGAGAGTTTTGTCAAAGTTACAATGAAGACGCCAAGCACTGGGGGCAACAAGAAAATCCAATGATTGATGCTATCACAACCAAAGAAAGCAAAGGCCGAAGTAGACGGAAAGGTAAAAATCCGAAAGTCACTTTCGCGCAGCCGTTGGAAAAATACCAAAAGATAAGTGAGGAGAAGATTGCTTATCGGTCAAGTAGTTCAAAAGCATCAAGACCACCCCGTAGGCGCAAATCTAAAGATCAGTATTGGCAAAAGGGAAATTTCAATGCATCATGTTCGTATCCTTATTTTGGGACGCCAATACCGATGTCATGGATACCTCCCTATGCTTATATGAATCAATATCCAGCACGGGACAGGTATAATTCTATGGCACATTATCTATCTTATTTTGAACCATCTCATCAATATTATGCAGCTCCAAGAATATCCACATTTGATGAAAAATTGCATAACAAAGACCGTTTCAATCAAAAGAAATCGGTCTGAAGCTCAAGAAAGAAGAAAGAGGTGGTCAAGCAAGTATATCGAGTTACAAAACATGGTCACAAGTGTGCCACTTCAGATTTTCTTTAAAATGACAAAGATCCAATTAAAATGTTAAAAATGACTAATAAAGGCAAATAAGAGGAGCAAACAAATCTTCAAAATCAAGATGCCAAATCCGAAGAGAAGAATTTGATAGTGCACAAGGTTAGAAAAGAATTGCCATTGCTTGAACAAAAATCACAGCTAAGGCACCCACTCGGCTTATCGTATTGGCAAAAGAAGAAGTTGCAAAAGCTTAGTGCACAATAACTTGAAAAGAGGAACATGGAATGGGTTCCTAAAGGAAGTACTTTAAACAGGAATAATGCGCAAGCTTCTATTGCAAAAAGTGCGGCAAAGATGAAGAAGGAAAATAGTTTAAAGAATGAACAAACAAACCAAAGGTTTCCAAATCATTGGTCCAGAAATTATTCATATTCTTCAGATATGCCTTTGATGCCCATGCCAATGGATTCATCCTCAGGTATGATAGGTTAGCCTCCATGGGTTTATTTTAGGGACAATTACATTTATACCCTTAGTTGTGTCCCACCCGTCTGATTTGCCCCTAGTTTCAAAAACACACGTGTTCTGTCCCAGCCACTTTGAAAATCTTATGCTTTTGCCCTTTGACCGTTTGACCGCAACTTTGAAAACTTCAGAGCAAATTCATAGTATCTCAGAAAAATACAAATAAGATATCAAAATCTTCAGAAAAACATCACCTATATGTGCGTGTCATTTGCAATCATGAAAAAAGTGTTGGAAATTCCCCATCTCAATTAAAGCTCATATAATCTTAGCATGAATAGGAATATCTCAAAAAATTCAAAAATATCTAAATTAGTTTTTCTATAAACATTGATAAATGTTTTGAGTTCTTGGAAAGTTTCATCATGAAATAACATTCATGAATGTCATGGCAAAAAAAACAAATCCAACACAATAAAACAAAGAATTCGGAGTGTTGGATTTGTTTTTTTTTCCACGACATTCATGAATGTTATTTCATGATGAAACTTTCCAAGAACTCAAAACATTTATCAATGTTTAAAGAAAAAATAATTTAGAATTTTATTGAATTTTTTTGAATTTTTTGAGATTTTCCTATTCATGCTAAGATCATATGAGCTTGAATTGAGATGGGGAATTTCCAACACTTTTTTCATGATTGCAAATGACACGCACATATAAGTGATGTTTTTCTGAAGATTTTGCTATATTATTTGTATTTTTCTGAGTTAGTATGAATCTGCTCTGATGTTTTCAAACTTACGGTCAAACGGTCAAAGGGCAAAAGCATAAGATTTGCAAAGTTGCAGGGACAGAACAGGTGTGTTTTTGAAACTAGGGGCAAATCAGACGGGTGGGACACAACTAGGGGTATAGATAGAATTGTCCCTTCATTTTAATCCGTGGGTGCATTACAATTTGTCTCATCATGAAAGGGGTTTACCGAATTACTACTCATTCGATTAGCTGAGATCTTGTTGCTAATATACATAGACGATATATGACTATCGCCCTAAGAATATTCATGGCCGATGGAGTGTTGACATCGTCCTTAGAACCTATATGGTGCAAAGTATTTTTCGGCACGCAAGATTTGCCGAAAAATAGGGGGGCATGTGTTGACACCAGTTTTTGGCACGGCAATAAACCTATATAAGTTGAACTCAAATGAAGAAGTGCTCTACATGAAAAAGTTGGGTATTGTTGATGTGAACAACTTTGTAGTTCGAGCCATCGCCATCCGATACCATCTCGAAGGCCGAAACTGTGTTTGAAGCAGTATTATCCTAGAATTGGAAGCACTATTTTGCCAATTAGGCCTTCAAGACATCATCAAATGGAAACACCTTCTGCATGGAGAGGCTTGGTCTCGTCGAGCCGGTCGATTTTCATATTTGAAACATCCAAATCCGAGTTCGTATGAAGGAGTTACGGCCAAAACAGTGTTGCACTGAAAAGTCAGTCCGGACCATCCGGCTAGACCTCGGATGTCCGGATAATTACGACCCGAAGTGGGTTTTTATCCGGACCGTCCGGCCTGGGGGCCGGATCGTCCGGGCCGAGGTCGGACCGTCCGGGCTATGGTCCGGACCGTCCGGGATGCCCGCGAGGAGTCCGATTTTTCTCGGGATTTTGGTATATTGAACGCGAAAAGGACTTGTTTTCTTGCAAGGGAAGTCCAACCCCGTCATATATAGATGAGGTGACGACCGATTGAAACAACAGACAATCGAACAAACATATCTACAATTTCAAACCCTAATTTTATCTCTCTCCCTTGTATCTTTCTTCCTCGTTCTTCGTTGTTCTTCTTGTTGCAGGGCAATGAACCTTGAGGCTCTAGGGGTTATTAGGTCGACCTAGGGCAGCCCATAGCCGCCGTTCTCCCTGATGGGGTCCCTCCACGGAGTGTGGGGTTTCGGGTCTACAAAAGCGCTCGCCGGATTTCTTGCGTACCGCGCTTCCGGTCGGGTCTCCTTATGCCCAGTGTTTTCACGACTTGCGTCGAAAAGCATTGTCCTTTGATCCAGTTTTCATTGTCATTCTCCCTCTTGACACTCACGGTTTTTTTTTTACGACGTTGTCGTCTCTCTACGGAAAATCTCTCGACGGATTTCGTTGTTCGACATGGAGTAGAGTCCATTGTTGGTGGTGTTGAAGATCGTCGACTCTTTTCTATCCCCCTTTCCCTCTCCCCCGGATCGTCCTGGATCTCAGGACGAGATCCCTTGTTGGTGGTGGTGTATTGTAACAGCCCAGATTTCACAAAAATTAAAAATTTTGTTTTCGGTGTGAATTGGTTGATTGCCTGCTTTGTTTGCAGTGTTTGCATCGCCGATTTTTCGATTGGCAGTTATTTTCCCTCTCTTATCTCGTACCGGACGGAGACCGACCCTTGCCACCCTAACACTCGACCTTTGTGACACCAGGTTTCACCCGATCACCGTCGCAAAAAACGGCACAAGACCAGCCGAAGCCATCGGAACAAAAAACCCCATTTAATAATTAAATGAGTTATTTTATAGGGTGCCGGAAAATATTCTCGAAACGTCATCGAAGTGAGGTTGAATCGACGGGCTCGCCACGCTGAGCACGTGGTTCAAGATTTGGTCCGAATCGGAGGTCGTATGCACTCCCGGCGGTCAGAAACGTGGAGTGCCAGACGCGAGAGGGAAAACCCAAGGGCTTTTGCGTAAACTGCCAGCCACCTGGGCTATATAAATACCACCACTCTCCTACCCCTTTATAGGGTTTCCCTAATCCAAAATTGCAGCCACCCCGCCCCCCAAATTTCCCCAAAAATTCTGCCCACAACCCCCGGTTTTCGAAACCCTTTCTCTCCCTCAGATCTGGACCATCAGATCTGAGATCTGATGGCCCAGATGAGGCCACGTCGCCTCCCAGGCCAGCCAGCCACCTCCCAGCCGCAACCGGGCCCCGCGGGGCCAAGCTGCCGCTGCTGCGGGCCCCCAAAGCCCATCCAACGACCACCGCTCGCCCTCGCCGTGGAGAAGTCGTCGCCGGCCATGGCCAGTCACCGCGCCGGAGACGGCCACGCGCGCCATGGACGCGTCTTCCCGAGCTCGTCGCGCCGCCACTAGGAGCACGCCACGCCGCCCCTGGCCCCGCCAGCAGCCGGATCCGCCCCGTCCCGGAACCCTCCGCCGCGTCCTCCCTCCGTTGAAGCTGCGCCGCCTCTCGCTGGTGGGCGCCGCCACCAACCGCCGCCGCCGGCCTCCCGATCCCATCGGACGAGGCCACCGTCACCGTCGCCCATGTGTGCCGCCCCAGCGCCGGCCTTGACCCACCTGCCCTCCAGCCCAGCCGGCCTACCAGGCTCGCTGCCCACCGCGCCCACCTGCCAAATGGGCCGAGCCCAATAGGGTGAGCATCCCACTGCGATCTCTATTTTTTCCCTCCATGTTTTTTTTGCTTTTTCTGATTATTGCTAAGTCCCTATGTATTTTGCTGCCGATGTTGTTTTGCGACGACTGTTACGAGTAATCTGTAGCCCGGATGACGTTGCGCCCAAAAGGAAAATTATTTAGAATTGTGTGTACTTTAGTTAATATTTTGTGAGAATTTTGATTTGAGGCAATCTAGATGTTGTTAATCACTGTTGAAGTGGGCACCAGACTGTTAACTGCTGCTAATTTCTGTTATGTGCTGCTGCTGTTATTTTATTTCAAATTTCATTGATGATTGTGTCACATCCATGAGACCTATTCTATTGATTCTTTCTCGTGTGTGTTAATCATCATGTGTACCTCAATCATGTGCAATCACTTGTCATGTTTGCCTGCTATAGCTATATTATTTGAACCATGCATCCTATTGAGCATTGCAATATGTAATTTTGATCTATGCCATGTCTACTTCCATTATATGTATTGCATTGTCATGTTTACATTCCTGATCATAGTTATATTTCAGCTCCAAGTTGTTATCCCGCTGTTTTTGACAACCACCTTTGTTTTTCTCTAAGTCTGTAACTTTCCAATGCCATGTTGCACGTTTAATATCTTTTGATCTGTGATGCATATGACCTTGATTCTTGTTTTTACCTGATCAACATCATGTCTACTTCATGCCCATATATTGCTATGTCATATTGCTCCACTTTTGCATATAGTTGTACCCCTGTTTATACAGCTTGCTAATAATAGTTTCAGCCCTGTTTTCCTGATTTTCACTAAGTCCTTGACCAGTAATGTTTTAAAGATTTTTGTGTTGCTTATAACTAGTGAACCATGATGCCTATTTGCATGATTACTTTTTCCATGCATTGCCTGCCATGTCTACTTTAGTTGCATATCATTTTTGCGCATGTTCACAACCTTTTGCTTGTTTATTTGTTGCTCTAAAGTTGCTACCTGATGTTGGCAGATTGTGCCCGTAATTTGTATTGCTTGTATCTTTTTAACCGTAACTCCGTTTGGATTGTTCTTTATATGTATCTTGATTAGAATTTCATGTACTTTGTTTTTATGCCATTATTTGCTGTTGTTAACCAACCTAAAATATGGTTTAGGACAGAACAGTACCAAATTCTTTAATCATCGTGGGGCCCTTAGTGGAATGTCATGTTTAGGTTTGTGCCTCACTTAAATTGACTAGCATAGGTAGTTTACTTTGAGTTTCACCTCTTTTCATGATTGTGTGATATGCCATGATTTAGTGAGATGCCATGTTAATAAACTTTGCTCATGTTGTGTAACTAAACAACTTGAACCTTTCTAAATGTGCGGTATCGTCGTGTGTGACGAGTATCTCACTTAACCTGTTAGTAACCACTCTCGATGATAGATGTGATACCGAAGTGCGTTGTCTCGTGTTGTATTCTTGATGTCGTTTGCTGGTGATTGCTTCGTAGTAATAGATGCTTGCTCGTCGATTGCCTTTTCCAGTGTTTTCTTCTTGTGTGCTTCCGCGGGTACCTCTCGGAGACGATGTGAACTTGCGAACGACTACACCTTCGGTTTCGTATTCTCATCAGGTAAGGGGGAGCATATATCATGCTTATAAATTTCAGATCACTTGCGCCTAGGTGTAGGATAGAACGATTGCTTGATCCTACCAGTTCATATTCATGCCTCTCAAATAAACCCAAACAGCCATGTCCTCCACATCCCAGCAAACCTTGTTCGTCTATGTTACTATTGTTCGCTGCTCAGCCACTGCTTAGTATGCATGCTAGGATGTTATCAACTGTTATCCTATTACTCCTTGGATTGGGCTATCACATTATTATATTGTTGTGGATGATATGATTATTATAATGTTGACTATATTCGACGAAGGATTGAAGGTCTAGGCTATCCCGCCCCGACGCTTTGTTCCATTCGAGTCACCTAGGACCCGAGTTCCGGGTATTGTGTCTCTTGACGAGCGTGCCTAACCGCGTGTGGGATACTATGGGGTCCCCTCTTCTTACCTACCTAGCTCCAAACATTTCTAGTGGTGGCCCAAGCTGATTTACCATTTGAAACCGTGTGTGTGACTGGTTCCGCGGCCAGCACACTTTAAACAACTCGGGCCAGCAGAGACAGAGTTCCTTTGTTGGTCCATGCTGGTGAGCTAGGGAAGCCCCTGAGTTCAAGTGTGGCTAACCCCGACCCTAGCCATACGGAAGAGTCTGATCCGAGAGCGCGGCTGGCTTTTGGATTGGGTGTCGACTCCCCGGGGGCCACCCGGATTTCTGCGTTGTTAGTTAGAGGGACCTGTCGTTTCGGATCTCTTGGGACTAAATCATAAAATGGTTGCCTGTGATGGGTAGAAACTGAGAGAGATGGGCATGCGTGTGGAGCCTTGTAATGGGAAGTTGGTACACCCTTGCAGTGTTAAATCTTTTCGAGAAGCCGTGTCCACAGTTATGGACGACTTGAGACCTACTCCTTGTTCATAGACAACAACAACTGAGACAGTCTTAACAACTTGATCAATGTGTGTGTGCCTTGACTGCTTCTTCTTCGTCGGGATGCGAATAGGTGGAAAACGATAGGATAGGTGTTATGTTTGCATAAGTAGTTGATAGCAAGACTTGTTGGAGGCGATTCCTCATAGAATGCTTGGTTCTCATCTTACTCTAAAATAGACCGTTAGCCACTCATATATTGCTAGTGCGTCTGCAACCTCATCACTACCCCCATCTTACCCGTGAGAAGTTAGTTACAAGACTTTGATATAGCTCACCTCTTCTTTTCTCTTTTACGCACGTTATGCAAACGATCTTGGACTTCAGAGGAGCTCGACGACCCTTCTTCTGGACGCCTTCTCGGAGACTCGACGACGACTAGTTAGGCGGATCCCGGCGGAGGGCCTGGACCCGTGTGGTTATGGGGATCGATGATTTTCTCTTTGCCAATAGGCATTTGATTGTAGTCTATACTCAGACAAGTATCTTCCGCTGACGTATTGTATTAAGGAAGTTGTATGCCGATTGTATGAGATGTTGTATCTTTGTATCTATAATGTTGTGATATCATGTTGGAAATCCGGGGCATATGACTTCGTCATATATCGCGGTGGGACCGATATGTGCTTCGTCCCCGGATCTGGATGGAAACACCTAGATCTAGAACAGTACCACATATCGGGCCTTACAGGCGCCATTGTTGACTTCACCACCTACTTATCATTATCGGAGTCCTACTGGATTGATAACCTCGGTATCTTCACTGAGGGAAATTTGCTGCTATCCTACATCTCACCTTCCACTTGGGGTAACCAACAAAGGGAGAGAAGTCATTATCACTTCCACACCATCAAGAGGTTGTCAATCTCTCCGGCCTTACCGTTTAAAAAGGATCAAACGCAACAGATAAAAGGGTAATAGTAATTGCGACCGGAAAGTAAAACAAGAATTAAATTAAAGGTGTAAACAGTGGTGGAAATATGGACCGTGGTCCCATGAAGTTCACTAGTGATGTCTCTCCCAAACTACGATAAACAGCTATGCGAGGTGAACAAATTACAGCTGGGAAATTGACAGGATTAAAAACGCACCGCAATGCTAACTATGCTACAAAAGAAAGGAAGGGGCTCAAAAGCATGGGCAGTATGCCCAGAGAAGTAGACCGAAATCCATCTGCATCTACTCACTAATCATCCACCTTGAGATATCTATCCAGAACATCTAACTGGTATTTAGTTGTGAGCCCCAACCTAAGTGTAAACCCAAAGCAACAGACAAAGGCATTAAAAGAACTTTGTGTAAAGTAAACAATCCTTGCAACAACAGTTACAAGCACCATTGTTTTCCCCCTTGTGGCAACAGCACATCCCCTAGACTCATGTTTCTGTCACTCAAGCTAGTCATCAGGGGGCATGAATCCACAATCATGCATAACACTCCCTCTTGGAGTTGCAATCTAACACTTGGCCAAAGTAATAAAAGCAACGGAGAACATGCAAGAATTACTCAAGAATAAAAATATAAAAGGAGAAGAACCAAATATATTACTCATCACAATCTGAACATAGTCTCATAATCCCTCAGATCCCAGCAAACTCAACATAGCAACGACAGAAGAATTACATATATGCCTTGATCGTGGTGGCTATTTTGAGGAAGATATAAAGAGGTTTATAATGACAGAGTGTGTCATGCCAAGGGTTTGGATGCACCCGCGAAGTATGCGCCAACTCTCAAGATGAGAAAGGGCAATGCACGGTACCGAAGAGGCTAGCAAAATATGGAAGGTGGAAGCGCCAACAATCGAATACTCGCATTAGTCCGAAGAACTCATGCACTTATTATCAGTAAATCTCTATCTAATCAGGAGGTTCACAAAGAGACGAGTACCCCGAGGAGGAGTGTATGTGGGTTTGGTTATCCTTGCGCATCCTCGAACCATGGTACGTGAGGGTACTCTATATATTCCAACCCCTCCAGAGCTTAGTGATCCATCTAGTAGCTAGAGTTCTCAACTAATTTTTGTAGTTTTTGAAAATAAGTACGGATTTCCCAAAATACGACACCTATCACTAATAGGCTCAAGATCTTGGCACCCTAATGTCCAAACATTACTCAAATCAATACCTCAAAACTATTGCATATTAATACTACACTTTTAATAGCAACCTTAATTACCTACATATGCAAGACACACAACTCAGTGCAACAAGCCAACTCACTAAACAAGATAAGCATGAAGACTCAAGAGAGTTCCTAAACCAACCTAAACAAAATCTCTTAATAAGATACGCATGATAACTAAGAGCTAAGCATGGCAGCAGCTATGAAAAGATAAAGAACGCACACAAAAAGAAAGATAAGCATGCAAGCCTATGTTGTGTTCTAGGGTGGAGTGGAGTGCGTTTCTCTCCCAAACAATGAAGCCTAGGATCCAACTTGTTATTAATATTAAGAAAAAATAAAACAAACTATAAAGTAAAGTGCGAGACGCTCCAAGTTTAGCACATAACATATGAAGTGATAAAATATAGCATGGAGAAGGACGAACTGATGATTGTTGATGGAGAAGGGGATGCATGGGGGCATCCCCAAGCTTAGACGCTTGAGTCTCCTTGGATATTTCTTGGGGTGCATGGGGGAATCCCCAAGCTTGAGCGCTTGACACTCCTGAATCTTCTTTCATCATCTTCCTTCGCATTATTGAAAACTCCCTTCATACGAAACTCATCATAAGCTGATTAGAGTGTTAGTACCCATGATAAAATAATTTTTCTCCACTAGAAATAAAGATATCCTTGAAGAGCTACTGTTTCTCAAGATTTCCAAAAAAAAATTGCAAAGAAAAGGCAAGCTTAAGGTTTGCAAAACTATGAAAACGCAAAACGTGGCAGAATCTGTGAAAAACAGATCAGCATGTAGTAAATAATTTTTTCGGGGTACTTCTGCAACTCAAATCAAAAAACTCAGAACAGACACATGAAAGCTAATTGTATAGAGCATGCTTTCAAAATAATTCAGATAAAAAATATGACCTGGTGATTTATGCCTAATTTTTTCGACAAGGGGACAGAATCTGTTTCTGGATAGCATGTCACAACTTTTGAACTTTATTGCAATCGGAGGCTAAAACTTGGCACAAAGCTTGAAAATAAAGATAGAAAGATGTTGCTACAGTAGTAAAAAGCATCAAGACCACTAAAACTGAAAGCAAAAACATCTTGGGTTGCCTCCCAACAAGCGCTTTCTTTTATGCCTTTTAGCTAGGCATCATACAAAGAAGATCAAGTTTTGTCAATATCAAAAGAATAGCTTGCCCGTGTAACGGACTCATAAGGTAACTTAATATTCTTTCGACGGAAGTGTTCCATTCCCTTTTTGAGAGGGGAATTGGAATCTAATGGTCCCCTCTTTCATGTCAATGATAGAACGAACGGTGCGAAGAAAAGAACATATCAAAATAATTGGACATGAGGGATCACACTCAATATCCATAACAAGAAAATCAACAGGAACATAATTATCATTGAAAATAATAAGAACATCATCAGTCCTTCCTAAAGGTTTATTTACGGAAGAATCAACAAGACGAACACCAAAATAACATGTATCAAAAGGTTTCAAATTGAGCATATCATACATTCTTTTGGGCATAACGGAGGCACTAGTTCCAACATCACATAAATCAAAGCAAGAAAAAATATTTTATTTTATTTTGACTACGGGATCCCAACCATATTCTAGCTTTCTAGGGATGGAAGTCTCTGTCTTGAGCTTCTCCTCCCTAGCTTTGATAAGAGCATTGGTAATATGCTTGGTGAAGGCAATGTTAAGTCTGCTAGTGTGGGGGTCTTTAGCCATTCTTTGCAAAAAGGTGATAACTTCAGAAAGACTACAATTATCAAAATCAAGATCACTACCATTAATTAAAGTGGTGGTGATGTCATCTAAGCTCATTCTATTGGTATTCTCTAGATTGATGGGACCTTCTTGTCCTAAAGTTGAGGTATTAGCATCACCATTAATAGGTCCAATGGAAATAGGGATGTGTTGGGTGCTAAAAGTTTTGAGATCCTCAACATGTATGGTATCAATGGTAGTGTGGGTAGGAAGGATCTTAATCCTATCTTACTCTTCTATAGATGAGACCACTTCAGGTTTGGCTGCCATTTGATTTATCAAGGTAACCTCGGTGTGAGACATATTGGAAACTTGGGTTTCCGTAGTGGTGAGCCTAGTCTGAAGATTGGAGATCTCAATATACAGACTCTCAAGTTGTCTCCCAATGTTTTGCAAGATAGAAGAATGCTCATATAATTGTCTAGAGAAGGTCTTATTTTGTTCATATTGTGTGTGCATGTAATTCTTAGTAGCCTTCTCTATTTCTAAAAGTTTCTCATAACTAGGCATGTATCTGTCTCTAGGAATGGAGTTTTTAGTTCTAGGATAAGTGTTGTTGTTCCCATAGTTGTTGGATGGCAACGGTCTAGGATTGCTACCAAAATTACTCCTATAAGCATTATTATTAGAGTTGTTCCTAGAGAAAAAATTAACATCAACTTGCTCTTGAGCAACCAAATAATTCAAAGAAACATCATGAGGATCAATAGGAGCTTTCTTAGTAAGTAAAGACATGATCATGTCAACCTTTTCATTTAAAGAGGAGATCTCCTTAACATATTTTACCTTCCTACCTGCTGGAGCTCTTTCGATGTGCCATTGAGAGTAGTTTGTCATCATATCGTCCAAAAGCTTTGAGGCAGCACCAAGTGTAGTTGACATAAAGGTTCCTCCCGCGGCCGAGTCTAACAGATTCCGCCAGGTAAAGTTCAAACCTGCATAGAAAGTCTGGATAACCATCCAAGTAGCCAAACCATGTGTAGGGCAATTCTTAATAAGAGATTTCATGTGTTCCCAAGCTTGGGCAAGGTGTTCATTATCCAATTGCTTAAAATTCATAATATTACTTCTCAACTGGATAATCTTAGCGGGGGTGGGGGTGGGGGGGTAATACTTCCCAATAAAAGCATCCTTGCATTTATCCCAAGAATCTATGCTATTCCTAGGAAAGGTTTGGAGCCACACTTTAGCTCCTCCTCTCAAGGAGAAAGGAAAAAGCTTAAGTTTAACAATATCACCATCTACTTCTTTGTACTTTTGCATATCACAAAGCTCAACCAAACTATTCAAGTTTAAAGCAGCATCATCTCCAGCACCGCAGAATTGATCTTTCATAATCAGATTTAGCAAAGCAGGTTTAATTTCATAAGAAGGTGCTGAAGTGGCAGGTGGAGCAATAGGAGTGCTGATAAATTCATTATTATTGTGACTAGTGAAGTCACGCAACTTAGTGTTTTCAGTGGAACCCATAGTGGTAGCAGCAAGCAAGAACAAAGCAAAAAAATTGTGGTTTTTGATAAAGGACACTAAGATAAAACTAAAAGGTAAACTAACAAGACTAAAAAAGCAAAGATAAAAGACAGTGTGAAACTCCCCTATCTTGAAGATTGGAGTCCCCGACAACAGCGCCGGAAATAGGCTTGATGGCTTCTCGCCCCTCGTTGGTTACCCAAGTTGAAGGTTGATATGTAGCCTAGAAGCAAGTTTCCCTTAGTGAATATACCAAGGTTTATGTCTCCGGCGAACTCTGAATTCTGCAAGTAGGTGGCAAGGAAACAATGAAGTCTTTTACAACCGAGGTTTCTTACTTGACCTGGACCTGCACACAACAACAAATAACTTTGCTCCCAACGAGTACAGAGGGGTTTTCAATCCCTCCGGCCTTGTCGTTTACAAAGGATCAAACACAAGAGGATAATTGTGATAATTGCAACGTAAAGTAAAAACAGGAAATAAAGTGGAGGTGTAAACAATGGTGGAAATATGGACCGGGGTCCCATGATGTTCACTAGTGATGTATCTCTCCCAAAAGACGATAAAATAGCTAAGTTGGGTGAACAAATTGCAGCTAGGCAATTGACAGAAATATAAACGCACCGCAATGCTAATTATGCTACTAGAAAGTTAGAGGCTGAAAAGTATGGGCAATACGCCAAGATAAGTAGACTGAAATCCATTTGCATCTACTCACTAATCATCCACCTTGAGATATCTATCCAGAACATCTCGCTGGTATTAAGTTGTGAGCCCCACCCAAAGTGTAAACTCAAAGCAACGGACAACTGCATTAACAAACTTTGCGTAAGGTAAAAAATCTTTGCAACCACGGTTACAAGCACCATTGTTTTCTCCCTGGTGGCAATAGCACATCCCCTAGTCTCATGTTTCTGTAACTCGAGCTAGACATCGGGGGGCATGAACCCACAATCATGCATAACGATCCCTCTTGGAGTTACAATGTACTACTTGGCCATAGCAACAAACGTAACGTGGAACAGCATAGCAACAGCAGAAAGAATTACATAGATGCCTTGATCATGTAGGGCAGCTCACAAGGACTAAGAATTTAAGCACAAGATTGGAGAGAAGATATCACATAGCTACTGGTCATGGACACATGGTCCAAGGGGAGTACTCACGGCACATCCGGGAAGCGTACATGGTGGTGGAGAAGCTCCCGGAGGTCAATCCTCCCTCCGGCAGGGTGCCGGGAAGAGGTCTTCTGGTGCTCCTGATCCTGGAAGTGCGGCGGCAGCGGAACATAGAGGAAAATCACGATGTGGGGGGCTCTCTGAGGGTTTTCAGGACGAGGAGGTAATATAGGCCGAAGGGGGCACCAGCGGGTGTCCCCACCTCCCAGGCGCCCTGGTGGCGCGGCCAGGGGTGGAGCCGCGCCAACTGGCCACCTAGGAGGGGGTGGGGGCCCTCCAGCTCTCCTTCGGTGATACCGGAAGCTTCCGTCGTGCTGATTTTCTTGGGAATTCTTGGAGCTTTGTAAATTGGGGGGAAATACATGTAACTAACAGACATCAGCAGACAGAAACTGGCACTAGGTGCACTGAGTTAGTAGGTTAGTCCAAATATGTGTAAAATGATATATAAGTGTAGCAAAACACGTAGAGATGTCACATAAAAGGGCATGGAACAAGCAGAAATTATAGATACGTTTGGGACGTATCAGCGACCCGCCTGGTTAGGGGGGTGGGCCCCTCTGGCTCCCCTCCGGCCTTCTGGAGTCTTCTATCGCGCTGATTTTTTATTTATTTTTTCTGGATTTTCCCGAACACTTTAATATTTGATATTTTCCTACAATGTATGGACAACAGCACACAAAAACTAGCACTGAGGCACTGAGTTAGTAGGTTAGTCCAAATATGTTGTAAAAGGTATGAAAGTGTAGCCAAACATATAGCAATATCACCAATATAAGCATCGAACAAGCACAAATTATAGATAAATTTGGGACGTATCAAGCCCATGTTTGAGAACCGCCTTCTCAAGTAGTGGTTGTTCTGGGCTGCAGAAACTGACATTATGATAGAGTACAGAGAACTTCTTGAAAAAATATTTGACCTGAAGGACTATGGCTTGCGTGGTCCGCATATCTCGAGGACTATGGCTTTGGAGCGTTGAGATAATCTAATGTTTGAGTATACCAGGCTAGATGACTGCACCCGGATGTTGCTCAAGGCTCTCAATGAAGAAGAGCACCCTGCGTACATACACTTTGTTTCCCATATTCCGCTGTAGGAGATTACCCTTGAGGTTGACACGTGGATCCATACCATAAAGTAATCCTCAGAACAAGGTAGTTATTTTCACTACTAGGATAATGACCATGAGCAGCGCATGCTAGAGGTCCATTAGCAGTGTGGGGTGCTCGCACTGCTACTAATTGATACGGTGAGGATCTCTCACTCCTTATTGGTTACCCCAAGTGGAAGGTGAGATGTAGCGTAGCAGCAAATTTGCTTCCGTGAAGATACCAAGGTTTGTCTCCAGTAGGACTCGCATAAATACAAGTAGGTGACAACGGCACCAGAAATTAGGCAGTTGTCGTGGACCTGCACACAGAAACAAATAACTTTTCTCCCAACGAGTACAGAGGAGTTGTCAATTCCTCCGGCCTTGCAGTTTACAAAGGATCAACGCAAGACATAAAAGTGGAACCGAAAGTAAAGAGAGAAAGTAAATTGAGGGTGTAAACAATGATGTGAAGATGGACCGAGGTCCCGTGATTTTCACTAGTTATCTCTCACTCCCAAAAGACGATAAAAGTGCTAGCGAGGTAAACAAATCACAGCTGGGCAATTAACAGAATTATGAAGGCACCGCAATGCTAACTATGTTGCAAAGAAAGGAAGGGCTCAAAAGCAATGGGCAATACGCCAAGGTAAGTAGACCGAAATCCAATTGCATCTACTACGAATCATCCACCTTCAGATATCTATCCAGAACATATCGCTGGTATTAAGTTGCGAATCCCACCCAAAGTGTAAACTCAAAGCAACAGACAACTGCATTAAAATAACTTTGCGTAAAGTAAACAATCCTTGCACCCGCGGATACAAGCACCGTTGTTTTATCCCTGGTGCAAACAGCACATCCCCTAGTCTCATGTTTCGGTCACTCAAGCTAGACATCAAGGGGCTAAACCCACAATCAAGCATAACGCTCCCTCTTGGAGTTGCAACAAAATACTTGGCCAAAGTAAAATAATACAACGGAGAACATGCAAAAATTTACTCAAGAACAAAATATAAAAGAGAAGAACCAAATATATTACTCATCACAATCTGAACATAGTCTCATAATCCATCAGATCCCAACAAACTCAGCATAGCAACACCAGAAATTACAGAAGTGCCTCGATCATGTGAGGCAGCTCACGAGGTCTCGAAAGTGGAAGCACAAAGAGGGGAGAGAATTACATCACATAGCTACCGGTCACGGACCCATGGTCCAAGGTAAACTACTCACGGTACATACGGGAGGCGTCCATGGCTATGGATGGTCTCCCAGAGGGGGTTCCTCCTCCCGGCAGGGTGCCGAGGCAGCTTCTCCAGGCAGCCTCGATCTAGAAACGGCGGCGGCGGTACAGAGGCGAGTTCACGGAAAAGAGATCTATATTAGGGGTTTCCACCCCGAGGGCTAAATATAGGCGAAGGGGGGTGTCGAGGGGACCCACAGGGCAGCCAGGAGGCCCCCTAGCGCGGCCTAGGGTGGGGCCGCGCCAGGGACCCTTCTGGAGTCCCTGTGGTGGCCCCCCTCTACTACCTTGGTGATTCCGGAAGCTTCCGGGTCGCTTGTTTTTTATCTGATTTTTCCGGATTTTTTTTGGAGCACTTTTAATGGCCGGAAAACCTGAAATACAAAAACATCAGAAAACAGCAACTAGCAGCTGGGTGCACTGGGTTAATAGATTAGTCCAAATATGCTCAAAAGTGTATGAAAGTTCAAGCAAATTATGGCAGTCACACAAAACATGCATGGAGCAAGCAGAAATTATAGATACGTTTGGGACGTATCAACATCCCCAAGCTTAATTCCTGCTCGTCCTCGAGTAGGTAAATGATAACAAGCATAATTTCTGTGGTGACATGCCACACAACCATATAAGGACTTTTAAGTCAAGCAATCAAAGCATGAAATTCAATTCAAGTCTTAACAAGCAAGAGTCTATATTAGCATTGACACAAGCAACAAAAGAACAAAAGGTGCAAGACCTCTCGCTGTCCGTGACTCGAATGTCTCCAGATGGTGTTTGCGTGCAAGCAGGGGACTGGGAAAAAGAGAGAAAAAAGGTTGTTGAGAACAACTATCTACTAAAGTTTCACACTTAGTCTCCTTTGGATTCTTATCTTGACTCGTCCCCAGACCACTATCCATGTACAAGTCAAACTGATCCACTCCCTTTCGATATTTTGAGCACTCATGCAATGGATGAGTGTGAGCAAGAAAGTTGACACCTAAAAGGCGAAACAGAAAGAAGGTGGAGGAGGAAGACAAAAATGGTGTGAAAGGCTCACATAATTGAGGACAATCATAGGCGAGAGAAGGCCATATGATAGATATGATGTGAGGAGTAGGGATTGCCATGCAACGGATGCACATGTGAGCTAAAAGCTCTCCAAGGGAACTAGTGGGGCTGCATCTAACTTGCTTGCTCTAGAAGACCTAGAGCTCGTTTGAGGAGGCTCATCATTGGAATATACAAGCCAAGTTTTATAGTGTGAAGGTCCCCACATAGCTATATGCATGATAATGATCTCTATGGAGTTCAAGGGATAGAGGATGTAGTACTATTGTGGATCTCTCAAAAGGAATAGTAGTGTGCCCCTTCTCTCTTTTTATTTTTATTTTTCTCTTTTTTCTATTTTTTGAATTTTTTTGGTGGCCTCAATGGCTCTTTCTATTTAACTCTCATTTGTCCTCTTTGGGATCTTTTAATTTTGTCCTCTTTGGGATCTTTTCCTCACTTCAGGGGCAACACTCTATATTTTACAAGAATATAGGAGATCTTTCACACTTTACAAAGGTACTCACATAAAGAAGATATAACTATCATGATGCAAATGTATGCCTCTGCCAGGATAGCAGGATATGCAATGATAGTAGCGCGTCATGTAGCAATGATTAGGGAAAGGCCCAACTAGCATGCGGCTCATCGATCAAGCAAGTAGCATGTATGTCATGAAGATCAAGTCATGAGAAGGTGGATGTTGCATGGCAATGTATCTCGGAAAGGCTATGGAAATTCCTTGTAGGTAGGTATGGTGGCTGTTTTGAGGAAAGATATAAGGAGGCTTATGATGACAGAGCGTATCGTTCCAAGGGTTTGGATGCACCGGAGAAGTATGCGCCAACTCTGAAGATGAGAAAGGGCAATGCACGATACCGAAGAGGCTAGAAAAAATATAGGTGGGTGGAAGTGTCAACTTTCGAATACTCACATTAGTCTGAAGACCTCATGCACTTATTATCGGTAACTCTCAATCTAATCAGGAGGTTCACAAAGAGACAAGTACCCCGAGGAGGATTGTATGGGGGTTTGGTTATCCTTGCGCATCCTCGACTCATGGTACGTGAGTGTACTCTAATATTCGAACACTACAGAGGTTAGTGATCCATCTAGTAGCTAGAGTTCTCAACAGGGGTTTTTTGTTTTCGAAAAACACACGGATTGCCCAAAATACGACATCTATCACTAATAGGCTCGAGCTCTTGACACCAAAAGTTCAAACATTACTCTAGTCAATACCTCAAAACTATTGCAAGTTACTACTACAAAGAGAATAGCAACTTCAACTACCTACTTCTAGTCAAGACACAAAACTCAGTGCAACCGGCAAACTCTCTAACAAGATAAAACATGCAACCTATAGAAAGTTCAACCTAAAAAAAATAAAAGCTCTAGAAAAAAAACTAAAGCACTAAAACTAAATAGAGCAGCAGCTAAGAAAAGAAAAAGAACAACTCACAGCTAAAAGAATAAGCATGCAAAACCTATGAGGAGTTCTAGTTCTAGCGGAGCGTGTATCTCTCCCACACAAAGGAGTAAGCTGGGGTCTAACTTGTTACTACAGCAACAAAGGAAAAACAAACCTAAGAAAAGTAAAGAGCGAGACACTCCAAGCATAGCACATAACGCATGAAGTGATAAAAATATAGTGCAACGAGAGACGAACTGATAATTGTTGATGAAGAAGGGGATGCACGGGGGCATCCCCAAGCTTAGACGCTTGAGTCTCCTTGAATATTTCTTGGGGGTGCCCATGGGCATCCCCAAGCTTGAGCATTTGACACTCCAAGATCTTCTTTCATCATCTTCCATCGCGCACTTGAAAACTCCCTTCATACATAACTCATCATAATCTGATTAGCGAGGTTAGTACCCAACTAAAATAATTTTTCCTCTATTGGAAATAAAGATAACCTTGAAGAGATACTTTTTTCTCAAGATTGCCAAAAAGTTTTTGCAAAGAAAAACCAAGCTTAAGGTTTGCAAAATGAAGGAAAAGACAAAACAGGAAGAATCTATGAAAAATAGACCAGCAGGTAAAAACGATTTTTTTAGGGATACTTCTGCAACTCAAATAAAAAAACTCAGAACATATGCAAGTTTCGTAATTGTATAGAGCATGCTGTGTAAAAATTCAGCTCAAAAAGATGAACTGGTATTTTTCTCTGATTTTTCTAGTCACGAGGACAAAATCTGTTTTCTGGACAGCATGTCACAACTTTCACTTCCCTTGTTGTATGAGGCTATAAAAGGCGCAAAGCTTGAAAAGTAAAGATACAATGATGTTGCTACAGTAGTAAAAATCATCAAGACCACTAAGAACAGAAGAAAATCAAAAAGAAAAACCTAAATTCGTTGCGGGCTGCCTCCCGAAAGCGCTTCTTTAAAGCCATTAGCTAGGCTTAAAGCAGAAGATCAAGTCTTTTCAAGAGAATAACTAGCCCGTGTGACGGACTCAAAAGGTAACTTAATCTTTTTCCTAGGGAAATGTTCCATCCCTTTCTTGAGAGGGAATTGGAATTTTATAATCCCTTCTTTCATATCAATAACAGCACCACGGTGCGAAGAAAAGGACGTCCCAAAATAATTCGACAAGAAGGTTCACATTCAATGTCCATAATAGTGAAATCAACGGGAACATAATTGTCATTGACAATGATAAGAACATCGTCGATCTTCCCCAAAGGTTTCTTTACGGAAGAATCAACAAGACGAATACCAAAAGAACAGGGATCAAAAGGTTTCAATTCAAGCATATCATACATTCTTTTGGGCATAACAGAGGTACTTGCTCCAACATCACAAAGAGCATAACAAGAGAAGTTATTCAATTTGATTTTTATCATAGGATCTCAACCATCTTCTAGCTTACTAGGTATGGAGGCTTCTAGTCTAAGCTTCTCCTCCCTAACTTTGATTAGAGCATTGGTGATATGCTCTGTGAAGGCAAGATTAAGTGTGCTAGTGTGGGGGTCTCTAGACATCTTGTGTAGGAAACCAATAACTTCAGGTAAAGTGCAGGTGTCAAAGTCTAAGTCACTACTATCTATCAAGGAGGTAGTGATATCATTTAGGCTCACTTGTTTGAAAACCTCTATGTTCATAGAGGTTTCTTCATCTATGGTTGAGGTGGTAGCATCACCATTGATAGGTCCAGTGGGACTAGGGGTGTGATGGGTGCTAACGGTTTGGACATCCTCAACTACTTGGATAGTGGCTACTATGTGGTAGGTAGGAAGGCTCTTAATTCTATCCTCTTCCTCTTTTTCTTTAGCCCATCTTTCTTTGAGTTTAGCCATCATCCTAATATTTTCATTGATTTGTAACTGGATAGCATTAATAGGAGTGACCTTACTCTCCTCAAGGGGAGAGGTTCTAATTTTTAACATATCAACATCAAGGGCTAAGTTATCTACCTTCAAACAAAGATTATCTAATTTAGCTAGTTTTTCTTCCACATTCTTGTTGAAGGCTTTTTGGGTAGTGATAAAGTCTCTAAGCATACTCTCTAGTTCAGAAGTGGGGTTCTTGTTGCTAGGGTAGGTGTTGATGTTCCCATAAGTGGATGGAAACGGCCTAGGATTACTAGCAAAGTTTCCGCTATAAGCATTATTATTAAAGTTGTTTCTAGCAATGAAGTTCACATCTACTTGTTCCTGAGCAACCAAAGAATTTAAAGGAACATTCTGAAGATCAATAAGAGATTGCTTGGTAAGTAGAGACATGATAAGCTCAACCTTTTCATTTAGAGAGGAGATCTCCTCGACAGAATTTACCTTCTTACCAGTTGGAGATCATTCGGTGTGCCACTGAGAGTAGTTCAGCATCATCTCATCAAGTAGCTTTGTGGCAGCACCAAGTGTGGTTGACATAAAAGTTCCTCCCGCGGCCGAATCTAACAGGTTCCGCGAGGTAAAGTTCAAGCCTGCATAAAAAGTCTGGATAACCATCCAGGTAGTCAGTCCATGTGTGGGGAATTTCTTGACAAGCGTCTTCATACGTTCCCAATCTTGGGCAACGTGTTCATTATCCAATTGCCTGAAATTCATAATGTTCCTCCTCAATTGGATAATCTTAGCAGGTGGGTAGTACTTCCCAATAAAAGCATCTTTGCCCTTATCCCAGGAATCTATGCTATTCCTAGGCAAAGATTGAAACCAGATTTTAGCTCCGTCCCTCAAAGAGAAAGGAAAAAGCTTGAGCTTAACAACATCACCTTCTACTTCTTTATACTTTTGCATATCACATAATTCAACAAAATTATTCAAGTGTAAAGCAGCATCATCTCCAGCACCACAGAATTGATCTCTCATAACAAGGTTTAGCAAAGCAGGTTTAATTTCATAAGAGGTAGCTGAAGTGGCAAGTGTGGCAATAGGAGTGCAGATAAAGTCACTGTTGTTGTGACTAGTGAAGTCACACAACTTGGTGTTTTCATTGGAACCCATAGTAGCAGCAGGTATTTTTGGTAATTTTGATAAGGGACACAAAAGTAAAAACTGAAAGGTAAACTAACAAGACTAAAAAGCAAAGATAAAAGATAGTGTGGAACTCCCCAATCTTGTACACTGGAGTCCCCGGCAACGGCGCCAGAAATTGGCTTGATACGGTGAGGATCTCTCACTCCTCGTTGGTTACCCCAAGTGGAAGGTGAGATGTAGCGTAGCAGCAAATTTCCCCCAGTGAAGATACCAAGGTTTGTCTCCAGTAGGACTCACAGAAATACAAGTAGGTGACAACGGCGCCAGAAATTAGGCTGTTGTCGTGGACCTTCACACAGAAACAAATAACTTTGCTCCCAACGAGTACAGAGGAGTTGTCAATTCCTCCGGCCTTGCTGTTTACAAAGGATCAACGAAAGAGATAAAAGTGGAACTGAAAGTAAAGACTGAAAGTAAATTGAGGGTGTAAACATTGATGTGAAGATGGACCGAGGTCCCGTGATTTTCACTAGTGATGTCTCTCTCCCAAAAGATGATAAAAGTGCTAGCGAGGTAAACAAATCACAGCTGGGCAATTGAAAGAATTATGAAGGCACCGCAATGCTAACTATGCTGCAAAGAAAGGAAGGGCTCAAAAGCAATGGGCAGTACGCCAAGGTAAGTAGACCGAAATCCAACTGCATCTACTACGAATCATCCACCTTGAGATATCTATCCAGAACATCTCGCTGGTATTAAGTTGAGAATCCCACCCAAAGTGTAAACTCAAAGCAACAGACAACTGCATTAAAAGAACTTTGCGTAAATTAAACAATCCTTGCACCCGCGGATACAAGCACCGTTGTTTTATCCCTGGTGGCAACACCACATCCCCTAGTCTCATGTTTCGGTCACTCAAGCTAGACATCAAGGGGCTGAACCCACAATCAAGCATAACGCTCCCTCTTGGAGTTGCAACAAAATACTTGGCCAAAGTAAAATACTGCAACGGAGACCATGCAAGAATTTACTCAAGAACAAAATATAAAAGAGAAGAACCAAATATATTACTCATCACAATCTGAACATAGTCTCATAATCCATCAGATCCCAACAAACTCAGCATAGCAACAGCAGAAATTACAGAAGTGCCTCGATCATGTGAGGCAGCTCACGAGGTCTCGAAAGTGGAAGCACAAAGAGGGAAGAGAAGTACATCACATAGCTACTGGTCACGGACCGATGGTCCAAGGGAAACTACTCACGGTACATATGGGAGGCATCCATGGCTATGGATGGTCTCCCGGAGGGGGTTCCTCCTCCCAGCAGGGTGCCGGGGCAGCTTCTCCAGGCAGCCCCGATCTAGAAACGGCGGCGACGGCGGTACAGAGGCGAGTTCGCGGAAAAGAGATCTATATTAGGGGTTTCCACCCCGAGGGCTAAATATAGGTGAAGGGGGGGTGTCGAGGGGACCCACAGAGCATCCAGGAGGCCCCTTAGCGCGGCTTAGGGTGGGGCCACGCCAGGGACCCTTCTGGAGTCTCTGTGGTGGCCCCCTTTGCTACCTTGGTGATTCCGGAAGCTTCCGGGTCGCTGATTTGTTTATCTGATTTTTCCGGATTTTTTTGGAGCACTTTTAATTGCCGGAAAACCTGAAATACAAAAACAGCAGAAAACAGCAACTAGCAGCTGGGTGCACTGGGTTAATAGATTAGTCCAAAGATGCTCAAAAGTGTATGAAAGTTCAAGCAAATCATGGCAAAGTCACACAAAAAATGCATGGAGCAAGAACAAATTATAGATACGTTTGGGACGTATCACTAATGCGTTGCAGCTAACTATCCATTAGCAGCACAGGCTCCCCGCGCTGTAGCTAACTAGACCACTAGCAGTGCGGCTAGATAGACCCGTGTTGCAGGAGTCTAAGTCTATTACCAACGCGCCATCCAAAGCCACGCTCTAGATATTTATTCTACAATACTATTTGTTTATACAATTTTTATACATTTTCTATCATACACACATAACATTTATATATATAGGAATTTCACACACATACAAATCTCATCGTATCATAGACATGCAATAGTCTGATCGATCATCATCATCATCATCATATATATATATAGGGTGGGTCTATTCTAACAACACCCCTTAAGACCTTATTCTAACAACACCCACCTTATTCTAACAACACCCACATAATCGAACCCAGATTACGAAACCGCACCGCACCGCACCGATAAAAAAAACCACTCAGCCGACCAGCCCCGCTACCCCACACGTTCTCCCTTCATCCCCACCTTCTTCCTCCCACCAACCCCCGCACGATCTCCCCCCCCCCCTCCCGTCAGGCTCAACCCTGAACCCTGTCCACCTTCTATCACGGCCGCGACGCTCCCCTCCATGGGTGCCACGGGTGCGCACCACCTCCCCATCCGCTGGATCGGAGGGATACTGGATCCGGCCTCCATGGAGTCCCCGACGCCGTCAGCCCAGATCCCCCAACCTCCCACCTTCTTCTTCCTCCCACTTCTCCTCAAGCCGACGCCTCCCACAACCCCACACCGGAGCGGCCCCGACCACCCCAGCCTCCACTGGCTCCCTGGCCACCCCACCCCGCCCCGGCCCCGTCTCCCGGCGACGGATCAGGCGGCCTCCAGGAGCGCCCGTCCCCTCTCACAAAATGCCGCCGCCGTGGTCCGCCCCTGTCCAACCCCACGTCGTTGACCCCCGGATCCATCGGATCCACGTCGCCGCTCCGCACCCCCACAACCTCCCCCCGTGGCGCATCCAGATCGGGCGCGACCACGTCGAGCGGGGTGCGAGGCGGCGCTCCCAGATCCGCCAGGAGGCAGTAGGAGGAGCATCGCTTGCTTGTTGCTGCATATTGCAACCTTCTAACCCGCAGCTAGGAGGCAACCAGCAGTACGGCCATGGCACGGTCTTCTGCCAGGGCTTCGAGGCCCTTTGCTGGCATGCTTGGCTGGCCGGCCGGAACTGGACGCGACACAGATCCCGCGCGAGACCATGGCATGCAAGAGCAGGACTGGGGCCTGAACACCAAGATCGAAGGTGGCCTCGACTTCAATGGGTTCGCATCATCTCTGTTTCTCGGTGTGAGTACCCCTATTCAGATTATCTGCTTTTCTTTTGCAATATGGTGCTTCTGAGATATTCAAATCATGCGGTTCACTCTCTGTTTTTTTCCGCTGGTGCCAGCATCCTCCTCTCTTACTCGGCGGTGAACATGAGATGGGCTTGGTGCTCGGCCTCACCGGTGAGCGTGCTCATAGTCCATTGATGCGAGGCTCGTGTTGGATGTACAGTGTGGTGATGTCCGCCCATGGTACAAAATTTGTAGTTCGTCCATCTGGCAGCAGCGGGTGTGTGGTTCAGTCGTGTGAACGTGTGAAATACAACTTGCAAAAATACGTTTCACTTGTAAAAATGTAGTTCATCCACTGGATGCGGTTCACTTGTAAAAATGTTGTATATATGATATTGCAAAAGAAGGTTATGCAGTTCATTTCGGTCTATGTTGTCATTTTTTTACGATTCACCGATCGATGTGCTAAAAATAAATGCAGTTCACCCGCCTCGTCCTTGCGGTGCACGCTCGTTGACAAAAAATAAATTTTAAAAGTTAATAAAACAAATGCAGTTCTCTCTGTCGATAAATGCAACCGGTATCGGTCGAATGCAGTTCACTACGTCGATTTCAGGTCCGTGAAAAAATACGCGTAATTCTCTTTGTCATGTGAAAAAATCATGTGCAGTTCTTTCTGTTGACATGCAAATGCAATCGGGTTCCCCGCGGATGCAGTTCACTCGCCGATTTTTTGTTCCGCGAAAAGCACGTGCGTTCTGTCTGGCGATAATGCAGTGCGCTTGCCCGGCCAAATGCAGTTCACCTCATCGATTTTGGCTCCGCGAAGAACGAAGTTCCGCGATTTACTAAAATTGACACAACTTTTAAACCGTAAGGAATTAGAGGAAGTGTTTTGCATACAAATGGAGCGCCTCGATGAGAGCTATCCAACCGGGAATCAATTACATCGATCGGACGAACGAATCGAAAATTTTTACGCAAAAACGTCCCCTGTCCACAAGAGGACAGAGACACCGTTTTCTAAATTGCTTCAAAGCGGTGCAGAATCTCAAAAAGTGTTCAACATATGGATTAATCTATTACTCCACACAAATCCAACGGTGTATCATACGCATCGATCGGACAAGCGGTTAAAAAGTTCAACTCTCTACAAGATCCGCCGGCGAAAAACAGAGTGTGCGCGTTTTTTTGCGGCTAGATTTCTCTCAAATACATAGCGAATTGGATAAAGTGTTCTACATATGGATGGAGCGCCTGATCGATAGCTTTCCAACGGTGTATCATACGCATCATTCCGTAAAACGGTTGAAGAGAAATCGCGAAAATACTCCCGTTGTGAAAGTGGGCCGCCGCACCGTTTTCGAAACTGCTTTTAATCCGTGAGGAATTAGAAGAAGTGTTCAACCTATGGAAGATGCTCCATTTCAATACGAATCCAACGGTGTATCATACGCTCAATTTCGACAAACGGTTAAAAAGTTGAAGCGAAAACGATGCATGTGGTTTTGTTTTACCCGAACTGCAGTGCTCCGAATTCAGCATTGCGGTTCTCTTTGCGAAAATACTGCAGTGCGGAATGTTGTCAGAATAGTTATTCTGACATCGATGTCAGAATAGACCGGCTATATATATATATGTAGGGTGGGTCTATTATACAATTGATTGTAGAATAATATTCTACAATAGGCTCCCCTAAATAGAGCAACTTCTAAAATCCAAATAAGAAAAAGGCTAAATAGAAAAATAAATTACGGACATCCTCCCACCCCGATCTCTCTCTCCTCTCACGTTTTGTGTCTCTCTCCCCCCTCCGGTGCGACCACGGCATCCCTTCCCGTCGGCCGCCCACCACGGCTCCCCTCCACCGTGACGCCGATCTCAACGGGCCCCTTCCCCCGTGCCGCCGCCCGCCACGACCCTCTCCCTCGCGCCGCCGCCCACCACGGGCCCCCTCCCCCTACGCCGCCCTCTGCCACGAGCTCCTCCCCCGCGCCGCCGCCCGCCACGCCCCCCCCTCCACCTGCGCCGGCCACGGCACCTCCCCTTGTTAGAATACGTGTATTGTAACAGGTTTACGATGTGTATATAAACCGTAACCTGAAGCTTCTAGAGGATTGTGTTGTGTGTTGTTTTTGTAACAAACAAGGAAGAGATAGAGATAGATCCCACGAGTATCTCCAATTGTATAGTTTACGTGGTGATCAATCTCAATCTCTACCGGCCCTGTAATCTCTCGGAGGTTGTTTCCCTTCTGCCTATATTAACACGCGACGCGTCCCTGCCAGATGTATACGCTTCACGCCATCTTTTATGGTATTCAGAGCCTAGTCCTCTGCCACATCCTATGTCTAGCTCCAGCGGGCCCATGGCTGTTCCAGCCCTCATCCCCATCGCCGAGAAGCTTCACCGGGCGAACTACCTGGTATGGCGCGCGCAGGCCCTGGCCACTATCCGAGGTGCCTAGTTGACCGCCTACCTCGACCCCGACTTCAAGCATCCTGATCCCAAGCTCCTGGACAAGGAGGGAAAACCCACTGATGTGCCGAATCCAGCACAAGAAGTGGCGCAGGCGCAGGATTCCCAGGTTTTGAGTTTCACCTTCAATTCGATCTCATCTCATGTGATGATTCAGGTCGCTCACTGTACCAAAGCTGCCGCCGCTTGGGCTGCGATCAAGGACATGTTCTCCTCTCAGACCCAAGCCTGCATCGTCAACACGCGGATCGCCCTCTCCACCACCAAAAAGGGCACCGCAACCATCGCCGATTACATAGGGCGGATGAAAGCCCTTGGCGACGAGATGGCATCCGCTGGGAAGCCACTCGATGATGAGGATGGTGTCATATATCCTAGCTAGACTTGATTACGACTATATGTTGTTTGTCTTGTCCATCTGTGCTGCCAGAACCGAGCCCATCAAGGTCTCGGAGTTGTATGCACAGCTCGTCTCCTTCGAGAATCGCCTCTCCATGTACGAGGGCGGAGGCGGCTCCTCGCACTCTTCTGCCAACGCTGCTCACCGTGGCCGGAGTGGCCGTGGTGGTGGCGGCCGTGGAAGTAGTGGCCGCGGAAACAGTGGAGGTGGTTGCCGTGGCAATGGAGGACATGGTGGCAACGAAGGAGGTGGTGGCGTCCGCGGCAACGGAGGCCGTGGCTATGCTGTGGTAGGAAATCCTGACCTACCTGACGTGGTGTGCCACATCTGCAAGAAGCCAAACCTCACTGCAATTGAATGCTACCGCTGCTTCGACATATCCTTCACCAAGCCTGAGAAGAGCGCCGGCGCTGCCACTACTTCCTCCTACGAAGTGGATACCAACTGGTGTCTGGATACGGGCGCCACTGACCGTATCACAAGTGAGCTTGACAAGTTGACCGTGCGCAACAAATACAATGGCCATGATCAAGTTCACACTGCAAACGGAGAAGGTATGGTAATTAGCTATGTTGGTCAATCCACTGTTCGAACCCCTACTCGTGATCTTCATCTGAAAAATATTTTACGTGTTCCTGATGCCACCAAGAATCTTATTTCCGCTCATCGCTTATCCACTGATAATCACACCTTTCTTGAAATTCACCCCAAATTCTTTTTCGTTAAGGATCAGGGAACGAGGAGAACTATTCTTCACGGCAGGTGTAGACAAGGCCTCTACCCCCTATCATCGGCTCCGTTGAGTTCAAGAAAGCAGGCGTTTGGTGTCAATAAGCTACCTGTTGAGAGGTGGCATAGCAGGCTGGGACATCCTTCATCCACCATAGTTCGACATGTCCTTAGCCAAAACAATATTCCTTTTTCGAGTAGTGAGTTAAATAAAGAGGGTGTATGTGATGCTTGTCAAAAAGGCAAAAGTCATCAACTCCCTTACCCTAGTTCGAACAGTGTGTCCAAAGCTCCTTTAGAGCAAATTTTCTCCGATGTATGGGGGCCTGCCCGTGATTCTATCAATAGGAAAAATTATTATGTGAGTTTCATTGATGATTACAGCAAGTTCACTTGGATATATCTTCTCAAACACAAATCTGAAGTCTTCAAAGTCTTCCATGAATTTCAAACTCTTGTAGAGAGATTTTTCAATCGCAAAATTATCACTATGCAAACTGATTGGGGTGGCGAGTATGAACGCCTAAATTCCTTTTTTCGCCAAATAGGAATCACTCACCATGTCTCATGTCCGCATGCGCACCAGCAAAACGGCTCCGCTGAAAGAAAACATCGTCACCTTGTTGATGTTGGTCTCTCTCTTTTAGCTCATGCTTCCATGCCCCTAAAATTTTGGGATGAGGCATTTCTTGCTGCTACTTTTTGATAAATCGCACCCCTAGCAAAGTGATTAATTTTGAAACACCTTTGGCTCGATTATTTCATGAACAGCCCAATTATCATTCTCTTCGCATTTTTGGGTGTGCTTGTTGGCCCAACCTTCGTCCTTACAATTCCAAGAAGCTAGAATTCAGATCCAAGCAATGTGTTTTTCTAGGCTATAGAAATCTTCACAAAGGTTTTAAATGCCTTGATATTGCTGCTGGTCGTGTTTATATCTCCCGCGATGTGATCTTTGATGAAACAGTATTTCCCTTTTCATCTCTTAATCCTAATGCCGGAGCCCCTTTAAGATCTGAAGTTCTCTTGCTACCAGAAATCACCTCGTCTATTGCTACTGATCAAGGGGGCGAACATGCAGTTGATCAACAAGCTAATTTTCGTACTAATTTTGGCTCTAACTCTGGTGAAAATCCAGCCTTTATGCATGATTTTATGCAGCCACAACAAGACAGGACAGGTGCAGAACACGGAGTTGCTTCAGGTGATGCAGCTCGCAATCCCGAGGAGATGCATCCTCCTGGCGCTGACACAGCTGCAGCAGGGGCCTCTGAACCTCCTGCGGCCCAAGTTGAGGCGCCAGCCACTGGCGAACATGTGGCGGCTGGTGCGCGCGCACCTCCCTCCACTGTGCAAACAGATGCGACAACGACAGCAGGCTGCACCACCTCTGCATGCACGGGGGGTGAACCTGCTCTGGATCAATAACGTCAGCCTCATCCCCTCCTGGATCTTTTGCGCCACAGCCATCAGCAGGCTCTTCTACACCACCACAACCTCAACGCACCACCAGGTCTCAACATGGGATCTTGAAGCCAAAAGTTCGTACAGATGGTACGGTCAGGTATGATAAAATCATCAAGGTTCGTTTTGGAGGCCTAGCAACCACAAATGAGCCAGAAACTTTGGATGAGGCTCTAAGTGATAAAAAATGGAAACTTGCCATGAATGAGGAGTTTGGTGCTCTTATGAAAAATTAAACATGGCATTTGGTTCCTTCCACCAAAGGAGAAAATATCATAGACTGTAAATGGGTATAAAAAATTAAAAGGAAGGCAGATGGTCAAATAGATAGATACAAAGCAAGATTAGTAGCAAAAGGTTTTAAACAAAGATATGGCATTGATTATGAGGACACTTTTAGTCCTGTTGTTAAAGCTGCTACTATCAGACTTGTACTCTCTATTGCAGTGTCTAACAATTGGAGTCTTCGACAGTTGGATGTGCAGAATGCGTTTCTTCATGGCGTTCTAGAGGAAGAAGTGTACATGAAACAACCACCTGGATATGAGGTAAAAGTCAAGGAGAGTTATGTTTGTAGACTTGATAAAGCTCTGTATGGTTTAAAACAGGCTCCAAGAGCATGGTACTCCAGGTTGAGTGAAAAACTTCATGCTCTCGGTTTTCAGTCATCAAAAGCAGACACCTCCTTGTTTTTCTATAGAAAGGGCAAGATCATTATTTTCATGCTAGTATATGTTGATGATATCATTGTGGCTAGCTCTTCTCAAGATGCAACTTCGGCTTTGCTAGAAGACTTGAGGAAAGATTTTTCCTTAAAGGATCTAGGAGATCTTCACTATTTCTTGGGTATTGAAGTAAAAAAGGTGAAAGATGGCATTCTTCTAACTCAAGAAAAATATGTATCAGATATATTGAAACGTGCAGGAATGATGGACTGCAAGGTTTCAAACATGCCCCTCTCCACTTCAGAGAAATTGTCAAAAGAAGATGGAGAAATTCTTGGAGATGAGGATTCCACTAAATACAGAAGTATGGTGGGTGCATTACAGTATTTGACATTGACAAGACCTGATATATACTTTCCAGTTAATAAAGTATGTCAGTTTTTGCACTCTCCTACTTCACAACATTTTACAGCAGCCAAAAGAATCATGAGATATCTTAGAGGTACTATGAGTACGGTCTTAAAGTTTACCAAGTCTGTTTCTACCTTGGTAAGTGCTTTTTCTGATGCTGATTGGGCAGGTTGTCCTGATGACAGAAGATCAACAGGAGGTTTTGCAGTTTTCTTTGGTCCAAATTTAATATCTTGGAGTGCACGTAAGCAGGCCACTGTATCAAGATCTAGTACTGAAGCAGAATATAAATCCCTAGCTAATGCTACTGCAGAGTTAATGTGGGTGCAAACCTTGTTGGATGAACTTGGGGTGCCTCACTCTCCCGCGGCTTGTTTGTGGTGTGACAATATTGGTGCCACATATTTGTCAGCCAATCCAGTTTTTCATGCTAGAACTAAGCATATTGAAGTTGATTATCATTTTGTCCGAGAAAGAGTAGTCAAGAGACTACTGGACATTCGTTTCATTCCCACAGGTGATCAAGTTGCAGATGGTTTTACCAAGGCCTTATCATGGCGGAAATTGGAAGACTTCAAGAGCAATCTCAACTTGGTGAAGCTGTGATTGAGGGGGCGTGTTAGAATACGTGTATTGTAACAGGTTTACGATGTGTATATAAACCGTAACCTGAAGCTTCTAGAGGATTGCGTTGTGTGTTGTTGTTGTAACAAACAAGGCAGAGATAGAGATAGATCGCACGAGTATCTCCAACTGTATAGTTTAAGTGGTGATCAATCTCAATCTCTACCGGCCGTGTAATCTCTCGGAGGTTGTTTCCCTTCCGCCTATATTAACTCGCAACGCGTCCCTGCCAGATGTATACGCTTCACGCCATCTTTTACCCCTGCCTCAGCCCGCGCTGGTCGTCTCCATCCGAGCCGGCCATCTCCTCCAGCCGCGGCGGCCACGGCTCCTCCCCTGCCCCAGCCCGCGCTAGCCGCCTCCTCCACTCGCGGCGGCCACGACCCCTCCCCTGCCCCAGCCCGCGCCGGCCGTATCCTCCATCTGCGGCGGCCAAGGCCCCTCCCCTGCCCCAGCCCGCGCCGTCTGTCTCCTTCACCTGCGTCGGTCGCCTCCAGCCGCCTGGCGGCTCCTCCTCCAGCTGGATCTGGGCGCCCATGGCATCCCATACATGCACTCATCCAGTGACGATGGTGAGGGCAGCGCTGCTCGGCCCCGAGGCGAGCTAGCACTCGGATGGCGTTTCTTTGGTTCCACGAAGCGTTGCATACTCCGTTGTGCTGCGTGCTGTCGTGCTCCCTACTGCCCGCTGCCGTGAACGCCACTGCCAAGCACAAGCAGTACTAGTTTTAGGTGTACTAATCAGTTTCATTTCTTCAGTCTGGTTAATGTCTCCCTCTATCTAAATTCTTGAGACTGAATTTGTACGAATCTCCGATGGTGTACGTATTGGTAGTATATGAACGATTTTGTACTAGTTAGTTTTATCTATAATTTAGTAGACTAGATTCAGGTTGTTTCCACGGTTCTATCTAAGTGGATCATGGATTTTTATTTGATTTGGTAATTAACTTCTTGATATACCTAATTGTTTGATTATTTTATACTGCTAGATGGAGTAGTACGAGCAGTTCGGTTTTGAAGTTCTGCCATTCTGCCGCTTTAAAACAAAGATGTTTGGTGTCATCGTCTTAAACTGTTGCATTTATGCTAATATAGATGTTCTCAGAATTTCGGTATTAGCTTATTTTAGGTTATGGAACAATATTGTGCTTTGCTTATATACATAACTAGATCGTTTATACTTCTTGATCTATTATCTAACATGGTTGCTTAATCCATCAAAGAATACAAGATTAATATCATAAGAATACACAAAAAAATAATATAAATAGTACAAACTATAAATAAAAAAAGTTATACATACCTTTCTTATTATTCGGCTATACCAATGAATCACTTTCAGTAGGACCAATCGACGATTAATCTTGGGCAGTATCAATGATTCATTTTCGGCAGTACGTACATTATTTTTCTAAGAATTACCATTGTTTTATATTGAGAAGTACCATTAAACCAGTCTAGGCAATACCATTAATTTACTCTTTAAAAATTCATAAAAGCAGGGCAAATAAATGTTACTATGTACCATTAAAAAATCATTAAATTATATTGTCTCAAATGGATTGATTTTGATGATAACATTGCTATGTGCATGCCGTGGTACATGGGATTTGATGACAGATCCGTTCGGTAACTACTCGTTAATTGAGATTAATTAGCCACCCGTGTGACTGTGTCCACTCTAACTCGTTGGCATGTTCGGTAGCTTGTTCTAGCCATTCACTAGGTGGCGCATTCTGATATGCGCCACGCCTAGGCCCTTAGGCGTGGCGCATCTCAGAATGCGCCACCTCTAAGCTCTTAGGGGTGGCGCATTCTGGTATGCGCCACGCCTAAGGGCCTTAGGGGTGGCGCATTCACAGTGCGCCACTAAATCCTGAAAATATGCGCCACTAAATAATTACATAAAACAAAAAAAAAGAATTACATAAAAAAATAAAAGCATTACAGATATTTTTATTATATTACAGAAATGCAAAATACAACATAACAATGATGTCAACAATTATTGATACAAAAGAATTGCAATATAATTTTTATTACAAAGGTTTAGAGGCCAACAAGATTCACAAGATTACATCCATCACAAAATTACAATGAGTCCAACAATTATTGAAAACCGAAAGCTACTTTCGTCATCATATCTTGTTTGCTCTTCAACCTGCACAAAACAAAGCTTTAGAGGTCACATCCATATGAATCATACCAAAGGAGAAGAAAGCAATCTAGCATCTATTCTTATCAACAACTTAAAGCAAGTCGATGAATGGTGAAAAGCATGCACATATGCATAAAAATGCATATGCAGTGACCTTTATACACAAAGAGCACCAAGAGTATTTGACACTACCATCTACTACACAAAGAGTACATCCAAATTACACAAAGAGTACATTCAATTGTTCTGACTCGGCTCGGGGAATGGGCGGCATCCTTCTTTCGTCATGAAAGGCCTTGTGTCACGCAGGGCCTTTAGGCGGACTTCTATCTCCCCACTGGATGGTGCAATGTTCGAGTGGAAGATCGACCCCCTCATTTGTACTTCATGACGGATGATAGTCGCCATCTGCGCTTGGATGTGAAAGAACTCCTCCTTCAGATTTGCATCGGCGATTTCCGCCTTCCTTTCGGCCCACGCTCTGAGATGACTTGGCAGCGTAAGGTTGCGTTGTTCCTGTACAATCGCTCTCATGTGATGAAGGGCGTAGTACGCATCCCTCACACTGCCAGCCGGCTGCTTGACGCACGGGAACTGCGTTACGTGGTTGAACACGTTCACGCCAGGCTGATTTTTCCTGAACTTGTGCTTCGTGATCTTGCCTCCGGCTTTTATGTAGCCGACGAGAGCATCATCCAAAACTCTCATGATATACTTGTAGTCTTTCTTCTTCACACTCCCCGAGTCTAAATACATGGCATGCGAGTGTTGAGGTGAAAAGCAGATGAGCACGCAGCCTTGATCCTCACTGCATAATTAAAATAATCCAAAAGAATGTTGGAAGAGGACAATGGAAAGCTAAGAAAGCATATATGCTACGGAGGCGAGCGAATGACTTACTTGGGAGAGTATGTCATAAGAAATGAATCCTTGTCGGCGTTCTGTAGCATGAAGTCTGTGATGTACCCCGCTGCGAGAGCCGCGTCCCCGTCGTCCATCAAGATGCTTTCACGCATGTAGAAGGGGTCCAATATCGCGACGCTCGGGGTCTTATCTCTCCTGATACTCATAGAAAGGCTGAGCGAGAACAGACGGATAAGGCTATGGTCCAGCCGCTTGAGATGGTACAAATTGAAGATCTTCGAAAATCGCAGGATTATCATATCCGCGGGGATAGTGTTGATGAAGCCCATGTTGAGTGGCACCTTGGCCATGAAAACCGGGTACGAGGGATTCTCTTCTCGAAGAAGAATCTTCTCTAATGCCATAATACTATGATGCACACTCTGCATATCCGAAGTTGCAAGGTCCAGCATGTCCTTAGGTAGCATCGCCCTACCAGCCACATGGATTTCAAACGAGAGATCCTTGGGTCTTGGTGGCCCGTCCTGAGCCCGGATCGGCATCGAAGGTTGGCTACTAGAAGTGATGCTCTTCTTTCTTTTCCGTCCCTTCTTCTTTTCTGATTTTGAGCAGTCACCGGCCTTTACCTGCTCAGTGGCCGCCTTATGGAGTGTGGACGGGCTGAGAATAGATCTTGTGGCATCTGCTTGAGGCTCGGTGAAGGCGCAAGCTGCTGGAGACATGTCCTGAGAAGCAGCGAAGAGACGCGTGGAGCAAGCAGGCTTCGCCGCAGGATCAGCTGGACCGCGAGCTTCCTCGTCATGCTGATAGGCTCCTTCAGCAAGAGGCATGAATAAGTCATCAGCATCATACAAAGTATTGATGAACTGGTCGGCGCTGATATCATCATCAAGATCATCGTCTTCTTGTTGTGCGCCGATGGGATCATGTGGCGCCGACACGATGACTAGCGGTGTTGTCCTAGGTGTGGTGCCCCTTTCCCCTGTCATTAAACGCATTTGGCTGTTCGGCCATAGGCATATTTGGTTGAAACAGTCACCGAGGACTGCCGGCTCGTCCTCATCGTATCCGGGGGGTTGAATGGGAGGTTCAACTCTCTCGTAGCCCGAAATCACGAGAGAGATTTGAACCCTATGCATCTCCGGTGCCATCGGCATATTGTGCATGATTCGATTTTGTGGTTGAATGATTTCACCTTTGGCAACATCCTTCAACTCGCCGTCCACGACTTGTAATAGAATGCATGGAGTGTCCTCCTGCGAAAGAGATATATATATGCATGTACGGCATCAGAGAGATTCCACTAAAAAAGGCAAGGAGATGAAGTCCTCTTTTGAGTTCCAGACGCTTATAGTTACCTTGAGGGCGTCGAGGTCGGCTAGTGAAGAGACCCCGCCGATGACGGCGGGCATGCAAGAGACGGAGGGCGCGCTGCCTCCCGTGGCGTCGGTCGCCCTATTTGCGCTGCCGCCGGGTGCATTATTGTTATGCCCCGGTTGCTCGATCGTGGCCGGAGGAGTTACCATCACGTCCGGCGTCGCCGCCGCGGTGTTGGCGGCCGGAGTCACCAATACGCCGGGAGTCGGTGCGGGAGCCACCACTACGGCCGGAGTCGGGACTGCAGGCGCCGCGGGGCCCGAGTTGCTGCCGACCATGCTGGGGACTGGTATGGGCCCTTGTCCACCACGCGCTTGCCAATTCGCGAGCGACTGCATCATATCTGGAAGGAGATCTTTCATCGTCTTCGCCACTTCGTCCTGGACAAGCTGCGGAAGCATGTTCACCTTCTCCTCCAGTCCACGAACATAAGCGGCATCTTCTTCGGTCCTTCTTGCCTTGCGCCCCCTCGAACCGGACTGCTCCGCCGATTTACCATAATATTCAGACCAATTTAGGTCTGCACCAAAGCCGACCACACGGCCGGCTGACGATGGCTTCGCCGTCACGTCGTCAACCTTCTTGACCTTGTTCAACGCCCTGTTAAAGGCGTTGTCCCACGGGCCGGCCGGCTTAACCGACGACTCCTGCGATGAGGCGATTTGCATTTCCGCTTGCTGCAAAAAGAATGTGAAACGTTAAGAAATTGTGAACTTCACTCGAGAATTCAATCGACAAGGTCGCGTGGTAAACTACTTACCACGGCAGTCGTAAACTCCTGAATCTTAGGATCGATAATTATTTTCGAGGTTGCTTTGTCCTTATAGCTCCGGGCCCTCACAAAGAATTCGGTCTGCGGATCATCTTTGTATTGCTGGAAGGGATTAGGTATGCCCGCAGCGGCGTACTCGGCATCCTCCTTGTCCCATTTAGGCTTGGAACTTTTGTAACCACCGGCTCCGAGACGGTGGTTACCTATGACCTGCGACCGCATGGCCTTGCCCTTTGCACTCGCGGCCTTGGCTTGCTCGGACTCACACCTAGCCTTGAAAAGGTTGTAGGTAGCTTCGTCGATCAACGGCTCTTTGTCCTTGAGCTCCTCCCAGATTTTGTTCTTTTAAAAAATTGCCCTCTTCACCCGGGTTTTCCAACTGGACAAGGCCTTGCTCATCTTCCTGAGGGCCCATGTGTTTACTTTGTTCCCTCTGAGTTTGGTGTTATCGTACGGCTCTGGAAACTTGTATCGTCCGTGCAGCTTGTTGATAAGAAGCTGACAATAATGAATATTCTCACGACTGCTGAGGTTAATCGTGGTGATCGGCACGGTGTTGCGGAGGATCGCCGTGACTTGACGGCCGTACCCTTCCGAAAAACGTTCGGGCTCTTTAGGAATCCCGACGGCGGTCACAACAGTAAACTCTTGCCTGATGACGCCGACCTTGGTCGGTTTCCGATTCCTCTTCTTCGACTGGGTACCATCTGTGTTGGAGCCACCGGTCCCATCATCCTCGCCGATGTTCCTCTTGCCGTCTGTCGTACCGGCCTCCTCCTCCAAGTCATCATCCGATGAGTCGGACTCCGACTCTATCTCCTCCTCATACTCCTCCTCGCTCGGAGGTACTTCCTCTTCTCTCTGCTCCTCGACCTCCTCCTGGGAGTATTCCCAAAATTTTCTTCCTTTTTTCTCCCGGCTGAGAAGAAGGACCGGCGTCGGCTCCGGTCGACATGTTTGCACTAGTACAATATTAAGAAATGCAACTACTTAATTAATTAGCACAATAAATAAATGCAAATACTCTCATGTTAAGAAAAATAGCAAAGGTCATGCACGAATTCACGGAAAAATTCGGCATGACCTTTGCTCTTTTTCTTAACATGAGAGTGCCCCATTCTCAACCGAAACGGAAGTTAATCAACATTTCGGGAGAAAGGGGATAATTATTTGTACCTGCACAAGAAAATGCCTTGTATGTAGGCACAACCAGCATATTTATAGATATTGAAACAGTATTCAAAAACATAATAGTCAATAAGAAATCTATTAACATCACATAACATAGGCAACCATCTTATCATGTCAAGTTCTGCTGGCAGATTAATGCATTGCAAATTCTGTATACTTGCAAGTTGTACTTTGCAACACCTAAAAACAGAAAATTTGGACCTAGGGCATTGTCAAGAACTCAAAAAATTCAGACAAAGCACCATGGCACCTTTGCTAGTTGAAAATTCAGACAACTTGTTTTTTTCCAGCAGGGGAGGGGGAGCAGGGCACCATTGCTATTTTTCAACTACTACCTCTATTGCTACCACTACAAACCTAATACAGAGTACTACTAGAACTAATTTTTACTTTTGAAATTAGAAGAATAGGGAGCCTACACTTCATTTAAAGTAGATGCAGTCCATGACAAGGTGAAGTGTATATACTTATTATCATTCTAAAAGTAGATTGTCCTAATAACTTTGTCTATCCAGTGTGGCTACATTACATGGTGATCAAATTACCTAGCTACAAGACACACACACACACACACATCTAAGCCAAGTATCCAGTATAGCATCTGTTCATCAGTTTATTTTTTTTTCATATCAAATTGGGCTATCAGATTTTATGTGCTGATCAATGGTCTGTAAACAGAACAAAGCACAACATTTTCATATCAATGATCATGTACCATAAGCAAGAATTCCTAGTGACATTGATTTAAAGCTTGCAGCCACATGGAAACAGAGTGGAGACAAAACACACAAAAAATTCCTAGCAAACATTCTATGCCTACTAATCTAGCTAGTACTACAAATTCCCCTCTGCTCTCTAGAGTTTGAAGGGGTCGATGTAGAACTGAGTGCTGCGGGAGCAGGGGAGGGGGAGTACCTGGCTGGACGGCGGCAATGGCTCGAACGGCGGCGGCTGGGCGTAGGGCGGTTCCGGTGGCGCGGGTCTGATCTAGTGGCGTGGGGCGGCTCCGGCGTCGAGGTGGATGGGGGCGTGGGGGCGGCTCCGGTGGCAGCTCCGGTGGCGGCGAGGGCGATGGACGGAGAGGGGGGCTCGAACGACGGGGGGCGGCTCCGATGGCGGTCGACGGCGAGGACAGTGTGCTGGCCGGGAGAGATGGTGGGGAATGGGTGTGGGCACGGGCAAGGGGAGGGGGTGATGGAGCAGTTAAGGCTTAGGGGTGGCGCATTTTACCAAAATGCGCCACGCATAAGGTTTCTTATGTGTGGCGCATTTAGGCAAAATGCGCCACGCATAAGAAACCTGTTGGTGGCGCATTCTGGCAAAATGCGCCACCCCTAAGAGCACTTAGTGGCGCATTTCAACAATATGCGCCACCCCTAAGCTTTTTTTTATTTTTAATTAAAGTTTAAACAATTATTTATTTTTTAATTAAAGTGAAATCATTTAAAAATAATAATTATGGAGTACATTTTTCTATAAAAGTGGTCAAACTTTATTAAGATTGACTTTGACCAAATCTTATATGCGGAGTAAAAAGAAACGGAGGGAGTACTTGCTCTAACCGACCTTTTGAGAATGGTGCTTCGATTGTGTCGTCGCCGAACCAAGATCCACAAACACAAGGTGTAGCGGCATTTGGAAACATAAGATTGTGATCATCAATTACAAAGTGCATATTAAATCCATGCATACACAAAGTGATCATGAATTACAAAATATTTTTCTTAAATTTGGAGCTAGCTATCTAGCTATCGTTTCCTCACGATCTTCTTCTTGCCCTTCTTTGTCGTGGTTGAATAATTTAGGCCCGGGACGCCTTCACTTTTCCTCTTGAACAGGAGGAGACCTTTCTTCGGTAGGGTTGTGGTGTATGTATCCTGAGCGGCGTAGTCATCCACCATCTTCGGGTCGCCGTACTTGTCAAAGTCTTGCTCGTTGGCGACTCCATCCATTCCGATGATGTTTCTTTTGCCTCTCCTCACTACAACGCGGCTCGGCTTTGATGGGCCGGTAATGAAGAAGCATTGGTCCACTTGGCTAGCCAGTACCCATGGCTCATTTTTCGCGGCGACGTTTGCGCCCGCAGACTTGGATTTGGCTTCGGGTATAACCATGGTGGTGAAGTACCGGTCTTCTTTTACGACGCTCTTGGCCCATCTCACACGGAACATCGGCACCTTCTCTCCACAGTAGTCGAGCTCCCATATGTCCTCGATCCTTCCATAGAATCTTTCCTTGACGTCATCGGTGTAGAATATCCCCGTTACCCCTGAGTTCTGGTAATCGTAGTTATTGTCCTTTTCCTCCGTGTAAAATGTGTAGCCGTTGATATCATACGCTTGATAGGTCATCAGGTTGCGTGCGGCACCCTGTGGCAAGGTGAATATCATATTTTCGTCCTCGGAAGCGTTCCTTCGCGGGGGATTAGCACGAAGCTCGTCCCTGAACCAAGTCATGAAACCGGAGTTGTGCTCTTTGATTAGCCGTGGATCTCGGTCCGTTATCTGCAGGCCCTGGTCACTGTACTTCTTCCTGATTAAATCCTTATGCTTTACTATCCAAGGATCGACCAGCTGGATGTGTTGTAGCGCAACTAGGCTTGCTCTTTCAAAGTCGATGTCTCGACCGTCAAAGTTGACATGCATTGCGTGGCTTCCCTCGTGGTGACCACACCCATCGGTCCTTCCAAAGTGCTTGTTGACGGCCAGACCAACAGGGTTCTCAGTGTTGAGATAATTCGTGCAAAAAGAGATGCACTCTTCGGTTAGAAAGCCCTTCGCTATGCTTGCATCTGGACGGGACCTATTACGAACGTATTTTTTGATGTGCCCATTCATCCTTTCGAACGGCATCATGTTGCGCAGAAACGCAGGCCCGTGTTGGACGATATCCTCCACGACGTGGATCAGCAGATGCACCATAATGTCGAAGAACGCGGGCGGGAAATAGATCTCAAGCTCACATAGTATGAGCACGATCTCCTCCTGTAGCCTTTTGAGTTGCGTAGCGCAAATCGACTTCCGGGAGATGATGTCAAAAAAGTTGCAAAGGCCAAACAACGTTTTACGGACGTGCTCGTCCATTATCCCTCGCATCGCAACCGGGAGAATCTGCGTCATCAACACGAAACAGTCGTGAGATTTCATCCCGCTGAAACGCTGCTTCGCCTCGTCTAGGTATCTGCTTATCTTCCCCGCGTAGCCTTTCGGAAATTTTACTCCTATGAGGCAGTGGATAAACCGCTTGATCTCCTCCTCGCACAGAGTGAAGCATGCCGGGGGGCAGTGATCAATACCGGTCTTCTTCTTGGTCGTCCTTTTTCGTTTGCGAGAGTTTTGCGTTTCCGTATCCTCTTCCTTCTCCGTCTCATCATCGTCGTCACTAGGGGGTGAAGTTCCCTCCTGATGCCCATAAATTTCAAGTCATTCCTTGCTTTTGGCCCGTCCTTGGTCTTCTCCGGCATGTTGAGCAGCGTGCCAAACAAGCTCTCGCACACGTTCTTTGTGATATGCATTAGATCAAGGCTATGAGGACTGCGGAGTAGACTCCAGTATTGCAAATCCCAGAAAACAGACCTCGCTTTCCATACCCTCATCAACGGCTGAGTCTTCTTTTTTTTCTTTCCCTGTGCGGGGCACTCTTTCCAAGTTTTCAACAAGTTGTCGATTTCTTTGCCGCTCCTTCGAGTTGGGGGTGCTCGGAGCACCTCGCTTCCATCGAACAGATGTACCTGTTTTCTCCACGCGTGTTTCTTGGGAAGCCACCTCCGAGACACCTGGAACACGGTTTTTGAAGATCCAGGATCTTTTGGTAGCTGGTGGTACGTTGTATTATCCATGCACCTAACGCATGCACAGAATCCTTGGACCACCTGCCCTGAGAAATATCCGTATCCGAGATAGTCGTGCACCGTCGTGATCAGCGCGACTTTCATTGGGAAATATTATTTTGCCGCGGCGTCCCACGTATTGACTCCGTCTTTCCATAACGTTTCTAGCTCATCTTTCAACAGCTGCAGATATAGATTGAGGTCCGTACCTGGTTGTTTCGGCCCTTGAACTAGCATACACATTGTTATGTACTTTTTTCTTCATGCACTTCCAAGGGGGAAGGTTGTATATGCATACAAAAATGGGCCAGGTACTGTGTGTGCTGCTCTGGCCGCCAAACGGATTGACTCCATCGGCGCTCACACCAATCCTGAGGTTTCTTGGTTCTTTCCCAAAATCTAGGTATTCGAGGTCCAACGCAGTCCATTGGATACCATCTGAAGGGTGCCTCAGCATGTCCTCCTTTTCCGGATCCGGGTTCGGGTCATCCTCTTTTATCTTCTTTCTATCCGCGTGCCAGGTCATAAGCTTTGCTTCCTCCGGATCTATGAAATACCTCTGTAGACGAGGAGTGATCGGAAAGTACCATACCACTTTTCTAGGAACTTTCTTCCCTCTCTTGTATCGACTAACACCGCACACCGAACATGTGGTTTTATCTTCGTCCTCACCCCAATAGATCATGCAATCATTTATGCAGACGTGGTATTTAACGTGCGGAAGATCGAGAGGGCAAAGGACTTTCTTGGCCTCAGCGATACTAGTTGGGCACGTGTTGCCCTTCGGAAGACGATCGCGCCAGAATGCCATGTTATCATCGAAGCTTTCGTCGGTCCATTTGTGTTTTGCCTTCATCTTCATAGCCCCAAGTGTTACATTCAAGCGGGTATCCCCGTCGTTGCATCCTTCGTACAACTTCGTAATCGCGTCTTTCTCGAGTTGCACCATCTTGGCTTTCTCTCTAGCTACACCTCTTGCGTTCAATGCCTCTTTGACAAGCAGCTCTTGAACATGAGGGTCCCGCACCCAGCTTGAATCATCATGTCCGACATCTTGATCTTCATGTCCGGCATCTTGATCTACATGATCCGCTTCGGCATCTTCTTCATGATCATGTACGGGATGCTCTTCGTCATCTCGCCCGCCGCTGTTTTCTGGTTGCCCTTCCTCATTTACTGGCGCCCCACCATTGACGTCCTCCTCCTCACCAGCTTCATCACTTATCCATCGTGTGTAGCCATCCATCAAACCATTATGCTTCAGGTGTCTTTGCAATATTCCGGAATCAGGCTCGGTCACACACTGAAGTTTGCATCTCCGACACGGACATCTTATATCCGACCTATTATTCCTTAGCATGTCGTTTGTCGCACATTGCATCCACCTAGCCACAGTGATATCGCTCAGCATCTCGCGGACCATGGTCGATCACCTGCGTGCACGGAGAGAGAAACACAATTATATATCACAGTCGTTGCCGGAAAAATTCGGCATGACCTTCCCTAATAATGCATGGGAGCATGCGGAGAGTGCGCTAGAAATTTGCCGAAACGGAAATGAATCGACATTTCGGCAAAACATTTTCCACTCAAGATACACATATACATCAAACCACCATAAGCTTCACATATACATCAAACCACCACAAGCTTCACATATACATCAAACCCAAGCTTCACATATACAACAAACGGCAAGCTAATAAAGGCAAGTATATGGGTCATAAATGGAACAAAAGAGTTTGGGAGGAGGTCCACTTACTTCAATATGAAACAAAATAGATGTAATGCCAAGTATCGATGGATAAATGGAAGAAATGAGGTGGGGAGGAGGAGAAAACCGAATAGATCTAGGGTGAGAAGAGTGGATCTAGTTTGAGAATTGTGTGGAGTGAATGAGAGGTGGTAGGTGGGGTGGAGTAGATAAGGGCAGCTCTAGGCATTTAGTGGCGCATATATAAAGTCAGTGGTGGCGCATTGGTGAAATGCGCCACCCCTAAGCTCTTAGGGGTGGCGCATTCTGTATATGCGCCACCTATAAGGTTCTTAGGGGTGGCGCATATTGCTAGATGCGCCACGTATAAGATCATCTAGGCTGGCCCACTCTTAGGGGTGGCGCACTGGAAAATAATGCGCCACCCATAAGGTCTTATGGGTGGCACATTATTTTCCAGTGCGCCACCCCTAACAGATGGTGGCGCATGGCTTTCTCTATGCGCCACTAATAAGCTTTCCATGTATAGCTATTTACCTAGTAGTGGTATTGTCATTTAGTTTTCTTCTAATGCAAATTTCTTCCATCTAAATATTGATGAACTTCCATACACTTTTGATCATATTTGGACTAACCTATTAACTCAGTGCACCCCAGTGTCAGTTCCTGTTTTCTACTATTTTTCTATTTCAGGTTTCCCCATATAAAAAGTGCCCCCAAAATTCGGGAAAATCCAATAAAAAATCAGCGTAGAAGAAGCTTCGGGAATCACTGAGGGGGGCCAGATGGGACCCACCAAGGCCCCAGGCGCCCTCCCGGCGCGCCCTAGGGTGGGGTCGCGCCAGGGGGGCGCCTGGACCCCTAGTGCCCCCCCTGGCTGCCCCCCTTCGCCTATTTATTCCTCGTGACGATAAACCCCCGTGACGGGAACCCTTTTTTCGCGATCTCTCCTCTGTTCCGCCGCCGCCGCGCTTCCAAGATCAGGAGCACCAGAAGACCTCTTCCCGGCACCCTACCGGAAGGAGGAACCACCTCCGGGAGCCTCTCCACCACCATGGACGCTTCCCGGATGAACCGTGAGTAGTCCACCTTGGACCATGGGTGTATGATCAGTAGCTATGTGATGTTATCCTCCCCTCTTTGTTCTTCATGGATTAGACCTCGTGACCTGCCCTACATGATCGAGGCACATACGTAATATTTCTGCTGTTGCTATGTTGAGTTTGCTGGGATCCGATTGATTATGAGATTATGTTCAGATTGTGATTGAGTACTATATTTGGTTCTGATCTTTTATATTGTTGTTCTTAAGTAATTCCTGCATGTTCTCCGTTGTTGTTTATTGCTTTGGCCAAGTAGTAGGTAGTGACTCCAAGAGGGAGCGTTATGCATGATTGTGGGTTCATGCCCCCGATGACTAGCTTGAGTGACAAAAACATGAGTCTAGGGGATGTAATGTTGCCACAAGGGGGAAAACAATGGTGCTTGTACTTGCGGGTGCAAGGATTGTTTACTTTACGCAAAGTTCTTTAATGCAGTTGTCCGTTGCTTTGAGTTTACACTTTGGGTGGGATTCGCAACTGAATACCAGCGAGATGTTCTGGATAGATATCTCAAGGTGGATGATTAGTAGGTAGATGCAGATGGATTTCGGTCTACTTGTCTTAGCGTACCGCCCATGCTTTTGTGCCTCTTCCTTTCTTTATAGCATAATTAGCATTGATTTGCGCACATAATCATGTCAATTGCCCAGCTGTAATTTGTTTACCTCGCATGGCTATTTTATCGTCTTTTGGGAGAGAGACATCACTAGTGAACATCATAGGACCCCGGTCCATATTTCCAACACTGTTTACACTATCAATTTACTTTCAGTACTTAATTTTCCGTTGCTATCACTACCATTATTATCCCGTGCATTTTATCCTTTGTAAACAACAAGGTCGGAGGAATTGACAACTCCTCTGTACTCGCTGGGAAGCAAAGTTATTTGCTGTGTGTGCAGGTCCAGATGAAGTAAGCAACCTTAGGTTGTGAACGACGCCATTATTCACTTCACCACCTTCTTGTATCTGTTGGAGTCCTATTGGTTCGACATTCAACCTTAGCATCTTCGCTAAGGGAAATTGCCGCTATCTACATCTCAACCTTCCACTTTGGGTAACCAACGAGGGGGCGTTAATTCGTACCATCAGCGTGTTGCATGGTCTAATCCAGTTTGATCATGACATGACAAGCGCTTAGATGTTGGTTTTATTCGGGCTTTGATTTTTTGGGGTAAAAGATCCTCATAAATAATACTCTCAGCTCTGCATGATCTAATCCAGTTGCTCATTTGATTGCTTGATCTCTTTATTTATTTAGACAATCAATTGCAGACCTTCCTTCCTAAGTATGTAGCTTGTTAGAAAAATGATCATGAAGCAAGCTATGATCTAATAAACTGAAGCAACCTATGTAAGTATGTCGGTCAAACCTGTTGCAAAGAAGTAAGGTGCATGCATGTGAACATGGCCCTCTGTAATCAGTTCACGTGCTATACACAATGCCAAATGCCAAACTTTTCACCGTTCAACAACATCAGAAGATGCTCTTACTTTAGATCAAGTCAGACCAGTTCTTACTTCTTTTGTATTGCTTGTTGTATGGACCACTGCATGGCTGCATTTCTTATTTTTGTAGTAAGAAGTCCCTGCATTTACCATATTTGTGCGTATAGTAAAAACAGTGAAGGATTGAAGTTGTGTCATTATGTATCGCGTGAAGGGCAGGACTGAGTGGTGGCATGTCCATTTTTTCTATGTGTATCTCTCTATTTAAAGCTGTCTATCCTCTCTCTACACGGAGGATCTTAGGGCAACTCCAAAGGGTCGATCCAAACTGATAATAATTTGGTCCGCCATTTATCTATTTTTCTCGGCCTGATGGACCAAATACTCGCATGATTGTTTGGGTCGCCGAGTCTTCAGCGGTGCAAGAAACACGCATTCGGGTCGAATACAAAAGTCATAATTGTACATATAAGAAAAGCTAAAAAAACAACCCTAACTCGTCGTCGTTTTCTCCCTAGGCCGCCTACTGGTCGCCTACGTCGTCGTCATAGTCCCCGCTGAGGTCGATGAAGGCCGACGACGATTGGGAGGCCAATAGCGCCGCAGTGGCGGCGGCGTCGGTCGCACTGGAAGGTCCAACACGTCCCCATGAGGTCGCAGATGATCTCGTGCACGCAGGCTTCGGCGTGGCAGCGGGCGACGGTGGTGGCGATGGCGGAGGTAGGTCCTCAATGGAGGCGCGACTGAGGGCCTCGTGTTTGTTGTAGTCTGATAGGACGTAAGGCGGCGGGGAGGGGGTCCTCTCGTCCTTGACGACGATGGGGGTGTCGCGTCGCGGATCTCCAGTCTATGCTCTGGCTACTTGCTTCGCTAAAACTATATGTCTCATAACACTTATTTCATATAGTTTTCATTGACAAATCATTATGATAATTTTGCATGTACATTTTTTATCTTCGAGTTCTACATCATGGCAAGCTATCTCTCTCCCTCTTTCTTCAAGGCTCGAGTCTCTCTCTCTCTCTTCAAGGCTCGACAACATGATGATTAAATTCATGGCTCTTATAGTTTTGATTGAGCGAACCATCTAATATATATGCATGCATCTTTGTTATGTTCTTGTGGTACCGGATGTCATGCTCTCTCTCTCACTCCCTCCCTCTCTCTCTCTCTCTCTCTCTCTCTTCAAGGCTTCATTATCTTGTTAAGCCGGTGCCTAGACCACTTACATATTGTGCCTCGATTATCCGCATACGGTTATGTGTGCTTGTCCTAACGGTTCTTACGACATCTTATTGATTTTTTACGAAAAAACAAACCATCATTTGAACATTTGCATCCCAGAGTTGCACCGCTCCTCCAATATTCCCCGGTGATATAAAACCTTTACACATAAAATGCATAGCTTCCACATGGTGTAAAGGGTCCTCGACTGTTTCCATCCGGTTCTGCTCACCACTCCTAAAGGTGCTTACGCTCGTTCTAGGGTTTTTCAGAGTAGAACAATTCATGTCACGAACTTTCACATCCGGTTATCGGCAAAATACACATCAGTATGAAACAACAAGATCTGCAACAATGGCTGCATCTCAAAGCAACACCATCATCGATATCAAAGACAAAAAAAGCATCAACGCGTCGATGCTATTGTAAAAGTTTCCTCGACTGTTTGGATCCGGTACCGCGTACCGCTTCTAAAGGTGCTTATTGCCATTACGTGTTTCTTCCTACAAATATCAAGGCATGTATCGAACTTTTACATCTAAGGGCTGCACCAATTATCCATTTCACAGTCGATGCATAGATTCCCCACTTATCTGTCCCGTTATCGCGTTGAGTTGATGTCTATACCATTTGCACTCGGTGCCTTCTACCATCCGCATCCGGTTCCACCTGCCACTTCTAACGGTTTTTATAAAAAACCAAAGAAACTCCTAAACTTATGCATCTTAGGTACACACCATTACTTTGTTCTCCGATGACATCACCCTTTACGCAAAAAATAATGTCTAGCGTATACGCGGTATAAAGGGGCCTCTATTTTCCCTATCGGGTTACGCACACCACTCGTAAAGGTGCTTATGCCGCGTTCTTGTTTTTTTGGTAGATATCAATCCATGCCACGAACAATTACATTTGATCATCGAATACATTACATCGTTTGCATACAACAAGGATCTGGACGCAGTCAGTGCCTCGCCTATCCGCATCTGGTTCCACATGCCCGCTTCTATGGGTTTTTACAAACAAACAAACAATCTCTTAACCTTATGCATCTTAGGTATGCGCCGCTATTCCATTTTTCGGTAAGATCAACCTTTACACACCTGACGCTTTTTATTTTTCTCCAAAATATCTATCTATCTCTTGACCATTTGAATTCCATGGGGTGAAACGCTCCTCTGTTGCCCGATGATAACAACATTTATACAGTCGATGCATAGAATCCTCACTTGACTGTCCCATTATCCCGTTGAGACGATGCCTATATCTTTTGCACCCGGTGCCTTTGACTATCTCCATCCGGTTCCACGTGCCACTCTAACGGTTCTTAGAAAAAACCAAACAAACTCCTAAACTTTTGATACTTAGGTATGCACCATTACTCCGTTCTACGATGACATCCACAACAAAAATGCCTAACGTATACATGGTCTAAAGGGGCCTCTACTTTCCCTATCCGGTTCCACACACCATTCGTAAAGGTGTGTTTGCCCCGATATTACGTTTCTTGGTAGAGACCGATCCATGCTGCGAACTTTTACATATGTTCATCGACTACATTACATTGTTTGCATACAACAAGGATCTGCAACTATGACGACATCTCAAATTAACATCATCATCGAAATCATGGTCACCGACAAAAAAAATCATCAATGCGAATTCGCTATTGTGAACGGTGCCTCGAATTTTTGATCTTAGTTATGCACACATGATGCGTTCCCGATGACACTAACCTTTACACAAAACAATGCATAGTTTCCGCATTGTCTAGACCATTTGCATCCTATGATAGCATGATTTACATAGTCGGTCCATAGATTTCCTACTTAACTGTACGACTATCGCGTTGAGCCGGTGCCTATACCTTTTGCAGCCGGTAGCACGACTATTCGGATACGGTCCACATGCCACTTCTCTGGATTACTCTGCATTTTTTAACAAAAAATCAGAAAATATCTTTAACTTATGCGCCTTTGGTATCGAGATACATGCAACATAATGGGACAGTTCGTAATACTATGATTTATTTTTTCTGGTAATATCAATCCTCCGTTGCCCGATCGATTTTCACAGTCGATGCATAGATTCTCCACTTAGCTGTCTGATTATCTCGTTGAGACGATGTCTATACAATTTGGACCCGGTGTGTTTGACTATACACATCCGGTTCCACGTGCAACTTATAACGGTTCTCACAAAAGCAAACAAAGTCCTAAAGTTTTTCACGGCCTTGACCAAATGCATCCCGAGGATAACGACATTCACACATTCAGTGCACAAATTATGTACTCCACTGAACCATTAACGTGTTGAGCCGGTGCCTATACCATATGCACCCGGTGCCTTGCCTATCCGCATCCAGTTCCACATGCCTGCTTCTAACGGTTTTTACAAAGAAAAAAACTCATCTTAACCTGTTGCATCTTATGTATGCGCCACTACTGCATTCTTCGAACGTTCATGCAGCTTTAAGTGCATGCGCCACTACTGCATATTCCGTAGATTTTAAGTTGCTTATATTCAAGTTTACTCTAGATCTTTCACGAGCTTTAAGTGCAGGTTATATATACCTACGTTCATGCAATGCTTCAACATGTGCATTGAGTTTCAAAGGTAATGATTAATGGTTCTTATTTAAGATAACGTTGTAATCTAATTCATAAAAAAGATCTCCATTGTATGCATTGTCTATATTATTTTACATGTAATCTTGTTGTCATCAGCTCTTCTGTCTACCATAGACATGAGTACCATTTGACCATGAATGTAAAACAGTAATTATAATACAATAAACCATTCTGAAGTGGTAAAATGTTTGCTACATACTATTTTCTTCGTTTGAAAATAAATGCCTCAACTTTGTACCAAGGTTAAGACAGTTATTTTAAAACAGAGTAAGTACTTGTCTAAAGCTTTTACATGAAATTTCTGACCAACACATCATTGCGCGTTTTGGCTAAGTCCATATATGTCAATGACATTGCATATTACGTATTTCCATTGCTTTGTAGATGAGTCAAAAAAAGATAGAGGACTGCCTTTTCATGTGTAGCTGAGCCAAACCTGGCACACATATTTTTCATTTTAAATTTCAATATTCTAACTTATTAAAATATCCGAACAGAGTAAGTAATAGGCTATTTTTCGATCTGTGCATAGCTTTAAGAAAAATAGTCAGAGCCCTTCTCACGTGCATGCATCGCTTGTCCAGAAATATTATCTCTTAGTGCATGAAGTAGCACGAGCATCACATGTCGAACGCTCCATACCTGTAACCTGTCAGGTTTGACTTAGGGAGGCTCACATTTCTTGATTCTTTGGGTTTTGAGCGTTTGCCTGGTCACAACGCTCCATGCATGTCAGATTTAACAAGCCGCCCCCAAGGCTTTTATAGGAACCGATGACGGAGGTTGGGTTCTCTATGACTAGTTATGACTGCAGAACTGTTTAAGCAAGCTTTCCCATTGGTATCCTTGATTAACAATTATGCACCGTCCTGCGAGGTAACTTTTTCTTCCATGCCGATTCCACTCGCTAAAAAAATATTCCACTTGCTAAGCTGCAATATTGAACTATTGATCAATTTAGTCTGGAAAAATTGATGCCGGAAAAAGCGAACGGTGCGTCGCTCACGGCTGGAGGTGTCCGTGCCTCACGGCTCAGCCCTGACCAAAGATCGCCGACGAGAGGTGGAGGTTGCGGCTCACGGCGGTTGTCCATGCTTCCGGTGAGACATATACAATACAGAAGGTTTTTGTTTTTGTTTTTGAGATATGACGATATTTTCCAATTCAGTACAACCGCCGGACCGATTACAATAGGTTATTTAGGACTTCCTTTTTCCTATGGCCAACCCAATGTATATGGAAAACAAATGCTTGATTGATGGCCGGCCTATGTCATCGTACACTGGCGTGGTATGTAGACCTGAGAATGGAGTCACGAAATTCCTGTGTAGTCACTAAGCCACTGGTTTTCTTCTTTCTCTCCCTCTCCCTCTATCTCTCCAAGGCTCTACTACCATCTGAGTAATCTCATGATGCTTATAATTTTATTGACCGAACCATAGAATAAAAATTCATTCATATTTGTTATCTTCGAGTAGTATATCATGTCAAGCTCTCATTTGGATTCATTTCCTCGTTTCTCTTGACAGCGACGAGCTCAACAGCCATGCAAGAGTGAGCTCGCCGTCACAATGACATAGGTGATAATCTCTACTATTGATACATGTGAACTTTCCCAAGATAAATCCAGTATGCACAACATATGCGGAGCTCGAACGCGTTGAGAAGAATGGCTGGTGCGTGGATGAGAGTGAGCAGATGGTGAGGGACATCAATGGATGGTGGACTATCTGTAAGTGTCAAACCCGGTCTGAGTGTATGCGCAAATTTGGGGATAGCAGGGACAGCTATGGTACTAGCTGGGCGTGGCGTTCATGTGTGTTCTAGCTAGCATGCTAGGTGCAGGAAGAAATATGCTAGCTGGTAGGGCATGGTGTTCACGTGTGTACTAGCTACCATGTTAATCTTTTCAAAACTTGATACATGGCATGTTCAGGAGGTTCTTTCCATATTTTAAGTAATATTTTGGGAAATTCTAAGATAGTGTGTGCTACACTGTTAATGAGTAGCGTAGCATCTTTCCAAACAGACATGTGTCTCAAGTAAACATGCATTATTAACAAATAAGCATGCCATGCTAACTCCCATTTTGAACACTTATTTTACTTCAGTTATTACACGGACATATTTTCTGCACGTACTATATTAAATTGGAAAGACATCCTTGGTTTATACACTCACTTTACTTCAATGTACTACGTGTTAAATATCAACTCGCAGAGTATTAAATTGCATAATCTGTACATCTAATCGTTAAATCCATCATAGAGAGTATCAACATAAAATTAAAATAAAAGAGGGAGGAACTTCAAGTATTAGTGCACTCAGGTTCTAATTAATATTTAATAATCACCTCCAGCTCTCAAAACTTGCAAGACCAAATACAAAGCAAGCAGACTCAGGAACGGAAAAAGGGGGAAATAAAACTAGCAGGAAATAATTATCCCATCAAGCTGCCAGCCCAACTCCGGGAAGTTGAAGAAAATGCACGCACCCTACAAAAACAAAATACAGTACAAAGCAAGCACACATTAGCAACAAACAGATGAACCCCTCAAAATAAAAGCAACCAACAGATGAAGAATACACTTCACTACTTCGATACCAAATTAAAGAACCAAGTCCAGTAAGCAGCCATACACTGACCAATGTTTCGCTGCTAACCAGCAGTGAGCACTCTCAAGCAAGCAAGAAGATACTATGCACACGCTTACCTTGAGCGAGCACTATCTTACATTTACAAATTCTAAAATTCAGAACTAAACACTAGCAAAAGCTAGATGCCTTAGAAACACACTCTTGAGTAGCATAAGTCATATCACAGCACAGGGCACATCTCTCCATGTCGTCCACGTATCCCCAAACTAGAGCAACCAACCATTGACTGACTGGCCAAATGTTCTAGAAAGTTTCAGTATGCTCATACCGCAAATGTAGGCCAGACTCACCGAGAACCAGCCATGAACATACACGCTTACCTTGAGCAGGACCTCCATGGCGTGGGAGATGAACCCAACCAGCCACTGCTCTTCTGCACGGTCGCACTCACGTCGGCCCCTCCTCCGATTCTCCCCCGCCGTCGAGTCGCCCGGGACGATCGCAGCGTCGGTGAGCGTGTAGAGCGCGGCCTCGGCGCACTCGAGTGCGTCGTGGAACCCAAACCAGCCACCGCTCTTCTGCATGGACGAGTCCAAGTCGAGCCGTGGAAGCCGGCCCTGAACGAAGGTCGCCCCTAGATGAGGGTTCCACTTCCACGATGACCTTAAGCAAATAGAAACACCTAATCAATCACCTGCAAGAAATACAGCTTCACAAAAGATGACCTTGTTCAAAAAAGCATCAGACTTCTTGCACAAAAATCAATCAAGTAGCTCACCCTTGTTTTGAACCAACTCGCCAGCATCATCATCGTGAATGATGGAACATCATCGATCCATCACAAGCACCAACGAATCGGGAAAAATAGAAAAGAGATAGACATGAGGCATCAGCACGTCCAGCTACAGAGCAATGGATCGTGGAACCGGGGCCACCGGCCGCGTTGCATCATCCGTGGCAAGCATGCTCACAGACAACTCAAGTGAAGCGAGCGCGGCGAGCTCGGCCATGGCGCCCGCGAGGCGGTCGAGTGACGTGTCTGACCAGGAGGATACGACGAGGTGGTCGATGTAGACTGTATACATGGACGAAGCCCCACTGTCAGCCGAGGTGACGGCTGCGACACGGTTGAGCGCGTCAAGCTTCTCTGCGAGCGCGGGGACAAGAAGCTGCATATCGTGATGCACACCCCACGGGAGTTGAGCAGGTGCACGGCCTCGGCGGCAGAACCGAGCGGTGGAGGTTAGAGGCGCGTGGCATGGTGTTGGATAGCTTGAAGGACAGGATGCCCACCATGTTTCATTCATCTCCGTTTCTTGTCCTATTTGTTGGAGGAGATGGCCATGGAGAGCACCTTGCACCAGTGGCTCGGCCACCATGACCTCTGTCGACTAAAGAAAAAATGATTAGCTTGGCTAACAATGGACTCCAGGAAGAGAGAAGAGGGGCATCGCTCATTGCAAGTGATTGAAAGCTAAAAAACAAACAAGTGGGACAAATAAGTCCTACGTACATATTACCTGTAATGGTTTGGTTACAATCTGCACAAACCGAAAACAACTTTACAAATGGATAGAACCTTTTAAGTGTAAACGGTTCGATCACGCATGTGAGCAAGCTAGTTTGTGCGTAGTTTGCAGCTACACTGAGGACCATGCATCTCAAAGAGGAAATACCAAATGGCCCTGGAAAGTCACTTAAATAAAAAATGGATAGAGACAAGAACGGATCCCCACGCTAAATGAACGTCGATGATTGTGGTGAGCACAGACTTACATCCTACGAAGACAAGAACCGGTCTATTCTGACATCGTTGTCAGAAGAACTATTCTGACAATATTCCAAACTGCATCGTATCGCAAAGAGAACCGCACTGCTGTATTCGAAGCACTGCAGCTCAGGTAAAACAGAACCACATGTACCGTTTTTGCTTCAACTTTTTAACCGTTCATAGGAATTAAGAGTATGATACACCGCTGGATTTGTATTGAAATGGATCATCTTCCGTATGTTAAACACTTCTTCTAATTCCTAAAGGATTAAGAGCAGTTTCGAAAACGGTGCGGCCAGATACTTTTGCAGCGGGCGTATTTTCGCAATTTCTCTTAAACCGTTCATCGGAATGATGCACATGATATACCGTTGGAAATATATCGATCAGGCGCTCCATCCATATGTAGAACACTTTGTCTAATTCCTCACGGTTTGAGAGGAATTTCAAATTGAAAAAACGCAGCCACTCTGTTTTTGGTTTTCGGATCTCGTAGAGAGTCAAACTTTTTAAACGTTTGTCGAAACGATGCGTATGATACACCGTTGGATTCGTATGGAGTAGGAGCATCTTAGACATGTTGAACACTTTTCGAGATTCTGCACGGTTTTGAAAGAACTTAGAAAACGGTGGTGGTGCCCTCTTGTGGACAGCGGGCGTTTTTGCATAAAAAATTCGATTCGTTCGTCTGATCGATGCAATTGATACACGGTTGGATAGATATCGTCGAGGCGCTCCATTTTCATGTATAACATTCTCTCTAACTCCTTACGGTTTAAAAGTAGCGTTGATTTTACTAAAACGCAGACTCACTTTTTTCGCGGAACAAATAATCGGCGAGTGAACTGCATTGGTTTGCATCCGACAGTCAAAGCGCACTGCATTATCGCCAAACAAAGCGCACGTGTTCTTCGCGGTCTCGGAATCGGCCAAGTGAACTGCATTCGCCGGGCAACCGCACCGCATCCCACGGTGTAGGCGCACTGCATTATCGCCAAACAGAATTGCACGTGATTTTCGCGGATCCCAAAATCAGAGAAGTGGACTGCATGCGACGGGTACCTGTTGCATTTTATCGACAGAGAGAATTGCATTTGTTTTTTTTTTACTTTTAACATCATTTTTTTATCAGCGAGCATGCACCGCAAGGACGAGGTGAGTGAACTGCATTTATTTTTGTAAATGCATCTGAAATTCTAAATCGCATGCATACGAACGAAAACCGCACTTCAACTTTCGATATCATTTTTTCCGAGTACAAACACAATTGTTGGTGAACTGCATGCCCATCTTTTTGGTTTCTTGCAAACCAACTATAGTAGTTGGGAGTGCAGTGCACATCAACATGAATATTACAAAGAAAATGCTCCATTTTTGCTATTGCACGCCACTGAATCATAAAAAATTGCGTCACAAAAAAAACCCACTTGCTATGAGTTGCGTTTGTCCATGCCATGGACTGTTCTTTCTGTGCACCACGGCCAGCACAACGGCATCTACAAGCCGTCGGTGCATCACGACCACGACATCTCCAAGCGTCGGTGCCCCCACGACCATAAGCGAACTGCAACGTGACTTTTTGTGCTGGAGGTCGCGCCTCCCCTCGATGCCCACTGACGGTGGTCTCCTTGCACCACCCGAAAAATCTGCACCCTACATCTGGAAAACACACAGATCAGAGAAGCCAATTTTCACGCACAGCCCTGAACCGAACTGCAAGAAGCAAACGCCAGCAGAGCGAGGTGGATCCCGGGGAGGCCGGCAGCGCGAGATGGAGTCCTGGCGGCGGTGGAGGGGATCGGGGGAAGTTGAGGCGTGCGTGGTGCGGGGAGGGGTCGGGTCCCCGACGAACTGCAAGCCGCCGGTGGACACCCTTAAGACCGATGGTCGCGCCCGTCGAGATCCATGGGGCGTCGCCGCCCGAATGGCCTCCGCCCGTTGACATCCACGGTGTAGCCCGACTAGATCCAAGGCACCGCATAGATGGCCTTCGCCATGACGAGATCCACGAGGCCAGCGGTCCCGTTGACTGGCCGGCCCCCGGCGATCTGGCAGTGCAGTCCCCTATGGCGATCCATTGAGGGAGAGGGCCTTGGGATCTGGGGGTCTTGTATGGGGGGCGCAGCCTATGGAGCGTTGGGTGAGGTGGATCCCGTCGGCGGGGAGGGGGACGGCGGCGCGCTGCAGAAGGTGGATCCCGGCGGTGAGGAGGGGGGGGGCGGCGGATCCCGATGGTTTTGCCTGAGAATGTGATTCGGTTTGTGGGGGTGACGTCGGGGCTGGGTGGGTGGTAAACCTAGGACGGTGGTTTTTTTTCGTTCGTGTGGTCCGCTTGGTTCGCTGGGTGGGGGCGCTCCGTGCTAGAAACATGGTTAGGTGGGGTGGGTGTTGGCAGAATAAGGACTCCCCTGCAGCGATAAAAAAACACCACCCCAACCCACCAACCGCACTCCTCCCACCTTCCTCCCAAAATCCCCCATGCACCTCGCAGCACCTCCCCCAATCCCCCACGCCGGCGACATCCCACCTCCATCCCCGTGACCAAATCCATGCAGCCGCACCTCCATTCGGGATGAATCTCCCCCAAGTCCCCACGCCGGCGCGCCCCAATCCCGGTCACCACATCAAGCCGCGCCCGCCAACTACCAGCACTGCGCGCCGCCGCCCACGTGCCTCGGCCGCCTACCCCCGCGACCGGATTTCCAGCCTACCTTGGGATTTCAGAGCTGCTCAGGTCGTTGTTCTGCCGTGGGCGCCGGAGATCCACGCCCGCCCCTTGCAACCCCCGCGCACTGCGACCAGATCGGCGCGACCCGGTCGACTAGGACTCCCAACGCCGCGTTCCGCCCCTCCTGCTGTAGTGGGCTGCCCCTACCTCCTCCACATGCCCCACCCTCCTCATTTTCTCCACGCCGGCCGCCGCCAGAGCAGCAGCTCGCCGCCCAGTGCCGTGGCTGCCGGCCACCGGATCCGTCTTGCGGTTGTCCTCCCGCGGCTTTCCGGCGATGGATCCGCTATGTGGCCCTCCTCCCGTGGCTGCCTGATGCCGGATCCGCGAGTCATCATCCCGGGGCGTCCTCTCCATGTCAAGTCAGTAGCGCCATGAACACGGCAAAAAGTAGGACCTCCTGAGACAGTGCGATTTGCAGTTTTCAGGCGTTTTTGGAATTGCAGTGCAGTTGGATTTTGTGTGTTCAAAGATACCACAAAAGAATATTGATGCAGTACACTTTGTAGTGTAAAAATTTTTGTATTCAAAATATTGCAGCGCGGTTGGATTTTTGTGTATTTAAAATACTGCAAAAAAATGGATTATTCATCTTTTTGTCCTTCTTGTAGTTCATGAAATTGTGTGTGATTCTCTTTTATTGTTATTGCAGTGCTCAGATGCAATTACAAAAAATAAATGCAGTTCATTCACATCGTCCTTTGCGGTGCACGCTGATGACCCTCAACGTAAAGGGATCTATTGCAGCGTTTTCGATAAGTAAGAGTGTCGAACCCAACGAGGAGCGAAAGGTATTGGTAGGTGATTTTGGACAAGGAATAACTGCAAGCACTGAAAGATAACTTTTTAGGGGTTTTCGATATAAGCAACAATAAGATAAAAGCAAGCAAAATAAATAGCGCTAAGGAGCAGCAAGTGGCCCAATCCTTTTGAGCAAAGGATAAGCCTGGCAACTGAACTTATAAAGACGAAAGCGTTCTTGAGGACACATGGAGAGGTAGTCACGTGCTTTCGCCATACTCCGTATTAATAACAAGTGTTGTGCTGATAAGTGTTGAGTGGGTGGATTTATGCTAGCGCACCTTCTAGACTAAGATAAGTGCATTCTTATGATTAAACATCTTGCAAGCATCCGCAAATACAAGATAGAAATTAAGGCAAAGCACAGCAGTAAGATCAAGGATCCAGTATTCCCTTGTGCAAAACTGTGCAAACTGGGGTTCAGGTTTCTGTCACTCCGGCAACCCACCATAAGCATTCCTTATACACAATGTATCCCCCTAGGTCCTTAATAAGGTGAAGTGTTGAGTGTTCGACTCACCCAACACCACTAGGAAAATAACAACACAACTTAAATATCAAACAACACAAATTACTTCAACATCAAATGACTACTAACAACTAGACTTCTCCCATGTCCTCAAGAACTAAAGTAACTACTCACAAGACATAAAAGAGATCATGATCAGAGGTGATAAATATATGATAAACAATCTGGACATAATAATATTTCTCCAACAAAACTCAATAGCATTCACCACAAAATAGTAATCAACACCGATAGAGTAGAGAGGATAGATAGTACGGATTACAACACAAGATAAACTTGTGAGGTGAGATTGGATGGTGGTGGAGATGGTGCTGATGTTGGGGATGATGTTGATGATGATATCGATGATGCCCGTGACGATGGTGATGACGATGGCGATGATCTCCCCTTCCGAGAGGTGATCTCCTCGGCGGAATCTTCCCGCCGGAGAGCCCTTTTCTTCTCTGTAGGTTTCCGCCACGGAGCGACGGAGGAACTCCGTAAAAGCTTTTTTAGGGTTTTCGCGTAACGAGGAGTATATAGGCCAGAGGGGGGAGCCGGGAGTGGCCCCAGGGCTCCAGGCGCCCTCCCAGCGCGGCCAGGGGTGGGGCCGCGCCAGGTGGACGCCTAGGGCTCCTGTGGCCCCCCCTGTGGCCCCTCTTCGGCATGTCTTCGTTAATCCTTCGTAAAATACCCTCCGTCGATTTTAGGGTAATTTGGAGGTATTCTTCTTCAGCAACTCAACGTCCGCTTTTTACCGCTGAATCCTGCGTCTGCTGCTTCGGCACCGGAAAGTTGCAAACTGTGTAAAACAAGCCAAAAGAACATAAGAACATCATCGTAATATGAAATATATCAATGAATAAGGATGAATTACGATATAAAATAGTGATGCATTTTGGACGTATCAACTCCCCCAAGCTTAGACCTCGCTTGTCCCCAAGAGAAAACTGAGCTCGGTAAACATGTCCACAAGTTTAGAGAGTGAAGTGTCGATAAATAAAATACGAACAAGAAGCATCATGATTTCTTCACCAAACTCAAACATCCTCAACAGCAATCTTCAACTCATAAAGCCCTTATAAAAGAGTAATAACAATTATAAACAAAAGTAGGGCTAAGGAAACTCATCAAATCATGGCAAACATGTCCTTTGGTCAAGAACAACTAATAGCTTCTACTTTTGCTCTTTCTTTTTTATATTTTGATAAGACAATTTGGAACTTTTGAAAGAACAAGCTATTAGTCATGAAGTGAGAATGCTAACACAAAGGAAGATGTTTGCTTCGCAAAAGTTTTTGCAAACAACTTACTTATCAAAAGATAATATCAACTATGATATGGCATGGCAAAACTTAATGCATCATTATATGGATGAATCCTCATCAACATCAAGTGTCTGTTCTCTTTGGGAAAGGAGGAAGTAGGGAAATTGACTCAACATAAAAGTAAAGGAAAAAGCCTTGTTAAAGGCAAGCAGGGAAAACTCAAGTGCTATCCTTAAATCAAACAGAATGAAAACAAGTTCTGAGAGGTGCATGATTTGTCAATGAATGCTAATAGAAAACTCAATTACTTCTCAGATTGGACAAGTTTTGAGGAACGGCTCCCAAACGGGGACGATCACATCTCCGCAATCTCCTTTGTTTATCATTGCCAAAGTTTTCTGATTTCTCATGAACAAAGCGTGAAGGAGGGTTTGTTTGTTGTATTTTCTTTTGTGAGTTGGGCGCACTTATGCCAGTTCCTCATCGTATTAGGGGTTTGCAGATTAGACATGCAATCCCGGGGTAAAACTTGTCCAACTTAAGAAGATCATGAATTAACTAGTACTTCCTCATGAGCTAAAACAGGGGCACAAAATAGAGGATTTTGAACATTTAAGGATAACACAAAAATTCTATGCTTTAGGAGTGGTAGTGGAATACCACGAATAGGAAGGTATGGTGGACTCATATGGGAGATACTGGTTTCAGGGTATGGATGTACAAGCATAAATCCGCTTAGTACAGTGGTTTGGCTAGCAAAGGCTTTGAGAGAACAGACAATTGATGAAGACTCAAATGCAAAGCAATATAAAGCAAAAACATTAAGATAAGCATAGCACATAAAGTTGTCTTCCTTGTCAACATAATACTACAAGCATAATAACAAAGAGGGTTTTGGCTATGTCGCTACTTTGAGAAAAAATAACATGCTTGTCGTTATGACCAAAGCTATGTTTGCCAAGATTAAATAAAGTTTTCAAAGCCATACCTGATATAAGGTCAATACTCCCCATAAGAATCATCATAAGGTCGATTGCGTGAAGAGAATACCGAGTGCAGCAAAGAGATCAATAGACTTCTCATTAATATTCCATCATAGACGACTCCAAACTCACGGATACATAACTCTCCAAAAAGGAGTGATAGACCTCAAAGCAAACACCTATTTTATAAGATAACTTCCCTAGACATGATACGACTCTACTTGACTCTAAAAGATATAGATAAAGATAAGGATACCGGGCACTCCCCCAAGCTTGGAACAAGCTAAGGGGATGCCATTACCCAAGGAGATTTACTCCTCATCCTTGTTCTTCTTCAGATCTCCGATTATACGTCGAAGGGTTTGGTTTTCAGCTTCCAGGATTTCCACTTGCACTTTCAGTACACGGAAATATTCACAAAGTTGGTTGGTGATGCGGTAGGCTTCGAGATGGTGGAAAGCGTGCGTTGGTCTTCAAGTGAAGTGGAGGGCCCTGAAAGGTTATGAGAAAGATCATATTGAGGTTGGACAGATCCCACCATGATGGGATTGCGTGGACCTCCTTGCTGTTGGGGCAGTGATAGTCTTGACTTCCTCTCTCACGGAGCGCTCCATCTCCACTTGTCTTGCGGCAGTTTCTTCTTCAGTAGCCCATTCACCGTCCTTCCCTTGCTTAAGATCCTTCTGGATTTGACGTAGACGTGATCCCAGGAAGTCCTCCCCGTTCGAGCCACAAGAAGACATCTCTACTACACAACTTTTAGTCCTGGCAGAAACAACTAAAAAATAAAACATACGATATCGCGAGATACGTTGCCGGAACAATCTGGGACCATGGCTCTATGATCAGTAGCTATGTGATGTTATCCTCCCCTCTTTGTTCTTCATGGATTAGACCTCGTGAGCTGCCCTACATGATCGAGGCACATATATAATATTTCTGCTGTTGCTATGCTGAGTTTGCTGGGATCCGATGGATTATGAGATTATGTTCAGATTGTGTTTGAGTAATATATTTGATTCTCCTCTTTTATATTTATGTTCTAGAGTAATTCTTGCATGTTGTCCGTTGTTTTTTATTGCTTTGGCCAAGTAGTAGTTAGTGACTCCAAGAGGGAGTGTTATGCATGATTGTGGGTTCATGCCCCCCGATGACTAGCTTGATTGACAGAAACATGAGTCTAGGGGATGTGTTGTTGCCACAACGGGGAAAACAACGGTGCTTGTACTTGCGGGTGCAAGGATTGTTTACTTTACGCAAAGTTCTTTAATGCAGTTGTCCATTGCTTTGAGTTTACACTTTGGGTGGGATTCGCAACTTAATACCAGCGAGAAGTTCTGGATAGATATCTCAAGGTGGATGATTAGTAGGTAGATGCAGATGGATTTCGGTCTACTTGTCTTGGCGTACCGCCCATGCTTTTGAGCCTCTTCCTTTATTTATAGCATAATTAGAATTGGTTTGCGCACATAATCCTGTCAATTGCCCAGTTTTAATTTGTTTACCTCGCATGGCTATTTTATCGTCTTTTGGGAGAGAGACATCACTGGTGAACATCATAGGACCCCGGTCCATATTTCCAATAATGTTTACACCCACTATCAATTTACTGCTTTATTTACTTTTCCATTGCTATCACTATCATTATTATCCCGTGCGTTTTATCCTTTGTAAACAACAAGGCCGGAGGAATTGACAACTCCGCTGTACTCGTTGGGAAGCAAAGTTATTTGCTGCGTGTGCAGGTCCAGGTGAAGTTAGCAACCTTGGTTGTAAATGGCGCCATTGTTCACTTCACCACATTCTTGTATCTGTTGGAGTCCTATTGGTTCGACATTCAACCTTAGCATCTTCGCTAAGGGAAACTTGCTACTTTCTACATCTCAACCTTACAGTTTGGGTAACCAACGAGGGGGCGTTAATTCGTACCATCAAAAGATATTTCTGGCGCCGTTGCCGGGGACTCCACTCATCAAGATAGGGGAGTTGCACACTATCTTTTATCTTTGCTTTTTAGTCTTAATAGTTTACCTTTCAGTTTTTGCTTTAGTGTCCCTTATGAAAAACCAAAAAAATAGTTTCTACCTTTTTGCCTTTGTCTTTGTCTGCCTACTGATGGTATCTCTACCATGGGTGCTGAACCACCCAAATATGGTAGGATGGACATGCTTCACTTGGTTCGTCTTCGATCAATTTGTGCTCGCCCTAAAAACCCAACCGACTTGGTTGAGGTAAAATCATTAGATGAGCATGCTCATTATACGCTGCACCGCCTATCTCAGAAAGGGATACACTTATGGGATCAAATACATGTTTCTTATTGCCATGCTAAACTTTTGTGCCACATTTATGATTTTACTTGCTGTTCTAATATATATCATAAACACCTTCCTTTCCAATGTGAGTTTAATGAAAATGAGATCTTATCTTCTTATGCTAAAGGTGTTTACGATTACTTTGATGTTAAAAACAATGAAGAGTTTGTTGCTTTTAAAGGTGCTTATGAGATCGCTTCTTTGATTGAAAAGTATCACGATACTATTTACAAATCTGGAAACTTTGCAGTTCTTGCTTATTGCTTCGAGAATTATACGTCCAATTCTTATATTGAGGATTTTAAAAATCAAATGTTTGCTGCCCTAGAAGAGGCCAATGATTGCTTTGATGAGGAATCCCATGATTCCGAGGAGTCACTTGATACTTCCTTTTCTGATGAACTTAATACTTCATTTGTTGATGGCCATGATGCCAATATGGATTATGCTTGCGAAGATGAACTTGCTATAGTTCTTTACGTCAAGCATGAAATTGTTGTTATTGCACCCACACTTGACTGTCCTATTATCCTTTTGAAATATCCAACTCATATTCTGGAGAATTGTGCTCTTATTAAGGCTCAATGTGATGGGTTGCACTTATCTTATGATCCTAAAGACCGTGTTGAAAATTATACACGTGTGCTTGTAGGTCATGCACAACATGATTTATGTGATAGTTATATTCTTGATGTTGTTCATGATACTACTGAAAATTACTTTGAGAGGGGAAAGTTTGGTTGTAGAAACTTCCATGTTGCAAAAACACCTCTCTTCATGTTGAAAGTTTTGAAATTGTTCCTGTTCCACCTTTCTATGCATGTCACTTTGTGCTTCTTTGACTTATTTTCTTACAAGATGCCTTTGCATAGGAAGTGGGTTAGACTTAAATGTGTTTCATATTTTCTTCTTGATGCTCTCTTTTGCTTCAAATTCTTATTCTTATGAGAGCACCTTTTATAATCTTTATGCCTAGCTTAAAGGCGTAAAAGAAAGCGCTTGTTGGGAGGCAAACCAAGAAGTTTTTCTTCTGTTTTTAGTGGTCTTGATGATTGTTACTACTGTAGCAACATCATTGTATCTTTACTTTTCAAGCTTTGTGCCAATTATAGCCTCATATGACAAGGGAAGTGAAAGTTCTGACATGCTGTCCAGAAAACAGATTCTGTCCTCGTGACGGGAAAAATCACTGTTCATCTTTTTGAGCTGAATTTTTACACAACATGCTCTATACAATTACGGAACTTTCGTATGTTCTGAGTTTGTTTATTTGAGTTGCAGAAGTATCCCTAAAAAATTCTTTACTACCTGCTGGTCTGTTTTTCACAAATTCTGTCCAGTTTTGCCTCTTCTTCGTTTTGCAAACCATAAGCTTGCTTTTTCTTTGCAATTTTTTTGGAAATCTTGAGAAACAATAGCTCTTAAAGAATATCCTTATTTCCAGTAGAGGAAACATTATTTTATTATGGTTACTAACCTCGCTAATCAGATTATGATGAGTTATGTATGAAGGGAGTTTTCAAGTGTGCGAGGGAAGATGATGAAAGAAGATTCAGGAGTGTCAAACGCTCAAGCTTGGGGATGCCCCCATGCATCCCCAAGAAATATTCAAGGAGACTCAAGCATCTAAGCTTGGGGATGCCCCCATGCATCCCCTTCTCCATTAACAATTATCAGTTCGTCTCTCGTCTCACTATATTTTTATCACTTCATGCATTATGTGCTATGCTTGGAGCGTCTCGCTCTTAGGTTTTATTTTTAGTTTTCTTTAGCTTTGCTTGTTGTTCATAACAAGTTAGAACCCAGCTTTCTTTGTGTGGGAGAGAAACACGCTCCACTTTCAAAATCTAGAACACAACATAGGATTTTTCATGCTTATCTTTGTTGTGTGTGTTCTTTATCTTTTTCATAGCTGTTGTCATGTTTAGCTCTTAGTTTTCATGCTTATCTTTTTAAGAGCTTTTGTTTAGTTTGTTGCTGGAACTCACTTGAGTTTTCATGTTTATCTTGTTTAGTGAGTTTGCCTGTCGCACTGAGTTTTGTGTCTTGACTTGAACTAGCTAATTGAGGTTGCTATTCTTTTGTAGTAGTAACTTGCAATAGTTTTGAGGTATTGTTTTGAGTAATGTTTGGACTTTTGGTGTCAAGAGCTTTAGCCTATTAGTGATATATGTCGTATTTTGGGCAATTCGTGTTTATTTTCAAAACCTACAAAATTAGTTGAGAACTTTAGCTACTAGAAGGATCACTACTCTTTGGAGGGTTCGAATATTAGAGTACACTCACGTACCATGAGTCGAGGATGCGCAAGGATAACCAAACCCCCATACACTACTCCTCGGGGTACTTGTCTCTTTGTGAACCTCCTTATTAGATTGAAAGTTAACGATAATAAGTGCTTGAGTTCTTCGGACTAATGTGAGTATTCGAAAGTTGACACTTCCACCTTCCCATATTTTTCTAGCCTCTCCTATGTCGTGCATTGCTTTCTTCTCACTCCGAGAGTTGGCATCCACCTTCGCCGGTACATCCAAATACTTGGCACGATACGCTCTGTCATCATAAACCTCCTTATATCCTTCCTCAAAACAGCCACCATACCTACCTATCAAGGCATTTCCATAGCCTTTCCGAGATATATTGCCATGCAACATCCATCTTCTCATGACTTGATCTTCATGTCATACGTGCTACTTGCTTGATCGATGAGCCGCATGCTAGTTGGGACTTACCCTAATCATTGCTACATGACGCGCTAGTATCATTGCATATCCTGCTACACTGGCAGAGGCATACATTTGCATACATCATGATAGTTACATCTTCTTTATGATTTGTGTACTTTTGTAAAGTGTGAAAGATCTTCTATACTTTTTTTAATATATAAAGTGTTGCCCCCAAAGTGAGGAAAAGATCCCATAGTGGACAAATTACAAGATCCAAAATAGGACAAATGAGAGAAATAGAAAGAGCCATTGAGGCCACCAAAAAAATAGAAAAAGAGAATAAAAATAAAAAGATAGAAGGGGGCACACTACTATTCCTTTTGACAGATCCACACTCGTACTCCCTCTTATATCTTGTACTCCATAGAGATTATCATTATGTGCATCCGTTGCATGGCAATCCCTACTCCTCACATCATATCTATCATTTGGCTTTCTCTCGCATATGATTGTCCTCATTGATGTGAGCCTTTCACACCTTTTTGTCTTCCTCCTCCACCATATTCTCTCTTTTCCATCCTAAGTGTCAACTTTCTTTCTTACGCTCATCCATTGCATGAGTGCTCAAAATGTCGAAAAGGAGTGGATCATTTTGACTTGTACCTGGCTAGTGGTCTGGGGATGAGTCAAGATAAGATTCCAAAGAAGACTAAGTGTAAAACTTTAGTAGATTGAGTTCTCAACACAAAAATACTTTTTTCTCTTATATCCCTATCCCCTTTCTTGCATGCAAACACCATTTGGACACATTCGAGTCACGGACAGCGAGAGATCTTGCACCTTTATGTTCTTATGTTGCTTGTTTCAATGCTAAATATAAACTCTTGCCTGTTATGACTTGAATTGAATTACATTCCTTGATTGCTTTACTTAAAAGTTCTTATATGTTTGTTAGCATGTCACCACAAAAATTATGCTTTTATCATTTACCTACTCGAGGACGAGCAGGAATTAAGCTTGGGGATGTTGATACGTCCAAAACATATCTATAATTTCTGCGTGCTCCATGCCTCTTTTGTGTGATATTGCTATGATATTGATGAACTTCCATACACTTTTGATCATATTTGGACTAACCTATTAACTCAGTGCACCCCAGTGCCAGTTCCAATTTTCTGCTGTTTTTCTATTTCAGGTTTCCCCCATATTAAAAGTGCTCCAAAAATTTGGGATAAATCCAATAAAAAATCAGCGCAGAAGAAGCTTCGGGAATCACCGAGGGGGCCAGAGGGGATCCACCAGGGCCCCAGGCACCCTCCCGATGCGCCCTAGGGTGGAGCCACGCCAGGGGGCCGCCTGGACCCCTGGTGGCCCCCCTGGCTGGCCCCCTTAGCCTATTTATTTCTCGCGACGTGAAACCCCCGTGACGGGAACCCCTTTTCGCGATCTCTCCTCTGTTCCGCTGCCGCCGCGCTTCCAAGATCGGAAGCACCAGAAGACCTCTTCCTGACACCCTGCCGGAGGGAGGAACCACCTCTAGGAGCTTCTCCACCACCATGGATGTTTCCCAGATGAACCATGACTAGTCTACCTTGGACCATGGGTCTATGATCAGTATCTATGTGATGTTCTCCTCCCCTCTTTGTTCTTCATGGATTAGACCTCGTGAGCTTCCCTACATGATCGAGGCACATATGTAATATTTCTGCTGTTGCTATGCTGAGTTTGCTGGGATCCGATGGATTATGAGATTATGTTCAGATTGTATTTGAGTAATATATTTGATTCTCCTCTTTTATATTTATGTTCTTGAGTAATTCTTGCATGTTCTCCGTTGTTTTTTATTGCTTTGGCTAAGTAGTAGGTAGTGACTCCAAGAGCGAGCGTGATGCATGGTTGTGGGTTCATGCCCCTCGATGACTAGCTTGAGTGACAGAAACATGAGTCTAGGGGATGTGTTGTTGCCACAAGGCGGAAACAACGGTGCTTGTACTTGCGGGTGCAAAGATTGTTTACTTTACGCAAAGTTCTTTAAAGCAGTTGTCCGTTTCTTTGAGTTTACACTTTGGGTGGGATTCGCAACTTAATACCAGCGAGATGTTCTGGATAGATATCTCAGGGTGGATGATTAGTAGGTAGATGAAGATGGATTTCGGTCTACTTGTCTTGGCGTACCGATGATACGTCCAAACGTATCTATAATTTCTGCTTGCTCCATGCCTCTTTTGTGTGATATTGCTATGATATTGATGAACTTCCATACACTTTTGATCATATTTGGACTAACCTATTAACTCAGTGCACCCCAGTGCCAGTTCCTGTTTTCGGCTGTTTTTCTATTTCAGGTTTCCCCCATATTAAAAGTGCTCCAAAAATTCGGTAAAAATCCAATAAAAACCAGTATGCAGGAAGCTTCGGGAATCACCGAGGGGGGGCCAGAGGGGACCCACCAGGGCCCCAGACGCCCTCTCGGCGCGCCCTAGGGTGGGACCGCCTGGACCCCTGGTGGCCCCCCTGGCTGCCCCCCTTCGCCTATTTATTCCCCTTGACGCAAAACCCCGAGACGGGAATTCTTTTTCACGATCTCTTCTCTGTTCCGTCGCCGCAGCGCTTCCAAGATCGGGAGCACCAGAAGACCTCTTTCCGGCACCCTGCCGGAGGGAGGAATCACCTCCGGGAGCTTCTCCACCACCATGGATGCTTGCCGGATGAACCGTGAGTACTCTACCTTGGATCATGGGTCTATGATCAGTAGCTATGTGATGTTCTCCTCCCCTCTTTGTTCTTCATGGATTAGACCTCGTGAGCTGCCCTACATGATGAGGCACATATGTAATATTTCTGCTGTTGCTATGCTGAGTTTGCTGGGATCCGATGGATTATGAGATTATGTTCAGATTGTGTTTGAGTAATATATTTGATTCTCCTCTTATATATTTATGTTCTTGAATAATTCTTGCATGTTCTCCGTTGTTGTTTATTGCTTTGGCCAAGTAGTAGGTAGTGACTTCAAGAGGGAGCGTTATGCATGATTGTGGGTTCATGCCCCCTGATGACTAGCTTGAGTGATAGAAACATGAGTCTAGGGGATGTGTTGTTGCCACAAGGGGGAAAACAACGGTGCTTGTACTTGCGGGTGCAAGGATTGTTTACTTTACACAAAGTTCTTTAATGCAGTTGTCCGTTGCTTTGAGTTTACACTTTGGGTGGGATTCGCAACTTAATACCAGCGAGAAGTTCTGGATAGATATCTCAAGGTGGATGATTAGTAGGTAGATGCAGATGGATTTCGATCTACTTGTCTTGGCGTACCGCCATGCTTTTGAGCCTCTTCCTTTCTTCATAGCATAATTAGCATTGGTTTGCGCACATAATCATGTCAATTGCCCAGTTGTAATTTGTTTACCTCGCATGGCTATTTTATCGTCTTTTGGGAGAGAGACATCACTAGTGAACATCATAGGACCCCGGTCCATATTTCCAACACTGTTTACACTATCAATTTACTTTTAGTATTTACTTTTCCGTTGCTAGAACTATCATTATTATCCCGTGCGTTTTCTCCTTTGTAAACAATAATGCCGGAGGAACTGACAACTCCTCTGTACTCGTTGGGAAGAAAAGTTATTTGTTGTGTGTGTAGGTCCAGGTGAAGTAAGCAACCTTAGGTTGTGAACGGCGCCATTGTTCACTTCACCACCTTCTTGTATTATTTGGAGTCCTATTGGTTCGGCATTCAACCTTTGCATCTTCGCTAAGGGAAACTTGCTGCTGTCTACATCTCAACCTTCCACTTTGGGTAACCAACGAGGGGGCGTTATATCGTACCATGAAAAGCAATTTTTGGCGCCGTTGCCGGGGACTCCACTCTTCAAGATAGGGGAGTTGCACACTATCTTTTATCTTTGCTTTTTAGTCTTGTTTGTTTACCTTTCCATTTCTACTTTAGTTCCCTTTATCAAAAATCAAAAATAGTTATCTTGCTTGCTGCTGCTATGGGTTCCTCTGAGAACACCAAGTTGTGTGACTTCACTAGTCACAACAACAGTGATTTTATCTGCACTCCTATTGCTACACCTGCTACTTCAGCACCTTCTTATGAGATTAAACCTGCTTTGCTGAACCTTGTTATGAAAGAACAATTCTCCGGTGCTAGAGATGATGCTGCTTTGCATTTAAATAATTTTATTGAGCTTTGTGATATGCAAAAGTACAAAGAAGTAGATGGTGATATTGTTAAGCTTAAGCTTTTTCCTTTCTCCTTGAGATATGAAGCAAAAATCTGGTTTCAATCCTTGCCTAAGAATAGCATAGACTCTTGGGACAAGTGCAAGGATGCTTTTATTGGGAAGTACTACCCCCCTGCTAAGATTATCCAATTAAGGAGTTTTATTATGAATTTTAGGCAATTGGATAATGAACACGTTTCCCAAGCTTGGGAACGCATGAAATCTCTTGTTAAGGATTGCCCTACGCATGGTTTGACTACTTGGATGGTTATCCAAACTTTTTATGCAGGCCCGAACTTTACCTCGCGGAACTTGTTAGATTCAGCCGCGGGAGGAACCTTTATGTCAACTACACTTGGTGCTTCCACAAAACTTCTCGATGAGATGGTGACCAACTATTCCCAATGGCACACCGAAAGATCTCCAACAGGTAAGAAGGTAAACTCTGTCGAGGAGATCTCGTCCCGAAATTAAAAAGTTGACTTGATTATGTCTCTACTTACCAAGAAATCTCCTATTGATCCTCATGATGTTCCTTTAAATTCTTTGATTGCTCAAGATCAAGTAGATGTGAACTTATCTCTAGAAACAACTTCAACAACAATGCTTATAGGAGTAACTTTGGTAGCAATCCTAGACCGTTCCCCAACAACTATGGGAACAAAAACACTTATCCTAGCACCAGAAACTCTACCCCTAGATATAGAGACATTCCTAGTTATGAGAAACTTTTGGAAATAGAGAAGGCCACTAAGAACTACATGCACACCCAATATGAAAAAAATAGGAACTTATCTAGACAATTAGATGAGCATACTTCCATCTTGAAAGACATTGGTAGACAACTAGAGAGTCTAAACATCGAGATCTCTAACCTTCAGACTAGGCTCACCACCACGGAAACCCAAGTTTCCAACATGTCTCACACACAGGCTACTTTGATAAATCAAATGGCAGCCAAACCAGAAGTTATCCCTATGGAATAAGATAGAATTAAGAGCCTTCCTACACACCATACTATTGCTACTATCCAAGTGGTTGAGGATATCCAAACTCTTAGCACCCAATGCACCCCTAGTCCCATAGGACCTATTAATGGTGATGCTATGACCTCAACTGTAGAAGAAGAAATTCCTATGACTATAGAAGCTAACAAACAATTGAGCCTAAAGGACACCACTACCACTTTACTTTATAGTAGTGACCTTGATTTTGATAATTGCACCCTTTCGGAAGTTATTCATTTCCTTCACAAGATGTCTAGAGACCTCCACACTAGCACACGTAATCTTGCCTTCACGGAGCATATTACTAATGCTCTCATCAAAGCTAGGGAGGAGAAGCTTAGGGTAGAAGCCTCCATACTTAGAAAGCTAGAAGATGGTTGGGATCCTATGATTAAGATTAAGTTGAATAACTATTATTGCTATGCTTTATGTGATGTTGGAGCTACTACCTCAGTTATGCCCAAAAGATTGTATGATATATTTGAATTCAAACCTTTTGATCCTTGTTCTTTTGGTGTTCGTCTTGTCGACTCTTCCATAAATAAACCTTTGGGGAAGATCGATGATGTTCTTATCATTGTCAACAACAACTATGTTCCCGTTGATTTTACTATTATGGACATTGAATGTAAACCTTCTTGTCCAGTTATTTTGGGACGTCCTTTTCTTCGCACCGTGGGTGTTGTTATTGATATGAAAGAAGGGATGATAAAATTCCAATTCCCTCTCAAGAAAGGGATGGAACACTTCCCTAGGAAAAGGATTAAGTTTCCTTTTGAGTCCGTTACACGGGCTAGTTATTTTCTTGAAAAGATTGGGTTTATTTGCATTAAGCCTAGCTAATGGCTTTAAAGAAGCGCTTTCGGGAGGCATCCCGTAACGAATTTAGGATTTCCTTTTTGTTTTTCTTGTGTTTTTAGTGGTCTTGATAATTTTTACTACTGTAGAAACATCATTTTATCTTTACTTTTCAAGCTTTGTGCCATTTATAGCCTCATATGACAAGGGAAGTTAAAGTTGTGACATGCTGTTCAGAAACAGATTCTGTCCTCGTGACTAGAAAAATCATGGAAAAATCCCAGTTCATCTTTTTGATCTGAAGTTTTTACACAGCGTGCTCTGTACAATGACGGAACTTTGTATGTTCTGAGTTTTTTTATTATAGTTGTAGAAGTATCCCTAAAAAATTATTTACTACCTGCTGGTCTGTTTTTCACACATTCTGTCTTGTTTTGCTTTCTCTTTGTTTTGCAAACCTTAAGCTTGCTTTTTCTTTGCAAAAACCTTTTGGAAATCTTGAGAAACAGTAGATCTTCAAGATTATCTTTGTTTCCAGTAGATAAAAAATTATTTTATTATGGGTACTAACCTCGCTAATCAGATTTTGATGAGTTATCTATGAAGGGAGTTTTCAAGTGTGCGAGGGAAGATGATGAAAGAAGATTCAGGAGTGTCAAGCGCTCAAGCTTGGGGATGCCCCCATGCATCCCCAAGAAATATTCAAGGAGACTCAAACGTCTAAGCTTGGGGATGCCCCCGTGCATCCCCTTCTCCATCAACAATTATCAGTTCGTCTCTCGTTTCACTATATTTTTATCACTTCATGCGTTATGTGCTATGCTTGGAGCGTCTCGCTCTTAGGTTTTATTTTTAGTTTTCTTTAGCTTTTCTTGCTGTTCATAACAAGTTAGAACCCAGCTTTCTTTGTGTGGGAGAGAAACAGGCTCCACTTTCAAAACCTAGAACACAACATAGGACTTTTCATTCTTATCTTTGTTGTGTGTGTTCTTTATCTTTTCGTAGCTACTGTCATGTTTAGCTCTTAGTTTTCATGTTTATCTTTTCAAAGAGATTTTGTTTAGTTTGTTGCTGGAACTCTCTTGAGTTTTCATGTTTATCTTGTGTAGAGAGTTTGCATGTTGCACTGAGTTTTGTATCTTGACTTGAAGTAGGTAATTGAGGTTGCTATTCAGTTGTAGTAGTAACTTGCAATAGTTTTGAGGTATTGTTTTGAGTAATGTTTGGACTTTTGGTGTCAAGAGCTTTAGCCTATTACTGATAGATGTCGTATTTTTGGCAACCCGTGTTTATTTTCAAAGTTTACAAAATTAGTTGAGAACTTTAGCTACTAGATGGATCACTACTCTTCTGAGGGGTTGAATATTAGAGTACACTCACGTACCATGAGTCGAGGATGCGCAAGGATAACCAAACCCCCATACACTCCTCCTCGGGGTACTTGTCTCTTTGTGGAACCTCCTTATTAGATTGAGAGTTGCCAATAATAAGTGCATGAGTTCTTCAGACTAATGTGAGTATTCGAAAGTTGACACTTCCACCTTCCCATATTTTTCTAGCCTCTCCTGTGTCGTGCATTGCTTTCTTCTCACTCCGAGAGTTAGCGTCCACCTTTGCCGGTACATCCAAACCCTTGGCATGATACGCTCTGTATCATCAACCTCCTTACATCCTTCCTCAAAACAACCACCATACCTACCTATCAAGGCATTTCCATAGCCTTTCCGAGATACATTGCCATGCGACATCCACCTACTCATGACTTGATCTTCATGTCATACATGCTACTTGCTTGATCGATGAGCCGCATGCTAGTTGGGCCTTTCCCTAATCATTGCTACATGACACGCTAGTATCATTGCATATCCTGCTACACTGGCAGAGGCATACATTTGCATACATCATGATAGTTACATCTTATTTATGATTTGAGTACTTTGTAAAGTGTGAAAGATCTTCTATACCTCTTGTAATATATAGAGTGTTGCCCCTAAAGTGAGGAAAAGATCCCAAAGAGGACAAATTAAAATATCCCAAATAGGACAAATGAGAGGACTAGAAAGATCCATTGAGGCCACCAAAAAATACAAAAAAATAGAAAAAAGAGAAAAAGAAATAAAAAGAGAGAAGGGGGCACACTACTATTCCTTTTGAGAGATCCACACTCGTACTCCCTCTTATATCTTGTACTCCATAGAGATTATCATTCATGCATATAGCTATGTGGGGAGCTTCACACTATAGAACTTGGCTTGTATATTCCAATGATGAGCCTCCTCAAATGAGCTCTAGGTATTCTTGAGAAAGGAAGTTGGATGCACCCCCACTAGTTCCATTGGAGAGCTTTTAGCTCATATGTGCATCCGTTGCATGGCAATCCCTACTCCTCACATCATATCTATCATTTGTCTTTCTCTCGCCTATGATTGTCCTCATTGATGTGAACCTTTCACACCTTTTTGTCTTCCTCCTCCACCATATTCTCTCTTTGCCATCCTAAGTGTCAACTTTCTTTCTTACGCTCATCCATTGCATGTGCTCAAAATGTCGAAAAGGAGTGGATCATTTTGACTTGTACCTGGCTAGTGGTCTGGGGATGAGTCAAGATAAGATTCCAAAGAAGACCAAGTGTGAAACTTTACTAGATTGAGTTCTCAACACAAAAATACGTTTTCTTGTATATCCCTATCCCCTTTCTTGCACGCAAACACCATTTGGAGACATTCGAGTCACGAACAGCAAGAGATCTTGCACCTTTATGTTCGTATGTTGCTTATTTCAATGCTAGATATAGACTCTTGCCAGTTATGACTTGAATATAATTACATGCCTTGATTGCTTTACTTAAAAGTTCTTATATGGTTGTTAGCATGTCACCACAGAAATTATGCTTTTATCATTTACCTACTCGAGGACGAGCAGGAATTAATCTTGGGGATGTTGATACGTCCAAAACGTATCTTTACTTTCTGCTTGCTCCATGCCTCTTTTGTGTGATATTGCTATGATATTGATGAACTTCCATATACTTTTGATCATATTTGGACTAACCTATTAACTCAGTGCACCCCAGTGCCAGTTCCTGTTTTCTGCTGTTTTTCTATTTCAGATTTCCCCCATATTAAAAGTGCTCCAAAAATTCGGGAAAAATCCAATAAAAAATCAGCGTGCAGGAAGCTTCAGGAATCACCGAGGGGGGCTAGAGGGGACCCACCAGGGCACCAGGCGCCGTCTCGGCGCGCCCTAGGGTGGGGCCGCGCCAGGGGGCCGCCTGGACCCCTGGTGGCCCCCCTGGCTGCCCCCCTTTGCCTATTTATTCCCTATGACGCAAAAACCCCGAGACGGGAACCATTTTTCGCAATTTCTCCTCTGTTCCGCCGCCTCTGCGCTTCCAAGATCGGGAGCACCAGAAGACCTCTTCCCGGCACCCTGCCGGAGCGAGGAATTACCTCCGGGAGATTTTCCACCACCATGGATGCTTCCCGGATGAACCATGAGTAGTCTACCTTGGACCATGGGTCTATGATCAATAGCTATGTGATGTTATCCTCCCCTCTTTGTTCTTCATGGATTAGACCTCGTGAGCTACCCTACATGATCGAGGCACATATGTAATATTTCTGCTGTTGCTATGCTGAGTTTGCTGGGATTCGATGGATTATGAGATTATGTTCAGATTGTGTTTGAGTAATATATTTGATTCTCCTATTTTATATTTATGTTCTTGAGTAATTCATGCATGTTCTCCGTTGCTGTTTATTGCTTTGGCCAAGTAGTAGGTAGTGACTCCAAGAGGGAGCGTTATGCATGATTGTGGGTTAATGCCCCCCGATGACTAGCTTGAGTGACAGAAACATGAGTCTAGGGGATGTGATGTTGCCACAAGGTGGAAAACAACAGTGCTTGTACTTGCGGGTGCAAGGATTGTTTACTTTACGCAAAGTTCTTTAATGCAGTTGTCCGTTGCTTTGAGTTTACTCTTTGGGTGGGATTTGCAAATTAATACCAGCGAGATGTTCTGGATAGATATCTCAAGGTGGATGATTAGTAGGTAGATGCAGATGGATTTCGGTCTACTTGTCTTGGCGTACCGCCCATGCTTTTGAGCCTCTTCCTTTCTTCATAGCATAATTAGCATTGGTTTGCGCACATAATCTTGTCAATTGCCCAGCTGTAATTTGTTTACCTCGCATGGCTATTTTATCGTCTTTTGGGAGAGAGACATCACTAGTGAACATCATAGGACCCCGGTCCATATTTCCAACACTGTTTACACTATCAATTTACTTTCAGTATTTACTTTTCCGTTGCTATCACTATCATTATTATCCCGTGCGTTTTATCCTTTGTAAACAACAAGGCCGGAGGAACTGACAACTCCTCTGTACTCGTTGGGAAGCAAAGTTATTTGTTGTGTGTGCAGGTCCAGGTGAAGTAAACAACCTTAGCTTGTGAACGCCGCCATTTTTCACTTCACCACCTTCTTGTATCTGTTGGAGTCCTATTGGTTCGACATTCAACCTTAGCATCTTCGCTAAGGGAAACTTGTTTTTGTCTACATATCCACCTTCCACTTTGGGTAACCAACGAGGGGGCGTTATATCGTACCATCAACCACCCATGCTTTTGAGCCTCTTCCTTTCTTTATAGCATAGTTAGCATTGGTTTGCGCACATAATCCTGACAATTGCCCAGCTGTAATTTGTTTACCTCGCATGGCTATTTTATCGTCTTTTGGGAGAGAGACATCACTAGTGAACATCATAGGACCCCGGTCCATATTTCTAATACTTTTTACACCCACTATCAATTTACTGCTTTATTTACTTTTCCGTTGCTATCACTATCATTATTATCCCGTGCGTTTTATCCTTTGTAAACAAAAAGGCCAGAGGAATTGACAACTCCTCTGTACTCGTTGGGAAGCAAAGTTATTTGCTGTGTGTGCAGGTCCAGGTGAAGTTAGCAACCTTGGTTGTAAACGGCGCCATTGTTCACTTCACCACCTTCTTGTATCTGTTGGAGTCCTATTGGTTCGACATTCAACCTTAGCATCTTCGCTAAGGGAAACTTGTTGTTGTCTACATCTCAACCTTCCACTTTAGGTAACCAACGAGGGGGCGTTAATTCGTACCATCAGCCTTCAGGCGCGGCCAGGGGTGGGGCCGCGCCAGGGGGCGCCTGGGCCCCCCTGGAGCTGGTCTCCGGCTCCATTTCGGCCTCAAATTTTCTATATTTTGAAAAAACTCGTAGTCTGGGACTTTTATGGTGGTTTCGCGATGTTTCCTTACCGTAATACATACCTTTCCTTATTCTGCTTCTGCTGGTGTCTGAAACAGGGCTGCAACATGTTATTCATGAGTTGTTGTGTATACCAAATCCACATCAACATTGACAGGGTCTCCTGCGATGTAATGCTTAAGTCTTTGCCCATTCACCACTTGAGGTTTGGTGCCTTCGAAATTGTTAATCTTGATCGCACCCGAGCGGTAGACTTCCTCAATATGAAATGGCCCTTCCCACCTGGAAAGTAGTTTACCTGGAGAAAACCTGAAACGGGATCTAAACAACAAAACTCTATCACCAACATTAAATTCACGTTTCAGAATCCTCCTATCGTGCCACTTATTTACCTTTTCCTTGAATATTTTTGCGCCCTCGTAAGCTTCACTTCTCCACCCATCTAGAGAAGTCAAGTTCATGAGACGCTTTTTACCAGGTAATTTTGGGTCAGCATTAAGCTCTCTAATAGCCCAGAAAGCTTTGTGTTCTAATTCTAATGGAAAATGGCAAGCCTTGCCATAGACCATCTTATAGGGAGACATGCCCATGGGGTTTTTGTAAGCAGTTCTATACGCCCACAAAGCATCTCCTAACTTATTTGACCAATCTTTTCTCTTTCTATTGACTGTCTTCTGTAGGATCAGCTTGATCTCTCAATTGGTGAGCTCAACTTGCCCAATAGTTTGAGGGTGGTACGGTGAAGCAATTCTATGATTGACATCGTACTTGGCTAAAGCTTTTCTAAAAGCTCCATGTGTAAAGTGCGAACCCCCATCAGTCATGAGGTATGTCAGAACCCTCTGTTAGGTAATGTGCTAGGATCAAAGTCACCTTGCATCATGTTAAAAAATTCAAAAGAAAATTAATTGAAATCAATTTCAAATGCAAATGGGAGAAGGAACCCCCCAGATGAATTAATTCAAAAGGCCAGAAATAAATCTTCTCCAAAAATTCATGTTTGAATTTTGAAAAGTCTTATAAATGAGTGTGATCACATATCAAGTGATGTGGGACCCACCCCATGCTCATGGACTTTTCAAATATTCAAATAGGACCTTGGATTAATTCAAAAACCCCTATTTAAACCTATAAGGAGGCTAGCCAACTCGCTCTCAGGAGGCTCCCCCGATTTGCATCTTTCCTTCGCTGGATAATTTAGACCGTGTGGTAGATCTTGGACAGGGCATGACTTGTGGGCTCGGGCTGTGTGTTTCTTGCTGGGTCGTGGGCAAATGGCAGCGCGTATGGATAGTGGGCGGGCAGTTCTGTCTCGCGTAGTTGGGGAACATCAGCGCCGTGCCGTGTCGTGTTCGGATCGTACCGCCGCTGTTGCTGATCTGTGCGCGCCAGGGCGGGCGGTCTCGTCTCGTGTAGTGGGTGAACGACAGCGCCATGCCGTGTCGTGTCTGGATGGTACTGCCGCCGACGCCGAACTGTGCGTGGCTGGGCGGGGTGGGTGGTGGACGGGGTCTTTTATATTCGGTTTCCCCTTCTTCTGTCACTCGTTCTCTCCACACTCGTTTCATCCGCTCGCTATCGTCCACGCTTCCGCACAGCTGCTTCCTCTCCTGTTCGCCTCGCTTCGTTCAGTTGGAACGGCTTGCCTTGCGGTCCTCGCCATGGCCGCCCGTTGCTTCATGGGTGGTGTTGGTTGAGGTTCTTCTTCTTATCCTTTTCTTGTTCTTCTCTGTCGCTCCTTCTCTCATTTATTGACCTGCTCTCTTTGTGTTTGCTCCATAGTTTACTTCTGATTTTTTACGTTGGCTCGTGCGTGGGAGCGTTGGTCAGTCCGTTGTTGCTGTCCAGGTTAGTGCTCACTTCTTCTGCTTCTGTGTGGCTGTATGCCGTCGAGGTGTTTGGTGAAATGCTTGAGTGCTGCTCGATAGGGTATTACAATATGATACTCCTGCAAAAGATTGACCATGAGTCCCAAGTTGCTTATCTGCTTTGTCCCACATTTGTGAGATTGTTGATTTCTGGTTATTTCTAGCCTAATAATTGAGCTCTGATTTTTTTTTGCTTGCTGGTTGTTTTGTTCAGTTGGTTTGAAGAATAGTATATTTGTCTTTGAGTACTAAAAGGAAAAATAAGAAAACAATATGCTTTCTTTTCATATCATATCATGCTGCCATATGTACTATGTACTGTACTTTTCCAGATTTAATAGCACGTGTATTTGCAAGCAGCAGTACTAACTTCCTATATTTGCTGATTGGAATTCTAGCACTATTCAAGATGAATGGATACTTGGCAATGAAATAACTGAAACTATGATGACATTCTTGTCAAGTGACATGTCGAAGCCACAAGAACAAACCAAAGGCAATCATCTCTTTCAACCTATTAAAAAAAACTTAACTTTATCTTAAATTTTTCATGCTTAGTTTTGTTCAGCTATAAAATTTTACATGGCTGGGGACCATAAACTAACAAGCATTACACGGTCTAGACTCTAGAGAAAGTTATGCGCAGGACGGATCCAGGCGACGACGGGGTCCAGGGGGCAGCTCTCCCGGTCCTCAAGGCCATTGATTTTAAATTACCCACTTAAAAGATAAAAAACAATAATTGATATCATAGCAGCTCGGTTTGGTAGTAAATATATCAACAACAACCATTGTCCTATAAAGTTCAGGATAGTGCTTCTTAGGCATTACCTTTTTCAAAATAGCGACATGAGTGTATACACTAGGGCTGAGCTCTTAAGGCACTCCTCATGTTTGTGCCTTAAGCATGTAGTTACAACAGTTATAAGCAAGTATTTTCCTTACGGTTGTTTTTTGCTTAAGTTATAAAGCAACCTTCTAGAGCGGATCATTTTATATGGATATATGCAGACAGGTCTGTGATTCCATGTAGTTTTAAAGCAACCTCCTAGCACATATCATTTTAGATGGATATATAACGATATGAGATTGACTGTCCCCTCCATTGATATGCTTCTCCAAATTTGAGGAATCTTTTGTGTTTCGGCTTATCTACTTGTTGTCCATGAAGGATACTTAAAAATAAAAAAATCTCATATAATATTTTTGAGAGGGAAGATGGTTTAGGGAGCAGCAATCTTACGCTGACATTCCTAAAATTCTTGTGACTTCATCTTGAAAAAACTGAACTGTTTGGTTCGTGTTGGTCGGCGGAGGCTTGTATGAATATAATTTGTGTTTTGGGTTGTTCTCAGGTTGGTCGGTTGTTCGTCTATGTTCGCTTGCTCGCTGCTGTTTTGGTTGTGCTTCGTCATTCTGGTAATGTGCTGATCTTTAGCCTCTTTGTCTTTGTTTGAGGGTTATGGAGAGATGCCCTGCTTAGTGATAGCGCCAAATACCTATTACTAAATATTGCTTCTATTAGAAACAAAATGGAACTTCAAGCAGCAAAAAGGGAAGCATTAAATTATTGCCTCTATTAGAAACAAAATGGAACTTCAAGCAGCACAAAGGGAAGCATTAAAGCTTCCTTTTAACCTGCAATAGCTGGAAGATGAAATATATGTAGGCAGAAACTAAATATGGTGAATATTATTCTCCCTCAATAGGTAAAAAAAATGATATCCAACAATAAAAATCATGGTGAATACCTAATTGAAAACTACAGTTCTAGAATTCAATTTGTCTATTAGAAACAAAATGGAACTTCAAGAAGCACAAAGGGAAGCATTAAAACTTTCTTTTAACCTGCAATTAGCTGGAAGATGAAATATATGTAGGCAGAAACTAAATATGGTGAATATTATTCTCCCTGAATAGGTAAAAAAGTGATATCCAACAATAAAAGTTATGGTGAATACCTAATTGAAAACTACAGGTCGTAGGATTCAGTTTGTCGTGGTTAAAAACTGACAATAAAACAAAATAACCGAAAACCAATGAGCGGTTATTGTAGCAATTGTACCTCTGCGAACGCAGAGATAAATCCAGATGTTGCCTCTCTTGCTTGCTGCCTCTGCGATTCATGTCCAGGCTTTCTTTTCCTTGCAGATATAGCCTGCTTGCTTTTTTCTAAGCTTTAGTTGTTTATATCTACCATGTGTTGTTCTCTACTTTCTCTTCTAGGCTACCTTGCAATCATATTGCTGCAGTGGTTCTATGCAAAGGGTTTATGCTGCTTCTGTCAGTTACTTTTTCTGAAAGCACGCTGTGTGAGGTTGATTAATGAGTGTTTTCTTTTGTTTCTGCATGTCTAGGATTAGATGGCTCATCGATTCAAAGGTGCTATAGATATACTGGTTGGTGTTTTAGTATAGCAAGTGGTGTTATTTCCTTTGGTTAAAAAAATTGTTTTGATGCCATCGTGGTCTCTGCATTTGTTCAGTAGATTTGATGGAATATAGATGTGCTTGCTTGATCTCATGCTCGTGTTTTCTTTTCTAGCAAATCACCATGCCCACCCAGCAGCGCCAGGTGTGCCTTGTTTCCTAGCAATAACAAGAAACTCTCTCTGGCAAAAGCTCTCCAGACAAGCTTGATGAAATAGCACGGTAAATATTTCTATGCTCTTCATGCGATACTTGTGAATACACATGCACTGATTAACATATGATGCCTATAAATGATATTTTACGTTTAATAAGAGGCTAGTTCAATTGTGCGATGATGAATAGGTGTTACCTTTTAGACATGCCTTGCTTATTTGTCCCGCTGTAAAATCAAACACTTATCTCATGCAAGGAAAAAGCTTGTTGTTGTATAGGTTAATTACCATCATATATCAACATGTTATGTTCCTCTCTTTGTCAAACTTATGTATGTGTTGGGTGCTCCAGGAGAATGATGATGACAAGGACAAAGATCCTTCAATTGCTGTTGAGAAAAGGAGATAAGACTCAAACTCCAACAAACAAAAGGTATTGCTTCTTACACTGTACTTGTCTCGCCAATTTTTCAGCCTGTATATAGCATTCCAGACGTTTGTCTTTGACTGCAACGCCTTTAAATAAAGGAACTCTACTGCTGGAAAGGGAGCTGGAGCAGGAAAGAAAACAAAGTGGTGACTTGCTTTGCATAGCAATGCAGAAGTAACTCTGTTGTATAATACTGTTGCTGGATTCATTTTACCATTGGCATGTTTGGGCCTGGTTTTCTGAAACTTTACATTCTACTGTAGGCTATCCATCCTATGCACGTTAACTTCTCCTCAACAACATCAAAGGAGAAAGATGGCGATTTATGCATCTAGCTTCATTGTCGACGGTGCTCCATCGCAATGCTCTTCGACCAGCTACAAGCAGAGCCCGTTGTCGTGTATGCCTCTTACCAAGCATGTTTAAAACTCCCCTATATTATGTATGTGTGTACTAAAAGTCTTTGCTTGCTCAAGTAGCAATGTTAAAGCAAGGAAAAAAACAAAAACTCCCATATATTATGAAGCGAACTTGAACTTATTATATTTGTGCTCTTAAGTTCTTATTTATTTTTCTCTCGGTGATACGTCACTTCATATTTTGCCGGTAATTTTCCCTTCTTAAGATGAATGTTTCCCATTTCATTTAATTTTTTTTCACTCTCTGCTCATTTTATTTTCTCATTCCATTGGAGCCTATGGGATGCATCTGTTTATTCTCGACCCGTTTGGCCCTTTTGCTGTTACGAGGTGTGTCTCCACGACACATCTAAGTGGCCCAAAAATTGTGGCCTGTCTACTCGACTCTTTTCCTGCCGTTGGATTCACCGCCTTGTCGGAGCCTCCCATCTGCACCCTATAACCTGCTGACTCACTTCATCCATACCATCAACCCTGGCGACGCAGTCCCCAACTTAGCCATTTCTAGGGTTTGTTTGCTCGCCGTATCTTGGTGCTCTCGCCGGATGGCGTCGTCTTCCTCAGCCAGCAAATCTATGTTATGTGTGCCATATACATTTCTGGTGAAAACGTATCAAATGTCATTTAGTGATTTTCGAAGTTCCTATTGATCATGCATATATGCAACCATGCCAACTTAGGTTTCTCATCACGATATCCATATTTTCAAACTAAACATATTCATGTTATACAAATTCTTTCTTTTTCCAAATTTATATTTCACAGCGTGATAAGCATGTTTTAAAAATATCATGATTTAACATATGGTACTTGCAACGTGAAACTATTTTCCTCGACAACATGGCTTCAGCGGGTCTCTGCGCCATTTGGCGCAACGGGTCAACTAGTTTGATTTAAAGTTCAAATAATTTGAATTTTAAAAATGTTCAAACTTTACAAGTGGCTAGCCTAGTATATTGTGAAGCCACATAAAAAGTTTCAACATTTAATAAAATGCCTAGCTATTTATTTAGCATAGCAAAACAAAAAGGCAGAAAAGAAAACAGAAAGGAAAAAGGAAAAGAGGCTCACCTGGTTTCGGCCCAACTCATTCCCCCAGCCAGCCCAAGCCCACCCCAGCCGTGTCGTCTTCCTCAAGCAGGGGCACGCACTTCTGCGTGCCGGCCATGCCGAGGCCGCCGACGCCACCGCGACGCCCTGGCCACGCAGCTGCTTCCCCGCCTCCATCTAGGTGTCCTCGAGACGCCTCTCAGCCGTCCCGATCCATTCCCCTCCTCCCACTGCCTATCCACCCCTTTCCTTCCCTCCCGTGAGCTTCCCCGAGAGCAGCCACAGGACATGGCGATGGAAACTCGCAGCCCGAGCCCGAGTTAGCCGCCAAGAACGTGTCCATCCTCTTCGCTGTCCTCGACTTCGTCTCCGTGCAAAGGATCAGGAGCTGCTACGCCTTCTAGTCGCCGGATTCTTCACCGAGACGCCGCCGGACCCGCGAGCTCGCCGTCTTCGATTCTCCACCGTTGAAGCCTCCCCTCCCCTGCCGTCTCCTCCGTCGCAACCCTGGTGAGCAGAGGAGTGTTTCCCCCAAGCTTGCAGCGCCCCGCAACCTTTCTAGCCGATTCCCCCATGGGAGCCGAGCACGACCCCGCCATGGTTGAGCTCGAGCTCGCTCTTGTGCCTCCCTGTCCGAGTCATGGTGTGCATCACGTTCCTGAGCACTCCAGGAGCCGAACAGGCTAACTCTGGCGTCCTCCCGTGCACCACACCGTCGTCTGCTTCAAAGCCGTGCCACGGCCGCCACCCGAGCACGTCGCCGACGAGGCTCCGGCCCCTCCCGAGCCTCCCCGTTGGTGCTGGGTGAAGCGGGCGTGCACGGGCCGCCTTTTGGTGGTCACAGCGCGCCAGATGGTGGCCGGATTCGCAATCCCGAGCAGCGCCGCCGCGGTTTTGGTCACCGGCGGCTAGCCGCCGGCAAGTCCGACGTGGCCGGGTTAAGTTAACACTAATCTACACCCTAATCAGTCACTGACCAGTGGGCCCAAGGCCACTAAACCCTCTGTTTAAAATAAACCAAACCGGTTTAATTAACTGAGTCACTGACCAGTGGGGCCCCCATGTCAGTTTGACCGTGGTCAAACCCCTGACGTCAGGCTGGCGCAGTGCTGATGCAGTAAATGTTTTTCTAATTAAATCAATTTCAGAAAATTCCAGAAAAAGGCTTAAACTTTGGAAATTCATAGAAAATTCATATTAACTCCAAATTTAACATACAATATATGAAAAATGATCAGCAGAAAATAATCTATCCAAATATACAATTTTCAGCTATGGTTGAGTTGAATTTAAAATAGGACCAGTAGCTTTTGCTATTTGTTTTAATTGGAATTAATTCAAATTTAATTCAAATACTATTCCAATTTGAACCATTGCAATGCAACCATGATCACTTGTACATCAGAGGCATATCACACACATGAACACATGCTTTACAATGATCCAACAATAGCAAATGCATTTTGGCTAAATTGAAATTCATATGTGGAGTTTGAATTTGCATTTCAAATGCAATACACTTCATTTAAATTGAATTTGCTACAAACAAGCACCATTCACATCGTGTGACAACATAAACATGTGCTTGTGCATTTAAATTCAATGTTGGCCCCCTTTGTTGATGTTTGTACCGGTAACAGTGCCTCCGAGACGGTGATCACCCCTGAAGAAGAAGACCACCGTTAAGACCCGTGTATCGTCAGCAAGGCAAGCAAACCCCATTGATCGTGTCTATAAAATCCCACTTCCCTCTCAGTTTCGCTTATGCATGTTTAGGAGATCACCTTGGTATCGATTCTACCGCATAGTTGAACCCATATCCGATGCATGACCTATCATCTTGTCACAGTAGTAAGCAAACCACAATCCTAGCTGACATAGGAGCTGATTGATATCATGTGGCCCCTGCAACTGTTAAAGCTTATTGCATGCTTAGAGGTTACATTGAGGTTACAATGATCTGTGAGTCGGGATGGTTATGATCATGTTACTGATGAAGGAGAAACTGTGTCGGTGAATCCACCCTAATACAAGGTGAACGATGAGAGGATGTGTAGGAGTACACAGTGGGTTGTCTCGTTGAACAACGCCTTAAGCACCGAGTTCTTGTATGGTAATCCAAGACAAAGAGTACAACCACACATTGGGCTCACTGACCCCTCTCGGCCTAGTACCTTGATCCGTGTTGATGTCCAGGAGTCACATTAGTTCGGGCCTTCCATTTGACATATGCATAGAAAAAGAGTGAGTGGAAATGCTGCATCATCCTAGATATGTGGGTGGATCTGTGAGACAGTGAAACCATCTGTCAGAGGTGGCATCTCGGTTGCCTAAATTGTCTGGGTCCGTATCGTTGATCCGGCCGGACTCTCGAGCGGTGACAAACTCAGATAGTCGACTCCTGGAATAGACCGGTTGTGAGCGAAGTGTCGTGGTGAACATCCTCGCTGTCACCTCTTGAACGGTGGCGAGACCTGGCGGTAACCGATGGTCATGTGTGTGTAGTTTACACCCTTGCAAGGTTAACAAAACTATTCCAATAGCCGCGTCCGCGGTAAGGGACTGCTTGGAAAGTTGTACGTGATTATTAGACAAGTTGAATGGATACTTATCAAACTCGCAAGATAAGCGTGAGTGCTATGGTATGCTTCCTCGTGGGGAAGTCGAGGAAGTAACCATAGTGGTGTATTGGTTGGAGACTTGGTAGTGGACTCGTGTACGCTTCTTACCTCAAGTCTGGTACTCGTTGTACAGGACTAGCCAAGTCAAAGCTGGCACTTCTGCATGTTTAAACCCCACCTCCCTTTACCTTGAAACTTGAGCATGAGTAGTATAGTTCTGATGTAAGTCTTGATGAGTACGACTTTGTACTCACGTTTGCTTATTCTATGTTTTAGATCAGAACCCAGCCCCCGATGGAGTCACCTTCCTGAAGCTCGACGTTGACTAAGCTAGTATAGTTCCAGACAGCAGTCTGGTCCCTCGTGGAAGGGCATGTATGTTTACAAGGCTTCTCTAAGCCATTTGTTAAACTTGTCTGTACTCAGACCTAATTTTCTTCCGTTGTATGATGTAATGTTGATCACAGACATGTAATCTTTGTATGCTCTATGTGTAAGTCAATAAAGATACACTTTCTAGAGTTATGTGATGAAACTTGCTGTTCATACTAGGCATGTGTGATGCGTGTATGTTTATAACATGCATGTCTTAGTATGGGTTTTCGAGACCTTAGTTGTGATCTGGCTGGCGGTTTTTTATACACCAAGTGGCCCTTAGATGTGCGCAGCTTGGGGCACCGCGATGCGATTGCTCGTGACTCTGTCACGTGCACACTTTGTTTTATGATCGAGCCCGCCTAGACCCCGACTAAGTGATCAGGATGGAGTAAGTATATGTAAGAGTTAGGATTCAATCGATAACATGGTTGAGGCGACTTGTCTATGAGTATGGGATTCACCACCCATAAGCATTTAGACTTGTGAGCGGACGATGAGGACCCATCTCAGTTGATCATCCGGCCTGAATGGGATGCCCCTCACGTACGATGTTTTTCGGGAGTGTTCTGTGCTTAGCCTTGTCTTCTTAGACAAGTGGGTACGGCTCTCGGCTCTCCATGTGATTGAGTTGTGACTGGAATTACATACGCATATTCCGGGTCTCGACAGACTTGGTATCAAAGCAGGACTTTCTGTAGGATTATCAAACCCTTGGTCGAAGTCGAGTCTAGCATTCTATAGTTATATAGTTACTCTGGGTATACGGGGGGAACAACGTAAGGCTTCTTTTTCTCCTTACCCTCATCACTCTGAGTTCTGAATCACCCTTATCTTTTCTACGGGATGATAGGACTAGGCTCATCTATGTCTTTACTAGAACATCTCGGTTATTGCTTCCTTGTAGCCGTAGGAAAGTTGTGTTCGGTTGTCTAGAGTCGTGATGCTTCCTATTTTGAGACTTCCTATGTAAGTGTTGTTGAAATGTTGTGAGAATTTTCATTTCTCTTGCAATTACAGCCGTTATGCTGTCCGAGTCATTCCAGGTTTCTTCATAATCTGATGCATTTGCAAAATCCTTCTCTCTTTTTCGGTTGTCTTTCCAGAAGTTTTGTTAGGTGGAATTCCTGACAGTTCCATAGTGTTTGATGTAGGTTTTCTTCTAGAAACCTATATTGATGCATTTGCAGTTCTTCCTCCCACTTTAGATGTTTCCTAACCAGAATAACCACACTGACCATCGTGTTGGGGTACTTTGCTATTCTGGCATATCTGTTGTAGCCCCTAATAAGCCGTGGTCATCCTCTAGGAATCTATCTAGAGATCCAACTCCTTAAACCTAGTCACCCGACAGATGTGTAGAGTTCATAGTGGATCTTATGCGAGGAACCACACCAATTTCCAGACGCCCATACAAAATGGCCCCACGTGAGTTAGCTGAGCTTAAAACCCAACTTGAAGCTTTGTTGGAAAAAATCTTCATCCGCCCTAGCTCATCGCCATGGGGTTGCCCCGTTCTGTTCGTAACGAAGAAAGATGGAACAGAAAGGATGTGCGTAGACTATCGCCCGCTAAATCTAGCGACGATAAAGAACAAGTACCCACTGCCCAGGATCAATGATCTTTATGATCAACTTGCTGGATCCTCGGTCTTCTCCAAGATGGATTTGAGATTAGGTTATCATCAAATCAAAATCCGAAACGAGGACATTCCCAAGACGGCTTTCACTACTCGATATGGTCTTTACGAGTACACCGTCATGTCCTTCGGTTTAACCAATGCCCCCGCCACATTCTCGCGCTCAATGAATTCGATCTTCATGGAGTACCTAGATAAATTTGTTGTGGTTTATCTTGATGACATTCTCATCTACTCGAAGAACGAAGAAGAGAACGCAGAACATCTTAGGTTGGTATTGATGAAACTTCGAGAGCATCGCCTTTATGACAAGTTCTCCAAGTGTGAATTTTTGCTACCAGAAGTGACCTACTTAGGCCACGTGATTTCTGCGAAAGGCATTGCTGTCAATCCCGAGAGTGTTCAGGCCGTCCTTGACTGGACTCCACCTGAACCGGTTAAGCAAGTTAGGAGTTTTCTTGGCTTAGCAAGATATTGCCGCCGCTTCGTTGAGAACTTCTCCAAAATTGCAAAGCCTCTAACTGAACTCCTCAAGAAAGATAAGAAATTCCAATGGACCCCAAGTGCGAGGAAAGCTTTCAAGAGCTAAAAAGAAGATTGACTTCTGCACCCGTACTTGCGCCTCCAGACACCAAAAGGGATTTCGAGATCTATTTTGATGCTTCACGGCAAGGGTTAGGATGCATACTTATGCAAGATAGACATGTGGTAGCTTATGCTTCACGCCAGTTGCAGCCACATGAAGAGAACTATCCTACCCATGATCTTGAACTCGCTGCCGTAGTTCATGCCCTAACAACTTGGCGACATTACCTCCTTGGTAATCGTTGTGAGATTTATTCCGACCACCAAAGCCTCAAATATATTTTCACCCAGCCAGATCTTAATCTCAGGCAAAGACGCTGGATTGAGTTGATAAAAGATTACGACGTAGGAATTTCTTACACCCCAGGCAAAGCCAATGTCATGGCTGATGCACTAAGTCGTAAGTCGTATTGTAACAACCTCATGTTACAACAGTATCAACCACTTCTTCATGAGGAATTTTGCAAGCTCAATCTTGAGATTGTTCCTCATGGCTATCTTTCTACCTTGGTGGCGAAACAAACTCTTGAGGATCAAATCATAGTTGCCCAAAGGCGTGCACGAGGTGTTCGCCGGATCAAGGAGACCATTGCTAGCGGAGTTGCTAAATGTTTCTCCACAAATAGTAAAGGAACGGTATTCTTTGGAAATCGTTTGGTAGTACCTAAGAATAGGGAACTAAGGCAACTCATCCTCAAATAAGCCCATGACACTCCCCTCTCCATTCATCCGGTAGCACAAAAATGTACCGATATCTATGCCCGAGATTTTGGTGGACCCGGATGAAGAGAGACATTGCACAATATGTTGTCGAATGTGATGTTTGTCGTCGCATTAAGGCACAACACCAAAGACTTGCTGGTACTCTTCAATCTTTGCCTATTCCCGAGTGGAAATGGAACAAAGTCGGTGTGGACTTCATCACCGTCTTTCCAAAAACCCAGAAAGGAAATGATGCCATCTTCGTTGTAATAGATAGGCTTTCCAAAGTTGCTCACTTCCTTCCCGTTCGCGAGTCTATAACTGCTAGTCAGTTGGTGGACTTGTACGTCTCTAGAATTGTGTCTCTTCATGGTGTTCCTTTGGAAATCAATTCTGATCGTGGTAGCATTTTCACCTCTAGATTCTGGGGAAGCTTTCAGAATGCTATGGGAACTCATCTCTCCTTTAGCACAGCTTTCCATCCTCAGTCTAGCGGTCAAGTCGAAAGGGTTAACCAAATTCTTGAAGACATGCTCAGAGCTTGTGTTATCTCATTCGGAAAGAATTGGGAGAAGTCTCTTCCATTCGCCAAATTTGTTTATAACAATAGTATCCAATCTAGTCTGAACATGGCTCCTTTTGAACTCCTATATGGACGACGATGTCGAACACCCCTAAACTGGTCAGAAACCGGTGAAAGAAAATTCTTTGGACCGGATATGATAATGGAAGCAGAAGAGCAAGTTCGCATTGTTCGTGATCAATTGAAAGCATCCCAGTATCGTCAGAAAAGCTACTATGATCGTCATCATAAGCAAGAGAGCTACAATCTGAATGAGAAGGCTTACCTTCGGGTTACTCCTCTGAAGGGAACCCAATGATTCGGTATCAAAGGCAAGTTGGCCCCACGTTACATCGGACCTTTCCGCATTCTTGCTAAACGTGGAGAAGTTGCCTACCAACTTGAACTACCCCCGCACCTTTCCCGAGTACATGATGTATTCCATGTGTCACAACTCAGGCGTTGCTTCAAGGACCCCATCCGCGAAGTCGACCATGAAACGCTTGATCTCCAAGATAACCTTTCTTATCGAGAGTACCCTGTTCGTATTCTTGATTCAGCAGAGCGTGTCACTCGTCGTCAGAAGATTAAGTTTCTGAAAGTGCAATGGTCACACCACTCTGAGACAGAAGCCACGTGGGAAAGAGAAGACCGTCTCCGTGCCGAGTACCCCTCCTTCCTCCCGCAGACTTCTGAATCACGGGACGAGATTCTGTTGAGTGGGGGCGAGTTGTCAAAATCCTCTGTTAGGTAATGGGCTAGGATCAAAGTCACCTTGCATCATGTTAAAAATTTCAAAAGAAAATTAATTGAAATCAATTTCAAATGCAAATGGGAGAAGGAACCCCCCCCCCCCAGATGAATTAATTCAAAAGGCCAGAAATAAATCTTCTCCAAAAATTCATGTTTGAATTTTGAAAAGTCTTATGAATGAGTGTGATCACATATCAAGTGATGTGGGACCCACCCCATGCTCATGGATTTTTCAAATATTTGGATTAATTCAAAAACCCTATTTGATTTAAAGTTCAAATAATTTGAATTTTAAAAATGTTCAAACTTTACAAGTGGCTAGCCTAGTATATTGTGAAGCCACATAAAAATTTTCAGGATTTAATAAAATTCCTAGCTATTTATTTAGCACAGCAAAACAAAAAGGCAGAAAAGAAAACAGAAAGGAAAAAGGAAAAGAGGCTCACCTGGTTTCGGCCCAACTCATTCCCCCATCCAGCCCAAGCCCACCCCAGCCGTGTCGTCTTCCTCAAGCACGGGCACGCACTGTTGCGTGCCGGCCATGCCGAGGCCGCCGACGCCACCGCGACGCCCTGGCCACGCAGCTGCTTCCCCGCCTCCATCTAGGTGTCCTGGAGACGCCTCTCAGCCGTCCCGATCCATTCCCCCTCCTCCTAGTGCCTATCCACCCCTCTCCTTCCCTCCCGTGAGCTTCTCCGAGAGCAGCCGCAGGCCATGGCGATGGAAACTTGCAGCCCGAGCCCGAGTTATCCGCCAAGAACGTGTCCATCCTCTTCGCCGTCCTCGACTTCGTCTCCGTGCAAAGGATCAGGAGCTGCTACGCCTTCTAGTCGCCGGATTCTTCACCGAGACGCCGCCAGACCCGCGAGCTCGCCGTCTTCGATTCGCCACCGTTGAAGCCTCCCCTCCCCTGCCGTCTGCTCCATCGCAACCCTGGTGAGCAGAGGAGTGTTTCCCCCAAGCTTGCAGCGCCCCACAACCTTTCTAGCCGATTCCGCCATGGGAGCCGAGCACGACCCCGCCATGGTTGAGCTCGAGCTCGCTCCTGTGCCTCCCCGTCCGAGTCATGGTGTGCATCACGTTCCTGAGCCCTCCAGGAGCCGAACGGGCTAACTCTGGCGTCCTCCCGTGCACCACACCGTCGTCTGCTTCAAAGCCGTGCCACGGCCGCCGCCCGAGCACGTCGCCGACGAGGCTCCGGCCCCTCCCGAGCCTCCCCGTTGGTGCTGGGTGAAGCGGGCGTGCACGGGCCGCCTTTTGGTGGTCATAGAGTGCCAGATGGTGGCCGGATTCGCAATCCCGAGGGGCGCCACCGCGGTTTTGATCACCGGCGGCTAGCCGCCGGCAAGTCCGACATGGCCGAGTTAAGTTAACACTAATCTACCCCCTAATCAGTCACTGACCAGTGGGCCCAAGGCCACTAAACCCTCTGTTTAAAATAAACCAAACCGGTTTAATTAACTGAGTCACTGACCAGTGGGGCCCCCATGTCAGTTTGACCGTGGTCAAACCCCTGACGTCACGCTGGCGCAGTGCTGATGCAGTACATGTTTTTCTAATTAAATCAATTTCAGAAAATTCCAGAAAAAGGCTTAAACTTTGGAAATTCATAGAAAATTCATATTAACTCCAAATTTAACATATAATATATGAAAAATGATCAGCAGAAAATAATCTATCCAAATATACAATTTTCAGCTATGTTTGAGTTGAATTTAAAATAGTACCAGTAGTTTTGCTATTTGGTTTAATTGGAATTAATTGAAATTTAACTCAAATACTATTCCAATTTGAACCATTGCAACGCAACCATGATCACTTGTACATCAGAGGCATATCACACACATGAACACATGCTTTACAACGATCCAACAATAGCAAATGCATTTTGGCTAAATTGAAATTCATATGTGGAGTTTGAATTTGCATTTCAAATGCAATACACTTCATTTAAATTGAATTTGCTACAAATTAGCACCATTCACATCGTGTGACAACATAAACATGTTCTTGTGCATTTAAATTCAATGTTGGCCCCCTTTGTTGATGTTTGTACCGGTAACAGTGCCTCCGAGACGGTGATCACCCCCGAAGAAGAAGACCACCGTTAAGACCCGTCTATCGTCGGCAAGGAAAGCAAACCCCATTGATCATGTCAATAAAATCCCACTTCCCTCTCAGTCTCTCTTATGCATGTTTAGGAGATCACCTTGGTATCGATTCTACCGCATAGTTGAACCCATATCCGATGCATGACCTATCATCTTGTCACAGTAGTAAGCAAACCACAATCCTAGCTGACATAGGAGTTGATTGATATCATGTGGACCCTGCAACTGTTAAAGCTTATTGCATGCTTAGAGGTTACATTGAGGTTACAATGATCTGTGAGTCAGGATGGTTATGATCATGTTACTGATGAAGGAGAAATTGTGTCAAGGAATCCACCATAATACAGGGTGAACGATGAGAGGCTGTGTAGGAGTACACAGTGGGTTGTCTCGTTGAACACCGCCTTAAGCACCGAGTTCTTGTATGGTAATCCAAGAAAAAGAGTACAACCACACATTGGGATCACTGACCCCTCTCGGCCTAGTACCTTGATCCGTGTTGACGTCCAGGAGTCACATTAGTTCGGGCCTTCCATTTGACATATGCATAGAAAAAGAGTGAGTGGAAATGCTGCATCATCCTAGATATGTGGGTGGATCTGTGAGACAGTGAAACCATCTGTCAGAGGTGGCGTCTCGGTTGTCTACATTGTCTGGGTCCGTATTGTTGATCCGGCCGGACTCTCGAGCGGTGACAAACTCAGATAGTCGACTCCTGGAATAGACCGGTTGTGAGCGAAGTGTCGTGGTGAACATCCTCGCTGTCACCTCTTGAACGGTGGCGAGACCTGGCGGTAACCGATGGTAATGTGTGTGTAGTTTACACCCTTGCAAGGTTAACAAAACTATTCGAATAGCCGCGTCCGCGGTAAGGGACTGCTTGGAAAGCTGTACCTGATTATTAGACAACTTGAATAGATACTTATAAAACTCGCAAGATAAGCGTGAGTGCTATGGTATGCTTCCTCGTGGGGAAGTCGAGGAAGTAACCATACTGGTGTATTGGTTGGAGACTTGGTAGTGGACTCGTGTACGCTTCTTACCTCAAGTCTGGTACTCGTTGTACAGGACTAGCCAATTCAAAGCTGGCACTTCTGCATGTTGAAACCCCACCTCCCTTTACCTTGAAACTTGAGCATGAGTAGTATAGTTCTGATGTAAGTCTTGCTGAGTACGACTTTGTACTCACGTTTGCTTATTCTATGTTTTAGATGAGAACCCAGCCCCCGATGGAGTCACCTTCCTGAAGCTCGACGTTGACTAAGCTAGTATAGTTCCAGACAGCAGTCTGGTCCCCCGTGGAAGGGCATGTATGTTTATAAGGCTTCTCTAAGCCATTTGTTAAACTTGTCTGTACTCAGAACTAATTTGCTTCCGTTGTATGATGTAATGTTGATCACAGTCATGTGATCTTTGTATGCTCTATGTGTAAGTCAATAAAGATACACTTTCTAGAGTTATGTGATGATACCTGTTGTTCATACTAGGCATGTGTGCTGCGTGTATGTTTATAACATGCATGTCTTAGTATGGGTTTTCGAGACCTTAGTTGTGATCTGGCTGGCGGTTTTTTATACACCAAGTGGCCCTTAGATGTGTGCAGCTTGGGGCACCGCGATGCGATTTCTCGTCACTCTGTCACGTGCACACTTTGTTGTATGATCGAGCCCGCCCTAGACCCCGACTAAGTGATCAGGATGGAGTAAGTATATGTAAGAGTTAGGATTCAATCGATAACATGGTTGAGGCGACTTGTCTATGAGTATGGGATTCACCACCCATAAGCATTTAGACTTGTGAGCGGACGATGAGGACCCATCTCAGTTGATCATCCGGCCTGAATGGGATGCCCCTCACGTACGATGTTTTTCGGGAGTGTTCTGTGCTTAGCCTTGTCTTCTTAGACAAGTGGGTACGGCTCTCGGCTCTCCATGTGATTGAGTTGTGACTGGAATTACATACGCATATTCCGGGTCCCGACAAGGTACCTGGGTACTCCAAACCTAGGAAAAATTAAATCCTTGCGCATTTTCAAAGATGTCTTGTGATCAGCACTTTCAATGGGGATTGCCTCTACCCACTTGGTTACATAATCAACAGCAACTAAAATGTGAGTGTACTTGTGCGAGGAAGCAAAAGGACCCATGAAATCAAAACCCCAGCAATCAAAAGGTTCAATCACTAGAGAGTAATTCATAGGCATCTCATTCCTTCTACTAATATTACCAACTCTCTGACACTTATCACAGGATAAAACATAACTTCTAGCATCCTTAAAGAGAGTAGGCCAATAAAAACCTGATTGAAGAACCTTATGTGCGGTCCTCTAACCAGCATGATTTCCTCCATATGGACTGTCGTGACATTGTTTGAGAATGTCCTTCTGCTCGTGTTCGGGTATGCATCTTTTCACGATCCAATCTGGAGCTTCTTTGAAAAGATGTGGGTCATCCCAAAAGTAATGCCTCAAATCGTGGAAGAACTTCTTCCTTTGCTGAAATGTTAGACCTGGAGGCAAAAACTTTGCATTGATAAAGTTAGCATAATCTGCAAACCAAGGATCGGAGAGAGATTGTACTTTAACAACAGCTAGCTGTTCGTCTGGAAAACTGTCGTTGACTGGAATGGGATCATGCGGTATATCTTCCATCCTTGAAAGATTATCCGCCACCGTATTATCTGCTCCTTTCCTATCCACAATCTATAAATCAAATTCTTGAAGGAGTACCCATCGTATGAGCTTTGGTTTGGCATCCTTCTTCTCCATAAGATACTTAATGGAAGCATGGTAAGTATGAACAGTAATCTTAGAATCAACAATATACTTCCTAAACTTATCACAAGCGAACACTACTGCTAAGAATTCCTTCTCAGTAGTAGCATAATTCTTTTGAGCACTATCAAGGGTTTTGCTAGCATAATATATAACATTCAACTTCTTATCAACCCTTTGTCCTAAAACAGCTCCAACAACAAAATCACTAGCATCACACATAATTTCAAAAGGTAAATTCCAATCAGGTGGTTGTACTATAGGAGCGGTTATTAAAGCTTTCATAAGTACTTCGAAGGCTTCCTTACAATCTTCATCAAAAACAAAAGGGACATCCTTCTGGAGAAGATTAGTGAGGGGTCTCGAAGTCTTAGAAAAGTCTTTAATAAATCTTCTATAGAAACCAGCATGACCAAGAAAACTATGAATACCTTTGATGTCCCTTGGGTAGGGCATCCTTTCAATTGCTTCGATCTTGGCCCTGTCCACTTCAATTCCCCTCTCGGAAATCTTGTGGCCAAGAACAATTCCCTCGTTGACCATAAAGTGGCACTTCTCCCAGTTAAGCACCATATTTGTCTCCTCACATCTCTGCAAAACTTTATTAAGGTTGTGGAGACAATGGTCAAAAGAGGTTCCATAGATTGAGAAATCGTCCATGAATACCTCCACAATTTCCTCACAAAAACCATGAAAGATAGCAGACATACACCTTTGAAAAGTAGTAGGGGCATTACATAAACCAAAAGGCATACATCTGTAAGCATAAGTACCATAGGGACAAGTAAAAGTGGTCTTCTCTTGATCAGCAGTGTTAACATGAATTTGAGAGAAGCCAGAATAACCATCTAGATAACAAAATTGAGTATTTTTGGATAACCTTTCAAGCATTTGGTCGATGAACGGCGGGTAGTGGTCCTTCCTAGTTTCCTTGTTCAGCTTCCTGTAATCAATACACATTCTATATCCAATAATAATTCTCTGAGGTATTAGTTCATTCTTATCATTAGGAACCACAGTTGTACCTCCTTTCTTTGGAACACAATGAATCGGGCTTTCCCACTTGCTATCAGCTATAGGGTAGATAATACATGTGGCTAGAAGTTTGAGGATCTCATTCCTTACAACATCCATCATCTTCGGATTCAACCGTCGTTGATGATCAACAACTAGTTTAGCATTAGGCTCAAGGTTGATGGTGTGTTAACAAATAGATGGACTAATCCCCTTGAGGTCATCAAGGGTATATCCAATTGCGCCTCGATGTTTGCGAAGTACTTCCAATAGTCGCTCTTCTTCATACCCTGAAAGGTTAGAGTTGATAATAACAGGATATACTTTTATTTCATCTAAATAAGCATATTTGAGAGTATCAGGAAGAGGTTTAAGATCAAACACTGGATCGTCTTTAGGCTTCGATAAAATTCCCAAAGGCTCAACTGTAAGGTTGTGCTTTAGGATAGCAGGTTGTCTTAGGAATATTTCGTCCAGCTCATTCCTCTCCTGCATATGCAAATCATTCTCGTGGTCCTCCATATATTGCTGCAAAGGGTCATTAGGAGGAATAGCAATGGAAGCAATATCTTCAATAATCTTATCGTTACTAGGCATATCAGTACCATGAGGCTGCTTAGAGAACTTAGAAAAATTAAATTCATATGGCTCACCATTGAACTCAACAGAAACTTTACCTTTCTTGCAATCTATGATAGCTCCACAAGTTCTGAGAAAAGGTCTACCGAAAATAATAGGACAAAAATTATCCCTTACTGAACCAAGTACTAGAAAGTTGGTAGGATATCTTACCTTTCCGCATAAAACTTCAACGCCTCTCACAATTCCGATAGGAGAGATAGTAGCTCTGTTTGCAAGATGAATAGTAACATCAACTTCTTCAAGTTCACAAGGTGAAATCTCACCCAGGATCTCTTGATAAAGTGAATACAGGATAGCACTAGCACTCGATCCCAAATCGCATAGCCCATAATAATTGTGATCTCCTATTTTAACAGATACTACTGGAGTACCTGAAATTGGGCCTTTATTCTTGGCTGTGACAAGGTTAGTGGAAACAGCACAAAAATTTATATTGGAATCTAAAGCATCATTAGTAATAAGATCCTTAACCAATGAAACTTGAGGATCGACCTTGATCTGGTCCTCGGGCTCATCAATTCTTCTCTCACTTTTATTTATTATGCTTGTCACAAAAGAGTGCTCCCTTATCCTTGCGGGAAAAGGGGGATTTTCATATATAACTGCAGGCAAAATAGGGTCAGAAACATGAATATCAATAGGTAATTCTTTGAAGGGTTTATGATGTTGATACTTCTTCTTCTTAGAAGAGTCAATATGAGAGGAAAATTCCTTACAAAAATCAATCATTAGATGGGAATCAAGTCCAATCTTAGAGCAAAAGGTATTAAAGTAATCAGTTTTCACATAGCTCTCTATATAATCATGCTCATAATTGATAGTGGGTTCGATACCTTTATCTATTTCCCAATCTTTGGTATTTTTCTGGATCCTTTCAAGGAGGTCCCACCTTTCTTCAACGCTTTTTGTCTGAAATACCCCACTAGAGGAGGCATCCAACATCTCCTTATCGTGATGAGAAAGTCTAGCATTAAAGTTTGTAAGTATAGTTTTCTTGGGGAGCTCATGAATAGGACATTTGAGCATTAGGGATTTCAATCTCCCCAAGCTTGAGCGATGCTTTCTCCGCTACGAGACCTAAAGTTATAGATATAATTCCTGACTCGATGAATTTCATGAAGATGATAAAACTTGGTAAAAAGAGAGAGACATAAGCTCTTGCCAATCAAGAAAATGAGAGTTATCAAGAAGCTTATACCAATCTGAAGCTTTATCTATAAGAGATACGGAGAAAATTTTCTTCATGACAAACACCTTTGATACACCTGCAAGCTTAAATAGTGAACATAGTTGTGATAAATATAGCAAGTGTTCACTGGGATGTCTGTCTCCTGCATAATGATTAGCCAAAAGACAATCGATAATACCAGCTGGTATTTTATAAGGCACAATTTCAGTAGGAGGAGGAACAACCACCACAGATGTGGGGTGTTTCCCCATAAGCAACGATCCAATAGCTAGGTTGTCCATACGGACAAAGAGCTGCAACAGCAAAATAAAAAAAACAATATAAATATTTCCTTACCAGCTTCACTTACCAATAGCACTATGCTCCCCGGCAACGGCGCCATAAAACGTTACTTGATGACTCTCAATGTAAAGGGATCTATTGCAGCGTTTTCGATAAGTAAGAGTGTCGAACCCAACGAGGAGCGAAAGGTATTGGTAGGTGATTTTGGACAAGGAATAACTGCAAGCACTGAAAGATAACTTTTTAGGGGTTTTCGATATAAGCAACAATAAGATAAAAGCAAGCAAAGTAAATAGCGCTGAGGAGCAGCAAGTGGCCCAATCCTTTTGAGCAAAGGATAAGCCTGGCAACTGAACTTATAAAGACTAAAGCGTTCTTGAGGACACATGGAGAGGTAGTGACGTGCTTTCGCCATTCTTCGTATTAATAACAAGTGTTGTGCTGAAAAGTGTTGAGTGGGTGGATCTATGCTAGTGCACCTTCTAGACTAAGATAAGTGCACTCTTATGATTAAACATCTTGCAAGCATCCGCAAATACAAGATAGAAATTAAGGCAAAGCCTAACCGCAGTAGTAAGATCAAGGATCCATTATTCCCTTGTGCGACTCACACAATGTATCCCCCTAGGTCCTTAATATGGCGAAGTGTTGAGTGTTCGACTCACCCAAAGCCACTAGGAAAATAACAACACAACTTAAATATCAAACAACACAAATTACTTCAACATCAAATGACTACTAACAACTAGACTTCTCCAATGTCCTCAAGAACTAAAGTAACTACTCACAAGACATAAAATAGATCATGATCAGAGGTGATAAATATATGATAAACAATCTGGACATAATGATATTTCTCCAACAAAACTCAATAGCATTCACCACAAAGTAATAATCAACACAGATAGAGCAGAGCAGAGAAGATAGATAAACTTGTGAGGTGAGATTGGATGGTGGTGGAGATGGTGCTGATGTTGGGGATGATGTTGATGATGATCTCGATGATGCCCGTGACGATGGTGATGACGATGACGATGATCTCCCCTTCCGAGAGGTGATCTCCTCGGCGGAATCTTCCCGCCGGAGAGCCCTTTTCTTCTCTGTAGGTTTCTGCCACGGAGAGGCGGCGGAACTCCGTAAAAGATTCTTTTTTTAGGGTTTTCGCGTAACGAGGAGTATATAGGCCAGAGGGGGGAGCCGGGAGTGGCCCCAGGGCTCCAGGAGCTGTCCCGGCGCGGCCAGGGGTGGGGCCGCGCCAGGTGGCCGCCTGGGGCTCCTGTGGCCCCCCTCTGGCCCCTCGTCGGCGTGTCTTCGTTAATCCTTCAGAAAATACCCTCCGTCGATTTTCGGGTAATTTGTAGGTATTCGTCTTCAGCAACTCAGCGTCCACTTTTTACCGCTCAATCCTGTGTCTACTGCTTCGGCACCGGAAAGTTGCAAACTGTGTAAACCAAGCCAAAACAACATAAGAACATCATCGTAATATGAAATATATCAATTAATAACGATGAATTACGATATAAAATAGTGATGCATTTTGGACGTATCACACGCTCGTTGATAAAAACTGATGTTAAAAGTTAAAAAAACAAATGCAGTTCCCTCCGTTGATAAATGCAGTCGGCGTTCGGAGGATGCAGTTCATTTCATCCAACTCGGATTCAAGAAAACACGTGTTTTCTGTTTATCGATAAATGCAGTGCGCCTGCCTTTCAGATGTGGTGCTATTGTCCGACGAATGCAGTTCACTTCGTCGAATCCGGGTCCGCGCGAAAACAGAGTTCCGCATTTTAGTGATTTTGACGTAGCTTTTAAACCGTAAGGAATTAGAGGATGTGTTTTACATACAAATGGAGCGCCTCGATGATAGCTATCCAACCGTGTATCAATTGCACCGATCGGAAGAACAAATCAAAAAAAATTACGAAAAAACGTCCGCTATCCACAAGAGGGCAACACACCGTTTTCGAAATTCCTTCAAAACCATGAAGAATCTCGAAAAGTGGTCAACATGTCGGAGATGCTCCTACTCCATACGAATCCAATGGTGTATCGTATGTATCGTTTCGACAAACGGTTAAAAAGTTTGACTCTCTACGAGATCTGTAAACCAAAAACAGAGTTGTTGTGTTTTTTCGATCTGAAATTACTCTCAAACCATGAGGAATTAGAGAAAGTGTTATACATATGGATGGAGCGCATGATCAATACCTTTCCAACGGTGTATCATACGCATCATTCTGACGAACGGTTTAAGAGAAATCGCCAAAAAAAGCCCGCTATGAAAGTGTGTCACCGCACCGTTTTCAAAACAGCTCTTAATCCATGAGGAATTAGAAGAAGTGTTCAACATACGTAAGATGATCCATTTCAATATGAATCCAACGGTGTATCACACGCTCAATTCCGATGAACGGTTAAAAAGTTGAAGAGAAAACGGTGCATGCGGTTCTGTTTTACCCGAGTTGCAGTGTTCTTAAGTCAGCAGTGAGGTTCCCTTTGTGATACGATGCAGTTCCGAAGTGTTGGCAGAATAGTTATTCTACTAATATTAGCAGAATAGACCGGATGTATATATATATATATATATCATCTCATGATCATAGTATCCAACATAAAGATTTTTCCTAGTTTAACTTTGATAACAACAAGTACTAAACTTTTGAGCATACTATAATACCTAATTGTTCAAATTCACTACTACTAACTAGGACCTAATCAACACGCGTAGGTGAAAGGAAATAAAACCAAAAAGCACGTCTAGATTCTCCATCATAGAGAATTGAGAACAACTTGTCTCCAGGTTGTGGTTGCTTCTGGTTCACTATCTTCGTCCATGCTTTGATTTTGATGCAGTCATTTGTTCCACTTTCAGTGTTGTATTCATGTTTGAAAGGTTCACCCCATTGACGTACACAAACAATGTTGCTTTCTCCTTCAATCCCAGCATCCACCTAGGCGTAACAGCTTGCGGGATCCTCTGTTGAAGAACATACATATTGGAAACATAGTTACAAATGCAGTATACTCAATACGAATGCATTTAAAAAATATGGACTACTGACAGAATAATAAAAATCTTACCATGCTAGGCTCTTTAATTATATACTCCTTCAACCAAAGGACAAATGGCACGTATGGTCCAAAAGATGGGCCAACCTTAAAATGGAGTGCATACGCAGGTAACGATTTAAGAAGTAGGATAAATTCATCTTGTTCATTCATACTTGGTTCCAAGCCACAATTATAAAAAGTATTGTCAACAAGCTTCCGTACATCTCCTGTGGCAAGAAAATAAGCTGGAAATTATAAATAAGTTGTCAACATTTGGAAGCAAAGAAAATAAGTTGTAGAATTAATAAATTTGTTGTTTAACAAACTCACATGAAGATCAAATTAGAATCATGTCGCCCACTTTCACCGAAATGTCTTCATCACGATAAACACCGGTGCCTCGACGACGACGTCCAAAATTGAATGCTATTTTCATACTATCGTCAAATGTGCATAATACATCCCAATTTGAATATCCAAACAATGTGGCCTCTGGTTCATTAAAAATGTTAACCTTAAAAACGAAATGTTTCGTCTTAAGTTTAACTTCACTTGTAACAGTTTCTTCGAAATCATGTACGTGGATCTTGTCACAGACGTGACGCCTTGCAAAGCAAGGGATGCACTATTTGAATTATAAAAAAATAAACGACACGTGTTAAAACAAAAAGTTAAGTCTTGCATGCTCAAATAAGAAGAACGTATCGTTGAAGTTGCCTACCGTATGATTTTTTAAGCCAGACCTAAGCAAGAGGGAGAAGTATGTGTCTTCATCCAACACAGGATCGTTGCATTGACCCAAGTCGTCGTGACAATGCTCGCACTTGGGGATCCTAACTTCGTCAGACATATTCTGTGATCGTAATTCAAAATATTAATTCAAATTCAACACACATATATCATGAAAAGTACAAAAATAATCATGAAAATTAATATGACTCGTGCCTCATACTTACATTGAACATACACAAGCAACTACAGGGATGGATCAAGCGAGCCAAGTAAGATGCATATGTTTCGTATTTGTGCATATCACAAGGCTCACTCGACCAACCCTGCTGTCACATGTTGTCACAATGGTTTTAATCATATGCATTCTAAAAAGCAATAATATTACACACTAACTATTGCCTCATACATATTACATTGGACACACACAAGCGATTTTGGGGACGGGGAGACAGTGACCCAAGTGGGATGCACAAGTTCCATACTTGTGCATATCACAAGGATCACTGGCCCCCGTCCCCGATGACGTATACTTCCACAATGTGTTTAATCACAATCATTCTAAAAAAGGAGAAAAGTAATGATAAAAAGTAATTTCATGCCGGAACACCGTTCAATTTCAGTTCCGGCAAATCCCGGGCACTCGATATGTCCTACTTTTCTAGCACTAGTCATGCCGAAATCCACGAATTTTTTTGGCATGACCTTTGAAATAAATTGGACATATCGAGCGCCTGAAATTTGCCGGAACGGAAATGAATCGACGTTCCGGCAAAACATAGGCCACTCATATCCCTGAAAACAATGTCACTTTAGGGATTTTTTGTATTACCTTAGTTATGTTTTTTAATATGAAAACTAAAGTTTCCTCCGCAAAAATTTGATATGATATATATAAGTTTGCTCAAAAAAATCCTAATGACCTTAATATGCTAACAAAAATCCTAATTGCATAATTATGCTAACAAAAATCCTAGTTTGCGTATGTTTAACAACCTAACATTGAGGAAGGGGGGACTCACCGGGCGAGGGGGCGGCCTCCGGCGACCGCGGCCACGACGGCAAGACAATGAGGAAGGCGCGGGCCCGGACTTCATCGACGGTGAGGAGGAGTGGGCGCAGCCTGGGCTCCCAGCAACGGTGAGGGCGCGGGCGACGGCAACGGTGAAGGCACGGGTGACGGCGATGGTGAGGGCGCGGGCGGGCGACGGCGACGGGGATATAGATCGAGTGTGAGTGTGAGTGAGAGTGAGATCCAGATGCAGTGTTCTAGCAAATCATCTGCAGTGCAGGTATGCTGGTGCGCGTCGTAGATGTCGCAGCCATAGAACGCGGGTATGCCGGGGGCACGTTGGTGATATGTCGGCCCAAAATAACTGGCCGGTGCTAGCCACATTAGCAGCGCATGTTGGGGGCAGGAAACGCTGCAGATGTATTAGACATCTCCAACACGGGTTTGGACTTGCATGCTTCTAAATTGGCCAGCCACGGGAACCACAGTTGTGACCAAGTAGTAGCAGCGCGGGGGGCTGATGGCACTGAAGTAGTGCTCCTCATTGGCTATCCCAAGTGGAAGGTTGAGATGTAGCGTAGCGGCAAATTTCCCTTATGCGGTGGCTGTAAGGTTTATCGAATCCAGGAGGACTCCTAGGATCGACAAGTAGGTGGTAAAGTGAACAATGGCACCGTTCACAACCGAGGGTTTCTTACTTTACCTGGACCTGCACACAAAAGCAAATAACTTTGCTCCCAATGAGTACAGAGAGGTTGTGAATCTCTCCGGCCTTGTCGTTTACAAAGGATCAAACGCAAGAGGATAGATAGTAGTGATAATTGCAACGGAAAGTAAAGGCAGTAAATAAAGTGGAGGTGTAAACAGTGTGGAAATATGGACCGGGGTCCCATGATGTTCACTAGCGATGTCTCTCTCCCAAAATACGATAAAACAGCTAAGCTGGGTGAACAAATTACAGCTGGGAAATTGACAGAATTATAAACGCACCGCAATGCTAATTATGCTACTTGAAAGTAAGAGGCTCAAAAGTATGGGCAGTACGCCAAAACAAGTAGACCGAAATCCATCTGCATCTACTCACTAATCATCCACCTTGAGATATCTATCCAGAACATCTCGCTTGTATTAAGTTGCGAGCCCCACCCAAAGTGTAACACAAAGCAACAGACAATTTCATTAACAATCTATGCGTAAGGTAAACAATCCTTGCAACCTCGGTTACAAGCACCGTTGTTTTCTCCCTGGTGGCAAAAGCACATCCCCTAGTCTCATGTTTCTGTCACTCAAGCTAGACATCGGGGGGCATGAACCCACAATCATGCATAACGCTCCCTCTTGGAGTTACTATCTACTACTTGGCCAAAGCAATAAAAAGCAACGAAGAACATGAAAAAATTACTCAAGAACTAAATATAAAAGGTAAACTAAATATATAACTCATCATGATATGAACATATTCTCATAATCCCTCGGATCCCAGCAAACACGGCATAGCAATAGCAGGACAATTACATATGTGCCTTGATCAGGTAGGGCAGCTCACAAAGACTAAACATTGAAGAACAAGATTGTAGAGAAGACATCACATAGCTACTGGTCATGGAGCCATGGTCCAAGGGCGACTACTCACGGCACATCCTGGAAGCGTCCATGGTGGTGGAGAAGCTCCAGGAGATCAATCATCCCTCCTGCAGAGTGCCGGGAAGAGGTCTTCTGGTGCTCCCAATCTTGGAAGCACGGCGGCGGCGGAACAGAGAGGTATTTCGCGATGCGGGGTTCTCCTCGAGGGTTTCTGGAACGAAGAGATAATATAGGCCAAAGGGGGCAGCCAGGGGCCACCTGGGCCTCCCAGGTGCCCTGGTGGGGCGGCCAGGGGTGGGGCCGCGCCACCTGGCCGCCTGGGCGCCAGGTGGGGCCCCTGGCCCTCCTTCGGGGTTCCGAAAGCTTCTGTCTCGCTGATTTTTATTCTGGTTTTTCTGGAATTTTTGGAGCATTTTAAATTGGGGAAAAATCACTGCAACTAAAGACATCAACAGACAGAAACTGGCACTAGGTGCACTGAGTTATTAGGTTAGTCCAAATATGTGTAAAATGATATGAAAGTGTAGCAAAACATGTAGCAATGTCACATAAAAGTGCATGGAACAAGAAGAAATTATAGATACGTTTGGGACGTATCAGGGGCCTCTAGCCGCGCTGCTAATGGTTAATCTTCTGCAGCGCGCTTCACCTTCCCGCGCTGCTAATATATACCTGTAGCGTGGTTCCTTTAGGCTGCGCTGGTAATGTTCATTCTTCTATGGCCATTATCCTAGTAGTGTTTGAAGGGCTCTTCCCTAAGTGTTTGTCTTCTTACTTCTTGATCTTATAGAAGAATTGTCTGACCCTACTAGAATTCGCCAACTTCAAGTTGCTGCCTCCTCTCCCTTGGACACTATCAGAGAATAACCTTCTTGTGTTGATGAGGTCTGGTGACGAACCAATTATCCAACTAGTGCCTCGTGAGTCCCTTCCCTTGTGGAGATCGATGTTCGGGGAGGTCGACCCTGCTTTTGGAGGTAATACCAACCTGCCTTCATCATTGAAGTCTGGCGAAGCTTCATCTTCAAGAAAGAGAGCTTGGTAGATGATGTCACCTGGTATAGAGCGGTGTTTTGACTCAATTCCTACTGGATGGGAAATTATACTTTCCCTTGGGGTCGTAGGGCCAAACGCTAAGCCCGCCCCACGGAGGTCTGAGCTCGATGGTTCAGAGAACGTCCCGAAAAGCCGGTTATTATTGATCTGGACTCCAAGATAGATAATCCATTCGGTCCCAAGTCTAAAGGCATGCTCAAAGGGGTGGATATGCCCAAAGAGATTGGCAAAATGATTATCAAGGAGTAGGGTATGACATAAACAATTTGGGCGTTCATATTTCTCTACACGATCACGTGAGGTCAATGTTTATGTTGGGCCCTCGAGCTCCATGGATGATTTTTTTCATGACCTCGGTCAAATACTAAGTATACGTTGAGGAAGAAGACCATCTGATATCTGACGATCCTTCCTAGGCGTAGTTCTTGTTACTCTCTCCTCGTTGGTTACCCCAAGTGGAAGGTGAGATGTCGGATAGCGGCAAATTTCCTTCGGTGAAGATACCAAGGTTTGTCTTCAGGAAGACTACGGAGATGATAAGTAGGTGTCAGCAGCGCAACTGACGTGGACCTTCACACAACACAAATAACTTTGCTTCCCAATGAGTACAGAGAGGTTGTCAATCTCTCCGGCCTTGCTGTTCACAAAGGATCAACGCAACAGATAATAATGATAATGGTGATAGCAACTAGAAAGTAAAAGCAGGAAAATAAAAGAGCGTGTAAACAGTGATGAGAATATGGACCGGGGTCCCGTGATGTTCACTAGTGATGTCTCTCTCCCAAAAGACGATAAAACTTCTATGCGAGGTAAACAAATTACAGCTGGAAAATTGACAGGATTAAAAACGCATCGCAATGCTAACTATGGTACAAAGAAAGGACGAGGCTCAAAAGCATGGGCGGTACGCCAAAATAAGTAGACCGAAATCCAACGGCATCTACTACTAATCATCCACCTTGAGATATTTATCCAGAACATCTTGTTGGTATTAAGTTGCGAGCCCCACCCAAAGTGTAAACCCAAAGCAACAGACAACTGCATTAAAAAGCACTTTGCGTAAAGTAAACAATCCTTGCACCCACGGTTACAAGCACCGTTGTTTTCCCCTTGTGGCAACAGCACATCCCCTAGACTCATGTTTCTGTCACGATCCAAGGGAAACTACTCATGGCACATCCGGGAAGCGTCCATGGTGGAGGGGAAGCTCTCGGAGGTCTATCTCCCTCCGACAGGGTGCCGGGAAGAGGTCTGCTGGTGCTCCCGATCTTGGAAGCGCAGCGGCGGCGGAACAGAGGCGATATCGCGAAAAAGGGTTATGTCTTCGAAGGTTTCGCTCACGGGGAATAAATAGGCGAAGGGGGCATCCAATGGGGACACCAGGGGTCCAGGCACCCCCCTGGCGCGGCCAAGCCCTAGGCCGCGCCAGGTGGCCACCTGGGTCCCTGGTGGTGGCCCTCTAGCCCCACTTTGGTGATTCCGGAAGCTTTCATTGTGCTGATTTTTTATCCGATTTTTCCCGAATTTTTGGAGCATTTTTAATATGGGGGAAACCTAGAATAGGAAAACAGCAAAAAACAGGAACTGGCACTATGGTGCACTGAGTTAATAAGTTAGTACAAATATGATCAAAAGTGTATGAAAGTGTATCTAGATCATAGCAATATCACACAAAACATGCATGGAGCAAGCATAAATTATAGATACGTTTGGGACGTATCAATTCTCGACCTAGCCGAGGTGGCTAGTCGAGTCGGAGACGAAAGAGATCATGTCGAATATAAAGATATCTCACAACGCGTAGATCATGCCGGATCCGATCTAATCTCCCGTTCAGCCATAGCGTTCACCTAGAAGGACTTGTATGGGTCACCATTGTAAGAGTTGATTCTGGAAAATCCCACCATAGAGTATCCCGAGCTAGGAGTTCTTGTGTTGATGGTAACAGAGGAGAATATTTTATCCAAGTTCAAGCTCTAAAGATACTGAGATATTGTACTACTTCCTGCTTGTGTTTTATTTGCATTGGGGTGTGTACAAAGTAGAAAATACTGAGATATTGTTGTCGGATGCTTATTGTGTTCAATCGACTAGCCTTCCTGAACTTATATAAGATATTGGAGGCCTAGGATTACAAGAGTCCTAGTTGGCTACATCAATGGAGGAGAGTGAATATTGGAGACTTTTCTTGACCTTCAAGGCTTCAGGATCCTTCCTTTTATCCAACATGGACTACCCAAAGTTACCCAAGACAGAGACCCAGAAGGGTTCTACGACTCTACCTACTAGTCCGGAATCAACATAATGAGTGATCTCTTAGCTGATATACCGTCAATTTTGGAACAGTAGGGAATTTTTTGACAGGTAATAAAGATTCACTATTTTCACTGAATGAAACACACCAGAGAGCAACCCATGGGTCATTTCGAAGAAAGAAATGTCAATACCTTGGTAAACTATAATAATCCACACATACTAGTCTTATTTGCACCAAATCAGGTTGCATCCCTCAATTACCAAATCATCATCTATAGCATTAAGTTTGTGCTAAAAATGCCACTCGACACCATTACAACATGGTTAAAGGCCACTCATTAGGATGAAGTGACCAAAATATACCCGTCAACCCGATTTGTCAATGTTCCCTCTGTAATTCACTCTAACTTGTGGGCTCTAGTTTCTAGCAAATAAAGACTAAAATTAGAAGCAAATATAGTTGTGTGTGCGGATGATGAAGTCCCTTTGTGTCATCATTTTTTCTTCCAATTTTATTCGCTTTTTGCTGACGGCTAGGATCCATTGGTTATAGAGGAGCGTCAACCACTAGGTTCTAGGGGTATTTCAATCACTTCATCCTCGGTCAATAATCTTTGGCCAAACGTTTTTCGATAAAGAGCGATTTTATTATCCTTAAATGTAGCATCAACCGGATACAATCTTTGGCCAAACGTAACGGTGCTGAGTGGCATTTTTTAGCACATGCTCAATAAAAGAATGCTATTTTTAGTAGAGAAAACTTCAAACGGTAAAATTAAGTAGTATGACACAACTAATGATAAAGCTAATAAAACCCAAACTTTATTGTGTCCGCGTTTAGAGTGGAAGTATTTTTCCCATATAGGAAAACTGACCACTGATGTGAGTCAAAGCTAGATCAAATGCGTTGCAGACCCTCATATAATGTGGTCGGATCTTGTAAGGGTAAACGAGTGTGTCCATGTTTAGTCATCACTAGCAAGGTGGTTGGTATATATCAGATTGTCAGTATTACTGTATATATGCGATCATGTTTATAATAAACGGGTCCAAGCACCTCGGATGCCTTTGCATATTCATGAGATGTCGATCTTCCTGGGAGTTTATGATCTTGTCCTTGGGATGGGGCAAATAATGACAAGAATCATATGGCAAGCTAGGCAATTAATCCAGATTCGATGGGGACGCCCTACCACCTGGATAGATAGATAGTCATTAGCTACATTGAACAGTGGCCAGTCAAGATCAAGGAGGATTCCAGAAACTTTGTCCACAAGGAACAAATACTGCTAAGACCAGGCTTTATAAAATGTCCCTTTTCTTCTCTCTTAATTATGTCCAGTAAAACAATCACCACACTCCAACTCAACCTAGCTAGTAGACAGAAATTATCACTGTAGGTTCCCAATTATCAATCAATCTCTGAATTGAAATCATACAAGCAAACAACAAGAGGCAGCCTAAGCATCACACTATCTTGTACTAGTACTCCTTAACTTGCTATCAATGCAGGCTAGTCATACAGACAAACGTGCTCATCTCCCTTTCTCCATCTTCCCATCCCAGCTCGCTAGCTGTTCTCTCCTCTCCAACTCCAATCATCCCTAGGCCCTAGCTCGCGAGCTACGAGGGGCTCTTCTAAGGTCTAAGCTTGTGCAGATCTGGATAGCGAAACCGGGAAGAAAACAATGGAGCAGCTAGCCAAGTGCAGGGGGATCCCAGCTTGGGCGGCGGCGTTCACCAGCGAGCCGTCTTTGTCCTCGTGGGAGGAGCAGGCGTTTGCACGCGAGGCCGCCGCCGACCAGCTGGTGTGGCCACCGCGCTCCTACAAATGCACCTTCTGCCACCGCGAGTTCCGCTCGGCGCAGGCGCTCGGTGGTCACATGAATGTGCACCGCCGACACAGGGCACGTCTCCGCCGAGGCCACGACGACCAACCCCAAGAAGAACAAGCTGATGAACCACACGACGTCGACTCTACCAGTACCATGTACAAGCAGCTAGAGCAATTCCGTAACCCTAGTACAACTACCACTACCACGGCCCCTTCCTACCTATCAACCATCATCAAGGAGAGGAGCAACAACAAGGTCCTCGTCGCCATAGCGGTGAAAGATCAAGAAGCTATGGATCACCAGTACGATCACAACCAGGATTTGGAATTGCCGGGACGGAGGAAGAGAAGGCGTATAGATCAAGAGCCGTGGGTGGAGCTTCCCGCGTCATATGAACAAGGGACTTTCCTTGATCATTCAAAGGTAATTGTAAAAACAACCGCAAACCCCCCTAGCTCTAGTCTTAATCCCCATGTGGATCAAGGTGAAGTAGATCTATTCCTAAAGAAACAAGGACTAGTAGATCTAGAGCTTAGGCTTGGGGCTAATCCAAATGTTGCATCACACACAACTTAATTTCTCAAAATGCAAAAAAACAAAATTGATGGAATCTTGTGCACTTGTGTTTGATGCAGTTTGTTTCTAGCTCCTCATTGTTTTTTGTTCTTTCTCCTTTATAATTGCTTTGTTCATTTTTTTCCTATTTGGATCAATTCGGCTTTGGCCAAAGCCTACTTTACATATTGTATATAATATCTCATTTGTTTTCACGGTTGAAAAATATATACGTGCTAGCATTGTATACGAAGTTTAATACATGTAATTATTTGTTCTGAAGTCATGTATCATGTTGAATCAAGTATTTCAACTATTAATTAGTTCACAAATCAATATTATATTTTGAATTTGTTAGAGGTTGTTTTGAAGCCCAAACCGTAGAACAATTGTTATCAGTTAGTGATCAGTTGCACCCAATATCTGAGTGACTCTTTTTTTATCCTTACCTTATATATTCAGGATAAACTGAAATTCCGATTTTTTTTTGTTATGTTTGAGTGAGCAAATGAGAACTCACAGTGCCTTAGCTAGTAAAGAGGCGGCGAAATTGATCCACACCACTGCTCCACTGGCACCATATTATGATCAAGAAATCAAGTAGGGTTTTTGCCTTTGTCAAATGAATCCATGAATAACTCGATCTAAATCATTAAGTCTATAATGATTGCCTAGCTTGAATATAATCCATAAAAGGAGACAAACTGTCAATGAGACATAAGGTAATGTGATCAACCAAAAATATTAAATGACCTTTGTTAAATGAATGCATGAATTAATGGTTAAATCCAATTCGTTGGGGTTGTAACTATTGCACCAAGCACAAACAGAGTACAAACTATGAGAGACAAAATACCTCAAGTAACTTAAACTAACCTCTAAATCTCAAGAAAAGACTCAACATTGCACCTATGTGTGTGCGCCGTCATGCATCTCCTTATTAGTTTTGAGTCATTTCATAAAGCCCATTGCCAATTCACCTATTGAAAAATTACAACCATGATAGAACTTACAAAAACTGCAATTACCAGCACTTGGCATTTCTTTGTAGTAAATAAAATTTCTACATTCTTTGCGATGGTATTTCCAGATACACAAAACTAGTAGTGGCATATATCAAATAATTCCTATTATTCTGAAGTTTTTTTAGCTTAGCTAAGTCTGGTGAGCATGATGAAGGCACCGGCCAACTGCTCTTGATTTATGCCCGATTTTGGTGGCAACTCTTATGGTCATGCATCCTGTATCAAGAATTCAAGTTTATCTATAATGACTACATTAACAAATTTGAACATTTGCCCTTTGTTCATTTTTGTGAGGTACTTTTCCATTTTAAAGAATTATCAGGCTAATACTAAATTTATGTCATACAAAATCACTATGATAAATAAGTTATTTAATATGAATATAATGAATCAGTTTTACGTTCGATTGCCTTGAGTATTTTCAATCAAAGTATTGTGGCAATCAATGAAAATATGTAATACAAACAAAGAGGGTGATTTCTTTCAAAATATGGTGGTTTCCTCTTGAATTTATCTCTTTACACAATAAATGTTCTCAAAACAAATAGTGACACCACATGCATTGTTGCGAAATTTGGTGCAATATATTCCACTGAGATTTAGTTGCATGGAACATGAATATTTAGATTAATAATGAGAAATTAAAATTAAAATACATATGGCTTCATCATCTTTAATTATTGTATAATTGTAAGATACTTAATTATTAAAAAGTAGTAATACATATGATTTATTGTATGAATGACTTATTGTTGTAATTATTTATTGGACATACATAGCATAATGGAAATGGAAACGGGTTAGCATTTTCCCATGCATGCTTTCATATTGTGATAGGATTTTTGTGTGTAGTCGTGTCTTGAGGTGACATGTTTGCAAGTTAAGAAAAAATGTTGGCGAAGATGATATATTTGGTTATACAACATGAAAGTTTCTTCACGGATCATGATCTCTTTCTCTCTCACTCTGATCAAGTATTAACATGGTTTTCAAGAAGTAACTATTTGATCAATCAATTTCTTTAGTAGTATATGCATGAAATCCAATTGAAAATGATTTCTGGAAAAGATAATTGTATATATATTAATTCAAGTGTTTAATCTAAATGTTTAAACCGACATTAGTGGTAAGGTTTTAACAGTTGGACTAAAGACATACCCAAGAGAAAACGAGTATTCATTCGTGCATTGAAGTGAGTAGATAGAGGGATGAACAAGAGACACATGAACGCTGGCATTGCTTTGTCATTAGTAGTGGATGGATGGAGGGGCGTGATGAATACGAAAAGGTCACAAGCGGCTACTGTCCGATGCATGCATGGTACGCCACTGACACATTCCAGCACATGCATGCACACAGACGTCAATAAGCAATGCATGAATGAAGGGAATAATTCGAGTGAGAACACTGTCAGTCCATCAGTGCATGTGGTTGCAACCCTGCTTCATTTCTGCTTCGTTTGGCCATATGTGCGTGCGCCGATCCGGATTCTTAGTCATTTTTGTGAAACGAAGGCAAGCCTTGCCTTATTTATTAAATAAGAAGGAGAACAACAGAAGTTTACAACTCCACACCAACTAGCAAGAAGCACTCGTTTTACAAACCCGGAAAGAGCGAGAGAGACGCTTACAAAACCATGCAAAAAGCTACTCTTCCGGCATGATGGATCCCAAGTGCTTAGCCCCGGCGGCGCTCCACAAGGCCGACTCGGATTTGATCCGCGCAAAGATCACCGAAGGCATGGTGGAAGTATGGCGGAAGACACGCGCGTTCCTTTCACTCCAAACCTCCCAACAAACAAGCATAAGCAGGGAGGCCAGGGATTTTCGCCGTGTACCGTTGTTATAGATGACGGAATTCCACCTATCTTGCATGGAACTAAAAGAGAGCCAACGGCTAGTGTCGATCGTTGAGAGCCCTAGCCAAGCAATCACCAAGTTCCAAATGCGGATAGTGAATCAGCATTTGAAAAAAAGATGTGTAGCGGATTCATCCTCCCTCTTGCAAAGCTGGCAAAGGCCACAGTTTGGCCAACCACGGCGTTGGAGCCGGTCAGCCGTCCACACCCGGTTTTGGAGAACCAGCCAAGCGAAGAGCTTGCACTTGGGAGGCGCCCAATTCTTCCAAACCATCTCCGGCATAGTGGATCTCGTCAAGCCCTCAAATTGTGCATTGTAGGCAGAGGCCGCCGTGTACAGACCGGAGGTGGTGAACTTCCAAGTGATTTCATCGTCCGTTCCCTCCGTGAGGTGGAGAACACTCACTTTCATCCAAAGTTTGACGAACTCAGTGATTTGTCCAACGGTGATGCCCTCGCCCATGTTGATGTTGGTGATCCAAAAATCATCTGTGAGTCCCTTATTGACGGTGAAGTTTTTCCTAGTGGAGATGGCAAAGATAGAAGGGGCCACCGACTTCGGTTTGAGCCCATGAAGCCATCACTACTAGGGAATGCCCTTTTAGTGGCGTCCTTTTTTTCTGTTTAGTGGCGCATTATGGATGCTCCACTAACTACAAGCCACTAATAAGGGCTTATAGGTGGCGTGGCGCATCTTAGAATGTGCCACCTATAAGCTCTTAGGGGTGGCGCATTCTAAAAATGCGCCACTATTAATTTTTTTTTAAATTTTGAATTTTGAATCTGGATCTGGAAAACATTTTTTTTATTTTTATTTTTTCTTAATCTTAGGTTACTATGCTTAATGCCCGGTCACTATGCTTAATCTCAGGTCAAACTTCCCCGAGGGTCACCCATCCTAGCACTACTCCAGCCCCAGCACGCTTAACTTCTCGGTTCTATTCAACTCTCACTCCAGCTCACCTAGCAGGCACTTGTTGATATATCTAACATATAAATCCTATTAAACCATGTTGATGTATAGGACCTTGTTAATGTTCATGGGTGTGCTAAAATTTTCAACATTTTTTTGAAACTTTCTCGATGGGACCATTAGCATATTTTGAACTTTTAAAAAAATTGATTTTTTTTCAAAAAATTGTTTTTAATTTTTTTAATGTGACTATCTAAAATTTTCAACTTTTTTTAACTTCCCGATTTGTCCTCTAGTCTATTTTGAATTTAAAAAAATATTTTTTTAAAAATAATTTAAAAAAAATCTGTTACTAGTGGCGCATTTCATATAAAATGCGCCACTACTAAGTTCAAAAAAATTTCAATTTTTTTCTCTTTTTTTGGGCCTCCAGAGCTTCAAACGCCCGTAACTTTTTTTCTGTTAGGTTTTTGAGGATTCTAAAAATGTTCAATGGGTTACACCCCGTTGAATTTGGATATAACTTTTCGAGTAGATGATTTTTCATATAAAAAAAAATTTCATCAGAGGTCGTATGCAAAAGTTAAGCCTATTTTACGAAATTCTCGGGAGATTTTGCAAAAAAAGTCGAAATTCATATTTGTAAATTTTTCTAACAACTAGACCACATATCATTTGGGAAACTTATTTTTCTTTTATTTTTTTGACATTTCTATCATTTTCTTTTATTTTTTTTCAAATTAAAAAGGCGGTCCAGGGGGGGTGTATTTGGGAATTTTCCCGCGCAGTTTTTTCTTATTAGTGGCGCATATGGGAAATGCGCCACCCCTAAGAGCTTATGGGTGGCGCATTCTGGATGCGCCACTAATAATTCCTTATGGGTGGCGCATTTCCAGAATGCGCCACCCCTAAGCTCTAAGGGGTGGCGCATTTCCAAAATGCGCCACCTATAAGGTTCTTAGGGTGGCGCATTTCTCCAAATGCGCCACGTATAAGGGGATCCAGGGCTGGCCCACTCTTAGGGGTGGCGCATTTTGGAAAATGCGCCACCTATAAGAGCTTATGGGTGGCACATTTTTTACTAGTGCGCCACCCCTTACAACATAGTGGCGCATTACATATAAAATGCGCCACTAATAAGCTTTCCATGTATAGCTATTTCCCTAGTAGTGCATGGCGATTCCCAAAAATTCGTTGTGTGGCCATCCCCAATGGTGATGACAGTGGCCGCATAGAAAAGATCCATGTCCTCCTCGTTGCAAGGATTTTCTTTGCCTATCCACGCCTTGTCGGGATCCTTCCATTGGAGCCACGGCCAACGAAGACGAAGTGCTCTAGCGAACTTGTCAAGGTCCATAAAACCCAGCCCCCCTTTGTCTTTTGGCCTGCAAACTGTTTTCCAGTTAACCTTGCATTTCCCTCCCGAAACTTTTTCCGCCGCCGCCCAGAAAAAGGCTCTCTCAATCTTGTTCACCGATTGTAAAATGCCTGGGGGGATCACGAGAGGAGCCAAGTGGTAGACAACCTGCAAAGTAATCACCGACTTGATAAGGGCGCATCTCCCGGCCGTGGCAATGTTCTTTTCATTCCAAGGAACAAGTTTGGAGGCCACTTTGTCAATAAGAGGCTGCACATCGATAGCTTTGAGACGCCTATGTGATAAGGGGAGGCCCAAGTATTTAATGGGGAAGGTGCAGCGTTGCATCGGGAAAGGTTGCATGATGTCTTCGAGGTCCAAAAGAGAGCAGCGAATTGGAATCGCTTGACTTTTGAGCACATTGGTTACCAGCCCCGTCACATCTCCAAAACCCTCAAGGATAGTCGCCAAAGTGATGAAGTCCTCCTTGATTGGCGCCATGAAAATGGCCGCATCATCAGCATAGAGAGAGGTGTGAATGATGGGGCCGCGGCCTCGTAGCCGGTGTAGGTCTCCACTAGTCGTGGCCAAGTCGAGAAGTTGTTGTAGACGGTCGATGACGAGGTCAAAGAGAAGAGGCGAGAGTGGATCTCCTTTCCTAAGCCCCTTCCCATGCAAGATTGGCGAGCCCGTAACTCCATTCAACAAGACACGGGGGGACGCGGTGACAAGGAGGGCCGCCACCCAGTTTCGAAACTTTGCAGAGAAACCGCGCCTCTGTAATAGGTCCAACAAGAAAGAGCACCGCACGGAGTCAAAGGCCTTCTTAATGTCAAGCTTGAGGAGGATGGTTGGCGTGTTTGTTCGGTGCATTCTTCGCACATAGTTTCTCACACACATGAAGTTGTCATGAATACTTCTCCCCTTGATGAAGGCGCTTTGAGACTTGGAGATTAGAGTGTCCATGAGAGGTGCGAGGCGACAGGACATCATCTTGGCAATAATTCTGGCAATGGCATGAATGAGACTAATGGGACGGTACTCGGAGACCGCCTTGACTCCCTCCTTTTTCGGCAAGAGCACAACGTTTGCCGAGTTGAGCCAATGAAAACTCTCGGTGCGAAGGTCGGAGAATTGTTGGATAGCACGCATCACATCACTTTTAATGGTAGGCCAGCAAGCTTTAAAAAAAGCCCCAGTGAAGCCATCCGGACCCGGCGCTTTGTCACTCGGCATGGACTTGATGGCCAAATAAACCTCCTCCTCCGAAAAATCATCCCCAAGGTTGGTGAGGTCACATCTTGGGAACTGCAGCGCCTCCCATTTGAAATCCTTGGTACTTGGGGGGCCACGGCCTAACACCTTGGAAAAATGGTTTTTAATCAAACCTTCCTTTCCATCATGATCAGTGACCCACCCATGACCATTGGAGAGTTTAAAGATGAAGTTCTTGCGTCTTCGCCCATTCACCTTGATGTGAAAAAACTTCGTGTTAGCATCCCCTTCTTTCAAGTTTTTAAATCGGGCACATTGTTGCTTTCTGGATCTCTCAAGAACCGCCAAGCTAATGATCCTCCGCTTGAGACTCTTATGTAGGTCAACTTCTTCGGGAGAGAGAGCTCTAAGCTCTTGCGCAACATCAAGACGGAGAATTATCTCAAGGGCCATGTGAAGGTGGAGCTTGGCATGGGAAGTGAAGGTGGAGCTCCACTTTTGAAGACGAACATCGAGTTTCTTTAGCTTGTGGAAAAGCACGTGACACGGGTCAGAGTGCGGGATAGGTTCAGCCCAAGCTTCATTGACCACAGCATGGAAGCCTGGCATCTTAACCCAGAAGTTTTTGAACTTGAAAACTCTAGGTCTTCGAGGGCCAGCCACCCCAGAAAGAAGTAGAGGGCAATGATCCGAGAGCGATGACGAGAGGGCATGGAGGATGTGGTCGCCGCAATCAGCATCCCATTCGTAGTTGCAGAAGACATAGTCAAGTTTGCTTAAAGTAGGATTTTCCCTTCCATTGTTCCAAGTGAAACGACGGTTTTGAAGATGAATTTCATGGAGCTCACAAAGTTGAAGAGTTTCTCTGAAGCAATTTATCCGTCTTCCACTCGAAGGTCTTTTGTTCTTGTCCCTTGCCCGGTAAATTTGATTGAAGTCCCCATTGGCAATCCATTGAAAGCCCGTTGCAGGTTTGTGGGAGAGGAGCTCAGCAAAGAACGCCTCCTTCTGGTTGCTTTTTGTTGGTCCATAAACAGAGGTGAGACGGAAGGAGCTCGCATCGTGGATTACTGTCATTGTCATTGGGATGCAAAACGAACCCAGGGTGATGTTGGAAACGCGCAAAACAGTGTCATCCCAAAGCACAAGGATTCCTCCTCTAGTCCCAACAGCAGGTCTTTGAGCAAAACCTCTCAACCGGTATCCACCCACGAAAGCCGCCGTAGCGCTATCAACGTTTTGCAACTTGGACTCTTGGAGGCAGGCAACATGACAAGTGGAGGCAGCAATGGTTTCGTTGATGGCTGCACATCGATCTGGGTCGTTTAGCCCCCTCACATTCCAGATCAGCATAACCAAGTCATGCAAATTTATAGGAAAACATAGCACAACTCCATGCAACAGCCGCAGCTAGCAGACATACAAAGCTGGTTCATCAGGTTCAGCACAAGCAACAACAAAAACTGACACCAAACAAGCAGGTGCCACACCAAGCTACAGAATGCATTGCAGCGCGACGACATCAACAACAACTCCCAGAACCGCAAACTAACAAGTAAAGACATTGCAAGTCGAAAACCCCAGATGCAGACGTGATGCCGTAAAAACAGCACCATCAAGACACCACTGCGTCCTCCAGGTCCAGAGCGAGTTGTCCGCCATGGTTGAGCAGGGCCGCCTCCACAGCCCTAGCGTGTTCATTGTCCAACCGGAAGAGAGCCCGCAGCGCCGCAATCACGTCAGAAGGGAGCTTCCTCTTGAAGAGCTCAACAAACTGCTGGATAGCTTCCTCTGTGACGTCCTCACTATCGCCGGTGATGCCCAACCGGCGGCAGAGGTTCTGCTCAGCCATCTTGGCGATTGGCACGCCGCGGTGCGCCTTCTTGATCCTTATGCCGCTCCTACGAACCGTGTAGCCTCCGGCCAGAGTTTTGCGCCTGTTGGCCAGAGGGGAAGGCCGCACCTCATGATCATCTTGCGGGGTGGGAAGTAGGGGCAGCGTACCTGTCTTGAACATTCCCAAGGACGGAGGTGAAGAAGCCGCACACTTCAAGGCGGGCGTTGTTGGTTGCGTCGTAGTTGGCGTGGCTGACAGCGTGGGCGACGCGAAGCCTGGAGTGCACAGCGCCGAGCGCAGGAAAGGCGCCGAGGACTGCGGTGTGGTGAACATGGCAGCGATGAAACCCGGGGGGTGAAGGGCCGAGCACAACTGTGAGTGGGACATCAGGCTCGCCGCCGAACCAGAGTCCGCAGCAGCACGCCAGCGGGGAGTTGCAGACTCTGAGACTTGCACGGAGTTGGGCAGCACTGAAACCGGTGACAACGGCGAGACGCACCTGCTCGCACACGGGGATCGGCTCCTTGAGGGGCAGTCAGGGACTTCAGACTGCATCCGCGTGAGCACCTGTGTATTTGGCTGGGCATTGGGTTGCACCATCGTAGCCCCTTTGTTGATTTCCTGGGTCGGCATGGCCTCCTGGACTTGCGTAGAAGCAGTAGCATCGGCGGGCAGCGCCGCCATCGTGGCCTCAGCAGCAGAGGAGATGTAGGCAGAGGCTGCGTGGCGGTGGGAGCCATGACGGCCTCCTCTGGTAGAGCGTCTGTCGTCTTGACGCGAGCGTTTGTTGTGGGACCGGCTGCGAGCTCGTTCCGGCCACCTCGACCTGCGGTCACCTCCATCTCTGTCACGACGGTCACGGTCACCTTCATCTCTGTCGCGGCGGTCACCACCATCTCTGCCGCGGCGGTCGCGACCTTCGTCATCACGATCGCCGTCTCCACGACGCACTGATTGCTGGGTTAGTCACTCGCGCCTATCACGAGCGTGGGTGTCTCCATCTAATGCCCAAGCGGAACGGCAGCTCCCTGGACTTGACCGTCTCACCCGTGTGGTCTTCATGGATGGACAGGTGCACGATGACACGCCGCTCCAGCCCTTGGCGACCTTTTCCCGGCAGCGCACACGCCCGAGGAGGCAAGGTCACCCAGTTGACGAGAGTGGTCTTGCTAGGGCAGCTCGTCCATGCCCAGCATGCGAGGTACTCCGTGTTCTCCTTCTGCAGGGAGCGAGGCTCGATGTAGTCAAGCGAGCAGCCGTGCCCGATCGCCTGAGCAACGACGACGTCGTTCCACGCATAAAGCGGGACGTGCTCCAGGCAGAGGCGGACATGGTGCTACATGTCGATGTGCTCGGCGTGGCTCTCCAAGGACCATGGACGGACCCGCAAGTTGGCTCCGTTGCCAAAAGGCAACACCCTGTGCGTCATAGCGGCAGCGCAATGATGCATATGGCTGAAGCGGATGAGGAAGGCCTCTGGGAAGTGACGCACCACCTCGACATCTTTTGGTAGCGCCCCTGTGAACTTGCAGACGAGGGAGGCGATGTCCGCCGTGGACGCCGGCACATTCCGGTCGAGCCATGCCACAGCGGCGTTCGAAGTCAGCAGCGCCTCCTCCATAAGCATCTGCGGCGTGGCATGGATTACCAAGAAAACCTCTGGCGTGCGGGTCTCTGGGTCTCCCATCCTGGGTGGCGCCATGGCTTGACGGGGTCGCGGCGGCGGCGGCGGCAACGACGGGAACTCGTCCCGCTTGAGGAGGCGTGGAGGTGGCTATGCGGAGATGGCGGGTTGGTGCAGGTGCGTTCCTTGTGGCCGGAGTAGTGGCAACGCCTGCATCTTATAGGATTGCGGCAGGAAGCCACGCGGTGGCCTGGGTCGAGGCATCGAAAACACAGCTTCTGGATCCAGGCAGGCGGAGGGGCGCGAGGAGTTGATGCGGGGTGGGCCGCGGCCGGGCGGCGCGGGCGACGATGCGACACCAGCGTCCATCCACCAGTCGCGTGGGCCTCGGGCTCTGGAGCGTTGCGGCGCGCCGCAACCTCTCCCTCTCCTCCAACGGAAACGGAGGAGTCAAGCCGCACAGGGCCGCCCGCAACGGCCACCGCATTGATGGCGGAGGGCGCGGGCGCCGAGGGGCGGGGCGGCGGGGGCACCGAGAGAGGCGTCTCAGGGACCTCCTCGACTTCACCATCATGGACAGGGGGGCGGCCCGGAGGCGGCGGCGGCGGGGTCTGCCACTCGCGATCCAGATCCGCGCAGGCCACCGGTTGGGGAGTCACGGGGAAACTCCAAAGGAGAGGAGTAGGAGCAGCGTGGCCCCGGTGGGGGAAGGACGGGAGCTGCGCCTAAGGGAGAGGGCGGTGGTCGACGTCGCCGGAGTGGCGGCCGCCGGTGCGGGGGGAGGGACGCGAGAGCTTCTCATCTCTCCCCGTTCACTGGATTCTTAGTCATGAGTCATGACCGGCGTGAATTATGTGATCGATCTCTCAAAAGTATTCATCGACAATATTATCAAATGCTAGCTCATACAAATCAAAAATAGTTAAATTATTATGCGTTTGAGACAGGCATCCAGCTGCATGGATTCCATGGAATTGGTAATACGGAAGGGAACAAGAATATCATCCAGCATCGTACTCCCTCCATTTCAAAATATAGTGCGTCCTCGGTTTTCGTGTTTTAACTTTGACCATATATTTAACCAATGCGACCGATTGCGGCGGAAGCAAAAATTGTATCAATGAATTTATATCCGAATGAAGTTTTCAAATATGTAATTTTTATTCCAGCCGCAAATGATCTTATTGGTTAAATTTATGATCAAAATTGAACCTTGAAAAGCGCGGGCGCACTACATTTTGGAATGGAAGGAGTAGTAGAATGCAGTGTATGTCTTGTCGTAGGTGCTACTGGTTTTTCTTTTTGGCGGGAATATTTTTATTAGGGTGATACTAGTAGATATGGTCAGTCATACACATGTGCCTATGTATGTATGCATGGTCCCCGGTTGGCATTCCTGCAATGCATAGCTGCATATATAATACTCACTTCGATTCAAATTAATTGACGCACACTTAGTATAACTTTATACTAAGTGTGTGTTAAATAATATGGATCGGAGGGAATACTATGCACTGTGCATATGTTATTTATATGGAGCCATTGATCGAACCCTAAGATATACAACTCCAGTGCTACTGATATGCGTGCATATTTGTCATTCTATTCTCCATTTTTATACTAAATATCAATATATGTTAGGTCGGCAAGACTGTGCGATTGTCTTCTAGCAAGATCAATACGCCCTAGATATGCTAGTTTTCGTTAAATATGCAATCGATGAGTGTGGCAATAACGTCAAGAGAACGACGAAAAGGACATCCTGTTTGGACCAGGCAGCCCACATATTACGTGCGAAATCATTAGTTTAAGAGTACTCGTTGCAACGAGTATCGCGTTTTCTCCGCGCGCGACACTTGGCGCTTCGCGCGCGCGTCAAGTGGAGCGCTCTGGTGCTTTTCCATTTTTCCTGCTTTTTAGAGGCACGAGTGCCTCAAAAAAGAGTCACGAGTGCCTCAAAAAAGGAGGCACGAGCGCCTCAAAAAATAGGCACGAGTGCATCAAAAAAGGAGGCACGAGTGCATTTTCATGTTCTTTTGTTTTTCCTGTTTTTAGAGGCACGAGTGCATCAAAAAAGGAGGCACGAGTGCCTCTAAAAATGAGGCACGATTGCCTCAAAAAGGCACGATAGTGCCTTTTCACATTTTTTTGTTTTTCCTGTTTTTTGAGGCACCAGTGCCTCAAAAAAGGAGGCACGAGTGCCTTTTTCGGAGGCACGAGGCACGACTCGTGCCTCCCGCGGAGGTAAGGTCGTGCCTCTTTTTTTTGAAAAAAATTTTGATTTTTTTTTCACCAAAACGTATAGAAAAAACGTGCGAAAACCGGAAAAGTCGAAAAACCACCGAAAAAACCAATTTTAAACATCAAAAACGCGTACACAAAAATAAAATAAATGAAATCCTGAGGGATCGCTGTGAGCGCGACACGTGGCGCTGTTCGGTGGAGCGGGCTGCGAACGAGTACTCCCTAATTAGTTGCTCCCTATTACGTGTCGGTCTTTCATCATTTCCACATGTGTAGTAGCGCATGCAGCCCACATCTTCCATGAGAAGCCTGCTTTGCTATTTTCTTTTTGGGAGCGACTAGGGCCCATCTAAATGTAATATAGTTATATCACATCTAGATGATGTCATCCTGCAAGCCGTCCTCACCACCCTCCCCCCCTCCCCTCCCCTCCCTTCCGGGAACCAGCGATCCGCTGCTCCTCCTTGTTTTTTATAGGGGCTATCTGCTTCCATCCGGTTTTTTCGTCCTCTTCTCTCTCTCTTTTCAACACAGTTTCAGGCGAAAGCGCACCGTGCTGGAGTATAAAGGAGAAAAAAAGGAAAGAAAAATTATCCGTTATTGTTGTCTTAAGAATGATGCAAAAGTAATCTCAAACTATACAAAAAATGTGTATCTCATACTCTATATTCTGAAAAGAAAAATATTTTCCCTACAATTGTTACAAAAAAAGTTTTGTGTCCTACACTGCCAAAAAGTTGAGGATTATATTGTGTCTGTTGGGGAAGTTGCAAAATTTACGAAAAAAATTCACAGTCATACCGAAAAATTTACTACAATAAATGTAAAAGGTCTATTTTAAAAATTGGAAGTAAATATCAGGCCCAGTTGCGACTCGATGGCGGACTTGCAACTGAAGAAAAAAGTCGGGCCTAGTTCAAGTCGATGGTGGACTTGCAACTAGAATGACAAAGAAAGTCGAGTCTAGTTGCACATCGGTGGTGGACTTGCAACTTGGGTGGAAAAAAAGTCGATGGTGAGAGTTACACCCGGTACAGAAAAAAAAGTCACGGTCAGTTGCAAGTGAGTTGCAATTGGTACATAAAAAAATCGGGACCAGTTACAAGTCGTTGGTGCACTTGCAATTTGCGCAGATAAAAAAGTCGGGCCCAATTTTTACTCGGTGATGAACTTGCAAATGGTGAAAAAATAGTCGGACCCGATTTGCAAATCGATGGTGGACTTGTAACTTGAACAGTAAAAAAATTGACTCCAGTTGCAAATCGAGAACTTGTTTGATCCATAGGGTAGGAAAATCATATGAACAGGAAAAGCATATGATTGCAATGACATGCGCACTCCAATCCTATAGGATTTTGCTTGCACCAAAGTTTGTTTGATTTCATCAAAGGAATTGTAGAAAGAGGTTGGAGTGAATGTTAGGATTCCTATAGGAAGTAGTACAAAAATTCATGTGGGAAAAATTCCTATAGGAAAAATTCCTATGAATCAAATGAGTAACGTAGGAAAAAAATCCCATGGGGTAAAATCCTACAAAAATCATATGGAATTCCTATGAATCAAACGAGACCCGATGGTGGACCTGCAATCGGTCGTATTTTTTTTGGCTCAATTACAAGTTGGTGGTGGACTTACAAGTGAGCAGAAACAATGGTCAAGCTCAGTTGCATGTCTATGATGGGAGTTGCAGCTAGTACGGGAAAAAAATGTCGGGGACAATTGGAAGTCATTGTTGCACTTGGAACTTGGAAGGAAAAGAAGTCAACCCGAGTTGCGATTCTATGGTACATTACAATTGTGGTGGAAAAAAGTTGATGGTGGAAGTTGCAACTGGCACAGAATAAAATTCGAACCACCGACTTGCAACCGGAGCAGAAAAAAATGGGCTCAATTGTAAATCGGTTGTGGACATGCAACTGGGACGGAAAAAAAAGTAAGGCTCAGATGCAAATTGGTGGTGGATTTGTAACTGGTACAGGAAAAAAGGTCAGGCAATGGTGTGTTTGCAACTGAGTGGGGAAAAGGTCAAGCCCAATTGCAAGTCAGTGTTGGACTTGAACTCAATGGAAAAAAACTCGATGATGGGAGTTGCAACTGGGGCCTTGAAAAAAAAGTCGAGTCAAGTTGCGAGTCAGTTGTGGGCTTGGAACTGGACAGAAAAAAAATCAATCTCATTTGCAAGTTTGGTGGACTTGCAACAGGGGGAAAAAGTTGATGATGGGAGCTGCAATTGTGACAGAAAAAAAGGTCCAAGCCAGTTGGAAGTCGATGGTGCACTTGCAACTTGGATGGAAAAAAAGCCAGGCCCAATTGAAAGTCGGTGGTGGACTTGCAAACTAGGGAGGAAAAAATTTAGTGATGGGAGTTGTAACTGGTGCAGAAAAAAAAAGTCGAGGTCATTTGCAAGTCGATGATGCACTAGAAACTTGGTCAAAAAATAATAGGCCCCAATTGCAAGTCCGTGGTGGACTTGCAACTACTACAAGAAAAAAAAATGAATCAGTTACAAGTCGTTGATGGATTTGCAACTAGGGGTGTCCAAAAAATAAGTCACGTCCAGTTGCAAATCGGTGTTGGATATGCAATTGGGGCGGGGGAAAAAATTGGTGGAACAAAAAAAAGTTCATGGTGTAAGTTGTAATTTATGCATAATTAACATATATTAGCTATTTGTTGTGCTATATCCCCCTCAACTAGTAAGAAATATTTTAAAAATATTTTTGTCTCATCTAAAAAAGTACGTGTAAAACAAAAATAGATACATGATTTCTTCCTTTGTTTTCCAGCATAAAAAAATTCACAACAAAAATGAAATAAAAGGGAAACATAAATGTTCCCTAAAAAGAAATAAATCTTCTTTTACTCGGGAAGTAGGGCCGTTAATCCCCCTGTCCCCCCCCCCCCCCCCCCCCCCCCCCACACACACCCCCCTGACTACTCACTCTCAATGTGGCCCAATCCAATGAAAATGGAAATGGGAAATGGTTCGGCCCCATACTAACACGCGAGCGTGCGGGTGAAACCTGGCCAGATCGCCTCGCACGATACAAGATTTAGATGTGATATACTTAAAAATCATCTAGATGCTACTTAGTAAAATCGTTACTTTTTTCTCACATAAAAAAGAAATAGCAGCCCTAATGCAAACATAAAAGGAAATAATTTTCCTAAAAGAAAAAATATAAAAAGAACGTAATTCTTATTTGCCAAACCACAATTTTTGACTTAAATGCGTCGTTCATACATCAACTTGTCCCCAATGCTCATTTTAGTACATCAATTCACAAAACGTATCAATTAGCTTTCTAAACTTGTCTCGCGCGCTAAGTTAGATACAAATACAGTAAAAAATCAATTTTTCCCAAAAATTTATTGTTTACCCAAAAATAATTATTTTTACCCAAAAAAATTACTGTTTCTTACCCGGAAAACATTCCCGGACCAAAATAATAATTTTGCCCAAAATAAAATATTTTTTACTTAAGAATAATTTTTTTTACCAGAAAACACATACAGGGGAAATAATTGTTTTCGGGGAAAAATCGGGTAAAAAATAGTTCCTGGGGGAAATAATTATTTTCCTTTCAAAAAATTCCAGGATAAATCGTTTTTTGTTCGAAAACAATTTTCGGGTAAAAAATAGTTTTTGAGGGGAAAATGGTTTTTTTCGGGAAAAATGTTTTCTCAGTTGAATATATTTTCGGAAAATTATACAAATTTGACCCTTATTTGAATTTAAACACAAAATGAACCTAAAATTTGAAAATTTCACAAAATAACCCTTTTTCATGGCGCCCGCATATAAGGCGTCATGCCAGGCACCATGGCGCCATAACTAAAGGCGCCATGCTCCTTGCCACGTGGGACCTATAGGTGGGCCAGGCTAGAACCATGGCGCCTTTACAGGGGGTGCCATGGTTCCAGCACCATGGCGCCCTGGGCAAAGGCGCCATGGAACTTAAATTCGTTTTGTCCCTTTTTCTTCCTTCTCCTCCCTCCCCACCCCTCTCTTCTCCTCCTCAACCCCGAAACCTTCCACCCTCCTCTCTCATAACCCCCACTCCATTTCTCCTCAAATCGAGAAGAGCCCCTAAGCCACATGCCCAAGACATTGATTTCTGTTGAACAAGAAAATGATTTAGTTAGAAGATTTTAACAAAAGCTTCAAAACCAAATGATACCACGTCATACCTCAGCAAAAGATCTTGGTGCGGCGTTAGATTTTGCATGATCCGGTGGGTATCGAAGTGCATGCCCCGCCTCGTTCACATGTTTGGACAGCTCAGATTGCTATAGCAAACCAACAATATATATTACTGTTTGCTCAATCCATGAACATATATACAAATAAGACAAAACTTACCACAAAGTTGATCACCGGCGCTATGTTTGGACGTGTACCGTCTCGAATGAGGTTATTGTACTCCATCTTGGCCATTTTGTCAAAACCATGATTGGATGCTTCCAAAATGTCCGCGCTACAAAAAGCCGTAGGGTTGAGCTTCAAACGAGTATTAGCCCTAAGCCACACGAGATACTCGGTGAATGCTTCTTCACTATGAGGGCGCTCGAGAGGTCGACCCCCATGCTCCATCTGGTAATCAATTTTTGCATCCGTATGCTTAAAGTCGCTGATGTACGTTGCATGCTTTCTTGGCCAATTCTTCTCAGATTTCTGCTTCATCTTGTCCAACCTACGTATCAAAATTAATCAACTTTGTCAGTTTTTAATACAGTGACACAGCTAGGACAGTGAATAAGAAAGCTTTACCGAGAATTATCCGTGCAACTCCAGGTTTGTGTCCTTGTACTTAGGCGGGGTCTCTTGATACAATCCAAATTGTCTCATCACACGATTTGGCGGGTGCCACTCGACTGCATACATACATATCAACGGGCATTTCATCCGCCAAAGATGTTGTTCCACAAGACACATCGGGTTCAACCTAAACGTGATTTCGGATGAACCAGTTTCACCCGCCGGTCCGTATGGCTCCCAAATCACCTGTGCGCAACAATGTAGATGGTTAGTTTGTCAGTTGGAAGAAAAATGAACCCATGGGCATAGATGAATGAGCTTACATGTTCTTTCATGGCCTTTGAGGCACCGAATTCACAGTCAACCTTGTCCCATCTATGCGCCCAAGTAGGCATGAGAAGCGCATCCCTGTGATCATCCCATTTGGTGCCTAAATCTGGGACTGGTTTCCCAATTGGCAAGCGTTCCCAACTCCAGATGGATAAGAGCAACATGCAACCACCGATATTGGGATCCTTCACACCTTCACCCATACGCGCACGCCTCGTCCAACTGCATCCACAAGATGAAAGAAGTATCAGGCAAATTCAAAATAGATACACAATTGCATGAGGAAAGGATATGGTAAATAGGTTACCTGGCAATATAGATAAGCTAGTGTCCTCGTACCACAACTATGTTTGTGGTCCCAACCAGCTAACAACTGGAGCCACACGCCTGTGCCATCCGAGAAAATAACACAACTAATAACATACCAAACATAGGCCCGAGCATGTTGCTGCACCTCTTCTGAATCCTCCGCTAACTCAGGGGGGCAAACTACAAAAATCCCAGCAATCCAAGAAAAAGGAGCACCAGCTGACTTCTTCGGGATCCCCAGCTCCTTCCCGAGCAGACAAACCATAAGGTCACACCATCCACCCGTATCGGTGCTTAAACACACAGGCTCACCAGATATGGGAAGTGCCAGAAACATCCTGCAAAGTGACAGCCATCTCCCCACATGGCAGGTGAAAGGTATGTGTCTCAGGGCGCCACCGGTCAACAAGTGCGGTGATAGCACAGGGGTTCATCTTCGGCATCCCACGAGAAGTGAGTTGAATAAAAGGGAGAAGCCTTGTCCGCCGAATATAATTCGTGTAGCGCTCATCATACCGCATCTTCAGACACTTCGGAGTGGACGGACCACCCACCCTAGCAGACCTCAAGTGGAAGTGGCTAAGAAACACATCATCTTCTTCAATACGGCGCCCACGATGCACTTTGTCATATGCATCGTGGAGAAGAGAATACCTAGACATCCTGCAAAAATAAATTTACAAGCTATGTGAGAACAACTATTAATCTAACTAACAAAATAATTAACACTACAAGTATAGGAGAGGAGATAAGGTAGTAATCTTAAACAAAAGGAACATAAAGAATAATCCTAATTACCAATTCAACATGCTCATATTTTTAGAATTTGTTCCATCTATCATTCTCTTTTGTAAATGCATTTCCACGATGGAATTTAATCATAAAGTAAATGATATACAAAGAAGAAGAAAAAATGTGTCCATTTATTCCCTAGGAGTTTCTTTAGTGTTAAGCATCTGGTCCACGTCCTATAAAAGAAATAAACTAATTTCTTGTGTCAACACTCCATAAAACAGCACCGGCAATTGAACGTGCAACATCCATGGAAAATTCAGAATTGTATTGCTTCCGAGAAATTCATTTCCTAATATTGGTTTCATATTTACAATACACTATCTACCATCAATGCAATCTAAACAACTGGGCCTAAACCGACCTCTCTCAGCGATTAGCGTTCTGGACCGTTCGGTTTTGCGATCTGGATGTTCCTGGACGTCAGATCTCATGATAGAGGCGAAGGTGTCCCGATGATTCGATGAGATGATGGAGATCGATTTTGGTGGAGTAGACTTTCACGACCCGACTACGAACGTGCGAAGACGTTGCGCCTTAGCAATCGCTAAACCAACTCGGAGAGGTTATTGATCCCGCGGATGCACGATCAACCTGACCACGAAGGTCTAATTCCTGCAAGCAATCGACAAGAACACAAGCAAGAACTAAGAATTGCAATCTGGATATTGCGAATATAAGATGAATGATTAACAGAAGTTGGGGTTCCAATGCGGTCTTGGCCTGGTCGGATGACACAAACGAAGAGCTCGAAGTTGCGGCTATGGCTAACTTAAATCTAATTAAAACCCAAGTCTAAACGACGCCCTAAGGGTTGTATATATGGGGGAACAGAGGGGATTTTCGTGACCCCTTGGAGGTGGGGTCCGAAAACAACCCTAACTCCGTTTCCCCACACATACGGACTCTAAAAACAACCTATAATGTGGTATTTCGAAATTACATGGGCTCAGCCCAATATTAAGGTGACGCAGCACCTATAATTGCCCTTGGACGAAAATAATGAAGTGGCATCTCGCGTATTTCGTCCAAGACTTCATGCGCGCCTTATGGTGGCTTCAAAGTGCGATAATCACCAATGGAAGCTCCATTGTCCTTTCCCGCGCGCGCACCTTCTTCTCCATGCTTGATCCCACTCCAATGACCATCCTTCTTGTCCATGCTAGGTCCTTCATTCATAAGCAAAACAAAAGTATCTAATTTAGGCAGCGTCATATGTTCATGAACAATAGAAGGATTCGCAAGAAACGAAAGTACCTGATAATTTAGTTGACGTGCACGTGCTCTAGTAACTGGTCTAATATGTGTAGTTGGTGAGGATATGGATGTAACATTAGTAGGGATGTCCTCATCATCCTCCCCTTCTTGAATTGAAGTCGTCCTCGACGGAAGCTCATCATCTTTCTCCCAAATAAGGCTTCAAATCTTCAATATTAAATGTGGGACTAACCCCAAAGGCTGCAGGTAGCTCAAGTTTATATGCATTATCATTAATTTTCTGCAAAACCTTAAAGGGACCATCAGCTCGTGGCATTAACTTAGACTTGCGCAAATCAGGAAACCTATCTTTACGTAGATGTAACCAAACAAGATCGCCTGGTTCAAACACAACATGCTTTCTACCCTTATCACCCGCAAGCTTGTATCTAGCATTCATTCTCTCAATGTTTTGTTTAGTTAACTCATGCATTTTTAATATCAATTCAGCACGTTGCTTAGCATCAAAATTAACCTTCTCCGAAGATGGAAGAGGCAGCAAATCAATAGGTGCACGAGGTAGAAAACCATAAACAATCTCAAAAGGGCACATTTTAGTGGTAGAATGCAATGAACGATTATAAGCAAATTCAATATGAGGTAAACATTCTTCCCACATTTTCAAGTTACTCTTTAAAACAGCCCTAAGCATAGTAGACAAAGTCCTATTGACTACTTTAGTTTGTCCATCAGTTTGGGGATGACATGTAGTACTAAAAAGTAGTTTAGTCCCCAACTTAGCCCAGAAGCATCTCCAAAAATGGCTAAGAAACTTAGTATCACGATCCGAGACAATAGTATTGGGCACACCATGTAAACGAATAATCTCACGAAAGAATAAATCAGCAACATTAGCAGCATCATCGCTTTTATGACATGGTATAAAGTGTGCCATGTTAGAAAATCTATCCACGACAACAAAGATGCTATCCCTCCCCTTCTTTGTTCGAGGAAAGCCTAAAACAAAGTCCATGGATATGTCCTCCCACGGAACACTAGGTACAGGTAAAGGCATGTATAAACCATGAGGATTGAGTCGTGACTTAGCTTTTTGACATGTAGTGCAGCGAGCAACAAAACGCTCAACATCCCGTCTCATCTTTGGCCAAAAGAAATGTGTAGCAAGTACATCCTCCGTCTTCTTCACGCCAAAGTGTCCCATTAATCCTCCTCCATGCGCCTCCTGCAACAACAAAAGACGAATAGAGCTAGCTGGAATACATAGCTTGTTAGAACGGAACACGAATCCATCATTAAGCACAAACTTGTTCCATGTTCTACCTTCTCTACAATTCTGCAATACATCTTTAAATTCCGGATCATGCACATATTGATCTTTGATTGTCTCTAAACCGAATATCGTAATGTCAAGTTGTGAAAGCATAGTATAACGACGAGACAATGCATCAGCAATAATATTATCTTTACCCTTCTTGTGTTTAATGACATCAGGGAAAGTCTCAATACATTCAACCCACTTAGCATGTCTACGATTAAGTTTTGCTTGACTTCTTATGTGTTTCAAAGATTCATGATCAGAATGTATAACAAATTCTTTGGGCCATAAATAATGTTGCCAAGTTTCTAAAGTCCGAACAAGAGCATATAATTCCTTATCATAAGTAGAATAGTTCAGACTAGGCCCACTCAATTTTTCAGAAAAGTATGCAACAGGTTTAGCATCTTGTAATAACACACCTCCCAAACCAATCCCACTAGCATCGCATTCAAGTTCAAAAGTCTTATTAAAATCAGGAAGTTGGAGCAAAGGAGCATGTGTTAACCTATCTTTCAATACCGTGAAGGCTTCTTCCTGTGCGGTACCCCAAGTAAAAGGCACATCCTTGCGTGTAAGCTCATTGAGAGGTGCAACAATGGTGCTGAAATCTCTCACAAAACGCCTATAGAATCCAGCGAGGCCAAGAAAACTCCGCACTTGTGTGACCGTGTTGGGCTGCGGCCAACTCTCAATCGCCTCGATCTTGGCTTTATCAACTTCAATACCCTGTGGAGTAACAACATAGCCAAGAAACGATACTCGGTCGGTGCAAAAGGTGCACTTCCCAAGGTTACCAAACAAACGTGCATTACGTAGAGCAATAAAAACAACACGTAAATGATCCAAATGTTCCTCCAAAGATTTGCTATAAATCAGTATATCATCAAAATAGACTACCACAAATCGTCCAATGAAAGCAAATAAAACCTCGTTCATTAATCTCATGAAGGTGCTAGGTGCATTAGTTAACCCAAAAGGCATGACTAACCACTCATATAGTCCAAACTTAGTTTTAAAAGCTGTTTTCCATTCATCTCCTAATTTCATGCGAATTTGATGGTATCCACTACGCAAATCAACTTTGGAAAACATGGTAGAGCCACTTAATTCATCAAGCATATCATCTAACCTAGGAATAGGATGACGATAACGAATAGTAATATTATTAATGGCTCTACAATCTACACACATACGCCATGTTCCATCCTTTTTTGGCACTAATATAACAGGAACAGCACAAGGACTAAGGGATTCGCGTATATAACCTTTGTCGAGTAGCTCTTGTACTTGACGCTGAATCTCCTTCGTCTCCTCAGGATTGGTACGGTATGGTGCACGGTTGGGCAGCGAAGCACCGGGAATTAAGTCAATCTGATGCTCAATCCCTCGAATAGGTGGTAATCCCGGTGGTACGTCTTGGGGAAAGACGTCTATAAACTCCTGCAAAAGGTCAGTGAGAACAGGAGGTAAAGAAGGAGGCAATTCATCAAATGAAAACAAAGCTTCTTTGCACACAAAAGCATAGCACACATATTGACTAACATCCAAATCCAAAATATCAACTTTAGTAGCAAGCAAAGTTGGACTAGTCAATTTAATTTCATTAGAAACAGCAGACGAAGATTTTCTATTAGTCCTATGTTGTTGCTCAAATTCTTTAGCTGCTATCTCATTCTCACTCTTATTTTTCTCCCGTTTAGCTTTACTAGCTTGTAACACCCTCAGATCCAGTACAGTAATCACTACAGTGATCCACTGTTAGTGATCATTACTGTTGCTGATCAAGCCATGATCACCTTTGATCATAGCTCTGACAATTTTCAACTTTGGTAAAATTTTCAAATTGGGTAAGTTATAAAAACTTTGCTCCATGAATTTTGGAGGCATGTCAATCAACATGATCATGGTTAAACCAAGTCACCCTTAGTCATTATAATAATCACAAGTCTATGTTGATTGTGAAACCAATCTTGTGGTGTCATAGAAAATTATTTTGAAAGTTAATATAAAAATGGAAATCTTAGTTAAACCAACACTGTGGAATCTATTTATAAAATGCCTAGCAATCATTAGGCCATGATTATATATCGCAATGGTTATTCTATTAAAATGGGATAGTAATATTAGGGAATAGTAGTTGGGATAAAATAATAGCTTGGACCATTTATTAATTTTCCATGATAATTTTAATAAACATGTGGTAATCTTTAAATGCACAAAATATTATGAAACCATTTTTATTAAATACCTAATAATCAGTAGGTCTTATTAAAAATGAAATAGGAGTTTATAAAATGTTGTACTAATTTAATCGAATCAAAATAGTGTCAAATCAGTGGCTTTTAATCCCATTTAAATAAAACAAAAATTCTAATGATTTTATACTTGAGCCAAACTTTTTGTGGCCTCTCTATAATGTTTACCCAAATAATAAAAATGTTTTCACAGATAACAAAATTCACATGACACTTAAATAAAATGTAAATAAAAAAGAATAAATAAAGGAAACAAAAAAAAGGAAAACCCCGAACCCCGCCACTGGGCGAGGCCCACTCCCCTTCCCCCCAGCCAGGCCCACCCTGGGCCCAACCGCTTCCCCCCTCCCCTGTTCCTCCCACCTGCCCCTCCCCCACCCCGTCGACGGCGACAGGCCGCCATGGCCAGCACGCCGCCCCCCCCCTCGTCTCTCACCCGCTCCCTCCCCACCCCACCTGCCCCCTTCCTGCTCCCCCATGCCTGTGGATAAGGCCCACCGTCGCCCCCTAGCCACCCCCTGGCTACTCCACCCCTCCCTCCCTTGCGTCTTCCCCTCCGCAGCGAGCCCTCCATGGCCGCTCTCCTTTGATCCCGGGGCCAACGGCAACGGCTGGCCGAGCCGTCTAGCCGTCTCCCCGGCCTCCTCTCCTCGAGCCCCGGATCGAGCCGGAAGCCACCCCCACCTCGACGAATCGGGCGGCGCCCCTGCCACGACTTCTGCCTCCCGCCGCCGTCCCGCTGCACCAAGATGCTCACCGCCGCCTCGCCGAGACTGCTCCGCCCTACGACCGCCAGCCCCGCCGCTGTGAGCGCCCCCCCACTCGAATCCCCCTCTCCCTCGCGAATTGGGTCGTCGTCGGGCCGTGCCCCACCGTGGCCGCCATGTCCGGACACCCTTGCCGTGCCGCTACCCCTTCACCGGCGCGCTCTAGCCGCCCCTGGCCACGCCCCCCTGCGCGCTCCGGTGTCGCGCCCCCCCTCCTCGCCAGCCAACCTCGCAGTGCCCTGTCCGGGCTGAAGCTCGCCGCCGGCGAGCACACCATGGGCAACCCCCTAACCCCCCCATTAGCGCTAATAATTCCCCCCGGGCCACTGACGAATGGGCCCCATGCCCCTAATTTTAATTGTAGCTAAATTAAGCAATGTTTAATATAATGGAAATAACCCTTTGAGTGGCTTACATGTGGGTCCCAGCCCCACTTAAACCTCTGTTAATTTAAATAACTGTTAAACTGCATATGTGCCACTTACAACTGGGCCCCAGCCCATTAAGCTAATTCTCTGGATTAATTAATATGCAATTTGAATAATGTCTCTATGACATGTGGGCCCTCTGCTTTTTATTTATATAAATAGAAATGATTTAATTAGCCACTGTCTATGACATGTGGGTCCTAGATGTCAGGTTTGACCAGTCAAACTACTATTCTGGATAATGTTATATTAAATGATTAAAGAAATTCAAAAGTGTTATAAGATCATTTAAATATTAGAAATTCAATATCTTTTAATCCGTAACTCCGATGAAAAAACTTTATACATCAAAATTGATTAGAAAAATATATAGAATACGGATACGCTATCCGTATGTCAACCACCCCCCCTCTAACACAACGAACATCGACTTCCCCCCTCCGGACCGTCTGTCCGATAAATTGTCCGGTACTGCTAAAGTACCCGGATGAATTTATTTCGAACACGAAAGTTGTTCGGAATAGATCAACTAAACCGGATACACCACCCACACGTGTGTCGGATGTCCACGACACCTCCGGCTTGATCCTTCCCCCTCCGGACACCCTGTCCGGTAATCATCCGGAGCCGGTAGTTCATCCTCAGATGAATTTCCGTTCCGAGCAATGTGCATTGCACTGCGTTAGAACACCGTTTACAATTCATCTGTTATGTCTTGCATTGGTATTGCTATTATTGTTGTGTATTTATTGTTTCTTCCCCCCCTTAATCTCCGGTAGACCCCGCTGCTGCCGTCGTCTACATCGATGCCGAGTACGACTACGTCGTCGACGACCCTACTACTACCGTCGAGCTACCAGGCAAGCAGAGCCATTCTCTTCCCCAGATATCGCTTATCTTTCCGTACATTTCTTGCACTAGGCATCGTTACTGTTGCTGCTACGATTACAATCCTATTCAATTGCATAGCCTGTTTTTGTCGCCCCTTGATGTACCTTCCTTTAATCCTATGCTGCCTATTATTACTTATGCATTATTCAGCAGTAAACCCTGCGCATTGTTAGCTAGGTTTAGAATAGAGGGTCGTGGCCACTCAGGGGAGTGACGCGGATACAAAATATATACAACTGCAACAGGTACGAATCAATGCAGACACCCTAGGGAACCTACAACGGCGAGACTCTGCCGAGTCGCTTCGAGTTTGACTTACGAGTGGAATGGACTCGTATTTCACTCTCGTCGGCTCAGTAGCGTAGCATCACCGGGATGATATGAGGTTTACCTCTTTAGTTCATTTCGCTGATGTCTCTGTCAAACCTCTTAAGTGTGCCATCGAGGGTGATTCCTCCTGGTTTCACTTAACGGTAGGGACTCGAACCAACTGGTGTCCTTAAAGGTAAGAAGTCGGGCGACCCAACGGTGCCCGCGAGAGGTATTGCGACGAGACGACAGGGAGGGTACGACCAGTGTACCGGTGTGCTTGGCCCCGGATCGTTGGCCGCGAGAGTTACCAAACTACGAAAGTCAAGCTCCCCCAGGAGCACACACGAGACAAGGTAAGGAGACGGTTCACCTTGTTGAGGGATTTGTCAATCCATGTGATGGATAGATACTCAGGGCCCACTCGGTGAGATTCCATCCATAAAGCTGCAGCGTGTGACTAGGTCACGGGGATGAATATCACGGGAACGAGTGAATAAGGATTTGTTCAGAACGAGGTTGAACCAGATATAAGATGTCATTGATTGAATCCCGGAACAATCCAGTATCGCTGACAACGGGAATGCTATACGACGTAAGGTCCAATCAGTATTGATATCCGGAATGCACATGGGTCATTATGGGCATCCAGGTCCCGTTGATGATCATTGACCATAGCCTCATCTCGGTTATGGCTGGAGTGTTCTCGGACCGTAGGGTAACACACTTAAGGGCTTGATGAAGGAGACCTTTTTAGAACTATCGGAGTTACCGGAGAATAAAGGAAGCAGCATCGGAAAAGTTCCGTGTTGACCTGAAGGAGTTTCGGAGTGAGCCGGAAGGTGTTCCGAATCACCGGGATAAGGAATAATATGTTTTAGTTTTTAATTAATTGTATTAATAATTAAAAACATTTTATTTATAATTAAAAAGTGCTATGGGCCTTATTTATGAAAGAGGCACATTAGGGGAAATAAAGGTAAAAGGAAAAAGAGAGAGAGAGAGAGAGAGGGAGGCGCCATGGGCCCTAGGGCTCATGAGGGGTGCACCCCCCTCCTCCCTTGGCCGGCCACCTCCCCCTAGCAAGGGACTTTAGTCCCACCTTGCTAGGGGAGAGGGGTTGACTCCCCCCCCTCTGCCTATATATAGATGGGTAGGGTGCACATATTTAATACACAGAAATTTGTGAGAAAATAAATATTACTCCGAATTGAGATCGGTTTTCTCCGGTCTTCTCCCCTCCCTCGTCTCTTCTACGGTGGGATCCCTAGTGTGAGCTTGTAGTGGAATTGAGGCATCTCTTCTAGAATCAGAGGCCGTCGTGCTGCCGAAGCTCTGTCCGGAGGTCTGCTTCAGCCACCTTCGCTGGATCGGAGATCGGAGGTCGTCATCGAGTCTCGTACGTGTGTGAGTACTACGAGGTGCTACACGTGTGGCACTACACCCATCCGGGTGCTAACACATCCAGGGGGCTGTGAAACTTGTTTGACTACACCGGCTACGTTTGCGGGAACGTTTCCCGCGCAACGGACTACACCCTGAGGTATGTTATTCCGCACTCCTTTCCATTACGGTAATACGGCTACCTAGATCTTGGGTTATGGGAAACGCTAGTTAGGAAAATATTGTGTTTTCCGCTGCGAACCCCAACAGTGGTATCATGAGCTAGGTCTATGCTTAGTATTACTGTACGGATAGAACACATCGGGGATGTGGGCGTTGATTGTATGATTTTTACCCTCCCACATGTACTTGTTCACATCTGCGACATCGTTTGATGAAGCGGCCCCCGACCGACCTTACGCGCACTCTTACGCGAGACCGTTTCCACGCTTGACATGCAATTTGTACCGTATAAAGTGGCTCTAGGGGTGTCTGTCTCTCTACTTTAGGGGATGTGGAATTTGCAACGGAGGGCCCCATGCGGGGTGTAATAGAGACAATCGTATGGTTGGCGTTGTGGTTGACTCGTAGGTTAAAACCTGATTAACTATGAAAGCCCTAGCAGCCACGTAAAACTTGCAATATACAACTAGATCATCTAAACTTTGCATTGCTAAGTGGGGGCTATCGTTTGTGTGATTGTGATGTAGTGATAGATTTTCTTTGTGTTACTAGTAAGTAGTAAACGTCATCATGATAAAAAAAACTCAAAAGGAGACACTGTAGACTTAGTGTTGCCATAGCTCAGACATCTTAAAACCTGCTAGTATAGGATACACGACGGTAGCATGTGATAAGATGATCCCTCAACAAAGCCAAACACAAGTATTCTACCAAAGTGTGCACCACCTGGAAGGATCTCCCATATGGCCGACATTCCGTACATATCGGGTGTCACACATATTAAACAACGTTCGCATGAGGTTGGGTTCGGCAAGCCTAGCATATGCAGATATGGCCTTGCTGAGCAGCATATAATATGGAGGTTAATTTGGCGAGCCTAGCATATGCAGATATGGCCTCAGAATACTAGAGATCAAAAGATCGAGCATGAGTGTAACGACCCAATTCACATAGAATTGAAGTCTCTGTGATCAAGTGCCAGTCCCTGGATCGAACTCGCTGGCACACACAGTATCATAGATGTATATCAAAGTACAAGTGCATAATTATTACAATGCATGATCCAGAATAACATAAATAACAAGTTGCATAGCTCAGGGCTAGCTTATTCAACATAAATATAGCGGAAGCAACAGAAAATAACGAGGAGTCCCATCAACATCCAAAAGCGAACATGCTGAGTGAAGACCCGCGACCCTAAACGCACCTTACTGGTCGTCTAAAAAACCTTCAACGCCGAAGGTTACAGCCCGACAACGGGTCAGTACATCTGATTTGTACGGCAAGTCACACGGAAAAGGATATAACAGACCTATCTCTACATGCAAGGTAAGTCAAAGGAAAGGATTATGGTTTTATTTTGCAGAAAGCTGATTTTTCCCAATCTACCTAATCAAAATTTTAGTTTAACTTACTACATAAGGTTGAACTGAGCTACACCAGTCCCAACCCATACTCTTTATTAAGTCTTTCCCACTCAAGTTTTATTAAAGTGTTTCATCTGTCAAGACCATCCAACAACAGTAATGCCTAGTTGCTCAAAGTTGTCCATAACCGGGGACACGGCTAATCATGATCAGTTTGTACGCTCTGCAGAGGTCTATACGCTTTTCCCACTTGACCCAACTCGAAGATTGAGACGAAGTCTTCAGAAGAGGTCATCTCCACCCTTTGGTAGCCGGTACACCTACCATATCTACATCAGCTAGCTACCAGGGCCAGGCTTCCTACAACCTACTCGACTAAGCCAGAGCCCATATAGCCAGTGGTCGTACATGGAAGCTACCAGTCACTAAGTCTGTCCGATCTTTTTGAGCCTGGACGGCGCCCACTTAGGGTGCACTCTCATGGGCGCATTGCCTTAGATAAGGTGCACGACCCCATGATGCCTTCCCTCCAAACCATTCACAACCATTAGGGGTACAACTTGGTCTCGCCTTAGATAAGGTACGAGCCCCCAGGAAGCACTCCCTGCCCGTCCAGAGGTATATTCTAATTAAGGTTTGCTAGACAAGTCATTAAACTCCTTACACAGCTCAATGAATTCTCAAACCAATCCCCGTCTACAAGCATAGCAATATATATAACAAGCACGTGCTAGGTTGTCTAAGCAAACAGGATAATATCATACGGCTACCCTACCAGGTTTGCAGCAATAATATATAGTAGCATTTCTACACATGCATAGGGTGATATTGCTACATGCATAAGTAAAAATATAGGTTATGAAATGGTGAAAGTGCAACTTGCCTTGATCCTGTTCCTGACGATCACACTCTTCACAGAACGAAGCGTTGCACTCCGGACAGTCTACACGATCAAACAACATAGCATTCAATACACCATATAACACATAAACAATGCAACAGTAAAAGAAACAATTGAACAGCAAGAAAACCAACTAAACAGTAGCTAAACGATAACTACAAGTCACCACGATCCCAACGCAACTGGAATCGGCGAAAGCGGATACACCGTATAAAAGATACGGTCACCAGAAGTTTGAATTTAAATCTGTACAAATTAAAATTTGAAAACTGAAAACTTTTGAACACTTAGGTCTACTGGATAGGATTTTTTTTAACGGTCGCAACGCAAAAATAATTAACTAAAACGGAGCTACGGTTTAAAAGATATAGCTAAAACGGTTCTAGGGTGAAATCTGTGAAAAAGGCCTAATCGCAAATAAAATAACTTCTTTGTCGCGAACAGGTCCTCGGCTACGGAGCGAACGGCGTCCACTCCGTCGAACGGTCCGGCGAGCGTTCACTGTATAGCAAAACCACGGTTAACCGGAATAAACCGAAACCCTAATAAAAAAACCGAAACCAGATCTGGGCAACTCCCGATCTATTCCGGGCCGTTGGATTTCGATCCAACGGTCCCGGCAGCGGCGAAGCGCACGACAGCGACGTCGCGAGGCGCTGCGGGGCGGAGGCGCACAGCACGAGGCGGCGGCGGTGCGACCCGCGCGGCGAAGGGTGGCGGCGGCGAGCTCCTGCGGCGGCGGGACGGCGGCAAGCTCCGGCGGCGGCGTCGCGGTCTTCCGAGGCGGCGACGACGACAACGCGGGTCCCGCAGGCGAGATTACGGTTTCGAAAAAAATAAAATCGGGAAAATCGAAAATTATATATTGGCCTGGAAAAATACTTTTTTTTCTGAGTCCGAAACGGACCCGAACGCACGCGGCACAAAATAGCCGTCTGGGCCGCTAAAAGGCCCAAAACGAAAACCCATTTTTTTTATTTTTATTTGGTCAACCGACTACGATGAACATTTTGAAATAATAAAATGTGAATTTTAAAAATGTCACTACAATAAAAGAAAATAATAAAAATAATTATTTTTGCCGAAATTACTATTTTCGCTATTATGCAATTTTCATAAATGCCTTTTATGCAATAAACTCCGTATAAAAATTATAAAAATCCCAAAAATAAATTTGAGTCATTTATAATTCCTATGACACAGTTTAAAAATACCCAAAAATATTTTCAACACTTTTCAACCTTATTTAAAATGGGGATAAGTCATATTATATCCTCTCCAATAAAATTGCCTTAAGTTGAAAAATGTTTAAAATATTCATAAAGTCCAAATAATGCAAAACTCCAGCATGACATGCATATGATGATCTATTAACATCCGAATTTAGAAAATTGGGATGTTACAAACCTACCCCCCTTAAGATGAATCTCGTCCTCGGGATTCGGGCTGGCTACCAAAGAGGTGTGAATGATCTTGCTTCAAATCTTCTTCTCGCTCCCAAGTGGCTTCTTCCTCGGTATGATGATCCCACTGAACCTTGCATAGCTTGATTGTCTTGGTGCAGATAACTCTTTCTGCAGTCTCCAGAATCTTCACAGGTTTCTCCTCGTAAGTCACGTCACTCTCCAACTGAATTGCCTCAATTGGCACTGTATCTCTCAAAGGAATATCTGCCATCTCCGCATGACACTTCTTCTGCTGGGATACGTGAAACACATCATGAACTCCTGACAAAGCTTCTGGAAGCTCCAACTGATAAGCTACCTCTCCTCTGCGCTCCAAGATCTTGTAAGTCCCCACAAAACGTGGTGCTAACTTTCCCTTGATTCCAAACCTCTTGATTCCACGAATTGGTGAAACTCTGAGATACGCACGGTCTCCAACTTCATACGTCACGTCCTTGTGCTTCGCATGTGCATAGCTCTTCTTCCTGGACTGTGCTATCTTCAGTCTATCACGGATCAACTTGACTTTCTCCTCAGCATCTCTGATCAGGTCTGGTCCAAACAACTGACGTTCTCCTACCTCATCCCACATCAACAGTGTTCTGCACTTTCTGCCATACAGTAACTCAAATGGTGCCATCTGCAGACTAGCCTGATAACTGTTGTTGTATGAGAACTCAGCATATGGTAGATTATCATCCCAACTAGACCCATAGTCTAATGCAGAAGCTCTCAACATATCCTCCAGAATCCGATTCACCCTCTCTGTCTGCCCATCTGTCTGTGGATGAAAAGTAGTACTGAACTCCAGCCTGGTGCCCAAGGTCTCATGCAACTGACGCAAACTGGGATGTAAACTGAGTACCTCTATCAGACACTACCTTGCTTGGAACTCCATGCAGACAAACGATCCCGGTCATATAAATCTTGGCTAGCTTAGCACTTGTATAAGTTGTCTTTACTGGATTGAAGTGGGAAACCTTGGTCAAATGATCAACAATCACCCAAATAGAATCATATCCTGACCGAGTCCTGGGTAAACCAGTAATAAAGTCCATACCTATCTGATCCCACTTCCAATCGGGTATAGGCAAAGGCTGCAACAATCCTGCTGGCTTCTGATGCTCAACTTTAACTCTCTGGCAAACATCACGCAATGCAATATACTGGGCTATCTCTCGCTTCAGGCTAGGCCACCAAAATCTCTCCCTCAAGTCAAAATACATCTTGGTATTCCCGGGATGGATAGAATAAGGTGAATCATGTGCCTCCTGAAGAATCAACTTCCTGATCTCTGCATCTTGCGGTACGCAAATGCGCTTCTCAAACCAAATGGCTCCATGCTCATCCTCACGGAAACCCTCTGCTTTCCCTTTGGTCATATTCTCCTTTATCTCATCAATTTCTGCATCACCCTTCTGAGCTTCTCCGATTCTTTCCAACAGATTTGGCTTCACTTCCAATGTTGCCACATATCCCTTAGGAACTATCTCCAACCTGAGATTCCTGAACTGCTCACATAACTCAAGTGGCATATCCTCAACATTAGCAACATTGATATGACTCTTACGGCTCAATGCATCAGCAACCACATTCACCTTACCAGGATGATACTGCACATTCAAATCATAATCCTTAATCATCTCTAGCCATCTACTCTGCCTGAGATTCAACTCCTTCTGAGTAAAGATATACTTCAAACTCTTATGATCCGTAAATACATCACAATGATTACCAACAAGATATTGCCTTCATGTTTTCAATGCATGAACAACTGTAGCTAACTCCAAATCATGCGTAGGATAGTTCTGCTCATGGTTCTTAAGCTGACGTGAAGCATAAGCAACAACTTTACCTCCTTGCATCAAAACACAACCAAGTCCTCGACGAGATGCATCACAATATACTTGGAAATCTTTATGTATATCAGGCAAACATAATAGTTACTAACCGTTCCTTCAACTCCTGAAAGCTGGTTTCACATTCCTCACTCCAAACGAACTTATTCTCTTTCTTTAACAGCTCAGTCATTGGTTTTGAAATCTTGGAGAAATTCTCAATGAACCTCCTATATTCTCCTGCAAGCCCCAAGAAACTACGAATGTCTCCAACTGTCGTGGGTGTCTCCCATTCTGTAACTGTTGAAACCTTGGATGGATCCACAGCTACTCCTTCTCCTGACACAACATGTCCAAGGAATCCTAACTCCTTCAACCAAAACTCACACTTGCTGAACTTGGCATACAATTTGTGCTCCCTGAGCTTCTCCAATACCAAACAAAGATGTGCTTCATGCTCTTGCTCATTCTTGGAATACACCAATATATCATGAATGAATACCACAACAAATTTATCCAAGAACTCCATAAACACCTTATTCATCATATTCATGAAGTATGCAGGAGCATTAGTCAATCCAAATGACATAACGGTATACTCATACAATCCATACCTTGTAGTAAAAGCAGTCTTCGGAATATCTTTCTCCCGAATCTTCACTTGATGATAACCAGAACGAAGATCAATCTTAGAGAACACACAAGCTCCCTCCAACTGGTCAAATAGATCATTAATCATAGGTAGAGGATACTTGTTCTTGATAGTAACATCATTCAGAGAACGGTAATCCACACACATCCTCTGGGTTCGATCCTTCTTCTCAACAAACAACACTGGTGATCCCCAAGGTGACGAGCTTGGGCGAATGAATCCCTTTTCCTGCAATTCTCTAATCTTCTCCTTCAACTCTGCAAGTTCATAAGCGGGCCTCCTATATGGCCTCTTAGCAATAGGCCCCGTGCCTGGTATTAAATCAATAATAAACTCAATCTCCCTATCTGGTGGCATACCTGGCAACTCGTCTGGAAACACATCCGGATAATCCCTCACAACACGCACCTCATCCAGGCTACCCCCCTTAAGAGAATTCACTTGAGCGTGTTGATGCTTATACTTGGATACATATCTGATCTTATGCCCAGTCGGTGTATGAAGAGTGATGGACCGACTGGCACAATCAATAACACCTTGGCACTTGGCTAGCCAATCCATGCCCAATATAACATCCAAACCTTGTGACTTTAATATAATCAAACCCTTAGGAAAATCATGCTTCCCTATGGCTAGGCTTATCTGATAGCATCCCAAACTAGCTGACATCTCCGCTCCCGGAGAACTTATAAGCATAGATGACTTAAGAACTACGGTAGGCAACTCATGCTTATACACAAATACCCTTGATATGAATGAATGCGATGCACCAGAATCAAAAAGAACAAGTGCGGGTACTGAATTGATAAGGAACTTACCAATCACAGCATCAGGCTCATCATAAATCTCCTCCACGTTGACATGGTTCACATGTCCCTTTTTGAAGGGGTTGGGCTTGACGACTCCAGAAACCTTATTCTCCGGGCAATCTGTTGCGTAATGCCCCATATTCTTGCACTTGAAACACTGAACTTGACTCAAGTCTCTTGGCGCACGCACAATCTGATGGTTGTGACTGTTATTCCCTCCATTGCCATTTCCTTTCCCATTGCCATTGCCATTGCCATTCTTGTGCCCATTGTGGTGGTTGTGGCCATTATGGTTTTGGCCATTCCCTCCATTGCGATTGTGTCCATTTCCACCATGATGGTTATGTCCTCCATCCCCATTATAGGAAGTGCGCTGCTTCTGCTGTGGCTCTGAGTTGTACTTGTTGTTGTTGTTGTTATTGTTGTTGTTGTTGTTGTTGTTGTTGTACTCCATAGCCTGATGTTTCCCTTCCAGTACAATGGCCTTATCAATGAGTCCTTGGAAATTGTTGAAAGTAGCCACTGTCAACTGAACTCCAAACTCATCGTTGAGACCCTCCAAGAATTTCTGTTGCCTAGCTGCATCCGTGTTGACATCATTTGGAGCATAGCGGGCAAGCTTGTTGAATTCCTCTACATACTCCGCTACTGTGTGACCTCCTTGGCGCAAGCTGCGGAACTCCTTCTTCTTCAAAGCCATGGCGCCTGCAGAGACATGTGCGGCGCGAAACGCAGCCTGAAACTGCGCCCAAGTGATGGTGTCGATGGGATAAGTCACCAAGTAGTTTCCCCACCATGCAGCGGCAGGACCCTCCTGCAAATGTGAGCCAAACCTCACTCTCTCTGCCTCAGTACAGCCAACTGTCTCCATGTTCCGGCTCACTGAACGAAGCCAGTCATCCGCCACTATGGGTTCAGGAGTGCTAGAGAACCTCTGAGGATTCAGCCTCAGGAACCTCGCAAGCGTGTCCACAGGTGGTGGTGGTGGTGGTGGCGCATTGTTGTTGTTGTTTCCCATGTTCTGAGTGAGCAACTGGATCAACTGAGCTTGTCCTTCAAGTAACTGCTGCATGTAAGCTGGCACTTCATCGTTGTTGTTCCCATTTCCCGTGGGATCACGTCTCGGCGGCATCTGTTGGGCAAGAATAGGTAAGTTACAGACAGAAAGTAGCGAGGTAAATATATCCTACCCCATATGCTTATTATGATCAAAAACAACATATACATATACAACATATCATACCACACAATCATGATACAATTATCACCAATCATCAACCATCAATAGCATCAAGCAAAGCACTCATACCAATAAGCAAATAGAATCACACCATATAGTCTCAAAATATATTGCATAACTAATATAAGATCCTCAACACAACCACGAGTATAAGAGTATATCAAACAACCTAGTACTGCCATACCGAATAAGTCGACATGGTCAAATACGCTAACACGATAACGATAGTAAAATAATTGCCGGTGAAGTAATTCCGAACGCTGTCTTTGCTAAACAGCATACGGTATTCGCGCCCGCTAATGCGGTTGCGCCTCTTGGGACTCGGTTCATCTTCTTCTGCCGAAGTCTCCAGTTCTGGTTCCTCTTCTTTTTCTTCAACACCATTGGCCTTCAGCTTCTCCTTCAGCCTCTTGATCTCTTCTTGCATCTCCATCATCTCATTCTTCAGCTTGTTGGTGTCTCTCTTGAGCTTGGTGTTCTTCTGCTGCAACTCAGTGATGGTGTAGAGATCCAACTGGGCGCTCTTCTCCAGGTTGTGGATGTGCTTCTCCAGGCTCTGGATGAAGTAGGTAGTTGTACCTGGCCAAATGGTCCCAGGCACATACTTGAACTTCTTTGGCCATATGTTCCCCGATGGAAGGATCTTGGTCATCTTCTCGTACACCGTACCCTTTAGCTGGCCGGCATACCGGTCGACGATGCGTCCAAGAGCCATATGAGCGGCTATGCGCAAATACTGCTCCTTCTCCGGGGCATGCACCTCAAATGACTCTGTGATCACCCTTTCTTCCGTCATGCTTCCTAGAAAGAAATGCTTCCACTTGCCAGTAGTCATCAGCTCCCCTTGTCTCCATGATGTCCGGCTGAAAGACTGGCGCGTATATGTTCAGGTGATGGCAAATTCCCCTTAGCTCAGGGCCAAACGCCATAGAGCGGTAAAACAAAGTAGTCATCTATAATCAAAGAGAGGAAATGAAAGATTAGAACATGTATGAATCCGAGATAGAGAAGGTAAGTAAGTACAAGACAGAGTGATATAAAGTAATATTTTCATTCCTATGGCTTTTCTAATCCATTTTCTAGGGTCACGTCCTACAGTCAACACACTGCTCTGATACCATCTGTAATGACCCAATTCACATAGAATTGAAGTCTCTGTGATCAAGTGCCAGTCCCTGGATCGAACTCGCTGGCACACCAACTATCATAGATGTATATCAAAGTACAAGTGCATCATTATTACAACGTATGATCCAGAATAACATAAATAACAAGTTGCATAGTTCAAGGCTAGCTTATTCAACATAAATATCGTGGAAGCAAAAGAAAATAACGAGGAGTCCCATCAACATCCACAAGAGAACATGCTGAGTGAAGACCCGCGACCCTAAACGCACCTTACTGGTCGTCTGAAAAACCTGCAACACCGAAGGTTACAGCCCGACAACGGGTCAGTACATCTGATTTGTACGGCAAGTCACACGGAAAAGGATATAACAGACCTATCGCTACATGCAAGGTAAGTCAAAGGAAAGGCTTATGGTTTTATTTTGCAGAAAGATGATTTTTCCCAATCTACCTAATCAAAATTTTAGTTTAACTTACTACATAAGGTTGAACTGAGCTACACCAGTCCCAACCCATACCCTTTATTAAATCTTTCCCACTCAAGTTTTATTGAAGTGTTTCATCTGTCAAGACCATCCAACAACAGTAATGCCTAGTTTCTCAAAGTTGTCCATAAACGTGGACACGGCGAATCATGATCAGTTTGTACGCTCTGCAGAGGTATGTACGCTTTTCCCACTGGACCCAACCCGAAGATTGAGACAAAGTCTTCAGAAGAGGTCACCTCCACCCTTTGGTAGACGGTACACCTATCATATCTACATCAGCTAGCTACCAGGGCCAGGCTCCCTACAACCTACTCGACTAAGCCAGAGCCCATATAGCCAGTGGTCGTACATGGAAGCTACTAGTCACTAAGTCTGTCTAATATTTTTTAGCCTGGACGACGCCCACTTAGGGTGCACTCTCATGGTCACATTGCCTTAGATAAGGTGCACGACCCCATGATTCCTTCCCTCCAAACCATTCACAACCATTAGGGGTACAACCTGGTCTCGCCTTAGATAAGGTACGAGCCCCCAGGAAGCACTCCCTGCCCGTCCAAAGGTGTATTCTAATTAAGGTTTGCTAGACAAGTCATTAAAATCCTGACACAGCTCAATGAATTCTCAAACCAATCCCCGTCTACAAGCATATCAATATATATAACAAGCACGTGCTAGGTTGTCTAAGCAAACATGACAATATCATATGGCTACCCTACCAGGTTTGCAGCAATAATATATAGTAGCATTTCTACACATGCATAGGGTGATATTGCTACATGCATAAGTAAAAATATAGGTTACAAAATGGTCAAAGTGCAACTTGCCTTGATCCTGTTCCTGACGATCACACTCTTCACAGAACTAAGCGTTGCACTCCGGACAGTCTACAAGATCAAACAACATAGCATTCAATACACCATATAACACATAAACAATGAAACAGTAAAAGAAACAAATGAACAACAAGAAAACCAACTAAACAGTAGCAAAACGATAACTACAAGTCACCACGATCCCAACGCAACTGGAATCGGCGAAAGCGGATACACCGTATAAAAGATACGGTCACCGGAAGTTTGAATTTAAATCTGTACAAATTAAAATTTGAAAACTGAAAACTTTTGAAAACTTAGGTCTACTGGATAGGATTTTTCGTAATGGTCGCAACGCAAAAAGAATTAACTATAACGGAGCTACGGTTTAAAAGATATAGCTAAAACGGTTCTAGGGTGAAATCTATGAAAAAGGGCCTAATTGCAAATAAAATAACTTCTCTGTCGCGAACAGGTCCTCGGCTACGGAGCGAACAGCGTCCACTCCGGCGAACGGTCCGGCGAGCGTTCACTGTATAGCGAAACCACTGTTAACCGGAATAAACCGAAACCCTAATAAAAAACCGAAACCAGATCGGGGCAACTCCCGATCTATTCCGGGCCGTTGGATTTCGATCCAACGGTCCCAGCAGCGGCGCGACAACCAGCGGCGGTGGCAGCAACTGGCGGAGGCGTGGCCCGCGCGGCGAAGGGTGGCGGCGGTGAGCTCCGGCGGCGGCGGCGCGGTCTTCCGAGGCGGCGACGACGACATCGAGGGTCCCGCGGGCGAGATTAGGGTTTCGAAAAAAATAAAATCGGGAAAATCGAAAATTATATATAGGCCTGGAAAAATACTTTTTTTATGAGTCCGAAACGGACCCGATCGCACGCGGCGCAAAATAGCCGTCTCGGCCGCTGCAAGGCCCAAAACGAAAACCCGTTTTTTTAAAAAATTTATTTGGTCAACCGACTACTGAGAACATTTTTAAATAATAAAATATGAATTTTAAAAATGTCACCACAATAAAATAAAATAATAAAAATAATTATTTTTGCCGAAATTACTATTTTCGCTATTATGCAATTTTCATAAATGCCTTTTATGCAATAAACTCCGTATAAAAATTATAAAAATCCCAAAAATAAATTTGAGTCATTTATAATTACTATGACACAGTTTAAAAATAACCACAAATATTTTGAACACTTTTCAACCTTATTTAAAATGGGGATAAGTCATATTATATCCTCTCCAATAAAATTGCCTTAAGTTGAAAAATGTTTAAAATATTCATAAATTCCAAATAATGCAAAACTCCAGCATGACATGCATATGATGATCTATTAACATCCGAATTTAGAAAATTGGGATGTTACAATGATTCACAATATACGGATAATGTGATCGTACAAGTTGTTGTCTACCTTTGAAACTAACCCGTCGGCCGTGTGATATTCGAGGGTGGGCAGTGAATCTGGATCATGTAATCACTAAAAATTCTTAGGGATGATTGTTTTAGTGCGAGCTCGTTTATAATATGATTATATGAACTCATTGTTGTGAACTAGTCTTAATTGTGTTCCTTGCAATTATCTTTGTAGAAAATGAATGCACTAGAGCAACGTGAATTATCTTTCTTCATGGAGGGTGAAAGACTTAGAGTAGATGGGTCAAACTTTTTTGACTGGTACTCATGCCTTAGGACTTCGCTCAAAAGAGAAAACATCTTGTTCACAATAGAAATGCATGTGGAACAACATGCAGACGACGATGTTGGCGATCAGGAGATACTTGATCATTATGCTCGCCGGCAGAAGTGCTCCGTAGTCAGGAATGTCATGATTTTCAGCGCGTCAAAGGATTTGGGTATTCAGTTTCAGGACACTGGCTCATATGACATGATGGACACGCTAAAGACAATGTTCATACGTGAGTTCAGAGTTGCCAGATTTGAGTTAGAAAGCAAGTTTCTATCTACAAAGATGAAAGAACACACAAGCCTTGATGATCACTTAGACAGGATGCATGAGATGTACCTGACCCTGGTGGAGGACTATGTATATTAGACACGAAACCACCACAGAAGAGTTTGCAGTAATCACGTTATTGTACTCGTTTCCTCTGAGTTATGGTGATTATGTTCATAGCTATGTCGAAAGTGGAGCAAATATGAGTCTCCAGAACTTCATGACTAATCTCTTGGCTACAGACATTGCTCCTATCGAGGATGCAGAAGTCGTGGATAGAGAAGGTATATAATTGATATACTTTATAAATGTTTGTTCCCTTATACAACACTTGCAGTTAATGAGTATCTGATACTTATTCTGTTTTATGAAAATAGGACCTGTCGTTGCATGGACGGGAAGAGGTGAAATCAAGGATTGATGGATATCAAGTCATTTGATGGCCAACATGGATTCCGCCGAGACATCTATCATAGGAGATACTTAGAGTATTAGATAAATCTTATGTAATCATTATAGTATGAACACTTAGTTGTGTGTCTTGCATCTCGCGAGACAAAGTTATTCATGTAACGAGACAAGTTAGTTGTTCCATATTTATGAATAAAACTGTGCTTATACTTTGATTGCGTCTTGATTTATGTTATGGTAGAAAGCATTTATAATATTGCTATTATTGTCAAGTAATATTCTGGTTCCGCCACCTTCGCTGGATCGGAGATCGGAGGTCGTCATCGAGTCTTGTACGTGTGCGAGTACTACGAGGTGCTACACGTGTGGCACTACACCCATCCAAGTACTAACACAGCCTGGGGGCTATGAAACTTGTTCGACTACACCAGCCACGTTTGCGGGAACGTTTCCCGCGCAACGGACTACACCCCGAGGTATGTTACTCCGCACTCCTTTCCGTTACGGTAATACGGCTAGCTAGATCTTGGGTTATGGGAAACGCTAGTTTGGAAAATTTTGTGTTTTCCGCTGCGAACCCCAACAATAAAGCAGAGAAGAAAAGAAAAGAAAGGAAAAACCTAGTCTAACACCCAAGGTGAGGCCCACCACAGCCCAACCACCTCCCTCCTTCTTCTTCACCTGTACGGATGGCAGGGCGCGTGCGTCTCGACCATCCGGCCGCCATGGCCGCTGCCATCGTCGTGTCGCCCATCCCATGGCTCCCCGACATGGATAAGATCCCAGAGCCCCTCCCCGTGGAACCCTAGCCGCCCCCTGCCCGCTCCCCTTTTCCCCTCGCGCTCCGCCGCCTCCATCGCGGGAACCGCCGCACGGCCGTCGCCACGGCCTGAGCACCACCGCGGCCACCTTGCTTCCCGAGGCACAAGAGCTTGTCCTGGATCTGCGCCGCGCTCCTCTACCCCACCCGCCAAGTGAATCGAGCCGAGGAGCCCGACAACATCGCCATCGGGGTCGTCTTCAACCTCGGGTCCGCTGTCGTTGCAGACAAAATCCAGCCACCCCGTGCCTCCCCCGATCCCACTGCCCCTCCCTACCGAACCACAGTGAGCCGCCACCCCATTTTCCCCTCCCCCCTCCTTTTTGGCCACGGCCGGCATCCTTGCCGCGGAGCCTTGCTCCGGCCGCCGCTGCGGTGCACGTCGTCGTCATTGTGGTCCGCCCCAGCCCGCGAAAACAGAGGGAATGGATGCGGATTAAAAATCCCTTTCGAATGCAAGTCGCGGGCGACGATTTGGCCGCCGGGGCTGGCCGGAATGGTCGCCGCTGTGCTCTGCCCTCGTCGCCGGCGAGGTCCTGTGCTGGCTCAGGCCAGTGGGCTAACCCCCTCCCCCCACACACACACTGGCAGGTGGGGACGACATGATTAGATTAGGGGCTAATCCCCACTTATAAAAAGAAATGAAAATAACCCCCTTAGTCTATTACATGTCGGGCCAACCCCCCTCCCCCTTAATTAACTCTCTGGTTTAATTAAATCATTAACTAAAGCTAGAGACTATGATAGCCGGGTCCCACCCGCTGCTTAAATTAATTAAATGATTTTGTTAAAATGTGAGTATGACATATGGACCCCACTGGTAATTTAATTAAATTAGGTGTTTTAAATTTCTTTTGTGTATGACATGTGGGTCCATCCTGTCAGCACTATTCTGGATAATTTTTTGGATAATGTTGCTAATTAAATAATAAAAGAAATTCAGAAATTCATTTAAAATTGATTTAAACTTTAAAATTGAATACCTTTTAAACCGTAAATCAGATGAAAATAATGTATATATCAAAATTGATCAGAAAAATACAACGAATACAAATATGCTATTTGTATGTCTACCACACCCCTCTAACACAACGAACATCGACATTTTCCCCCTCCGGGCCGTCTGTCGGTAATCACCTAGAGCCGGTATTTCATCCCCAGATGAATTCCCGCTTCGAGCATAGCACTTTGTATTGCGTTAAATCATTAACTAAAGCTAGAGACTATGATAGCCGGGTCCCACCCGCTGCTTATATTAATTAAATGATTTTGTTAAAATGTGAGTATGACATATGGACCCCACTGGTAATTTAATTAAATTAGGTGTTTTAAATTTCTTTTGTGTCTGACATGTGGGTCCATCCTGTCAGCACTATTCTGGATAATTTTTTGGATAATGTTGCTAATTAAATAATAAAAGAAATTCAGAAATTCATTTAAAATTGATTTAAACTTTAAAATTGAATATCTTTTAAACCGTAAATCAGATGAAAATAATGTATATATCAAAATTGATCAGAAAAATACAACGAATACAAATATGCTATTTGTATGTCTACCACACCCCTCTAACACAACGAACATCGACATTTTCCCCCTCCGGGCCGTCTGTCGGTAATCACCTAGAGCCGGTATTTCATCCCCGGATGAATTCCCGCTCCGAGCATAGCACTTTGTATTGCGTTAGAATATCGATAACAATGCATTTGTCATGCATGTATCTGTTTGCATATGTTTGCTTTGTATTTACTGTTTCTCCCCCCTTATTCTCCGGTAGACCCCGCTGCTACCGCTTACTACACCGCCGTTGTGTACGACTACTACGTCGACGACCCTACCCCTACCGTCGAGCTTCCAGACAAGCAGAGCCATTCTCTTCCCCAGATCTTTCCTATCTTTCCGTACATTTCTTGTACTAGGCATTGCTGCTGCTTCAGCTACGTTGCTTACCTATTCAATTGCGTAGCCTGTCATTGTCGCCCCTTGATGTACCTCCTTTATCCTATGCTGCCTATTAATTATATATATTATATTCAGCAGTTAGCCCTGCGCCTTGTTAGTCAAATAGGATTAGATAGCACATCGTGATCACTCTAGGAGTGATCGCGGATACAATATATTACAACTGCTACAGGTACGGTACAATAAAGACACCACCAAAGGCCCGTACCTCGGCTCTGCCGAGCCACATCAAGTGTGAGCTATCGAGGAGTAATCCTTGTACTCCACTCGTTTCTGACTCTGTATAGCCTCCCTAGGGTCCCGAATGCCGGTTGTCCTTAAAGGTAAGGAGTCGGGTGACCCAACGGTGCCCGCGGAGGGTATTGTACTGGACTGACAGTACATGTGTATTCCACCAGTGATGGCGGGCCTGTTACTTGTTCGATGGCCGTGAGGTACCCTGCTGTACGGAAGTCGAGCTCTTCAAAGAGAAAATGCGAGACAAGGTAAGGAGACGGTTCACCTTGTTGGTAGTCGCACGAGTTGGTGGGACGACAGGGCAGGCAGCCAGTGGCTCTGGTTATGGGGGTGGACCTGGCTGTTGTCGTTGTCCGCGACTCACCCGAATAGGGGCAACGATAACGGTTTTCCCGACAGAAAATAATAAAATGCTTAATGGTTCAGGTGGATGACTTGAGTGGGTCGTCGTGCCCTTTACGCGCTACCTCCACGTGGGATTACGGTGTGGGCCCTCTGTGTTGTAGCCTTGTTCGATGGCTCTTCAGACGTCAGCTTTACCTCGGGCTGATTTCTGGGCTTGTACCGCCTACTCCGGTAGTGGGAGGTGGGTATGCTTCACCGGCCAGCCATGTACCGTGCAGGAGTACAAAGGGCAGGGGTCCAAAGTCCCTTTGTGCTTAGGATTTAGACCGACGGATGGCCTCTCTGTTGAGCTTGAAGGATGGACTTCGGCGTATCGGATAGCCTCGGTGGGGCATTCCCTAACAAGGTGTACGCCATCCTGGAGATCCAAACGTGTAGGGTAACAGTAGTGCAGCCCCTGCAGGAAAGATAATCTATTCGGATAGCTGTTTCCATGGTAACAGTACGCTTTATGCTGAAGCCAGACTCTACTACTACAAACTACTACTACTAAACTGATTGGTTCCGGGTTTTCTTCCTCGCTGGGAAGCCGAGGAAGCATTCTCGGAGGCTTTGATAATTGTTATCTAATACAACTTACTATTATACAATGTTGCAGCAACTTCTGCTGCATTGTTACTTTATGCTTTATATGAACTGTTGACTATTCTCTTCTCATGCTGCAAGACTCGTCGGAAGATGCTAGTCTTCGATAGGCCTAGCTTCTCTTCCTTATTCTGAACTTCTGCAATTCAGTCCACTGTATAGATTCCCCTTTCCATTGATACAAATGCATAATTGCTTAGTAGAGGGCGTAAGACTCGCGGGTATGCTAGATACTCACGCTTGCTTTCTTTCCCCCTTTTGTTTTTCCTGATCGACTGCTGTAGTCGACGTTGGATCCCAGGAGCAGGAGTACCCCAGAGCCGACTACTATGACGTCGAGTTCCCCGTTGACCAGGAGTAGTTCGGTGGATCCCAAGCAGGAGGCCCCGCCTGTTTGATCTGTCCCTCTAATGTTATTTGTGCTAGCCTTCTTAAGGCAAAACTTAACTAACTATGTTTGTACTCAGATATTATGGCTTGTATAACTTATGTATTCAGATCCTCGTGATCCCTGGTTTGTAACTTAAAGTTTTATCTTATTTGAGTCTAGTGTTTTTCTGTGATATGATCATCATGGAACCCTAATTTTGGTCGTGTACCCTGCGTGTATGATTACTGTACACGACTTGATTTTGGGGGCGTCACAAGCCTCCGATTGCAAGAAAGTTCAAAAGTTGTGACATGCTGTAAAGAAAACAGCTTCTGTCCTTGGACGGAAAAATTTGCCTAAATTCACCAGATCATCTTTTGTATGTGAATTTTTTTGACAGCGTGCTCTATACAATTAGCTTTCGGGCTTCTGTTCTGAGTTTTTTGATTTGAGTTGTATATGTACCCCAAAAAAATTATTTACTACCTGCTGGTCTATTTTTCACAGATTCTGCCACATTTTGCCTTTCCTCAGTTTTGCAAGTCTTGCGCTAGCTTTTTCTTTGCAACAACATTTTTGCGGTCTTGAGAAACAGTAGCCCTTCAAGAAAATCTTTATTTTCAGTAGAGGCAAATTGTTTTAATGTGAGTACTAACCTCTCTAATCAGTTTATGATGAGTTATGTATGAAGGGAGTTTTCAAGTGTGCGAAGGAAGATGATGAAAGAAGATCCGGGAATGTCAAACGCTCAAGCTTGGGGCTGCCCCCATGCATACCAAATAAATATTCAAGGAGACTCAAGCGTCTAAGCTTGGGGATGCCCCCGTGCATCCCCTTCTCCATTAACAATCATCAGTTTGTCCATCGTTCCACTATATTTTTATCACTTCATGCGTTATGTGCTTTGCTTGGAGCGTCTTGCTCTTTACTCTCTTCAGTTTTATTTACCTTTGTTTATTGTTCATAACAAGGTAGAACCCATCTTTCTTTGTGTGGGTGAGAAACACGCTCCACTTAAACTAGAACACATCATACCATTTCCATGCTTATCTTTCTTTTGTTGTGTGTTCTTTATCTTTTCGTAGTTGTTGTCATGTTTAGCTCTGGTGCTTTCATGCTTATCTTTTTAAGAGATTTTGTTTAGTTTGTTCCTGGAACTCTCTTTAGTTTTCATGTTTATCTTGTTTAGAGAGTTCGTTGTTGCACTGAGTTGTGTCTTTACTTGAAGTAGGTAATTGAGGTTGTTATTCAATTTTAGTAGTAACTTGCAATAGTTTTGAGTTATTGTTGTAAGTAATGTTTCAACTTTTGGTGTCAAGAGCTCTAGAATATTAGTGATACATGTCGTATTTTGGGCAATCCGTGTTTATTTTCAAAAAACTACAAAAACTAGTTGAGAACTCTTGCTACTAGATGGATCACTAATCTTTGGACAAATCGGATATTAGAGTACACTCACGTACCATGAGTTGAGGATGAACAAGGATAACCAAACCCCGTACAGTCCTCCTCGGGGTACTTGTATCTTTGTGAACCTTCTAATTAGATTGAGAGTTACCGATAATAAGTGCATGAGTTCTTCGGACTAATGTATGTATTGAAAGTTGACACTTCCACCTCCTCATATTTGCTAGCCTCTTCGGTACCCTACATTTCCCTCTTCTTACTCCGAGAGTTGGCGTCCACCTCGCCAGTGCATCCAAACCCTTGGCATGATACGCTTTGTCATCGTAAACCTCTTTACATCTTTCGACAAAAAATCCACCATACCTACCTATCAAGGCATTTTAATAGCCTGTTCGAGATATATTGCCATGCAACATCCACCTTTTCATGACTTGATCTTCATGTCATATATGTTCGTGCTACACTGGCAGAGGCATACATTTGCATACATCATGATAGCTACATCTTATTTATGCTGAGTACTTTTGTAAAGTCTGAAAGATCTTCTATACTCCTTGTAAAATAGAGTGTTGCCCTTAAGTGAGTAAAAGATCCCAAAGATGACAATTTAAAAGATCCCAAAGAGAACAAATGAGAGAGAAATATAAAAAGCCATTGAGGCCACCAAAAAATTACAAAAAATAGAAAAAGAGAAAAAGAAAATAAAAAGAGAGAAGGGGAAAACACTACTATTCCTTTTGAGAGATCCACACTCGTACTCCCTCTTATACCTTGTGCTCTGTAGAGATGATCATATATGCATATAGCTATGTGGGGACCTTCACACTTTAGAACTTGGCTTGTATATTCCAATGATGAGCCTCCTCAAATGAGCTCTAGGTCTTCTTGAGAAAGCAAGTTGGATGCACCCCCATTAGTTCCATTGGAGAGCTTTCCGTAGCTCATATGTGCATCCGTTGCATGGCAATACCTACTCCTCCCATCATATCTATCATTTGGCTTTCTCTTGCCTATGATTGTCCTCATTAATTTGAGCCTTTCACACCTTTTTGTCTTCCTCCTCCACCATTTCTCTCTTTGCCATCCTAAGTGTCAATTTTCGTTCTTACGCTCATCCATTGCATGAGTGCTCAAAATATCTAAAGGGAGTGGATCAAGTTGACTTGTACCTGGCTAGTGGTCTGGGGACGAGTCAAGATAAGATTCCAAAGAATACTAAGTGTGAAACTTTAGTAGATTGAGTTCTCAATAAATGAATATTTTTCTCTCTTGTATTCCCATCCTCCACTTCTTGCACGGAAACACCATTTGGAGACATTCAAGTCACGGACAGCGAGACCTCTTGCACCTTTATGTTCTTATGTTGCTTGTTTCAATGCTAATATAGACTCTTGACTGTTATGACTTGAATTGAATTACATGACTTGATTGCTTTACTTAAAAGTTCTTATATGGTTGGTAGCATGTCACCATAGAAATTATTCTTGTTATCATTTACCTACTCGAGGACGACCAGGAATTAAGCTTGGGATGTTGATACGTCCCAAACGTATCTATAATTTCTGCTTGCTCCATGCATGTTTTGTGTGATATTGCTATGCTTTTGATACACTTTTGATCATATTTGGACTGACGTATTAACTCACTTGATCTTATCTAGTATAATCCCCGAGACCAAGGTGACAGCTGTCTATTGGACATGGATTAGAAGAATATTTTCATGAGTAATTTCCTCTTTTGTGTGTTGATTGAAGATTTAGAGTCTCTTGGTGCTTGTCTTTGACTATCCTTGACATATGTTGTGGTGATTGTGGTACTCTCTTTGGATGGCCGCGGTGACATTGGGAAATCCATAGATTGAGAACTACAAACTTTGAGGTGTGCTTTTGTAGATCTACATAATTCTCGTCCTCTCTTGACCACAAAGGAATGACCTCCGAGTGCGTCTCCATTGCATGTTTTATGGGAAATATCATGTGATTAGACTATGTTAAATTTGTAGAGAGTTTCCACTAGTGAAAGTATGAAGCCTAGTCCTTGTTTCCACCATTGCAATATCGTTTGTGCTCACGTTTACCACTTGTTTCCTTGCTGCACTTTTTATTACAGATTTATATTACTTTGTTTTGCCACACCTACCACCCATAATTTACCATCTCTTCGCCGAACTAGTGGACCTATACAACTCCTAGTTGTATTAGGTGTGTTGGGGACACAAGAGACTTCTTGTATCTTAATTGCAGGGTTGCTTGAGAGAGACCATCTTCAACCCCTACTTCCCTGAGTTCGATAAACCTTAGGTCATCCACTTGAGGTAAATTGCTAATGTCCTACAAACCTCTGCGCTTGGAGGCCCAACATAGTCTACAAGAGTAGAAGCGTGCATAGACGTCAAGCTATTTCTGGCGCCGTTTCCGGGGAGGTAAGCATTAAAGGTATATCTTTAAATCTTGCAATTAAATATTTTCGTTTCTTGTTTTTATTTTCAATATTTAGGCTTATGGAAAACAAAAAATATATTATGAGAGAGCTTTATGAGCTCTACCTTGAGTTGGGACATGAAGTGTTTGAAGAGAAAATAAAAAAGCCTATGGAGCTTTACTATTTGCACAACACTCATGATAGTAGCAATGTTATTAGTATGTCTTCTTTGATTAGCTTTGATCCTAATGATATGCAAAGTTATAAGCTTGGGGATGCTACGTTTTATGAAGATGATCTTTTTAGCCCCCCAAGTTTTGATGAGGAAATTTATTTTGATGATACTTTGCCTCCTATCTATGGTGATTATTGTGATGACACTTATGCTATAAAGAATAAATGTTTGCAAGTGTATCATGATAAGAATGAGTCATGTGATAGCTATTTTCTTGAGTTTGCTCCCACTATTACTAATGAGAAGGATTTTTATTATGTGGGGAGTAACAAATTTTCTATGCTTGTGGATCATGATAAGAATTTTTTATGTGACACTTATATTGTTGAGTTTATTCATGATCCCACTGAAAATTATTATGAGAGGGGAACATATGCTTATAGATATTTCAATAATATGAAGTTTCCTCTCTTTATGTTGAAGGTTTTGAAGTTGCACTTATTTTGCTTTCCTATGCTAATATCTTTATGCTTCAATGAGTTATTTCTCTACAAGATCCCTTTGCAAAAGAAGTATATTAGACTTAAATGTGTTTGGTATTTGCTTATGTATGCTCTCTTTTGTGCTGCAACTCTTATTCCTACGAGAGCATCATTAAAATCTTAAGCCTATATTTATGGCTATAAAGAAAAAGCTCTAGGGAGACAACCCTTGTTATCTTTATTTTGAGTTTTTACTTTCAGTTTTTAGTTGTCTTGATGGTTGTTACTACTGTAGCAACATCATTGTATCTTTATTTTCAATCTTTGTGCCAAGTCTAGCCTCCGATTGCAAGAAAGTTCAAAAGTCGTGACATGCTGTCCAGAAAACACATTCTGTCCTTGGACGAAAAAATTAGCCTAAAATCACCAGATCATCTTTTTGATCTGATTTGTTATGACAACGTGCTCCATACAATTGAATTTCGAGTGTCTGTTCTAAGTTTTTTGATTCGAGTTGTAGAAGTACCCCAAAAAAATTCTTTACTACCTCATGTTCTGTTTTTCACAGATTCTGCCACGTTTTGTCTCTACTAAGTTTTGCAAACATTAAGCTTGCTTTTTCTTTGCAAAAACCTTATGGAAATCTTGAGAAACAGTAGCTCTTCAAGAATATCTTTATATCCAGTGGGGAAAAATATTTTATTAAGGGTATTAACCTCTTTAATCAGCTTATGATGAGTTATGTATGAAGGGAGTTTTCAAGTGTGCGATGGAAGATGATGAAAGAAGATTCGGGAGTGTCAAGCGCTCAAGCTTGGGGATGCCCCCATGCATCCCCAATAAATATTCAAGGAGACTCAAGCGTCTAAGCTTGGGGATACCCCCGTGCATCCCCTTCTCCATCAACAATCATCAGTTCGTCCTTCGTCTCACTATATTTTTATCACTTCATGCGTTATGTGCTATGCTTGGAGCGGCTCGCTCTTAGCTTTTATTTTTAGTTTTCTTTAGATTTTCTTGATGTTCATAACAAGATAGATCCCGTTTTACTTTTTGTGGGAGAGAAACACGCTCCACTATCAAAATCTAAAACACATCATATGATTCTTCATGCCTATCTTTTTGCTGTTGTGTGTTCTTTATCTTTTCGTACCTACTACCATGTTTAGTTTTAGTCTTAGTTTGTCTTTAGCAAGAGCCTTGGATTTAGTTTAGTTTATTGCTGGAACTCTCTTTAGTTTTCATGTTTATCTTGTTAAGAGAGTTGGTTGTTGCACTGAGTTGTGTCTTGTCTTGAAAGTAGGTAATTGAGGTTGCTATTTAATTTTTGTAGTAACTTGCAATAGTTTTGAGGTATTGTTGTGAGTAATGTTTGAACTTTTGGTGTCAAGAGCTCTAGCCTATTAGTGATAGGTGTTGTATTTTGGGCAATCTGTGTTTATTTTCAAAACCTAGAAAACTAGTTGAGAAATCTAGCTACTAGATGGATCACTAATCTTTGGAGGGATTGGATATTAGCCTATACTCACGTACCATGAGTCGAGGATGCTCAAGTATAACATAACCCACATACACTCCTCCTCGGGGTACTTGTCTCTTTGTTAACCTCCTTATTAGATTGAGAGTTACCGTAAAAAGTGCATGAGTTCTTCGGACTAATGTAAGTATTGAAAGTTGACACTTCCACCTCCTCATTTTTGCTAGCCTCTCCCGTGTCGTGCATTGACTTCTTCTCACTCCGAGAGTTAACGTCCACCTTCGCCGGTACATCCAAACCCTTGGCATGATACGCTCTGTCATCATAAAACTCCTTATATCTTTCCTCAAAACAGCCACCATACCTACCTATCAATGCATTTCCATAGCCTTTCCGAGATATATTGTCATGCAACTTCCACCTCTTCATGACTTGATCTTCATGGAATACATGTTCCTGCTACACTGGCAACGACATACATTCCATACATCATGATAGCTACATCTTCTTTATGTTTGAGTACCTTGTAAAGTGTGAAGATCTTCTATACCTTCTTGTAAAATAGAATGTTGCCCTTAAGTGAGGAAAAGATCCCAAAGAGGATAGATTTAAAAGATCCCAAAGAGGACAAATGAGAGTTGAATAGAAAGAGCCATTGAGGCCACCAAAAAATAAAAAAATAAAAAAAGAGAAAAAGGAAATTAAAAGAGACTAAGGGGAAACACTAATATCCTTTTGAAAGATCCATACTCGTACTCCCTCTTATCTTGTACTCCATAGAGATGATCATTTATGCATATAGCTATGTGGGGACCTTCACACTATAGAACTTGGCTTGCATATTCCAAGGATGAGCCTCCTCAAACGAGCTCTAGGTCTTCATGAGCGAGCAAGTTAGATGCACCCCCACTAGTTACGTTGGAGAGCTTTTCTTAGCTCATATGTGCATCTGTTGCATGGCAATCCCAACTCCTCACATCATATATATCATTTGGGTTTCCCGCCTATGATTGTCCTCATTCATGTGAGCCTTTCTCACCCTTTTTGTCTTCCTCCTCCACCATATCTCTCTCTTTTCCATCCTAAGTGTCAACTCTCGTGCTTACGCTCATCCATTGCATGAGTTCTCAAAATATCGAAAAGGAGTGGACCAAATTGACTTGTACCTGGCTAGTGGTCTGGCGACGAGTCAAGATAAGATTCCAAAGAAGACCAAGTGTGAAACTTTAGTAGATTGAGTTCTCAACAAAAAAATATTTTTTTCTCGTATTCCCTATCCCCCTTCTTGCAGGCAAACACCATTTGGAGACATTCGAGTCACGGACATCGAGAGCTCTTGCACCTAATGTTCTTTCGTTGCTTGTTTCAATGCTAATATAGACTCTTGCATGTTATGACTTGAATTGAATCACATACCTTGATTTCTTTACTTTTCACAGTCCTTATATGGTTGCTAGCATGTCACCACAGAAATTACGTCTGTTATCATTTACCTACTCAAGGACGAGCAGGAATTAAGCTTGAGGATGTTGATACGTCCCAAACGTATCTATAATTTCTGCTTGCTCCATGCATGTTTTGTGTGATATTGCTATGATCTAGATACACTTTCATACACTTTCGATCATATTTGGACTAACTTATTAACTTAGTGCACCCCAGTGTTAGTTCCTGTTTTCTGCTGTTTTTCTATTTCAGGTTTCCCCCATATTAAAAGTGTTCCAAAAATTCGGGAAAAATCAGATAAAAAATCAGCGTTCCTAAAGCTTCCAGATTCATCGATGAAGGGTCAGAGGGCCCCCACTTGGTGCCTAGGCAGCCACCCCGCGCGGCCTAGGGCTTGGACGCGCCGGGTGGCCTCGTGGGCGACTGGGACCTCCCCTGGTGGCCCCCCTTGGCTCTTATTTATACACCCATCGTAAAAACCCTGAGTCCAGACCCTTTTCTCCAGAATCAATTCCGATCTCCGCCGCCATCACCGACAAGCTTCGGGGGACCAGAATTCCTGTGTCGGCAACCTGCCGAGATGGGGAAGTGCCCCCGGATTCATCTCCATCGAAGTTGCTTCCTCCCTCCATGAAGCGGGAGTAGTTCCTCCTCGGGGCTGAGGTTTCTACCAGTAGCTATATGGTCAATTCTCTCTCCCATGATGTGATCTTCGTTGTGATCATAGGCTATGTTAATCTAGGGTGATCCCATGATGTTTCCCCCTCTTCTATGTTTTGGATTTGATGTACTCACTTGATCTTATCTAGTATAATCCCCGAGACCAAGGTAACAGCGTTCTATTGGACATGGATTAGAAGAATATTTTCATGAGTAATTTCTTCTTTTGTGTGTTGATTGAAGATTGAGAGTCTCTTGGTTCTTGTCTTTGACTATCCTTGAGATATGTCGTGGTGATTGTGGTACTCTCTTTGGATGGCCGCGGTGACATTGGGAAATCCATAGATTGAGACCTACGAACTTTGGGGTGTTCTTTTGTAGCCCTACAAAATTCTCGTCCTCTCTTGACCACAAAGGAATGACCTCTGAGTGCGTCTCCATTACATGTTTTATGGGAAATATCATGTGATGTAACGACCCGATCCCGAATGGGACCAAGTCTCTGTGATCTGTGCCAGTCCCTGGATCAATTTGCTGGCACTCACAGTACTCGATGAATAACAGAATAAATCACATGTATTTTATTACATTGGAGAGTTCAAAATAAAGAAAATAAAATACAATAGTATGGCTTAAGGCCATCAAAACTGCGGAAGCAATAGTAGTAGTAGTGGTCCATCCGACTCCACGGCAAAACGTTGAGTATAGGACAATAACCTATTCGCACCTTAGTCACCGTCAGAGTAATCTGCAACAATCGTACAGCCCAAATAGGGTCAGTACTTTGAATGTACGGCAAGTCATACCAAGGAGAAGAAAATGAAGTCCTACAATACATGCATTTGGCTGGTGGAGCTTCTACGTTTCAATTTGCATAAAGCTAAAATTTTCCCTATAGAAAGAATGTTCCTAAAAATAATCTCAATAAAGCACAAGACAACCCATGGTAATTATGCCCAAAATGATTAATTAAAGATGATGAGATTTCTCAAAATTACCATAGCTAGAATGCTCAAATTGTCCAATACCGGGGACTCGGCTAATCGATTAGATTTATATGCTCTGCAGAGGTTTGTGCACTTTTCCCCACAAGACTCGACCACCTCCATTGGTATTCGCCACACTACACTTTGTATGGAAATAGGAAGGTCGAGACATGGTCTTTTAGAAGAGTTTCCCTTACTCTGGCGGTGCCCATCCCACCTACCGACACTACGTTCGTAGCACCACCTAGCAAGAGTCACTACTACTAATTAACCAAGCCAGAGCCCATAATGGCTTGTGGCTGCACACGTAAGCTTCTAGAAAATGACAATATGATAAAATCCCTTTAAGCCTGGGTGGCTTTCCGCAGTGATCCCTGGCCATCTCCAGGTCACTTAGGCATCTCCACTGGTTCCTCCAGGGTGCCTCCAACCATTCCACCCAGGTAGTTCATTGAGTTTAACTTGGTCCTGATTTACTACAAAGTCACTCATCTCATCGTGAATTCACTCCCCAATCCACGTCTACAATAGCATAGCACTACAATTTCCTACACGATGGTGACAAGTTAAACCTACCACAAATTGAACTACTGGGTTTGCGAGAAAGTAAACTTCTACTTATGCATTCTAAGAAAGGGGTACTACATGCAATAAAACATAGGTAAGGTGGAAAATGATCAAAGGTAGACTTGCCTGGCTGCTGCTGGTCAAACTCTAAGGACTGGAAATATTCTGCTTCGCACTCGGGGCAATCTAACGCAAATAAACAAGTGCATCCAATCAAAACATAATACAAAATAAAACGAAAACAATGCTTCGACAAACTTGGAAAATAAAGAATAAATAAAGTTTTTTTTTTTTGTAAAACATAACAAAATTTGTGTGAAACTTGTTGATGAAAGTCCTAAGTGATATAGATAATTTAGGTTTCGATTGCAAAAAAATAATCGGTCAAAACCGAGTTACGGTTATAAAATTATGGTCAAACGAAGTTTGAATTTAAATACATTCAAACTCATTTTTTTTTACTTCCAAAAATTCTAAAAATACGTTTCCACGCGATAGCGGGATAAAAATAAATAAAATAAAATAAACGCGGGATTTGGTTTCTTCTAAAACTAATAAACGAGTAACAAAAATATATAGCTAAAACAAGACTAGGGGTAAAATTTTAATCTAGTGAGTGCTCAAAAAAAAACATTTTTTTTTTCATCTTCTTCTACATAGGAAGAAACGTACACGTACTGTACGTGGCCGTCGGCGTCTTCTTCGTGGGGCGGCGGCTCCGGCGGGGATTGGCGGCGAGGGACGTGTCGGGGAGGGGCGGCTCGGCGTGGGGAAGCGCGGGGTGGTGGCGGCGGTCTCCGGCTTGGCTACGACGTGGCGGGGCGGCGACGAACTCCGGCGAACTCCGCTGGACGCGCGAGCTCCGGGACGCTGCTGTGGTGCACGAGAAGAGACAAAAGTTTGTCCATGAGGTGCGCAACGACGAGGGCAACCGATTTTTAGAGTTTGGGGTCTCAAGACGGCTTACCGGCGACGTGATCGACGCCGAGGCGGAGCTTGACCGGCGAACTTCGGCGAGGAAATACGCGAGCTACGGTGCGGCTTTGGGCAAGATTTTTGGGGCTTTGGACGAGTGGGAGGAGGGGCACGAAGGGGTGACTTATATAGGGGGAGGGGGTGTCCAGATTCGTGCTCCCGGCGACGAAAACCGGCAAGTGCGAAAATTCCGGCGAACTCTTTAATGGGGGATTAATGGGGGCTTTAATGGTGTCGGGGCGGAGAAGGAAGGTGCGGGGTATACGGGGAAGGAAGGAAGGAAGGAACGGAGGTAACGCGACATGGCGACATGGCCGGGCGTGGCCGGCGCTGCAGCGCCGCTGCTGCTGCGCTGTGTGCGCTGCGTGCGCATGCATGCACGTACATGCACGTACGGGAAGAGGACGAGGCGCTGGTAGCCTGGCTGCTGGCCGGCCAGCTGGCTGGCCTGGCGGCCAATTGTTTTTTTTTTTTTTTTACAAAATAATACGTAATAAATTTAAAAAAAAATCTTATAAATATATAAGAAAATACTGTAAATTTTCCTTGTTAAAATAAAATACTATAAAAATATATTTTAAAAATAAGTTTAATAAAACTCTAATAAAACCTCAACAAATATATATATTTTTTTCCATAAAGCCTAGGATAAATATTCCTAGCTCAATGCAATTTTATAAAATGCGAAAATTTATTCATAAAGTCATTTTGGAAAATTTAATAAATTCCAAAAGGAATTTTAGGATTTATTAAATTCCCGAAATGCTTTATTAAAATAAAATAAATGCTCCAATATTTTTTTAACCCTTTTTTTATGTTGAAGAAGTCATGTTATCTTCTCTCTTGATTTTTATTGGGTTAAAATAAATTGGAAAGAAAATCCAAAAGATCCAATATGCAAATGAAAAAAAAAAGTATGCACAAATGATTCTATTAACATCCAAATTTTACAAAAATTGGGATGTTACATGTTATTAGACTATGTTAAATTTGTTGAGAGTTGCCACTAATGAAAGTATGAAGCCTAGGCCTTGCTTCCACCATGGCAATACCGTTTGTGCTCACGTTTACCACTTGTTTCCTTGCTGCACTTTTTATTACAGATTTATATTACTTTATTTTGCCACACCTACCACCCATATTTTACCATCTCTTCGCCGAACTAGTACACCTATACAGCTCCTAGTTGTATTAGGTGTGTTGGGGACACACGAGACTTCTTGTATCTTAATTGCAGGGTTGCTTGAGAGAGACCATCTTCAACCTCTACTTCCTTGAGTTCGATAAACCTTAGGTCATCCACTTGAGGTAAATTGCTGATGTCCTACAAACCTCTGCGCTTGGAGGCCCAACATAGTCTACAAGAGTAGAAACGTGCGTAGACATCACCTGCACAAACACAAATAATTGCTCCCAACGAAGTTCAGAGAGGTTTTCAATCTCTCCGGTCTTGTTGTTTACAAAGGATCAAAACACAAGGGGTAATGATAATGATAGCAGCTGAAAGTAAAAGAAGAAAAATAAATAAGCGTGTAAACAATGATGAGAATATGGATCGGGGTCCCATGATGTTCACTAGTGATGTCTCTCTCCCAAAAGACGATAAAACTGCTATGCGAGGTAAACAAATTACAGATGGGAAATTGAAAGGATTATAAACGCACCGCAATGCTAACTATGCTACAAAAGAAAGGAAGAGGCTCAAAAGCATGTGCGGTACGCCAAAATAAGTAGATCGAAATCCAACTGCATCTACTACTAATCATCTACCTTGAGATATCTATCCAGAACATCTCGCTGGTATTAAGTTGCAAGCCCCACCCAAAGTGTAAACCCAAAGCAACAGACAACTGCATTAAAAATAACTTTGCGTAAAGTAAACAATCCTTGCAACCGCGGTTACAAGGACCATTGATTTCCCCCTTGTGGCAACAGCACATCCCCTAGACTCATGTTTCTGTCACTCAAGCGTGTCATTAGGGGGAATGAAAACCACAATTGAGCATAACGTTCCCTCTTGGAGTTACTACCTACAACTTGGCCAAAGCAATAAACAGCAACGGAGAACATGCAAGAATTACTTAGGAACAAAAATATAAAAGATAAGAACATAATATATTACTCTATCACAATCTGAACATAATCTCATAATCCATCAGATCCCATCAAACTCAGCATAGCAACAGCAGAAAGATTACATATGTGCCTCGATCATGTAGGGAAGCTCACGAGGTCTAAACCATGAAGAACAAAGAGGGGAGGAGAACATCACATAGCTACTGATCATGGACCCATGATCCAAAGGAAACTACTCACGGCACATCCGGGAAGCGTCCAAGGTGAAAAGGGGAAGCTCCCGAAGGTCGATCCTCCCTCCGGCAGGGTGCCGGGAATAAGTCTACTGGCGCTCCCGATCTTGGAAGCGCGGCGGCAGGGGAAAAGAAGAGAGATTGCCAAAAGGGGTTCTGTCTTCGGGAGTTGCACGTCACGGGAGATATATAGGCGAAGGGGGGCAGCCAGGGGGGCACCAGGGGTCCAGGCGCCCCCTGGCGCGGCCAAGCCCTAGGACGCGCCAGGTGGCCGCCTGGGCCCCTGGTGGGTCCCACCTAGTCCCCCCTTCGGGACTCCGGAAGGTTCCTTCATGCTGATTTTTTATCTGATATTTCCCGAATTTTTGGAGCACTTTTAATATGGGGGGAAACTGAAATAAAAACAGAAGAAAATAGAAACTAGAACTGGGGTGCACTGAGTTAATAGGTTAGTCCAAATATGATCAGAAGTGTATGAAAGTGTATGTAGATCATAGCAATATCACACAAAACATGCATGGAGCAGGCAGAAATTATCGATACGTTTAGGACGTATCAACATCCCCAAGCTTAATTCCTGCTCGTCCTCGAGTAGGTAAATGATAACAAGTATAATTTCTGTGGTGACATGCTAGCAACCATATAAGAACTTTGAAAAGTAAAGCAATCAAGGTATGTGATTCAATTCAAATCATAACATGCAAGAGTCTATATTAGCATTGAAATAAGTAACAAAAAAACATTAGGTGCAAGAGCTCTCGCTGTCCGTGACTCAAATGTCTCCAAATGGTGTTTGCGTGCAAGAAGATGGATAGGGAATACGAGAAAAAAGTTTTTTTTTTGTTGAGAACTCAATCGCCTAATGTGTCACACTTGGTGTTCTTTGGAATCTTATCTTGACTTGTCCTAGACCACTAGACAGGTACAAGTCAATTTGATCCACTCATTTTCGATATTTTGAGCACTCATGCAATGGATGAGCGTAAGCACGAGAGTTGACTCTTAGGATGGAAAAGAGAGAAATATGGTGGAGGAGGAAGTTCAAAATGATGGGAAAGGGTCACATCAATGAGGACAGTCATAGAAGAGAAGGCCAAATGATAGATATGATGTAAGGAGTAGGGATTGCCATGCAACGGATGCACACATGAGCTAAAAAGCTCTCCAATGGAACTAGTGTGGGTGGATCTAACTTGCTCGCTCATGAAGACCTAGAGCTCTTTTTAGGAGGCTCATCCTTGGAATATGCAAGCCAAGTTCTATAGTGTGAAGGTCCGCACATAGCTATATGCATGAATGATCATCTCTATGGAGTACAAGGATAAGAGGGAGTACTAGTGTGGATCTTTCAAAAGGATAGTAGTGTTGCCCCTTTCTCTCTTTTTATTTCTTGTTTTCTATTTTTTTCTATTTTTTGGTGGCCTCAATGGCTCTTTCTATTTAACTCTCATCTGTCCTCTTTGGGATCTTTTATTTTGTCCACTTTGGGATCTTTTCCTCACTCAAGGGCAACACTCTAATTTACAAGAGGGTATAGAAGATCTTTCACACTTTACAAGGTACTCATATAAAAAAGAAGATGTACCTATCATGATGTATGCAATGTATGCTGTTGCCAGTGTAGCAGGAACATGTATGCCATGAAGATCAAATCATGAAGAGGTGGAAGTTGCATGGAAATATATCTCGGAAAGGGTATTGAAATGCCTTGATAGGTAGGTATGGTGGTGATACAGGAGATAACTTCTCGCCCCCGTTGGTTACCCCAAGTGGAAGGTGAGATGTAGATAGCGGCAAATTTCCCTTAGAAAAATGCTAAGGTTGAGTATCGTCTAGGAGGACTCCAACAGATACAAGTAGGTGGTGAAGTGAACAATGGCGTCGTTCACAACCGAGGTTGCTAACTTCACCTGGACCTGCACACACACAGATAGCTTTCCTTCCCAACGAGTACAGAGGAGTTGTCAATTCCTCCGGCCTTGTTGTTTACGAAGGATAAAACGCACGGGATAATAATGATATATAGTGATAGCTACTGAAAAGTAAATACTGAAAGTAAATTGATAGTGTAAACAGTGGTGGAAGTATGGACCGGGATCTCATGATGTTCACTAGTGATGTCTCTGTCCCAAAAGACGATAAAATAGCCATGCGAGGTAAACAAATTACAGTTGGGCAATTGACAGGATTATGTGCGCAAACCAATGCTAATTATGCAAAACAGAAAGGAAGAGGCTCAAAAGCACGGGCGGTACGCCAAGACAAGTAGACCGAAATCCATCTACATCTACCCACTAATCATCCACCTTGAGATATCTATCCAGAACATCTCGCTGGTATTAAGTTGGGAATCCCACCCAAAGTGTAAACTCAAAGCAACGGGCAACTGCATTAAAGAACTTTGCGCAAAGTAAACAATCCTTGCACCCACAAGTACAAGCACCGTTGTTTCCCCCCTTGTGGCAAAAACACATCCCCTAGACTCATGTTTCTCTCACTCAAGCTAGTCATCGGGGGGCATGAACCCACAATCATGCATAACGCTCCCTCTTGGAGTCACTACCTACTACTTGGCCAAAGAAATAAACAGCAACGGGGAACATGCAAGAGTTACTCAAGAACATAAATATAAAATAAGAGAATCAAATATATAACTCAATCACAATCTGAACATAATCTCATAATCCATCGGATCCCAGCAAACTCAGCATAGCAACATCAGAAAGATTACATATGTGCCTCGATCATGTAGGGCAGCTCACGAGGTCTAATCCATGAAGAACAAAGAGGGGAGGAGAACATCACATAGCTACTGATCATGGACCCATGGTCCAATGTGGACTACTCACGGTTCATCCGGGAAGCATCCATGGTGGTGGAGAAGCTCCCGGAGGTGATTCCTCCCTCCGGCAGGGTGCCGGGAAGAGGTCTTCTGGTGCTCTCAATCTTGGAAGCGCGACGGCGGTGGAATAGAGGAGAGATCGCGAAAAAGGGTTCCGTCCCCGAGGGTTTCTCGTCACGGGGAATAAATAGGCGAAAGGGGGCAGCCAGAGGTGGGCCAGGGGCTCCAGGCGCCCCCCTGGCGCGGCCAGGGGCCTGGCCGTGCCCTCTGGCCGCTTGCCCCCCTGGCTCCCCTCTGGCCCCTCCTGGGCTCTTCGCGAAGCTTCCGGTACGCTGATTTTTCCTATATTTTTCTCGGAATTTTTCTGGTACTTTTAATAAGGGGGAAACCTGAAATAGAAAAACAGCAGAAAATAGGAACTGGCACTGGGGTGCACTGAGTTAATATGTTAGTCCAAATATGATCAAAAGTGTATGGAAGTTCATCAATACCATAGCAATATCAAACAAAAGAGGCATGGAGCAAGCAGAAATTATAGATACGTTTTTGACGTATCAACATCCCCAAGCTTAATTCCTGCTTGTTCTCGAGTAGGTAAATGATAACAAGCATAATTTCTGTGGTGACATGCTAACAACCATATAAGAACCTTCTAAGTAAAGCAATCAAAGCATGCAATTCAGTTCAAGTCATAACAGGAAAGAGTCTATATCTAGCATTGAAAAAAGCAACATAAGAACATAAATGTGCATGAGCTCTCGCTGTCCATGACTCGAATGTCTCCAAATGGTATTTGCGTGCAAGAAAAGGGGATAGGGATATACGAGAAAAAAGTATTTTTATTGTTGAGAACTCAATCTACTAAGGTGTCACACTTGGTCTTCTTTGGAATCTTATCTTGACTCATCCCCAGACCACTAGCCAGGTACAAGTCAAAATGATCCACTCCTTTTCGACATTTTGAGCACTCATGCAATGGATGAGCGTAAGCAAGAAAGTTGACACTTAGGATGGCAAAGAGAGAATATGGTGGAGGAGGAAGACAAAAAGGTGTGAAAGGCTCACATCAATGAGGACAATCATAGGCGAGAGAAAGCCAAATGATAGATATGATGTGAGGAGTAGGGATTGCCATGCAATGGATGCACATATGAGCTAAAAGCTATCCAATGGAACTAATGGGGGTGCATCCAACTTGCTTTCTCAAGAAGACCTAGAGCTCATTTGAGGAGGCTCATCATTGGAATATACAAGCCAAGTTTTATAGTTTGAAGGTCCCCACATAGCTATATGCATGACTGATAATCTCTATGGAGTACAAGATATAAGAGGGAGTACGAGTGTGGATCTCTCAAAAGGAATAGTAGTGTGCCCCCTTCTCTCTTTTTATTTATTTTTCTCTTTTTTCTATTTTTTTGTATTTTTTGGTGGCCTCAATGGCTCTTTCTATTTCTCTCATTTGTCCTCTTTGGGATATTTTAATTTGTCCTCTTTGGGATCTTTTCCTCACTTTAGGGCAACACTCTATATATTACAAGAAGTATAGAACATCTTTCACACTTTACAAAGTACTCAAATCATAAAGAAGATTTAACTATCATGATGTATGCAAATGTATGCCTCTGCCAGTGTAGCAGGATATGCAATGATACTAGCGCGTCATGTAGCAATGATTACGGAAAGGCCCCATTAGCATGCGGCTCATCGATCAAGCAAGTAGCATGTATGACATGAAGATCAAGTCGTGAGAAGGTGGATGTTGCATGGCAATGTATCTCGGAAAGGCTATGGAAATGCCTCGATAGGTAGGTATCGTGGTTGTTTTGAGGAAGGATGTAAGGAGGTTTATGATGACAGAGCGTATCATGCCAAGGGTTTGGATGTACCGGCAAAGGTGGACGCTAACTCTCGGAGTGAGAAGAAAGCAATGCACGGCACAAGAGAGGCTAGAAAAATATGGGAAGGTGAAAGTGTCAACTTTCGAATACTCACATTAGTCCGAAGAACTCATGCACTTATTATCGGTAACTCTCAATCTAATAAGGAGGTTTCACAAAGAGACAAGTACCCCGAGGAGGAGTGTATTGGGGTTTGGTTATCCTTGCGCATCCTCGACTCATGGTACGTGAGTGTACTCTAATATTCAACCCCTTAGAAGAGTAGTGATCCATCTAGTAGCTAAACTTCTCAACTAATTTTGTAATCTTTGAAAATAAACACGGATTGCTAAAAATACGACATCTATCACTAATAGGCTAAATCTCTTGACACCAAAAGTCCAAACATTACTCAAAACAATACCTCAAAACTATTGCAAGTTACTACTACAACTGAATAGCAACCTCAATTACCTACTTCAAGTCAAGACACAAAACTCAGTGCTACAGGCAAACTCTCTAAACAAGATAAACATGAAAACTCAAGGGAGTTCCAGCAACAAACTAAACAAAATCTCTTAAAAAGATAAGCATGAAAGCTAAGAGCTAAACATGATAGCAGCTATGAAAAGATAAAGAACACACACATCAAAGATAAGCATGAAAAGTCCTATGTTGTGTTCTAAATTTTGGAAGTGGAGCGTTTTTCTCTCCCACACAAAGAAAGCTGGGCTCTAACTTGTTATGAACAGCAAGCAAAGCTAAAGAAAACTAAAAACAAAACCTAAGAGCGAGACGCTCCAAGAATAGCACATAACGCATGAAGCGATAAAAATATAGTGAAACGAGAGAGGAACTAATAATTGTCGATGGAGAAGGGGATGCACGGGGGCATCCCCAAGCTTAGACGCTTGAGTCTCCTTGAACATTTCTTGGGGATGCATGGGGGAATCCCCAAGCTTGAACGCTTGACACTTCTTAATCTTCTTTCATCATCTTCCCTCGCACACTTGAAAACTCCCTTCATACATAACTCATCATAATCTGATTAGCGAGGTTAGTACCCATAATAAAATAATTTTTTCTCTACTGGAAATAAAGATAAACTTGAATAGATACTGTTTCTCAAGATTTCCAACATGTTTTTTCAAATAAAAAATAAGCTTAAGGTTTGCAAAACGAAGAAAAGGAAAAACAGGACAGAATCTGTGAAAAACAGACCAGTAGGTAGCAACGAATTTTTTAGGAATACTTATTCAACTCAAATCAAAAAACTCAGAACATACGAAAGTTTCGTAATTGTATAGAGCACTCTGTGTAAAAACTTCAGCTCAAAAAGATGAACTGGGATTTTTACCTGATTTTTCTAGTCACGAGGACGGAATCTGTTTTCTGGACAACATGTCACAACTTTCACTTTCCTTGTCGTATGAGGCTATAAAAGACACAAAGCTTGAAAAGTAAAGATACAATGATGTTTCTACAGTAGTAACAATCATCAAGACCACTAAAAACAGAATAAAAACAAAAAGTAAAACCTAAATTCGTTCCGGGCTGCCTCCCGAAAGCGCTTTCTTTTATGCCTTTAAGCTAGGCATGAAGATCATAAAAGATGCTCTCATAAAAATAAGGATTTGAAGCAAAAGAGAGCATCAAGAAGAAAATATGAAACAAATTTAAGCCTAACCCACTTCCTATGCATGGGAAACTTGTAAGAAAATAAATCGTGAAAGCACAAAATAACAAGCATAGGAAGATAAAAGAATAACAACTTCAAAACTTTCAACATGAAGAGAGGTGTTTTTGTAACAAAGTTTCTACAACCAATCTTTCTTCTCTAAAAATAATTTTCCGTAGTATCATGAACAACATCAAGAATATAACTATCACATAAATCATGTTGTTCATGACCTACAAGTACACGTGTATAGTTTTCAACACGGTCTTTAGGAACATAAGATAAATGCAACCCATCACATTGAGCCTTAATAAGAGCATAATTCTCCGGAATATGATTTGGAGATTTCAAAAGGATAATAGGACAATCAAGTGTGGGTGAAATAGAAAAAATTTCATGCTTAACATGAGGAACTATAGAAAGTTCATTTCTTAAGAATCATCCATAGTGGCATCACGGCCATAAGCATAGAAGGCATCAACTTCATCAAAAAGGGATATTTCAAAAGAATCCATAGGATCATAACACTCATATAAGGTAAGATTCAAAGAGTTACTCTCATTAGAAGGTAGACATGGATGGCTCCATTCTTCCTCCTTTTGTTCGTCACTCTCCTCCTCTTTTTCATCCAAGGAGCTTTCAGGTTCAATAATTTCTTCTTCCATAGAGTCCTGCAAAACATTAGTCTCTTCCTTTGGGGGAGAGATTCTCTCAAGATGATCCGTAATATAATAATTTTCATCTTAATTTTTCAAACTATAGTTAACTATAGCAAGACTCTTAGATTTGTAAGGGGCATCATCAATATTTTTAAGAAGAGAAGTAATTTCATAGGCACCCTTATAAGCAACAAATTTTTCTATTTGCTCTGCATCATCAAAATCATAATTTCTCTTAGCATAAGAAGCTAAGGTTTCACCATCATTGTACTCACATTGGAAAGCAAGGTACAAGATTCATCCCTGCAGAAAGATATATTATATACTGAGCACAAGTTTCTAGGATAGTCATACAACTGGTGTATTTGTTTCCATAAGTGTATCCCCTTTTGAGACAAGCGGTGTTCCTTGTACCACTTTTGTTGATCCTCGGTGAATCTTGCATGCCAATAAGATATGGTTTCAATGAAGTCAGACATTGATTGGCAAGTAATGAACTAGACATATGATAACTAATAGCAAGGTAACTGTTTTTTTGATTTTTGATAAAAGACACTAAAGCAAAAACTGAAAGGTAAACTAACAAGACTAAAAAGCAAAAATAAAAGATAGTGTGCAACTCCCCTATCTTGAAGAGTGGAGTCCCTGGCAACGGCGCCAGAAATTTGCTTGATACACGAGATAACTTCTCGCCCCCGTTGGTTACCCCAACTGGAAGGTGAAATGTAGATAGCGGCAAATTTCCCTTAGCAAAATGCTAAGGTTGAGTATCGTCCAGGAGGACTCCAACAGATACAAGTAGGTGGTGAAGTGAACAATGGCGTCGTTCACAACGGAGGTTCCTAACTTCACCTGGACCTGCACACACACAGATAGCTTCGCTTCCCAATGAGTACAGAGGAGTTGTCAATTCCTCCGGCCTTCTTGTTTACGAAGGATAAAACGCACGGGATAATAATGATATATAGTGATAGCTACTGAAAAGTAAATACTGAAAATAAATTGATAGTGTAAACAATGGTGGAAGTATGGACCGGGATCTCATGATGTTCACTAGTGATGTCTCTGTCCCAAAATACGATAAAATAGCCATGCGAGGTAAACAAATTACAACTGGGCAATTGACAGGATTATGTGCGCAAACCAATGCTAATTATGCAAAACAGAAAGGAAGAGGCTCAAAAGCACGGGCGGTACGCCAAGACAAGTAGACCGAAATCCATCTGCATCTACCCACTAATCATCCACCTTGAGATATCTATCCAGAACATCTCGCTGGTATTAAGTTGCGAATCCCACCCAAAGTAAACTCAAAGCAACAGACAACCGCATTAAAGAACTTTGCGTAAAGTAAACAATCCTTGCACCCGCAAGTACAAGCACCGTTGTTTTCCCCCTTGTGGCAACAACACATCCCCTAGACTCATGTTTCTGTCACTCAAGCTAGTCATCGGGGGGCATGAACCCACAATCATGCATAACGCTCCCTCTTGGAGTCACTACCTACTACTTGGCCAAAGCAATAAACAGCAACGGAGAACATGCAAGAGTTACTGGACAAAATAAATATAAAAGAAGAGAATCAAATATATAACGCAATCACAATCTGAACATAATCTCATAATCCATCGGATCCCAGTAAACTCAGCATAGCAATAGCAGAAAGATTACATATGTGCCTCGATCATGTAGGGCAGCTCACGAGGTCTAATCCATGAAGAACAAAGAGGGGAGGAGAACATCACATAGATACGGATCATGGACCCATGGTCCAAGGTGGACTACTCACGGTTCATCCGGGAAGCATCCATGGTGGTGGAGAAGCTCCCGGAGGTGATTCCTCCCTCCGGCAGGGTGCCGGGAAGAGATCTTCTGGTTCTCTCGATCTTGGAAGCGCAACGGCGGCAGAACAGAGGAGAGATCGCGAAAAAAGGGTTCCGTCCCCGAGGGTTTCTCGTCACGGGGAATAAATAGGCGAAAGGGGGCAGCCAGAGGTGGGCCAGGGGCTCCAGGCGCCCCCCTGGCGCGGCCAGGGGCCTGGTCGCGCCCTCTGGCCGCCTGGGCCCCCCCGGCTCCCCTCTGGCCCCTCCTGGGCTCTTCGCGAATCTTCCGGTACGCTGATTTTTCCTATATTTTTCCCGGAATTTTTCTCGTACTTTTAATAAGGGGGAAACCTGAAATAGAAAAACATCAGAAAACAGGAACTGGCACTGGGGTGCACTGAGTTAATAGGTTAGTCCAAATATGATCAAAAGTGTATGGAAGTTCATCAATATCATAGCAATATCACAGAAAAGAGGCATGGAGCAAGCAGAAGTTATAGATACGTTTTGGACGTATTAGGTAGCTGTTTTGAGGAAAGATATAAGGAGGTTTATGCCAAGGGTTTGGCTGTACCGGAGAGGGTGGACGCCAACTCTCGGAGTGAGAAGAAGGCAATGCACGGCACGGGAGAGGCTAGCAAATATGAGGAGGTGTAAGTGTCAACTTTCAATACTTACATTAGTCTGAAGAACTCATGCACTTATTATCGGTAACTCTCAATTTATATGTTTGTTACCAGGTGCAACAAGAGCCAGTCGGTAAGGATAAAATACCCTTTCATATTTGTATGGATTTCTGGAAATGATGATCATAGAGGAGCCCTCTTTACCATTCTGTATAAATGGACTATTCTATTTATATAGATATGGTAGAGGGGCGTATCCAACCCTCTTCGATCCACTAGTTATCACTCATTAGTTTAAGAGTATAGAGCAGTTTGGTAGCTCAGAAGGCTCATAACCTTGGGGTTGCAGGTTCGATTCCCACTACCGGCTCCATAATCCTTCTTTATTATATCTGCATGATATATACATCATCCATTTGTATCTGGATTTTTGGATTTCCTAAAAGAGTTTTGGTCTAATAGTTTTTTTTGAACAAGACAAAAAATAAAAGAAAGAATAAAATATGAAAAAAGCGTCCATTGTCTAATGGATAGGACAGAGGTCTTCTAAACCTTTGGTATAGGTTCAAATCCTATTGGACGCAATCTTATTTCTATCTATTCTTTAATAAGGAGGTTCACAAAGAGACAAGTACCCCGAGGAGGAGTGTATGGGGGTTTGGTTATCCTTGCGCATCCTCGACTCATTGTAAGTGAGTGTATTCTAATATTCGATCCCACCAAAGATTAGCGATCCATCTAGTAGCTAGAGTTCTCAACTAGTTTTTGTTGGGGATTCATGGGGGCATCGCCAATCTTGAGCGCTTGACACTCCCGGGTCTTCTTTCATCATCTTCCATCGCACACTTGAAAACTCCCGTCATACATAACTCATCATAAGCTGATTAGAGAGGTTAGTACCCTTAATAAAATAATTTTCCCCCACTGGATATAAAGATATTCTTGAAAAGCTACTGTTTCTCAAGATTGCCAAAAGGTTTTTTCAAAGAAAAAGCAAGCTTAAAGTTTGAAAAAGTGATGAGAGGCAAAACGTGGCAGAATCTGTGAAAAACAGACCAGCAGGTAGTAGAGAATTTTTTCAGGGTACTTCTGCAACTCAAATAAAAAAACTCAGAACATACGAAAGTTCCGCAATTGTATAGAGCATGTTGTGTGAATAAATCAGCTCAAACAGATGAAATTGTGATTTGATCCGATTTTTTCCGTCAAGAAGACATAATCTGTTTTCTGGACAGCATGTCACAACTTTTGCTTCCCTTGTCATAAGAGGCTATAACTTGGCACAAAGCTTGAAAATAAAGATACAATGATGTTGCTACAGTAGTAACAATCATCAAGACCACTAAAACATAAGTAATAACATCTTGGGTTGCCTCCCAACAAGCGCTTTCTTTTACGCCTTTAAGCTAGGCATAAGGCAAAAGATCAAGTTGTATCAATCGAACCATCATCAAGATCATCAAAAAGCTATTCAATTGTACAACTAGTCTTAAGAGGTCTTTCAAATAAAGGCCTAATAAAGATACTTCTAGGGATAAAATCAAAAGGCGGAAAATCAATGGGAGTTTCATTTATATATTTATCAAAGAGAGGTATTTCTTCCAAAGTTTTCACGGTTTCAACTTCCTTGGCAATGGGTGGATTTGTTTTTTGGGTCGGGGAACCTTAGGGACATAATTGAACTTAGGTTCCTTTCTTGCCGGAGTCTCTACCTTTTTTGGTTTGATTGAGGAGAAAGTAGTTCCTAAAGTATTAATGTTTTCCTCAATCTTATCAATCCTAGAAAGATCCATATCATGGAATTTGATGGTCTCCAAAGTTTTAATAATTTTAAGCATGGAGCTATCAAGTCTATTAAAATTCCCTTGAATCTTGCGATCCAACTCATTTATCCTAGTTATACTTGGTATTTCTAACTATATCTTTTCAAAAAAATTCATAATGTGAGCTAGAGTTATATCTTCTTGTATGCTAGCAACAGGGAGATTTCCAACTAGATTTTCAATAACATTAAGAGACTCCCAAATTGGGGCTTCTAGGAAATTCCCATTGATAGCAGTATCTAATATGAACCTATTTCAAGGAGTAATCCCAACATAAAAATTTCTAAGCAGGATAGTAGTGGTTTGCTTCTTGGTGGCTCTTTTTTGAGAATAATTAATTCTATACCAAGCATATTTTAAACTTTCACCACCTTTTGTTTAAAGGTGAGGACCTCTGTCTCAACAAAGGCAAAAGGACCAGACATAATGACAGTTACTAACAAGATAAAAAAAATTGAGTTTTGATATAAGACACAAAGATAAAAACTGAAAGGTAAATTAACCAGACTAAAAAGTGAAGGTAAAAGGTAGTGGGCAACTCCCCTATCTTATCACTCGTAGTCCACGGCAATGGCGCCTGAAATTTGCTTGATACGCGAGAGATGATAATTGCTTCTCGCCCTTCGTTGGTTACCCCAAGTGGAAGGTGAGATGCAGCGTAGCGGCAAGTTTCCCTCGGTGAAGATACCGAGGTTTTAAGATTATCTCCCTTAGGACTCCGGCAATGATAAGTAGGTGGCAAGAAAACAATGGCACCGTTTACGACAAACGTTTCTTCCTTGACCTGGACCTTCACACAACACAAATAACTTTGCTCCCAACGAAGTTCAGAGAGGTTGTCAATCTCTCCAGTCTTGTTGTTTACAAAGGATCAAAACACAAGGGATAATGATAGCAGCTGAAAGTAAAAGAAGAAAAGTAAATAAGCGTGTAAACAATGATGATAATATGGCCGGGGTCCCATGATGTTCACTAGTGATGTCTCTCTCCCAAAAGACGATAAAACTGCTATGCGAGGTAAACAAATTACAGAATGGCAATTGAAAGGATTATAAATGCACCGCAATGCTAACTATGCTACAAAAGAAAGGAAGAGGTTCAAAAGCATGGGAGGTACGCCAAAATAAGTACACCGAAATCCAACTGCATCTACTACTAAGCATCCACCTTGAGATATCTAACCAGAACATCTCGCTGGTATTAAGTTGCGAGCCCCAACCAAACTGTAAACCCAAAGCAATAGACAACTGCATTAAAAAGAACTTTGCGTAAAGTAAACAATCCTTGCAACCGTGGTTACAAGCACCATTGTTTTCCCCCTTGTGGCAACAACACATCCCCTAGACTCATGTTTCTGTCACTCAAGCGTGTCATCGGGGGGCATGAACCCACAATCGAGCATAATGTTCCCTCTTGGAGTTACTACCTACTACTTGGCCAAAGAAATAAACAACAACGGAGAACATGCAAGAATTACTTAGGAACAAAAATATAAAAGATAAGAACCAAATACATTACTCTATCAGAATCTGAACATAATCTCATAATCCATCAGATCCCATCAAACTCAGCATAGCAACAGCAGAAAGATTACATATGTGCCTCGATCATATAGGGCAACTCACGAGGTCTAAACCATGAAGAACAAAGAGGGGAGGAGAACATCACATAGCTACTGATCACGGACCCATGGTCCAAAGGAAATTACTCACGGCACATCCGGGAAGCGTCCATGGTGGAGGCGAAGCCCCCGGAGGTCAACCCTCCCTCCGGCAGGGTGCCGGGAAGAGGTCTGCTGGTGCTCTCGATCTTGGAAGCACGGCGGCGGCGGAACTGAGGCGAGATCGCGAAAAGGGGTTCTGTCTTCGGAAGTTTCACGTCACGGGAGATATATAGGCGAAGGGGGCAGCCAGGGGGCCACCAGGGGTCTAGCCCCCCCCCTTGGCCACGCCAGATGGCCGCCTGGGGCCCTGGTGGGTTCCGAAGGTTCCTTCACGCTGATTTTTTATCTGATTTTTCCCGAACTTTTGGAGCACGTTTAATACGGGGGAAAATTGAAATAAAAAACAACAGAGAATAGAAACTGGCACTGGGGTGCACTGAGTTAATAGGTTAGTCCAAATATGATCAAAAGTGAATGAAAGTGTATCTAGATCATAGAAATATCACACAAAACATGCATGGAGCAAACTGAAATTATCGATACGTTTGGGACGTATCACCACCCTGTGCCTAGGTGGCTACGGGGCTCGTCCCCACCCTAGGCCGCGCCAGGGGGGCGCCTGCACTCCCTGGTGGCCCTCCGGCTGCCCCCTTCGCCTATATATTTCCTTCGCCCCGAAACCTCTGAAGACAGAACCCTTTTTCGCGATCTCGCCTCTGTTCCGCCGCCGCTGCGCTTTCAAGATCGGGAGCACCAGAAGACCTCTCCCGGCACCCTGCTGGAGGGAGGGTTGACCTCCGGGAGCTGCTCCACCACCATGGACGCTTCCCGGATGATGCGTGAGTAGTCCATCTTGGACCATGGGTTTATGATCAGTAGCTATGTGATGTTCTCCTCTCCTCTTTGTTCTTAATGGATTAGACCTTGTATGCTTCCCTACATGATCAAGGCACATATGTAATTCTTTCTGCTATTGCGATGTTGAGTTTGCTGGGATCTGATACGTCCAAAATGCATCCCTATTTTGTATCATAATTCCTCCTTATTCATTGATATATTTCACATTACGATAATGTTCTTATGTTGTTTTGGCTTGTTTTACACAGTTTGCAACTTCCGGTGCCGAAGCAGCAGACGCAGGATTCAGCGGTAAAAAGTGGACGGTGAGTTGCTGAAGAAGAATACCTCCAAATTACCTGAAAATCGGCGGAGGGCATTTTCCGAGAGAATAACGAAGACACGTCGAAGAGGGGCCGGAGGGGGGGCATAGGAGCCCCAGGCGGCCACCTGGCACGGCCCCACCCCTGGCCGCGCCGGGAGGGTGTCTGGATCCATGGGGCCACTCCCATCTCCCCCCTCTAGCCTATATACCCCACGTTACCCGAAAACCCTAAGAAGAGAAGCTTTCACAGAGTTCTTCCGCAGCTCCGTGGCGGAAACCTACAGAGAAGAAAAGGGCTCTCCGGCGGGAAGATTCCACCGAGGAGATCACATCCCAGAAGGGGAGATCATCGCCATCGTCATCACCATCGTCACGGGCATCATCAACATCATTCCCAACATCAAAACCATCTTCATCTTCATCCAATCTCACCTCAAAAGTTTATCTTGTGTTGTAATCCGTACTATCTATCCTCTCTACTCAATCGGTGTTGATTACTACTTTGTGGTGAATGCTATTGAGTTTTTTTGGAGAAATATCATTATGTCCAGATTGTTTATCATATATTTATCACCTCTGATCATGATCTCTTTTATGTCTTGTGAGTAGTTACTTTAGTTCTTGAGGACATGGGAGAAGTCTAGTTGTTAGTAGTCATATGATGTTGAAGTATTATGTGTTTTTTGATATTTAAGTTGTGTTGTTATTTTCCTAGTGTTGTTGTGTGAGTCGAACACTCAACACTTCGCCTTATTAAGGACATAGGGGAATACATTGTGTATAAATAATGCTTACGTGGGTTGCTGATACGTCCAAAACGTATCTATAATTTCTGCTTGCTCCATGCATGTTTTGTGTGATATTGCTATGATCTAGATACACTTTCATACACTTTTGATCATATTTGGACTAACCTATTAACTCAGTGCACCCCAGTGCCAGTTCCTGTTTTCTGCTGTTTTTCTATTTCAGTTTTCCCCCATATAAAAAGTGCCAGAAAAAATTCGGGAAAAATATAGAAAAAATCAGCGTACAAGAAGCTTCGAGAAAAGCCCGGGAGGGGCCAGAGGGGAGCTAGGGGGGCCCAGGCGGCCACCCGGCGCGGCCCCACCCCTGGCCGCGCCAGGGGGCACCTGGGGCCCCTGGTCCACCTCTGGCTGCCCCCTTCGCCTATTTATTCTACGTCATGGGAAAAATCCAGAAGAAGAACCCTATTCCGCAAACTCTCCTCTGTTCCGCCGCCGCCGCGCTTCCGAAGATCGGGAGCACTAGAAGACCTCTTCCCGGCACCCTGCCGGAGGGAGGATTGACCTCCAGGAGTCTCCTCTCCACCATGGATGCTCCCCGGATGTCTCGTGAGTAGTTTTCCTTGGACCATGGGTCCGTGATCAGTAGGTATGTGATGTTCTCCTCCCCTCTTTGATCTTCCTTGTTTAGACCTCGTGAGCTGCCCTACATGATCGAGGCACCTTTGTAATATTTCTGCTGTTGCTATGTTGAGTTTGGAGGGATCTGATGGATTATGAGATTATGTTCAGAATGTGATAGAGTAATATATTTGGTTTTTATCTCTTATATTTTTGTTCCTAAGTAATTCTTGCATGTTCTCCATTGTTGTTTATTGCTTTGGCCAAGTAGTAGGTAGTGGCTCCAAGAGGGAACGTTGTGCTAGATTGTGGGTTCATGCCCCCCGATGACACGCTTGAGTGACAGAAACATGAGTCTAGGGGATGTGCTGTTGCCACAAGGGGTAAAACAACGGTGCTTGTAACCGCGGTTACAAGGATTGTTTACTTTACGCAGAGTTCTTTTAATGCAGTTGTCTGTTGCTTTGGGTTTACACTTTGGGTGGGGCTCACAACTTAATACCAGCGAGATGTTCTGGATAGATATCTCAAGGTGGATGATTAGTAGTAGATGCAGAGGGATTTCGGTCTACTTATCTTGGCGTACTGCCCGTGCTTTTGAGCCTCTTCCTTTCTTTTGTAGCATAGTTAGCATTGCGGTGCATTCTTAATCCTGTCAATTGCCCTTCTGTAATTTGTTTACCTCGCATAGCAGTTTTATCGTCTTTTTGGAGAGAGACATCACTAGTGAACATCACGTATCCCGGTCCATATCCTCATTACTGTTTCCAAGGTTTATTTACTTTACTGCTTTTACTTGCTATCATTATCCCTTGCGTTTTATCCTTTGTAAACAACAAGACCGGAGATATTGACAACCTCTCTGAACTTCGTTGGGAACAAAGCTATCTGTGTCTGTGTGCAGGTCCGCGTCAGTTGCGCTGCTGACACCTACTTATCATCTCTGGAGTCCTACTGGAGACAAACCTTGGTATCTTCACCGAGGGAAAACTGCTGCTGCACTACATCTCAACCTTCCACTTGGGGTAACCAACGAAGGGCGAGAAGCCGTCTAGCAGTTGCCGGAGTGACAGAAACATGAACCCCAGTTTGCACACTTTTGCACAAGGGCATAATGGATCCTTGATCTTATTGCTGTGGTTAGCCTTTGCCTTAATTTCTATCTTGTATTTGCGGATGCTTGCAAGTTGTTTAATCATAAGAGTGCACTTATCTTAGTCTAGAAGGTGTGCTAGCATAGGTCCACCCACTCAACACTTATCAGCACAACACATGTTATCGATACGGAGTATGGCAAAAGCACGTGACTACCTCTCCATGTGTCCTCAATAACGCTTTAGTCTTTATAAGTTTAGTTGCGAGGCTTATCCTTTACTCAAAAGGATTGGGCCACTTGCTGCTCCTCAGCACTATTTACTTTACTTGCTTTTATCTTATTGTTTCTTATATCGAAAACCCCTAAAAAGTTATATTTCAGTGCTTGCAGTTATTCCTTGTCCAAAATCACTTATCAATACCTTTCGCTCCTCGTTGGGTTCGACACTCTTACTTATCGTAAACGCTGCAATAGATCCCCTACGGTTGTGGGTCATCAGGATCTGATGGATTATGAGACTATGTTCAGATTGCGATGAGTAATATATTTGCTTCTTCTCTTTTATATTTGTGTTCTTGAGTAATTCTTGCATGTTCTCCGTTGCCGTTTATTGCTTTGGCCAAGTAGTAGGTTGTGACTCCAAGAGGGAGCGTTATGCTTGATTGTGGGTTCATGCTCCTTGATGACTAGCTTGAGTGACATAAACATGAGTCTAGGGGATGTGTTGTTGCCACAAGGGGAAAAACAACGGTGCTTGTAACCGCGGTTGCAAGGATTGTTTACTTTACGCAAAGTTCTTTTAATGCAGGTTTCTGTTGCTTTGGGTTTACACTTTGGGTGGGGCTCGCAACTTAATACCAGCGAGATGTTCTGGATAGATATCTCAAGGTGGATGATTAGTAGTAGATGCAGATGAATTTCTCTCTACTTATCTTGGCGTACTGGCCATGCTTTTGAGCCTCTTCCTTTCTTTTGTAGCATAGTTAAGATTGGTTTGCGCCCGTAATCCTGTCAATTTCCCAGCTGTAATTTGTTTACCTTGCATAGCTCTTTTATCTTCTTTTGGGAGAGAGAGAGATCACTAGTGAACATCATGGGACCCCGGTTCATATTTTCACCATTGTTTACACCCTCAATTTACTTCTTGCTTTTACTTTCTAGTTGCAGTTACCCTATCTTTTGTCTCTTGCGTTTTACCCTTTGTAAATAATAAGACCGGAGAGATTGACAACCTCTCTGTACTCGTTGGGTGCAAAGTTATCTGTTGTTGTGTGCAGGTCCACGTCAACTCATGCTAGATTTCTAGCGCCGTTGTCACCTACTTGCTGTTGTTGGAGTCCTACTAGAGACATAAACCATGGTATCTTCACTGAGGGAAACCTGCTGCTGTGCCGCTTCTCATACCTTCCACTTTGGGTAACCAACGAGGGGAGAAAAGCCATAAATAATGCATCATAAAAGAGCTCGAGCTCCTGAAGTGTGAGTTACCATCAAACTTTTCTGCGGGATGCATTTAGGACAGTATAATTTGGAACAATCCCAGCCCTCTCACGCCCCTGCAGTTTTTGGCCGTCGGATTTTATGTATTGAATAGTGATGGTCGTTAGATTTAACGTCAGCTCGCGAATTGGGCCGCCTGTCCTAAAAGGCTGCTTCTCTCAAAGAAAAATCCGAGCCCTGTGGTTAATTGGGCCATATACCATATGAAGCCCATCTTGCGGCGCCTCTCCCCCCTCCCCCTCCACTCGTGTTCCAGCCCATTCTTGCTCTATCTTGCAGCAAACTCTTCTGTAACATCGCAAAATTCTCCGAATTTTGGAATGTTAATAAAATAAAATAGATAATGATTGTTTGCTTGATGGGTTTGATTTTCTCTGGGATTTAAAACTTTTTGGAGTTTATTGAATATTAAAAAGAGAGGGAATAAAAGGACTTTCCCTAATATTCATAATTGGTGTTTTGGGAATTTATTATTTAAAACAAAACCAACCAAATAAAATGAGAGAAGGTAATATGACTCCTTCAACATATTAAAAGGCTGGGAAATGTTTTAAATCAATATTGGAATTCTTCGGAATATTCAAAACATTTTTCAACTCAAGGAAATTCATTTGAGAGGATATAAAATGACTTATCCCATTTTTAATAAAGTTGGGAAATATTTAGAATATTACTTTAAAGTTTTTGAAATTTATTTTGAGTATTATAAATAACTCTAAAATTATTTTAGGGATTTTATAATGCTAAGAGATTTTTTATTTCGTTGAAATGATTTATTAAATATTTTAAAAGAGTTGAAAAAATATTCCAATGGGATATCTTTATTTTACCAAATTATTTATTGGTGTGACAATTTTAAAATTTATATTTTATTATTTAGAAATGGTTTGTCAATGATTTTGACTAAATAAAAATATTTATAATAATTTATTGGATTTATTTGATTTATGAAAAGCATTATATATTTAAATAAAGTATTTAGAAATTTATTTTGTTTTTATTTTCCTTTTTGGAGAATGTATTCATTAAATAATTTTCTTTGTGTTATTTGATGAATTTAGAAATTTATTTCGTATTTTTCTGATGAGTATTTATTTTTCTACAATTGTTTGAAGTTTTGGTTTTTAAAGAAAAAACAAATGTGTACTGAGCCGGCCCAATAGCCTTTTCCGTCCACGAGCGCAATTCGAGCCCGAGACGGAATTAAAAAAAATTCGGGCTATATAAGATTTTGAAATTTTTTTCTTTCTCGTTTTTTTTCAGAAACCCTACATCGTCCGCGCCTCGATTTTCGTGCCGCCGCAGGCAAACCTCGGGATCCGCGCGCCGACGAACCTCGATTTCCGCGCTGCCGCCGGCGAACCTCGGTTTCCCTGCCAGGCGAACCTCGATTCCCGTCCCCGGTGAACCTCGATTCCCGTGCCCGGCGAACCTCAATTTCCGTGCCCGGCGAACCTCGGTTTCTGTGTCCGGCGAACCTCGGTTTCCGTGCCCGGCGAACCTCGGTTTCCTCGCCATCGCCACGTCATCGGTACGTCAGCAATTTTGTCCTGTAGTGAAAAGGATCTGTCTGCGACAGAAAATTTTATTTTATTCACGAAAAGGCCCTTTTTCACAGTTTGCACCCTATAATCTTCGTAGCCGTATCTTGTAAACCGTGTATCAGAATTAGGTGATTCTTTTTCCTACACGCTCGTAGTGATATGTACTTTATCAAATTGTAAACTTTTCACACCTTTGCACACTTTTGAATTTGAATTTATTTATAATTCAAATTCAAATCCCGGAGGCCATATCTTGTAAACCGTTGATCCAAATCGAGTGATTCTTTTTGCGTTGGATCACTCGTTCCATGTAATTTCTGTCTATACCATGTGTACACAAAAATTCAAATGTTCTTGATCTGTTTAATTTCAAGTTCAATTCAATTTTGCAATAGTTATGACCTGCGTTGTAGTATTTCGTTTCACGTGATTCTTTTTGCATATCGGATCACTTGAGACATGTTATCGGTAAGATTCACACATTTGTCACGTGGGCATGATATTCACCTGGAATTCATAATGGCCATGATCACAATTCCTTACCGATGAATCTTTATCTGTTGACTCTCTCGAGTTCACTTCCATTGATCACCTTCGAGCACATCCACACCTCTGCACTTCAAAGCTTTTGTTTTGTTGCTAAAATCTTTGCGATTGTTTTGTTGATCTTTTGTTTGTCCTTGTGATGTGATTGCTTATTCGAGTTCCTTCGTTTGCGATAGATTTCTCGGAGTGTGACGAGTAGAGTTGACTGGACTGTGAGAGCGAAGATCTTCATCGATTGTAAAAGGCAAGTTACACTTTGACCATACCTCAACCTATATTTTCTATTATGCATGTAGTAAATTATCACTCTATGCATGTGTAGGACTATATATTAGTTTTGATTTAAACCTAGTAGGATAGCCATATGTTCTGACCTTGTATTTCATTGTCGCCCTAGGGTCGTGGTTGTTATATACTGCTATTGCTTTGTAGACGGGGATTGGTTGAGTTATCATTGAGCTATGTGAGGATTAATGACTTGACTAGCAAACTTAAATAGAAATCACCTCTGGACGGGCAGGGAATGCATCCTCGTGCTCATGCCTTGGATAAGGAGGGACCAGGGCTAAATGCTTCCCGAATGGTTGTTTTGGTGGTGCCGGGTGCGTCATGGCGAGTACCCTCTGACGCAGTGGGCGCCGTCCAGGCACAAAAAGATCGGACAGACAGTGTGACTAGTAGCTTCCATGTACAACCACTGGCTATATGGGCTCTGGCTTAGATGAGTAAGTTGTGGGGAACCTGGCCCTGGTAGCTAGCTGATGGAGATATGATAGGTGTACCGGCTACCAAAGGGTGGAGGCAACCTCTTCTGAAAGACTATGTCTCAATCTTCGGGTTGAGTCCAGTGGGGAAAGTGTACAACCTCTGCAGAGTGTAAAAACTGATCATGATTAGCCGTGTCCACGGTTACGGAAAACTTTGAGCAACTGGGCATTTTGTTGTTGGATGGTCTTGACAGATATTTCACCTTAATAATAATTTGAGTGGGAACTTTTAATAAAGGGATGGTTGGAATTGGTGTAGCCCGATTCAACCATACTTAGGACTAGCAAGATAAATTAAAATTTGATTAGTTGTAGTATGTGAGGAAAAAACTGGCTTTCTGCAAAACTAAACCATAAACCTTTCCTTTGACTTACCTTGCATGTAGCGATAGGTCTGTTATATCCTTTTTCATGTGACTTGTCGTACAAATCAGATGTACTGACCCGTTGTCGGGCTGTAACCTTCGGTGTTGCAAGATTTTATACGACAAGTAAGTGATGCAATGTAGGGTTACGATGTCTATACTCAACTATGCCGGTGGAGTTGATGGACGCCACGAAGCTTATATTGTTTTCCGCTGTATTTTATTTGTAAGCTAGCCTTGAGCTATGCAGGTATGCTTTATTGTAATACTGGATCTTCGATGTAATATATATGACATGTGGTTTTTTCTTGATATTACATCATGTACTTTGTGTGCTAGCTATTGATCCAGGGACTAGCACAGAATGCACAGAGACTTGGATTCTTTAGTGAATCGGGTCGTTACATCTTCTCAGCTTTCCCATCGCCTTCAGCGCAGCGCTAAGGGGATATCAAGAAGCAGATCCTCTCCGTGGACGAGTCCTCCTCTGATGGCGGCATAACCGGTGAAGCGGGCCAGTCGTGCAAACGCATGGCATCCGTGAGTGGGAGCGGCATGCAGCGCATGAAGAAGCCCCTGCAGCAGCAGCATAGGCAGAGTGAAGAGACAGACGCCATGCGATGGGATCCTAGTCGAGGCACTGGGGGTCTTCCTATCTGCTACGGGGACGGGGTCGGATCGTAGTTCCGTCTGGTACGAGTGCCACATGGTGGTAGACCCGTCGGCGAAGGCTCCATGTAACAACCCAGATTTCACAAAAAATTAAAATTTTGTTTTCGGTGTGAATTGTTTGATTGTCTGATTTGTTTGCGGTGTTTGCATCCCCGATTTATCGATCGCCGATTATTTTCCCCCTCTTATCTCGTACCGGACGGAGACCGACCTTTGCCATCCTGACACTCGACTGTTGCGACACCAAGTTTTACCTGATCACCGTCGTGAAAACCGCACGAGACCAGCCGCAGCAAACGGAACGAAAAACCCCGTTTAATAATTAAATGGGTTATTTTTATAGCGCGCCAGAAAGTTTTCTTGGAACGGTTCCAGCGCGAGGTGAACGCCGCCGGCTCGACGCGCTAATCGCGTAGTTCGAAGTTTTACCCGAATCGGAGGTCCTGCGGACCCCCGGCGGTCAGAAACGTAAACACCGCGCGCGCGAGAGAAAAACCGGGGATGTTTTGCAAACTGCCAGCCACCTGGGCTATATAAAGAACACCACACTCCCACCCATTTCTAGGGTTTCCCTAGCCAAAAATTGCAGTCACCCCTCTCCAATTGCCCCAAAAACCCCATTTTCGTCCAAAAATCCTAAATTCTGAGATTTTTTCCTCCCAGCGGATCTGGACCATCGGATCGGCCGATCCAACGGCTCAGATCGCGCCCTGGCCTCCACCCATTCCCGAGCGCCTCACCGCCATCCGCCGGCTCGGAGCTCCCCGAGAACGGGACGAGCTCGAGCGCCGTCGCCCGATCCAGCCGGGTGGGCCGGCCTGCAGCAGCCGCGGCCCACGCGCCCCCGGCCCAGTCCACCACCGCCTCCCAGTCGAGCCGCCGGCCAAGTGGGCCAAGGCCCACTAGGGTGAGGCCCAGCGCCCTTTTTGTTTTTTTTTCCTGTGAATCTTTTCCAAATTTTGACTAAGTCTGTAACTTGTGTTGCTGATGCTTTTTTGCGTTGTAGTTTGCGAGTGAACCGTAGCTCGGATGACGTTGCGCCCAAAAGGAAATTTATTTAGTTTTGTGTGTACTTCAATCCATATTTTGTGAGCATTTTGATTTGAGGTCATTTTGATGTTGTTAATCACTGTTGAAGTGGGCATCAGACTGTTAAATGCTGTTATTTTCTGTTAGTCTGCTCCTGTTGTTATTTTATTGCAAGTTTGCATGATGATTGTGACACATCCATGAGGCCTATTGCATTGATTCTTTTTGCATACTATTAAGCATCATGTCTACTTCAATTTTATGTATTGCATTGTCATGTTTACATATCTGGTCATAGATATTTTTAGCTCCAAAGTTGCTATCCTACTGTTGCTATCCTACTGTATTGCATTGTCTGTAACTTTCTGATGCCATGTTGCATGCTTAATATCTTTTGATCTGTTATGCCTATGACCTTGATTCTTGTTTGTACCTGATCACCATCATGTCTAGTTCATGCCCATATATTTCTATGTCTTGTTGCTGCACTTTTGCATATAGCTTCACCCCTGTTTATACAGCATGAACATAATAGTTCTGGCATGTTTTCCTGATTTTCACTAAGTCCTTGACCAGTAATGTTTTATAGATTTTTGTGTTGCTTATAACTAGTGATCCATGATGCCTTTTTGCATGATTCCTTTTGCCATGCCTTGCCTGCCATGTATAATTTAGTTGCATATCATTTGTGTGCCTGTTTGCATTCATTATCCTGTTTATGCATTGCTCTAAAGTGTGCTTTCTGACAATGGAAGATTGTGTTCCAAACTTGTTTTGCTTGTATCTTTTTAACCGTAACTCCGTTTGGGGTGTTCTTTATATGTAACTTGATTGGTTTTTCATTTACTTTGTGTTTATGCCATTGTGTGCTGTTGTTAACAAACCTAAAATATGGTTTAGGGCAGAACAGTACAATTTACTTAAATTATCGTGGGGCACTTAGTGTAAAGCCATGTCTAGGTTGTGCCTCACTTAAATTGACTAGCATACATAGTTTACCTTATGCTTCACCTCTTGTCATGTTCGTGTGCTATGCCATGCTTGCTTGATTTTCCATGTTAACAACCTTGCTCACCTTGTGTAGGTAAACAACTTGAACCCTTGTAAATGTGCGGTATCGTCGTGTGTGACGAGTACTCCACTTAACCTGTTAGTAACCGCTCTCGACAGTAGGTGCGATGTCTCGTGTTGCCTTCTTCTTGATGCTTGCTCGTGTTTGCTTCGTAGTAATAGATGCTTGCTCGTTGAGTGCTTTCCAATGTTTACCCTCTTGTGTACTTCCGCGGGTACCTTCGGATACGATGCAATCTTGCGATCCACCACACCTTCGGAATTCGACTTATCAACAGGCAAGGACTATACATTACTTATGATCCATTCAGTTTCAACCAGCGGTTTTCATGCTAGTCTAGGATAGGTTCGATGTTTGATTCTACCACATGTTTACAGCCTCTTTCAAACCAATACAGCAATGTCCCCTCCCAGCAAACCATGTACTGCTATGTTACTATTGCTCGCTGCTCAACCACTTCTTAGTATGCATGCTAGGATGTTATCAACGGCTATCCTGTTACTCCTTGGTTTGGGATATCACATTATTATATTGTTGTTGATGGTATGATTATTATAAATGTTGACTATATTCGACGAAGGATGGAAGGTCTAGGCTATCCCTTCCCGACGCTTTGTTCCATTCGAGTCACCTAGGACCCGAGTTCCGGGTATTGGTTTTAAGACTGAGCGTGCCTAACAGCGTGTGGGATTTTATGGGGTCCCCTTTTCTTACCTATCTAGCTTCAAACATTTCTAGAGGTGGCCCAAGCTGATTTACCATTTGAAACCATGCATATATGTCTGTCGGGTCGCTCCTAGTAGATATCCTTTAAACCAACCCGGGCCAGTGGAGACATAGTTTCTCTGTTGGTTCACACTGGTGAGCTAGAGGCCTGCCCACATGTGAGGGGATCAGTTACCTCGACCTTAGCCTAACGGAAGAGTCCGATCCGAGAGCGTGGCCAGCTTCTGGATTGGGTGTCGACTCCCCGGGGGCCACCCGGATTTGTTCGTTGTTAGCTAGAGGGACCTTTCGTTTCGGATCTCTTGGAACTAAATCATAAAATGGTTGCCTGTGATGGGTAGCAACTGAGAGAGATGGGCGTGCGTGCGGAGCCTTGTAATGGGCAGTTGGTACACCCCTGCAGGGTTAAATCTTTTCGAGAAGCCGTGTCCACGGTTATGGACTACTTGAGACCTACGTCTTGTTCATAGACAACAACAACTGAGATAATCTTAATAAACTTGATCAACGTGTGTGTGCCTTGACTTCTTCTTCTTCGTCGGGATGCGAAGAGGAGGACAAGGATAGGATAGGTGTTATGCTTGCGTAAGTAGCTGATAGTAAGACTTGTTGGAGGCGATTCCTCATCGAATGCTTGGCTTCTTATCTTACTCTCTAGATCGTTAGCCACTTCATAAATGCTAGTGGGGCAGCAACCTCACCACCTACCCCATCCTTACCGTAAACTACTAGTTGTCCTAGAATGACGAGTGATGAGGTCCTTGTTGGGTCAGTTGACCACTACAGTTGGATGTTGAGTACCTCTGTACTCATGATACTACCCCCAAACTTTTTTCAGGGTTCTTCATCGACAACAGGTATGGTGATCGACGTTTCACGTGGAGACTCGACGATGACTAGTTAGGCGGATCCCGGCGGAGGGCCTGGACCCGTGTGGTTATGGGGATCGATGATTTTTGTCTTTGCCACTAGGCATTTGATTGTAGTCTGTACTCAGACATGTATCTTCCGCTGTTGTATGCCGATTGTATGAGATGTTGTACCCTTGTAGCTGTAATGTTGTGATATCATGTTGGAAATCCGGGGCATATGGCATTATCATATGTCACGGTGGGACCGATATGTGCTTCGTCCCCGGATCTGGATGGAAACATCTAGATCTGGAACAGTACCGCATATCGGGCCTTACAACTTGGTATCAGAGCCTTACCGACCGTAGGATCCCTTTTCTGGCCGAAGTCGAGTCTAGACCAAAACTATTTTGTAGTTACTAAGTTAGTTATCGGAGAGTAGGATTCGTTTTACTCCTTATCTTTTCTCTGGTCAGGACAAGTGGCGTAAGTGTTTTTATCTCGCCTTAACATTTTTCAAACTTTAGGATCTCGAGTGTGTGGAGTTTCGGAACCGTTACAATGCATTGCTTGCAGCGTATTGTCTCGATTCCGATCTCAGGTTTGGGATATCCCGTAGTACCTTTAGTCTATCCGACTCTGGTTGACATCTTGGTCATCTGTTGACTTCAGTCCTCTTGCCCAGTATCCTCACGATTTCAGTGAGAATGCTTCCCTTGATCGTCTCTTTTAATTTTCGTTCTTCCTCTTGATCTCCCGATGGTTTCGTTTTCCGACGTTGCCGTCTCTCTGCGGAAATTTATCTCGATGGAAGTTCGACGTCGATATGGAGCGAAGTCCCTTGTTGGTGGTGTTGAAGATCATCGTCTCTCTTTTCTCTCCCCCCTCTCCCCCGGATCGTCTAGGATCTCGGGACGAGATCCCTTGTTGGTTGTGTTGTATTGTAACAACCGAGATTTCACAAAAATATAAAAAATTTGTTTTCGGTGTGAATTGTTTGATTGTCTGATTTATTTTTGGTGTTTGCATCCCCGATTTATCGATCGGCGATTATTTTCCCCCCTCTTATCTCGTACCGGACGGAGACCGACCTTTGCCATCCTGACACTCGACCGTTACGACACCGGGTTTTACCCGATCACCGTCGTGAAAACCGCATGAGACCAGCCGCAGCCAACGGAACGAAAAACCCCGTTTAATAATTAAATGGGTTATTTTTATAGCACGCAGGAAAGTTTTCTCGGAACGGTTCCAGCGCGAGGTGAACGCCACCGGCTCGACGCGCTGATCGCGCAGTTCAAAGTTTTACCCGAATCGAAGGTCCTGCAGACCCCCGGCGGTCAGAAACGTAAACACCGCGTGCGCGAGAGAAAAACCAGGGATGTTTTTGCAAACTGCCAGCCACCTGGGCTATATAAAGAACACAACACTCCCACCCATTTCAAGGGTTTCCCTAGCCAAAAATTGCAGCCACCCCCCTCCAATTGCCCCAAATACCCCATTTTCGTCCAAAAAACCCTAAATTCTGAGTTTTTTTTCTCCCAGTGGATCTGGACCGTCGGATCGACCGATCCAACGGCCCAGATCGCGCCCTGGCCTCCACCCGTTCCCGAGTGCCTCACCACCAGCCGCCGGCTCGGAGCTGCCCGAGAACGGGAGGAGCTTGAGCGTCGTCGCCCGATCCAGCCGGTTGGGCCGGCCTGCAGCAGCCGCGGCCCACGCGCCCCCGGCCCAGTCCACCACCGCCTCCCAGTCCAGCCGTCGGCCAAGTGGGCCAAGGCCCACTAGGGTGAGGCCCAGCGCCCTTTTGTTTTTTTTCCTGCGAATCTTTTCCAAATTTTGAATAAGTCTGTAACTTGTGTTGCTGATGTTTTTTTGCGTTGTAGTTTGCGAGTGAACCGTAGCTCGGATGACGTTGCGCCCAAAAGGAAATTTGTTTAGTTTTGTGTGTACTTCAATCCATCTTTTGTGAGCATTTTGATTTGAGGCCATCTTGATGTTGTTAATCGCTGTTGAAGTGGACATGAGACTGTTAACTATTGTTATTTCTGTTAGTGTGCTGCTACTGTTATTTTATTGCAAGTTTGCATGGTGATTGTGACACATCCATGAGGCCTATTGCATTGATTCTTTTTGCATACTGTTAAGCATCATGTCTACTTCCATTATATGTATTGCATTGTCATGTTTACATATCCGGTGATAGATATGTTTAGCTCCAAAGTTGTTATCCTGCTGTTTTTGACAGCCACCTCTGTTTTTCACTAAGTCTGTAACTTTCCGATGCCATGTTGCATGCTTAATATCCTTTGATATGTTATGCCTATGACCTTGATTCTTGTTTGTACCTGATCACCATCATGTATAGTTCATGCTCATATATTTCTATGTCATGTTGCTACAATTTTTCATATAGCTTTACCCCTGTTTATACAGCATGAACATAATAGTTCTGGCATGTTTTCCTGATTTTCACTAAGTCCTTGACCAGTAATGTTTTATAGCTTTTTGTGTTTCTTATAACTAGTGATCCATGATGCCTTTTTGCATGATTCCTTTTTCCATGCCTTTCCTGCCATGTATACTTTAGTTGCATATCATTTGTGAGCCTGTTTGCATTCAGTATCCTGTTTATGCATTGCTCTAAAGTGTGCTTCCTGATGTTGGCATATTGTGTTCCAAACTTGTTTTGTTTGTATCTTTTTAACCGTAACTCCGTTTGGGGTGTTCTTTATATGTAACTTGATTGGTTTTTCATGTAATTTGTGTTTATGCCATTGTGTGATGTTGTTAACCAACCTAAAATATGGTTTAGGGCAGAACAGTACCAATTACTTAAAATTTCGTGGGGCACTTAGTGTAAAGCCATGTCTAGGTTGTGCCTCACTTAAATTGACTAGCATACATAGTTTACCTTATGCTTCACTTCTTTTTATGTTCCTGTGCTATGCCATTCTTGCTTGAGTTGCCATGTTAACAACCTTTCTCACCTTGTGTAGCTAAACAACTTGAACCCTTTTAATTGTGTGACAAGTACTCCACTTAACCTGTTAGTAACCGCTCTCGACGGTAGGTGCGATGTCTCGTGTTGCCTTCTTGTTGATGCTTTCTCGTGTTTGCTTCGTAGTAATAGATGCTTGATCGTTGATTGCTTTCCAGTGTTTACCCTCTTGTGTGCTTCCGCGGGTACCTTCAGAGACAATGCGAGCTTGCGATCTACCACACCTTCGGAATTCGACTTATCAACAGGCAAGGACTATACATTACTTATGATCCATTCTATTTCAAACAACGGTTTGCATGCTAGTCTAGGATAGGTTCGATGTTTGATCCTACCACATGTTTACAGCCTCTTTCAAACCGATACAACCATGTCCCCTCCCAGCAAACCATGTACTGCTATGTTACTATTGCTCGTTGCTCAGCCACTGCTTAGTATGCATGCTAGGATGTTATCAACGGTTATCCTGTTACTCCTTGGTTTGGGCTATCACATTATTATATTGTTGATATGATTATTATAAATGTTGACTATATTCGATGAAGGATGGAAGGTCTAGGCTATCCCTCCCCGACGCTTTGTTCCATTCGAGTCACCTAGGACCCGAGTTCCGGGTATTGGTTTTAAGACTGAGCGTGCCTAACCGCGTGTGGGATTTTATGGGGTCCCCTCTTCTTACCTATCTAGCTTCAAACATTTCTAGAGGTGGCCCAAGCTGATTTACCATTTGAAACCATGCATATATGTCTGTCGGGTCGCTCCTAGCAGATATCCTTTAAACCAACCCGGGCCAGTGGAGACATAGTTTCTCTGTTGGTCCACACTGGTGAGCTAGAGGCCTGCCCACATGTGAGGGGATCAGTTACCTCGACCTTAGCCTGACGCAAGAGTCTGATCCGAGAGCGTGGCCAGCTTTTGGATTGGGTGTCGACTCCCCGGGGGGGCACCCGGATTTGTTCGTTGTTAGCTAGAGGAACATGTCGTTTTGGATCTCTTGGAACTAAATCATAAAATGGTTGCCTATGATGGGTAGCAACTGAGAGAGATGGGCGTGCGTGCGGAGCCTTGTAATGGGAAGTTGGTACACCCCTGCAGGGTTAAATCTTTTCGAGAAGCCGTGTCCACGGTTATGGACGACTTGAGACCTACGTCATGTTCATAGACAACAACAACTGAGATCATCTTAATAAACTTGATCAACGTGTGAGTTCCTTGACTTCTTCTTCTTCGTCGGGATGCGAAGAGGAGGCCAAGGATAGAATAGGTGTTATGCTTGCGTAAGTAGCTGATAGTAAGACTTGTTGGAGGCGATTCCTCATCGAATGCTTGGATTCTTATCTTACTCTCTAGATCGTTAGCCACTTCATAAATGCTAGTGGGGCAGCAACCTCACCACCTACCCCATCCTTACGGTAAACTACTAGTTGTCCTAGAATGACGAGTGATGAGGTCCTTGCTGGGTTAGTTGAGCACTATAGTTGGATGCTGAGTACCTCTGTACTCATGATACTACCCCCAAACTCTTTTCAGGGTTCTTGATCGACAACAGGTATGGTGATCGACGTTTCAAGTGGAGAGTCGACGACGACTAGTTAGGAGGATCCCGGCGGAGGGCCTGGACCCGTGTGGTTATGGGGATAGATGATTTTTCTCTTGGCCACTAGGCATTTGATTGTAGTCTGTACTCAGACATGTATCTTCCGTTGTTGTATTGTATTTAGGCAGTTGTATGCCGATTGTATGAGATGTTGTATCCTTGTAGCTATAATGTTGTGATATCATGTTGGAAATCCGGGGCATATGGCATTGTCATATGTCGCGGTGGGACCGATATGTGCTTCGTCCCCAGATCTGGATGGAAACATCTAGATCTGGAACGGTACCGCATATCGGGCCTTACACTGCATGCGCGCCACCATCTTCCCCTGCCTTAACTGTCGCTGCATCATCTCGGTGAAGAGCCTCCACCTCCACAGTACACCCGCCACGCAAGTACACTTCACCATATTAGTGTTGCTCTGCTCCCGTCATTACACTGACTACCCTTTCTTCTCCTTCTCTTGCCCAGACCCAAGTCCATATTCTTCAACTATTCTACCTACCAGTATTTCATAATACTATTAAAAATCAAATAATATGATTAACCAATATCCACCTTGTACGGAAATAGCCAAGTCTTGGAAACCAGTTGTTTGTGTTAATGTCTGATATGCTATATCAGTGTTATCATTTTGGTTTATGTGTAGCAAGTCCGATATCATTTTTAGTTTTCTGCAACTATTTTCTATCGGTATTGGTGCTAGAGTCTTCATTTAACTCGTAATATGAATTAGATACAAATAGCAACCCATGTATAAGTGTAGAGCTGTATGACCATCCATTTGGCAATATTAATTACATTACATGTTCTGTAAAAGTGCATTATCTAGAACAGTAATTTGTTTGAAGGACTAAAAGCGGAATTTGCATACCCCCATTTTTTATAAATTCCTATCATTATATCATAAAAATTAACACGCACAACAACACGTGCCATCGAGGATCTGAACAATTTGGCAGAAACGGTGGTAAGAAAAATACATCTTCACAAATTCCATCTTCGATCTATCCTACCTCAGTTACAACTTACAACACTGATGTTAGTGTTATTATTTGATTGTATCAACACTTGGGAAGTTGGGATAGACCAACTTTTTGATGTCATGTTCCCTTGTTCTTCTATTATTTAGTCATATACCTTTTTCATTCAAGAATACTGTTTTAAAAATTGACGATGGGTCTCTTTTTCTCTGATCTTTCCAGGTTTATTTAAAGCAGAAAACCTGAGAGCTTTCTTAGGCTTGTTTCTTACAACTTTTTATAACGGTGCCCCTTGGTTCTTACTACGCTTCACTGACTTTTATCTATTTATTGTTTGCCAATGCAGATATTGATGATTCAGGTAGATAATACATTCAAAGATGGATTACAGGTCACACATGGTATGCCATTTTTTGGGGTCAATTTTCAGTTTTTCTAAATCCACATAACTACATAGGTTGCAGTCGATGCATAGTTGGGCCAATTATGAAATCCTCCGAGTTTGCTTACGCGGTTGCATCCCTCATATAATAATAGAATTTTATCTTCTAATTTTATCAAAACTATAATCCCATAAGTTCTTTCTTCATCCTTTGAACATGTGTAAATTCGCATATTTGTTGGTGTTGCCTCCCACGTCACCATCAGCTACGTTCATTCATCCCCATGCCTTGACGCTGGTGGTATCTTGTATTGAACCACAAGCTTGCCTCCCACCACTGCCCTCCCTAGGTTCCCAGCATTGCAACGGTACCCGCCGCTCCTGGGCAGGTCCACCAGTTGCTCGGATATCCTCCTTGACGCATGTCAGCTCTGGTCTCTTTTCTAGAAACCAGCTCGTGGGCACTTTCCTTCCCTCAACGACGGTTGTGCAGACTAAGTCTGAATACTAATCTGAAGTATTTGTGTTCTTGTGTGGCACTAGGTGCTACAAAACCTTATGCATGACAGAACAAAGGTGAGACATTTTAAATCTTAAATTCTTATTTGTTCGACTCCTATTGGAACAAATTATATACGTAATCAAACATCTAGTAGCTGGTGATGTGGTTCTAATAAGTTTATAATCTCTAATTCATATGAGACTCTAGCTTTCAGGTGAACATCAGCACCATGCTGGAAGAGGTAGCTCACAACATCAAGTTCATGCAGCTACAGATCAAGGTCAGCTCTAGCAAAATTCAAATCACATATTAACCTTTCTCACTTAATATTGATTCAAGTCGGGATTAGTCCTACCAAGTTAATTTTTACCCTTTGAGAATCCATATTTTTATTTGGTTGTCCTGCCTCCTCCACCTCCTTCTTGGTCAAGAACCCGTGATATTCCTATGGAAAATCAAAATTAACCAACCTTCTTACCATCTTCACATATGCCTACAAGAATAGCAATAAAATTTAAATATTTTCCCTACAATAGCTAACAATCCAGTGTTAAATCAAAAAGTTGCAACAACACACCATCACATGAATTTCATCTTCGAAACTCGTGTAAAAATTATGATCATTCACGAGTTTGATTATTATATTGCATGATTAAAACACTATAATGGATACAATTGCACCAGTTACTAAGCCAATTAGTAACAATATAGTGCCAAAAATGACAGGGCGCAGCAACGCGCGTCTTCTATGATCTAGTTATTGCTAAACTCCCTCCATCTCGGTGGAGCTTTGACACCACTTTGAAGCAATAAAGGAACGGATTCTTGATTGAGGATGTCATTGGTCAACTGAGTATTGAGCAGAAATCAAGGGAAAAGGATTCGCATAATGAAGGGGCTGAGAGAACTTCTAGCCCCAGTATGGTACAGAAGAACTTTCAAAACAAGTTCAAGGGATATAACCAGATCCAACAAAATACTTACATCAATTAGAAGGGGAAGAAGAAGAACAATAAGAAGGATGGCTGATTTACTTGTGGTTCAGAAAACCACTGAGCTAACAAGTGACCGCAAAAGTATAAGAAACCATAACAGAATTCCACTTCTGTCAACTTGGTCATGGCCAACACTAACCATGGATCATCTGGTACGGTAATTTACTTATTGTTTTCTCAATTCGTCAGAGCACTAATTAGTGGGTTAACACAGGTGAAAATGTTCATGTGTGTTTTAAAATTTTGTTGTTGTATTCGTACTAGCCCACAAGGACCAACTTCTCACTGATGGGGAATAACGCACATGCTTATGTTCTTGGTGTTGGTACAGTAGATCTAAATCTAATTTTGGAAAAGACCGTGCGGCTGAAGAATGTGCAACATGTCCCCAACATCAGAAATAATATTGTTGGTGGGTCCCTACTCTATAAGAAGGGTATATATTAGTATTTGAGTCGAATAAAATAGTCATATCTAGAAATGGGCTACTCGTTGGTAAAGATTATCAATGCGGAGGTCTGTTCTGCCTATCTCTGAAATATTTATGTAATAATGTCGTGAACTGATGTGGCCATCAGGACCAGAGTTAGTACTAATTTTCATCAAGATAAGATTCAAGCTACAACAGTACAGGAGGAGCTTCCTGTCGGAGCAACACAGAAGACCAATGCAGATGATTTTTTGTCTGTAGAAAAAAATGTACAGTCGCATTCCAGTGTCAAATCCTAAACCGCAGAAAATGAAACCCACATTTAGAACAAATCCACAGTATATACTAATTGGTACAATATCAGTTTGCTTAGTACATACACATAGGAATTAAGTTCCGATGGATGTTTTTCTACTAGTACTAGTTGTACTAGACGTAGTAGTCAATAGTCAAGTTGAGTCCTAGTAGTTCACGGCATGATTTAGTGGTCGGGTCATTAATTAGTTAAGAAGCTATTAGTAGTTTGAGTTTACGTCAGAGTCCAGATAGGATTTATTTTTGAAGTCGGTTATTAACTTGGAGGTCAAGTTCATAACTTGTCCACCGTGCTTATATAAAAGGCTGGCTATAGCCATGTAAAGGATATCAAGTTTGAGTGGAATAGAAACAGAAAACAGCCCCGATGGTTGGCTAGCTGCATATTCTTTTCTTGTTGCGTTCCTGAGAGAGGAATTGAGAGATGCTAGCGTGAGGATTGAATCAATCAATCTATACGCACATTTTTCTTGGCTTCGGTTTCTTCTATCTAGTTTGATCTGAAGTGTTTAATCGTGTTCATCGCTTCATCATCGGGTACTGTGAAGATTGGGACATCTATACGCATGATTTAGCATATCTCTTCTTTGTGCCTACATGAAGTGGTATCAGAGCTAAGGTTGTTCATGGTACTGTGTTGATCAAGATGCCAGGCTCCGTTAGCAACAAGAACGCCGAGACTGCTGCTGATTCCGTGGAAATTGTACGCCTAGTGTACGCGGATGATATTCCTCAGAATATTCTAGATGGTTTTGACCACACGTGCAACTACTTCAAGCAATGTCATGATGCTCTTGAGGCGAAGCTTAGCTAAAATATGGATGTCATGATTACCTGGTTCGATGCTTTGGCGGACATCATCAATACGCCGACGACTGATTCTGCGCCACCACCGGCTGGTCCAACTGCTCCACTGCGTTACGCACCACCGGCTCGTGACGGACATGTCGACGTGCATGATCGTCGTTTGGCTGCACAATTACATGTTGGAGATGATGGCTTCAATGATGGAATTGATCATGCGGCAGGGTATGCACCATGTTCTCGTGGTGGAGTGCATGACCGTGTGGGTCAAGCTATGCGTGTTCCTTTGGATGATGGAATTGGGCGCATAAAAATTTCAATTGCTTCGTTCTCTGGCAAGTGCGAACCAGAAGGCTATTTGGAGTGGGAGATGCGTGTTGACCAAATTTTTGATGCCCATCATTATTGTTGGGAAACGTAGTAGAAAACAAAAAAATTCGGCCTACGAATCAAGAACCCAAGATCATCCAAGAAGATTGCATACAAGGTTTTAGGTCATGGCTCACCAACCGATGTAGCGGAAGTAGAGTTGGTGAAGCTCGTGGACGTAGTGGAAGTAGATCTCGCAAGTTCTCCCACGAACAGTCCCTCGATCAATCCCACGAACAAGTCCCGCGATCTAGTCCCACGGACAAGTCCCATGAACAAGCTCCTCGAAGAAGGGTCGAAGGTACGACCCCTCCATTAGTATCCACACATCCCGTAGCAGCAATCCAGCAGCGCTCCGCCGTCCAGAGATGAACGCCACCGAGAAAACTAGAGGGAGAAAACCCTAACGGATTCTGATCTAGAACAGCGTCTAAACCGGGGTCTAAAAGTGGAGCAACGGGGTTTAGAGGAGGGAGGGTGGCGCATAGGCCTTGGGGACAAGTTGTGTTGCGCCCCCCACCCCTCCCCCACATTATATAGGTGGCCAAGAGGCCCTTGGGGCGCAATAAGGGGGGTGGGGAGTCCAACTTGGACTCCCAAACCTCCCAAACCTTCCCACCGGAAACCTGCCATATTGGAGAGTTGGACTTTCCACCTGGAGGGGGATTCCTTCCCCTTGGTCAATAGCCTTTTGTCAATAGCCAATAATCAACAGCGGAGTGGGTTGTACTGCCCGGAACCTTCCGGAACCTTCCATGACCTTCCGGACATAGGTCAACAGCCTTTTGTCAATAGCCAATAATCAACAGCGGAGTGGGTGGTACTGCCCGGAACCTTCCGGAACCTTCCATGACCTTCTAGAAGCTTCCAGGACCTTCCGGGACATACCGGGACCGTTTCGGGACATTCCGGACACTTCTGGAGCACTTCCAGGACCTTCCGAGACCGTTCTCGGACGTTCCGGAGCCATCCGGATAGTTTCCAAGACCATCTGAGTTACAGTTTAAGCCACCCGATGACCGCGAAGGTTGTCGGGACGCCCAGCGATTATCCGGAAACTATTCCGGTTGATCCAGGACTTCCCCAGTACCATTCTCATATGTTCCGGAACCACCTGGGACTACTCCAGAGTGATCCGGACATAACCTTAAATACCCAGAACTACTTCTGGTGCCCTTATGAACAATTCCATAAATCTCCGGAACTACTTCCGGTACCCGTATGAACTATTCTGCTTTGCTTCCACTAAACCTTCTACCATACTAGTATTCTAACAGACTACTGCTCGTTAAGTGTGTGACCCAATAGGTTCGGTATAATGCAGACATGACTCAGAACATCTTCCGGACATAGGTCAACAGCCTTTTGTCAATAGCCAATAATCAACAGCGGAGCCATGGACACCCATGTTGACTCCCGCACATACACGAAGAAACTTCGAGTGAACCATTATGTTTAGTCATGTACCATTCCCTTTGCTTCGTGATATATGACAAAGTTAGAGGAGAGATGTTTGGCACCCATGTGTAACCACTTCTTGAACACAAGCCACTCGTTATCCTCTTTGCTCGTTTGTCCATTTTCTCGTTATCGTATTCCGGTATCCCCGTGACTGAATCACAATGCGTCTGGCCAGACTATAATGGATACCGTCATACCGAGTGGGCCCGAAGTGAATATCTTCTTCATCGTGAAGGAGCAAATCCCATTCTTGAACTATCACAGTCACTAGCCACACCATCTGACATACCCAGGACTTATTTTACTACTTCCCATTTACGGGAGGATTCATCTAAGAACCAAAGCATGTCTTCCTGTGTGAAGCAACTCGATACTCTCATGGTCTAAGGAATTACGTATATGATAACAATTCATGATATGACTTATAACGTAGTTACGATGTGATCTCTAAGTATATCATTCAGTACTGGGGTCGGTTCAACATCATTGTTCTGCTAACAATATGTTCCCATTGCTACTGACATCCTTGTTACAAGAACAATGTCCATGATTAAGAAAACGTAATCATCAGTTAGCACATGAGCTGGTCTTAGAGGCTAAACCAGGAACTCTTGGTGTTTACATTTCCACACATGCAAGTGAGTTTTCTTCTGAATCTCATAGTTAGGGTCATTGCACTTATAGCACAGAAATATAAACATTAATTACGAACGTGGTAATATATATAATAACATTTTATTATTGCCTCTAGGGCATATTTCCAACAGTCTCCCACTTGCACTAGAGTCAATAATATTATCAGTGCTTGAGCATTTTACACCTATGGCATACCGGTGTAAAACATGCTTCATTTGTGGTATAGACTTCATCATCGGATCTGACGTTTCAGACCCGTTTGTATCTTGCATATCTTCGCGTTTTCACGCTATCATAAAATTCACTAATTTTATCAGTTTAGCTTTGTATATGTTTTGGATCATTTGGTAGGACCTTGGTTCCTTAGAATAAGTCATGAAATCATTCATCAATGTTCCATTAGCTTCAAAACATCTAGGAAACCATACCATGTTCATAAATGAATTTATGATTCAAAATACCCTCCTTGTTACTTCTTTAAGCAACAATATACTTAGCCTCTGTTATAGAATTCGCCACAGTATCGAACTTGACATAGTTCCTCCATACTGTGCCACCCTTACGTGGAAACACATAATCCCAATTAAAATCGAAAGTCGATCGGAGTAAGTATGAAGACTGAATTGGTGTAACTGTTTACATCAAAATTCAGCTGGTATAACTTATTACAACGAGCTCTTCATTATCTCCATTTTCCGAGAAACATATCTTATCTATCATAAGTTTAAATTTTCACTGTTTGTCCAATGATCAACATCTTGATCACTTTGGTATCTTGCTCACAGCCTTTTGGAGCACTGGACATATCTGGTCGTTTTACATATTATGGTGTACATGATTAATCCAAACACACATGTGAGTGAAATTCAATTCATGTGTTTTGCTTATCTGTGTTCATGAACACTGATTTCCGCAAACAACTTTTCACCGTGACCTCGGCAAGAACATCCTTCCTGGCGTTTTCATACTAAACTACTTTAGTATCATGTCAACATGTAACGTTGGCTTTAGCATGATCAAGCACTTACTATCTGCATAGATCATTGTGCTCAATACTAATGCTATATTAGCCCAAGTACTTCAGCTGAAAACTATTTCCAATAAAGTCCTTATTCGTGTCAAGAAATTTATATCATTTCTAATCAACAATATGTCATCTACATAAGGTTTTAGAAATATTATTCAGCTCCCACTTACTTTCTTGAATATTCAAGCATCTTCGTTATTCCTGATGAAAACAAACTCTTTTCGCAATTTCATCACAACGAAAATTCCAACTCCATTATGCTAGCTTCAGTCCATCACTGGATATCCAAGGCTTGCATCTATTTTAGCATCCTTTGAATCGACAAAACATTCCGGTCGTATCACGTATACGTCCTTTGTTATATTTCCGTGTAGGAACTTTGTTTTTGACGTTCATTCTACCATATCCTATAAATGAGATATGTAGTAATTGCTAGTATAACCCGAACTGACTAAAGCATTTCTATGGTCGACACTATTTCGCCGTAGTCAACCTTTGAACTTGCTAGAAAGCAATTTTCCAACGAGTTGAGCTTTATGGATAAAACAATTTCATCCGAATCAATTATAGATCCATATATATATTCTTCAGACTTTTAGTCTTTCGGAGGGTCTACCAAGTTCAAAACTTGACTTACTTCCATGGATACTATCTCGGATTATTTGGCATTTAGCCAAATCCCGGAGTCAGGGCCCATCAACGCTTCTTTGTATATCACAGGTTTATCATTGTCGAACAACAATATCTCGTTTTACATCTCATGAATGTTTGTACGAGTTTTGTCTAACCTGTGTGGTTCAGCTGCGCACTTCTCTGAAGATTCAACAATCTTTGACAAGTTGCACTGTCCTCGCACTCACTCTTTTGTAAGAAACTATTTTTCTTCAAAACACATTGTTCTTAACAGCAAACAGTTTTGCTTTTGTGTAGTGATAGAGGAATACCAAAACTTTTGGCATAACCTTAACAAAGTAGCACTTATCTGATTTGGGGTTTTGAGTATGTCAAACATATGTCTCATACACCCAAATTTTAAGAAAAGACAATATGGTTTTATGATTGCCATATCATATCTAATATGGTGTCATTTCAACAGATTTGATGGTGCTCTTTTCAGTGTAAAAGCCGTAGTCACTAACACATAACTTTAATAAGTATAATGGCAAATTGATAAACGTCATATTTGATCTTACCGTGTCATACATGGCTTGATTACATCTCTCGAACACTTTACTCATAGTGGACGCAAGTTATGATACTTCTTCACAACTCATCAGACGTTCGCTAAACTTGTAACTCAAATATTACTTTCTACAATCTAATTTGCAGAAGCTTTATTTTCTCGTTACAATGAATTTCTATTTCACTCTAAAATTCCTTGAACATTTCAAAGATTTCAGACGTATGTCTCTATTGAACAGATATCCACATATCCACTTCAACTCATGAGTGAAGATAGGGAATCCACTGCACACAACTATACTTATTGGACTACACACATCATCATGTATGATTACCAATGGTTTAGTTTCCCGTTCATGTATTGCCTATCAACGGTGTTTTAGTCACATTTCTTTTAGACAATATATGCAAGCGTCAAGTGATTCATAATCATATGACTCAAAAGTCCATCACTTATGGAAATTCTTCATGCATGTTATGTCACTTGTGATAAACGGCAGTGCCACATCTATGTGGTATTTCTGTCAGTCTTGCGACGTTTAGCGTCAGTGTTATGGATGTTTAGCATTATTATCAAGATTCATAACATACAACCTATTCATAATGGTAGTATGGCCTTTACGTTATTCATAGTTTTGAACAACTCTCTTGCAACAAACATGATTCAAAATGATGTTTTGCAACAAGGCTAAAGTGTAGTAACAATTTACTCAACTCTAAAATGAATTATGAAGATAATCATAGAGTCAACACACGGTATAGTAAACCTTTTACCGTGTTCCTGAGTGTGTCAAAACTCATCATTAGCTAGTCATAAAGGCCATAGTATTTCTTGCATCGACTTGCAACAATATGCAATTGAAGTGATATTCTAGTGATCAACAGTTTAATCACAATATACAAGAATTAAGATTAACCGCTTAATCATGATTCCCAAGAATTACATCTTTTGACCAGCAATGAATTCATCTATAACTCCGTATGACTTTCATTTCTGAGCTGGTTATTCCAGTCTTCTTTCGTTTTGCCTTTATATGTATCATAGTTCTATTTCCAATGTCACTCCTACTCACAAAAGATCACACATGATCAAGGGTGGCGCAGGCCATGGACTTTCCGGCGTGTAAGTCTTACTAACACTCCATGGAACTTCCTTTCCCTTAATCCTCATCATCATATGATCGGTGTTCTTCTGGATCCCACACTTATCAGTTTTGTTTAGAGCACAATGAACATTTTCACTAATGCTTACAATCATACATTGTACTAGATATCTTATATCCAACATTAATTGTCTTACTACTGAAAACTTATTTTTCAGTTCCATGAATATAACATAACTATCCCAAACTCTTCGAAGTTTGGGTTTCATGGTGGTGAAGACAATGCACTTAGCTGTGGTGGAATTCTAGCATTTTGGATTATGGACGTAAGTCACATCATCCATAGCATCAGCGGGAGAGCATCAAAAATTTGCGATAGGGCATGGTCCTTCTCGGCACTATTGAGGATAGTCCTCACAATACGGTACCAATCGTAAAGTTTTTACCAGATAATACAGTTAATCAAAATCAATTGGGAAGGTGGTAACGCGAGCCATTATTCTACAACGATAATGCAAATACTAAGACTTTGTTCATAATTAAGTTGCACTTGTGATTAATCAATTTAATTACTTAGTGCGCTCCCACTCAGATCAATATCTCTCGTAATTGATGCTGGAGTGATTCAAGATCCAACCCAATCGTCCGCCATTGATGTGACATCACTGATGACTTAGACTGGACTGGTAGGCCAACTTGCCAATCACGCCAAAGGTGATTCTTGTTCATCTTTCGATGGGCGTGTTCCGGTAGCAAACTTTTATCCAAACCGTCAAGATAACCAAGTGTAATGTGATGTGTGTTCTTTTAACACACCCGTCTTTTATGCGTCACACCGTGTGCACCCATGTGACATGACCTACTCCGATGTGAAACATAGTATAGACGGTGCTACAGTTGGAAGAACACTATCAACTTGATATTGTTTTGCGAGAGATCACCCTAATAAAATACGACTACCGCGCATTAAACAAGGGTGCATCAAAGGGATAAACATCACAGGCAGTTCATAAAATTTTGTGATATAGTATAGCCCTTTGCTTCGTGAAGTCTTCATTGTCTTCACGTCGTCGTGGTTGAAGTCACCGTGTCCAACAACTTTGTCCTTGGCGCCGGGAACATCACCACGGCTTCCGGCATGTGCGTCGGGGTCCACCTCCGCATCATAGATCATCACCTTTGCATCTATCTATTGCTTTACCTCGAGCTAATAAACAGTTCTGGCACGCAGGCCATAATTAAGTGACAATCATATGACTCCAGTCATCATGCCGTACCACGACACGCAGGTCGCGAATAAATATTACATAACATATAGCATCTCATACAAACACATTGAAAATCTTGAAGGCTATACCACATCACATGCATACTCTGCAAAAACAAGTTAGATCGCTATCTACACGGGTTGTTGCAAACTTTTATCGTGGTTGATTAGCAGGTTACAAGCAAACGTTGTTCCCTATACAAACCAAACACGATACTTCATTGTTGCTAGTTTAACGTTCGGGGTGCGTGCAGCAACTAATGCCACAAGACAAACTTCATTAAACGCGTGACCCCCGTGTGGATTTGAGTTCATAAAATCCACAAGCCCCTCCATGTTAAATCTTCTATTGCGAGATTAAGATGAGATCCAAGGATTTTGATGTAGACCATGATCAAGGCAACCAGCATACTGAAAGCAGCATAGAGGGATCAATGGAAAACTCAATCCTTGTAGCAAAACCTCAACTTGCCATCAAGCATAGAAAAAATCACATGACAGGGAAGCAACAAGAAAATCAATGCCTCATATCACACATATGATCTAGACCTAAACATGCATCTAATCAAGGATCGCTCTGATACCACTGTTGGGAAACGTAGTAGAAAAGAAAAAATTTCGGCCTACGAATCAAGAACCCAAGATCATCCAAGAAGATTGCATACAAGGTTTTAGGTCATGGCTCACCAACCGATGTAGCGGAATTAGAGTTGGTGAAGCTCGTGGACGTAGTGGAAGTAGATCTCGCAAGTTCTCCCACGAACAGTCCCTCGATCAATCCCACGAACAAGTCCCGCGATCTAGTCCCATGGACAAGTCCCATGAACAAGCTCCTCGAAGAAGGGTCGAAGGTACGACCCCTTCATTAGTATCCACACATCCCGTAGCAGCAATCCAGCAGCGCTCCGCCGTCCAGAGATGAACGCCACCGAGAAAACTAGAGGGAGAAAACCCTAACGGATTCCGATCTAGAACAGCGTCTAAACCGGGGTCTAAAAGTGGAGCAACGGGGTTTAGAGGAGGGAGGGTGGCGCATAGGCCTTTGGGACAAGTTGTGTTGCGCCCCCCACCCCTCCCCCACATTATATAGGTGGCCAAGAGGCCCTTGGGGCACAATAAGGGGGGTGGGGAGTCCAACTTGGACTCCCAAACCTCCCAAACCTTCCCACCGGAAACCTGCCATATTGGAGAGTTGGACTTTCCACCTGGAGGGGGATTCCTTCCCCTCGGTGCGCCCCCTACCCCTTGGCCGGCCAGGGCAGCCTAGGTGGCTTGCCCCCAAGGCTAGGGGCGCAGGGGAGTGGGTGGTACTGCCCGGAACCTTCCGGAACCTTCCATGACCTTCTAGAAGCTTCCAGGACCTTCCGGGACATACCGGGACCGTTTCGGGACATTCCGGACACTTCTGGAGCACTTCCAGGACCTTCCGAGACCGTTCTCGGACGTTCCGGAGCCATCCGGATAGTTGCCAAGACCATCCGAGTTACAGTTTAAGCCACCCGATGACCGCGAAGGTTGTCGGGATGCCCAGCGATTATCCGGAAACTATTCCGGTTGATCCAGGACTTCCCCAGTACCATTCTCATATGTTCCAGAACCACCTGGGACTACTCCAGAGTGATCCGGACATAACCTTAAATACCCAGAACTACTTCTGGTGCCCTTATGAACAATTCCATAAATCTCCGGAACTACTTCCGGTACCCGTATGAACTATTCTGCTTTGCTTCCACTAAACCTTCTACCATACTAGTATTCTAACAGACTACTGCTCGTTAAGTGTGTGACCCAATAGGTTCGGTATAATGCAGACATGACTCATAACATCTTCCGGACATAGGTCAACAGCCTTTTGTCAATAGCCAATAATCAACAGCGGAGCCATGGACACCCATGTTGACTCCCGCACATACACGAAGAAACTTCGAGTGAACCATTATGTTTAGTCATGTACCATTCCCTTTGCTTCGTGATATATGACAAAGTTAGAGGAGAGATGTTTGGCACCCATGTGTAACGACTTCTTGAACACAAGCCACTCGTTATCCTCTTTGCTCGTTTGTCCATTTTCTCGTTATCGTATTCCGGTATCCCCGTGACTGAATCACAATGCGTCTGGCCAGACTATAATGGATACCGTCATACCGAGTGGGCCCGAAGTGAATATCTTCTTCATCGTGAAGGAGCAAATCCCATTCTTGAACTATCACAGTCACTAGCCACACCATCTGACATACCCAGAACTTATTTTACTACTTCCCATTTACGGGAGGATTCATCTAAGAACCAAAGCATGTCTTCCTGTGTGAAGCAACTCGATACTCTCATGGTCTAAGGAATTACGTATATGATAACAATTCATGATATGACTTATAACGTAGTTACGATGTGATCTCTAAGTATATCATTCAGTACTGGGGTCGGTTCAACATCATTGTTCTGCTAACAATATGTTCCCATTGCTACTGACATCCTTGTTACAAGAACAATGTCCATGATTAAGAAAACGTAATCATCAGTTAGCACATGAGCTGGTCTTAGAGGCTAAACCAGGAACTCTTGGTGTTTACATTTCCACACATGCAAGTGAGTTTTCTTCTGAATCTCATAGTCAGGGTCATTGCAATTATAGCACAGAAATATAAACATTAATTACGAACGTGGTAATATATATAATAACATTTTATTATTGCCTCTAGGGCATATTTCCAACAATTATAGCGAAGAGAAAAAAGTTCAACTTGCTGGAATTGAGTTCACCGGTTACGCGCTAATTTTGTGGAATCAAATTTCCCGGTCAAGACAGCGTCCGATGACGTGGCGAGGGATTAAAGTATTCATGAGGCGATGTTTTGTTCCTGAGCACTATGGAACAGACATGTACAACAAGTTACAGCGGCTCTCTCAGGGTAATAAGAGTGTTGATGAATATTACAAGGAGATGGAATTGCTTATGATACGCACAGGAACAACGGAGGATCTCGAGGCGACCATGGCACGTTTATTTAACGGGTTGAACATTGAGGTGCAGGATCGCGTAGAGATGGTGGTTTATTATAACATACAAGATCTTGTGCATCAAGCTGAGCGTGCGGAGCAACAAATTAAGAGACGCCAAACCAATGCTTTTCACAACACTGCTTCCAACTCATGGCGGCGTCCTCAACAAAATTCTAATGAAAGTGGCACCGGTTCCAAGATGGCGTCATCAAATTGATCTAATAGTTTAGTGCAGAAGGAAGTTCCAAAACTAGGAGCATCGAGAGCTGATTTGAGTGAGTAGTCCACCGAACACACTAGTGATATAGAGTGTTTCAAATGTGGAGGCCGGGGACATATAAAGCGTCAATGTCCTAGTTTGAAGAGAGTGTTGCTCACAAAAGATGGATATGTATCTGCTAGTGATGAAGAGGAAGTTTCTAGCACTCCTAGTGAAGAATCTGAAGATGCTGAAAAGGTGACGCCAATAAGTTTTGAAGCTGCTGAATCATATCCATCCTTAATGGTGCAGCGAGTGCAAGAGGATCGCATTGAGGATAAGGGGCGGCGATGGAATATTTTTCAATCTGAGTGCAAAATCAAAGACACCAATTGCAAGTTAATTATTGACGGTGGAAGCTATACTAATGCAGTCAGCAAGGGATTGGTGGATGCTTTAGGATTACGTGCATCGAAACACCCGCAACCCATCGTGTCGAGTGGATGTATCACACTGGGAAGTTGAAGGTCACACACAAGGTCCGCGTAAATTTTTCAGTTAACGACTATACTGATATGGTGATTTGTGATGTTTTGCCAATGGATGCATGCCATCTATTATTGGGAAGACCGTGGCAGTATGATCGTGGTGCCACACATGATGGAAGATCCAACACTTATTATTTTTTGGATGCTGGGAAATGTCGTGTTGTACGACCGATGTATGACAATACCATCAAAGTGGATGCCATTGTTTCTTTGCAGAAGAAATTTGAGAGAAACACGTCGAAACCGAGGACGGTTTCGTGTCAAGGGGGAGGGGATGATGTGGCCATCAGAACTAGAGTTAGTACTAATTTTCATCAAGATAAGATTCAAGCTACATCAGTACAGGAGGAGCTTCCTTGCGGAGCAACACAGAAGACCAATGCAGATGATTTTTTTCTCTGTAGAAAAAATGCAGAGTCGCATTCCACTGTCAAATCCTAAACCGCAGAAAATCAAACCCACCTTTAGAACACCTCCACAGTATATACTAATTGGTACAATATCAATTTTATTAGTACATACACATAGGAATTAAGTTCCGATGGATGTTTTTCTACTAATACTAGTTGTACTAGACGTAGTAGTCAATAGTCAAGTTGAGTCCTAGTAGTTCACGACATGATTAAGTGGCCGGGTCATTAATTAGTTAAGATGCTATTAGCAGTTTGAGTTTACTTCAGAGTCCATATAGGATTTATTTTTCTAGTCAGTTATTAACTTGGAGATCAAGTTCATAATGTGTCCACCTGATACGTCTCAAACGTATCTACTTTTCCAAACACTTTTGCTATTATTTTGGCTTCATTTTTGCATGATTTGGAAGAAACTAACCCGGACTGATACTGTTTTCAGCAGAGCTGCCAGTGCTGTTTTATATTGTGCATGTTTCTGGATATTTAGGTACGCTGGAAAAATCCACAAAAATCTAATAAAAATCAGCATTCCTGAAGCTTCTATCATGCCAAGGGGGGGGCACAGGGTAGCCAGGGGGCACCCAGAAGGGTGTGTGGCGCGGCCCAGCCCCTGGCCGCGCCACCTGCCCTCTTGGGTGGGTCCCACACACCTGGTGCCCTAACTTGGCCCAACTTATTCCCTCGGCGAGGAAACTTCAGAAAACAAGTCGTTTTTTCCGATCTACGTCGCGGAGCCGCCACCACCCTCTGTTCTTCTCCGGGAGAGCTAATCTAGAGGCTGCTTTGGCCTCCGGTGAGGGGAAATCATCGCCATCGTCATCATCATCGCCTCTCCATCACCCCTCCATGACTTCTCCTCTCATGTGTGAGTAATTCCCTGCTGTAGGCAAAGGGGATGATAGGGATTGGATGAGTTAGATCATGTAATAGTTCATCAGATTGTTGGGGGCATGTTGCCTATCATATACTTGGTGTTTATCATCTCTATTACAACTTGTTGCTCTTAATGCTTGTCACTTTGGGCCCGAGTGCCATGATTTCAGATATGATCACCCTTTGTTTTCTTCAGTTTGTTGGTGTTCTTGATCCCATCTATGAGTTGTATGCACCTATTATAGTCCGGAACCGGTGATCCCAATGGTGACAGCTTGGGACACCAAAGGGGATGGACTATAATTTGAGGATTTCGTGTATTCATGAAGTGTTAATGCTTTGTTCCGGTGCTCTTTGGCAGGAGTACCTTAATCTCCCTAATTTCCTTTTGGCCCCGTTTGTAGCGGGGGGGTAGGACAAAAGATGTTGTGCAAAGTTCTTATTGCACGCAGGTACAACTACCTTGGGATACATGCCTGATGTTTGATATTTGCCTAGATGATCCTTTCTTTTTTGTGAGCCTTGCACGTGTTAGAATCTATTACATGTTCGATCTCATCCAAGAAGCGCCCAACCATCCATCTCCCTAGCCTACAGTGTTTCAATCTTGCTGGTTACTAGTTGTTTACTTTTGTTGTTTTACTTTTACTGTTTCATCACCACTATTATCATCACCACTACCACTTCCATACTACCGTTGCTTCTAATACCTTTGTGCAAGAAAGTGTTTGTTTCAGGTGCGGTTGAATTGACAACTCAATTGTCAAAGCATGTACGTATTCTTTGGCTCCCCAAGTGTCGAATCAATAAATTGGGTTATCTTGCCCGCGAAGACTATCTTGATCCCCTACAGTTGAGGGTTATCAAGTACTGTTTTCTGGCGCCATTGCCGGGAGCATAGCTTTATTTACAGGTCTACTTGAAGTGTCCTACCTGCTGCACGTTATCCACTATGGGTAAGAAAGGAGACCCCAAGGTTCCGATCTTACCATCCCGTACAAGACGAGGTACCACTCTTAGCACTAGTGCTAAACTTGATTCACCTTCAGTTATGAGTAAGTTTGATTCACCTCAGTTACATTCTACTTCTGCTGAGTCTGGCAATATGTCAGACACTTTTGATGATGCTTCTACTACCTTTGAGAGTACTGGTTCACTTGGTTCTTTTATTGAAGAACAGATTGCTGCTCCTGCCCGATTCTCGAGAGTTGAAATTCCTGTTACCAAAACCCCTATTGGAAAAACTCATGATCTTACTGGCCTTAAGGAGAAACTCCTTGAGGACGATTATATTATAATTGATGATGATTTATGCAGGGAGCTTAATGAATGTGTTGATTCCGACCCTGCCGCTATAAAGAAGTTGCTTGCAAATCACTCCTTGAAGAACAAGTTTACTCCTGATCCTACTTTTTCTACGTCTACTATATGCATCACTGATCCTGATTATGATTTCTCTTTTGACCTTTCACTTATATCCACAGTTCAAGCACATCCCTTTTATGGCAGAGAAAATGATGATGCTATCGAGCACTTGACCAAATTCACTGAGTTGGGTAGCTTATTTACCCCTGATGAAAGGATCCGGAACTTTTATGTGACCAAGCTTCTTCCTTTTTCTTTGAAAGGAGATGCTAGAGCATGGTATGATGCACTACCATGTGGTTCCATTCAAAGTCCTCAAGATATGGCTATATCTTTCGTTGATAAGTATTTTCCTGCTCATATGCAACATGCTGCTTTACAAAGAATTTATAACTTTAAACAGTTGCAGGATGAGCATCTCCCTAAAGCTTGGGGGAGGTTTTGCAGTTTTCTCAAGGCTAGACTGGGACATGAGATCCCTAAGAATGAATTACTTGATATATTTTATGCTGGTCTAACCGATGAATCTAGATCCTATCTAGATAGTTGTGTTGGTTGTGTTTTCAGGGAAAGAACACCGGACGATGCGGACGAATTGATGGGAAAGATTGCCAAGAACCACGAAGATTGGTCCATCCCTGAACCACCTCCACCACTAAAGAAGAGGGGAATGCTTGTCCTAAGCCCCGAAGATATTCAAGAAGCAAAGAAGTCTGTAAAAGAGAAAGGTATTAAAGCTAACGACGTGAAGAATCTACCTCCAATTGAAAAGTTGTGTGAGCCTAACACTCACCCACCTATGGTAGAGGTACACTCTCTTTTAGATTTCAATGCAAGTGAAATCCCTAAAGGTAAGCCTCCTGACCAATGTTTAGATGAGCTTGATAATTTTATTATGAAGCAAAGTCACTTCAATGAGAAGATACAAGGTCAGTTGCATGATAATACTCTTGCTATCAAAAGTTTCCTTGATGTTATAGGAAGAACAGTTAATGATGTTAAATGTCTTGTGAAGCATTTTCATATGGTTCAAACTCAGATTGAAAAAATTTCTAATGTGCAAAAATATTTGCTTGCTAACAATGTCAAACAAGACAATTTATAGGCCTATGGTATAAAGACCCGGGGTGGAACACACACCCAGGACCCTCTCTATCCAGAGGGGCATCCGAAGAGGATCGAGAAAGATTCTCAAGTGCAGGAAGAAGAGATTGTTAGCTCTCCAAAGAAGAAGAAGAAGAAAAAGAAACACAAGGAAGCTGAAAATTCCAATGATCCTATAGAAGAAGAAGAACATGATGTTGATCCAAACAGCATATCTACCTCCGACGCTGAGACTGAAGACGGTGCGGAACCTGAAAAATACGCTGAAAAGAATAATCCACCTGAGGTTCGAGAAGAAGAAGCACCTGATAAGCGCAAGAAGTACACTAGAGAAGACTTCATCGCAAGAAGACATGGGAACGAACGAGAACCATGGGTACATAAATCCATGCCCTTTCCAGGAAGTCTGTCAAAACCAAATAAGAAGAGCATTACAACAAGTTTTGTGAGTGGATGAAACCTCTTTTTCTTCAGATTCCTTTGACTGATGCTATTAAGTTACCTCCTTACTCCAAATATATGAAAGATATTGATAATAATAAAAGAAAAGTTCCTAATGAGGCAATATCTACTATGCTTGCTAACTACTCTTTCAGTGGCAAGATTCCTGAGAAGCTCGGTGATCCAGGTATACCCACCATTCCTTGCTCCATAAAGAATAATTATGTTAGAACTGCTTTATGTGATCTTGGTGCAGGAGTGAGTGTTATGCCCTTTTCTCCCCACAAAAGGCTTTGTTTAGAGAAACTAATTCCTACAGATATCTCCCTTCAGATGGCTGACAAGTCAACGGCCGTCCCGATCGGTATTTGTGAGGATTTTCCTATTGAAGTTGCCAACTGCTTAATACTTACTGAATTTGTTGTGCTTGACATGCCCGAGGATGGGAGCATGTCCATTATTTTTGGTAGACCTTTTCTTACCACCGCAGGTGCCAATATTGATTGCAATAAAGGGAAGGCTACCTTCAACGTTAATGACAAAGAACACACGGCGTATTTTCCAAAGAAGATCGACAAAAGGCATGGCCTTAACTCCATTGAGAATATCGAGACTGTGAAGATTGGAGAATGGGATTGTCCACTACATGTATACCACAAATACAAAACAATTATGGTGGGGACAATGTCCATCAAAATGAGAATGCAATGATCACTTCATAAGAGGCGAGACTTTCTGCTCTATATATCACCGGTTTGTTGGTAAGACTTGATCAACCTTGCTAACTAGCATGTTTTATATAGGTAAAAAGTTGAGCTTGTTATGTTTTCATTTCCTTTAGCTTTTATTCTCCTTGTTGTACCTAAGTTTTTGTGTTTAAAGCTTCACTTGTTCTAACTTTTGCCCCAAGTTCACAAAAGTTTTTGCAGCTTTTTGAACTTTGAAAAATTCTCCACAGTGAAGTTGTCCGGAAAATTCCAGAAAATTCAAAGTAAAAATTTACAGGTAAAAAGCCATCGGCGGGCACCTAAGGTTGACCAGGGGGGGGGGTCCACCCCTGGACCAGGAGGCCAGGTGGCGCGGCCCAGCCCCTGGCCACGCCACACACCCTCCTGGGGCCCACATGCACCCCCTGCTGGCATCTCTTCTTCCAATCTCTCTCTTTCTCCCCAAAAACTCGTGTTCTTGCTCTTGTTTCGTGTTCTTGCTGTTCTTGAGCACGGAACTTCGATCTCCCTCTACAGCCACTCGTTTGAGCTGAAATTTGGAACAAATACTCCTTGGTATGTGACTCCCTCACCCCTCCAATTAGTTTTTCTTGTTGGTGGCTTCATTAGTGAGTATTTATTAGTTCTTGGTGTTGTTTAGTTGAGCATAAATGTATGTGTAGAAATTTATTTTCCAAGTTTTGTTGCTAGTTTGAGCCTTGGTAAAGTAAGTAGAATGTTTTTCCCAAACTAGTTTTTCTTAAACCTCCGTTGTTGTGATTTGTCAAAAATTTCAGAAATTGATAGGCTAGGAAGATGGCTTGGGAAGAAGAAAACCGAGCGCTCTAGCCGTGATACGCGGTCCACACCTTCACCTTCGGCTACGAGGGTGAGCTACAACGAAGAAATTGTACCCTTGGAGCTGTTGGACGCATCACCCGCAAAGGCCATGGCATTTCCATGCAGAGATTTCATGGCGGATGCTGGCATACAGGAGGAGTTTGACGCCCTGTGTGCCAGAGAAGGTTTGACACGGCTTGTGACGAGCCGTGTGCCAGAGTATGATACGCTCACTGCTATCTTTATTAACAGTTTTAGATTCTATCCTGAAAGTGATGATGTTATATTTCAGATTTATGAAAGGTTACTAACTATGCCTATGGGTACCTTTTGTGAAGCTTTAGGTTTGCCCGACAGAGGAGAGAAGAGGAGGAAAAATTCTCAAACTGCTGCACTCAAGACCCTTCTCGACTCGTTTTGCTACACTGAAGTGAGGGACACTAACCGTCAGAAGATCTCCAATATTTTGTTCCCTTATCTCAGGTATTTCGCTTATTATATTTCTAGAGGGGTGTTGGCTCGAGACAACACGAGCAGCACTTCTTCGCCTGATACTACTATCATGGCGAACGCCCTCTCAGGGAATCACGAGTATCATGTGGGCACGCTGATTGCTAGACGCCTTGCTACTAATAGCAACAAGGGGGATCTCTTTGGTGGCGTCTATGCCACACTTCTTTTGTAGTTTCTCCAAGGAGAACCGCGCCCATATGATATTGTTTTTCCTTTTGTTAGTCTTGATTTGGCTGCCATGAAGAGGCACTTCTTTGTTACCAGGGCCTCTGACCGATATGCACTTGATTATATTTTGCGGTTTGAAGGCGATGTGGAATGCATCTCCGTCTACCTGCACCACTTGTGTTTGATTTTTCTCGCAGGAAAGGATACCGCTTTTCAGATACCTAGTTTGATGAGATCATGGGGAGATACCAATTTCACGACCCCACGGAGGGGGTTGTGCCAGATAAGGAGGAGCGCGTGGTGTATCCACCCGTCCATGAGGAGACCATCGCCCCATGGGACGGAGGGTATTCCTCTGGTTGGGAGACGAGACCTTCCTCTTCTACGTGGGAGGACCCCAGGTCTTCAGTGTATGCACCCGAAGGCGCCTACGACACATGGACATACCAGTACTACCCCAGAGCAGGAGGCTCCTCGGGACCGCAGTAGACGAGCCCAACTTAGGCCAATAATCTAAGCTTGGGGGAGTACGTACTCTCCTCCCCTTCCATTGTATCTTCTGTTTTGTTCGCTTTGATCTTTTTGAAGTCTTTGCCTGTTCTTCTTTGTTCTTTTAGTTTGCAAAAACCCAAAAAAATGTTTCCTTTGCTCTTTAGTTTGCTTTGTTTCAGAGTTCAGCTCGAGTCCGTGATGATTATATTTTCCTATGTTCGATTGTGCAAGTGACAAGGAAGTAATGACGAAGATCTATGGAAGGGATGCAACAAGGAAAGCCGGTATGAACTCTTTTTGTTTCTACTTTTGTACATATGCTTGTACTTATGATTAGAGACCAGCTTGTAGCGACATAGTGCTATGTTTACAATACTTTCCCAGTGGTTCATGATTTATTTGTGGTTAGTCTCAAATAGCTAGAGTTCATAATGTGTTGCTTGAAATGATTGAAATGCATTGCATTGTTCATGGTTTGGCATATTGAAGTGGTATTTCCATTCGGATAATTCTTGGATCGACTCGGCACATGTTCACGCATGTTAAGACTAAAAAGTCTGTTCTGCCTTGATGATCTTTTTACTTCAGAGTGGGTAATATCACTTTCATGCCCGATTCAATGCTGCTTTGTCGCTCTGCATGATTATGGTTGTTATGCTCTCTGGTTGGTCGCTTCCCCGTCTTTTGCTAGCCTTCCTCCAGCACCAAGCGGAATTCTGCTTGTGCTTCCACACACACCTTTCTAAACCCAGTTGTTCCATTTGAGTCCACCATACCTTCCTATATGTGGTATTTACCGGCCACTCCTAACTTAGACTTTCTTGTTCCATCTCAAAATTTATTCAAAAGCTTCCCTTTTGCAACCGTACAGGCTCATGGTGCGGTGAGGGAAAATCAGTATCTACCATGCCAAAAATATTTTGACGAAAATTTTAACTAGTTAATAAAAAATAGATACACCTTCCCCCCATACTTGATGATGGAATGAAATGGACCAAATGCTTCTAATGATAGATGGAACGATATCCTCCTTCCATACTTGAGGCAAAATAAAAGGTTCCGTAGACCATCAAAGGATTTATGGATAAGGGAACAAGTGTAAGCAAAAAGAATTAATATGGTTGGCATGGGAGATATTGAGAGACCTTTACCATTCACCGTTGACTGGAAAGTTGCACCTCTCAAAAGAATTTTGTCTCTGTTTTCAAAACCAAGAGCTCTGGCACATGTTTAGTCTTTGCTTCCTTTCACGTGTTTTCAACCTTGACATCAAAAGCCACGGTTCGAGAGTCTCCACCTTCCTTTCTCCAAAGCACCAACTATGAGAGCATAATTGTCATTCTTAGTGTAACATGCGTTGTCCCAAAGTACCACATTGTCTTCTGCATGATTGTGATGTTTCTTGCTTTGAGTTCTTAGTTCTAGTCTCCTTTAAAACTCCGGAGGAGCTTCTGCATTTATGTTTTGCTTCACTCATGGAGGCTAGCGAGATACCACTCTAGTATGTTCATGCTATGTGCATTGTGATCTTGAATTGATTTCCAGCATCATATTATTTACTTTTGTTTATTTGTGAATGATCACATGAAAGAAGGATTGCTTCGTGCATTGTCTTTGTATTATGGTGTCAAAACTTTCTAAACTCTTTCGCAGTACATGCTTATATACATCTAATGAAGCAAAAGAGTTTGTCAAAGTTTTCTTTGTCGCGTCTAGTTCGTTGAATTGAATTTCTTGAGGACAAGCAATAGCTAAGTTTGGGGGAGTTGATACGTCTCAAACGTATCTACTTTTCCAAACACTTTTGCTATTGTTTTGGGTTCATTCTTGCATGATTTGGACGAAACTAACCCGGACTGATGTTGTTTTCGGCAGAGCTGCCAGTGTTATTTTATATTGTGCAGGTTTCTGGATATTTAGGTACGCTGGAAAAATCCACAAAAATCAAATAACAAATCAGCGTTCCCGAAGCTTCAATGATGCCAAAGGGGGGCCACAGGACAGCCAGGGAGCACCCAGAAGGGTGTGTGGCGCGGCCCAGCCCCTGGTCGCGCCACCTTCCCTCCTGGGTGGGTCCCACACCCCTGGTGCCCTACCTTGGCCCTATTTATTCCCTCGGCGAGGAAACTCCAGAAAAGAAGTCGTTTTTTCCGATCTACGTCGCGGAGCCGCCGCCACCCTCTGTTCTTCTTCGGGAGAGCTAATCTGGAGGCTGCTTTGGCCTCCGGTGAGGGGAAATCATCGCCATCGTCATCATCATCGCCTCTCCATCACCCCTCCATGACTTCTCCTCTCATGTATGAGTAATTCCCTACTGTAGGAAAAGGGGATGGTAAGGAATTGATGAGTTAGATCATGTAATAGTTCATCAGATTGTTGGGGGCATGTTGCCTATCATCTACTTGGTGTTTATCATCTCTGTTACGACTTGTTGCTCTTAATGCTTGTCACTTTGGGCCCGAGTGCCATGATTTCAGATCTGATCACCCTTTGTTTTCTTGAGTTTTTTGGTGTTCTTGATCCTATCTATGAGTTGTATGCACCTATTATAGTCCGGAACCGGCGATCCCAATGGTGACAGCTTGGGACACCAAAGGGGATGGACTATAATTTGACGATTCTGTGTATTCATGAAGTGTTAATGCTTTGTTCCAGTGCTCTTTGGCAGGAGTACCTTAATCTCCCTAAGTTCCTTTTGGCCCCGTTTGTAGCGGGAGCGTAGGACAAAAGATGTTGTGCAAAGTTCTTATTGCACGCACGTACAACTAGCTTGGGATACATGCCTGATGTTTGATATTTGCCTAGATGATCCTTTCTTTTCTGTGAGCCTTGCCCGTGTTAGAATCTATTACATGTTCGATTTCATCCAAGCAGCGCCCAACCATCCATCTCCCTAGCCTATAGTGTTTCAATCCTGCTGGTTACTAGTTGTTTACGTTTGTTGTTTTACTTTTACTGTTTCATCACCACTATTATCATCACCACTACCACTTCCATACTACCGTTGCTACTAATACCTTTGTGCAAGCAAGTGTTTGTTTCAGGTGCGGTTGAATTGATAACTCAATTGTCAAAGCCTGTACGTATTCTTTGGCTCCCCAAGTGTCAAATCAATAAATTGGGTTATCTTGCCCGCGAAGACTATCTCAATCCCCTACAGTTGAGGGTTATCACCACCGTGCTTATATAAAAGGCTGGCTATAGCCATGTAAAGGAGATAAAGTTTGAGTTGAATAGAAACAGAAAACATCCCCGATGGTTGGCTAGCTGCATATTCTTTGCTTGTTGCGTTCCCGAGAGAGGAATTGAGAGCTGCTAGCGTGACGATTGAATCAATCAATCTATACGCAGATTTTTCTTGCCTTCGGTTTCTTCTATCTAGTTTGATCCGAAGTGGTTAATCGTGTTCATCGCTTCATCATTGGGTACCGTGAAGATTGGGACATCTATACGCACGATTTAGCATATCGCTTCTTCGTGCCTACTTCATGAACCGTATACATCCAATCATTGATGAATCTGATATTTTGCATTCACATCTTTTTCACATTAATTTCGGTTGTATGACACGGCTAGCTAAGATGAATTTAATCCCGAGTTTCAATTTATCCAAAGGTTCTAAGTGCCATGCATGGATGCAAGCTAAGCAACCTTGCAAGCCACACTGCAGAGGAGAAATATTTGGTAAGTTAGATCTCATAAATTTTGATCTATGTGAGATGAATGGTGTGTTCACTAAAAGTGGAAAGAAATGATGCATGACTTGGTTGATGATTCTACTAGGTTTTTCTATATGTATCTATTAAATACTAAATATGAGGCTATACACTACTTTAAAATCTATAAGGTAGAAGTTGAGAACCAACTTGAAAAGAAGATTAAATGAGTCAAGTTTCATCATGCTGGAGAGTACTTTTCTCGTGAGTATAATTATTTCTGCCTGAACCATGATATTATTTATGAGAGGACGTCTACCTATTCACTCTAGTCAAACGGGGTTGCTGAACGGAGAAAATGTACTCTAACAAATTTGGTTAACACATGTTAAATACATCGGACCAAGGCATGGTGGGAACTATATTGACATCATGACATGTCCTGAATAAGGTTCCCGAGAAGGATAATGAGATCACTCCCTATCATCTATGGGAGAAGAAAAAAAGGACGCTCTCTTACTTGCGCATTTTGGGATGTTTGGAGAATGTCAACGTGTCGATCCCTAAAAAGCGTAAGCTTGGACTAAAGACTGTGGACCATGTTTTTCTGGGCTACGCTAACAATAGAGTTGGCTATATATTTCTAGTGGCAAAATTTTAGGTACCTGACATGAAGTTCGGTACGATTATGGAGTATAAATATGCTACATTCTTTGAGGATATATTTCCCACGAGAGATATGCAAAGCACTTCTAGACAGGAATCTGATGAGATTCATGAACCCACTATTCTGATCGAATATAATGAATTAATTCATGATGATAATCATGTCGAAGAAGACAATGAAGCTCCTATTAGTAGCAAGAGATAGAGGACTGCAAGTCCTTTTGTGATGATTTTCTAGTCTACCTCATGAATGATACTCCCACTTCTATTTTAGAAGCCTATGTGACACCGGATGCTGACTACTATAAGGATGCGGTTTGTAGCGAGATGGATTCCATCTTGGATAATGGAACATGGGAAATCATTGATCGGCCCTGCGGTTGCAAACTAATTGGATGTAAATGGGTGTTCAAAAAGAATCTTAGCCTGATGGTACGATTGAAAAATACAAGGTTAGGCTCCTGGCTAAGGGCTATACCAAGAAGGAAGGATAAGATTTCTTTGATACTTACGCACTTGTGGCGAGATTACTACCATTCGAGTATTACTATCGTTGGTTTTCTGTCATGGTCTTATCGTCCATAATGGATGTCAAGACGACTTTCTAAATGGAGAGCTAGACAAGGAAGTCTGCATACAACAACCATATGGCTTTGTAGAAGATGGTCAGGAAGGAAAGGTGTGCAAGTTATTGAAATCCTTGTACGTCCTAAAGCAAGCACCTAAGAAGTGGAATGAGAAATTTGATAAAGCTTTGACATCTGGTAGATTCCTGGTAAATGTAGGTGAAACTGTGTATACCATAGCCATGATGGACGTATGCGAAGGAGTTATACTGTGCTTGTATGTTGATGACATACTGATATTTGGAACCAACCTCAAAGTCATTGAGGAGGTTAAAGCTTTTCTATCTCACAACTTTGAGATGAAGGATCTTGGTGTGGCTGATGTTATCTTGAACATCAAGCTATTGAGAGATAATGATGGTGCAATTACGCTTCTACAATCCCACTATATTGAGAAGTTTCTGAGTTTCTTTGGATATTCAAATTTCAAATCTTCTCCAACTCCATATGATCCTGGTGTGTGAGTTCAAAAGTTCGAAGCACAATTATAAATCAATTGAGATATTCTCAAGTGATTAGATCACTCATCTACCTAGCTTGTGCAATGAGGCCTGATATTACATTTGTTGTGAGTAAACTGAGTTGATTTTTTTCAAATCCGAGAGATGTGCATTGGCGTGTCATTCAAATATTTATGAGCTATGATCCATGGACTTCAATATTATGGATACCCGACTACACTTGAAGGGTATAGTGGCACAAATTGGATTTCTGAGGCCGGAATGAGATGAAGGTCACAAGTGGATATGTGTTCACACTTGGAGGTGGCCTTATTTCATGGAAGTCTTGCAAAGAAAAATATCTTAACGAAGTCAACAATGGAAGCGAGACTCACATCACTAGATAAATCCTGCACTAAAGCATAATGACTTCGATAGCTTTCTATGGACTTGCTATTGGCAGAAAAGCCAATTTTGGCTATCCTTATGAACTGCGACCATAAGGCAGTGATTGTTAAGGCAAATATTTCAAAGAATAACATGCAATCCACAAAGCATATAAGAAGGATATTGAAGTTTGCTAGATATTTACGAAACTCCAAAGTAATAGCATCTGGATTACATCCAATTGGCTAAGAATCTGGCAGATCCCTTGACCAAAGGGCTATCACGTATTATGGTAGACAATGCATCGAGGTAGATGGGTATGAGACCCACATGAGTTTCCATGGGAGTAACCCAACCTATGTGAACGAATATCCCATGAAATAGGACCTGGGAAACAAGCCAATGATTAACTAAGGAGAGTAATTTTACTAATCCACTCCGTTGGAGATGCACTACTCTCAGAAATTGTATGGTAGGTTGACTTTTGTCTTAATGTGTTCTAAGGATTTCATAAGCGAGATGTTATCCTACAGAGCGATCTCTAAATGAACACACCTATATGAGCCCGACTATTGGTCACAGTCTATAAGATAGGGTAGTCTTTAAGAAGCTCATGAATAGTCTACGAGTGTGAATAATATGCTCCACCCATGGGTGCCTTCGGGAGCCTGGTACCGGTAAGATAAGAAGTGAATCTTCTTTACGCCAAACTGTCAATTCAAGGCATAGTTCATTGTTTAGTTGTGGAGAAGTGTAACTCTTTGCTCTAATTAGATGTTCAACCTTAACCGGTCTCAACTCAAAATAATGGTATATCAAACAATGTTTAGAATAGAAGAAAACACTATGGGACCTTGGGATCCGGTGGGGGATTCAGAAAAATCTCTAAGGGCCCATGTGTGTCAAAAATGTCAAGGTGGTGAGAAGTTTAGTACCACCCTGGAAGTGAAGAAAGAGTTGGACCTCTTTATAAGGGGGTCTCTCGCTCATTATATTGGAGCAAGGGAAGAGAGGGAACTCCAGCGCATTCCTCCTTTGTTGCCCGCCTAGCCATGCTACGCATCGCCGCGTTGCGCCCGTCTTGTTTCGTGAATGAGCTAGCTGAGCTCACACATATGTCATGCGTGAGCTTAAATTTTTGTCAGTCAGGAATTGATAATTAATTAACATTAATTATGAGTTAATTATAACACGATATGATATTAATCATGGGTCGTTGTCGTCTCGGTCGTGGGTATCTAGTCCCACGCCATCCTACCCTGCTGCATTTAAATTGGAGGTTGTGGCAACCCTAGTTGCTACCCAAAACAGATCACATCTACTCTACCTCATGCACATTGCCCACTAGTGTTCCCTTCGCTGCTAATGTTACTGGCGATCCCATCACGTCCACCGCATGCAAGGAGGTACGGGAGAGCAGGCGTTCGGAACCCTGCCCTTTACGATCCTGCACCAGGAGAAGGACAAATAGGTTTTTGGGGAGCGTATTCGACATGACTACTCGCGTATGTTTTTCTTCGTCGGCTACTTCCTCTACGTCACCATGTCCACCAAAGCTGAGAAGGTCACCGCCAATAAGACCGCCCGAAGATATTGTTGCTTCTGTCGCCGCTGCCGCGACTTCAATCTGGCCAAACAACGGGTATGACCTACTCACTCCGTTCATATGTATTTCTGTGTATGCCATGCTTACTGTTTGCGTATATACATCTTTATTTACGTAGTTCAGATTTGCATGCTTAAGTATCAGTACCAGTTTAGTACTTCTAGTTCTAATGTTATATTCACGACCTATCTTTGTATTAAATTGACCCAAAAATTGCTAATATATCCAACACATAATGGATAATAATATGTGTGGTTTCATGCAAGACCTTATTTATTAGGCCATAGATTCATTTTTCTTTGGTATATGTGATGTTACAGTAATTATCTAGGTTATCATAAATACTTTTCTTCTTATTAAATAAATACTACATAAATAAACTTGTCTTGAAATGTGATATGTTACTAGCTCCCACTATACTCCAGCCTAAGACTAGCTATAGTGGGAGTGACATAAGTATTCTATCCGTTTCATAATAATTGTCACTAAAATGAATGTATCTAGATGTATTTTAGTGCTAGATACATCCATTTTAGTGACATATATTAGAAACGGATGAAGTAGTAACATAAATATCACATTGGTAAAAAAGATGATGTGACGAGTAACTAAGGAGAAAAGAAGCAAATATAGTAACATAATATGTTATAATCACATAACGTTTTCCGATGCTAAATAAATATACAAAGATAATAATAAATATCTAATGTTACCACACCTATGATACTATCTACTATGAAGATGCTGGTAATATATGCATGTCACTAGTTTAAATTATTCGAGTCTAAGAAACTACTACCAAGGACGTCAGTCTTATACAGTAGCTTTTCGTTTAGACTCCGTGGTGATCGTTGTAACCTACTCTTTCCGTTCTTAATTATAAGTTTTTTTAAACATTACATTATAACTACATACGGATGTATATATATATATATATATATATCTATATGGATAGACTATTTGTCACCCTGGGTGAGGAATATTTATTCTTCACCCCCTCTGATTTGACATTAATACACCGTAATTTTACATTTCGTAAATTTGATCTTATTTCATACGTAAAAAGAGAACGTAAACAAATATAATCAGCATAAAATCTATTTTATTTTACGTAAAATTACAAATGTAAAAATAATGGGGTAAAATATACATAAAATGTAATTTTTTTTAATCTTATGAGTTATATTTTTGTTTTTTTATGTCAAAATTTATGTAGTGATTCGATATTAATGTAAATATTTGTACTACAAATGTAAATTTTTTATGAAAGGTTCGTAAAATTACCTCGGGTGAAGAATAAATTAATCTGTACCCTGGGTGATGAATAACTTCATTATATATATTTGACTATTCGTCACCCTGGGTGAGGAATAGTTATTCTTCACCCCCTCTGTTTTTAACATCAATGCACCGTAATTTTGCATTTCGTAAAAAAATTCTTATTTCATTTGTAAAAAGAGAACGTAAAAAAATATAATTACCGTGAAATATATTTTATATTACTTAAAATTACAAAGGTAAAAATGATGGTGAAAAATATACATAAAATGTAATTTTTTGATTTTATTACCAATATTTTGTTTATTTATGTCAAAATTTATGAAGTGAATCCATATTAATTTAAATATTTGTATCACAAATGTAAATTTTTTATGAAAGGTTCGTAAAATTACCTCAGGTGAAGAATAAATTATTCTGTACCCTGAATGATGAATAGCTTCACTATATATATATATAGGGTGGGTCTATTCTAACAACACCCCTTAAAACCTTATTCTAACAACAACCCGATCACGCACGAAACCGACGGTGGTACAAAGAAAAAACAATCGGCGTCGGGCCACTCACCCCCTGGTCCCACGTACACCCGACCCACCACACATCCCACTTCCCCCCGATCCCCCACGCATCCCACCTCCATCCGGCGCAGGCTACCTCCACCAAATCCACCACGCCGGCGCCGCGCATGCTACCTCTTCCTGCCGACCAGAGGCCGCCTCCCGTGGCCGCCACGCCCTCTCGTCGCCCCTCCCTCCGCCGGGCGCCAGCACGAAGCGCAACCCCGGCCTCCCGCCACCGAGCGTCGGCTGCCTCCCTCCGCCGGGCGCCGCCACACCTCCCTCCGTCGCCTGCCAACCGCCCCCATCCCGCGGCCATGGTGGATCCGGCCAGCAAGCCCGGCGAGCTTCCTTTGCTGGATCAGGCCGCCCTCACCTCGTAGCCATGGCGGATCCGCCCCGCCCTGGCTGCTTGAACGCGCCGCCCGGCGGCCTCCTCCTCATCCCGACGGCGGCCACTAAGGTGCCCCCCGATCCGTCGCACCAGGGCACCGCGCCCCCTGACCTCGCCCCGGATCCTCCTCCTCCATGCACCCTTTTCTGTCCTGGATCCACGGCTGCAGTTCACCCAAGTCCGACCACGCAGCCGCGCCGCTGGGACTCCTCTCGCCGCCAGCATTCACTCCGCCCCTGGAGGAGGTCCCGCCTGACCCGAGCTTCACGTCGAGGGCGCCGCCGCCCCCGCCCATCCCCGCATACCCTCCGCCCCGACCCGGGTCCTCCCGGCGACGCCTCCCTCGACTACCTTTGCCTCCGACCGTCGTCTTGCATCTTCTAGAAGTGCCATGAACGAGGAAATAAGAGGAGGACCTCAACCTCTCATGTGCGGTTCACACGGTGTGCCTGAGTGGTGCGGTATTCACGTGTGTGTAGTTGGCTGTAATTCATCGAGTAAGAAAAAAAGGGGACAAAAAAATTGTAGTTCGCTGTATGAAATAAAAGAAATAATTTTGATATGAGTGAAATTCAAATAATTATGACGTGGATGGTTCACTTTGTAATTAGTCTTTGTCGTGCGGTTCATAAAAATATTGTGGTTCGCTTTCGTAAAATATTGCGGTTCACTTCCAGTAGTATTGTATCACTATCGTTCATAAATTTTTTGAAAAAAAATACAGTTCACTCGTCTCGTCCTTGCGGTGCACGCTCGTTGATAAAAAAATTATGTTCAAAGTTAAAAAATCATGTGCAGTTCTTTTTGCTAACAAATGCAATCGGGTGCCCCGCGGATGCAGTTCACTCGCCGATATTTTGTTCCCCGAAAAACACATGCGTTCTGTCTGGCGATAATGCAGTGCGCTTGCCTGTCGAATGCGGTGCGGTTGCCCCGGCGAATGCAGTTTACGTAGTCGATTCCGGGTCTGCGAAAAACGGAGCTCCGCGATTTACTAAAATCGACACAACTTTTAAACCGTAAGAAATTAGAGGGTGTGTTTTACATACAAATGGAGCGCCTGGACGATAGCTATCCAATGGTGTATCAATTACATCAATCGGACGAACGAATCAAAGGAATTTACGTGAAAACTGCCGCTGTCCAAAAGAGGGCAGCAACACCGTTTTTTAAATTACTTCAAAACCGTGTGGACTATAGAAAAGTGTTCAACATATGGATTAATCTACTACTCCAAACGAATCCAACGGTGTATCATACGCATCGATCGGACAAGCGGTTAAAAAGTTCTACTCTCTACAAGATCCGAAAACGAAAAACAGAGTTGCTGCGTTTTTTTGCGGCTAAATTTCTCTCAAATCCGTACCGAATTAGACAAAGTGTTCTACATATGGATGGAACGCCTGATCGATATCTTTCCAACGGTATATCATTTGCATCATTCCGATGAACGGTTTAAGAGAAATCGCGAAAATACGCCCGCTGTGAAAGTGGGTCGCCGCACCATTTTTGAAACTGCTCTTAATCCGTGAAGAATCGGGGGAAGTGTTCAACATATGAAAGATGCTCCATTTTCATACGAATTCAACGGTGTATCATACACTCAATTCCGACCAACAGTTAAAAAGTTATCGCGAAAACGGTGCATGCGGTTCTGTTTAACCGAACTGCAGTGCTCCGAATTCAGCAGTGCGGTTCTCTTTTGCGATACGATGCAGTTCGAAATATTGTCAGAATAGTTATTCTGACATCAATGTCAGAATAGACCGGCTATATATATATATATATATATATATGTATTTTAAAGTATATATTCATTCACTTTGCTTTGTATATAGTTCACTAGTGAAATCTCTAAAAAAAACTTATATTTACAAACAAAGGGAGTAGATACAAAACAAAAGAGCTAGTTCATGAAGTTTCTGAAAGCAACCGGGCCCTACTTGAAGGAACGGGATTAGTGCTTTGTGGTGGTGCAAAACTGGTCTAGATGTTTCATGCAAATGGGAAAAGAAATTAAAACGAAGGAGATGTGATTTTTATGGTGAAGGATGAAGGCATCAGCGTTTCAGCCGCCGTGTCGTCGTAACTAATGATGCATGCGTGCATGCTGCTCCGGGTCCGTATGCGACAAGAAGGAACCGGAGGCAGGCAGCTTGGGTCTGTTCTGGGCCGTCCGATGCGCCGATCGGGAGGCTTAGTAGCAGCCACGTAGACGTCTTGGTGCATGGATGGATGGATTGATCCCGGCTGCCAATCCTCAGCGTGTGGCTGCTGGGAGATGTCCAACCACATCCACAGAATTAGCATCTCATCATCTACTCGCCTCACTACTTATGCAGCCGATCGCGCTAAGCAACGGCAATTAGAGCCTAAACAATCACAGATTATGGATCTGGCTCTAGAATAGTCGCGCACACTGCAGGGTGTTCCAGTGGCATTGGACGTTAGCTCCATGCACCTATATAAGGCGCCATAGCCATGTTGCATCCGCATCGGCATCGCATCTGTACTTGCTAGCCAGCGCACCCGGCCCATTACAATTATCCATATCTCAGCAGTGACGAGATCTCACTCGAGCTGCATCCTTATTAGCTGAGAGCTGAGCTAGCTTGCATATACCACTGCACGTACGCAGTACAATTAATTAGAAACTAATTAAGCTGTCAGCAGCGGGGAGAAAACGATCGTCGACACAATGGCTTCTGCTTTCTCATCCACCGTTGGAGCTCCGGTACGTATCGATCAACTTACACTTCCACGTACACTCATACTAGTACAGTACAGTAGTAGCTAATCCTTAATCCACTGGACATAACGTACGTCTACTTGTTAAGTTACTACTGTACTTATACGTATTAAAAATGCTCATCAGTTCCTCTTTAACTAAATTGACCGAGTTGCTACATATTTAAAGGACGTTTGCGTTGTTCCTTTTTTTTTGTAAAATTTCAATATAATCTGTGACTGTGTGATCATGCTTTGAGATTTGCACTCCACAGCTGTGCTCCTCTATTTGTTGACTCCAACAATGTCACATTTCCCTCACCCGTGCCCAGACCCGGGCATGGACAGCCCTACCATCTGGGCCGGGTTCAGGCTTAGGTTTTTGACCCGAAGCCCGGCCTAAAAGCTCAAACTAAGCCCGAACAAGGCATAAATTGCTATTTTATTTGAAACATAGTTCTAATATATATATATATCATGTAAATATCTTAAATATAATTATTTTAACCAAAAAATGGCATTGTTCTTGTACTTCGGACTGGGGCTGGCTCGGGCTCGGGCTTGGGCTTTTAGGTTTGGTTTTGCAAAGCCTGGACCGAACCCAGCCCGGTTCGACGAATGCCCAGGTTTACCCGTGCCTTCCCGGCTTATGAAGACTAGGTCGACACCCCCCATCCCCTCCCCCGGCCCTTGTTCCTCAGTATTTCAGTGGTAGAGTGGTTGGTTGTTAACTACCTAGCTAGTCGTAGGTTTGAATACTACTTGGGACGGTGGGATGGACGGCAGATGGTTGACTGCCGTGGGGGCATAGGCTGCCAACTGACGTCACTTGAGCATGAACGTTGAGTTAGTACGATGCAGATAAGGAAACAACGGTGACTGCTCCATGATGGCGCTAAGCAACCAGGGATGGATAGGAAAGAATGGAGGCGGTGGCAAGATTTTCTTGAGGAGCAACTATTGCATGGTTCATTGAATCATTACGCAGACTATAAGTGTGGTGGGGTGACGGTCGTGGCGGGGAAGGGCAAGAAATGTGCGTGCAAACTTTTGGTTATAAGCTACGTATTGTGGGAAGGATGAGGAGAAGGACAAAAGTAGGACCTAAAAAAGTCTCGAGTGGAAACACAAAGTTGGGTTAGTCTGCTTGCAGGAATTTGAGTGATTGTTTAAAGTTTCACCCAAATCTTCTTTGTCTTTTGCCTTTAGGAAGAGAGTGAGTGAGCGGAAAGCTAGATCTACATCTAACAATATCTAAGGAGAAATGAATTATCCTTATGAAAATGGTGGAGAGAAAGGGAAGAGAGGTTGAACTTGGATACAAAATTTTCAAAAAACAAACTAATGAAATATATTTCTGGTGTTTCTCCATAGCAGAACTTTGGGTTGAACTGGTCATTAAATCCGTGACGCACCAACTTCAAGGCTGAACATGAGTTTGGAGTGTTGTAATATATATAGTACTTTCTTCGTTCATTAACATAAAATATTTTATATTTTTCTAAATTAAATGTATATAAACGCTTTTTAGTGTGTTCGCATTTCACTCTTTCAAGTCATATGTAATCAATATTTAAACATCCAAAACATCTTATAATAATGAACGGAGTGAGTGTACCAATCTCTTCATTGACTCGAGCTTTCGGATGGTTTGTATATGCGCATGCAATTGAATAGTGACTTAAGTCTGGAAATGCCCAAATTAACGGTTGAGATACACTCTGTACTACGTAGAAAACTTATCACCTATGCAAATTAATGAAGCATATTCAACCCAAGCGTGCATCATGGCAATTGCTACTGAACCATGTCAAGCAACGTAGTACTACATACATTAGTCTGGTTGGGGCTGACTGTGCATGTGCAGGCGTCGACCCCGACCAGCTTCCTTGTGAAGAAGGTGAAGAAGCAGCAGGCCGGTGCGTTGAACTACTACCATGGCGGCAACAAGATGAACAGTAGGGTGGTGAGGGTCATGGCGGCCAAGAAGGAACTGGACGAGGGCAAGCAGACGGATGCGGACCGGTGGAAGGGTCTGGCCTACGACATCTCCGACGACCAGCAGGACATCACGAGGGGGAAAGGCATCGTGGACTCCCTGTTCCAGGCCCCCATGGGCGACGGCACCCACGAGGCCGTGCTGAGCTCCTACGAGTACATCAGCCAGGGCCTGCGCAAGTACGACTTCGACAACACCATGGACGGGCTGTACATCGCGCCGGCCTTCATGGACAAGCTCATCGTCCACCTCGCCAAGAACTTCATGACGCTCCCCAACATCAAGGTCCCTCTCATCCTGGGCATCTGGGGAGGCAAGGGTCAGGGCAAGTCGTTCCAGTGCGAGCTGGTGTTCGCCAAGATGGGCATCAACCCCATCATGATGAGCGCCGGCGAGCTGGAGAGCGGCAACGCGGGCGAGCCAGCGAAGCTGATCCGGCAGCGGTACCGCGAGGCGGCTGACATCATCAACAAGGGCAAGATGTGCTGCCTGTTCATCAACGACCTGGACGCCGGGGCCGGGCGGATGGGCGGCACGACGCAGTACACGGTGAACAACCAGATGGTGAACGCCACCCTGATGAACATCGCCGATGCCCCCACCAACGTGCAGCTCCCGGGGATGTACAACAAGGAGGAGAATCCCCGGGTGCCCATCATCGTCACCGGCAACGACTTCTCGACGCTGTACGCGCCGCTGATCCGCGACGGCCGCATGGAGAAGTTCTATTGGGCGCCCACCCGGGAGGACCGCATCGGCGTGTGCAAGGGCATCTTCCGCACCGACAACGTCGCCGACGAGGCCGTGGTGAGGCTGGTGGACACCTTCCCGGGGCAGTCCATCGACTTCTTCGGCGCGCTCCGGGCGAGGGTGTACGACGACGAGGTGCGCAAATGGGTGGGCGAGATCGGCGTGGAGAACATCTCCAAGCGCCTCGTCAACTCCAAGGAAGGGCCGCCCACGTTCGAGCAGCCGAGGATGACCATCGAGAAGCTCATGGAGTACGGCCACATGCTGGTCCAGGAGCAGGAGAACGTGAAGCGTGTCCAGCTCGCCGACAAGTACCTCAGCGAGGCGGCGCTCGGCCAAGCCAACGACGACGCCATGAAGACCGGCGCCTTCTACGGCAAGTAGTACGTACACCACAATGAAGCCGTCCGTCCGGCGTAATGCACATGCATGCACTATATATACATACATGTTGGAATATTTTGGATTGTTTGGAACCCACTCAAACTTTTTGATTCATCGCCGCAAGTACAGGTAACCCAATTGTAACTTCAGTTCTCGCAAAGAGAATCCACTTTGTATATGTTAATTACTATTACCTATACTTGAATCATCATTTTCTACTTAATCATTTCTCCCGTGGATGCAAGCTAGGGTACTATGGATTCATCTTCTTATGAGGGAGGTACACGGTGGATGAACTATATAGTACTCCCTCCGTAAATTAATATAAGATGTGATCTAAAACATCTTATATTAATCACATCATATATTAATTTACGGAGGAAGTATCTTGTTGGTGTTTGCAAAGGAGGAAACTAACCCCACAAGTGCAGTGCAGCTAGCTCACCCAAGTCATCGAGTAAACTTGTAGATATCTGAAAATCCTCTTAAGCTTCTTGATTAGGTACTGTGGTCTGTGGATGTGGGGGTCATGACCCATGACATATCAATTTCCCTTTGGCACATATGGGAACTTGAATATTCATCACCTAGACACTATAATTAACAAGGACAACATAACTAGATGATGCATGTATTGTGTTCGAATAAATCCGCAGCGGATAGTAGATCATCCGAGAAACAAGCAATCACACGAGGCACGACACCGAGATTTTTTAAGAGGTTCACCGAAGATCGGCTACATCCCCAGGGCCTGACTATGGACGCTCCTCTCCATGACACCGTTACAATACCGCACTTCGGCCACCCGGGCGCCGGCACATGCCGTCGGCTCCTCTTGCGTGTCTGTGCTATTATTTTGGCATAGTTTACAACCGTGGGGTGCCCCTCATTATATGAGAGCCCAAGGATACAACGTGTCGGACTCCAACACTACACATATCCTACCCATACTACAACTCCAAGTCCAATGTAACCCAACTCGTACACTATATTCGACACAAACTCCACATATTGGTCAAAAGTTGTGTAAGGAAAATAGCTAGCATTCAGCAAAATTGGGATCAATGGTCACCCAAACAGTGCGAATTCCAGAGAACTTGAGCAGTTGAAAAGATTACGGACGTGACATATATCTGTCCCTGAAAATTTTAAAGTGGATGAGTAGCTTTTCTCTTAATTAGGAAGGTTGATGTTTCATCCAAGAGGCAAATATATATTACTGGAGGGAGCACACAAAAGTACAAACCCATGTGCTTGATGTCAACAAGGCCTTAATTTGTGTGGTACCAAATGACATCCCTAGCTTGATGGTTATCAACAAACCAAAGCATGTATGGCAGCAACAAATTTGTGGTACTAGAACTAGAATACAATCTTGAGTGTCTCACCCAACAAGCAACGAGAGAGCCTTTTTTGTGGTTATTATGCAACGGCGACATATAGCTTGGCTAATGAAATAAGCTGCTACACTCCGTAGTATGTATATACGGGAGTGAAAATAAAATGAAAGGCACGGAAAGATTTGAGCAGGAATGGTTAGATTCTGTGGCTATGGAAGGCCATGGCGTTGATGGCCAGCAGCGGCAGCGTTCGGTCTTCACAGTCCAAGTCATCTCAATCGGCGGGCCAAGACGCTAAGAACCCAATCTCCAGCGTGTGGCCTGTGGGGGATCGGGAAGCTCATCCACAACCACGGGGTGTGTGTATGCCGCCTCCTCCTCTAAGATCCCACCCACAGCAGCAATCTTCCAATCCACCTGTATTTAAGGCATCTCATGGCTCGGCCTCTATACTTTGAGCAGCAGCAGTCATTCGTTACTGATCACCAGCACAGCCTCATCCACCGTTGCTTGTAAGGTCGGCGAAGAAGCACAGAGATGGCTGCTGCCTTCTCCTCCACCGTCGGTGCTCCGGTGCGTACACCACACTGATCAGTCGATTCATCATGTCTCTTGCTTAATCATATCATATCATATCAGTGTCTTCAACGGCGTCTCATCATGTGTGTATGCATCTGTAATGTGTACAGGCTTCTACGCCGACCAGCTTCCTCGGGAAGAAGCTCAAGAAGCAGGTGACCGCGGCCGTGAACTACCATGGCAAGAGCTCCAAGGCCAACAGGTTCACAGTCATGGCCAAGGACCTCAATGAGAGCAAGCAGACCGACGGCGACAAGTGGAAGGGCCTGGCCTACGATATCTCCGACGACCAGCAGGACATCACCAGAGGGAAGGGTATCGTGGACTCCCTCTTCCAGGCGCCCATGGGCGACGGCACCCACGAGGCCGTCCTCAGCTCCTACGAGTACATCAGCCAGGGGCTCAAGAAGTACGACTTCGACAACACCATGGGAGGCTTCTACATCGCCCCTGCTTTCATGGACAAGCTTGTCGTCCACCTCTCCAAGAACTTCATGACCCTGCCCAACATCAAGGTAGGAAGGATAGGACATCGATCATCACTAATTAATTTTTTATTTATTAGCAGCGATAAATTCATTCTCCTTGTGAAACTGACCTTGGTTTGGGTGCCAACGAAATCGTAATTCAGATCCCACTCATCTTGGGTATCTGGGGAGGAAAGGGTCAAGGAAAATCCTTCCAGTGTGAGCTTGTCTTCGCCAAGATGGGCATCAAGTAAGAAGTTGCATTCATCTAGTATTACTTACTGTCACACAGTTATAATTGCCCTTTTTCTTTCGAAAAGGGGCAGTTATAATTGCCTGAATAAGCCAGAGTGCTAATAGTAGATAGATGATCAGCCCAATCATGATGAGTGCCGGAGAGCTGGAGAGTGGCAACGCTGGAGAGCCAGCCAAGCTCATCAGGCAGCGGTACCGTGAGGCCGCAGACATGATCAAGAAGGGTAAGATGTGCTGCCTGTTCATCAACGATCTTGACGCTGGTGCGGGTCGGATGGGCGGGACCACGCAGTACACCGTCAACAACCAGATGGTGAACGCCACCCTGATGAACATCGCCGATGCCCCCACCAACGTGCAACTTCCAGGCATGTACAACAAGGAGGAGAACCCCCGTGTGCCCATCATCGTCACTGGTAACGATTTCTCGACCTTGTACGCCCCTCTCATCCGTGACGGTCGTATGGAGAAGTTCTACTGGGCGCCCACCCGCGACGACCGTATCGGTGTCTGCAAGGGTATCTTCCAAACCGACAATGTCAGTGACGAGTCCGTCGTCAAGATCGTCGACACCTTCCCAGGACAATCCATCGGTACGATCCTCCCAACTGCGCTGCAGAGAGATAATATTTCATCAAGTTGTATATTATTACTAACAAAGTAGCATCCATCCAAAACAGACTTTTTCGGCGCTCTGCGTGCTCGGGTGTACGACGACGAGGTCCGTAAGTGGGTCACCTCGACCGGAATCGAGAACATCGGCAAGAAGCTTGTGAACTCGCGGGATGGACCAGTGACCTTCGAGCAGCCAAAGATGACAGTGGAGAAGCTGCTGGAGTACGGGCACATGCTCGTCCAGGAGCAGGACAATGTCAAGCGTGTGCAGCTTGCTGACACCTACATGAGCCAGGCAGCTCTTGGTGATGCTAACGCGGATGCGATGAAGACTGGTTCCTTCTACGGTTAGAACATTCTCCATACACACCCACCATCTCTTGCTGCGTAGGAGGAGGTGAACTACATACAATCTTTTTATACTTTTTCAGCATCTACTACTTTACACTTGCTTATTTCTGATAAAAAGGGAGTGAATCATAAGCACCTGTTCTTCCCGCATATCAAGCTCATCTCCTCATCCAATCGTTCAAAACAATTAAATTTCAGGTAAAGGAGCACAGCAAGGTACTTTACCTGTGCCGGAAGGATGCACCGACTCGAACGCCAAGAACTTCGACCCAACGGCGAGGAGCGACGACGGCAGCTGCCTTTACACCTTCTAAGCATGCCACTTTAATATCTGATATTTTACTCTTTGTACCTAAGTACCGCATCGCATCGCATCCAAGCGATTGCTGGGCATGAAAAGTTTTTGTTGATATATAAATATATTGAGTATATCCATTTGGTAAAGAGCAATTGAACTACTTATCATTTGTCACTCGCAGTATTCTTTATTTTTTTAAGTCGCCAGCAATTGCTGGCTATGGCTTTATATAGATAGGCAGAGTTTATGTACAATCTCACCACAGAGCAAGCAAAATGATGAAAACGTGAGAAAACTAGGAAAAGGTGAAGGCTCCTATAGCACAAACAAGCCGCATGACAATCTCTCACTCAATATCTCCGAAAGGAAGCAGCAAACATTTGGCTCCTGCAAGGAACCAAGACTCCATCGTCTGCCTGGTCGAGCAGATGATGCTTAGAATGTTGGAGTATTCGTTTTTGAAAACCCTCTTGTTCCTCTCAAGCCAAATTTCCCAGACCACCAGGAGCAGGATAGATTTGATGCCTTTTGTTGTGCCAGGCGCAACATGCCCGACTATAGTATCCCATCTGCTAAGAGGGGAACCATTCTCCATCAGGTAGGTTGGTTGAAGAGCTGAGTATCCAGACCAGGTGGCTACGATCTTCCAGATTTCCACAGCAATTGGGCAGCTCCAGAAAAGGTGGATCTTAGGGGGCCTCACTCGTAGTATTCATTTAAGTGGAGTCTGACTCTGTTTTTTTTTTAACAATCACCGGGGGGAAAGAGGATCCCAACCTAAATATATTACTCAAAGTAGTCCGCAGGCAGAGATACATCAGAGTACAGAGTGAGAGGAGAGGTAGTTCTGCCATGACTTAGAAATGGAAACATATCAAAAAAAGGTAATAATTTGAGGTTCAGCTTGTTATTGCACAAACAATGGAAACTAAAAAGCATGAGTCAGTTGCGAGCATCCAAGACACAAAGTGGGTTAATTTTAGCCTCACTGATCCAACATCCAAATTAGATCCCCCAGAAATGAAGGTCACTTAAGATTAGAAAGAAAAACGGAAAGAAGCGGTTGTTTCACACATTGTTCATTTGTGCTGTAATAAAGCTACATATCCTTAATAAGCAGCCGGATCATGCTGTGACTGGGAGGCGACGGACCTGTCAGAGTTCCTCCAGAGGCGGGCCAACCAACCCAACAGGAGGCGGCGCATCTTCTGGCTGCTTTTCGCGGCCCTGGCCTGGACGCTCTGGAACACTAGGAATAAGATGTTTATTGAGCGTGTTTTCTTACGGCGGGCGTCTGACATGATCTTCAAACTTCTTGCCTTCCTGCAGCAGTGGCACCTGCTATCCCGACGCAGGGATAGGGAGCTCATCCTCCGGGCGACTGACGCCTTGACGTGCACGGGCCGACGCTTGACTTCTCCTCCCATGGTGGCGACTTGATGTTGTGACTCCATCTGAGGACTCCCTTGGTGGTGTGTGTGTGACCCTTCCTTTTACATGTTGTGGGTGTATCCCTGGATGTTATTTGGGCCTTGTTGTGATGTTGCCCCAGTTTTATTTTGAATTGTTGTAGCGAATGCTTGGATTGGTGGTTGGTGCTTTATATATAAAGCGGGGCGAAAGCCTAATTTCTGATCATGTTGTGATTCCCTAAAAGCATGAAAAGTATGTCCTCAAGGTTTTCCACTAATTGATTAGTAGCGATATATTTTTAAGCAATTAGACAAAATGTCGACCGTGTTAATATACGTACACTACTCTACGAGAAAATGAAAATGTAGATTTCAATGGTATGCTCTCTTCCGTACAAATGACACCTTTCAGTTATTATTAAGCATAATCGCGCACTGCTCTATAGATGGTTGAGATGGAAGAACCTGATAGGTCATGGAAAAACCTACCGCTTCCAATTGATGATCAGGTTACTGATCTGTTCCAAGCCTCCACAAAAATCGAGACTGGAGATGGATGTAAAATCAGCTTCCGGGATGATAACTGAATGAATAATGGCTGCCTAGCCAAGCTATTCCCGGCATTGTTCAAACACAGCACTAACAGAAACTGCATCCTTAGAGATGGTCTAATGAACGCCAAGTGGATCAGATCGATCAAGGCGTCCCAGGGACGTGCAGTGCTGATTGATTACATCAAACTTAGGCAGGTAACATCTGAAATTCACTTATCAAAAGCACCTGATAGGATAACTTGGAGATGGACTCCCAACGGTGAATACACGGCTAAGTTGGCATACAATTTGAAGGCCGTGCTAGATACTATTTAAAGGAGATGGTGTGGAAGACTCCTGTACCTGCCAATCTGAGGCTTTCGGCATGGCTTTGTGTGCAGGATCGCTGTCTGACTACACATAAGCTAGCTAGGAGAGGATGGCCCAACAACCCAATCTGTGCCCTATGCTCTCTGTACTTATTCATGCAGTGCCCGTACTCCACAAATATTTGGACGCTATCCTTCACCAGATTTGGCACCCCCCTTACCATGGTACCAAATACAATGATATCATCTTTCAAAGATTTTTGGGAACAGGGACATATCAAGGCAGGGTCTAGGGTGCTTAAGAAAGTGGTCAGAGGCGATCATCAGTATGAACTGGTTTCTATGGAGAAAACACAATGCAAGAATATTCAGAGGATCAAGGACAAGTGAGGAGGCCCTTCTTAGCAAGATAATGGATGAACTGGCAAAGTGGAGGTTCACGGGAATCAAGGGAGCAGAATTAAAAAAAGTTTATAGAGTTAGGTGCAATGAGGGAAGGTTTATAGAGTTAGGTGTTGACGCCATGACATGGCGCCTCGAGTTTTGTCTCCAAATCTAGCTGTCCAGAGTAAAGTCATGAACAATATTTATAAAGCAGAAGTGTTGTGATGCAAAATGTCGAATGAGAGGAAGAAGGATTACCAAGCGATGTGACACTCAGCTCTGGAGGGGAATTTATCGAGATAGATGGCAACCCCCTTGAACCGAAGAGATGAAATAGAAATAAAAGTAGATGTAGTGGAGTAGTGGTAGCTTATGCCTTTATTTCCTCCTATTCCTAGCTGAACTCAACCCCAAATCTATGTAACACCTTTTTTCTCTCTCGGTACAAATGAATGCAGCATTTTGCTCCTCTTCGTCAAAAAATTAAGCATAATGGTTGACAAATATCATGGACATAGTCATGATAAGAAAATCGGTTCCGGCAAATACAAAATAGCTTCGATACTCCCTGGCCTTTGTTATTCAACACTGTAATTAACAAATTGAATTTACGAGAACCCAACATGTCGGGACGGTAGTACACATGTGCTAATAATCGTTGCATGCCGACATACAAGAAACTCGATCGGTACTCATGGATACCTAGTGGGAATTAAAATTCCCATTGGCAACCGTGCGAGCCCTAGAGCGTATTGAGACACTTTTTGACCATGCACCTATTATTCTTGATTCTAACTCTGTGACCTCCCAATCTGCTCGTTGGCCTCGCAATTAATGAAATTCACACTTGTCCCATCATGAGATTGATATGAAAAACCAATTCAATGAGAAAATTTTGTGCTTGTTGCGAGAGGAGGAAATCAAATGGTATCAAATATCCAGAGCCGACTTCATCTTGGAGGGTGACCAATACACAATACTTCCAAATGCTTGCCAATGGGCAACATAGGAAGAAGTGTACTTTTAGTTTTCAATAGGATGCGAGATGGATTAAGAGCCAGGCAGAGTTGAACATTATATCACTAGATACTACAGGTCTCTGTTTGGGATTCTGGAGGAAAGGAATTTTACCCTTGTTGAAACCCAAACGGATGACATACCCAAGTCACGGAAAAATAAAATGATATACTCACGACACCTTTCTCCGAGGAGGAGGTAGGAGATGCGGTGTTCCAAATGGAACATAACAAAGCTCTCGGTCCTGATGTTTTCCCCGCAGAGTTATATCAAAACTTTTGGGATATTATCAAGACTGACCTTATCGAGTTATTGAGTTGTTCAATTTTCTTCACACCGGACAACTTTACCTATCCAGGCTAAATTATGGTGAGATCATTTTGTTGCCCAAAATTAATGAGGTTGAATGGATTCAACAATATGGACCGATATGCCTACTTAATGTCAGCTTCAAAATCTTCAACGAAATGTCCACTAATAGGCTCAATGTGGTTACTGACCATGTGATTCAGCCATCCCAAATGGCTTTCATGCAAGGAAATAACATACTTGATAGAGTAGTCATTCTTCATGAGACAGTCCATGAGATGCGCCGAAAGACGCAAGTGGGGTAGTATTCAAAATTGACTTTGAAAAGGCCTACGATAAGGTCAAGTCAACAAACCATGAGGATGAAAGGTTTCTACAAGAAATGACGCGAATGGGTCCAAAATTTTATTTCTGGAGGCAATGTGTCTATTAAAGTCAATGATGACATATAACATTACTTCCAGCTAAAAATGGACTAGTCAGGGTGACCCGTTGTCTCCAATGTTATTCAATATTTTTGACATGTTGGCCATCCTGATTGAACGTGGCAAACATGATGGACAAATTGTAGGAGTGGTGCCACACCGTGTCGATGGGGTCTCTTTATTTTGTAATATGCCGATGATACAATCATTTTATTGAACATAATCTGGATAAGGCTAGGAATATGAAACTCATGCTTTCAGCCTTCGAGCACATGTCTGGTCTTAAAATCAATTTCCATAAGAGTAAATTATTCTACTTCAGAGAAGGGAAAAAGGCGGTTGCACAATATGCTCATTTATTTGGATGTGCACAAGGCCATTTCCCGATTAAATATCTAGGAATCCCGATTCATTATGGGTGCCTCACTAATGTCGAGTGGAAACATGTCGAAGAGCGCTTAGAGAAACAGTTGAGAAGTTGGAAAGGCAAGTTTCTCGCCGTGTGAGGACGACTAGTTCTGGTCAACTTGGTTCTCACAAACATGGTTCTCTATATGCTTTTATTTTTCCAACTCCCTAAATGGGTTCTACAGAGACTGGATTATTCTAAATCCAGATTCTTCTGGCAAGGAGAGAGTGAAAAGGAAAAATATCGGCTCACCAAATAGAGCATGGTTTATCGACCAAAAGACTAGAGATGTCTAGGCATTTCAAGACCTCCAGATCAAAGATACTTATTGGGGAGGGTGTTCAGCAAACTCGGCTGCGCAATAAGTGTCTAGGCCAAAAATGCGGTATCTCAGGCATATTGGAAGCCGGGAGACTCACATTGTTGGGCTGTCCTGATGGTGACAAAAAACCATATTTTTCGCTTTGGGTGCTTTCGTGATGAATGACGGCTCAGAGATACTTTTCTGGGAGGATAAGTGGTTAGGAAACACTACTCTACAGGAACAATATCCATCCTTGTACCACGTTTCTCGTAATAAGAACGATACTCTTGCGCAAGTGCTCAACTCTGAACCCCCGGATGTATCTTTTTGGAGAGATTTGGTCCCTCATCTTATGTCATGGCAACATATGTTATCCCTTCTAGAAATAGCCAACCGGACACAAGAACTGGATGTTTCGTTGGAGCCTCACTACATTTGGGTCATTGATAGTCGAGTTTATGTATTGTGCTCTTATGCACTCTGAGATCCCAGTGGACAATAATAATCGAATATGGAAATCGAAGGTACCACTAAAAATCAAGATTTTCATGTGGTATCTTCAGAGGGAGGTTGTGCTGACTAAAACAACCTCGCTCGGCGCAACTGGAAAGGCAGTAAGAAGTGTAGTTTTTGTACTCACGACGAGACGATCATACGCCTATTCTTTCAATGCAAGCTTGCACATTCTACTTTGTTAATCATCGAAATAGCGTCCAACTTATATTCGCCCAGAAGTGTTGCCAATATATATGATCACTCGCTTGACGGAATACCAAATAGGTTTAACACGCTAATAAGGGTGGGAGCGTCTGCCTTATTATAGTAGCTTTGGCTAGGTACAAATGATAGTTTTTAATGGTAAATTGTTTTCTCCATTGAAGGTTATTTTCCGTACGCACTATCCTCGTATGTGGTCTACGCTACACCGAATGGAATACCAACCGATGTTCAAGATTGTGTGTCTGCGGTTGGAGCAGGTGGCCAGGAAGGTTTTTACCCAACATGAGTGGTAGCATAATCTCCGGATCGGTTCATCTTCTACTTTGACTTAGGCATAGTGTCGGTCTTATAGGTCTTTACTGATGCCGCTATGTCGATTTATTTACTTTCATTGTCGGACTTGCTACTTTTGGCTGTGTGCATCCTAGCTATGTAGAGGCCGGTTGTCACTCATAATGCTTTGTATCCGCTTGATGCTACATTTTTAGTTAATAAAAATGTCCTTTATAAAAAATGAAACAACTATGTCAGGTGAACAAATTCTTGAAACAGCAGAGTATCTAATTAATTATACAACTCCACTTTAATACCCATGCATAAAATCCTCGAGGATCACTACGGAAAAATTTGCATGTACAGCTCCACAATCTACAAGACAGGCTGGAACCATTAATTATGTTTTGAGTTTTTTTAATTTTGGAGAGAGCATTACTGGGTACTAGTATTGTTATGTCTGGAAACATTAAATAGTGTTTAAATTGCAGCGTTTGTACAAACTTGAAGAGCATTAATGGATGTTGTGATGTCTGATCCTGTTCAATCAATTCATGAAGGATGGTATATCTCACTAATCTATCATTGTTCATCCTCATCTTCTATTTGTGTTTTGGTAACATATTACAACATAAATGCTTGGATTAAGGGTGATTTCAGTTGAGTACTAAGTACAGCATCACGATGTTGGTGCCAAAATAGTTTTGGGGTGCAGGAGCGAACTAGCGCACATTTCTGGTGCTTAACTTTTGGACTGGTCATACAAAATACAAACTAATTTCCATATAGCTGACTCATGTGGGGGTAATTTCAGTACAGTAAGAACCAGCAAACTAGCAAAATGTTCTGAATGAGTAAGTTAAATGTTGTGTTTTGGTGTTATCTAACTGATCCGACCAATTTCAAAATGGAATCAATGACATAAAAGAGACAAGGAAAGAAAAGGAAGGATCCATATGGAGCCAGATTTTGTAGTGTACCCTAGGTCGTACGCGACTCAATCCACTCCATCCCATATCAAATAGACGAACAAAAGACAGATTAGTGTACCTGAAAAAGCGATCAGCATGGCAGCGGCACTGCCTGTTACTTGTCAGGCATTTCAATGAACACCTACCAAGCGTAACGGCTCCATGGTGAGGTTTAAGAAGAGGAAAAAAATTAAAAGAATAAATACATATCCGTATCTATTATTAATATAAAAAGCATCAAAGGACTCAAACAATTAATCTCGTACATTCAATGCTATTCATGCAAACCAAAACACGTCGCATCCGTGTTGTACAGCACAACACGGCTCGCTTCCGTCCCGCAAAACAAAACCGTTCCCTAAACTAATCTCACCCCTCTCCCTCTCCCTCTCCCTCACGCGCCCTGCTTCTGCCGCCGCACCATCCACGCCTCGCCGCCACAGCCCTCCGGTGAGCGCCCCGCGGCCTCCTCTCTTTCTCCCTCTCTTCTTCTCCTTCCTCCTCTCTCTAATCTCTCTCTGCTCTCTCTCCTGTTTTTCTGGCCGCCATGGACGCTCGCTGCCCGACCTCGTCGTCGTCAGATCCCTTGCCCCCGCGCTGGGCGTCTTCGTCGCCAGATTCGGTCGCCATGGCTCCATCCCCGCCGTTCCCCGCCATCCCAGGCCTCTTCCTCGGCCCCGCCTCGCCGTGGAAATGGCCGCCGCCGGCCTCCTCGTGCAGGACCAGGAGGAGGACGAAGCCTCTGTGCCCGCTCACACGCAGCCGCCAGGTGGGCCGGCGCGCCCCCCTTGCGGCCCGGCAGCCGCGCCCCGGCCCGCGGCCTTCTGCCGTCGCCCCAACCCCTGCCCTTCCGCTGAGATCCCCTCGGTGGGGTACAACACCTGGCAGTCCAAGCCGGACCAGGTCGGCGCCGTCTACACTGCGTCAAGGTTCTCATACACAGCCTCTGCCGCCCCTAATTCTCCTCTGCTGCCTCATATGATAAGTTTTCAAATCGTGTAGGCAGGGTATCGACACATCGACTGTGCCAGGACTTACCGCAACGAAAATGAGGTGATCGTTTACTCACTCCTGCATCCCAACCATCATCAGCTAGCTTGATAAGACATGAGTAGTAATCCTTAAATTTACTATGCTCCCTAAGTTTACAGCCATCATAATCAATTGAGCACTCAATTTATGATTTGCAATCCCGATTTTGACTCGGTCTTTCTGATCTGTGGACCGTCTTCTCAACAACCTTTGTCATATGGGCTTCTGTTCTGAGGGCCCAGCCTGTTGGGGGCATTCGCGTTGGCATGGCGTGGCGGATGGAGGCTTCTCCTTTCTTCCACGCGTCGTTCCGTTTGTGTCGGTGCCTGTAAGGGAGAGGAGGGGATGGGTGGTTGCTCCGATGTGCCGCTGATTCAATTCTTCCTTCCAGAGTTAGGAGGGAGGTGCCCTTGCCTGATGGGGTCTGTTGCGGCGTCGGTGCTTCGTTATGTGTTTCACTGATTTCTTTTCCTTGCTGTTATGGTCACCGCCGTTGGAGATGCTGGAGCGGTGAGGGTGTTCTATTGCGATGCTCCTCTCTGCCTCAGTGGTTTGTTCCCCTTGCCGTTGTGCTCCTCGATTCCCTCCTCGCCGTTCGTGCGTGAGCCAGGGGCCAAGGCTGGTGCTCTTGCGGAGGCTGAGTGCTTCGAGAGTCCGCTTCGTCTTCTCTGTCCTTCTGGATCGGCGCGGTATGCCACTTTTCTCCCTCACATTTAGTTCTTACTCGGTTCAGGATTTGTGTTGGATCTAAACTGTGATGTTTGTATGTGGTGGTGAGGTTGTATTTTTAGTATTTAGTTCCTTGGTTGGGGTGGCCGCTATTGACTTTCTCTCCCGCGCGGCCTGGTGTATCTCAGCGAAGCGATGTCCCGAGCGGCGGTCATCGGCGGTCTGCGCGTCGTTGAATGGCTCGCTGGGAACTTCGGGTTGGCTGTCCGCGGGCTTTGTTCGTTGTGTGGAGTTGTTTCCGATCCAGCTCACGCTTCGTATGCTTAGTTCTGTGTTGGTTCATCTCCCCAATTCCTTTGCAGCACACCGATCTGCTGCCCATCAAGTTATTTGCCCTCTTTTTCCTCCACTATAATTCTAATTATTTTCTGATCCCTTATACTTAGTTAATTAGTAAAGTTTTGAATGTCGATGTGCAGGCAGGAATTGATGTGATTCTTGGTACATCAATTAGGCAATGTCTGCTATTTCGTGTGGATTGGATGGAGCGGTGAATGGTGATGTATATATTCTTTGTTGATTTTTATGGTTACTACACTTGTCTATCGCGTGATGGGACATGGATCTTCTTCCTGGTTCATTTAGTGTTTTCATGTGTGAGATTTTCATTGTGGTTCCATGACCCATTTTTGCAGGTTTTGTGGATTCGATCTGGAGAGGGAGTTCGAGTTCACTTTCATTTCAGGGGTACCCGGAACAGGTTTATCATTTTTCGCTGGTAATTCATTATTGCTAGCCGAATTCAGAGTCCTATTGTCTTGCTAAATACGGCATAGGTTCCTGCATGCTTGAAAATAGCCCGAATTAACCACAAAGCTATACGGCTATGTACACCAAAGCATGTTCAATCCATGTAATCTTGCTTGACAGTAGTAGAGCCGCGTGTGTTTTTTCATCATGAATCTTATATCTATGAGTGAGTACAGATCTGCATAGCATTATTTTGCACCAAGCATAGCTAGTATATTTCTATCTTTCTACATAGGATTCTTAACACGCGAAAGCGAGAAGAAGAGACCCGTTTAACATAATTTTGCATGATACACATTTAGTACAGGACCGGGTTAAGGTTTTTTCCATGGTAATAAATTTGTTACTAGCAACAATACTAGGTCGACAATCTGTATTTTTATTGACATATTTTGGTAGAATATCTCTCTCAAAGTTCTATTTCTGCAGTACAAACAAACTATTCGAATGTCGTATAGACATTACGATCTCCGCGGCCCAGGCTGAAGAGAATGATCGAACATTACAATAACAGGCTCACTGTCCCTTGCAGAAGTCCATACACTTGGTAAAAGGGTTTGCCACTGAAGATCTCTTCACTCCCTACAAATAGCTTTCCCGTGTGTGTTTGTCGCGGTGGTCCCTGCTGTTTTTTGTGCTGTGGCACCACCTTTCGGCGTGCGGGGTTCTATTCAGTCTCCATTAATGCTTTGTAGCTTTGTTTGGTCCAAAAGAACTGATGTAATGATCCAGTTTTCATGCTATTTATTGCATATGATGATATTTGGTTTGTTACAACTGATTAGAACTTCTCTTTGTTCATGTATAAAAGAAATATTAATTTTGGAAGATGTACTATGGCATTCCTATGCCATGGCACATTGACTTCGGTTTTCTAGAGCGCACACGTTAATATCATGCTAATCTTCTATTTAACTCTATTAGTGTCGCCTTTGGAGCAGAATACATATTTTTCTTTTTGCATGAACATAGTACATCAAAATTCTTGATGCTTTGATAGTTTTCCAAAATACAATAAAATTGCTGATCTCCACATCGCACAACAAACAAACATTACAATGTGATTCTTAAAGATCACACATGCATATATACATGCTTTCACAACACATGCATTTTCTACTATAGCTTTATGATCACCACTGGCTTCACCATCATCACTCTAGGTTCAGCTCTTGCACTTACCTCTCCTTTTTCTTGAAGATATATTCTCTATCTTCTTCTTTATTGGTGCTGGCATTTGGGGAGGGGATTGCACCAGGGTGCGCTGAGCGCCAGAGGTCATTGATCTCTATCTTTATGGAATTGAGCGAAGAATTGAAAAGTTTCTGCATCTGTTGCATACAACCAAGTACCTCATATGAAAAAATCGAGGTACAAATATTTCTAGGAGAAAAGATGGTAGGAAGCTTGTGCAGCGTTTTGGTGTTCCACCGCAGGTCGTAGATCTGATTGACTGCACGAGAGCGAGGACACATAACCCATGCTGCCATAACTGACGATAGGGGAATCATGGCTCAGGTATTTTGTCACAACCCCAAGATTAGGTATGTGCTAGGGTCAACAAGTAACTTTGCATCATGTTAAAATTTTCAAAAGAAATTGAAATGGGAGAAGAAACCCCCCAGATGAATTTAATTCAATTGGCCAGAATAAAAGTTGCTCCAAAAATTCCTTTTGTATTTTTGAAAACTCACATAAATGAGTATGATCACATATAAAGTGATGTGGTAGCATTCCCATGCTCATGGATTTTTCAAATATTCAAACAGGAGCTTGGATTTAAATTTAAACCCCTATTTGAATTAAAGTTCAAATAATTTGAATTTTAAAAATGTCCAAACTTTATAAGTGGCTAGCTACATATATTGTGAGGCCATATAAAAATTTGGGGCATTTTATAAAATGCCTAGCTATTTTACTTAGCAGGGCAAACAAATTAACAGAAAAGAAAAACAGAAGAGAAAATAGAAAAGGAAAGTGCCCACCTACCTAGGCCTCGGGCCCAACTCACCTGTACCGCAGCCCAAGCCCACTCGGCGCTCTTGTCGTCTTGTCCCACGGCGGCAAGCAGCTCGGTGGCGAGCTCACCGCCGCGCACGCCACCGAGGCGTGTCTAGGCCTCCCCTGGCCACGTCTCCATGCCGTGGAGACGCCTAGAAGCCCCCCGTCACCTCCCCTCTCCTCTGGCTAACCCTCCACCTCTCCTCCGCACGTTTTTGTCGCCGACAGAGAGCTCGCCGGAGCGCGCCATCGTGTCAGCCGTGGCCAACCATCCGCCGCACGAGTTTATCCAGCCGCACCGCAGCAGTCGTCTTCGTCTTCAAGTACGAGAAATCGATCCCGGAAGCCCCGAGCGCGACGCTAGCTTCAAGGTTCCATCGCCAGCCGCCGCGAGCTCCGTCGAGAAATTCCCCGTCGTCTGACTTCCCCAGCCTCCCTAGCCAGCACAGGTGTGCTCCTGGTGAGCTCCTCTCCCGTTTGCCCTAACCCGCGTGCCTTCCCGTGGCAGGATTCGTCACGCCGCCGTGGTCAGTGGCTCCTCCGCCGCGCTCTTCAACCCCGCCGAGTCCCCGGCAATCTCTTGGCCCTCCAGTGCGTGCCACTCGACGCGGGCGTGCACGAGGCACACTCCAGTGCCAGCCCCGTGCCAAACAGTGGCCGGGAGCACTGTTCCGGCATGCCTCCGCCGCATACAGTGGTCACCGGCGGCTAACCGCCGGAGAGGCCACTTAATTAGGGGCTTAACCCCTGGGTTAAGTGACCATGGGTCACTGCCAGTGGGCCCGACCCCCCTAATGCTCTCTGTTTAATTAAACGGAGAGGGGATTAACCCCTGTGTCAATGACAGGTAGGGCCCCCATGTCAGATTGACTGGTTCAACCCCCTGATGTCATGCTGACTCAGTGCTGACGCAATAAACCTTTTATCCAATTAAAAGAATTCAGAAAAAGCCAGAAAAAGATATAAACTTTGGAAATTCATAACTAATTCATTTTAACTCCAAATCAAACATATAATATATGTAAAATTATCAAAAAAATGCAAGGATTCTAAATATGCATTTTGTTTTCATGTTTGACCATTTTAAAATGGGGGAACATTAGCAAACATGCATATGAACCCTTTTAAATTCAAATATGGAGTTTGAATTATCAACTCAAATGCAATATACTTCATTTAAATGGATTTCCCAACACATCAGCACTATATACATCATGTTCTACAACTTGATCATGTGATTGTGCATTGTACATTATATTAATTGCAATGTTTGTGTTGTTTGCTCGAATAGAGGTGGATCCGGAACCCGAGATCACCCCCTTCTTTGAAGACCCCGATACTGAACCTCGTCAGCAAGGCAAGCAAACCCCCATTGATCATGTCGATAAAATCCCATTTCCCTCTCAGTCTCGCTTATGCATTGTTTAGGATGATTACCATGCTACGTTTCTACCGCATAGATCAAACCATTCCTTTGCATGACCTATCATTTGTCACAGTAGTAAGCAAACCACAATCCTAGCAGATGTAGGAGTTGAATGATATCATGTGGCCCCTGCAACTATTACTGCTTATTGCATGCTTAGAGTGATACAATGTTGATACTATTATGTGAGTCGGGATGGTAGCAATCATGTTGGTGATGGTGGAAATATGTTGGTGAATCTACCCTAATACAAGGTGAACGATGAGAGGTTGTGTAGGAGTACACAGTGGGTTGTCTCGTTGAACACCGCCTTAAGCCTGAGTTCTTGTGTGGTGATTCAAGATGAAGAGTACTACCACATGTTGCGCAAACGGACCCCCGCTCAACCTACTAACTCACCCCTTCTCAGTTCAATGAGTCGCAGTAGTTCGGAGTTCTGGTAGGTTTGTGGCCTGGCTACAAGGTGAGAGAACGGCTCAACCGAGACCGGCTTATGCACCACGCACACATCTTCTGGGACCACTTCGGTAAACCGGCCGGGTTACGAATGTGGAAACAATCCCAGATAGGCGTCTTCATTGAACTTGAGTTGGTTGTGAGGTAAAAGTTGTGGAGATTATCCTCGCCGACACCCGCTTGAAGGGTGACGAGATCCCGACGGTAACTGATAGTTTCATGTGTGTAGAAGTACACCCCTGCAGGGTTAATAAACTATTCGAATAGCCGCGTCCGCGGTAAGGGACTACTTGGAAAGCTGTGCTTGATTATTAGACAACTTCAATGGATACTTATAAAACTTGCCAAGATAAGCGTGAGTGCCATGGCGTGCTTTCTCGTGGGAAGTCTAGGAAGGCACCATAGTGGTGTAACTGGTTGGAGATGTAGTGGACTCGTGTACGCTTCTTACCGCAAGTCTGGTACTCGTAGTTCAGGACTAGCCAAGTCAAAGCTTGCACTTCTGCTTATGAACCCCACCTCTCTTTTCCTTGATACATGTGCATGAGTAGTATAGCTCCTACGTAAGTCTTGCTGAGTACGACTTTGTACTCACGTTTGCTTATTCTATGTTTTAGATGAACCCACTGACCCTGAAGGTGGATTCTTCATCGAGCTCGACGACTGAAGACCAAGCTAGTGTAGTCCCAGTCAGCAGACTGGTTCGCTCGTGAAGGGCTTGTTTATAAATAAGGCTTTTCTAAGCCATTTGTTAAACTTGTCTGTACTCAGACCTACTTTGCTTCCGCATGCTTGTTGTAATGTTGGATCACGGTCGCATGATCTCTGTGTGCCCTCTATAAGAGTTATCAATAAAGTTGTACACTTTGTAGAGAATTGCAATGATACCTGCTGTTCATACTAGACATGTGTGCTGCGTGTATGATTATAACATGCATGTCTTAGTATGGGTTTTCGAGACCTTAGTTGTGATCTGGCTGGCGGTCTTTTATACACCAAGTGGCCCTTAGATGTGCGCAGCTTGGGGCATCGCGATGTGATTTCTCGTGACTCCGTCACGTGCACACTTTGATGTATGATCGAGCCCGCCCTAGACCCCGACTAAGTGATCGGGCTGGAGTAAATCTATGTAAGGGTTATGATACAATCGATAGTATGGTTGAGGCGACTTGTCTATGAGTATGGGAGTTCACCACCCATATCATTTAGACTTGTGTGCGTACGATGAGGACCCATCTCAGTTGATCATCCGGCCTGGATGGGATGCCCCTCACATTCGATGCTTTCCGAGAACGTTCTGTGCTTGGCCTTGTCTGCTTAGACAAGTGGGTAAGGTTCTCGGCTCTCCATATGATTGTGTTGTAGCGAGTCTTGCATACGCTAACCCCGGGTCCCGACATAGTTGAACAGTGTGATGTCGGCTAGATACATCAGGAATTTGATGAGCACCTCAACACCATCCTTGCTCACGGTGTTGCTCCCAAATGCAGAGACTACAGTGTTATGAGCGTGTATTGGTGGAAACGGAGACCATCGTTAACATGCCAGTGCCACTCGACATGCCGCGGCAGGGGTATAAATACTCTCAACAAGGTAGCTTCCATGCCCTTGCCGCGATCGAACATAGTGACGATCACTCACTGGCTGCTCGCCGGAGAAGCTCGAGTCTGGTTGCAACAATTTTGTTATGTGGCATGAAAAGGGACAAAATCAATTGTTTGACTTAACATTAAAGTTTTAAATAGCGGGCTATGCCACTTAGCGGCGGCTCGGCCAGAAGCTATGGGATGCTATAGCGGAGCTACACCCCATTTAATGTCTTCGTTAAATCATGAAAAGTAGAAAATATAGATATACAATCTAGCGTTTTATATGATATTTCATATAATTGACATATAGAAATGTTCAAAAATCAAACCCAAGTACCAATCAAGTATTCTAATTCAATAACAAAGCTTCAAATCAATGCATCATATAAAAAAAAATAAGAACAAAAAATAAGGTAGAAGTATGATTTTGTATAGCGGCTTAGCGGGTTAAACGACTCTAAATTTAGCGATATAGCGGGAAATAGCGGGCTATTTGCGGGATTTTCTATATAGCGTAAAAAGTGCATAGCTTTAGCGGAGTGCTCTGAAAAGGCTATAGCGGGTCTATAGCGAAGCTATAGGGGGCTATTTAAAACTATGCTTAACATTGAAAAACATAGAATTTTAAAAGGAAAGGAAAACACAAACACGAGTGAAATCATTATAGCCTAGGCGGCGCAGCAAAGCGCGCGTTCGCTTCTAGTAGTATACCATTGGTGGCAATTCAAATTGAGTAACAATTGTTATTGTAAGGAAAGCATAACATTCACTTTCCGAGTATCTAGGTTGGTTTGGCACTAAAGAAGCTATTCGAAGAAGGTGTAGTGCATCGTGAAGATTTGTTCATCACCTCTAAGCTATGGTAAGCTCAGAGCGACTTTGGGATTGATCTGTTCAATTCAATTGTAGAAGTTTCTTTCGCAGTTCAAGGTTGATTGAGGGTGTAGGCAGTAATACTTGTTGTAGTACTTCATGAGTACTGACTAAATTGTTATGTGATTTTAGGCATGATCATCACGCACGAGAAGATTTCTTGCATTTCCTGATTTTGAATAGTTGCTTTGGAGCTTGCATATATGTACTTTATGAACTGCCTACAACTTATCTTATGATGATTATATTTTGACTCTTTTCCATCATATTTTTTCAGTGCATATCACCCATTGTTCGCATGTGTTGCCGATCTATGTGCTTAGATATTTCTTATATGGATTTGTGACTCGGGTTTTACTATTATTTCGGTTCTATGGTAAGGAACTGTATACGCTCTAGGTATAAATCTGTCTTGTGTAAACATATGAGTATGTTAACTTAAGCATTATAAAAGAGACCTGCGAGTGGGTGGATTATACCTGGTTTTTGATAATAGATTATATTTGAAACTTAGTATGATCTCAGGATTTTGATTTATGCTTCTATGGACTATGATTTATGTTATGCTTTTTTCTAGCAGGAAAAGCAAGACTATGATTTAGTGATTTCCGAAAGTTGCACGCAAGCTAGAAGACATGGTATGTTTCTACAACTTCCCCTTGTATATTGTAATTGCTTCTGGAAGGGAGAATGTGTAATTGTAACCAGCTAATGGATAAAAATTGTTCCTTGGTTTCAAATTGCAAGTATCTTATGCTGATACAATGAAATAGATAACTGAAAAAAGGAGTAATGATGAACAATTTACGAAAATATTATCGTTCCTTGTATAAGCAAGATTTTTATTCTATTAATTTTCAGGGTAGATTTATGGCGAACTATCGAGTGGCATGTCAAATGTAGGGCTCCTTGGCAGTGTCCAGAGTTAATGGCTAAACATATAATAGGGGTGCATCAAATATAATAGGGGTGCATCAAGGGGATGATCAGGATAGGTAGATGCCATATGTTACGTTGCAAGAAAAATTACATATGTGAATGCATTGTTTAATTAGAGTTTTAGCATTTAACTTTTTTTGTATTACTATAGTTTATGTACTTGTGGCCTGTTTAATTTATTCGAGACTCATTGATTCAAAATAGTTGTTAATTTTGCCACTTTGCTTATTCTGAACACGCTACTCTTGAATTGCATATAGTTTACATTTGTCACGTAGTTGACAAACTCACACCTTAAAATGATTTAGAATTATTATGGTGTGTATAACTCGATAGTAATTAATTGACGAATAGACTTAGAGAGGTTGAAGAAGTTGGTTGCAATGGAATGAAAATAAGCAAATATGACTTTCAACTTCCTGATGTGCATGACGATGCTATAGACACATGTCATCCACAAAAGTTGTTGAGTCGCTAGAAAAAGAATGCTCCCGTTGCAACCTTATTCGCCGTGTTGTTTGGATTTTTTATGTGCATGAGTATAGCACTTTAGGAATGATACTCCCAAATTCTGATCTCTTGGTTTGTCGGATCATAGTGCTGATTAGATATTTTATTCACTATTTTTGTTTAGGTATCCATGGTTGAGGCTGAGGTTTCACCTTTAATTTAATTTTTTATTTTCAAAAGAAATAATATTAAATGTTGGTATGTCCTAGAGCTTTGCCTTTGAACTTCCTGCTGCTAAGATAGAAATACAGAGAACAAAATTGTTTCTTCAGAACCTGATTGAAACAAAGGTTTTGAAGAAAAATTTCTGTGGTTTAAGCTCTATTGTTTAATTTTTTTGTACATCTGTTCAACTATACAAAAAATGGAAGATAGTGTGTGTCACTTATAACACTCGGAATCAAGCCACAGTTTAATTGCATCTTCTTGACGAGAATCCTAAGGATGTGAAATTGTGGATCATGCAAGAACTTTTATTTTGTGAAATTTATTTGATATAAGTTAAAAGTTTCATTCATATATCATTTATAATGCTACAAAATCTTGAAAATATCATTCATAATGTTACAAAATATTTTTAGAAAATATGATATAAAAAGGAATAATAAAATCTATTTCTGCAGTTACATGTGCAACACACGTGCGTAGCACATGCAAGCTTACTAGTATACTATAGATATTAGAGGCCTTCTTGAAGATGGGCGTGTGCGTGGGGCAGTGAATGTGAAAACACGGTGATGTGCACGGGGCGGCGACGGCGATTCCAGCACATAGCCACGGAGGGGAGGTAGACAACCGTGCCGGATTAAACTGAACTAGAAATATAGTATAGTGCGCGCTAGGGTTTTTTTTTGGAAAAAAACTTCCATTCTATTCATCTTCAATAATGTTAGTACAACGAACATTAAAAATAATAAAAATTACATCCATGTTCGTAGACCACCTAGCGACGACTACAAGCACTGAAGCGAGCCGAGGAAGCGCCGCTGTCATCGCCCCTTCCTCACCGGAGTCGGGCAAAACTTGTTGTAGTAGACAGTCGGAAAGTCTCCGTGCTAAAGCCCCATAGAACCAGCACACCAGAACAGCAACCGCCGCCATTGAAGAGTAGCTTAGATCGGAAGGATCCAACCTAAAGACACAAGAACTCAGACAAACTACAACCAGATCCAAGAAAATCCACCAAGGACAAATCCGCCGAAAACATACCTTCACACGCCCACCGATGATGCTAGACACACCACCGGGATGGGGCTAGGCAAGGAGACCTTTATTTCATCTTCACGGAGCCGCCACCATCTCGTCTTCCGAAACAAGACACAAACCCTAACAAATCTTGAAAGATCAACTAAAATTGAAGCCCTTCCACCGGTAGAAGCCAAGATCCACCACAGCACCATGACCCTAAGGCCATTGGAGATGAGACGGACCGACGGTGGCGGCGTGGCTAGGGCGGCGACTGGTGCGTGAGGCGAGCGTGACTAGGGTTGCGGATGGTTTAAGAAGGGCAATTTAGTCGGCTAGAAATTGATTATCCGCGCTAGGTCTTATTTTAATGTGCCAATATTCTTATGTTTTTATTTTTATGTGATGTTTGAATGACTTCTTTTTATCGTGTGATTAGAAAATAACTTTTAATGTTTATTTTATTTCTGATGGGATGAATACATACATATTATGATTAAATTTTCCTAAAGACTTATAAGTGCAGTAGCGCTGCCTGGTCCGATCGAGCATACCCTGTTCCGTGTCATTCATTGTAATTAACGATTCATACATGCACTAGCAGACAAATAGAGACCATGACGACATCGTTGGGGACCGTACTCACACATTCAAATAGGGGTACCTACGCGCGTGGTGAATGTGCTGAGTAACTCATTATTCTATTTCACATTTAGAAAAAAAGCTATAACTTTTGAACTGAGCGTTAAAACTAAGATCCGTTTTCACCGTTAGCTTTCTCGCAATGAGATCTTCAAAACTAGATCACATATGAACATGTTTGAATGATATTAAAAAACTTTGATGCTAAACAAGGCAACTGTAGTGTTAAACAGAAGCAACTTTTAGAAAATCATATGTACTAATGAATTTATCATACAACTATGTCATAGAGCACTTAGAAAACGTGGCAAACAACTTTTCACCGTACATAGACAACTAAGCATCATCGGTAGGCAACTTTGGTGATGACAACGTATTTGATTGCGTTCATCTTGCATTTTTTTGGTAGTGTAGGTGCTTGGATTTGTTATGATAGTTGTTTGGTTTTATTAGGACAATTGCTTGGTTTTATTAGCATAGTTGTTTGGTTTGCTAGGACTGTTTCTTGGTTTTATTAGGACAGTTGCTTTGTTTTGATAGGACTATTTTGCATTGTGATTTTTGGTAATGTAGTTTCTTCATTTTACTAAGGCAATTTTTTGGTTTTGCTAGTATAGTTGCTTGTGTTTTTACTAGAACAATTTTGCATTGTGTTTTTGATAAACATTTGTTAGAATTTTTTAGGATAGCTGTGTATTTGTTTTTGCTAGAAACAATTACTTTGTGCATTTGTTTTCTGACAACTGAGCATCAATGGAAGGCAACTAACCATCAATTATAGGCAACTGAGTAATTATGATAGAAAAATAGAGATAATAATAGTAAGTTTATTGATATACAGAGTGTCATACATTTGCTTATATGTAGCATTAAATATGCTCTATGTTTTGTGTTATTTTGTTGGTTTTTCTGAAACCAAGCTAATAGGTAGTCATATTAGGTAAACAAAAAGAGTTGCTTTCTTATAATACTAAAGTTGTCATAATATCACATGAAGTTGCTAATTTTTTTTTGTCGAAACCTATCCATATGATATCTAGTTTTGATGAACTCGTCGCAAGAAACCTAACTGTAGAAACGGATCTAAATTCCGATAAACGAGTCAAAAGTTATAGCTTAAAAAAAACTAAAACTAAAATAAATACACGTGAGTTGATGTGGCACGATCATTCGAGAATATGTTCGAAGGCATGCATGTCATGTGGGGACAAAAAGATTCTATTTTTAATGGATTATGGAGACACTGACACAACACTTTCCTTATTTATAAGGTCTATTCAGTCAAACAAAAGTGCGTGCGAGCGCTCTGTAGACACGTCCTTAAATCTGGGCATATGTCGAACGGGGTCAAACTTCGGACTAACCCAAGAAATTCTCGATGGTCAAAATCTAGGCCCAAGCTCTGTCAAAAAGCCTGAAAACCTAGCGGGCCTTGGAACGGTGGGTGCGGGCCTTCCTTAAATAGCACGAACGAGAAGCCTGAGGCCAACTCAACCGGTTGTCGGGCTTGTTTTCCAAGCCCAGGCTCGGGATTTTCGGGCCGGGCAAGTTGGACCACGTTTTTTATGCACATGTCTAATTATTATGATGATAAACGTGTTGTAGGTGGTGCTTCCTCCTAGTAACCAAAGCTTGTATTATTCAACCATTTATCAAAGGGAATCATACATCGAGAGATTCCAGCATAAACCCTAGGGCAGAGACACAAGCAAAATCTTATATTCAATTTTAAAGTGAACACCTCAGCTGAATGAGGAGGCTTCAAAATTATGGACTTAAACGAAATTAAAGATATGTTGATCTTCAAAACACCAACTAACTCTATCAAGAGCGTTAATGTAGAATATCAAGTTGTTGCACATATCAAAGTTTAAAGTTATTGAAAAACGACATCTACTACATGAATTGAATCATTTGGCCACGAAATCGATAATAACGTACTATAACAACTTCTCAATTGTAATATCATGATAAATTCATTATAACATGAATGTACAAGGCATATTAAAACATATATTCATTTATTTTCTTCAAAAAGGTCCATATTAACGATATTTTTGTGTTGCACATTACAACAATAATGAAATAACAGATGAGGAAAATTCAATAAAAAATGTAAATCATAATAATTTACATATATATTCCCTACATTTCCTTTTACTTCGTGTATAAGATTTCTTTTAGTTAAATTTCATAAAATTTGACTAAATTGATATTAAAAATTATCAAAATCTACAATATCAAAGTTATAAAATATGAAATTTTATTTCACGGTGCATTTAATGATATTGGTTTTGTACCGTGAATGTTAACTAGAAGAACACCCCGCGCGTTTCCGATGCAGAAAACAAAAAAATTCCTATCAACGAGAACAATGTACCCAACATCTATACTATGCAGATGTAAGGTAACGGAGGGATTCAGTGTTCATACCCTTGAAGACCAAAAGTGAGAAATGTTTCCATGTGAACGTGATTGATATAGTCGTACGTATCCAACATACCGCAAGGTCGTGTAGATGTCCTAGCGATGTCGAGTACACCAACTGACGACACCTCTGTAGTTCTACACGCATCCGATATGGACGATGTCCACCGGGCTCAGGTCTAGCGAAGAAGCGGAAGAAGATATATCTGGACCGGGAATCCAGCAACACGACGACGTGCGTATGGTGGAGCTCTCAATCCTCGCATGCTCGCTCCAATATTTTGAAACCACACGTGAGTGAAAGAGAGGGACACAATGGGATGAATGAGGGGAGCGGTCTCCCCTCATTATATAGGGGCATGGGGGAGGTGCCACCTCCCTGAGGCGAGTCTCCCCCCTCTTTGGTCGGCCCCCTTCTATGGTTTAGTGGGCACGCACCCACTTGGCCCCTTTGGCCCCCCTTTTCCCTTGGGGACGGCGCCACCCCCTAATGGGACAGAACGGGTGGACCATTAGGGGTTAAGCCTATATAAAACCATTTAAAATTTAATTCATTTAGTTAAATACCAAAATACATTATTTAAGTCTCCAAACAATTCAGTGACTCCGAAACTTTTCCCAACACCTCTTAGAAATAATTCGGGAGTTTTCTCTTATTTCTCCGATGATCTTGAATCTATCCCTAAGTGTCGTGTACCATTAAGCGCGCCACCCTACGGTTCGGGAATGTGCAGACAGGACCGAGACACCTCTCCGATCGATGACCAACAACGGGACCTGGAAACCCATGATGCCCCCGTGCTTTCCACGAATTAACTTTATCGCTTGAACCTTAAACATCGAGTCCTAATCCCTTTGTCTCACAATGCTTAGTTTGTTCGAGGTCTGATCTATGGTATCTTCATACCTAGTTCAATGTCGTTATCGACAAAATATTTAGTTGTTCCCGTGATGTTACATCTCCGTGACCTAGTCACATGCTTGAAAGCTTCATAGATGTAATCTCACCAGTGGGCCCTGAGTATTTATCCGTCACGCGGATGAAAAAAAATCTCGATCTCGGTACATACGCCTCAACATATCCCTTCGGAATACCTAAGAGACACCTTTATGATCACCATGTTATGGTGTGATGGTTGATGCAGTCAAGGCAGCTTCAGGTGATAGTGATTTTTTAAACATTCAAGGACAGTGGGAGCAAACCCACTGACTTCTTTTTATATAAATAGGGGGTTACACAAGTGTTACAAGGAGAGAGTCGGTGAGAGGGGGTTAGGGGTAAGATGGGGTACAACAAAAAAGGGGGTACAATCAGAGAGAGTGCACAAGCTGGGTGATGAAAGGTTCTAGCCTTTCCTTAGACCTGTATCTTAACATATCAAAATCAGACTTAAACCTATGTGTCCAGGAATCAAAAGATGGTGGTATCCCCCTGAAATACTTGTTATTTATTTCCTTCCACAAGCTCTAAGTTCCCACAACAAACACATCCATGAACATTGGACCAAACCAAAGCCTCTTGCCATCATGAACCATATCCAACTTGTTCCCACTCAAAGGCAAGACAATGTTCAATTTAGCCCAACGACATTTGCTAAAGGGACGGGAGAAGAACATGTGCTCTGTTTCCTTTGGGGGGTCAAACACAGAAGGAAGCTATAGTCATTGTTTTGAAGTGTAAAGTTCCTCGTTTTAAGCATGTTCCTAGTGTTTAATCTATCAGCCAACAACAGCCAGGCAAACACTGTCCACTTATTTGTGTACCTAGTCTGACAAACCCAACAGGAAGCCTCATCTACCATCACATCCCTGGAGCAATATAGGTAAAACATGTTGGAAGTGAGTTTCTCTTTGCCCCAGATGCTACACCATTCATCACTCCTGCCAGCAATGAGTTCAACACCACTAGTCTCAATCTGTAGCTCACTAGTTCCTGTCGGGATATAACTAAAAGTGGCTGGTGAAAGTTCTCTCCCAAAGTATCAAAGGTCGACAATCTCTGAACTGAAACATCTTCACCTTTTGCATAATAAAACAACCGGGGGTATGCTTCAGATATGATTTCATTTAGCCACAGATCTTTCCAAAACAAAACAATCGAGCCATCACCAATCTTAACCTTTGTTATAACACAGGGCACTGGAGCTAGCTACATCACGTCTTTCCACCAAAATGAGCCACAAGGCTACATCTCATGTGGCACCACAACACTGTAGTAAGCTTGCCAGAAAATATCAAACCACAACACATTCCATTTGTTATATAACTTGTGCAGTTGCTTGAGGAGGATCCCTTGGTTCTACATGCACAAATCGTTAATACCCATGCCTCCTTTCATCTTCGGTCTCCAAACCAACAACCACGTAGCAAGGGAGCATGATCTAGTGCCGAGTTCCTCAGTTTTAGACCAGAGGAAGTAACGTCGTAGCTTATCCAAGTTCTCAATGACATTGGAATGCAGTTTGAGCAAGCACATGTCATAAATAGACAGAGAGAGAGAGAGAGAGGTGATCACAAAGTTTACCAGGGTCAACTTGGAACCGTAGTCCAACAGGGAGACTGTCGTGGAGAGTCTCCTTTCTACTGGCGCGATCATCGGCATGAAATCACTCACTAAAATTCTGGTAATTCCCGTGGGGAGACCGAGATACGTGAATGGTAACGTACCAATCGAGCACCCCAGTAGTGCAGCTAATTCGTTCGTACGCTCGGACGGGGTATTGATAGGCACAAGGGTGGATTTCTGAAAGTTGATCCTTAAACCCACAGACGTCGCATAGTCCTGCAGGATTTGCTTGATCTTCGACACCTTATCAGTTTAAGAAGGCATAACCACGATCGTATCAGGATTTGGTTGATTTGAAAGGTGATAGTAATTAGATATGATCTCACGGTCTAAGGATTGCGTTACTATGTTTTCTCAGTTATTGCAATGTTTAACTATGTGACTGGATCACATTGCAATACTTATGTTGGGTGTGTGTACATCACATCATTCTCATAATGATATGACCCCATTGTCAATAGATATAAATGCCCCATGATCAAGAAACTTTGATCATTAGTTGACGGATGGACTAGTTGAATAGACGCTATTAGGGCCTTGTTTATTTACATACAACATGTGTATTAATTTTCATTGAATACAATTATAGCATAGTATAAAACTTATTATGAACATTTGAGATATGACAATAAAAAACATCGTTATTATTTGCCTCTAGGGGACATCTCCAACAGTTTCCCACTTGCACTAGAATACACAGTGGAAAGAATCTTTTTTTGCGGGTAAACAAAAATATCTAACACCTATTGCATATTGGTGTTGATCATACTCTTCCTGTGGAAGGGGTTTCGTAAACGGGTCTGCTGAATTTAGATCCATATGTACTTTGCAAATATTTATGTCACCAACCTTGATATGTTGCCTTATCACATGATAACACCGAAGAATGTGATTGGTAATGAAGTGATACCTTGGTTCCTTCGCATTAGCAATGTCGCATGTGTGTTGTCACAATAGATCCTCACAGGGTCATGCATGCTCGGGAACACTCCTAGTTCAGTGACTAACTTCCTTATCAGAAAATCTTCATTCGACGCTTCTGAAGTAACTATATACTCCGACTCCATTCTGCATCGAGAGACCGTGATTTGCTTGCCGCTCCTCCAGCTGACCGTGCCTCCGTTCATCATAAACAAGTACCCCGTATGAGATTTTGAGTTATCTAGATCAGAGTGAAAGCTTGCATCAATGTAACCTTTTACATCAAGCTAACTAACACATCCCGATATTTCTGATGGATCAACCTGGCTTATCGCAGTAGACCGAAGGCTCTCCTTTCTACCGCTCTCTCTTTTGCTCCACACCGCCATGAACGGCCCTCCTTGAAATGGCAGCCACAAATGCATATGAAACGACAACATTCACCACCTTTCACCCTCCACTATACTAAAAATGCGGAGTGCTAGATTTAATTGAGTCTTCGTTGTCTCACATCTTATATTTCGAACAATTCTTATCGAATTGCAGCCCCAGGATCGAGCTCCTGTGCACGCGGCTTATCATCACAACAGGAGGGGGCTCGATGCTGCTTCACCACGCTACAGGCCTACGGCGGGATACCGGTGCCCCGTACCGCTTCACTTAATCGACCGACTACATGGATTTCAATCGACCGCAGTTGTCCTCTGCACCCCCACCCAAGGCGGTCACGACGCCAACAAGAACCTTGATGTTGTATATCATGCAAAGTCCCTCTGTTCCTTCCTAGAGCACGATGATCCGGTAGGCATGGAGTGACGTGCAATAGGAATAAGAGGGGCTTATGGCGGTTGGTCTCTGCTTGCCTCTACCAAAATCACTTCTTTATTGATACGCATACCTTTTGTGGTTTGAATATCACTAGCGCGGCTAGAATCTTGTGGGATTTAATCGTAACTAGTAGAATGTCGTTGTGTCACAATAGACTTTTTTTTCTAATTGCATAAATAACATAATGCATGCCTTGCATTGCAACGCGCTTTTTAATCTTTTCCAATTGCATAAATAACATAATACATATCAAATTCTATATGTATACAAAATATGGTCCATCATAGGTAGAAAATAATTTAAATCCACTTCACTTGCAATGCGTATTCACAAAAAAATGTAAGCCATAATTCAAATAATTATCGATTACAACCTAAGATCCACTTGATGCACTTAAGACATTTCCGTAAAATGTCAGAAGTGGTCCACATCTGGGCCACCGCCAGCATCAATCACACAAAGGCATCTTGTCGACAAGGTTGGATCAGTGCCGCCACAATGCTCATCTCTCTGGGTGATACCAAGGCATTCTTAAACTCCTTACGCATGTAGGAGTCAAAAAATTGAAACCACATAATTTATCAAACATTTGACAAGGAACATAACTTAATTCATACCACGTCTTCATGAAAATGGCCATGATTAATTACTAAGTAAAGCATGACATTGTATAAAACAACTAGGAAGAGAAAAAATGTTCATGAATGTATGAACATAAGAAGAAAACCCAAAAAGCAAGAAGCCCAAGCTTCTATGTACCAAATAAAGTTCCTATGCCACACATTAATTAATTACCACAAAAATTATGATGAGATGAAGCAAATAGATAAAAGAAACAATATATTATTACTCCTATATTATAAAACAATACGCGGGAGTGTGCTCTAATATATATATACTTATATTGTACTTATTTCATGTGATGATAAATAACGCCCTCTAGTTACCATTGACAGTGATAAAAAGGAAAAAGAAGAAAGAATACAGCTTGCCATGTAGGAGCAAGAACTCATTTAGAAAGTATAAGAGAAGTAGAACATATTGACATAGAAAGCAAACAACATGTCCTCTACCAACAGCTCTAATAAGAAAAGATCAACCATAGTTATGACAATGGAACATGGTATCAGAGAACACATGATAAATGACATATCTTTAAAATTGAACTTAAATTTCAACTAAAATGTTGAAACACTAAATTACCCCACATGTTACAGAGCATTGTGCAATTAAGCGGATAAAAACATATCACAGAAGCAATCATCTATTTTATCTCCTAACTCATGGAAGAACAAGAAATATAGACAATATTAGAAAATATCAGAGTATGGAGATAAATAAAAACAATTTATTAGAGATGAATAAGAGCTATGAAATTCAAATTTTTTGAGCTGGCCGCTTTGGCCCCATTCCTGACCCGCATGGGGCGGCCAGGGGGAGATGTGACCATGGACAAGGCCTCAGTCGTCCTCTCTCCCTCGGGAATTACCGAGTCCCCTTCTATAGCCCCACCACAGTAGAAGGTTCATTCACAACAGGAACCACCTGCGTAGCCAAACGGGCTAAAGCCGCCGTCAGGGCCGCCTGCTGATACGTCCCAAACGTATCGATAATTTCTGCTTGCTCCATGCATGTTTTGTGTGATATTGCTGTGATCTAGATACACTTTCATATTTGGACTAACTTATTAACTCAGTGCACCACAGTGGCTGTTCCTGTTTTTTGCTGTTTTTCTATTCCAGGTTTCCCCCATATTAAAAGTGCTCCAAAAATTCGGGAAAAATCAGATAAAAAATCAACGCAACGGAAGCTTCCGGAGCCCCTAAGGAGGGCCGGGGGGCCACCACCAGGTGCCCAGGCAGCCACCTGGCGCGGCCTAGGGTCTGGCCGCGCCAGGGGGGCGCCTGGACTCCTGGTGGCCCCCCTGGCTGCCCCCTTCGCCTATATATTCTCGGTGATGCGAAACCCCCGAGGACAGAACCCTTTTTCGCGATCTCGCCTCTGTTCTGCCGCCGCCGCGCTTCCAAGATTGGGAGCGCCAGCAGACTTCTTCCCGCCACCCTGCCGGAGGGAGGATCGACCTCCGGGAGATTCCCCTCCAACGTGGACGCTTCCCGGATGTTCCGTGAGTAGTTTTCCTTGGACCATGAGTCCATGATCAGTAGCTATGTGATGTTCTCCTTCCCTCTTTGTTCTTAATGGTTTAGACCTCGTGAGCTGCCCTACATGATCGAGGCACATATGTAATCTTTCTGCTGTTGCTATGCTGAGTTTGATGGGATCTGATGGATTATGAGATTCTGTTCATATTGTGATAGAGTAATATATTTGTTTCTTATCTTTTATATTTTTGTTCCTAAGTAATCTTGCATATTCTCCGTTGCTGTTTATTGCTTTGGCCAAGTAGTAGGTAGTAACTCCAAGAGGGAACGTTATGCTCGATTGTGGGTTCATGCCCCCTGATGACACGCTTGAGTGACAGAAACATGAGTCTAGGGGATGTGATTTTTCAAAAATGGGGAAAACAACGGTGCTTGTAACCGCGGTTGCAAGGATTGTTTACTTTACGCAAAGTGCTTTTTAATGCAGTTGTCTGTTGCTTTGGGTTTACACTTTGGGTGGGGCTCGCAACTTAATACCAGCGAGATGTTCTAGATAGATATCTCAAGGTGGATGATTAGTAGTAGATGCAGTTGGATTTAGGTGTACTTATTTTGGCGTACTGCCTATTCTTTTGAACCTCTTCCTTTCTTTGTAGCATAGTTAGCATTGCGGTGCGTTATAATCCTGTCAATTGCCCATCTGTAATTTGTTTACCTCACATAGTAGTTTTATCGTCTTTTGGGGGAGAGACATCACTAGTGAAAATCATGGGACCCCGGTCCATATTCTCATCATTGTTTACACGCTTATTTACTTTTCCGCTTTTACTTGCTATCATTATAATTATCCCTTGTGTTTTGATCCTTTGTAAACAACAAGACCGGAGAGTTTGACAACATCTCTGAACTTCGTTAGGAGCAAAGTTATTTGTGTCTGTGTGTAGATCCAGGTGAAGTAAACAAACTCGAAGATTGTGAACGGCGCCATTGTTCACTTTACCACCTACTTATCATCTCCGGAGTCCTACTGGTCGATACTCAACCTTGGTATCTTCACCAAGGGAAACTTGCCGCTACGCTGCATCTCACCTTCCACTTGGGGTAACTAACGAGCTTGAAGATGAGCCAGCATCACGGGGGCGCTTCGGCGAACCACCGAACTTAAGCTGAGCTGTCTCAAGAGTGATAGTCTGGTTCACCATGGTGGCGAAGTCGGGGAAGACGTGCAAAGCAAGTGCAAGCTGGAGATCTGGGTTGAGTCCATCACGGAACTTCTCTTGCCTACTTGCATCATTGGGGAGGTCACTTGCAGCATAGCGGGAGAGGCGGAGGAATTCCCTCTGGTATGCCTCGACAGTTTTGTTGCCCTGAACGAGGTTGCGGAACTCGGCCTTCATACGGTTCATAATCGCCTGGGGAACATAACGAGCGCGGAAGGCAGTCTTGAAGTCATTCCAGGTGACGACAGTCCCTGCAGCTAGCGAGCCCTTGTAAGTGTCCCACCACTGAGCGGCGGGACCACGCAGGAAATAGGACGCGAAGGTGACATAATCAGCAGCGCTCACATTAGCGAACTCCAGCTGACGAGTGATGTCACGAAGCCAATCATCAGCATCCAGTGGCTGTTCCGGTTGGTGGAAGAGAGGGGGATTGAGACGCATGAAATCCCGCAGAGTAACCACAGGCGGTTGGTTCTGGTGCTGGTTCTGGTTCTGATTCTGATTCTGGAGCTGATCTATGACTCGCATAAAAACTTGGTTCATCTGAAACTGCTGCATCATCGCGGCCATGTAGTCCGGCGGCGGAGGTGGATCGTTGGCACCACGACCACGACCACGACCACCACGACCAACCATCCTGCTAGAATTTAACAGGGGTATTTCAGCGATGAACATCTTAACGAAATACCGGAAACGAGTAAGAGGTAAAGCGACAACAAAGAGGAGGCGCGGATATATAGGAGTAGTCATATAAGACATACACATCCACACATAGAATCAATCGAAAATCGGGCAGCGTAACGTCGTAGAAATTAAGGAAAAAGGACACACTAGGCGGCGCGCAGACCGCGGTAAGGATTACACGACGCGACATAGATTCCACTATGTCAATCACGCCGCAAGAAAACTGTTAGCCACAGGAGTTGATGCCAGAGAACGCGCGGCCTGCCCAGAATGAGAATGGGATCCGCGGTCTGGGATCTGGCGTACGACGCCTGCGACACGACTCAATCAATGGGAGGAAGCACCAAAAACGCCGGGTGGAATCAAGAGAACGTGATCCTAAAGTCAGATTTTTTTTAAAACTTACCAGCAAGGATAAGAGAGCAGATTCCCAGAGCATAGGTAAGGAGAAAAGGATCCTAATACCATAGATATCACAGGTAGTGACATCGATGTGGGCCCGTAAGCCAAACAATAAGTTAGCAAAATAGTTTTTCAAAGTCTAGACTCAACTTCGACCAGGTAGTGGTTGGGTGGCTTCCTATAGGCAGTCGGCTCTGATACCAACTTGTGACGCCCCTAAAATCAATCCGTGTACAGTAATCATACACGCAGGGTACACGGCTGAGATTAGGGTGCCACGGTGAGGATATCACAGCACAACACTAAACACAAAAGGATAAACCAATATGTTACAATAAAAAGGGGGTCACGCGGACCCGAATACATAAGTGATACAAGCCATAATATCTGAGTACAGACATAGTTAGTCAAGTTTTGCCTTAAGAAGGCTAGCACAAATAACATCAGAGATACAGATCGAAAAGGCAAGGCCTCCTGCCTGGGAGCCTCCGAAACTACTCCTGGTCCTGGTCAGCGGGGGTCTCGACGTAGTAGTATCCGCCTCCGGGGTACTCCTGCTCCTGGGCTCCAACGTCGACTGCAGCGGCCGATCAGGAAAAACAGTAAAGGAAATAAAGCAGGTGAGTATCTAGTATACCCGCGAGTCTTACGTTCGCTACTAAGCATTATGCATTGTATCAACGGAAAGAAGAGGCTGTATATAGTGGACTGCAAGATAGAAATCAGAATAAGGGTAAGAAGCTAGGCCTATCGAAGACTAGCATCTTCCGACGATGTCTTGCAGCATGAGGTAAGAATCAGCCAACAGTTCATATAAAGCATAAAGTAACAACGAAGCAGAAGTTGCTGCAACATTGTATAATATAAGTTGTAATGAATAACAATAATGATAATGCCTCCGAGTTCACCTCCTCGACATCCCCGCGAGGAAGAGAACCCGGAACCATACAGTTTAATAATAATAGTTTCTAGTGGTAAGATCCAGCTTCAGCATAAAGCGCCCTGTTACCGTGGACACGGCTATTCGAATAGATTAAACTCCCTGCAGGGGTGCACTACTGTTCAGCCTGCACGCTCGGATCTCCAGGGTGGCGTGAACCTTGTTAGGGAACGCCCCACTGAGGCTATCCGACACGACGCAGCCCATCCTAGGCTCAACAGAGAGGCCATCCGCCGGACTATATCCTATGCGCCAAGGGGTCTAGGTCCCTCACCCTTGCACGCTCCTGCACGGTGCGAGTCTGGCCGGTGAAGCAAAAGCAAATCCAAACACACCTGTTGCAGCAAAAGACAAGACCACTTCCCGGCGATCAGGCCGCAGTACTGCTGACGTCTGAAGAGCTTTCGGACAAACTACGACGCGGAGGGCCCACACCGTAATCCCACGTGTAGGTAGTGTGTACAGACCAACGGGCCTCTCAAGTCATCCGCCGAACCATTTAGCATTTTTAATTAACCTGCGCGACAACCGTTATCGTTGACTCGACTTAACCGACCCGCGGTCAACGACAGCAGTCAGGACCACCAGTACATCGGTGCCTGCCCTGTCGTCCCACCAAGTCACTGCGGTTACCAACAAGGTGAACCGTCTCCTTACCTTGTCTCGCGTGTGCTCTTGGTAGAGCTCGACTTTCGTGGTTTGGTAACTCTCGCGAGATACGAGCAGGGGCCAAGCACGCCAGTAACGTCGGTCGTACCCTCCCTGTCGTTCCCGACGATATACCTCTCGCGGGCACCGTTGGGTCGCCCGACTTCTTACCTTAAGGACAACCGCTGTTCAGGACCCTATGGCGGCAAGACAAAGCCAGCCTCGAGTGGAGTACAAGGATTACTCCTTGATAGCTCACACTTGAGGTGACTAGGCATAACCCAGATAGGGGCCTTTGGCGGTGTCTGCTTTGTACCGTACCTGTGCAGTTGTATATATTGTATCCGTGTTCACTCCCCTGAGTGATCACGGCCCGCTATCTAATCCTAGCTAACAATGCGCAGGGCTCACTGCTGAATAATGCATAAGTAATAATAGGCAACATAGGATAAAGGAAAGGTACATCAAGGGGCGACAAAATCAGGCTATGCAATTGAATAGGATTGTAATCGTAGCAGCAACAGTAACAATGCCTAGTGCAAGAAAATACGGAAAGGTAGGCGATATCTGGGGAAGAGAATGGCTCTGCTTGCCTGCAAGCTCGACGGTAGTAGCAGGGTCGTCGACGAAGTAGTCGTACCCGGCAGCGGTGTAGTCGGCGGTAGCAGCGGGGTCTACCGGAGATTAAGGGGGGGAGGAAAACAGTAAATACACAGCAATAATATACAAACATATGCATGACATGACAGATGAAAAGTTAACGGTGTTCTAACGCAGTGCAATGCACGTTGCGCGGAGCGGGAATTCATCCGGGGATGAAATACCGGCTCCGGGTGATTACCGGACAGGGTGACCGGAGGGGGAAGGATCAATCCGGAGGTGTCGTGGGTACCGGAAAAACATAAGGGGGGTGTATCCGAGCTAGTTGATCTATTCCGAGCAACTTTCGTGTTCGGAATAAATTCATCCGGGTACTTTTTATCGGTACCGGAATTTATCGACAGACAGCCCGGAGGGGGGGAATGTCGATGATCGGTGTGCTAGGGAGGTGGGGTAGACATACGGATAGCGTATCCGTATTCGTTAAATTTTTCTGATCAATTTTCATGTATAAAGTTTTTGAATCTGAATTACGGTTTAAAAGATATTGAATTTTAAAGTTTTAATCAATTTAAATCAATTTTCTGGATTTATTTTATTAATAAAATCCAACATTATCCACAGAGGGTTGACTGGTCAAACCTGACCAGTGGGTCCCACTGTCAGCCTCATAGTCAAATAAAACATTTTTATTAATTTTAATTACCCTGGACCCACATGTCATACACTATTATCTAATAATCAAATTTAATAACTTACATACCCAGAGGGGCCCAGGTGTCATTTAGACATCTGTCTAATTAACAGATTAATTAAACTAGAGAGTTAATTAAGGGGGTTGGCCCCACATGTAAGTGTCACATGGGGGTTATTATTATTATTTTTCTAATCTCTCTGATTATTATTTTTAACAGTCAATTAAGGGGGTGGGGCCCCATGTCAGTGGCTAATCCCCACTGTTAGCAGAGGAATCCTCTTCTCTCCCATGGCGCGCGCGCAGGCAGTGGCACGCACGAGCACACAGTGGCGCCGGCGGCCACCGCACTGGCCAGGGCGGCAGCCAGGGGAGCGGCGGTCGGAGAGGGCGCAGGAGACCGGCGGGGTGAGGCGCGGGTGTGGGGTGTGGGGGGGGGGGGCGAGCACACGCCACGGCCACGGCGCAACAGCGGCTGTAGTCGGGCGAGGCCGTGGCCACGGCATGGCCAGGGCGCGGCCGGGGCAAGCACGAGCTTGCAGCGGCGAGCTAGGGGAGAGGAGGGGGGGGGGGCGCATGGCCATGGCCATGGCCTAAAGCTCACAGAGGAAGGGGGCCGTCGCGGCGGCCGGGTTAGAGCGGGCGGCGGCTGTGGAGCGCGAGCTCGGGGCGGCGGCGGTGGAGCGCGAGCTCGGGGCGGCGGCGTGCGAGCCCTTGTGCTCGGGAGGAGGAGGCGGAGGGAGCGCGTCGGAGGGGGGGCCGGGACGGGACTCTGGTCCGATCCAGATCGGGGGGAAGGGGAAGGAGTTGACCCAGGGGGGTTACTTCTAGCGTGGGGGGGGGGGGGTGGGCTGGCTGGGGCCGGCCCAGGGGGGGGGGGGAGGTGGTGGGCCTCGGGCCAGAGGGGGTAGTTTAGGTTTTCTTTATTTATTTTTGTTTTTATTCATTTCTGTTTATTTCTTTTGTAATAATTTTATTCATCTAGGCATTTTGTAAAATGTTGTAAGTGTACCATAATTTAGCAATCACCCTAGGTTAATGCCCCAAGAGGTTTGGGCAATATTAAAAGTCATTTAATATTTGATTTAAATATTAAATGATTAAATTGGGGTTTTCAGCTACTGTTTCGATTTGTTTGGAATTTTCTATAACTCAATAAATACCCAAACCCATATGGATTTGGTCCAGTGATTATTTGGGATTTTATAAAAGTGGTTCCAAGATTTTTGGAAAAGATTTTATCGTCACCATAATTTTTAATATTCATCCAAAGGCATTTTAGGGTTTGTTTGAATTTCAACTCAATGGCTTGGACTTGTTTTCATCCATGATGATCAAGGCCCATGGTTCACTTTGCTTGCCACCATATCAAAGGGAAATTTGAATTTGAACTGAACCATTTGATTAAAGCAAAAAAAATTTGAACAGTAGAGATGAACAGTAACAGTGATTACTGTTCACTGACAGTGAGGGTGTTACAGTATAGAATTAATGATTCTCAAAAAATACCCACCAAGAAGCAATCCACTACTATCCTTCTTAGAAATATTTATGTTGGGATTACTCCTTGGAATAGGTTCATATTAGATACTGCTATCAACGGGAATTTCCTAGAAGCCCAAATTTGGGAGTCTCTTAATGTTATTGAAAATCTTGTTGGAAATCTCCCTGTTGCTAGCATATAAGAAGATATAACTCTAGCTCACATTATGAAAAAACTTGAAAAGATAGAGTTAGAAATACCAAGTATAACTAAGATAAATGAATTGGATTGCAATATTCAAGGGAATTTGAATAGGCTTGATAGCTCCATGCTTAAAATTATTAAAACTTTGGAGACCATCAAATTCCATGATATGGATCCTTCTAGGATAGATAAGATTGAGGAAATCATTAATACTCTAGGAACTACTTTCTCCTCAATCAAACCAAAAAAGGTAGCAACTCCGACAAGAAAGGAACCTAAGTTAAATTATGTCCCTAAGGTTCCCTGACCTAAAAATAATCCACCCATTGCCAAGGAAGTTGAAACCGTTAAAACTTTGGAAGAAATACCTCTCTCTGATAAATTTATAAATGAAACTCCCATTGATTTTTCGCCTTTTGGTTTTATCCCTAGAAGTATCTTCATTAGGCCTTTTTTTGAAAGACATCTTAAGACTAGTTGTACAATTGAAGAGCTTTTTGATGATCTTGATGATGGTTCGATTGATACAACTTGATCTTTTCCTTATGCCTAGCTTAAAGGCGTAAAAGAAAGCGCTTGTTGGAAGGCAACCCAAAAAGTTTTTTACTTCTATTTTTAGTGGTCTTGATGATTTTTACTACTGTAGCAACATCATTGTATCTTTATTTTCAAGCTTTGTGCCAAGTTATAGCCTCATATGACAAGGGAAGAAAAAGTTGTGACATGCTGTCCAGAAAACAGATTCTGTCTTTTTGACGGAAAAATATGATCAAATCACCAGTTCATCTTTTTGATCTGAATGTTTTATACAGCATGCTCTATACAATTATGAAACTTTCGTATATGTTGTTTTTTTTTATTTGAGTTGCAGAAGCGCCCCAAAAAAATTCTCTACTACCCGTTGTTCTTTTTTTCACAGATTCTGTCACGTTTTCCCTCTCCTTACTTTTGCAAACCTTAAGCTTGCTTTTTATTTTGCGCGAGGGAAGATGATGAAAGAAGATCCGGGAGTGTCGAGCGCTCAAGCTTGGGGATTCCCCCATGCATCCCCAATAAATATTCAAGGAGACTCAAGCGTCTAAGCTTGGGGATGCCCCCGTGCATCTCCTTCTCCATCAACAATCATCAGTTCGTCCTTCGTCTCACTATATTTTTATCACTTCATGCGTTATGTTCTATGCTTGGAGCGTCTCGCTCTAAGGTTTACTTTTTAGTTTTCTTTAGTTTTGCTTTCTGTTCATAACAAGTTAGACCCCATCTTAGTTTGTGTGGGAGAGAAATACGCTCCACTCCAATCTAGAACACATCATAGGAATTTTCATGCCTATCTTTTTATTGTTGTGTGTTCTTTATCTTTTCATAGCTACTACCATGTTTAGTTTTAGTCTTAGTTTGTCTTTAGAAAGAGCCTTGGCTTTTGTTTAGTTTGTTGCTGGAACTCTCTTTAGTTTTCATGTTTATCTTGTTAAGAGAGTTGGTTGTTGCACTGAGTTGTGTCTTGTCTTGAAAGTAGGTAATTGAGGTTGCTATTTAATTTTAGTAGTAACTTGCAATAGTTTTGAGGTATTTGATGTGAGTAATGTTTGAACTTTTGGTGTCAAGATCTCTACCCTATTAGTGATAGGTGTCATATTTTTGGCAATCCGTGTTTATTTTCAAAACCTACAAAAACTAGTTGAGAACTCTAGCTACTAGATGGATCGCTAATCTTTTGAGGGATTGGATATTAGAGTACACTCACATACCATGAGTCGAGGAGGCGCAAAGGATAACCAAACCCCCATACACTCCTCCTCGGGGTACTTTTCTCTTTTTGAACCTCCTCATTAGATTGAGAGTTACCAATAATAATTGCATGAGTTCTTCGGACTAATGTAAGTATTGAAAGTTGACACTTCCACCTCCTCAATTTTGCTAGCCTCTCCCGTGGCGTGCATTGCCTCCTTCTCACTCCGAGAGTTGGCGTCCACCTTCGCCGGTACATCCAAACCCTTGGCATGATATGCTCTGTCATCATAAACCTCCTTATATCTTTCCTCAAAACAGCCACCATCCCTACCAATCAAGCCATTTCCATAGCTTTTCCGAGATATATTGCCATGCAACATCCACCTCTTCATGACTTGATCTTCATTTCATACATGTTCCTCCTAAACTGGCAGTGGCATACTTTGCATACATCATGATAGCTACATCTTCTTTATGATTTTAGTACCTTGTAAAGTGTGAAAGATCTTCTATACTGTAAGGCCCGATATGCGGTACTGTTCCAGATCTAGGTGTTTCCACCCAGATCCGGGGAGGTAGCACATATCGGTCCCACCGCGACATATGACAAAGCCATATGCCCCAGATTTCCAACATGATATCACAACATTACAGATACAAGGATACAACATCTCATACAATCGGCATACAACTTCCTTAATACAATATAACAGAGGAAGATACATGTCTGGGTACAGACTACAACCAAATGCCTAGTGGCAAAGAGAAAACATCGATCCTATAACCACACGGGTCCAGGCCCTCCGCCGGGATCCGCCTAACTAGTCGTCGTCGAGTCTCCACGTGAAACGTCGATCACCATACCTGTTGTCGATCAAGAACCCTGAAAAGAGTTTGGGGGTGGTATCATGAGTACAGAGGTACTCAGCATCCAACTGTAGTGGTCATCTGACCCAGCAATGACTTCATCACTCGTCATTCTAGGACAACTAGTAGTTTACGGTAAGGAAGGGGTAAGTGGTGAGGTTGCTGCCGCACTAGCATTTATGAAGTGGCTAACGATCTAGAGAGTAAGGTAAGAAGCCAAGCATTCGATGAGGAATCGCCTCCAACAAGTCTTGCTATCAACTACTTACGCAAACATAACACCTATCCTATCCTTGTCCTCCTCTTCGCATCCCGACGAAGAAGAAGCAGTCAAGGCACACACACGTTGATCAAGTTATATTAAGATTACCTCAGTTGTTGTTGTCTATGAACAAGGAGTAGGTCTCAAGTCGTCCATAACCGTGGACACGGCTTCTCGAAAATATTTAACCCTGCAGGGGTGTACCAAGTTCCCATTACGAGGCGTCGCATGCTCGCCCATCTCTCTCAGTTGCTACCCATCATAGGCAACCATTTTATGATTTAGTTCCAAGAGATCCGAAACGACAGGTCCCTCTAACTAACAACGAACAAATCCGGGTGGCCCTTGGGGAGTCGACACCCAATCCAAAAGCTGGCCACACTCTTGGATCGGACTCTTCCATAAGTCTAAGGTCGGGGTTAGTCTCGCCTATATAACAGCGGACTTCCCTAGCTCACCAAGTGTGGACCAACAGAGGAACTATGTCTCCGCTGGCCCGAGTTGTTTGAAAACTACTAGCAGCTGACCAACACACACACGGTTTCAAATGGTAAATCAGCTTGGGCCACCACTAGAAATGTTTGAAGCTAGGTAGGTAAGAAAATGGGACCCCATAAAATCCCACATGCGATTAGGTACGCTCAGTCTTAAAACCAATACCCGGAACTCGGGTCCTAGGTGACTCGAATGGAACAAAGCGTCGGGGCGGGATAGCCTAGACCTTCCATCCTTCGTCGAATATAGTCAAAATTATAATAATAATCATATCATCAACAACAATATAATAATGTGATATCCCAAACCAAGGAGTAACAGGGTAACATCGGAACATCCTAAGCATGCATACTAAGCAGGGGCTGAGCAACGAGCAATAGTAACATAGCAGTACAAGGTTTGCTGGGAAGGGACATGGCTGTATCGGTTTGAAAGAGGCTGTAAGCATGTGGTAGGATCAAACATTGAACCTAGACTAGCATGCAACCACTGGTTGAAATAGAATGGATCATAAGTAATGTATAGTCCTTGCCTGTTGATAAGTCGGGTTCCGAAGGTGTAGTTGATCGCAAGCTCGCATCGTCTCCGAGAGGTACCCGCGGAAGCACACAAGACGGTAAACACTGGAAAGAAATCAACGAGCAAGAATCTATTTCTACGAGGCAAACACGAGAAAGCATCAACAAGAAGGCAACACGAGACATCGCACCTACTGTCGAGAGCGGTTACTAACAGGTTAAGTGGAGTACTCGTCACACACGACGATACCGCACATTTAGAAAGGTTCAAGTTGTTTAGCTACAGGTGATCAACCAACGGTTATTAACATGGCAACTCAAGCAAGCATGGCAAGAGGTGAAGAATAAAGGAAATTATCTATGCTAGACAATTTAAGTGAGGCACAATCCTAAACATGGCATAACACTAAGTGCCGCACAATGATTAAAACATTTGGTACTGTTCTGTCCTAAACCACATTTTAGATTGGTTAACAACAACAAACAATAGCATAAACACAAAGTACACGAAAAACTAATCAAGTTACATATAAGGCACACTCCAAACGGAGTTACGGTTAAAAAGATACAAGCAAAACAAGTTACGGGCACAAACTGCCAACATCACGAAGCACACTTTAGAGCAAATGCATAAACAGGATAACCAACGCAAACATTCTCACAAATGATATGGAACTAAATTAGACATGACTAAGAAGGCATGGCAAAAAGAATCATGCAAAAAGGCATCATAGATCAAAAGATATTAAGCAAACAACATGGCATCGCAAAGTAACAGACTTGGAGAAAAACAGAGGTGGCTGTCAAAAACAGCAGCATAGAAACTTTGGAGCTCAATAACTATATGACAAGCAAGCATATCATGACAATGCAATACATATAATCAAAGTAGACATGATGCTTAACAATATGCAATTGGAATCACTATATTCCGATAAACGGTGGCGACACACTTGTCGACCGAAGTTGTAATAAAATATAAACAGCAACACTTAACAGGAATTAGTACCAGTTTAACGGCCTGATGCCCACTTTAGCACACAATTACACAATCAAGATGACCTCAAACGCAAAAACTTTCTACATACGAATGCTAGAGCACGCAAAACTGAGCAACTTTCGTTTTGGGCGCAAAGTCATACGGGCTACGGATCGCTTGTAAACTACATCGCGAAACTGATTACAGCAAGCAGTTAACACAGGACTTGGTCGTTTTCAGCAGGTTTTAATAACGGAAAAAAGGTTTTGGGCCTCACCCATGGGCTCGGCCCATCTATAGTGGCAGCTGGACTTCGGGCGCTGGTGGGCTTGGCCTGGATCTGGAAGGAGGCCGGTTTGTGGCTGGGGCCTGGCCTGGCTGGGAGGGCACCGACCCAGGTGGCCGTGCTCCCGATCCCAACCGGAGCCAGGAGGCTGGCGACGGTGACCAGGCAGCCGGTGGATGGCCGTCCTCCGGCGGGGTGGCGACGAGGGAGGTGGCCCCGAGGCGCGCGACGAAGGGCGGCGGCCCGATCCCGTGGCGGCGGGCGGACCCGGCCAGGGGGGCGCCGGCGGCTGGCAGAGCCCGAGCTCGGCTCGGCAGCCATGGCGAAGCGGAGGCTTGCTCCCATGCTTCCGGCGGCTGCCTGCGAAGGGAGAGGTAGATGCGAGGTGAGAAGACAGGGGGAGGAGAGGGAGAAGGAGGAGAGGCGAGGCGGCCCGGCTGCTGCTCCGGCGTCCTGCTCCCGGCGGCGACGCAACCGTGGAGGGCTCGGGCACGGCTGGTGGCTGCAATTTTGTGGCTAGTGAAACCCTAGAAAGGGGTGGGAGTGTGGTGGTATTTATATAGCCCCGGTGGCTGGCAGTTTGCAAAAACATCCCCGGTTTTTCTCTCGTGCGCGCGGTGCTCACGTTTCTGACCGTCGGGGGTCCGCAGGACCTCTGATTCGGGTAAAACTTTGAACTGCGCGATCAGCGCGTCGAGCCGGAGGCGTTCACCTCACGCAGGAACCGTTCCGAAAACACTTTCCGGCGCGCTATAAAAATAACCCGTTTAATTATTAAACGGGGTTTGTCGTTCCGTTGGCTGAGGCTGGTCTCGTGCGGTTTTTGCGATGGTGATCGGATGAAACCCGGTGTCACAAAGGTCGAGTGTTAGGGTGGCAAGGGTCGGTCTCCGTCCGGTACGAGATAAGAGGGGGAAAAATAATCGCTGATCGATAAATCAGGGATGCAAACACCGCAAACAAATCAGACAATCAAACAATTCACACCGAAAACAAATTTTTTAATTTTTGTGAAAACTGGGCTGTTACATATACCCTCTTGTAAATTAGAGTGTTGCCCTTAAGTGAGGAAAAGATCCCAAAGTGGACAAAATAAAAGATCCCAAAGAGGAAAAAATGAGAGTTAAATAGAAAGATCTATTGAGGCCACCAAAAAATAAAAAAAAAATAGAAACAGAGAAAAAGAAAAATAAAAAGAGAGAAAGGGGAAACACTACTATCCTTTTGAAAGATCCACACTAGTACTCCCTCTTATCCTTGTACTCCATAGAGATTATCATTCATGCATATAACTATGTGGGGGACCTTCACACTATAGAACTTGGCTTGCATATTCCAAGGATGAGCCTCCTCAAAAGAGCTCTAGGTCTTCATGAGCGAGAAAGTTAGATGCACTCCCACTAGTTCCATTGGAGAGCTTTCTTAGCTTAGATGTGCATCCATTGCATGGCAATCCCTACTCTTCACATCATATCTATCATTTGGCCTTCTCGCCTATGATTGTCCTCATTGATGTGAGCCTTTCTCACCTTTTTGTCTTCCTCCTCCACCATACTTCTCTCTTTGCCATCCTAAGTGTCAACTCTTGTGCTAACGCTCATCCATTGCATGAGTGCTCAAAATATCGAAAAGGAGTGGATCAAATTGACTTGTACCTGGCTAGTGGTCTGGGGACGAGTCAAGATAAGATTCCAAAGAAGACCAAGTGTGAAACTTTAGTAGATTGAGCTCTCAACAAAAATAATTTTTCTCGTATTCACTATCCCCCTTTTTGCACATAAACACCATTTGGAGACATTCGAGTCACGGACAGCGAGAGCTCTTGCACATAATGTTCTTTCGTTGCTTGTTTCAATGCTAATATAGACTCTTGCATGTTATGAATTGAATTGAATCACATACCTTCATTGCTTTACTTTTCAAAGTTCTTATAAGGTTCTAGCATGTCACCACAGAAATTATGCTTGTTATCATTTACCTACTCGAGGACGAGAAGGAATTAATCTTGGGGATGTTGATGCGTCCCAAACGTATCGATAATTTCTGCTTGCTCCATGCATGTTTTGTGTGATATTGCTGTGATCTAGATACACTTTCATACACATTTGATCATATTTGGACTAACGTATTAACTCAGTGCACCACAGTGCCAGATCCTGTTTTCTTGCTGTTTTTCTATTCCAGGTTTCCCCCATATTAAAAGTGCTCCAAAATATCGGGAAAATGGGAAAAAATCAGCGCAACTGAAGCTTCCAGAGCCCCAAGGAGGGCCGGGGGGCCACCAACAGGTGCCCAGGCGGCCACCTGGCGCGGCCTAGGGTCTGGCCGCGCCAGGGGGGCGCCTGTACTCCTGGTGGCCCTCCTGGCTGCCCCCTTCACTTATATATTCTCCGTGACGTGAAACCCCCATGGACATAACCCTTTTTCGCGATCTCGCCTCTGTTCCGCTGCCGCCGCGCTTCCAAGATCGGGAGCTCCAGCAGACTTCTTCCCGGCACCCTGCCGGAGGGAGGATCGACCTCCGGGAGCTTCCCCTCCACTATGGACACTTCCCGGACGTGCCGTGAATAGTTCTCCTTGAACCATGGGTCCGTGATCAGTAGCTTTGTGATGTTCTCCTCCCCTCTTTGTTCTTCATGGTTTAGACCTCGTGAGATGCCCTACATGATCGAGGCACATATGTAATATTTCTGCTGTTGCTATGCTGAGTTTGATGGGATCTGATGGATTATGAGATTATGTTCAGATTGTGATAGAGTAACATATTAGGTTCTTATCTTTTATATTTTTGTTCCTAAGTAATTCTTGCATGTTCTCCGTTGTTGTTTATTGCTTTGGCCAAGTAGTAGGTAGTAACTCCAAGAGGGAACGTTATGCTCGATTGTGGGTTCATGCCCCTTGATGACACGCTTGAGGGAAAGAAACGTGAGTCTAGGGGATGTGCTGTTGCCACAAGGGGGAAATCAACAGTGCTTGTAACCGCGGTTGCAAGGATTGTTTACGTTACGGAAAGTGCTTTTTATTGCAGTTGTCTGTTGCTTTGGGTTTACACTTTTGGTGGGGCTTGCAACTTAATAACAGCGAGATGTTTTGGATAGATATCTCAAGGTGGATGATTAGTAGTAGATGCAGTTGGATTTTGGTCTACTTATTTTGGCGTACTACCCATGCTTTTGAGCATCTTCCTTTCTTTGTATCATAGTTAGCATTGTGGTGCGTTTATAATCCTGTCAATTTCCCATCTGTAATTTGTTTACCTCGCATATCAGTTTTATCATCTTTTCAGAGAGAGACATCACTAGTGAACATCACGGGACCCCGGTCCATATTCTCATCATTGTTTACACACTTATTTACTTTTCCGCTTTTACTTTCTATCATTATCATTATCATTATCCCTTGTGTTTTGATCCTTTGTAAACAACAAGACCAGAGAGGTTGACAACCTCTCTAAACTTTGTTGGGAGCAAAGTTATTTGTGTCTGTGTGCAGGTTCAGGTGAAGTAAACAATCTCGAAGATTGTGAACAGCACCATTGTTCCCTTTACCACCTACTTATCATGTCCGGAGTCCTACTGGTCGATACTCAACCTTGGTATCTTCACCAAGGGAAACTTGCCGCTACGCTGCATCTCACCTTCCACTTGGGGTAACTAACGAAGGGCGAGAAGCAATTATCATCTCTCGCATATCACCTACGCCTCTTGCCTAGCGCGGATCAACGAGAGAACCTCCCCAACTGGTTTAGGTATCAAAACCCCAGCGTCTACCATAACCTCTAGCAAGTGATCGCCCAAGAAAGCATTGACGATAGTAAATTGGGGGACGGGATTACCTGAGCCATTGAGGTTCTTGTCCTTTGTCGGAAGATGGGATCGTTTTAGGGAGGAGAGGTCTTCCAGTGTGCCCTTGGGACACGCACTGGACCTCCCGGTGGTGACCGGTGTCGCCGTCGAGCGCTTTCCCCTTGTTGGTGTCACCGCCAGGGAGTCGGCTCGGCTGCACCCATCTTGCCGGCCATCGGGGGAGTGCGCGGAGAGGCCAGAGCCATAACCACTCTGCCCAGTTGTGTGATGCTTGGGGAAGAGCGTGACGATGAACCAGTCGACAGCGTCCTCTTGGTAGTCTTCTTGATGCGCTTCCCGGAGCTGCCCTGGGCGCCCGAATTGGTCGAGGAAGCTAGTCCCGCCCCGCCCTGAGCCACCTTGTCCGAAGGAGAGCGGACCGCCAGCGCCACGGCAACGAATGCCTCCTTCGTCCCCACTGAGAGCAGGTCCAAGTTGGAACCGTACTGGTTGAAAGTGCCCTCTAGCATCCTAGACAGCCTTGGCATGGACATGGCTGTGTCCAGTACCGCGACAATGTCGCACCTTGGTGCCCCTGCCGAAGTTCCAGTCGCATGTCCTTGCCCGCCGCCACCACCGGCAGTGCCCATCTGCTCCCAAGTCTCTGTGTCCACCGATGTGTTGTGCTTGCTTTCATCCTTGTCTTCCGTAGGTCCACTACCACCGTCTTTGCCTCCTCTGTGGTCATCCTTGGGTGGTCCTTGTGGTCCCATACGTGGTCGGGCAGAGCCGCCACCGCCCCGCTTGGTCATGAGATCTGGATCAACGTGGATGGAGTAGTTCTCGGATTGAAGTAAACCTGAAGGATCCCTCTCAGCTTGGTTGGTCCCTTGCACGCAAACTTCATGCGAATCGGGCCGTGGCGGATGGGCGTTATCTCATCAACCACAATGGGCTGCCCAAGCATTCCCATGGCCATGAGGCGGTCCACCTGACGGTGCTTCTTGGGACCCCATGCATCATCACCCACGTCTCCGGGAGCAGAGAGGGCTTGATGGTTTCCCACACCGAACCACGGATGTCAGCCGTGATGCTGCGCAGGGAGAGGAAGAGCTTGAAGCTACATGTCTGGCGTAGGGAACAACACCGAGAACTCCCTCTCCGAGAGCTGTGACACCTGCCAGTCCTAATCGCCCTCCACCAGGTGAGAGAGCTCCTCGACCAGGGAGGCATTGGTCAGCTGCCCCGAGGCCACCGAGATGATGGCGCAATTGTTGTCCGCCAGCTGATACGTCCCAAACATATGTATAAGTTTTGCTTGCTCCATGCTTCTTTTGGTGAAATTGCTATATATTTTGATGCACTTTCATACCCATTTACAACATATTTTGGACTAACCTACTAATTCAGTGCACAATGCCAGTTTCAATTTGTTATTGTCTAGACATTGAAGAAAAAGGACAAATATAAAATTGCTTGGAAAATTCTAGAAAAAATATCAAAAAAATATCCAAGTCGGAAGACTCCGAAAGCCCCAAGCGGGCCTCAAGGGCGGCCAACCCCCATTCAGGCGCCTCCAAGGCGCGACTAGGGGGGTGGTCGCGCCACCTGGTCGCCTTGGCTAGGGGGCCACCCCTCAGGCCCTCCTTTGGCATATACTTACCCCTCGTTAGTCGTCCCCAGACCAGGACACACCCATTAGTCCTTGAAGCTCAGATAGGAGGCTACGTCATGTCACGAGTATTCATGGACGGGGGAAGCATCATGAACATCATCTTCTCCAACACCTTATGCAAGATGCAGATCCCACACTGAGCGTTGAAAGCCTCAAAGATTGCCTTCTACGTGTCATACGAGGCAAAGCAGTCTCTCCACTAGAAAAAAATCAACCTCGACGTCATCTTTGGGAACAGAAACAACTTCAGAAGGGAAACCCTCGAGTTTGAAATGGTAGACTTGACAATCCCAGTACCACGCCATACTCGGTCGACAAACTTTCGCCCGGTTCATGGCCGTCCCACATTATGCATACCTCAACCTCAAGTTGCCAGGACCCACAGGAATCATCACGATCAACGAATGTTTTATAAAATCAGAAAAATGCGACCGAGACTTTCACCAAGTTTCTGACACCTCCAGAGCACAATAGGAACCCGCAGAAATAGCATGGTGTCGGACAGAAGCGTTTTCCCACTCGCCAGTCGCAACGAACTTAAGGAGATCACTCAAGACTTTAGTGTCGACAGTGACACGATAACTCACTAATTTCACCTTACAAACCCAGAGAAGATAGTACAGATCTTTTCCCACTTACCCGAAGAACAGGCGAGTGATCTCTTAAAATTTCTCTGCGAAGAATGGGAAATCTTCGCCAGGTGCCCAACCGACATGCCAGGAATCATGTGAGAATTCGCCGAACACACACTGCAAATCTACTGTGACGCCACAAAATCAATCTGTGTACAGTAATCATACACGTGGGGTACACGACTGAGATTAGGGTGCCACAGTGAGAATATCAAAGCACAAAACTAAACACAAATAAGATAAAACTTTTAAGTTACAAACCAGGGATTGATGACGCTCAACGTAAACGGATCTATTGCAGAATTTCGATAAGTAAGAGTGTCGAACCCAACGAGGAGCGAAATGTATTGATAGGTGATTTTGGACAAGGAATAACTGCAAGCAATGAAAGATAACTTTTTAGGGGTTTTCAATATAAGAAACAATAAGATAAAAGCAAGCAAAGTAAATAGTACTGAGGAAGAGCAAGTGGCCCAATCCTTTTGAGCAAAGGATAAGCCTGACAACTGAACTTATAAAGACTAAAGCGTTCTTGAGAACACATGGGGAGGTATCACGTGCTTTCGCCATACTCCGTATCGATAACAAGTGTTGTGCTGATAAGTGTTGAGTGGGTGGATCTATGCTAGCACACCTTTTAGACTAAGATAAGTGCACTCTTATGATTAAACATCTTTCAAGCATCCGCAAATACAAGATAGAAATTAAGGAAAAGCCTAACCACAACAATAAGATCAAGGATCTAGTAGTCCCTTGTGCAAAAGTGTGCAAACTGGGGTTCAGGTTTCTGTCACTCCGGCAACCCACCGTAAGCATTCTTAATACACAATGTATTCCCCTAGGTCCTTAATAAGGCGAAGTGTTGAGTGTCCGACTCACACAACACCACTAGGAAAATAACAACACAACTTAATTATCAAACAACACAAATTACTTCAACATAATATAACTACTAACAACTAGACTTCTCCCATGTCCTCAAGAACTAAAGTAACTACTCAGAAGACACAAAAGAGATCATGATCAGAGGTGATAAATATATGATAAACAATCTGGACATAATGATATTTCTCCAAGAAAACACAATAGCATTCACCACAAGGTAGTAATCAACACCAGTAGAGTAGAGAGGATAGATAGTACGGATTACAACACAAGATAAACTTGTGAGGTGAGATTGGATGGTGGTGGAGATGGTGCTGATGTTGTGGATGATGTTGATGATGATCTCGATGATGCCCGTGACAATGGTGATGACGATGGCGATGATATCCCCTTCCCAGAGGTGATCTCCTCGGCGGAATCTGCCCGCTGGAGAGCCCTTTTCTTCTCTGTCGGTTTCCGCCACGGAGCGGCGGCGGAACTCCGTAAAAGCTTCCCTTTTCTAGGTTTTCGCGTAACGAGGAGTATATAGGCCAGAGGGGGGATTCGGGAGTGGCCCCAGGGCTCCAGGTGCCCTCCCGGCGCGGACAGGGGTGGGGCCGCGCTAGGTGGCCGCCTGGGGCTCCTGTGGCCCCCCTCTGGCCCCTCTTCGGTGTGTCTTCGTTAATCTTCTAGAAAATACACTCCGTCGATTTTCAGGTAATTTGGAGGTGTTCTTCTTCAGCAACTCAGCGTCCACTTTTTACAGCTGAATCCTGCGTCTGCTGCTTCGGTATCAGAAAGTTGCAAACTGTGTAAAATAAGCCAAAACAACATAAGAACATCATCGTAATATGAAATATATCAATGAATAAGGATGAATTACGATATAAAAGAGTGATGCAATTTGGATGTATCAACTCCCCCAAGCTTAGACCTCGCTTGTCCCCAAGCGAAAACTGAGATCGGTAAACCTGTCTACAAGTTTAGAGAGTGAAGTGTCGATAAATAAAATACGGACAAGAAGCATCATGATCTTTTCACCAAACTCAAACATCCTAAACAGCAATATCCAACTCATAAGGCCCTTATGAAAGAGTAATAACAATTATAATCAAAAGTAGGGCTAAGGAAACTCATCAAATCATGGAAAACAAGTTCTTTGGTCAAGGGACAACTAATAGCTTTTACCTTTGCTCTTTCTCTTTGTATTTTGAAGAGACAATTTGGACCTTTTTGAAAGAACAAGCTATTAGTCATGAAATGCAAATGCTAACACAAAGGAAGATGTTTTCTTGGCAAATGCTTTTGCAAACAACGTACTTATCAAGAGATAATTTCAACAATGATATGGCATGGAAAAACTTTAATGCAGCATTATATGGATGAATCTTCATCAGCATCAAGTGTCTGTTCTCTTTGGGAAAGGAGGAAGTAGGGAAAACTGACTCAACATAAAAGTAAAGGAAAAAGCCTTGTTAAAGGCAAGCAGGGAAAACCCAAGTGCTATCCTTAAATAAAACAGAATGAAAACAAGTTTTGAGAGGTGCGTGATTTGTCAACGAATTCTAATAGATAACTCAATTGCTTCTCAGATTGGACAAGTTTCGAGGAACGGCTCCCACACGGGGATGATCAAATCCCCGCAATCTCCTTTGCTTATCACTGCCAAAGTTTTCTGATTTCTCATGAACAAAGTGTGAAGGAGGGTTTGTTTGTTGTATTATCTTTTACGAGCTGGGCGCACTCATGCCAGTTCCTCCTCGTATTAGGGTTTGCAGATTAGACATGCAATCCCGGGGTAAAACTTTTCGAACTTAAGAAGATCATGAGTTAACTACTACTTCCTCATGATCTAAAACGGGGGCACAAAATAGAAGATTTTGAACATATAAGGATAACACAAAAATTCTATGCTTTAGGAGTGGTAGTGGAATACCACGAATAGGAAGGTATGGTGGACTCATATGGAAGATACTCGTTTCAGGGTATGGATGTACAAGCAGAATTCCGCTTAGTACAGAGGTTTGGCTAGCAAAAGCTTTGAGAGAACAGACAATTGATGATGACTTGGATGCAAAGCCATATAAAGTATAAACATTAAAACAAGCATAGCACATCAAGTTGTCTTCCTTGTCAACATAACACTACAAGCATAATAGCAAAGAGGGTTTGGTTATGTTGCTACTTTGAGAAAAATAACATGCTTGTTGTTATGACCAAAGCTATGTTTGCCAAGATTAAATAAAGTTTTCAAAGCCATACCTGATATAAGGTCAATACTCCCCATAAGAATCATCATGAGGTCGATTGCGTGAAGAGAATACCGAGTGCAGCAAAGGGATCAATAGACTTCTCATTAATATTCCATCATAGACGACTCCACACTCACGGATACATAACTCTCCAAAAAGGAGTGATAGACCTCAAAGAAAACACCTATTTTATAAGATAACTTCCCTAGACATGATACGACTCTACTTGACTCTAAAAGACATAGATAAAGATAAAGATACCGGGCACTCCCCCAAGCTTGGAACAAGCTAAGGGGATGCCATTACCCAAGGAGATTTACTCCCCATTCTCGTTCTTGTTGGTCACGTACTCATTGGCGAAGCGCTTCCATGGCAGCTATTCTCCATTCTCAAAGGACATTCCCGTCTCCAGGATCCTGCACTCAGCACCCAAACCCATGCGCAGAAACTTTAGTTCATACTCACAGTTCTGGTTCTGCAGATCATAGATCTGTGCTTGGAGTTCATACACTTTTTCTTCTAGTGCGGCCAAACTTGACCACATCTCCTTCATCTCCTTCTTGTGGGAAGCCTCTATCTCGTTCATTATGTTGAAGTTAGCTTCAACACCACGCTCCACCATATTCTTGAACTTGAAGACCTCATGTTCCATCTCCTTCAGCCGCTCCTCGGTGCTCCCCTCCTTGACTTATCCCTTCAGATCCTCCTTGTGGAGGTCAACATCCTCCACACGAAGGATCTGGGGCTGCTTCTTCACCTCTGCGAGGTAAGGGTTGATGACGTTGACGATGAACTTGTCCTTCGGGGAACTTGGGGAAGCCATGGCACCTAGGGCTAGCTGAAAGCTTTCGTGGCAGAAAAAGGTCGAAAAGAAAACACAGGAAATCGCGAGATACGTTGCCGGAACGATCCGAGCAAATATATAGCAAAAATTTCTGCACGAAAAGGAAGGTAATGAGCCAAAGCGGGGTCGGAGATGGATCCCGGGGGTACCCAGGCGGCCTCCCGGCGCGGCCAGGGGTGGGGCTGCGCCAGGGGGGGGGGCGCCTGGGCCCCCTGGAGCTGATCTACGGCTCCACTTCGGCCTCAAATTTTCTATATTTTGCAATAAACTCGTAATCTTGAACTTTTATGGCGGTGTCTCTATGTTTTCTTACCGTAATACATACCTTTCCTTATTCTTCTTCTGCTGGTGTCTGAAACAGGGCTGCAACATGTTCTTCATGAGTTGTTGTGTATACCAAATCCACAACAACATTGACAGGATCTCCTGCTATGTAATGCTTAAGTCTTTGCCCATTCACCACTTGGGGTTTGGTGCCTTCGAAATTGTTAATCTTGATCGCACCCGAGAGGTAGACTTCCTCAATATGAAATGTCCCTTCCCACCTGGAAAGTAGTTTACCTGGAGAAAACCTGAAAAGGGATCTAAACAACAAAACTTTATCACCAACATTAAATTCACGTTTCATAATCCTCCTATCATGCCACTTCTTTACCTTTTCCTTGAACATTTTAGCGCTCTCGTAAGCTTCACTTATCCACTCATCTAGAGAAGTCAAGTTCATGAGACGCGTTTCACCAACTAATTTCAGGTCAGCATTAAGCTCTCTAATAGCCCAGAAAGCTTTGTGTTCTAATTCTAATGGCTGATGGCAAGCCTTGCCATATACCATCTTATAGGGAGACATGCCCATGGTTTTTTTTAAGCAGTTCTATATGCCCACAAAGCATCTCCTAACTTATTTGACCAATCTTTTATATTTCTATTGACTGTATTCTATAAGATCAACTTGATCTCTCCATTGGTGAGCTCAACTTGCCCACTAGATTGAGGGTGGTACGGTGAAGCAATTCTATGATTGACATTGTACTTGGCTAAAGCTTTTCTAAAAGCTCCATGTGTAAAATGTGAACCCCCATCAGTCATGAGGTACCTGATTACTCCAAACCTAGGACAAATTACATCCTTGAGCATTTTCAAAGATGTCTTGTGATCAACACTTTCAGTGGGGATTGCCTCTACCCACTTGGTTACATAATCAACAACAACTAAAATGTGAGTGTACTTGTGCGAGGATGGAAAAGGACCCATAAAATCAAAACCCCAGCAATCAAAAGGCTCAATCACAAGAGAGTAATTCATAGGCATCTCATTCCTTCTGCTAATATTACCAACTCTTTGATGGAACGAATTAACGCCCCCTCATTGGTTACCCAAAGTGGAAGGTTGAGATGTAGATAGCAGCAATTTCCCTTAGCGAAGATGCTAAGGTTGAGTGTCGAACCAATAGGACTCCAACAGATACAAGAAGGTGGTGAAGTGAACAATGGCGCCGTTCACAACTCAAGGTCGCTTACTTCACCTGGACCTACACACATAGAAAATAACCTTGCTTCCCAACGACTACAGAGGAGTTGTCAATTCCTCCGGCCTTGTTGTTTACAAAGGATAAAATGCACGAGATAATAATGATAGTGATATCAATGTAAAAGTAAATACTGAGAGTAAATTGATAGTGTAAACAGTGTTGGAAATATGGACCGGGGTCCTATGATGTTCACTAGTGATGTCTCTCTCCCAAAAGATGATAAAATAGCCACGCGAGGTAAAAAAATTACAGCTGGGCAATTGACAGGATTATGTGCGCAAACCAATGCTAATTATGCTATAAAGAAAGGAAGAGGCTCAAAAGCATGGGTGGTACGCCAAGACAAGTAGACCGAAAACCATCTGCATCTACCTACTAATCATTCACCTTGAGATATCTATCCAGAACATCTCGGTGGTATTAAGTTGCGAATCCCACCCAAAGTGTAAACTCAAAGCAACGGACAACTGCATTAAAGATCTTTAGGTAAAGTAAACAATCCTTGCACCCCGCAAGTACAAGCACCGTTGTTTTCTCCCTTGTGGCAACAACACATCCCCTAGACTGATGTTTCTGTCACTCAAGCTAGTCATCGGGGGACATGAACCCACAATCATGCATAACGCTCCCTCTTGGAGTCACTACCTACTACTTGGCGAAAGCAATAAACAGCAAAGGAGAACATGCAAGAATTACTCAAGAACATAAATATAAAAGAGGAGAATCTAATATATTACTCAAACACAATCTGAACATAATCTCATAATCCATCGGATCCCAGCAAACTCAGCTTAGCAACAGCAGAAATATTACATAAGTGCCTCGATCATGTAGGGCAGCTCACGAGGTCTAATCCATGAAGAACAAAGAGGGGAGGAGAACATCACATAGCTACTGATCATAGACCCATGGTCCAAGGTGGACTACTCACGGTTCATCCGGGAAGCATCCATGGTGGTGGAGAAGCTCCTGGAGGTGATTCCTCCCTCCGGCAGGGTGCCGGGAAGAGGTCTTCTGGTGCTCCCGATCTTGGAAGCGCGGCGGCGACGGAACAGAGGAGAGATCGCGAAAAAGGGTTCCCGTCATGGGGGTTTCTCGTCGCGAGGAGTACATAGGCGAAAGGGGGCAGCCAGGGGGGCCACCAGGGGTCCAGGCGCCCCCCTGGCGCGGCCCCACCCTGGGGCGCACCGGGAGGGCGCCTGGGGCCCTGGTTGGTCCCCTCTGGGCCCCCCTCGATGATTCCCGAAGCTTCTTCTACGCTGGTTTTTTATTGGATTTTCCCGAAATTTTGGAGCAATTTTTATATGGGGGAAACCTGGAATAGAAAAACAGCAGAAAACAGGAATTGGCACTTGGGTGCACTGAGTTAATAGGTTAGTCCAAATATGATCAAAAGTGTATGGAAGTTCATCAATATCATAGCAATATCACATAAAAGAGGCATGGAGCAAGCAGAAATTATAGATACGTTTTGGACGTATAAACATCCCCAAGCTTAATTCCTGCTCGTCCTCGAGTAGGCAAATGATAAATGCATAATTTCTGTGGTGACATGCTAACAACCATATAAGAACTTTTAAGTAAATCAATCAAGGCATGTAATTAAATTCAAGTCATAACATGCAAGAGTCTATATTTAGTATTGAAACAAGCAACATAAGAACATAAAGGTGCAAGAAATCTCGCTGTCCGTGACTCGAATGTCTCCAAATGGTGCTTGCGTGCAAGAAAGGGGATAGGTATATACGAGAAAAGTATTTTTGTGTTGAGAACTCAATCTACTAAAGTTTCACACTTGGTCTTCTTTGGAATCTTATCTTGAATCATCCCCAGACCACTAGCCAAGTACAAGTCAAAATGATCCACTCCTTTTCGACATTTTGAGCACTCATGCAATGGACGAGCGTAAGCAAGAAAGTTGACACTTAGGATGACAAAGAGAGAATATGGTGGAGGAGGAAGACAAAAAGGTGTGAAAGGCTCACATCAATGAGGACAATCATAGGCGAGAGAAAGCCAAATGATAGATATGATGTGAGGAGTAGGGATTGCCATGCAACGGATGCACATGTGAGCTAAGGTAATCTCTCCAATGGAACTAGTGGGGGTGCATCCAACTTGCTTGCTCAAGAAGACCTAGAGCTCATTTTAGGAGGCTCTTCATTGGAATATATAAGCCAAGTTCTATAGTGTGAAGGTCCCCACATAGCTATATGCATGAATGATAATCTCTATGGAGTACAAGATATAGGAGGGAGTACGAGTGTGGATCTCTCAAAAGGAATAGTAGTGTGCCCCTTCTCTCTTTTTATTTCTTTTTCTGTTTTTTCTATATTTTTTTGTATTTTTTGGTGGCCTCAATGGATCTTTCTACTTTTCTCATTTGTCCTGTTTGGGATCTTTTAATTTTTCCTCTTTGGGATCTTTTAATTTGTCCACTTTGGGATCTTTTCCTCACTTTAGGGGAAACACTCTATATATTACAAAAAGTAGAGATGATCTTTCACACTTTACAAGGTACTCATATCATAAAGAAGATGTATCTATCATGATGTATGCAAATGTATGCCTCTGCCAGTGTAGCAGGATATGCAATGATACTAGCGCGTCATGTAGCAATGATTAGGGAAAAGCCGAACTAGCATGCGGCTCATCGATCAAGCAAGTAGCATGTATGGCATGAAGATCAAGTCATGAGAAGGTGGATGTTGCATGGCAATATATCTCGGAAAGGCTATGGAGATGCCTTGATAGGTAGGTATGGTGGCTGTTTTGAGGAAGGATATAAGGAGGTTTATGATGACAGAGCGTATCATGCCAAGGGTTTGGATGTATCAGCGAAGGTGGACGCCAACTCTCGGAGTGAGAAGAAAGCAATGCACGGCACAGGAGAGGCTAGAAAAATATGGGAAGGTGGAAGTGTCAACTTTCGAATACTCACATTAGTCCGAAGAACTCATGCACTTATTTTCGGCAACTCTCAATCTAATAAGGAGGTTTCACAAAGGGACAAATACCCCGAGGAGGAGTGTATGGGGGTTTGGTTATCCTTGCGCATCCTCGACTCATGGTACGTGAGTGTACTCTAATATTCGACCCCTCAGAAGAGTAGTGATCCATCTAGTAGCTAACGTTCTCAAATAATTTTGTATGCTTTGAAAATAAACACGGATTGCCCGAAATACGACATCTATCACTAATAGGCTAAAGTTCTTGACACCAAAAGTCCAAACATTACTCAAAACAATACCTCAAAACTATTGCAAGTTACTACTACAAAAGAATAGCAACCTCAATTACCTACTTCAAGTCAAGACACAAAACTCAGCGCAACAGGCAAACTCTCTAAACAAGATAAACATGAAAACTCAAGAGAGTTCCTGAAACAAACTAAACAAAATCTCTTTGAAAAGATAAACATGAAAACTAAGAGCAAAAGATGACAGTAGCTATGAAAAAGATAAAGAACACACACAGCAAAGATAAGCATGAAAAGTCCCATGTTGTGTTCTAGATTTTGGAAGTGGAGCGTGTTTCTCTCCCACACAAATAAAGCTGGGTTCTAAATTGTTATGAACAGAAAGCAAATCTAAATAAAACAAAAAATAAAACCTAAGAGCGAGACGCTCCAAGCATAGCACATAACGCATGAAGTGATAAAAATATAGTGAGACGAGAGACGAACTGAAAATTGTTGATGAAGAAGGGGATGCACGGGGGCATCCCCAAGATTAGAAACTTTAGTCTCCTTGAATATTTCTTGGGGATGCATGGGGGCATCCCCAAGCTTGAACACTTGACACTCCTGAATCTTCTTTCATCATCTTCCCTTATACACTTGAAAACTCCCTTCATACATAACTCATCATAATCTGATTAGCGAGGTTAGTACCCATAATAAAATAATTTTTCCCTTACTGGAAATAAGGATATTCTTGAAAAGCTACTGTTTCTCAAGAATGCCAAAATGTTTTTGCAAAGAAAAAACAAGCTTACGGTTTACAAAACTAAGAATAGGTAAAACAGGACAGAATCTGTGAAAAACAGACCAGCAGGTAGTAAAGAATTTTTTAGGGATACTTCTGCAACTCAAATCAAAAATTTCAGAACATACGAAAGTTCCGTAATTGTATAGAGCACGCTGTGTAAAAAATTAAGCTCAAAAAGATGAACAGGGATTTTTCCATGATTTTTCTAGTCACGAGGACAGATTCTGTTTTCTGGATAGCATGTCACAACTTTCACTTCCCTTGTCATATGAGGCTATAAATGGAACAAAGCTTAAATAGTAAAGATAGAATGATGTTGCTACAGTAGTAACAATCATCAAGACCACTAAAAACGGAAGAAAAACAAAAAGTAAATCCTAAATTCGTTGCGGGCTGCCTCCCGAAAGCGCTTCTTTAAAGCCATTAGCTAGGCTTAATGCAAATAGGAGGAATCAAAGATCATCATAATAATCGGAGTTGTAAATCTATTCAAATGGTTACTCAACAAGTTCATCCTTGTTTATTTTAGGAAAGGGTTATATACCTTTTGCTTTCCCGCGTAGGCGTATTTGTCCCTTACCTATATCAATGAATCCTTTCACGGCCTGGCGGAAATCCCTCGCAAGCACTATGTTTCCTTGGTTTGGCTTCATGACGAAGAAATCAACCATTGCAATCCCTTTAAGGAATGTCACTGGTACATCTATTATCCTTCCCTGGATCTCAGAAATATCTCCATTAGCATGTTCATGATAGGATGACAATTTGTCCATGTTAAATTTTAAAGAATCATAAACAACTTTTGGCATAGTAGAAACCATGGACCCAATGTCACAGAAAGCAAGGAAGTCTTGATTAGAGATGATAATTCTAACAAAGGGTTCCCAGTCACCATCTAACTCATAAACATCTTTCTTATTTGGCTGGGGTTTCTTTACTTTTCTCGAGTCTAGAGCATCGAATCTCTTTTCAATAGTAGCAAGCCTATCTATGACAGTATCAAACTATGATCATAAACAAAGTAACTAGATAGACCATGTACAATTTCAAGAGCCCTAGATTCATCAAAAGCTAAGAAATCCCCTTCGGCTATAATATCCAAAGAGTGTTTGCACCATCTAAAAATACCATGGTAAAAATTTCTAAGCACAATTTTTATAGGTATCCAAGGCATAATTCTTCTATGTGCATCAGAAATTCTATCCCAAGCCTTCTTCATATTTTCTCCATCCCTTTGATGGAAATCTAAAACCTCAGATTCCCTCAAGGCACCAAATCCTAACATGCTTGACTAAATAGAAAGGATAACTAAAAGAAAGATAACTATTTTTCTGATTTTTGATAAAAGACACTAAAGCAAAAACTGAAAGGTACACTAACAAGACTAAAAAGCAAAGATAAAAGATAGTGTGCAACTCCCCTATCTTGAAGAGTGGAGTCCCCGGCAACGGCGCAAGAAATTGCTTTTGATGGTATGAATTAACGCCCCCTCGTTGGTTACCCAAAGTGGAAGGTTGAGATGTAGATAGCAGCAATTTCCCTTAGCGAAGATGCTAAGGTTGAGTGTCGAACCAATAGGACTAAAACATATACAAGAAGGTGATGAAGTGAACAATGGCGATGTTCACAACTCAAGGTTGCCTACTTCACCTGGACCTACACACACAACAAATAACTTTGCTTCCCAACGAGTACAAAGGAGTTGTCAATCCCTCCGGCCTTGTTGTTTACAAAGGATAAAATGCACGGGATAATAATGATAGTGATAGCAACGGAAAAGTAAATACTGAAAGTAAATTGATAGTGTAAACAATGTTGGAAATATGGACCGGGGTCCGATGATGTTCACTAGTGATGTCTCTCTCCGAAAACACGATAAAATAGCTATGCGAGGTAAACAAATTACGGCTGGGCAGTTGACAGGATTATGTGCGCAAACCAATGCTAATTATGCTATAAAGAAAGGAAGAGGCTCAAAAGCATGGGCGGTACGCCAAGACAAGTAGACAGAAATCCATCTGCATCTACCTACTAATCATCCACCTTGAGATATCTATCCAGAACATCTCGCTGGTATTAAGTTGCGAATCTCACCCAAAGTGTAAACTCAAAGCAACAGACGACTGCATTAAAGAACTTTCCGTAAAGTAAACAATCCTTTCACCCGCAAGTACAAGCACCGTTGTTTTCCCCTTGTGGCAACAACACATCCCCTAGACTCATTTTTCTGTCACTCAAGCTAGTCATCGGGGGGCATGAACCCACAATCATGCATAACGCTCCCTCTTGGAGTCACTACCTACTACATGTCCAAAGCAATAAACAACAACGGAGAACATGCAAGAATTACTCAAGAACATAAATATAAAAGAGGAGAATCAAATATATTACTCAAACACAATCTGAACATAATCCATCGGATCCCAGCAAACTCAGTATAGCAAAAACAGAAATATTACATAAGTGCCTCGATCATGTAGGGCAGCTCACGAGGTCTAATCCATGAAGAACAAAGAGGGGAGGAGAACATCACATAGCTACTGATCATAGACCCATGGTCCAAGGTGGACTACTCACGGTTCATCCGGGAAGCATCCATGGTGGTGGAGAAGCTCCCGGAGGTGATTCCTCCCTCCGGCAGGGTGCCGGGAAGAGGTATTCTGGTGCTCCCGTTCATGGAAGTGCGGCGGCGACGGAACAGAGGAGAGATCGCGAAAAAGGGTTCCCGTCACGGGGGTTTCTCGTCACGAGGAATATATAGGCGAAGGGGGCAGCCAGGGGGGCCACCAGGGGTCCAGGCGGCCCCCTGGCGCGGCCCCACCCTGGGGCGCGCCGGGAGGGCGCCTGGGGCCCTGGTGGGTCCGCTCTGGCCCCCCCTTGGTGATTCCCGAAGCTTCTTCTACGCTGATGTTTTATTGGATTTTTCCTGAATTTTTGGAGCAATTTTTATATGCGGGAAACCTGGAATAGAAAAACAGCAGAAAACAGGAACTGGCACTGGGGTGCACTGAGTTAATAGGTTAGTCTAAATATGATCAAAAGTGTATGGAAGTTCATCAATATCATAGCAATATCACACAAAAGAGGCATGGAGCAAGCAGAAATTATAGATACGTTTTGGACGTATCACTCTCTGACACTTATCACAGGATAAGACATAATTTCTAGCATCCTGATTGAAGAACCTTATGTGTGGTCCTCTCACCAGCATGATGTCCTCCATATGGACTGTCGTGACATTGTTTGAGAATGTCCTTCTGCTCGTGTTCCGGTATGCATCTTCTCACGATCCCATCTGGACCTTCTTTGAAAAGATGTGGGTCATCCCAAAAGTAATGCCTCAAATCATGAAAAAACTTCTTCCTTTGCTGAAATGTTAAACCTGGAGGCAAAAACTTTGCAACGATAAAGTTAGCATAATCTGCAAACCAAGGATCGGAGAGAGATTGTACTTTTACAATAGCTAGTTGTTCGTCTGGAAAACTGTCGTTGACTGGAATGGGATCATGCGGTATATCTTCCATCCTTGAAAGATTATCCGCCACTGGATTGTCTGCTCCTTTCCTATCGACAATCTGCAAATAAAATTCTTGAAGAAGGAGTACCCATCGGATGAGCCTTGGTTTGGCATCCTTCTTCTCCATAAGATACTTAATGGCAGCATGGTCAGTATGAACAATAATCTTAGAATCAACAATATACTGCCTAAACTTATCACAAGAAAACACTACTGCTAAGAATTCCTTCTCAGTAGTAGCATAATTCTTTTGAGCACTATCAAGGGTTTTGCTATCATAATATATAACATTCAACTTCTTATCAACCATTTGCCCTAAAACATCTCCAACAGCAAAATCACTAGCATCACATAATTTCAAAAGGTAAATTCCAATCAGGTGGTTGTACTACAGGATCAGTTATTAAAGCTTTCTTAAGAACTTTGAAGGTTTCCTTACAATCTTCATAAAAAACAAAAGGAACGTCCTTCTAGAGAAGATTACTAAGGGGTCTCGAAGTTTTAGAAAAGTCTTTAATAAATCTTCTATAGAAACCAGCATGACCGAGAAAACTTCGAATACCTTTGATGTCCCTTGGGTAAGGCATCCTTTCAATTGCTTAAAACTTGTCCCTGTCCACCTCAATTCCCCTCTTGGAAATCTTGTGGCCAAGAACAATTCCCTCGTTGACCATAAAGTGACACTTCTCCCAGTTGAGCACCAGATTTGTCTCCTCGCATCTCTGCAAAACTTTATTAAGGTTGTGGAAACAATGGTGAAAAGAGGTTCCATAGACGGAGAAATCGTCCATGAATACCTCCACAATTTCTTCACAAAAACCATGAAAGATAGCAGACATACACCTTTGAAAAGTAGCAGGGGCATTACATAAACCAAAAGGCATACGTCTGTAAGCATAAGTACCATAGGGACAAGTAAAAGTGGTCTTCTCTTGATCAGCAGTGTTAACATGAATTTGAGAGAAGCCGGAATAACCATCTAAATAACAAAAATGAGTATTCTTGGATAACCTTTCAAGTATTTGGTCGATGAACGGTAACGGGTAGTGGTCCTTCCTGGTTGCCTTGTTCAGCTTCCTGTAATCAATACACATTCTATATCCAATAATAATTCTCTGAGGTATTAGTTCATTCTTATCATTAGGAACCACAGTTGTTCCTCCTTTCTTTGGAACACAATGAACCGGGCTTACCCACTTACTATCAGCTATAGGGTAGATAATACCTGCGGCTAGAAGCTTGAGAATCTCAGTCCTTACAACATCCATCATTTTCGGATTCAACCATTGTTGATGATCAATAACTGGTTTAGCATTAGGCTCAAGGTTGATGGTACGTTGACAAATAGACGGACTAATCCCCTTAAGGTCATCAAGGGTATCGCCAATTGCACCTCGATGTTTCTGAAGTACTTCCAATAGTCGCTCTTCTTCATACCCTGAAAGGTTAGAATTGATAATAACAGGATATACTTTATTTTCATCTAAATAGCATATTTGAGCGAATCAGGAAGAGGTTTAAGATCAAACACTGGATCTTCTTTTGGTTTCGATAAAATTCCCAAAGGATCAACTGGAAGGTTGTGCTTTAGGATAGCAGGTTGTCTTAAGAATATTTCGTCCAGCTCATTCCTCTCCTGCATATGCAAATCATTCTCGTGGTCCTCCATATATTGTTGCAAAGGATCATTAGGAGGAATAGCAATGGAAGCAATATCTTCAATAATCTTATCATTACTAGGCAAATCAGTACCACGAGGCTGCTTAGACAACTTAGAAAAATTAAATTCATATGGCTCACCATTGAATTCAACATAAACTTTACCTTTCTTGCAATCTACTATAGCTCCACAAGTTCTTAGAAAAGGTCTACCGAAAATAATGGGACAAAAATTATCCCTTACTGAACCAAGTACTAGAAAGTCGGTAGGATATTTTACCTTTCCGCATAAAACTTCAACGTCTCTCACAATTCAGATAGGAGAGATAGTTGCTCTGTTTGCAAGATGAATAGTAACATCAACTTCTTCAAGTTCACAAGGTGAAATTTCACCCATGATCTCTTGATAAAGTGAATACGGGATAACACTAGCACTCGATCCCAAATCGCATAGCCCATAATAATTGTGATCTCCTATTTTAACAGATACTACTAGAGTACCTGAAATTGGGCCTTTATTCTTGGCTGTGACAAGGTTAGTGGAAACAACACAAAAATTTATATTGGAATCTAAAGCATCATTAGTAATAATATCCTTAACCAATGCAACTCGAGGATCGACCTTGATCTGGTCCTCAGGCTCATCGATTTTTCTCTCACTCTTATTCATTATTCCTGTCACGAAAGAGTGCTCCCTTATTCTTACGGGAAAAGGGGATTTTCATATATAACTGCAGGCACAATAGGGTCAGCAACATGAATATCAATAGATGATTCTTTGAAGGGTTTATGATGTTGATTCTTCTTCTTCTGAGAAGAGTCAATATGAGAGGAAAAGTCCTTACAAAAATCAATCATCAGATGGGAATCAAGACCAATCTTAGAGCAAAAGGTATTAAAATAATCAGTTTTCACATAGCTCTCTATATAATCATGCTCATAATTTATAGCGGATTACATACCTTTATCTATTTCCCAATCTTCGGTATTCTTCTGGATCCTTTCAAGGAGATCCCATCTTTCTTCAATGCTTTTTGTCTGAAATACCCCACTAGAGGAGGCATCCAACATCTCCTTATCCTGACGAGAAAGTCTAGCATAAATTTTTTTAAGTATATTTTTCTTGGGGACCTCATGAATAGGACATTTGAGCATTAGAGATTTCAATCTCCCCCAAGCTTGAGCGATGCTTTCTCCGTCACAAGACCTAAAGTTATAGATATAATTCCTGTCTCGATGAATTTCATGAAGAGGATAAAACTTGGTATAAAAGAGAGACATAAGCTCTTGCCAATCAAGCAAATGAGAGTTATCAAGAAGCTTATACCAATCTGAAGCTTTATCTGTAAGCGATACAGAGAACAATTTCTTCATGACAAACTCATTTTATACACCTGCAAGCTTAAATAGTGAACATAGTTGTGATAAATATAGCAAGTGTTCACTGGGATGTCTGTCTCCTGCATAACGATTAGCCAAAACACAACCGATAATACCATCTGGTATTTTATAAGGCACAATTTCAGTAGGGGGAGGTACAACCACCACAGATGTGGGGTGTTTCCCCATATGCAACGATCCAATAGCTAGGTTGTCCATACGAACAAAGAGCAGCAACAGCAAAATAAAAAAAATTCCTTACCAGCTTCACTTACCAATAGCGCTATACTCCCCGGCAACGGCGCCAGAAAACGTTACTTGATGACCCTCAACGTAAAGGGATCTATTGCAGCGTTTTAGATAAGTAAGAGTGTCGAACCCAATGAGGAGCGAAAGGTATTGATATGTGATTTTGGACAAGGAATATCTGCAAGCACTGAAAGATAATTTTTTAGGGGTTTTCGATATAAGCAACAATAAGGTAAACGAAAGCAAAGTAAATAGTACTGAGGAGCAGCAAGTGGCCCAATCCTTTTGAGCAAAGGATAAGCCTAACAACTGAAATTATAAAGACTAAAGCGTTCTTGAGGACACATGGGGAGGTAGTCACGTGCTTTCGCCATACTCCGTATCGATAACAAGTGTTGTGCTGATAAGTGTTGAGTGGGTGGATCTATGCTAGCACACCTTCTAGACTAAGATAAGTGCACTCTTATGATTAAACATCTTCCAAGCATACGCAAATACAAGATAGAAATTAAGGCAAAGCCTAACCACATCAATAAGATCAAGGATCCAGTAGTCCCTTGTGCAAAAGTGTGCAAACTGGGGTTCAGGTTTCTGTCACTCCGGCAACCCACCGTAAGCATTCTTAATACACAATGTATTCCCCTAGGTCCTTAATAAGGCGAAGTGTTGAGTGTCCGACTCACACAACACCACTAGGAAAATAGCAACACAACTTAACTATCAAACAACACAAATTACTTCAACATCATATGACTACTAGCAACTAGACTTCTCCCATGTCCTCAAGAACTAAAGTAACTACTCACAAGACATAAAAGAGATCATGATCAGAGGTGATAAATATATGATAAACAATCTGGACATAATGATATTTCTCCAAGAAAACTCAATAGCATTCACCACAAGGTAGTAATCAACACCAGTAGAGTAGAGAGGATAGATAGTACGGATTACAACACAAGATAAACTTGTGAGGTGAGATTGGATGGTGGTGGAGATGGTGCTGATGTTGTGGATGATGTTGATGATGATCTTGATGATGCCCGTGACGATGGTGATGACGATGGCGATGATCTCCCCTTCCGGGAGGTGATCTCCTCGGCGGAATCTGCCCGCCGGAGAGGCCTTTTCTTCTCTGTAGGTTTCTGCCACGGAGCGGCGGTGGAACTCCATAAAAGCTTCCCTTTTCTAGGTTTTCGCGTAACGAGGAGTATATAGGCCAGAGGGGGGAGCCGGGAGTGGCCACAAGGCTCCAGGCGCCCTCCGTGCGCGGCCAGGGGTGGGTCCGCGCCAGGTGGCCGCCTGGGGCTCCTGTGGCCCTCCTCTGGCCCCTCTTCGGCATGTCTTCGTTAATCTTCTGGAAAATACCCTCCGTCGATGTTTAGGTAATTTGGAGGTATTCTTCTTCAACAACTCAGCGTCCACTTTTTACCGCTGAATCCTGCGTCTGCTGCTTCGGCACCGAAAAGTTGCAAACTGTGTAAAATAAGCCAAAACAACATAAGAACATCATCGTAATATGAAATATATCAATGAATAAGGATGAATTACGATATAAAATAGTGATGCAATTTGGACGTATCAGGGATCACGAGGATCCGAATACATAAGTTCTACAAGCCATAATATCTCAGTACAGACATAGTTATTCAAGTTTTGCCTTAAGAAGAGTAGCACAAATCACATCAGAGATAAAGATCGAAAAGGCAAGGCCTCCTGCCTGGGAGCCTCCAAAACTACTCCTGGTCCTGGTCAGCGGGGGTCTCGACGTAGTAGTATCTGCCTCCGGGGTACTCCTGCTCCTGGGCTCCAACGTCGACTGCAGCAACCGATCATGCAAAACAAAAAAACGGGGAAATAAAGCAAGGGTGAGTATCTAGCATACCAGCGAGTCTTACGTCCGCTACTAATCATTTATGCATTTGTATCAAATGGAAAGGGGAGGCTGTATATAGTGGACTTCAAGGTAAAAAGTCAGAGTAAGGATAAGAACCTAGGCCTATCAAAGACTAGCATCTTCCGACGAGTCTTGTAGCACAAGAAGAGAACAGCCAACAGTTTAAGCAGTTAACAACATGAAAGTAATAACAATGCATCATAAGTTGATGCAGCATTGTATAATAGTAAGTTGTATTAGATAACAATTAACAATGCCTCCGAGTTCCCTTACTCGACTTCCCTGCGAGGAAGAAGACCCGAAACCATATAGTTTAATAGAAGTAGTACTTAGTAGTGGTAAGATCCGACTTCAGCATAAAGCGTCCTGTTACCGTGGACATGGCTATTCGAATAGATTAAACTCCCTGCAGGGGTGCACTACTGTTCAGCCTGCACGCTCAGATCTCCAGGGTGGCGGGCACCTCGTTAGGGAACGCTCCACCAATGCTATCCGACACGCCGCAGCCCATCCTAGGCTCAACAGAGAGGCCATCCGCCGGACTACATCCTATGCGATCAGGGGTCTAGGACCATCACCCTTCACGCTCCTGCACGGTGCGTGGCTAGCCGGTGACGCACAAGAAAATCCAAATACATCGCTCAAGCCAAGAAGACACCACTTACCGGCACAGGCCATGGTACTGCTGATGTCTGAAGAGCTTTCAAATGAACTACGACGTAGGGGAGCCCATAACTCCTTATCCCACGTGAAGGTAGTGCGTACAAACCAACGGGCCTCTCAAGTCATCCACCGAACCATTTAGCATTTTATTATTATCTCGCAGACAACCGTTATCGCTGTCTGACTAACAACACAATGGACAATGAACAACAACAAGGTCCCCCAGTAACGTCGGAGCCTGCCATGTCGTCCCGTCAAAGCGCGCGGTTACCAACAAGGTGAACCGTGTCCTTACCTTGTCTCGCGTGTGCTCTTGGTAGAGCTCGAATTTTTGTGGTTTGGTAACTCTCGCGAGATACGAGCAGGGGCCAAGCACGCCAGTAACGTCGGTCGTACCCTCCATGTCGTTCCCATTGCAATACCGCTCGCGGGCACTATTGGGTCGCCCGACTTCTTACCTATAAGGAAAACCGTGGTTCAGGACCCTAGGGCAGCTATACAGAGTTAGCAACGAGTGGAGTACGAGGATTACTCCTCGATAGCCCACACTTGATGTGACTCGCCAGAGCCGAGGTAGGGGCCTTAGGCGGTGTCTACATTGTACCGTACCGGTGCAATTATAATAAGTTGTACCCGCGTTCACTTCCCTGAGTGATCACGGCCCGCTATCTAGTCCTAGTTGACTAACGAAGCACATGGCTCACTGCTGAATAGAATATACATATTTATAGGCAGCATAAGATAAAGAAAGGTACTTCAAGGGGCAAAAAAAACCCAGGCTATGCAATAGAATAGGATTGTAACGTAGTAGCAGCACTAACAATGCCTAGTGCAAGAAATGTACTGAAAATATAGGTGATATCTGGGGATGGAAAATGACTCTGCTTTCATGGAAGCTCGATAGTAGGGGCACGATCGTCGACGATGTAGTCGTACTTGGCAACGGTGTCGTCGGCGGCAGCATCGAGGTTTACCGGAGAATAAAGGGGAGAGAAACAATAGATACACAACAATAATAGAAATACAAATTCAAGACATGGAAAACACGGTGTTGGCGGTGTTCTAATGTAGTACAAGGTGTATTGCTCGGAGCGGGAATTCATCCGGGGATGAACTTCCAGCTCCGGGTGATTATCGGACAGATGATCTGGAGAGGAAGGTTCCATGTCTGCAGTGTTAGAGATATCTGACCTACATGTGGATAGTGTATCTGTGCACGTTGATCCATTCAGAAAAACTTTCATATACAGATCATTTTCATCCGGAAAGTTTTACCGGCTCCACAATAGTGCATTTGACTGGTCAAACCTGACAGAGGCGACCCACATGTCATAGGGAGGGGCATTTAAGTTCATTTTATTTAATTAGCAAAACAGAAGGGTCCACATGTCATTCTCTATGCTATTTATTAATCTATATTAACTAATTACTTTGCTGGTGGGGCCCAACTGTCATACACTGGATATTGATATTATTCATTTAGTTATTAAATCTGCCAATGGGGGCCAGGTGTCATACTAACAAAGACATTTAACCAGTTTATTTAATTCAGTTAAAGGCCAGGGCCCATCTGTCATGGACACATAGCTTCGTTTAGGTTAATTTAGACTAACAGGGGGGGTTAAGCCTAATAGTTTTTTGTCAACATAATTAACTGGCCACGAGCCCACCTGGAAGGGGCACTAGCCAATCCTCACACACAGCACGGCCCGACCATGGCCGTAGCCATGGCCGACGGCAGCGAGCAGGAACTAGGGGCGACCACCCGCGGGCAAGGCGGGCTGGCGCGGCGCGGCGAGGAGGTGCGGTGAGCGGGCGCGCACGAGAGAGGTCACGGGCACAGGGCGCGCAACCATGGCGTCACGGCAACGGCCGGAGCACGGCGGGGGAAGGGGCCACGGCGACCGGAACGACGGTTAAGGAAGGGGAAAAGTGGCGCGAGCTCACCAAGGAGCTCGGGGCGTGCTCGTGGAGGCTGGTGATACGTGAGAGATGACAATTTCTTCTCGCCCTTCGTTGGTTACCCCAAGTGGAAGGTGAGATGCAGCGTAGTGGCAAGTTTCCCTCGGTGAAGATACCGAGGTTTGTCTCTAGTAGGACTCCGGAGATGATAAGTAAGTGTCAGTGGCGCAACTGACGTGGACCTGCACACAGACATAAATAACTTTGCTCCCAACAAAGTTCAGAGAGGTTGTCAATCTCTCCGGTATTGTTGTTTACAAAGGATCAAACACAAGGGATAATGATAGTGATAGCAACTAGAAAGTAAAAGTAGGAAAGTAAATAAATGTGTAAATGATACGTCCCAAACATATCTATAATTTCTTCTTGCTCCATGCATGTTTTGTTTGACTGTGCCATGTTTTGCTTGAACTTTCATACACTTTTGAGAATATTTGGACTAACCTATTAACTCAGTGCACCCAGTTGCCAGTTCCTGTTTTCTGCTGTTTTTGTATTTCAGGTTTTCCGGCCATTAAAAGTGCTCGAAAAATTCCGCAAAAATTATATAAAAAATCAGCGTCCCGGAAGCTTCCGGAATCACCAAGGAAGGAGGGGAGGGCCACCACAGGGACTCCAGAAGGGTCACTGGCACGGCCCCACCCTAGGCCGCGCCGGGCACTCTCCTGGCTGCCCTGGCCCCCTGGTGCCCCCTTTGTCCCTATTTTACCCCCGCGGAGGAAACCCTGATTCCGGACCACTTTTCTCCAGAAGCAATTCCGATATCCGCCGCCATCGCCATCAAGTTTCGGGGGGACAGAATTCCTCTGCCGGCACCCTGTCGGGACAGGGAAGTGCCCCCGGATTCATCTCCATCGACGTTGCTTCCTCCCTCCATGAAGCGGGAGTAGTTCTCCCTCGGGGTTGAGGTTTCTACCAGTAGCTATGTGTTCTTCTCTCTCTCCCATGATGTGATCTTCGTTTTGATCATAGGCTATGTTAATCTAGAGTGATCCCATGATATTTCCCCTTCCTCTATGTATTGGATTGATGTACTCAATTGATCTTATCTAGTATAATCCCCGAGACCAAGGTGACAGCGGTCTATTGGACATGGGTTAGAAGAATATTATCATGAGTGATTTCCTCTTTTGTGTGTTGATTGAAGATTGAGAGTCTCTTGGTGCTAGTCTTTGACTATCCTTGAGATATGTTGTGGTGATTGTGGTACTCTCTTTGGATGGCCGCGATGACATTGGGAAATCCATAGATTGAGAACTACGAACTTTGAGGTGTGCTTTTTTAGCCCTACATAATTCTCATCCTCTCTTGAATACAAAGGAATGACCTCCGTGTGCATCTCCATTGCATGTTTTATGGGAAATATCATGTGATTAGACTATGTTAATGTTGTTGAGAGTTGCCACTAGTGAAAGTATGAAGCCTAGGCCTTGTTTCCACCATTGTTACACCGTTTGTGCTCACTTTTGTCACATGTTTGCTTGCTGCACTTTTTATTACAGATTTATATTACCTTGCTTTGCCACACCTATCACCTATATTTCACCATCTCTTCGCCGAACTAGTGCACCTATACAACTCCTAGTTGTATTAGGTGTGTTGGGGACACAAGAGACTTCTTGTATCTTAATTGCAGGGTTGCCTGAGAGAGACCATCTGCGACCTCTACTTCCCTAAGTTCGATAAACCTTAGGTCATCCACTTGAGGGAAATTGCTGCTGTCCTACAAACCTCCGCGCTTGGAGGCCCAACATAGTCTACAAGAATAGAAGCGTGCGTAGACATCAAGCTATTTCTGGCGCCGTTGCCGGGGAGGTAAGCGTTGAAGGTATATCTTTAGATCTTGCAAATAAATCTTTTCGTTTCTTGTTTTTACTTTTCACTAGTTATGTTGATGGAAAACTGCACTCTTAGTTCGCTGTTTGGGGAAGGCCGCTTTACCACGCCCGTGGTAGAGAAGTCTCCTCCACCTACTGAATGTATCCCGTTCAAAATACCACTTGGGATAGTTGAAATAATTATTAATGACTGTTAAGATGGGACATCCAATCCTATTATTCATTTGTTGAAACTTACAAAAATAATTATTAAGATTTCAGGTTTGACAAGAGATGAAGTCATGAAGAAATTGTTTTCCTTGTCACTGAAAGGAAAAGCATTGGAATGGTATAGGCTACTAGATGATTCTCACCTACGGGATTGGGAAGAGATCCAATCTCTCTTTTACTCCAAGTTTTATCCTCTTCATGGTGTTCATGAGAATAGGAATTATATTTATAATTTCTATCCTCACGACGGAGAGAGCATAGCTCATGCTTGGGGGAGACTGAAAACTTTAATGCTAAAATGTCCTAACCATGGGCTCCCGAAAGATATAATTATTACTAATTTTTATGCAGGGCTCTCTCGACAGGATAGAGACTTGCTTGATGCTTCCTCTATGGGTTCTTTCAGAAACGAAAAGATTGATACTGAATGGGAACTCCTTGAAAGAATTCAACGCAATACTGAAGATTGGGAGATCGACAAAGGTAAAGAGTCAGGTATAAATTATGAGTATGATTGCATTAGGTCCTTTGTTGAAACTGAAAGTTTTAATAAGTTTAGTGCTAAGTTTGGGCTTGATTCTCAACTCCTTGTTGATTTCCTCAAATATTTTGCTTCACATCTTAATACGCCTAAGGAGAATTGGATCAAGCATCATGAACCTTTTAAAGAGATTTGCAAAGAAATTGAGATTGTTCATGATGATTGCAACATGCATGATCCAATTCCTGAAAATGAAGTTTTATATAAGCATGTTAATTTTTGTGGAGTGGATAGACCTTGTGAAAGGCCTATTATTGAAGAAGAGAAGTATTTTAAGCAACATAAGCATGAAAGAACAATCACTTGGGTCAAAGATTTAAATGAAATTGCTAGAGAAGTGTGTGAACTTTATCCTTTTACTTGTGAACTTTGCTGCATAGAGGGTCACTTTAATTTTCAATGCATGAACTTTCAAAGCATAACTGTTAATCAGTTGTGTGATAACATGATCACTTCTGATCTTTATGATGAACTTATGTTATTTTTGATGTTTGAAGAGTTATCAGAAAAGACTTCTTGGCTAGATGTTAATGCCTTAGGAATTAGCAACACTTTGCAAAATTGCCATCTCTATTGTGTTGTTAATTTCCATGAAAATGATTACATAAGTAAGATTAGAAAGGAGGGAACTTTACCAAAGTATAAAAATGTCTCTTATATCTCTACTAATAAAAAGGAGAGTTTCTCCCAAGTTTCCCCTATTGTTTCTAATGATAAACCAGGATATGTGGAGAAGCTTCATCTCCAACCACTCCCTCCTAAGGTAAATAAGAAGAAAAAGAAGAGGAGGAGGAAGAGGAGCAAGAAGGAAGAAGAATGGGTATCAACCTGGCCTGAGCATATTCCTCGCATCAATTTTTATACTAAAGGACAGAAATTTTTGGAGGACGGTGAGCTTGATTGCATTCATTATGATCCTGATGTTAAGTCCATAGGCACTATTTAAGATGATTTTGATTATGATATGCATGTTACTTTTTGTGATTGGGAAAATGATGATAATGCTACTTATGATCTTGAAAATATTTTTGGTACTAACTCTGAGAGTGATGATATGGAAATCTCTAAGCTTGGGGATGATAGGATTGAAAGTCCTTTACCCATTAGTGATGTGGTAATTGATAATTCTTTTGCTAGTAAGAATAAAGACAACATGTTTACAAATATAGTTTCTAGCAATGATAATGCTCTTATCTACTATGATGATGTTATAACTCCTTTCTTTAGTGATTATAAAGGTACCTATGACATAAGGAGAAATTATCCTTATGAAACTTGTCATAATCATGAAGGAAATTACTCCCTTGTTTAACACCATCTTCCTAATACACAATTAATATATAGTTTTCAAGTTGTTTATGATAGTCCTACTCCCACTATTACCAATGAGAAAGATTATGCTTATGTGGAGAGTAAGAGTACCCTTTTGCATGTGGATCATGGTAACAATGCTTTATGTGATACTTATATTGTTGAGTTTATTCATGATCCCACTGAAAATTATTATGAGAGGGGAACATATGCTTATAGATATTTCAATAATATCAAGTTTCCTCTCTTTATGTTGAAGGTTTTGAAGTTGCACTTATTTTGGCTTCCTATACTAATATCTTTATGCTTCCATGAGTTATTTCTCTACAAGATCCCTTTGCATAGGAAGTATGTTATACTTAAATGTGTTTGTTATTTGCTTCTTGATGCTCTCTTTTGTTCTTCAACTCTTATTCCTTATTCCTATGAGAGCATCATTAAAATCTTAAGCCTATCTTTATGGCTATAAAGAAAGAGCTCTAGGGAGACGACCCTTGTTATATTTAGTTTGAGTTTTTTTACTTTCAGTTTTTAGTGGTCTTGATGATTGTTACTACTGTAGAAACATCATTGTATCTTTATTTTCAAGCTTTGTGCCAAGTATAGCCTCATATGACAAGGGAAGTGAAAGTTGTGACATGCTGTCCAGAAAACAGATTCTGTCCTCGTGACGGGAAAAATCAGAATAAATCACCAGTTCATCTTTTTGAGCTGAATTGTTTTCACAGCGTGGTCTATATAATCACGGAACTTTCGTATGTTCTGATTTTTTTTATTTGAGTTGCAGAAGTACCCCTAAAAAATTATTTACTACCCGCTGTTCTGTTTTTCACAGATTCTGCCACGTTTTGTCTCTCCTAACTTTTGCAAACCTTAAGCTTGCTTTTTCTTTGCAAAAACCTTTTGGCAATCTTGAGAAACAGTAGCTCTTCAAGAATATCTTTATATCCAGTGTGGAAAACTTATTTATTAAGGGTACTAACATCTCTAATCAGCTTATGATAAGTTATGTATGAAGGGAGTTTTCAAGTGTGCGATGGAAGATGATGAAAGAAGATTCGGGAGTGTCAAGCGCTCAAGCTTGGGTATGCCCCCATGCATCCCCAATAAATATTCAAGGAGACTCAAGCGTCTAAGCTTGGGGATGCCCCCGTGCATCCCCTTCTTCATCAACAATTATCAGTTCGTCCCTCGTTGCACTATGTTTTTATCACTTCATGCGTTATGTGCTATGCTTGGAGCGTCTCGCTCTTTACTTTTTTAGTTTTCTTTAGCTTTGCTTGCTGTTCATAACAAGTTAGATCCCGTCTTACTTTGTGTGGGAGAGAAACACGCTTCGCTTGAACTAGAACTCCTCATAGGATTTGCATGCTTATTTCCTTAGCTGTGAGTTGTTCTTTTTCTTTTCTTAGCTGCTGCCCTGTTTAGTTGTAGTGCTTTAGTTTTCTTCTATAGCTTTTCTTTTGTCTCAGGTTGAACTTTCTATAGGTTGCATGTTTTATCTTGTTAGAAAGTTTGCCTGTTGCACTGAGTTTTGTGTCTTGACTAGAAAGTAGGTAGTTGAAGTTGCTATTCTCTTTATAGTAGTAACTTGCAATAGTTTTGAGGTATTGACTAGAGTAATGTTTGAACTTTTGGTGTCAAGAGCTCGAGCCTATTAGAGATAGATGTCGTCTTTTGGGCAATCCGTGTGATTCTCGAAAAACCAAAAACCCCTGTTGAGAACTCTACCTACTATATGGATCACTAACCTCTGGAGGGTTCGAATATTAGAGTACACTCACGTACCATGAGTCGAGGATGCGCAAGGATAACCAAACCCCCGTAGACAACTCCTCGGGGTACTTGTCTCTTTGTGAACCTCCTGATTAGATTGAGAGTTACCGATAATAAGTGCATGAGTTCTTCGGACTAATGTGAGTATTCGAAAGTTGACACTTCCACCCACCTATACTTTTTCTAGCCTCTTCGGTACCGTGCATTGCCCTTTCTCACCTTAAGAGTTGGCGCATACTTCGCCGGTGCATCCAAACCCTTGGAACGATACGCTCTGTCATCATAAGCCTCCTTATATCTTTCCTCATAACAGCCACCATACCTACCTATAAGTCATTTCCATAGCCTTTCCGAGATACATTGCCATGCAACATCCACCTTCTCATGACTTGATCCTCATGTCATACATGCTACTTGCTTGATCGATGAGCCGCATGCTAGTTGGGCCTTGCCCTAATCCTTGATACATGACGCGCTAGTATCATTGCATATCCTTCTATCCTGGCAGAGGCATACATTTGCATCATGATAGTTATATCTTCTTTATGTTAGTACCTTTGTGAAGTGTGAAAGATCTCCTATATTCTTGTAAAATAGAGAGTGTTGCCCGTAAAGTGAGGAAAAGATCCCAAAGAGGACAAAATCAAATGATCCCAAAGAGGAAAAATGAGAGTTAAATAGAAAGAGCCATTGAGGCCACCAAAAAATTACAAAAAAATAGAAAAAAGAGAAAAAGAAAAATAAAAAGAGAGAAGGGGCACACTACTATTCCTTTTGAGAGATCCACACTAGTACTTCATCCTCTATCCCTTGTACTCCATAGACATCATCATCATGCATATAGCTATGTGGGGACCTTCACACTATAGAACTTGGCTTGTACTCCCTCCGTAAACTTTTATAAGAGCGTTTACAAATTTAAGACACAACTGACAAATGGGGAAATAGACCATTTTACCCTCGATTTGAATCTCTCCTGCCCGCATCCTCCAGGCGCCCGTGTTCTTCTTCCTCGCATGGTCCAGGCACTCGTCCCCGTCTCCAGGAGCTCGGGCCTGCTCGGGCTCATCTCCAGGCGCTCGGGCCTGCTCGTCCCCGTCCAGTTTGGTCCCTGCCGTCCAATTTGATCGCCGACGCCCCAGCTTGGTCGCCCGTCATCCAATTTGATCGCCGCCGGCACAGCCTGGTCGCCGCTGCCCCAGCCCGAACGCCGCTGCCGCAGCCTTGTGGCCGCTGCCCCATCTTGATCACATCCGCCCTAGCATGGTCGCTGCCGCTCCCAGCCTGGTCACTGCTTCCCCAACCTGAACGCCTCCACGGCCTCTGCCTTCTCCTGGTGCCTGTCGTGGCCTTGTCCAGGCTGGTACTCGCAGTGCCCACGCAAAACACTCCAGGAAGGTACTCCTCTCCTCAAATCATAAGAGTTCACAAGATTGAATTTAGTGCTCCAGCAAGATTGAATTTAGCACAAGATTAAACAGCAAAACAGTAGGATTCTCAAGAATTAACAATAATTTACAGCAGAGTTTGATGGATTCAGTTGAACATAAATTTCAGCTCCTTGTTTGATGTTAAGATGGCTCCTGGGCACTTTGTCATTCATGCATTTCCATGGTCAATTTGAAGAATGAATGATATTGTACTTCATGATTTAGCTAGAATCTGCATGTAATTTTACAGCAGAATTCAGCAAAACAGCTTGTTCAAAGCATTTACAGCAGAATTTGATTGATTCAATTAAACAAAATTTAGAACATTAAAATGCACATGTAACTGAATCTGGGCATATTTCCATGGGCAAATGCAAATGTAACTGAATCTGGGCATATTTTCATGGGCAAATGCACATGTAACTAAATCTGGACACATTTCCATGGGAAAATGCACATGTTATGATATGCTCAGGATAGCACAGAAAAATGCATAAAATTCACCTGTGGTGATTTCTGGGCAGCTCAACCGCATCTTAGCAATCTTCTAACAGAATTTTAGCTTCACATCTCTGCAGTAAGTATGCACAATTAAGAGGTTTACAAAATCTGGCATAATGAGTAAGTTCATTCTGGGAGTAGTGCATATCTAAACCATATAATCATGCATATCTGAATGTTATTCATGAAGATCTATGGTTTGTTTTTTCTTCTTGGAGTATTAACTTGGTGTCGTGGAGAATTTCAGTTACTGAAGCGGAACAAGAGGAGGAGAAGTAGGGGAAGCATCACAATATGGTGCTCCCAGATTTGAACTGCACACCGCCTATAGGAGAAGAAGAAGCAGCTGATGATGATGAAAATATGGTCCAAGAAGAAGCAGCTGCTGATGATGAAAATATGCTCCAAGAAGTTGGTGATGATGACAATATGCTGTCAGATAACCAGAGATATGTTGTCTACATGGCACTACATACCTTGAATCTAACCAGGGGTGGGAAATTCAAAAGAAACGATAAGAAAAATGTTGCTCAAATTTTTCAAGTTGGTGTTCAACATATTAGAAAAATCTGGACAATGGCAGAGCAACAAGTTGCGCTTGGTCAGGAGGTGGATGTGACCAATAGAAGGAAAGGAAGATGTGGAAGAAAAGGAAAGGATGATGTTCTATCCCAAATTCCCATGGTTCCATTGAATAGAAGATCGACACTCAGGTCACTTGCTCGCACATTGGGTGTTAGTCATACTACACTCTACCAGAAACTCAAGCTTCGCAAGATTAGGAGGCACTCCAACCGTGTGAAGCCAACCTTGAAAGACAAGAATAAAAGAGCAAGAATCGAGTTTTGCATCTCAATGCTTGATGAAACCACCTTAGCATCTTCAAGACCCAGATTCAGCAGTATGGAAAACATTGTGCATATTGACGAAAAATGGTTCTATATGACAAAAATGAATAGATACTACTACCTCCTCCCTGAGGAAGATGACCCGGTCAGAACTGTTCGGAACAAGAATTGTATCGGCAAAGTGATGTTCCTAACCGCGGTTGCTCGACCAAGATATGATGCTCAAGGCAATCTAACATTCTCAGGTAAAATTGGTGTATGGCCTTTTGTGCAAGAGATTCCCGCTGCTAGAAGGAGTGAATATAGAGCAAGAGGGACAATGGAAATTAAGTCTGTCAATGTGAACCGACAGGTAATGAGGAGGTATATGATAGAAAAAGTGGTTCCAGGAATAAAAGAAGTGTGGCCTGCAGATCATTTTGGCCAAATATTGATCCAGCAGGACAACGCGAAGACACACATCCTTCCTGGAGACGCAGAGTTCACAAAAGCCGTGTCTACAACCGGTTTGGACATTAGAATAATACAACAGCCTCCAAATTCTCCTGATATGAACGCACTTGATCTTGTACATTTCAGATCCCTTGAGTCTATGACCGACTGCAGAGCTCCGACGACTATAAAAGAACTGATTGAAGGTGTGCAAGAAGAATTCGATGAGTATGATCCCGGGAAACTTAACAGAATATTTTTAACTCTTCAGACCATCATGGTGAAAGTGATGAACCATGGAGGAGGAAATGCATATAAAATTCCACATGTGTGCAAGGAGAGATTGGAAGGTCAAGGAATGCTACCGCATAGGATATATTGCCCTCGAGAACTTTATGAGAATGCCGTGGAGATTCTAGAACAAGATGTCCAGTGAGAAATGGAGTATGTTGAGTGGAGAGGAGAGCATAGGAGAGGAGAGGAGAAGAGTGGAGAGGACAGGAAAAACACCATTGTGTATTTACCCTGTGTATGAAAAATGTGTATGCTTGCAAGACAAAGATGTTGTCTCTCTGCTCTTGTATGCAGGATATTATTCCTAAAGTTTCAGCAATGTGTATATATCTACTCTTGCAAATTATACTCCCTTGTATGAAGAAAGTTAATCCTAAAATTATACTGCAAATTTTAACCTAAAATTATTCTCAGACACTACATCTGTATCACAGAAATGCACATAAACCTAGACCAAAACCCCAAAATTCATCTGAAGCTGTTCATCCTTCACGGCTGTAAATTCATCTGCCAACAGAACTAAATATATAGCTTCATCCTTCATGTACGAACACACTTTTTTCCCACAAACCCCAAAGTGTAGTTGCTCTCACAGATTTCAATCTATTGCTTGCTAGTTGCATCTCAGGATGGCAAGAACATCTAAGCAGCGTTTTCTAAAGTCCCAGATAACAGCAGTCAGGTGCCTTCTCCAAATGCATAACAAAACAGGTTCAAAATCAATGTTTGCAAATCTGTAGCTTTACAAAGTTAACTATTCGACAGGAATTTCAAAGTTTGCAAATCTGTAGCTTCTCCAAATCACAGCTCGAACCAATAAATCTAGACAATAATCCTCTCCAAATATCAACTTATTGCCATGAACAATAAGAAGCCCATCAGCCTAAATTGCTGCTATCCTAATGTAACCAAAAGGCACAAATCTTGTGTGTGGTTATCATAATTCAGAAGCAAAACACAATACATGTAGAGAAATTAACCGAAACAACAAAATTACAAAAATCTCATCGACTATCATTAAACACAGGAGTACTGAGGGAGTACGAGTACCAAACAAAATCTTATCTGGAAACAGGAATGACCAGCAGTGGAGGATGGGGAGAGTTTGTACTGAACCGTAGCTCACCTTCCCATTGACCAGCAGTATGAGCGTCTTCACCTGGAGGCGGGACGGCAGAGCGCGGGCGTTGGTGTCGAGCAGTCCCCCGTCTGGTCGGCCAGGTCGGCGAGGTCGTTCGCGTAGAAGGGCGCGACGTTGGCGAGGAAGAGCGCGAGGTCGCCGAACACCTTGGACGTCTCCCCGCCGACGCCAACCGAGGAGGACGAGGAGGACAGTGCGGCCTGCTGCCGGAATAGGAACACCGAGGACTCGAAGTGGTGCTGCAGCTGGCGGAGCTCCGTCTCGTACCCCTCATCTTGTTCTGCAACGCCTGTAGGCTCTGCCTCTCGCCTCCTCGACCTTGGTAAATAAAGTCAACTTTGGCGCGGTGAAGGTGGTGCAGCCGACGCCGGCGAGAGGGAGAGGGGGCGCGGGCGAAAGGGAGAAAGGGAGAAGCGGCGACGCCGACGCTAGCTTGCTAGGGAGTGGCACAGGCGAGAAGGAGAGCGACACCGTCGAGAGGGAGCTCTGGATTTGGGGAGAGAGTGCGGCGAGAGGAGGGGAATCGGGAGAGAGTGTGTGAGTGAGCGCATGGGTAAAATGGGACACGACATAATTTCCGTAGCGTTACGAAAGTTGAACTGGGATTTCTTAACGCTCTTATAAATGTTTACGGAGGGAGTATATTCCAATGATGAGCCTCCTCAAACGAGCTCTAGGTCTTCTTGAGCAAGCAAGTTAGATGCACCCCCACTAGTTCCCTTGGAGAGCTTTTAGCTCACATGTGCATCCGTTGCATGGCAATGCCTACTCCTCACATCATATCTATCATATGGCCTTCTCTCGCCTATGATTGTCCTCATTGATGTGAGCCTTTCACACCTTTTTGTCTTCCTCCTCCACCTTCTTTCTATTTCGCCTTTTAGGTGTCAACTTTCTTGCTCACGCTCATCCATTGCATGAGTGCTCAAAATATCGAAAGGGAGTGGATCAGTTTGACTTGCACCTGGCTAGTGGTCTGGGGACGAGTCAAGATAAGAATCCAAAGAAGGCCAAGTGTGAAACTTTAGTAGATAGTTGTTCTCAACAACCTTTTTTCTCTCTCTTTTTCCCAGTCCCCTGCTTGCACGCAAACACCATCTGGAGACATTCGAGTCACGGACAGCGAGAGCTCTTGCACCTTTTGTTCTTTTGTTGCTTGTGTCAATGCTAATATAGACTCTTGCTTTTTAAGACTTGAATTGAATTGCATGCTTTGATTGCTTTACTTAAAAGTCCTTATATGGTTGTGTGGCATGTCACCACAAAAATTATGCTTGTTATCATTTACCTACTCGAGGACGAGCAGGAATTAAGCTTGGGGATGTTGATACGTCCCAAACGTATCTATCATTTCTGCTTGCTCCATGCATGTTTTGTGTGACTTTGCCATGTTTTGAGCATATTTGGACTAACCTATTAACTCAGTGCACCCAGTTGCCAGTTCCTGTTTTCTGCTTTTTTTGTATTTCAGGTTTTCCGGCCGTTAAAAGTGCTTGAAAAATTCCGGAAAAATTATATAAAAAATCAGCGTCCCGGAAGCTTCCGGAATCACCAACGAAGGAGGGGAGGGACACCACAGGGACTCCAGAAGGGTCCCTGGCGCGGCTCCACCCTAGGCCACGCCGGGCACCCTCCTGGCTGCCCTGTGGCCCCCCTGGTGCCCCCCTTTGGCCCTATTTTTACCCCCGCGGAGGAAACCTGTGACGCCCCCAAAATCAAGTCATGTACAGTAATCATACACGCAAGGTACACGATCGAGATCAGGGACTCACGGTGAGATATCACAACACAACTCTACAAATAAAATAATACAAGCTGTTTAATACAAGCCAGGGGCCACGAGGGCTCGAATACAACAGCTCGAAAGCACAAAGTTAGCGGAAGCAAAATTATCTGAGTACAGACACAAGGATACAATGTTGCCTTAAGAAGGCTAGCACAAAAACAACAACGATCGAAAAGGCGAGGCCTCCTGCTTGGGAACCTCCAAACTACTCCTAGTCAAAGGGTAAATCGACGTCGTAGAAGGCATCGGGGATCTTCATGTTGCGGTGGTCGACATCGGGGAATCTCCTGCTCCTAAACTCCAAGGCTCCAACGTCGACTGCAGCGGCCGATCAGGCAAAACAAAAGGGGGAAATTAAAGCAGGTGAGTATCTAGCATACCCGCGAGTCTTATGTCCGCTACTAAGAATTTATGCATTTGTATCAAATGGAAAGGGGAGGCTGTATATAGTGGACTGCAAGGTAGAAATCAGAACAAGGATAAGAAGCTAGGCCTATCGAAGACTAGCATCTTCCGACGTGTCTTGCAGCATGAGAAGAGAATAGCCAACAGTTTATATAAAGCATAAAGTAACAATGCAACAGAAGTTGCTACAGCATTGTATAGTATAAGTTGTAATGATTAATAATAACAATGCCTCCGAGTTCCCTTCCTCGACTCCCTGCGAGGAAGAAGACCCGGAACCATACAATTTAATAGTAGTAGTTTGTAGTGGTAAGATCCAGCTTCAGCATAAAGCGTCCTGTTACCAGGGACACGGCTATTCGAATAGATTAAACTCCTTGCAGGGGTGCACTACTGTTCATCCTGCACGCTCGGATCTCCAGGGTGGCGGGCACCTTGTTAGGGAACGCTCCACCAAAGCTATCCGACACATCGCAGAACATCCTAGGCTCAACAGAGAGGACATCCGCCGGACTATATCCTATGCGCCAAGGGGTCTAGGTCCCTCACCCTTGCACGCTCCTGCACGGTGCGAGGCTGGCCGGTGAAGCAAAAGAAAATCCAAATACACCGCTCGAGCGAAGAAGACACACCGCTTCCCGTCAATCAGACCGCGATACTTCTGGCGTCTGAAGAGCTTTCGGACAAACTACAACGCATGGGAGCCCATAACTCCTTACCCCACATGAAGGTAGTGCGTACAGACCAACGGGCCTCTCAAGTCATCCGCCGAACCATTTAGCATTTTATTATTATCTGTCGGGACAAATGTTATTGTTTCCCCTATCCGGGTGAGTCGCGGACAACGACAACAGTCAGGTCCACCAGTAACATCGGTGCCTTCCCTGACGTCCCACCAACTCGTGCGGTTACCAACAAGGTGAACCGTCTCCTTACCTTGTCTTGCGTTTTCTCTTTGAAGAGCTCGACTTTCGTACAACAGGATACCTCTCGGCCATGAACAGTACCAGGCCCACCGCACTCCGGTGGAATACACCTGACCTGTCGTTCCGCTAAGGTACCTTGTGCGGGCACCGTTGGGTCACCCGACTCCTTACCTGTAAGGACACTAGTTGATTCGAGAGCTTACCATCAAGTGAAACCAGGAGGAATCACCCTCGATGGTACGCTTGAAGAGGTTCGACAGAGACATCAACGGAATGAACTAAAGAGGTAAACCTCGTATCATGCCGGTGATGCTATGCTACTTAGCCGACGAGAGTGAAATACGAGTCCGTCCACTCGTAAGTCAAACTCGAAGCGACTCGGCAGAATCTCGCCGTTGTAGGTTCCCTAGGGCGTCTGCATTGATCCGTACCTGTTGCAGTTATAATAATTGGTAATCCGCGTTCACTCACCCGAGTGATCATGACCCGCTATTCTAAACCTAGCTAACAATGCGCAGGGTTTACTGCTGAATATTACATATATATTTGTAAGGTAGCGTAGGACAAAGGAAGGTACATCAAGGGGCGACTATGATAGGCTATGCAATTGAATAGGATTGTAACGTAGCAGCAGCAGTAACAATGCCTAGTGCAAGAAATTATGGAAAAGATAGGCAATATCTGGGGAAGGAAAATGGCTCTGCTTTCCTGGAAGCTCGATGGTAGAGGTACGGTTGTCGACGAAGTAGTCGTACTCAGCGGCGGTGTAGTCGGTGGCAGCAGCGGGGTCTACCGGAGAATAAAGGGGGGGGGAAGAAACAATAAATGCACAACAATAATATAAATACAAATAAAAAAAATAGAAGATACAAAGCAACGGGGCTCTAACTCAATGTTAGGTGATTTGCTCGGAGCGGGAATTTATTCGGTGATGATTCGTCAGTACTGGGTGATTACCGAACAGGATGTCCGGAGGGGGAAGGGATCATGCCGGAGGTGTCGTGGACATCCGACAAACGTATGGGTGGGGTAACCGGGTTTGTTGAACTATTCTAAACAACTTTTGTGTTCAGAATAAATTCATCCGGATACTTCGACAGTACCGGACAAATCATCGAACAGACGGTCCGGGGGGGGGGGTGGGGGGGGGACGGTTCGATGTTGGTGTGTTAGAGGGGTATGGTGGTTATACGGATAGTGTCTTATTATTCATTGTATTTTTCTGATCAATTTTCATGTATAAAATATTTTCATCGGAGTTACGGTTTAAAAGATATTGAATTTTGAAGTTTAAATCATTTAAGTCAATTTACACAATTTCTTTTATTAATAAATTGAACATTATCCAGAATAGTACTGACATGTGGGGCCACCCTGTCATAGCCTGAGGCCTTTGACTGGTCAAACTTACCAGGGGTCCCACATGTCACACTAAGTGACAATAATAATCAATTTATTTAATTTAATAGCACATGGGTCCCATCTGTCATTGACTCCAGTGCTAAATATTATTAAAATTAATCTAGTGATTAGTTAAATGTCCTGGCTCCACATGTCAGTCTCACAGGGATAGAAATCTCCAGCAGTTTTCCCTCTAATCTTAAATATCTGGCCTTGGGCCCACTGGTCATACACAGTGGGTAATTTTCCCACATTGATTTAATTAGCTAGGTAATCAAATGGGGGGCACTGTTAGTGGGGGGGGGGTTATGGGAATTAGTGGCCAAGCTTGACCACGTCGGGCCGACTACGCCGGCGAGGCACAGCGGACTGCGGGCAGCAGCGCGCGTCGACGAGCGCGGGCAACGGAAGCAAGGGGGTGTCCAGGGCGACGGCGAGGAGCCCAATCGCGATGGCTGGAGCGTGGCGCGACAGCGGCCGGATGTGGGCGCTTCCAGGTGGGCAAGTGTGGCGTGGCGTCGGAGGCCACCGTGGCGAGGGCGGCCTCGTGTGGGGGTGTGCACAGGAGGAGCGAGTGCACACGGGTGTGGCCAAGCCCGTGGCGAGGGCATGAGCCCGGGGCATCCATGGCGTTCTCGAGCCGCGTCTATGGCGGCCGGAGCAGGGCTCCGCGGCCATAGCGAGAGCAGCAGGGGGAGGGCGATGCGAGGGGGGGGTGCTCACAGTGGAGGCTGAGTAGGGGCGGGTGGCAGTGGGCTCGGGGTCGGAGCAATGGTGGTGGCGACGATGACCTCGGTGTCAGTGGGGAGGGGCAGCGCGATTCGTCGGCTGGGAGGCGGCTCACAACGCGGTTGGCAGGGAGGACGACGGGGAGCCGTGGGTGCGGCGACCCCGGGGCTCAGGAGGAGCGCCACCGCAAGGGGAGGGCGCGGTGGGGGTGCGGCGGTCGGGAGAGCTGGCGCTCGTCGGAGTTGCAGGGGCCGGCGCGAGGAGACCCTGGGGCGGGCTAGTCGACGGTGGGATGGCCGGCGGCGGCCGGAGGGAGGGGGGTCGCTGGTTCTCTCGATCGAGATCGAGATGGGAGGGAGGGGGATCGGGGTGGGAGGGTGAGGGAGAGAGATAGATCGAGGGGGGCTCGGGCTGTGCCCCTGCCTAGTAGGCCGACGGGGAGAGGATGGTTGGGCCATGTGACGCCCCTAAAATCAATCTGTGTACAGTAATCATACACGCAGGGTACACGGCTGACATCAGGGTGCCACGGGGATAATATCACAGCACAACACTGAACACAAAAGGATAAACAAATATGTTACAATAGAGGGGGTCACGCGGACCCGAATACATAAGTCATACAAGCCATAATATCTGAGTACAGACATAGTTAGTCAAGTTTTGCCTTAAGAAGGCTAGCACAAATCACATCAAAGGTACAGATCGAAAAGGTGAGGCCTCCTGCCTGGGATCCACCGAACTACTCCTGGTCAACGGGGAACTCGACGTCGTAGTAGGCGCCTCCGGGGTACTCCTGCTCCTGGGCTCCAATGTCGGCTGCAGCGGCCGATCAGGAAAAACAGTAAAGGAAATAAAGTAGGTGAGTATCTAGTATACCCGCGAGTCTTACGTCCGCTACTAAGCATTATGCATTGTATCAACGGAAAGAAGAGGCTGTATATAGTGGACTGAAAGACAGAAATCCAGAGCAAGGGTAAGAAGCTAGGCCTAACGAAGACTAGCATCTTCCGACGATGTCTTGCAGCATTAGGTAAGAATCAGCCAACAGTTATATAAAGCATAAAGTAACAATGCAGCAGAAGTTGCTGCAGCATTGTATAATAATAAGTTGTAATGATTAACAATGCCTCCGAGTTCACCTCCTCGACATCCCCGCGAGGAAGAGAACCCGGAACCATACAGTTTAATAATAATAGTTTCTAGTGGTAAGATCCAGCTTCAGCATAAAGCGTCATGTTACCGTGGACACGGCTATTCGAATAGATTAATCTTCCCTGCAGGGGTGCACTTGTGTTACGCTACACGCACGGATCTCCAGGGTGGCGGGAACCTTGTTAGGGAACGCTCCACCGAGGCTATCCGACACTTCATAGCCCATCTTTCAAACTCAACAGAGAAGCCATCCGCCGGTCTAAATCCTAAGTACTCAGGGCCTTGGACCCCAACCCTGACGTACTCCTGCATGGTGCGTGGGTGGCCGGGAAGCCGTAACAAAAACAACACAGCTCGAGCAAAGAAGACAGCGCACTTCCCGGCAATCAGCCCGCGGTACTGCTGACGTCTGAAGAGTCCTCGGACGACACTACGAAGCAGAGGAGCCCATAAACTCGTAATTCCCACGGGTAGGTAGTGCGTACATGGCATATAGCCAACTTAAGAAATTCACTGAACCATTTAGTATTTTAATTAACCTACATGACAACCGTTATCGTTGCCTCGACTTAACCGACCCGCGGACAACGACAGCAGCCAGGACCACCAGTACATCGGTGCCTGTCCTGTCGTCCCACCAAGTCACTGCGGTTACCAACAAGGTGAACCGTCTCCTTACCTTGTCTCGCGTGTGCTCCTGGAGGAGCTCGACTTTCGTAGTTTGGTAACTCTCGCGGCCAACGATCAGGGGCCAAGCACACCGGTACACTGGTCGTACCCTCCCTGTCGTCCCGTCGCAATACCTCTCGCGGGCACCCTTGGGTCGCCCGACTTCTTACCTGAAGGACAACCGTTTTTCAAGACCCTATGGCGGTAAGACAAAGTCAGCCTAGAGTGGAGTACAAGGATTACTCCTTGATAGCTCACACTTGAGGTGACTAGACATAACCCAGATAGGGGCCTGAGGCGGTGTCTGCATTGTACCGTACCTGTGCAGTTATAATAATTGTACCCGCGTTCACTCCCCTCAGTGATCAAGGCCCTCTATCTAATCTTAGCTAACAATGCGCAGGGCTCACTGCTGAATAATGCATAAGTAATAATAGGCAGCATAGGATTAAAGGAAGGTACATCAAGGGGCGACAAAAACAGGCTATGCAATTGAATAGGATTGTAACGTAGCAGCAGCAGTTACAATGCCTAGTGCAAGAAATGTACGGAAAGATAGGCGATATCTGGGGAAGAGAATGGCTCTGCTTGCCTAGAAGCTCGACGGTAGTAGTAGGGTCGTCGACGAAGTAGTCGTACTCAGCAGCGTTGTAGTCAACGGCGGCAGCGGGGTCTACCGGAGATTAGGGGGGGGGAAGAAACAGTAAATACACATCAAGCATATACAAACAGATGCATGACATGACAGATGAAATGTTAACGGTATTCTAACGCAGTGCAATGCACATTGCTCGGAACGGAAATTCATCTGAGGATGAACTACCGGCTCCGGATGATTACCGGACAGGGTGACCGGAGGGGAAGGATCAAGCCGAAGGTGTCGTGGGTACCGGAGAAACATAAGGGGGGTGTATCCGTGTTAGTTGAACTATTCTGAACAACTTTCGTGTTCAGAATAAATTCATCCGGATACTTTAACAGTACCGGACAAATCATCGGACAGACGGTCCGGAGGGGGATGGTTCGATGTTCGTTGTGTTAGAGGGGTGTGATAGACATATGGATAGCGTATTCGTATTCGTTATATTTTTCTGATCAATTTTCATGTATAAAGTTTTTGAATCTGAGTTACGGTTTAAAAGATATTAAATTTCAAAGTTTTTAAATCATTTAAATGATTTTCTGGAATTATTTTATTAATAAAAATCCAACATTATCCAGAATATTATCCAAAACATTATCCAAAACAGTGCCTGACATGTGGGACCCACATGTCAGCCTCTGTTTAGTTATAAAACATTTTATTAAATCAGAAATAGCCTCTGGGCCCACATGTCAGTGACTAGTTTTTATAATTTTATTTATTTCTAAATGAATTACAGCTGGGGCCCAGTTGTCAGTGTCACAGAGGTAATTATCAAGTTTAATTTAATTAAACAGCCCAGGGGGGGCCCACTGTCAGTGACTTATCCGAGGGGGATTAGTGCTAAGCACGTATCTGACCAGGGGGCCCCGCATGGCAGCGACTGGGAGGTCCGCCGGAGTCGTGCCGGCGACTGGACTCCGGCAAACTCGAGCTAGCGCTCGATTCCGACGGCCAAACTCGACGCCGTATGTTGCTATGGGTTCGGGGAGACGCGTCGCTTCGGGCCACGGTGGGGGAGGAGGTCCAGGTGGACACAGTCGAGCACGTGGTCAGCAATGGCGGGAGGCCGAGCTCGGGCGTCCATGGCGTCTTGCGTTTCGAGACGAAATCGAGCGCGCCACGTGGTGGAATTGAACCTACGGAACACTACGAACGCGTGAGTGCCAAAATCGTGCGCTGGAACGGCTTGGAAGCACGGCTACGACGACGAACCACGGCCGCCGGAGAAGCTAAAAGGGGGGTTTCGTCTACGGCGCTATCGGGACTCAACGGGCGGTTGGGGGTGGTGAGGGTGCTCACCACGAACGCGTCGGGGTTGGCAGCGGGCTCGGGAGGGCTTGGAGCTGCCGGAATCGGTCGCCGATCTCGGCGGCTGGAGCTTGAAGACGAAGAAGATTCCGAGTGCTGTGGTGGCTCCCCGCAGCAACGGGCTGCACTGGAAGACGGGGTCGAAGGCGGCGAGTGTGATGGACATGATGGCTTGGGCTAGTTCGTCGAGTGGCCGCGGGTGGCCACGACAGTGAACGGCGGCGGCTCGGGAGGATTTTCCCCGAGGCGTGCGAGGCGAGGAGGAGGGGAATGGGGATGCGGGGTTGTCCAGGGGGTCGACCGGGGTGGCCTTATCGCGTCGACGCCGGGAGGGAGCAGGTGGAGGCGGGGCCGGCCTGGCAGCGGCGTGCCCGCGCTCTGCCGCCGTACGGGAGCAGGTGAGAGTGGGTGGAGGAAGAAGACACGGCGCGGGGTGGGCTGGGCCAAGTGGGCCGTCGCCCTGGGCGTCATTTAGTGGTTTTCCAATTTCCTTGCCTTTTTCTTTTTCTGTTACTACTAGGAACAATTAATTTAAATGCTAAAACATTTTTATAAAAGGTGCCAGGGGTTTCTAAATTAGGTGTATGTCACATGTAGGTGACACAAAAGGTTTGGTGCTTTTTAAAACTCAGTGGGTATTTCTTTTAAATATTTTATGATTAAAAAGGGCCTTACCAACTACTGTTGTAATTGTTTGAGATTTTTCATAACTTCAAAATTTACCAAAGTTGGTCCAACATGATTATAATGATTTTAGGCAATTTACAAAAATGGTTTCAGGATTTATGGAATAACTTTATCTGAACACTTTTGTTTTAAATTTTTATCAAAGCAGTTCCAACTAGGGTATAGTTTCTTGATGAGGAAGATGCACTGGGATTTGGGTTTTTGATTTCCAACCAGCATTGTTTGAAAAGAGAAGAAGCAAAGTTTGATTAAGGACAGGGGATAACAGTGATTAACAAACAGTGATGGTCAACAGTGATGAGGATTACTGTTACAGAAACTGAGGGTGTTACAAATCTCCCCCACTACAAGAATTCTCGTCCCGAGAATTTAATTGGTAGCGAGGAAAAGATCGGGGTATTCATCGCGAAGGCGATCTTCGCGTTCCCAAGTGGCTTCATCTTCAGAATGATTCGACCACTGCACCTTGAGAAACTTGACGGTCTTGTTGCGGGTTCGACGTTCAGACTGATCGAGAATGTGGCTCAGATGTTCTCGATAAGTCAAGTCTTGTTGCAGCTCGATCATATCATGCTCCACTTCGCGGATAGGATCCTTGAAGCAGCGACGGAGTTGCGACACGTGGAAGACATCGTGGACTTGGGAGAGGTTCGGCGGCAATTCCAACCGGTATGCCACGGGTCCACTCCTGGAATGGATATGGAACGGGCCAATGTAGCGAGGAGCCAACTTGCCCTTGATACCGAAGCGATGAGTGCCCCTCATGGGAATGACACGGAGGTAAGCATATTCGCCAGGTTGATAGACCATTTCCTTGTGCTTGCGATCATAGTTGCTATTCTGACGGGACTGAGCAGCTTTCAGGTGTTCACGGATAACGCGAACCTGATCTTCGGCATGCTGAATAACGTCCGGACCAATGAGAGTTCGTTCTCCAGTTTCTGACCAATTCAGAGGGGTTCGACACTTACGTCCATAGAGGACTGCAAAGGGTGCCATCTTCAGACTAGCTTGATAGCTATTGTTGTATGAGAATTCAGCAAATGGAAGAGATTCCTCCCATTTCTTACCGAATGAGATGACACAAGCTCGGAGCATATCTTCAAGAACTTGGTTGACTCGTTCGACCTGTCCTTGCGACTGGGGGTGATAAGCGGTGCTGAAATTTAGATGAGTTCCCATAGCTTCTTGGAAACTATCCCAGAATCTTGAGGTGAAAATGCTGCCACGGTCTGAACTGATCTCCAGCGGAATACCATGGAGGGACACAATTCTGGAAACATACAAGTCTGCTAACTGATTAGCAGAGATTGTATCCTTGACTGGCAGAAAGTGGGCAACCTTGGAGAATCGGTCGATGACGACAAAGATGGCATCATGACCCTTCTGTGATCGGGGAAAACCGGTGACGAAGTCCATCTCGATTTTGTCCCACTTCCATTCAGGAATAGAGAGTGGTTGTAGAGTTCCAGCAGGTCTTTGATGTTCTGCCTTGACGCGACGGCAAACGTCACATTCAGAAACAAATCGGGCAATGTCTTGCTTCATGTTAGGCCACCAGAATTGCTGACGAATGTGTTGGTACATCTTGGTGCTTCCAGGATGAATGGACAACGGGGTATCGTGAGCCGCTCTCATAACCTTCGGGGTCATATCCAGGTTCTCATGCCTGCCCTTGCTGTGAGTAACCACTAAACGGTTCTGGTAGAACACCGCACCTTTGCCATCAATGGTGAAGGGTGATGGTCTCCCATTGGCGATATCGCGCTTAATCTTGTGTACGAAATCATCATAAAACTGTATACCCTTGACGGATTTGACGAGATCCAGTTCGATAACCAGGTTATTAGCATAACCTTGAGGAACAATCTCGAGGTTTAACTTTTGAAAATCTTCGTACAGAGGTGGTTGGTCTATTTGCACCTCAAGTTCACTACAGTAAGCTTTACGGCTCAAAGCATCGGCCATCACATTAGCCTTGCCAGGGGTGTAATGAATATCCATGTTGAAATCGGCTATTGTCTCGAGCCATCTTTGTTGGCGGAGATTCAGGTCGGGCTGAGTAAACAAGTACTTCAGGCTTTGGTGGTCGGTGTAGATCTCGCAACGGTTACCAACGAGGTAATGTCTCCACAGTTTCAATGCATAAATTACTGCTGCCAATTCGAGATCATGTGTTGGATATTTGTCTTCGTAGCACGCAACTGACGAGAGCCATAAGCAATCACTTTGCGCTCTTGCATTAGGACACAGCCTAATCCTTGACGAGACGCGTCGCAATATATCACGAAGTCCTTCTGAGTATCCGGGGGAGCGAGCACCGGGGGAGAAGTTAGCTTGTCCTTGAGCGCTTGGAAACTTTCTTGACATTTATCTGTAAACTCAAACTTGACGCCTTTGTGAAGCAGATTAGTCAGAGGCCTTACAATCTTGGAGAAATTCTCGACGAAACGGCGGCAATAGCTAGCGAGCCCGAGGAAACTGCGTACCTGCTTGACGGTATTGGGAGGAGTCCAGTCAAGAATAGCCTGGATACGTTCTGGGGTGACGGCAATGCCATCCTTGGAAATCACATGTCCAAGGTAGGTTACTTCGGGAAGCCAGAACTCACACTTAGAATACTTAGCGTAGAGTTTGTGTTCTCGAAGCTTCTCAAGTATAAGTCGAAGATGTTCAACATGTTCTTCTTCATTCTTGGAATATACCAATATATCATCCAGATAAACCACGACGAACTGGTCGAGGTACTCCATGAAAATATAATTCATCAATCTGGAGAAGGTGGCTGGAGCATTGGTTAAGCCAAAGGACATGACGGTGTACTCGTCGTAACCATAGCGAGTAATGAAGGCAGTCTTCGGAATGTCCTCATCACGGACTCGGATTTGGTGATAGCCCAACCTCAAGTCGAGTTTAGAAAACACCTTGGATCCGGCAAGTTGATCATACAGATCGTTGATCCGGGGAAGTGGGTATTTGTTCTGGATGGTGTCTTGGTTAATGGGCCGATAATCTTGGACCAATCGGTTTGTCCCATCGCTCTTCTTGACAAAGAGCGAAGGTGCTCCCCAAGCTGAGGAACTGGGGCGAATGAATCCTTTCTGAAGTGCCTTGTCGATTTCCTCCTTAAGTTCAAGGAGTTCATGTGGCGGCATCTTGTAAGGACGCTTGGAAATAGGGGTGGTGCCGGGCTTCAAGTCGATGACAAATTCAACTTCTCTGATTGGGGGTATTCCCGGCAGTTCTTCGGGGAAGACGTCGGGAAAATCGCGAACGACTGGAACGTTCTCGATGCCTTCGAGGGGGGCGACATTTAAAGCATTGATCATAAATATCTGTGTTTCAGCATTACGGGTAACTCGGGTGGTGTGGTTAACAATCTCGCCGGAGGGGTGAAAAAGTTGGACAGACTTGGTGCCACAATAGAGTGCGGCATCGTGAACTTTCAACCAATCCATGCCTAGAATTAGGTCTATGGTGGAGGTTTTCAGGATGATGGGGGACACAAAGAATATAATACCTTCGACGTCAATGGTGACATCGCGTACAATCATGGAGGTTTGGCAACGGCCTCCAGGGGTGCGGACAACCATCGGTGGGTTCATCTCCTCAAACGTAATGTTACGCGATAATGCAAATGCTTCCGACATGAATGAATGCGATGCTCCTGAATCAAATAAAACAGTAGCAGGTGCGGAATTAACGAGAAGGGTACCCATCACGGTAGCGGGTTGTTCCTGAGCTTCTTCCACATTAACGTTGTAAGCATGTCCACGAGCATGAGCAGCAGACCCAGTATTATAGTTGGGGGTCCTGTTGTTGCCACGACCATTTCCACGTCCAGCGGGGTGAACTACCAGTTGCTTCTGTTTCTGGGGGCACTCCCTAGAAAAATGCCCAGGTTGGCGGCACGTGTAGCATAATCCATCCTGAGGACGAAGGGGGGTAGCATTGGGTGGTGCAGGCAAAGTTCTTGGCATCTGCGGTGGCGGAGGCAGACGGGGTGCAGCATAAGATGGCCTTGGAGCAGGGACAGGTGAATGTGTCACACTGGTAGGGAGCCAGATACGACGCTTCTGCGTTGCGCCCGAAGATGAGCCAATGTCACGATAACGCTTCAGAGAGTTCTTGTGCTCCATCTGGGCAGTCTCGACGGTGATAGCCTTGTTCACCATGGTGGCGAAGTTGGCGAAATCATGAACGGAAAGAGCGAGCCTGAGGTCTGGGTTGAGGCCTCGACGGAACTTCTGCTGCCTGCGAGCATCAGTGGTGATCTCTCCTTCCGCATAACGAGAGAGGTTGAGGAACTCGCGCTGATAGGCTTCAACAGTCATGTCGCCCTGAGTGAGGTTGCGGAATTCTTCCGCCTTACGATCCATGATCCCCTGAGGAATGTAGCGGGCGCGGAAGGCAGACTGAAATTCATCCCAAGTGATGACTTCACCAACTGGTAGTGAACGCTTGTGGGTGCTCCACCACTGAGCAGCGGCGCCTTTCAGATGATAAGACGCAAAGTTCACATAGTCGGCTGGATCGACATTAGCACACTCCAGCTCGTGCGTGATGTCACGAAGCCAGTCATCAGGATCCAACGGCTGAACAGTGTTGCGGAACATAGTGGGGTTGACGCGGGTGAAGTCGTGCAGAGTCACATTGGCATGCTGATGGTGGTGCCCATTCTGATTCGGCTGGGGGAACTGAGCCATGATATTCTGCATGAACTGACGGTTCATCTCGAACTGCTGCATCATCGCGGCCATGTAATCCGGCGGCGGAGGTGGGTCGTTGGCAGCACGACCACGACCACGACCTCCACGACCAGCCATCCTGCTAGAATTTAACAGGGGTATTTCAGCGATGAAAATTTAACGAGATACCGGAATCAAGCCTGAAGTAAAACGGCAACGAAAAGGAGGCGCATATATATATAGGAGTAGTCATATAAGACATACACATTCACACACAGAGTCAATCGAAAATCGGGCAGCGTAATGTCGTAGAAATTAAGGAAAAAGGACTCACTAGGCGGCGCGCAGACTGCGGTTAGGATTACACGACGCGACATAGATTCCACTATGTCAATCATGCCGCAAGAAAACTGTTGGCCACAGGAGTTAATACCAGAGAACGCGCGGCCTTCCCAGAATGAGAATGGGATCCGCGGTCCGGGACCTGGGGTATGACTCCTGCGACACGACTCAATCAATGGGGGGGGAAGCACCAAAAACGCCGGGTGGAATCAAGAGAACGTGGTCCGAATGTCAGATTTTGTAAAACTTACCAGCAAGGATAAGAGAGCAGATTCCCAGAGCATAGGTAAGGAGAAAAGGATCCTAATACCATAGATATCACACGTACTGACATCGATGTGGGCCCGTAAGCCAAATGTTAAGTTGGCAAAATAGTTTTTCAAAGTCTAGACTCAACTTCGACCAGGTAGTGGTGGGGTGGCTTCCTACAGGCAGTCGGCTCTGATACCAACTTGTGACGCCCCTAAAATCAACCCGTGTACAGTAATCATACACGCAGGGTACACGGCTGAGATCAGGGTGCCACGGGGATAATATCACAGCACAACACTGAACACAAAAGGATAAATAAATATGTTACAATGGAGGGGGTCACGCGGACCCGAATACATAAGTCATACAAGCCATAATATCGGAGTACAGACATAGTTAGTCAAGTTTTTCCTTAAGAAGGCTAGCACAAAGCACATCAGAGGTACAGATCGAAAAGGCGAGGCCTCCTGCCTGGGATCCACCGAACTACTCCTGGTCAACGGGGAACTCGACGTCGTAGTAGGCGCCTCCGGGGTACTCCTGCTCCTGAGCTCCAACGTCGGCTGCAGCGGCCGATCAGGCAAAACAGTAAAGGAAATAAATCAGGTGAGTATCTAGTATACCCGCGAGTCTTACGTCCGCTACTAAGCATTATGCATTGTATCAACGGAAAGAAGAGGCTGTATATAGTGGACTGAAAGACAGAAATCCAGAGCAAGGGTAAGAAGCTAGGCCTAACGAAGACTAGCATCTTCCGACGATGTCTTGCAGCATGAGGTAAGAATCAACCAACAGTTATATAAAGCATAAAGTAACAATGCAGCAGAAGTTGCTGCAGCATTGTATAATAATAAGTTGTAATGATTAAAAATGCCTCCGAGTTCACCTCCTCGACATCCCCGCGAGGAAGAGAACCCGGAACCATACAGTTTAATAATAATAGTTTCTAGTGGTAAGATCCAGCTTCAGCATAAATCGTCCTGTTACCGTGGACACGGCTATTCGAATAGATTAATCTTCTCTGCAGGGGTGCACTTGTGTTACGCTACACGCACGGATCTCCAGGGTGGCAGGAACCTTGTTAGGGAACGCTCCACCGAGGCTATCCGACACTTCATAGCCCATCTTTCAAACTCAACAGAGAGGCCATCCGCCCGTCTAAATCCTAAGTACTCAGGGCCTTGGACCCCAACCCTGACGTACTCCTGCACGGTGCGTGGGTGGCCGGGAAGCCATAACAAAAACAACACAGCTCGAGCAAAGAAGACAGCGCACTTCCCGGCAATCATCCCACGGTACTGCTGACGTCTGAAGAGTCCTCGGACGACACTACGAAGCAGAGGAGCCCATAAACTCGTAATTCCCACGGGTAGGTAGTGCGTACATGGCATATAGCCAACTTAAGACATTCAATGAACCATTTAGTATTTTAATTAACCTGCGTGACAACCGTTATCTTTGCCTCGACTTAACCGACCCGCGGACAACGACAGCAGCCAGGACCACCAGTACATCGGTGCCTGTCCTGTCGTCCCACCAAGTCACTGCGGTTACCAACAAGGTGAACCGTCTCCTTACCTTGTCTCATGTGTGCTCCTGGAGGAGCTCGACTTTCGTAGTTTGGTAACTCTCGCGGCCAACGATCAGGGGCCAAGCACACCGGTACACTGGTCGTACCCTCCCTGTCGTCCCGTCACAATACCTCTCGCGGGCACCGTTGGGTCGCCCGACTTCTTACCTGAAGGACAACCGTTTTTCAAGACCCTATGGCGGTAAGACAAAGTCAGGCTAGAGTGGAGTACAAGGATTACTCCTTGATAGCTCACACTTGAGGTGACTAGGCATAACCCAGATAGGGGCCTGAGGCGGTGTCTGCATTGTACCGTACCTGTGCAGTTATAATAATTGTACCCGCGTTCACTCCCCTGAGTGATCACGGCCCTCTATCTCATCCTAGCTAACAATGCACAGTGCTCACTTCTAAATAATGCATAAGTAATAATAGGCAGCATAGGATTAAAGGAAGGTACATCAAGGGGCGACAAAAACAGGCTATGCAATTGAATAGGATTGTAACGTAGCAGCAACAGTAACAATGCCTAGTGCAAGAAATGTACGGAAAGATAGGCGATATCTGGGGAAGAGAATGGCTCTGCTTGCCTGGAAGCTCGACGGTAGTAGTAGGGTCGTCGACGAAGTAGTCGTACTCAGCAGCGGTGTAGTCAACGGCAGCAGCGGGGTCTACCGGAGATTAGGGGGGGGGGAAGAAACAGTAAATACACAGCAAGCATATACAAACAGATGCATGACATGACAGATGAAATGTTAACGGTATTCTAACGCAGTGCAATGCACATTGCTCGGAACGGAAATTCATCTGAGGATGAACTACCGGCTCCGGATGATTACCGGACAGGGTGACCGGAGGGGAAGGATCAAGCCGGAGGTGTCGTGCGTACCGGAGAAACATAAGGGGGCTGTATTCGTGTTTGTTGAACTATTCTGAACAACTTTCGTGTTCAGAATAAATTCATCCGGATACTTTAACAGTACCGGACAAATCATCGGACAGACGGTCCGGAGGGGGATGGTTCGATGTTCGTCGTGTTAGAGGGGTGTGATAGACATACGGATACCGTATTCGTATTCGTTATATTTTTCTAATCACATTTCATGTATAAAGTTGTTGAATCTGAGTTACGGTTTAAAAGATATTAAATTTCAAACTTTTTAAATCATTTAAATGATTTTCTGGAATTATTTTATTAATAAAAATCCAACATTATCCAGAATATTATTCAAAACATTATCCAAAACAGTGCCTGACATGTGGGACCCACATGTCAGCCTCTGTTTAGTTATAAAACATTTTATTAAATCAGAAATAGCCTCTGGGCCCACATGTCAGTGACTAGTTTTTATAATTTTATTTATTTCTAAATGACTTACAACTGGGGCCCAGTTGTCAGTGTCACAGAGGTAATTATCAAGTTTAATTTAATTAAACAGCCCAAGGGGGGCCCACTGTCAGTGACTTATCCGAGGGGGATTAGTGCTAAGCACGTATCTGACCAGGGGGCCCCGCATGGCAGCGACTGGGAGGTCCGCCGGAGTAGCGCCGACGGCTGGACTCCGGCGAACTCGAGCTAGCGCTCGATTCCGACGGCCAAACTCGACGCCGTTTGTTGCTATGGGTTCGGGGAGACGCGTCGCTTCGGGCCACGGTGGGGGAGGAGGTCAAGGTGGACACAGTCGAGCAAGTGGTCAGCAATGGCGGGAGGCCGAGCTCGGGCGTCCATGGCGTCTTGCGTTTCGAGACGAAATCGAGCGCGCCACGTGGTGGAATTGAACCTACGGAACACTACGAACGCGTGAGTGCCAAAATCGTGCGCTGGAACGGCTTGGAAGCACGGCTACGACGACGAACCACGGCGGCCGGAGCAGCTAAAAGGGGGGTTTCGTCTACGGCGCTATTGGGACTCAACGGGCGGTTGGGGGTGGTGAGGGTGCTCACCACGAACGCGTCGGGGTTGGCAGCGGGCTCGGGAGGGCTTGGAGCTGCCGGAATCGGTCGCCGATCTCGGCGGCTGGAGCTTGAAGACGAAGAAGATTCCGAGTGCTGTGGTGGCTCCCCGCAGCAACGGGCTGCACTGGAAGACGGGGTCGAAGGCGGCGAGTGTGATGGACATGATGGCTTGGGCTAGTTCGTCGAGTGGCCGCGGGTGGCCACGACAGTGAACGGCGGCGGCTCGGGAGGATTTTCCCCGAGGCGTGCGAGGCGAGGAGGAGGGGAATGGGGATGCGGGGTTGTCCAGGGGGTCGACCGGGGTGGCCTTATCGCGTCGACGCCGGGAGGGAGCAGGTGGAGGCGGGGCCGGCCTGGCAGCGGCGTGCCCGCGCTCTGCCGCCGTACGGGAGCAGGTGAGAGTGGGTGGAGGAAGAAGACACGGCGCGGGGTGGGCTGGGCCAAGTGGGCCGTCGCCCTGGGCGTCAGTTAGTGGTTTTCCAATTTCCTTGCCTTTTTCTTTTTCTGTTACTACTAGGAACAATTAATTTAAATGCTAAAACATTTTTATAAAAGGTGCCAGGGGTTTCTAAATTAGGTGTATGTCACATGTAGGTGACACAAAAGGTTTGGTGCATTTTAAAACTCAGTGGGTATTTCTTTTAAATATTTTATGATTAAAAAGGGCCTTACCAGCTACTGTTGTAATTGTTTGAGATTTTTCATAACTTCAAAATTTACCAAAGTTGGTCCAACATGATTATAATGATTTTAGGCAATTTACAAAAATGGTTTCAGGATTTATGGAATAACTTTATCTGAACACTTTTGTTTTAAATTTTTATCAAAGCAGTTCCAACTAGGGTATAGTTTCTTGATGAGGAAGATGCACTGGGATTTGGGTTTTTGATTTCCAACCAGCATTGTTTGAAAAGAGCAGAAGCAAAGTTTGATTAAGGACAGGGGATAAAAGTGATTAACAAACAGTGATGGTCAACAGTGATGAGGATTACTGTTACAGAAACTGAGGGTGTTACAAATCTCCCCCACTACAAGAATTCTCGTCCCGAGAATTTAAGTGGTAGCGAGGAAAAGATCGGGGTATTCATCGCGAAGGCGATCTTCGCGTTCCCAAGTGGCTTCATCTTCAGAATGATTCGACCACTGCACCTTGAGAAACTTGACGGTCTTGTTGCGGGTTCGACGTTCAGACTGATCGAGAATGCGGCTCAGATGTTCTCGAGAAGTCAAGTCTTGTTGCAGCTCGATCATATCATGCTCCACTTCGCGGATAGGATCCTTGAAGCAGCGACGGAGTTGCGACACGTGGAAGACATCGTGGACTTGGGAGAGGTTCGGCGGCAATTCCAACCGGTATGCCACGGGTCCACTCCTGGAAAGGATACGGAACGGGCCAATGTAGCGAGGAGCCAACTTGCCCTTGATACCGAAGCGATGAGTGCCCCTCATGGGAGTGACACGGAGGTAAGCATATTCGCCAGGTTGATAGACCATTTCCTTGTGCTTGCGATCATAGTTGCTATTCTGACGGGACTGAGCAGCTTTCAGGTGTTCACGGATAACGCGAACCTGATCTTCGGCATGCTGAATAACGTCCGGATCAATGAGAGTTCATTCTCCAGTTTCTGACCAATTCAGAGGGGTTCGACACTTACGTCCATAGAGGACTTCAAAGGGTGCCATCTTCAGACTAGCTTGATAGCTATTGTTGTATGAGAATTCAGCAAATGGAAGAGATTCCTCCCATTTCTTACCGAATGAGATGACACAAGCTCGGAGCATATCTTCAAGCACTTGGTTGACTCGTTCGACCTGTCCTTGCGACTGGGGGTGATAAGCGGTGCTGAAATTTAGATGAGTTCCCATAGCTTCTTGGAAACTATCCCAGAATCTTGAGGTGAAAATGCTGCCACGGTCTGAACTGATCTCCAGCGGAATACCATGGAGGGACACAATTCTGGAAACATACAAGTCTGCTAACTGACTAGCAGAGATCGTCTCCTTGACTGGCAGAAAGTGGGCAACCTTGGAGAATCGGTCGATGACGACAAAGATGGCATCATGACCCTTCTGTGATCGGGGAAAACCGGTGACGAAGTCCATCTCGATTTTGTCCCACTTCCATTCAGGAATAGAGAGTGGTTGTAGAGTTCCAGCAGGTCTTTGATGTTCTTCGTTGACGCGACGGAAAACGTCACATTCAGAAACATATCGGGAATGTCTTGCTTCATGTTAGGCCACCAGAATTACTGACGAATGTCTTGGTACATCTTGGTGCTTCCAGGATGAATGGACAACGGGGTATCGTGAGCCGCTCTCATAACCTTCGGGGTCATATCCAGGTTCTCATGCCTGCCCTTGCTGTGAGTAACCACTAAACGGTTCTGGTAGAACACCGCACCTTTGCCATCAATGGTGAAGGGTGAGGGTCTCCCATTGGCGATATCGCGCTTAATCTTGTGTACGAAATAATCATAAAACTGTATACCCTTGACGGATTTGAGAAGATCCGGTTCGATAACCAGGTTATTAGCATAACCTTGAGGAACAATCTCGAGGTTTAACTTTTGAAAATCTTCATACAGAGGTGCTTGGTCTATTTGCACCTCAAGTTCACTACAGTAAGCTTTACGGCTCAAAGCATCGGCCATCACATTAGCCTTGCCAGGGGTGTAATGAATATCCATGTTGAAATCGGCTATTGTCTCGAGCCATCTTTGTTGGCGGAGATTCAGGTCGGGCTAAGTAAACAAGTACTTCAGGCTTTGGTGGTCGGTGTAGATCTCGCAACGGTTACCAACGAGGTAATGTCTCCACAGTTTCAATGCATAAATTACTGCTGCCAATTCGAGATCATGTGTTGGATATTTGTCTTCGTGAGCACGCAACTGACGAGAGCCATAAGCAATCACTTTGCCCTTTTGCATTAGGACACAGCCTAATCCTTGACGAGACGCGTCGCAATATATCACGAAGTCCTTCTGAGTATCCGGGGGAGCGAGCACCGGGGGATAAGTTAGCTTGTCCTTGAGCGCTTGGAAACTTTCTTGACATTTATCTGTCCACTCAAACTTGACGCCTTTGTGAAGCAGATTAGTGAGAGGCCTGACAATCTTGGAGAAATTCTCGACGAAACGGCGGCAATAGCTAGCGAGCCCGAGGAAACTGCGTACCTGCTTGACGGTCTTCGGAGGAGTCCAGTCAAGAATAGCCTGGATACGTTCTGGGGTGACGGCAATGCCATCCTTGGAAATCACATGTCCAAGGTAGGTTACTTCGGGAAGCCAGAACTCACACTTAGAATACTTAGCGTAGAGTTTGTGTTCTCGAAGCTTCTCCAGTATAAGTCGAAGATGTTCAACATGTTCTTCTTCATTCTTGGAATATACCAATATATCATCCAGATAAACCACGACGAACTAGTCGAGGTACTCCATGAAAATATAATTCATCAATCTGGAGAAGGTGGCTGGAGCATTGGTTAAGCCAAAGGACATGACGGTGTACTCGTATGAACCATAGCGAGTAATGAAGGCAGTCTTCGGAATGTCCTCATCACGGACTCGGATTTGGTGATAGACCAACCTCAAGTCGAGTTTAGAAAACACCTTGGATCCGGCAAGTTGATCATACAGATCGTTGATCCGGGGAAGTGGGTATTTGTTGTGGATGGTTGCTTGGTTAATGGGCCGATAATCTTGGACCAATCGGTTTGTCCCATCGCTCTTCTTGACAAAGAGCGAAGGTGCTCCCCAAGCTGAGGAACTGGGGCGAATGAATCCTTTCTGAAGTGCCTTGTCGATTTCCTCCTTAAGTTCAAGGAGTTCATGTGGCGGCATCTTGTAAGGACGCTTGGCAATAGGGGTGGTGCCGGGCTTCAAGTCGATGACAAATTCAACTTCTCTGATTGGGGGTATTCCCGGCAGTTCTTCGGGGAAGACGTCGGGAAAATCGCGAAGGACTGGAACGTTCTCGATGCCATCGAGGGGGGCGGCATTTAAAGCATTCATCATAAATATCTGTGTTTCAGCATTACGGGTAACTCGGGTGGTGTGGTTAACAATCTCGCCGGAGGGGTGAAAAAGTTGGACAGACTTGGTGCCACAATAGAGTGCGGCATCGTGAACTTTCAACCAATCCATGCCCAGAATTAGGTCTATGGTGGAGGTTTTCAGGATGATGGGGGACACAAGGAATATAATCCCTTCGACGTCAATGGTGACATCGCGTACCATCATGGAGGTTTGGCAACGGCCTCCAGGGGTGCGGACAACCATCGGTGGGTTCATCTCCTCAAACGTAATGTTACGCGATAATGCAAATGCTTCCGACATGAATGAATGCGATGATCCTGAATCAAATAAAACAGTAGCAGGTGCGGAATTAACGAGAAGGGTACCCATCACGGTAGCGGGTTGTTCCTGAGCTTCTTCCACATTAACATTGTAAGCATGTCCACGAGCATGAGCAGCAGACCCAGTATTATAGTTGGGGATCCTGTTGTTGCCACGACCATTTCCACGTCCAGCGGGGTGAACTACCAGTTGCTTCTGTTTCTGGGGGCACTCCCTGGAAAAATGCCCAGGTTGGCGGCACGTGAAGCATAATCCATCCTGAGGACGAAGGGGGGTAGCATTGGGTGGTGCAGGCAAAGCTCTTGGCATCTGCGGTGGCGGAGGCAGACGGGGTGCAAGATAAGATGGCCTTGGAGCAGGGACAGGTGAATGTGTCACACTGGTAGGGAGCCAGATACGACGCTTCTGCGTTGCGCCCGAAGATGAGCCAACGTCACGATAACGCTTCAGAGAGTTTTTGTGCTCTATCTGGGCAGTCTCGACGGTGATAGCCTTGTTCACCATGGTGGCGAAGTTGGCGAAATCATGAATGGCAAGAGCGAGCCTGAGGTCAGGGTTGAGGCCACAACGGAACTTCTGCTGCCTGCGAGCATCAGTGGTGATCTCTCCTTCCGCATAACGAGAGAGGTTGAGGAACTCGCGCTGATAGGCTTCAACAGTCATGTCGCCCTGAGTGAGGTTGCGGAATTCTTCCGCCTTACGATCCATGATCCCCTGAGGAATGTAGCGGGCGGGGGAAGGCAGACTGAAATTCATCCCAAGTGATGACTTCACCAACTGGCAGTGAATGCTTGTGGGTTCTCCACCACTGAGCAGCGGCGCCTTTCAGATGATAAGACGCAAAGTTCACATAGTCGGCTGGATCGACATTAGCAGACTCCAGCTCGTGCGTGATGTCGCGAAGCCAGTCATCAGCATCCAACGGCTGAACAATGTTGCGGAACATAGTGGGGTTGAGGCGGGTGAAGTCGTGCAGAGTCACGGTGGAATGCTGATGGTGGTGCCCATTCTGATTCGGCTGGGAGAACTGAGCCATGATATTCTGCATGAACTGACGGTTCATCTCGAACTGCTGCATCATCGCGGCCATGTAATCCGGCGGCGGAGGTGGGTCGTTGGCAGCACGACCATGACCACGACCACCACGACCAGCCATCCTGCTAGAATTTAACAGGGGTATTTCAGCGATGAAAATTTAACGAGATACCGGAATCAAGCCTGAAGTAAAACGGCAACGAAAAGGAGGCGCAGATATATATAGGAGTAGTCATATAAGACATACACATTCACACACAGAGTCAATCAAAAATCGGGCAGCATAACGTCGTAGAAATTAAGGAAAAAGGACTCACTAGGCGGCGCGCAGACCGCGGTTAGGATTACACGACGCGACATAGATTCCACTATGTCAATCACGCCGCAAGAAAACTGTTGGCCACAGGAGTTAATGCCAGAGAATGCGTGGCCTTCCCAGAATGAGAATGGGATCCGCGGTCCGGGACCTGGGGTCTGACTCCTGCGACACGACTCAATCAATGGGGGGAAGCACCAAAAACGCCGGGTGGAATCAAGAGAACGTGATCCTCATGTCAGATTTTGTAAAACTTACCAGCAAGGATAAGAGAGCAGATTCCCAGAGCATAGGTAAGGAGAAAAGGATCCTAATACCATAGATATCACACGTAGTGACATCGATGTGGGCCCGTAAGCCAAATGTTAAGTTAGCAAAATAGTTTTTCAAAGTCTAGACTCAACTTCGACCAGGTAGTGGTGGGGTGGCTTTCTACAGGCAGTCGGCTCTGATACCAACTTGTGACGCCCCTAAAATCAATCCGTGTACAGTAATCATGCACGCAGGGTACACAGGTGAGATCAGGGTGCCACGGGGATAATATCACAGCACAACACTGAACACAAAAGGATAAACAAATATGTTACAATAGAGGGGGTCACGCGGACCCGAATACATAAGTCATACAAGCCATAATATCAGAGTACAGACATAGTTAGTTAAGTTTTGCCTTAAGAAGGCTAGCACAAATCACATAAGGGGTACAGACCGAAAAGGCGAGGCCTCCTGCCTGGGATCCACCGAACTACTCATGGTCAACGGGGAAATCGACGTCATAGTAGGCGCCTCCGGGGTACTCCTGCTCCTGGGCTCCAACGTCGGCTGCAGCGGCCGATCAGGCAAAACAGTAAAGGAAATAAAGCAGGTGAGTATCTAGTATACCCGCGAGTCTTACGTCCGCTACTAAGCATTATGCATTGTATCAACGGAAAGAAGAGGCTGTATATAGTGGACTGAAAGACAGAAATCCAGAGCAAGGGTAAGAAGCTAGGCCTAACGAAGACTAGCATCTTCCGACGATGTCTTGCAGCATGAGGTAAGAATCAGCCAACAGTTATATAAAGCATAAAGTAACAATGCAGCAGAAGTTGCTGCAGCATTGTATAATAATAAGTTGTAATGATTAACAATGCCTTCGAGTTCACCTCCTCGACATCCCCGCGAGGAAGAGAACCCGGAACCATACAGTTTAATAATAATAGTTTCTAGTGGTAAGATCCAGCTTCAGCATAAAGCGTCCTGTTACCGTGGACACGGCTATTCGAATAGATTAATCTTCCCTGCAAGGGTGCACTTGTGTTACGCTACACGCACGGATCTCCAGGGTGGCAGGAACCTTGTTAGGGAACGCTCCACCGAGGCTATCCGACACTTCATAGCCCATCTTTCAAACTCAACAGAGAGGCCATCCGCCCGTCTAAATCCTAAGTACTCAGGGCCTTGGACCCCAACCCTGACGTACTCCTGCACGGTGCGTGGGTGGCCGGGAAGCCATAACAAAAACAACACAGCTCGAGCAAAGAAGACAGCGCACTTCCCGGCAATCATCCCACGGTACTGCTGACGTCTGAAGAGTCCTCGGACGACACTACGAAGCAGAGGAGCCCATAAACTCGTAATTCCCACGGGTAGGTAGTGCGTACATGGCATATAGCCAACTTAAGACATTCAATGAACCATTTAGTATTTTAATTAACCTGCGTGACAACCGTTATCGTTGCCTCGTATTAACCGACCCGCGGACAACGACAGCAGCCAGGACCACCAGTACATCGGTGCCTGTCCTGTCGTCCCACCAAGTCACTGCGGTTACCAACAAGGTGAACCGTCTCCTTACCTTGTCTCGCGTGTGCTCCTGGAGGAGCTCGACTTTCGTAGTTTGGTAACTCTCGCGGCCAACGATCAGGGGCAAAGCACACCGATACACTGGTCGTACCCTCCCTGTCGTCCCGTCGCAATACCTCTCGCGGGCACCGTTGGGTCGCCCGACTTCTTACCTGAAGGACAACCGTTTTTCAAGACCCTATGGCGGTAAGACAAAGTCAGGCTAGAGTGGAGTACAAGGATTAATCCTTGATAGCTCACACTTGAGGTGACTAGGCATAACCCAGATAGGGGCCTGAGGCGGTGTCTGCATTGTACCGTACCTGTGCAGTTATAATAATTGTACCCGCGTTCACTCCCCTGAGTGATCACGGCCCTCTATCTAATCCTAGCTAACAATGCACAGGGCTCACTGCTGAATAATGCATAAGTAATAATAGGCAGCATAGGATTAAAGGAAGGTACATAGGGGGGCGAAAAAACCCGGCTATGCAATTGAATAGGATTGTAACGTAGCAGCAGCAGTAACAATGCCTAGTGCAAGAAATGTACGGAAAGATAGGCGATATCTGGGGAAGAGAATGGCTCTGCTTGCCTGGAAGCTCGACGGTAGTAGTAGGGTCGTCGACGAAGTAGTCGTACTCAGCAGCGGTGTAGTCAACGACAGCAGCGGGGTCTACCGGAGATTAGGGGGGGGGGGGAAGAAATAGTAAATACACAGCAAGCATATACAAACAGATGCATGACATGACAGATGAAATGTTAACGGTATTCTAACGTAGTGCAATGCACATTGCTCGGAACGGAAATTCATCTGAGGATGAACTACTGGCTCCGGATGATTACCGGACAGGGTGACCGGAGGGGAAGGATCAAGACGGAGGTGTCGTGGGTACCGGAGAAACATAAGGGGGGTGTATCCGTGTTAGTTGAACTATTCTGAACAACTTTCGTGTTCAGAATAAATTCATCCGGATACTTTAACAGTACCGGACAAATCATCGGACAGACGGTCCGGAGGGGGATGGTTCGATGTTCGTCGTGTTAGAGGGGTGTGATAGACATACGGATAGCGTATTCGTATTCGTTATATTTTCTAATCATTTTTCATGTATAAAGTTTTTGAATCTGAGTTACGGTTTAAAAGATATTAAATTTCAAAGTTTTTAAATCGTTTAAATGATTTTCTGGAATTAGTTTACTAATAAAAATCCAACATTATCCAGAATATTATCCAAAACATTATCCAAAACAGTGCCTGACATGTGGGACCCACATGTCAGCCTCTGTTTAGTTATAAAACATTTTATTAAATCAGAAATAGCCTCTGGGCCCACATGTTAGTGACTAGTTTTTATAATTTTATTTATTTCTAAATGAATTACAGTTGGGGCCCAGTTGTCAGTGTCACAGAGGTAATTATCAAGTTTAATTTAATTAAACAGCCCAGGGGGGGCCCCACTGTCAGTGACTTATCCGAGGGGGATTAGTGCTAAGCACGTATCTGACCAGGGGGCCCCGCATGGCAGCGACTGGGAGGTCCGCCGGAGTCGCGCCGGCGACTGGACTCCGGCGAACTCGAGCTAGCGCTCGATTCCGACAGCCAAACTCGACGCCGTTTGTTGCTATGGGTTCGGGGAGACGCGTCGCTTCGGGCCACGGTGGGGGAGGAGGTCAAGGTGGACACAGTCGAGCACGTGGTCAGCAATGGCGGGAGGCCGAGCTCGGGCGTCCATGGCGTCTTGCGTTCCGAGACGAAATCGAGCGCGCCACGTGGTGGAATTGAACCTACGGAACACTACGAACGCGTGAGTGCCAAAATCGTGCGCTGGAACGGCTTGGAAGCACGGCTACGACGACGAACCACGGCGGCCGGAGCAGCTAAAAGGGGGGTTTCGTCTACGGCGCTATCGGGACTCAACGGGCGGTTGGGGGTGGTGAGGGTGCTCACCACGAACGCGTCGGGGTTGGCAGCGGGCTCGGGAGGGCTTGGAGCTGCCGGAATCGGTCGCCGAGCTCGGCGGCTGGAGCTTGAAGACGACGAAGATTCCGAGTGCTGTGGCGGCTCCCCGCAACAACGGGCTGCACTGGAAGACGGGGTCGACGGCGGCGAGTGTGATGGACATGATGGCTTGGGCTAGTTCGTCGAGTGGCCTCGGGTGGCCACGACAGTGAACGGCGGCGGCTCGGGAGGATTTTCCCCGAGGCATGCGAGGCGAGGAGGAGGGGAATGGGGATGCGGGGTTGTCCAGGGGGTCGACCGGGGTGGCCTTATCGCGTTGACGCCGGGAGGGAGCAGGTGGAGGCGGGGCCGGCCTGGCAGCGGCGTGCCCGCGCTCTGCCGCCGTACGGGAGCAGGTGAGAGTGGGTGGAGGAAGAAGACACGGCGCGGGGTGGGCTGGGCCAAGTGGGCCGTCGCCCTGGGCGTCAGTTAGTGGTTTTCCAATTTCCTTGCCTTTTTCTTTTTCTGTTACTACTAGGAACAATTAATTTAAATGCTAAAACATTTTTATAAAAGGTGCCAGGGGTTTCTAAATTAGGTCTATGTCACATGTAGGTGACACAAAAGGTTTGGTGCTTTTTAAAACTCAGTGGGTATTTCTTATAAATATTTTATGATTAAAAAGGGCCTTACCAACTACTGTTGTAATTGTTTGAGATTTTTCATAACTTCAAAATTTACCAAAGTTGGTCCAACATGATTATAATGATTTTAGGCAATTTACAAAAATGGTTTCAGGATTTATGGAATAACTTTATCTGAACACTTTTGTTTTAAATTTTTATCAAAGCAGTTCCAACTAGGGTATAGTTTGTTGATGAGGAAGATGCACTGGGATTTGGGTTTTTGATTTCCAACCAGCATTTTTTGAAAAGAGAAGAAGCAAAGTTTGATTAAGGACAGGGGATAACAGTGATTAACAAACAGTGATGGTCAACAGTGATGAGGACTACTGTTACAGAAACTGAGGGTGTTACAAATCTCCCCCACTACAAGAATTCTCGTCCCGAGAATTTAAGTGGTAGCGAGGAAAAGATCGGGGTATTCATCGCGAAGGCGATCTTCGCGTTCCCAAGTGGCTTCATCTTCAGAATGATTCGACCACTGCACCTTGAGAAACTTGACGGTCTTGTTGCGGGTTCGACGTTCAGACTGATCGAGAATGCGGCTCAGATGTTCTTGATAAGTCAAGTCTTGTTGCAGCTCGATCATATCATGCTCCACTTCGCGGATAGGATCCTTGAAGCAGCGACGGAGTTGCGACACGTGGAAGACATCGTGGACTTGGGAGAGGTTCGGCGGCAATTCCAACCGGTATGCCACGGGTCCACTCCTGGAAAGGATACGGAACGGGCCAATGTAGCGAGGAGACCACTTGCCCTTTATACCGAAGCGATGAGTTCCCCTCATGGGAGTGACACGGAGGTAAGCGTATTCGCCAGGTTGATAGACCATTTCCTTGTGCTTGCGATCATAGTTGCTATTCTGACGGGACTGAGCAGCTTTCAGGTGTTCACGGATAACGCGAACCTGATCTTCGGCATGCTGAATAACGTCCGGACCAATGAGAGTTCGTTCTCAAGTTTCTGACCAATTCAGAGGGGTTCGACACTTACGTCCATAGAGGACTTCAAAGGGTGCCATCTTCAGACTAGCTTGATAGCTATTGTTGTATGAGAATTCAGCAAATGGAAGAGATTCCTCCCATTTCTTACCGAATGAGATGACACAAGCTCGGAGCATATCTTCAAGAACTTGGTTGACTCGTTCGACCTGTCCTTGCGACTGGGGGTGATAAGAGGTGCTGAAATTTAGATGAGTTCCCATAGCTTCTTGGAAACTATCCCAGAATCTTGAGGTGAAAATGCTGGCATGGTCTGAACAGATCTCCAGCGGAATACCATGGAGGGACACAATTCTGGAAACCTACAAGTCTGCTAACTGACTAGCAGAGATCGTATCCTTGACTGGCAGAAAGTGGGCAACCTTGGAGAATCGGTCGATGACGACAAAGATGGCATCATGACCCTTCTGTGATCGGGGAAAACCGGTGACGAAGTCCATCTCGATTTTGTCCCACTTCCATTCAGGAATAGAGAGTGGTTGTAGAGTTCCAGCAGGTCTTTGATGTTCTGCCTTGACGCGACGGCAAACGTCACATTCAGAAACATATCGGGCAATGTCTTGCTTCATGTTAGGCCACCAGAATCTTGGTACATCTTGGTGCTTCCAGGATGAATGGACAACGGGGTATCGTGAGCCGCTCTCATAACATTCGGGGTCATATCCAGGTTCTCATGCCTGCCCTTGCTGTGAGTAACCACTAAACGGTTCTGGTAGAACACCGCACCTTTAGCATCAATGGTGAAGGGTGATGGTCTCCCATTGGCGATATCGCGCTTAATCTTGTGTACGAAATCATCATAAAACTGTATACCCTTGAAGGATTTGACGAGATCCAGTTCGATGACCAAGTTATTAGCATAACCTTGAGGAACAATCTCGAGGTTTAACTTTTGAAAATCTTCATACAGAGGTGGTTGGTCTATTTGCACCTCAAGCTCACTACAGTAAGCTTTACGGCTCAAAGCATCGGCCATCACATTAGCCTTGCCAGGGGTGTAATGAATATCCATGTTGAAATCGGCTATTGTCTCGAGCCATCTTTGTTGGCGGAGATTCAGGTCGGGTTGAGTAAACAAGTACTTTAGGCTTTGGTGGTCGGTGTAGATCTCGCAACGGTTACCAACGAGGTAATGTCTCCACAGTTTCAATGCATAAATTACTGCTGCCAATTCGAGATCATGTGTTGGATATTTGTCTTCGTGAGCACGCAACTGACGAGAGCCATAAGCAATCACTTTGCGCTCTTTCATTAGGACACAGCCTAATCCTTGACGAGACGCGTCGCAATATATCACGAAGTCCTTCTGAGTATCCGGGGGAGCGAGCACCGGGGGAGAAGTTAGCTTGTCCTTGAGCGCTTGGAAACTTTCTTGACATTTATCTGTCCACTCAAACTTGACGCCTTTGTGAAGCAGATTAGTCAGAGGCCTTACAATCTTGGAGAAATTCTCGACGAAACGGCGGCAATAGCTAGCGAGCCTTAGGAAACTGCGTACCTGCTTGACGGTCTTGGGAGGAGTCCAGTCAAGAATAGCCTGGATACGTTCTGGGGTGACGGAAATGCCATCCTTGGAAATCACATGTCCAAGGTAGGTTACTTCGGGAAGCCAGAACTCACACTTAGAATACTTAGCGTAGAGTTTGTGTTCTCGAAGCTTCTCCAGTATAAGTTGAAGATGTTCAGCATGTTCTTCTTCATTCTTGGAATATACCAATATATCATCCAGATAAACCACGACGAACTGGTCGAGGTACTCCATGAAAATATAATTCATCAATCTGGAGAAGGTGGCTGGAGCATTGGTTAAGCCAAAGGACATGACGGTGTACTCGTCGTAACCATAGCGAGTAATGAAGGCAGTCTTCGGAATGTCCTCATCACGGACTCGGATTTGGTGATAGCCCAACCTCAAGTCGAGTTTAGAAAACACCTTGGATCCGGCAAGTTGATCATACAGATCGTTGATCCGGGGAAGTGGGTATTTGTTCTGGATGGTGTCTTGGTTAATGGGCCGATAATCTTGGACCAATCGGTTTGTCCCATCGCTCTCCTTGACAAAGAGCGAAGGTGCTCCCCAAGCTGAGGAACTGGGGCGAATGAATCCTTTCTGAAGTGCCTTGTCGATTTCCTCCTTAAGTTCAAGGAGTTCATGTGGCGGCATCTTGTAAGGACGCTTGGAAATAGGGGTGGTGCCGGGCTTCAAGTCGATGACAAATTCAACTTCTCTGATTGGGGGTATTCCCGGCAGTTCTTCGGGGAAGACGTCGGGAAAATCGCGAAGGACTGGAACGTTCTCGATGCCTTCGAGGGGGGCGGCATTTAAAGCATTCATCATAAATATCTGTGTTTCAGCATTACGGGTAACTCGGGTGGTGTGGTTAACAATCTCGCCGGAGGGGTGAAAAAGTTGGACAGACTTGGTGCCACAATAGAGTGCGGCATCGTGAACTTTCAACCAATCCATGCCTAGAATTAGGTCTATGGTGGAGGTTTTCAGGATGATGGGGGACACAAGGAACATAATACCTTCGACGTCAATGGTGACATCGCGTACCATCATGGAGGTTTGGCAACGGCCTCCAGGGGTGCGGACAACCATCGGTGGGTTCATCTCCTCAAACGTAATGTTACGCGATAATGCAAATGCTTCTGACATGAATGAATGCGATGCTCCTGAATCAAATAAAACAGTAGCAGGTGCGGAATTAACGAGAAGGGTACCCATCACGGTAGCGGGTTGTTCCTGAGCTTCTTCCACATTAACGTTGTAAGCATGTCCACGAGCATGAGCAGCAGACCCAGTATTATAGTTGGGGGTCCTGTTGTTGCCACGACCATTTCCACGTCCAGCGGGGTGAACTACCAGTTGCTTCTGTTTCTGGGGGCACTCCCTAGAAAAATGCCCAGGTTGGCGGCACGTGTAGCATAATCCATCCTGAGGACGAAGGGGGGTAGCATTGGGTGGTGCAGGCAAAGCTCTTGGCATCTGCGGTGGCGGAGGCAGACGGGGTGCAGCATAAGATGGCCTTGGAGCAGGGATAGGTGAATGTGTCACACTGGTAGGGAGCCAGATACGACGCTTCTGCGTTGCGCCCGAAGATGAGCCAACGTCACGATAACGCTTCAGAGACTTCTTGTGCTCCATCTGGGCAGTCTCGACGGTGATAGCCTTGTTCACCAAGGTGGCGAAGTTGGCGAAATAATGAACGGAAAGAGCGAGCCTGAGGTCTGGGTTGAGGCCACGACGGAACTTCTGCTGCCTGCGAGCATCAGTGGTGATCTCTCCTTCCGCATAACGAGAGAGGTTGAGGAACTCGCGCTGATAGGCTTCAACAGTCATGTCGCCCTGAGTGAGGTTGCGGAATTCTTCCGCCTTACGATCCATGATCCCCTGAGGAATGTAGCGGGCGCGGAAGGCAGACTGAAATTCATCCCAAGTGATGACTTCACCAACTGGCAGTGAACGCTTGTGGGTGCTCCACCACTGAGCAGCGGCGCCTTTCAGATGATAATACGCAAAGTTCACATAGTCGGCTGGATCGACATTAGCAGACTCCAGCTCGTGCGTGATGTCGCGAAGCCAGTCATCAGCATCCAACGGCTGAACAGTGTTGCGGAACATAGTGGGGTTGACGCGGGTGAAGTCATGCAGAGTCACATTGGCATGCTGATGGTGGTGCCCATTCTGATTCGGCTGGGGGAACTGAGCCATGATATTCTGCATGAACTGACGGTTCATCTCGAACTGCTGCATCATCGCGGCCATGTAATCCGGCGGCGGAGGTGGGTCGTTGGCAGCACGACCACGACCACGACCACCACGACCAGCCATCCTGCTAGAATTTAACAGGGGTATTTCAGCGATAAAAATTTAATGAGATACCGGAATCAAGCTTGAAGTAAAACGGCAACGAAAAGGAGGCGCATATATATATAGGAGTAGTCATATAAGACATACACATTCACACACAGAGTCAATCGAAAATCGGGCAGCGTAACGTCATAGAAATTAAGGAAAAAGGACTCACTAGGCGGCGCGCAGACCGCGGTTAGGATTACACGACGCGACATAGATTCCACTATGTCAATCATGCCGCAAGAAAACTGTTGGCCACAGGAGTTAATACCAGAGAACGCGCGGCCTTCCCAGAATGAGAATGGGATCCGCGGTCCGGGACCTGGGGTATGACTCCTGCGACACGACTCAATCAATGGGGGGGAAGCACCAAAAACGCCGGGTGGAATCAAGAGAACGTGGTCCGAATGTCAGATTTTGTAAAATTTACCAGCAAGGATAAGAGAGCAGATTCCCAGAGCATAGGTAAGGAGAAAAGGATCCTAATACCATAGATATCACACGTACTGACATCGATGTGGGCCCGTAAGTCAAATGTTAAGTTGGCAAAATAGTTTTTCAAAGTCTAGACTCAACTTCGACCAGGTAGTGGTGGGGTGGCTTCCTACAGGCAGTCGGCTCTGATACCAACTTGTGACGCCCCTAAAATCAATCCGTGTACAGTAATCATACACGCAGGGTACACGGCTGATATCAGGGTGCCACGGGGATAATATCACAGCACAACACTGAACACAAAAGGATAAACAAATATGTTACAATGGAGGGGGTCACGCGGACCCGAATACATAAGTCATACAAGCCATAATATCTGAGTACAGACATAGTTAGTCAAGTTTTGCCTTGAGAAGGCTAGCACAAATCACATCAGAGGTACAGATCGAAAAGGCGAGGCCTCCTGCCTGGGATCCACCGAACTACTCCTAGTCAACGGGGAACTCGACGTCGTAGTAGGCGCCTCCGGGGTACTTCTGCTCCTGAGCTCCAACGTCGGCTGCAGCGGCCGATCAGGCAAAACAGTAAAGGAAATAAAGCAGGTGAGTATCTAGTATACCCGCGAGTCTTACGTCCGCTACTAAGCATTATGCATTGTATCAACGGAAAGAAGAGGCTGTATATAGTGGACTGAAAGACAGAAATCCAGAGCAAGGGTAAGAAGCTAGGCCTAACGAAGACTAGCATCTTCCGACGATGTCTTGCAGCATGAGGTAAGAATCAACCAACAGTTATATAAAGCATAAAGTAACAATGCAGCAGAAGTTGCTGCAGCATTGTATAATAATAAGTTGTAATGATTAAAAATGCCTCCGAGTTCACCTCCTCGACATCCCCGCGAGGAAGAGAACCCGGAACCATACAGTTTAATAATAATAGTTTCTAGTGGTAAGATCCAGCTTCAGCATAAATCGTCCTGTTACCGTGGACACGGCTATTCGAATAGATTAATCTTCCCTGCAGGGGTGCACTTGTGTTACGCTACACGCACGGATCTCCAGGGTGGCGGGAACCTTGTTAGGGAACGCTCCACCGAGGCTATCCGACACTTCATAGCCCATCTTTCAAACTCAACAGAGAGGCCATCCGCCGGTCTAAATCCTAAGTACTCAGGGCCTTGGACCCCAACCCTGACGTACTCCTGCACGGTGCGTGGGTGGCCGGGAAGCCGTAGCAAAAACAACACAGCTCGAGCAAAGAAGACAGCGCACTTCCCGGCAATCATCCCACGGTACTGCTGACGTCTGAAGAGCCCTCGAACGACACTACGAAGCAGAGGAGCCCATAAACTCGTAATTCCCACGTGTAGGTAGTGCGTACATGGCATATAGCCAACTTAAGACATTCACTGAACCATTTAGTATTTTAATTAACCTGCGTGACAACCGTTATCTTTGCCTCGACTTAACCGACCCGCGGACAACGACAGCAGCCAGGACCACCAGTACATCGGTGCCTGTCCTGTCGTCCCACCAAGTCACTGCGGTTACCAACAAGGTGAACCGTCTCCTTACCTTGTCTCGCGTGTGCTCCTGGAGGAGCTCGACTTTCGTAGTTTGGTAACTCTCGCGGCCAACGATCAGGGGCCAAGCACACTGGTACACTGGTCGTACCCTCCCTGTCGTCCCGTCACAATACCTCTCGCGGGCACCGTTGGGTCGCCCGACTTCTTACCTGAAGGACAACTGTTTTTCAAGACCCTATGGCGGTAAGACAAAGTCAGGCTAGAGTGGAGTACAAGGATTACTCCTTGATAGCTCACACTTGAGGTGACTAGGCATAACCCAGATAGGGGCCTAAGGCGGTGTCTGCATTGTACCGTACCTGTGCAGTTATAATAATTGTACCCGCGTTCACTCCCCTGAGTGATCACGGCCCTCTATCTAATCCTAGCTAACATGCACAGTGCTCACTTCTGAATAATGCATAAGTAATAATAGGCAGCATAGGATTAAAGGAAGGTACATCAAGGGGCGACAAAAACAGGCTATGCAATTGAATAGGATTGTAACGTAGCAGCAGCAGTACCAATGCCTAGTGCAAGAAATGTACGGAAAGATAGGCGATATCTGGGGAAGAGAATGGCTCTGCTTGCCTGGAAGCTCGACGATAGTAGTAGGGTCGTCGACGAAGTAGTCGTACTCAGCAGCGGTGTAGTCAACGGCAGCAGCGGGGTCTACCGGAGATTAGGGGGGGGGGAAGAAACAGTAAATACACAACAAGCATATACAAACAGATGCATGCCATGACAGATGAAATGTTAACGGTATTCTAACGCAGTGCAATGCACATTGCTCAGAACGGAAATTCATCTGAGGATGAACTACCGGCTCCGGATGATTACCGGACAGGGTGACCGGAGGGGAAGGATCAAGCCGGAGGTGTCGTGCGTACCGGAGAAACATAAGGGGGCTGTATCCGTGTTTGTTGAACTATTCTGAACAACTTTCGTGTTCAGAATAAATTCATCCGGATACTTTAACAGTACCGGACAAATCATCGGACAGACGGTCCGGAGGGGGATGGTTCAATGTTCGTCGTGTTAGAGGGGTGTGATAGACATACGGATAGCGTATTCGTATTCGTTATATTTTTCTAATCAATTTTCATGTATAAAGTTGTTGAATCTGAGTTACGGTTTAAAAGATATTAAATTTCAAACTTTTTAAATCATTTAAATGATTTTCTGGAATTATTTTATTAATAAAAATCCAACATTATCCAGAATATTATCCAAAACATCATCCAAAACAGTGCCTGACATGTGGGACCCACATGTCAGCCTCTGTTTAGTTATAAAACATTTTATTAAATCAGAAATAGCCTCTGGGCCCACATGTCACTGACTAGTTTTTATAATTTTATTTATTTCGAAATGACTTACAACTGGGGCCCAGTTGTCAGTGTCACAGAGGTAATTATCAAGTTTAATTTAATTAAACAGCCCAAGGGGGGCCCACTGTCAGTGACTTATCCGAGGGGGATTAGTGCTAAGCACGTATCTGACCAGGGGGCCCCGCATGGCAGCGACTGGGAGGTCCGCCGGAGTCGCGCCGGCGGCTGGACTCCGGCGAACTCGAGCTAGCGCTCGATTCCGACGGCCAAACTCGACGCCGTTTGTTGCTATGGGTTCGGGGAGACGCGTCGCTTCGGGCCACGGTGGGGGAGGAGGTCAAGGTGGACACAGTCGAGCACGTGGTCAGCAATGGCGGGAGGCCGAGCTCGGGCGTCCATGGCGTCTTGCGTTCCGAGACGAAATCGAGCGCGCCACGTGGTGGAATTGAACCTACGGAACACTACGAACGCGTGAGTGCCAAAATCGTGCGCTGGAACGGCTTGGAAGCACGGCTACGACGACGAACCACGGCAGCCGGAGCAGCTAAAAGGGGGGTTTCATCTACGGCGCTATCGGGACTCAACGGGCGGTTGGGGGTGGTGAGGGTGCTCACCACGAACGCGTCGGGGTTGGCAGCGGGCTCGGGAGGGCTTGGAGCTGCCAGAATCGGTCGCCGATCTCGGCGGCGTGAGCTTGAAGACGAAGAAGATTCCGAGTGTTGTGGTGGCTCCCCGCAGCAACGGGCTGCACTGGAAGACGGGGTCGAAGGCGGCGAGTGTGATGGACATGATGGCTTGGGCTAGTTCGTCGAGTGGCCGCGGGTGGCCACGATAGTGAATGGCGGCGGCTCGGGAGGATTTTCCCCGAGGCGTGCGAGGCGAGGAGGAGGGGAACGGGGATGCGGGGTTGTCCAGGGGGTCGACCGGGGTGGCCTTATCGCGTCGACGCCGGGAGGGAGCAGGTGGAGGCGGGGCCGGCCTGGCAGCGGCATGCCCGCGTTCTGCCGCCGTACGGGAGCAGGTGAGAGTGGGTGGAGGAAGAAGACACGGCGCGGGGTGGGCTGGGCCAAGTGGGCCGTCGCCCTGGGCGTCAGTTAGTGGTTTTCCAATTTCCTTGCCTTTTTCTTTTTTCTGTTACTACTAGGAACAATTAATTTAAATGCTAAAACATTTTTATAAAAGGTGCCAGGGGTTTCTAAATTAGGTGTATGTCACATATAGGTGACACAAAAGGTTTGGTGCATTTTAAAACTCAGTGGGTATTTCTTTTAAATATTTTATGATTAAAAAGGGCCTTACCAGCTACTGTTGTAATTGTTTGAGATTTTTCATAACTTCAAAATTTACCAAAGTTGGTCCAACATGATTATAATGATTTTAGGCAATTTACAAAAATGGTTTCAGGATTTATGGAATAACTTTATCTGAACACTTTTGTTTTAAATTTTTATCAAAGCAGTTCCAACTAGGGTATAGTTTCTTGATGAGGAAGATGCACTGGGATTTGGGTTTTTGATTTCCAACCAGCATTGTTTGAAAAGAGCAGAAGCAAAGTTTGATTAAGGACAGGGGATAAAAGTGATTAACAAACAGTGATGGTCAACAGTGATGAGGATTACTGTTACAGAAACTGAGGGTGTTACAAATCTCCCCCACTACAAGAATTCTCGTCCCGAGAATTTAAGTGGTAGCGAGGGAAAGATCGGGGTATTCATCGCGAAGGCGATCTTCGCGTTCCCAAGTGGCTTCATCTTCAGAATGATTCGACCACTGCACCTTGAGAAACTTGACGGTCTTGTTGCGGGTTCGACGTTCAGACTGATCGAGAATGCGGCTCAGATGTTCTCGATAAGTCAAGTCTTGTTGCAGCTCGATCATATCATGCTCCACTTCGCGGATAGGATCCTTGAAGCAGCGACGGAGTTGCGACACGTGGAAGACATCGTGGACTTGGGAGAGGTTCGGCGGAAATTCCAACCGGTATGCCACGGGTCCACTCCTGGAAAGGATACGGAACGGGCCAATGTAGCGAGGAGCCAACTTGCCCTTGATACCGAAGCGATGAGTGCCCCTCATGGGAGTGACACTGAGGTAAGCGTATTCGCCAGGTTGATAGACCATTTCCTTGTGCTTGCGATCATAGTTGCTATTCTGACGGGACTGAGCAGCTTTCAGGTGTTCACGGATAACGCGAACCTGATCTTCGGCATGCTGAATAACGTCCGGACCAATGAGAGTTCGTTCTCCAGTTTCTGACCAATTCAGAGGGGTTCGACACTTACGTCCATAGAGGACTTCAAAGGGTGCCATCTTCAGACTAGCTTGATAGCTATTATTGTATGAGAATTTAGCAAATGGAAGAGATTCCTCCCATTTCTTTCCGAATGAGATGACACAAGCTCGGAGCATATCTTCAAGCACTTGGTTGACTCGTTCGACCTGTCCTTGCGACAGGGGGTGATAAGCGGTGCTGAAATTTAGATGAGTTCCCATAGCTTCTTGGAAACTATCCCAGAATCTTGAGGTGAAAATGCTGCCACGGTCTGAACTGATCTCCAGCGGAATACCATGGAGGGACACAATTCTGGAAACATACAAGTCTGCTAACTGACTAGCAGAGATCGTATCCTTGACTGGCAGAAAGTGGGCAACCTTGGAGAATCGGTCGATGACGACAAAGATGGCATCATGACCCTTCTGTGATCGGGGAAAACCGGTGACGAAGTCCATTTCGATTTTGTCCCACTTCCATTCAGGAATAGAGAGTGGTTGTAGAGTTCCAGCAGGTCTTTGATGTTCTTCCTTGACGCGACGGAAAACGTCACATTCAGAAACATATCGGGCAATGTCTTGCTTCATGTTAGGCCACCAGAATTGCTGACGAATGTCTTGGTACATCTTGGTGCTTCCAGGATGAATGGACAACGGGGTATCGTGAGCCGCTCTCATAACCTTCAGGGTCATATCCAGGTTCTCATGCCTGCCCTTGCTGTGAGTAACCACTAAACGGTTCTGGTAGAACACCGCACCTTTGCCATCAATGGTGAAGGGTGAGGGTCTCCCATTGGCGATATCGCGCTTAATCTTGTGTACGAAATCATCATAAAACTGTATACCCTTGACGGATTTGACGAGATCCGGTTCGATAACCAGGTTATTAGCATAACCTTGAGGAACAATCTCGAGGTTTAACTTTTGAAAATCTTCATACAGAGGTGGTTGGTCTATTTGCACCTCAAGTTCACTACAGTAAGCTTTACGGCTCAAAGCATCGGCCATCACATTAGCCTTGCCAGGGGTGTAATGAATATCCATGTTGAAATCGGCTATTGTCTCGAGCCATCTTTGTTGTCGGAGATTCAGGTCGGGTTGAGTAAACAAGTACTTCAGGCTTTGGTGGTCGGTGTAGATCTCGCAACGGTTACCAACGAGGTAATGTCTCCACAGTTTCAATGCATAAATTACTGCTGCCAATTCGAGATCATGTGTTGGATATTTGTCTTCGTGAGCACGCAACTGACGAGAGCCATAAGCAATCACTTTGCGCTTTTGCATTAGGACACAGCCTAATCCTTGAAGAGACGCGTCGCAATATATCACGAAGTCCTTCTGAGTATCCGGGGGAGCGAGCACCGGGGGAGAAGTTAGCTTGTCCTTGAGCGCTTGGAAACTTTCTTGACATTTATCTATCCACTCAAACTTGACGCCTTTGTGAAGCAGATTAGTCAGAGGCCTGACAATCTTGGAGAAATTCTCGACGAAACGGCGGCAATAGCTAGCGAGCCCGAGGAAACTGCGTACCTGCTTGACGGTCTTGGGAGGAGTCCAGTCAAAAATAGCCTGGATACGTTCTGGGGTGACGGCAATGCCATCCTTGGAAATCACATGTCCAAGGTAGGTTACTTCGGGAAGCCAGAACTCACACTTAGAATACTTAGCGTAGAGTTTGTGTTCTCGAAGCTTCTCCAGTATAAGTCGAAGATGTTCAACATGTTCTTCTTCTTTCTTGGAATATACCAATATATCATCCAGATAAACCACGACGAACTGGTCGAGGTACTCCATGAAAATATAATTCATCAATCTGGAGAAGGTGGCTGGAGCATTGGTTAAGCCAAAGGACATGACGGTGTACTCGTATGAACCATAGCGAGTAATGAAGGCAGTCTTCGGAATGTCCTCATCACGGACTCGGATTTGGTGATAGACCAACCTCAAGTCGAGTTTAGAAAAAACCTTGGATCCGGCAAGTTGATCATACAGATCGTTGATCCGGGGAAGTGGGTATTTGTTCTGGATGGTGGCTTGGTTAATGGGCCGATAATCTTGGACCAATCGGTTTGTCCCATCGCTCTTCTTGACAAAGAGCGAAGGTGCTCCCCAAGATGAGGAACTGGGGCGAATGAATCCTTTCTGAAGTGCCTTGTCGATTTCCTCCTTAAGTTCAAGGAGTTCATGTGGCGGCATCTTGTAAGGACGCTTGGCAATAGGGGTGGTGCCGGGCTTCAAGTCGATGACAAATTCAACTTCTCTGATTGGGGGTATTCCCGGCAGTTCTTCGGGGAAGACGTCGGGAAAATCGCGAAGGACTGGAACGTTCTCGATGCCTTCGAGGGGGGCGGCATTTAAAGCATTCATCATAAATATCTGTGTTTCAGCATTACGGGTAACTCGGGTGGTGTGGTTAACAATCTCGCCGGAGGGGTGAAAAAGTTGGACAGACTTGGTGCCACAATAGAGTGCGGCATCGTGAACTTTCAACCAATCCATGCCCAGAATTAGGTCTATGGTGGAGGTTTTCAGGATGATGGGGGACACAAGGAATATAATCCCTTCGACGTCAATGGTGACATCGCGTACCATCATGGAGGTTTGGCAACGGCCTCCAGGGGTGCGGAAAACCATCGGTGGGTTCATCTCCTCAAACGTAATGTTACGCGATAATGGAAATGCTTCCGACATGAATGAATGCGATGATCCTGAATCAAATAAAACAGTAGCAGGTGCGGAATTAACGAGAAGGGTACCCATCACGGTAGCGGGTTGTTCCTGAGCTTCTTCCACATTAACATTGTAAGCATGTCCACGAGCATGAGTAGCAGACCCAGTATTATAGTTGGGGGTCCTGTTGTTGCCACGACCATTTCCACGTCCAGCGGGGTGAACTACCAGTTGCTTCTGTTTCTGGGGGCACTCCCTGGAAAAATGCCCAGGTTGGCAGCACGTGAAGCATAATCCATCCTGAGGACGAAGGGGGGTAGCATTGGGTGGTGCAGGCAAAGCTCTTGGCATCTGCGGTGGCGGAGGCAGACGGGGTGCAAGATAAGATGGCCTTGGAGTAGGGACAGGTGAATGTGTCACACTGGTAGGGAGCCAGATACGACGCTTCTGCGTTGCGCCCGAAGATGAGCCAACGTCACGATAACGCTTCAGAGAGTTTTTGTGCTCCATCTGGGCAGTCTTGACAGTGATAGCCTTGTTCACCATGGTGGCGAAGTTGGCTAAATCATGAATGGCAAGAGCGAGCCTGAGGTCTGGGTGGAGGCCACAACGGAACTTCTGCTGCCTGCGAGCATCAGTGGTGATCTCTCCTTCCGCATAACGAGAGAGGTTGAGGAAATCGCGCTGATAGGCTTCAACAGTCATGTCGCCCTGAGTGAGGTTGCGGAATTCTTCCGCCTTACGATCCATGATCCCCTGAGGAATGTAGCGGGCGGGGGAAGGCAGACTGAAATTCATCCCAAGTGATGACTTCACCAACTGGCAGTGAACGATTGTGGGTGCTCCACCACTGAGCAGCGGCGCCTTTCAGATGATAAGACGCAAAGTTCACATAGTCGGCTGGATCGACATTAGCAGACTCCAGCTCGTGCGTGATGTCGCGAAGCCAGTCATCAGCATCCAATGGCTGAACAGTGTTGCGGAACATAGTGGGGTTGAGGCGGGTGAAGTCGTGCAGAGTCACGGTGGAATGCTGATGGTGGTGCCCATTCTGATTCGGCTGGGGGAACTGAGCCATGATATTCTGCATGAACTGACGGTTCATCTCGAACTGCTGCATCATCGCGGCCATGTAATCCGGCGGCGGAGGTGGGTCGTTGGCAGCACGACCACGACCACGACCACCACGACCAGCCATCCTGCTAGAATTTAACAGGGGTATTTCAGCGATGAAAATTTAACGAGATACCGGAATCAAGCCTGAAGTAAAACGGCCACGAAAAGGAGGCGCAGATATATATAGGAGTAGTCATATAAGACATACACATTCACACACAGAGTCAATCGAAAATCGGGCAGCGTAATGTCGTAGAAATTAAGGAAAAAGGACTCACTAGGCGGCGCGCAGACTGCGGTTAGGATTACACGACGCGACAGAGATTCCACTATGTCAATCACGCCGCAAGAAAACTGTTGGCCACAGGAGTTAATGCCAGAGAACGCGCGGTCTGCCCAGAATGAGAATGGGATCCGCGGTCCCGGACCTGGGGTCTGACTCCTGTGACACGACTCAATCAATGGGGGGGAAGCACCAAAAACGCCGGGTGGAATCAAGAGAACGTGATCCTCATGTCAGATTTTTTAAAACTTACCAGCAAGGATAAGAGAGCAGATTCCCAGAGCATAGGTAAGGAGAAAAGGATCCTAATACCATAGATATCACACGTAGTGACATCGATGTGGGCCCGTAAGCCAAATGTTAAGTTAGCAAAATAGTTTTTCAAAGTCTAGACTCAACTTCGACCAGGTAGTGGTGGGGTGGCTTTCTACAGGCAGTTGGCTCTGATACCAACTTGTGACGCCCCTAAAATCAATCCGTGTACAGTAATCATACACGCAGGGTACACAGGTGAGATCAGGGTGCCACGGGGATAATATCACAGCACAACACTGAACACAAAAGGATAAACAAATATGTTACAATAGAGGGGGTCACGCGGACCCGAATACATAAGTCATACAAGCCATAATATCAGAGTACATACATAGTTAGTCAAGTTTTGCCTTAAGAAGGCTAGCACAAATCACATCAGAGGTACAGACCGAAAAGGCGAGGCCTCCTGCCTGGGATCCACCGAACTACTCATGGTCAACGGGGAAATCGACGTCGTAGTAGGCGCCTCCGGAGTACTCCTGCTCCTGGGCTCCAACGTCGGCTGCAGCGGCCGATCAGGAAAAACAGTAAAGGAAATAAAGCAGGTGAGTATCTAGTATACCCGCGAGTCTTACGTCCGCTACTAAGCATTATGCATTGTATCAACGGAAAGAAGAGGTTGTATATAGTGGACTGAAAGACAGAAATCCAGAGCGAGGGTAAGAAGCTAGGCCTAACGAAGACTAGCATGTTCCGACGATGTCTTGCAGCATGAGGTAAGAATCAGCCAACAGTTATATAAAGCATAAAGTAACAATGCAGCAGAAGTTGCTGCAGCATTGTATAATAATAAGTTGTAATGATTAACAATGCCTTCGAGTTCACCTCCTCGACATCCCCGCGAGGACGAGAACCCGGAACCATACAGTTTAATAATACTAGTTTCTAGTGGTAAGATCCAGCTTCAGCATAAAGCGTCCTGTTACCGTGGACACGGCTATTCGAATAGATTAATCTTCCCTCCAAGGGTGCACTTGTGTTACGCTACACGCACGGATCTCCAGGGTGGCGGGAACCTTGTTAGGGAACGCTCCACCGAGGGTATCCGACACTTCATAGCCCATCTTTCAAACTCAACAGAGAGGCCATCCGCCCGTCTAAATCCTAAGTACTCAGGGCCTTGGACCCCAACCCTGACGTACTCCTGCACGGTGCGTGGGTGGCCGGGAAGCCGTAACAAAAACAACACAGCTCGAGCAAAGAAGACAATGCACTTCCCGGCAATCAGCCCGCGGTACTGCTGACGTCTGAAGAGTCCTCGGACGACACTACGAAGCAGAGGAGCCCATAAACTCGTAATTCCCACGGGTAGGTAGTGCGTACATGGCATATAGCCAACTTAAGACATTCAATGAACCATTTAGTATTTTAATTAACCTGCGTGACAACCGTTATCGTTGCCTCGACTTAACCGACCCGCGGACAACGACAGCAGCTAGGACCACTAGTACATCGGTGCCTGTCCTGTCGTCCCACCAAGTCACTGCGGTTACCAACAAGGTGAACCGTCTCCTTACCTTGTCTCGCGTGTGCTCCTGGAGGAGCTCGACTTTCGTAGTTTGGTAACTCTCGCGGCCAACGATCAGGGGCCAAGCACACCGGTACACTGGTCGTACCCTCCCTGTCGTCCCGTCGCAATACCTCTCGCGGGCACCGTTGGGTCGCCCGACTTCTTACCTGAAGGACAACTGTTTTTCAAGACCCTATGGCGGTAAGACAAAGTCAGCCTAGAGTGGAGTACAAGGATTACTCCTTGATAGCTCACACTTGAGGTGACTAGGCATAACCCAGATAGGGGCCTGAGGCGGTGTCTGCATTGTACCATACCTGTGCAGTTATAATAATTTTACCCGCGTTCACTCCCCTGAGTGATCACGGCCCTCTATCTAATCCTAGCTAACAATGCGCAGGGCTCACTGCTGAATAATGCATAAGTAATAATAGGCAGCATAGGATTAAAGGAAGGTACATCAAGGGGCGAAAAAAACAGGCTATGCAATTGAATAGGATTGTAACGTAGCAGCAGCAGTAACAATGCCTAGTGCAAGAAATGTACGGAAAGATAGGCGATATCTGGGGAAGAGAATGGCTCTGCTTGCCTGGAAGCTCGACGGTAGTAGTAGGGTCGTCGACGAAGTAGTCGTACTCAGCAGCGGTGTAGTCAACGGCAGCAGCGGGGTCTACCGGAGATTAGGGTGGGGAAGAAACAGTAAATACACAGCAAGCATATACAAAAAGATGCATGACATGACAGATGAAGTGTTAACGGTATTCTAGCGCAGTGCAATGCACATTGCTCGGAACGGAAATTCATCTGAGGATGAACTACCGGCTCCGGATGATTACCGGACAGGGTGACCGGAGGGGCAGGATCAAGCCGGAGGTGTCGTGGGTACCGGAGAAACATAAGGGGGGTGTATCCGTGTTAGTTGAACTATTCTGAACAACTTTCGTGTTCAGAATGAATTCATCCGGATACTTTAACAGTACCGGACAAATCATCGGACAAACGGTCCGAAGGGGGATGGTTCGATGTTCGTTGTGTTAGAGGGGTGTGATAGACATACGGATAGCGTATTCGTATTCGTTATATTTTTCTGATCAATTTTCATGTGTAAAGTTTTTGAATCTGAGTTACGGTTTAAAAGATATTAAATTTCAAAGTTTTTAAATCATTTAAATGATTTTCTAGAATTATTTTATTAATAAAAATCCAACATTATCCAGAACATTATCCAAAACATTATCCAAAACAGTGTCTGATATGTGGGACCCACATGTCAGCCTCTGTTTAGTTATAAAACATTTTATTAAATCAGAAATAGCCTCTGGGCCCACATGTCAGTGACTAGTTTTTATAATTTTATTTATTTCTAAATGACTTACAGCTGGGGCCCAGTTGTCAGCGTCACAGAGGTAATTATCAAGTTTAATTTAATTAAACAGCCCAGGGGGGCCCACTGTCAGTGACTTATCCGAGGGGGATTAGTGCTAAGCACGTATCTGACCAAAGGGCCCCGCATGGCAGCGACTGGGAGGTCCGCCGGAGTCGCGTCGGCAACTGGACTCCGGCGAACTCGAGCTAGCGCTCGATTCCGACGGCCAAACTCGACGCCGTTTGTTGCTATGGGTTCGGGGAGACGCGTCGCTTCGGGCCACGGTGGGGGAGGAGGTCAAGGTGGACACAGTCGAGCACGTGGTCAGCAATGGAGGGAGGCCGAGCTCGGGCGTCCATGGCGTCTTGCGTTCCGAGACGAAATCGAGCGCGCCACGGGGTGGAATTGAACCTACGGAACACTACGAACGCGTGAGTGCCAAAATCGTGTGCTGGAACGCCTTGGAAGCACGGCTACGACGACGAACCACGGCGGCCGGAGCAGCTAAAAGGGGGGTTTCGTCTACGACGCTATCGGGACTCAACGGGCGTTTGGGGGTGGTGAGGGTGCTCACCACGAACGCGTCGGGGTTGGCAGCGGGCTCGGGGAGGGCTTGGAGCTGCCGGAATCGGTCGCCGATCTCGGCTGCTGGAGCTTGAAGACGACGAAGAGTCCGAGTGCTGTGGTGGCTCCCGGCAGCAACGGGCTACACTGGAAGACGGGGTCGACGGCGGCGAGTGTGATGGACACGATGGCTTGGGCTAGTTCGTCGTGTGGCCGCGGGTGGCCACGACAGTGAACGGCGGCGGCTCGAGAGGATTTTCCCCGAGGCGTGTGAGGCGAGGAGGAGGGGAATGGGGATGCGGGGTTGTCCAGGGGGTCGACCGGGGTGGCCTTATCGCGTCGACGCCGGGAGGGAGCAGGTGGAGGCGGGGCCGGCCTGGCAGCGGCGTGCCCGCGCTCTGCCGCCATACGGGAGCAGGTGAGAGTGGGTGGAGGAAGAAGACACGGCGCGGGGTGGGCTGGGCCAAGTGGGCCGTCGCCCTGGGCGTCAGTTAGTGGTTTTCCAATTTCCTTGCCTTTTTCTTTTTCTGTTACTACTAGGAACAATTAATTTAATTGCTAAAACATTTTTATAAAAGGTGCCAGGGGTTTCTAAATTAGGTTTATGTCACATGTAGGTGACACAAAAGGTTTGGTGCATTTTAAAACTCAGTGGGTATTTCTTTTAAATATTTTATGATTAAAAAGGGCCTTACCAGCTACTGTTGTAATTGTTTGAGATTTTTCATAACTTCAAAATTTACCAAAGTTGGTCCAACATGATTATAATGATTTTAGGAAATTTACAAAAATGGTTTCAGGATTTATGGAATAACTTTATCTGAACACTTTTGTTTTAAATTTTTATCAAAGCAGTTCCAACTAGGGTATAGTTTCTTGATGAGGAAGATGCACTGGGATTTGGGTTTTTGATTTCCAACCAGCATTGTTTGAAAAGAGCAGAAGCAAAGTTTGATTAAGGACAGGGGATAACAGTGATTAACAAACAGTGATGGTCAACAGTGATGAGGATTACTGTTACAGAAACTGAGGGTGTTACAGGCCATGGCGGGTTGGGCTTGGGTGTGCATTCGCCCAGGGCGGGATTTGGGGGGGGGGGGGTTCCCCTTTTTTTATATATTTAATTTGTCTACAAACTAGTTTTTATTAATTGTGTCACATGAACTAATTTTCTTGTTATAATAATTTAGGGTACCAATAAAAGTCTTGGGCCCAAATAAATTCACTTAAGTATTATATAAAATTTAAAGGATTAATTTAGGGATCCCCAAGGTACTGTTTGGATTTATTTAATTAGCTTACATATTTTTAATATTATTAGTTGCAATCATACCATGACCTAAATATCATTAGAAAGTTTTATTATAGCCTACAAAAATTTTGTGCAACTTTATTTGTGTCTTGTGTGATTAAATTCATTTTAGTATAAAACAAAAGGTAAAGGATTAACTTTATTTGTGTCTTGTTTTGAATTCTGTAAATTATTTAACACCTTAATAAATACTATATTAACAAGGCCTACTAAGTAGTTGACATTTAATAAAAGTGGTTGCATCTTTTATGGTTCAACTATAATTTTCAGTTTCATTTTAAATTCCATGGAATTTAATAATCCAACATTATTGAATTCATATTTATTATTGCAATGGGATTATCCCAAGGACTAAGAGTTTACTTGGTTTAGTTATTTGCTAGATGATTAATATTCTATCACAATTCTTGGAGCCAATTTTTAATCCATCCCTATTTGAAAATTTTATTAGGGGGGAACTGGAATGAGCTATGATCAAAGGTGATCATGGCTTGATTAGAAACAGTGATGACCATGAACACGGGAATCACTGTAGTGATTACTGTACTGGATCTGGGGGTGTTACAAATCTCCCCCACTACAAAGAATTCTCGTTCCGAGAATTAAAAGTAATGTAAGGGGTAGAGTTTCGGTTTCGCCTTCTAAAAAATCTTTTGTTTCTTGTTTTCCTACTCGAAGAAATTAATCCTTCACGTTGAGGCCTTCACTGCACTGTATCGGTGCATCTCAATGGGTTTTCATCCTTTCCTTCGGGGCTTCATCGCACTCATGAACAGGTTAAGAGGTAAAGCTTAACGGGGTGTCGGATCGACACAAGGTCAATCAAAAGGGGTTGCTCAAGGGTACGGGGTACAAAGTCCTTCCGAGTTAAGATCAGGGAAGTACACCACGAGAATTTTAAGAGGATAGGCACGTATTCATTGCCGATGACGGATGATGGGGAAAGGGGCCCCGATCATCAAACACAAGCATTGAGTCTGACATCGGACGGAATATCACAAGGTCCATGACAAGAGTCAGGTTTCGATCTTGTGGAACTGTGGGTTATGGGCCCAAATAGAACCAGGGTGGTGGCATTCAATGCGGTCACGACGCAGGGTTTGTTAGGGAATAGCTTGTCAATGATGTCGACAATAACGTTGATACCAAGGGCAACGGAAGAAGAGAACCATTATTTCTGCTCGTTAATACGAGGCAGACCAATCGGCAAAGTTCTCGTACATATGTGGTTATTCAAATGTTATCATCAATGATAACGGCTGGTACGGACAACGTAGTACACCAAAGTGTTTACATCAGCAGGGAATTATCGCTGCTCGGATAATTTATATCACAAGAAAGGTTAAACAGACCAATGGAAGGGGAAATGTGATTGTCTGATCAAACAGACCAATGGAAGGGAAAAGTGATGATACACAAGTATCAGGTGTATGGCTTTCCCAAGGGAAAACAGAGCACGATATACACGACCAAGTTGTATTAGCAGGGAGTCAAGGGAGGTTGTCGATGATAACACAAATCATCAAGGGCAAGGATGGTATTTGACACGATGAATCCAATTGACACATGGAAGAAGTCATGTAAGATTAGTCAGACAATAATCCACCAAAGGTCGGGTGGTTCGCAAAGAATGTGATGTGAGTATCGGCACTCAACCAGAAAAAGAAAGAATGCAAAGGCATCGGGTGATAGAAGCATCAGAACAATTCGATGCTTACGTACAAAGGAATGATGATTTCCAGACCGGGAGGTGGCTGTAATTATCCACACAGACTTTGTCGGTGGCAGAGAATTGCAAAGGCGATGAACACGTAGGTTCTCGGAATTTATCAGAATGTAATCTGCGAAATCTTCAGGTGAAGCAAGCGATCATCTTGGGTGAAGGGATCTCCGGAAGGACAGAGGTGCGAGAACCTAAAGTCAGAGTTAGTAAAACCTTTAACCCGAAAGAGAAGAGAGATCAGAGTCCCAGAGTAAAGGTAAGAAGAAAAAGATCCTAATACCTCAGATATCACACGGGGTGATAACAATGTGGGCCCGTAAGCCAAACATTAAGTTAGCAAAAATAGTTTTTGCAAATACTAGAATCAACTTCGACCAAGGAGTGGGTAGGGGGTTTCCTACAGGCAGTCGGCTCTGATACCAACTTGTGATGCCCGGAAAATCAAGTCGTGTACAGTAATCATACACGCAAGGTACACGATCGAGATCAGGGACTCACGGTGAGATATCACAACACAACTCTACAAATAAAATAATACAAGCTGTTTAATACAAGCAAGGGGCCACGAGGGCTCGAATACAACAGATCGAAAGCACAAAGTTAGCGGAAGCAAAAGTATCTGAGTACAGACACAAGGATACAAGGTTGCCTTAAGAAGGCTAGCACAAAAACAACAACGATCGAAAAGGCGAGGCCTCGTGCCTGGGAACCTCCAAATTACTCCTGGTCAAAGGGGAACTCGACGTTGTAGAAGGCATCGGGGATCTTCATGTTGCGGTGGTCGACATCGGGGAATCTCCTGGTCCTAGACTCCAAGGCTCCAACGTCGACCACAGCGGCCGATCAGGCAAAACAAAAGGGGGAAATTAAAGCAGGTGAGTATCTAGCATACCCGCGAGTCTTACGTCCGCTACTAAGCATTTATGCCTTTGTATCAAATAGAAAGGGGAGGCTGTATATAGTGGACTGCAAGGTAGAAATCAGAACAAGGATAAGAAGCTAGGCCTATCGAAGACTAGCATCTTCCGACGAGTCTTGCAGCATGAGAAGAGAATAGCCAACAGTTTATATAAAGCATAAAGTAACAATGCAACAGAAGTTGCTGCAGCATTGTATAGTATAAGTTGTAATGATTAATAATAATAGTGCCTTCGAGTTCCCTTCCTCGACTCCCTGCGAGGAAGAAGACCCGGAACCATAAAATTTAATAGTAGTAGTTTGTAGTGGTAAGATCCAGCTTCAGCATAAAGCGTCCTGTTACCGTGGACACGGCTATTAGAATAGATTAAACTCCCTGCAGGGGTGCACTACTGTTCAGCCTGCACGCTCGGATCTCCAGGATGGCGGGCACCTTGTTAGGGAACGCTCCACCAAAGCTATCCGACACGTCGCAGCCCATCCTAGGCTCAACAGAGAGACCATCCGCCGGACTATATCCTATGCGCCATGGGGTCTAGGTCCCTCACCCTTGCACGCTCCTGCACGGTGCGAGGCTGGACGGTGAAGCAAAAGCAAATCCAAATACACCGCTCGAGCGAAGAAGACACACCGCTTCCCGGCAATCAGACCGCGATACTGCTGACGTCTGAAGAGCTTTCAGACAAACTACGACGCAGGGGAGCCCATAACTCCTTATCCCACGTGAAGGTAGTGCGTACAGACCAACAGGCCTCTCAAGTCATCCGCCGAACCATTTAGCATTTTATTATTATCTGTCGGGACAGCCGTTATCGTTGCCCCTATCCGGGTGAGTCGGGGACAACGACAACAGTCAGGTCCACCAGTAACATCGGTGCCTGCCCTGACGTCCCACCAACTCGTGCGGTTATCAACATGGTGAACCGTCTCCTTACCTTGTCTCGCGTTTTCTCTTTGAAGAGCTCGACTTTCGTACAACAGGATACCTCTCGGCCACGAACAGTACCAGGCCCGCTGCACTCCGGTGGAATACACCTGACCTCCGTTGGGTCACCCAACTCCTTACCTGTAAGGACACCAGTTGATTCGAGAGCCTACCATCAAGTGAAACCAGGAGAAATCAACCTCGATGGTACACTTGAAGAGGTTCGATAGAGACATCAATGGAATGAACTAAAGAGGTAAACCTCGTATCATCCCGGTGATGCTACGCTACTGAGCCGACGAGAGTGAAATACGAGTCCGTCCACTCGTAAGTCAAACTCGAAGCGACTCGGCAGAGTCTCACCGTTGTAGGTTCCCTAGGGCGTCTGCATTGATCCGTACCTGTTGCCTTTATAATAATTGGTAATCCGCGTTCAGTCACCCGAGTGATCACGGCCCGCTATTCTAAACCTAGCTAACAATGCGCAGGGTTTACTGCTGAATATTATATATATATATTTATAAGGCAACATAGGACAAAGGAAGGTACATAAAGGGGCGACAATGACAGGTTATGCAATTGAATAGGATTGTAACGTAGAAGCAGCAGTAACAATGCCTAGTGCAAGAAAGTACGGAAAAGATAGGCGATATCTGGGGAAGGAAAATGGCTCTACTTGCCAGGAAGCTCGATGGTAGAGGTACGGTCGTCGACGAAGTTGTCGTACTCAGCGGCGGTGTAGTCGGTGGCAGCAGCGGGATCTACCGGAGAATAAAGGGGGGGAAACAAAAAATACACAACAATAATAGAAATACAAATATATGACATAGAAGATACAAAGCAACGGGGCTCTAACGCAGTGTTAGGTGATTTGCTCGGAGAGGGAATTTATCCGGTGATGATTCGTCAGTACAGGGTGATTACCGAACAGGGTGTCCGGAGGGGGAAGGGATCATGCCGGAGGTGTCGTGGACATCCGACAACGTATGGGTGGGGTAGCCGGGTTAGTTGAACTATTTTGAACAACTTTCGTGTTCAGAATAAATTCATCCGGATACTTCGACAGTACCGGACAAATCATCGAACAGACGGTCCGGAGGGGGACGGTTCGATGTTCGGTGTGTTAGAGGGGTGTGATGGTTATACGGATAGCGTAACGCTATTCTTATTCGTTGTATTTTTCTGATCAATTTTCATATATAAAATATTTTCATTGGAGTTACGGTTTAAAAGATATTGAATTTTGAAGTTTAAATCATTTAAATCAATTTACACAATTTCTTTTATTAATAAATTGAACATTATCCTGAATAGTACTGACATGTGGGGCCACCCTTTCATAGGCTGAGGACTTTGACAGGTCAAACTTACCAGGGGCCCCACATGTCACACTCAGTGACAATAATAATAAACTTATTTAATTTAATAGCACATGGGTCCCATCTGTCATTGACTCCAGTGTTAAATATTATTAAAATTAATCTAGTGATTAATTAAATGGCCTGGCTCCACATGTCAGTCTCACAGGGATAGAAATCTCCAGAAGTTTTCCCTCTAATCTTAAATATCTGGCCTTGGGCCCACTGGTCATACACAGGGGGGTAATTTCCCCACATTGATTTAATTAGCTAGGTAATCAAATGGGGGGCACTGTTGGTGGGGGGTTATGGGAATTAGTGGCCATGCTTGACCACGTCGGGCCGACTACGCCGGCGAGGCACAGCCGCCAGCTCCGGTGACCATTGGTCGACCGCGAGGAGCATCGGACTGCGGGCAGCAGCGCGCGTCGACGAGCGCGGGCAACGGAAGCAAGGGGGTGTCCAGGGCGACGGCGAGGAGCCCAACCGCGATGACCGGAGCGTGGCGCGACGGCGGCCGGAGGTGGGTGCTGCCAGGCGGGAAAGTGTGGCGCGGCGTCGGAGGCCACCGTAGAGAGGGCGGCCTCGCATGGGGGTGTGCACAGGAGGAGCGAGCGCACACGGGTGTGGCCTAGCCCGTGGCGAGGGCATGAGCCCGGGGCATCCATGGTATGCTCGAGCCGCGGCTATGGCGGCCGGAGTAGGGCTCCACGGCTATAGCGGGAGCAGCAGGGGGAGGGCGATGCGAGGGGGGTGCTCACAGTGGAGGCCGAGTAGGGGCGGGTAGCAGTGGGCTCGGGGTCGGAGCAATGGTGGTGGCGGCTATGACCTCGATGTCAGTGGGGAGGGGCGGCGCGATTCATCGGGTGGGAGGCGGCTCGCAGCGCGGTTGGCGGGGAGGACGACGGGGAGCCAGGGCGGCGGCCGGAGCCGTGGGCGCGGCGACGCCGGGGCTGAGGAGGAGCGCCACCGCAAGGGGAGGGCGCGGTGGGGGTGCGGCGGTCGGGAGAGCTCGGGCTCGTCGGAGTTGCAGGGGCCGGCGTGAGGAGACCCTGGGGCGGGCTAGTCGGCGGTGGGCTGGCCGGCGGCCGCCGGAGGGAGGGGGTCGCTGGTTCTCTCGATCCAGATCGAGATGGGAAGGAGGGGGGATCGGGGTGGGACGGTGAGGGAGAGAGATAGATCGAGGGGGGCTCGGGTTGTGCCTCCTGCCTAGTAGGCCGACGGGGAGAGGCTGGTTGGGTCATGGAGGGTTGGGCCTAGGTGTGCATTCTCCCAGGGCGAGATTTGGGGGGGGGTTCCCCTTTTTTATTTTGTTTTGTTTTATATTTAATCTGTCTACAAACTAGTTTTTATTAAATGTGTCACATGAACTAATTTTCTTGTTATAATAATTTAGGGTACCAATAAAAGTCTTGGGCCCAAATAAATTCACTTAAATATTATATAAAATTTAAAGGATTAATTTAGGGCTCCCGAAGGCACTGTTTGGATTTATTTAATTAGCTTACACATATTAATATTATTAGTTGCAATCATACCATGACCTAAATATCATTAGCAAGTTTTATTATAGCCTACAAAAATATTGTGCAACTTTATTTGTTTCTTGTGTGATTAAATTCATTTTATTATAAAAGAAAAGCTAAAGGATTAACTAGGTCTTTTTTGTTATTGTTTTGAATTCTGTAAATTATTTAACACCTTGATAAATAATGAATACTATATTAACAAGGCCTACTAAGTAGTTGGCATTTAATAAAAGTGGTTGCATCTTTTATGGTTCAACTATAATTTTCAGTTTCATTTTAAATTCCATGCCAATTTAATAATCCAACATTATTGAATTCATATTTATTATTGCAATGGGATTATCCCAAGGACTAAGAGTTTACTTGGTTTAGTTATTTGCAAGATGATTAATATTCTACCACAATTCTTGGAGCCAATTTTTAATCCACCCCTATTTGAAAATTTTATTAGGGGGGGATTGGAATGAGCTATGATCAAAGGGGATCATGGCTTGATTAGCAACAGTGATGACCATGAACACAGGAATCACTGTAGTGATTACTGTACTGGATCTGGGGATGTTACAAAACCCTGATTCCGGACCACTTTTCTCCAGAAGCAATTCCGATCTCTGCCGCCATCGCCATCAAGTTTCGGGGGGACAGAATTCCTATGCCGGCACCCTGCCGGGACGGGGAAGTGCCCCCGGATTCATCTCCATCGACGTTGCTTCCTCCATCCATGAAGCGGGAGTAGTTCTCCCTCGGGGCTGAGGTTTCTACCAGTAGCTATGTGTTCTTCTCTCTCTCCCATGATGTGATCTTCGTTGTGATCATAGGCTATGTTAATCTAGGGTGATACCATGATATTTCCCCTTCCTCTATGTATTGGATTGATGTACTCAATTGATCTTATCTAGTATAATCCCCGAGACCAAGGTGACAACGGTCTATTGGACATGGGTTAGAAGAATATTAGCATGAGTGATTTCCTCTTTAGTGTGTTGATTGAAGATTGAGAGTCTCTTGGTGCTTGTCTTTGACTATCCTTGAGATATGTTGTGGTGATTGTGGTACTCTCTTTGGATGGCCGCGGTGACATTGGGAAATCCATAGATTGAGAACTACGAACTTTGAGGTGTGCTTTTGTAGCCCTACATAATTCTCATCCTCTCTTGACCACAAAGGAATGACCTCCGAGTGCGTCTCCATTTCATGTTTTATGGGAAATATCATGTGATTAGACTATGTTAATGTTGTTGAGAGTTGCCACTAGTGAAAGTATGAAGCCTAGGCCTTGTTTCCACCATTGTTACACCGTTTGTGCTCACTTTTGTCACATGTTTGCTTGCTGCACTTTTTATTTCAGATTTATATTACCTTGCTTTGCCACACCTATCACCTATATTTCACCATCTCTTCGACGAACTAGTGCACCTATACAACTCCTAGTTGTATTAGGTGTGTTGGGGACACAAGAGACTTCTTGTATCTTAATTGCAGGGTTGCTTGAGAGAGACCATCTTCGACCTCTACTTCCCTGAGTTCGATAAACCTTAGGTCATCCACTTGAGGGAAATTGCTGCTGTCCTACAAACCTCTGCGCTTGGAGGCCCAACCTAGTCTACAAGAATAGAAGCGTCCGTAGACATCAGTAAACAGTGATGAGAATATGGACCGGGGTCTCGTGATGTTCACTATTGATGTCTCTCTCCCAAAAGACAATAAGAATGCTATGCGAGGTAAACAAATTACCACTGGGCAATTGACAGGAGTATAAACGCACCGCTATGTGATGAGAATATGGACAGCATGTCACAACTTTTGCTTCCCTTATCATATGAGGCTATAATTTGGCACAAAGCTTGAAAATAAAGATACAATGATGTTGATACAGTACTAAAAATCATCAAGAACACTAAAAACAAAAGTAAAAACATCTTGGGTTGCCTCCCAACAAGCGCTTTCTTTTATGCCTTTAAGCTAGGCATAAAGAAAAAGAAGAGTCAAGTTTTATCAAGAGAGAGAGAATAGTTAGCCCGTGTACCCGGCTCAAAAGGTAACTTGATTTTCTTTCTAGGGAAGTGTTCCATCCCCTTTTTGAGAGGGAATTTAAATTTTATATTCCCCTCTTTCATGTCAATAACATCACCAACGGTGCGAAGAAAAGGACATCCCAAATTAATTGGACATAAAGGTTCGCACTCTATATCCATAATAATAAAATCAACGGGAACATAATTGTTATTGACAATGATATGAACATCGTCGATCTTCCCCAAAGGTTTCTTTACGGAAGAATCAATGAGAGGAACAACAACAGAACAAGAATCAAAAGGTTTCAATTCAAACATGTCATACATTCTTTTGGGCATGATGGAGGTACTAGCTCCAACGTCACATAAAGCATAGCAAGAGAAGTTATTTAATTTAATTTTTATCATAGGGTCCCAACCATCATCTAGCTTCCTACGTATGAGGCTTATATTCCAAGCTTATCCTCCCTAGCTTTAATGAGATCATTTGTGATGTGCTCCGTGAAGGAAAGATTAAGTGTGCTAGTGTGGGGGTCTTTAGACATTTTGTGTAGCAAGATAATAACTTCCGAGAGGGTGCAACCATCAAAATCAATATCACTACTATCAAAGGTGGTAGTAGTGTCATCTAGGCTCACTTGTTTGAAACCCTCTTTGTTCATAGGAGTTTCTTCTTCTACGGTTGAGGTATTAGCATCACCATTAATAGGTCCAACGTGACTAGGAGTGCATTGGGTGCTAATAGTTTGAGTGTCCTCAACAATTTGGATAGTAGCAACTATGTGGTGTGTAGGAAGGCTCTTAATTCTATCCTCTTCATCTTTTTCTCTAGCCCATCTCTCTTAAGGTTTAGCCATCATCCTAATATTTTCATTGATTTGTAATTGGATAGCATTAATAGGAGTGGCCTTCCTCTCCTCAAGGGGAGAGGTTTTAATTTTTAGCATCTCAACATCAAGGGCGAAGCTATCTACCTTCAAAGAGAGATTATCTAACTTAGCTAATTTCTCTTCTACACTCTTGTTGAAGGCTTTTTGGGTAGTGATAAAGTCTCTAAGCATGTTTTCTAGTTCAGAAGTAGGGTTCGTGTTGCTAGGATAAGTGTTGGTGTTCCCATAGTTAGATGGAAACGGTCTAGGATTACTAGCAAAGTTGCCCCTATAAGCATTGTTGTCAAAGCTGTTTATAGCAATAAAGTTCACATCTACTTGTTCCTGAGCAACCAAAGAATTTAAAGGAACATCATGAGGATAAATAGAGGGTTGCTTGGTAAGTAGAGACATAATCAGGTCTACTTTTTCATTTAGGGAGGTAATCTCCTCTACAGAGTTTATCTTCCTACCTGTTGGAGCGCGTTCGGTGCGCCATTGGGAATAGTTGGTCATCATCTCATCGAGAAGTTTTGTGGCAGCACCAAGTGTAGTTGACATAAAGGTTCCTCCCGCGGCCGCATCTAACAGGTTCCGCGAGGTAAAGTTCAAGCATGCATAAAAATTTGGATAACCATCCAAGTAGTCAAACCATGTGTAGGGCATTTCTTAACAAAATATTTCATACGTTCCCAAGCTTGGGGAACGTGTTCATTATCCAATTGCTTAAAATTCATAATGTTACTTCTCATTTGGATAATTTTAGCAGGTGGGCAATACTTCCCAATACAAGCATCTTTGCACTTATCCCAACAATCTATGCTATTCCTAGGCAAAGATTGAAACTAGAGTTTAGCTTCTCCCCTTAAAGAGAAAGGAAAAATCTTGAGCTTAACAACATCACCTCCTACTTCTTTATAATTTTTCATATCACATAATTCAACAAAATTGTTCAAGTGCAAAGCAACATCATCTCCAGACCCAGATAATTGATATCTGATAACAAGGTTTAGCAAAGCAGGTTTAGTTTCATAAGAGGTAGCTGAAGTGGCAGGTGTAGTGATGGTACGAATTAACGCCCCCTCCTTGGTTACCCAAAATGGAAGGTTGAGATGTAGATAGCGGCAATTTCCCTTAGCGAAGATGCTAAGGTTGAATGTCGAACCAATAGGACTCCAGCAGATACAAGAAGGTGGTGAAGTGAACAATGGCGCCGTTCGGAACCTAAGGTTGCTTACTTCACCTGGAACTGCACACATAGCAAATAACTTTGCTTCCCAACGACTACAGCGGAGTTGTCAATTCCTCCGGCCTTGTTGTTTACAAAGGATAAAACGCACGCGATAATAATGATAGTGATAGCAACAGAAAAGGAAATAAAGCAGTAAATTGATAGTGTAAATAGTATTGGAAATATGGACCGGGGTCCTATGATGTTCACTAGTGATGTCTCTCTCCCAAAAGACGATAAAATAGCCATGCGAGGTATTACAGCTGGGCAACTGACAGGATTATGTGCGCAAACTAATGATAATTATGATATAAAGAAAGGAAGAGGCTCAAAAGCATGGGCGGTACGCCAAGACAAGTAGACCGAAATCCATCTGCATCTACCTACTAATCATCCACCTTGAGATATCTATCTAGAACATCTCGCTGGTATTAAGTTGCGAATCCCACCCAAAGTGTAAACTCAAAGAAACGGACAACTTCATTAAAGAACTTTGCGTAAAGTAAACAATCCTTGCACCCGCAAGTACAAGCACCATTGTTTTCCCCCTTGTGGCAACAGCACATCCCCTAGACTCATGTTTCTGTCACTCAAGCTAGTCATTGGGGGGCATGAACCCACAATCATGCATAACGCTCCCTCTTGGAGTCACTACATACTACTTGGCCAAAGAAATAAACAACAACGGAGAACATGAAAGAAATACTCAAGAACATAAATATAAAAGAGGAGAATCAAATATATTACTCAAACACAATCTGAACATAATCTCATAATCCATCGGATCCCAGCAAACTCAGCATAGCAATAGCAGAAATATTACATATGTGCCTCGATCATGTAGGGAATCTCACGAGGTCTAATCCATGAAGAACAAAGATGGGAGGAGAACATCACATAGCTACTGATCATAGACCCATGGTCCAAGGTGGAATACTCACGGTTCATCCGGGAAGCATCCATGGTGGTGGAGAAGCTCCCGGAGGTGGTTCCTCCCTCCGGCAGGGTGCCGAGAAGAGGTCTTCTGGTGCTCCCGATCTTGGAAGCGCGGCGGCAGCGGAACAGAGGAGAGATCGCGAAAAAGGGTTCCTGTCACGGGGGTATCTCGTCACGAGGAATAAATAGGCGAAGGGTGGAAGCCAGGGGTCCAGGCGGCCCCCTGGCGCGGCCCCACCCTAGGGAGCGTCGGGAGGGCGTCTGGGGCCCTGGTGGGTCCCCTCTGGACCCCCCTCGGTGATTCCCGAAGCTTCTTCTACGCTGATTTTTTATTGGATTTTTCCCGAATTTTTGGAGCACTTTTTATATGGGGGAAACCTGAAATAGAAAAACAGAAGAAAAAAGGAACTGACACTGGGTGCACTGAGTTAATAGGTTAGTCCAAATATGATCAAAAGTGTATGGAAGTTCATCAATATCAAAGCAATATCACACAAAAGAGGCATGGAGCAAGCAGAAATTATAGATACATTTTGGATGTATCAACATCCCCAAGCTTAATTCCTGCTCGTCCTCGAGTAGCTAAATGATAAAAGCATAATTTCTGTGGTGACATACTAGCAACCATAAAAGAACTTTTAAGTAAAGAAATCAAGGCATGTAATTCAATTCAAGTCATAACAGGCAAGAGTCTATATTTAGTATTGAAACAAGCAACATAAGAACATAAAGGTGCAAGAGCTCTCGCTGTTCGTGACTCGAATGTCTCCAAATGGTGTTTGCGTGCAAGAAAGGGGATAGGGATATACGAGACAAAAGTATTTTTGTGTTGAGAACTCAATCTACTAAAGTTTCACACTTGGTCTTCTTTGGAATCTTATCTAGACTCATCCCTAGACCACTAGCCAAGTACAAGTCAAAATGATCCACTCCTTTTCGATATTTTGAGCACTCATGCAATGGATGAGTGTAAGAAAGAAAGTTGACACTTAGGATGGCAAAGAGAGAATATGGTGGAGGAGGAAGACAAAAAGGTGTGAAAGGCTCACATCAATGAGGACAATCATAGGCGAGAGAAAGCCAAATGATAGATATGATGTGAGGAGTAGGGATTGCCATGCATTAGATGCACATATGATCTAAGGTAAGCTCTCCAATGGAACTAGTGGGGGTGCATCCAAATTGCTTGCTCAAGAAGACCTAGAGCTCATTTGAGGAGGCTCATCATTGTAATATACAAGCCAAGTTCTATAGTGTGAAGGTCCCCACGTAGCTATATGCATAAATGATAATCTCTATGGAGTACAAGATATAAGAGGGAGTACGATTGTGGATCTCTCAAAAGGAATAGTAGTGTGCCCCCTTCTCTCTTTTTATTTATTTTTCTTTTTTTTTCTATTTTTTGTATTTTTTGGTGGCCTCAATGGCTCTTCCTATTTCTCTCATTTGTCCTCTTTGGGATCTTTTAATTTTGTCCTCTTTGGGATCTTTTAATTTGTCCACTTTGGAATCTTTTCCTCACTTTAGGGGAAACACTCTATATATTACAAAAAGTATAGAAGATCTTTCACACTTTACAAAGTACTCAAATCATAAAGAAGATGTAACTATCATGATGTATGCAAATGTATGCCTCTGCCAGTGTAGGAGGATATGCAATGATACTAGCGCGTCATGTAGCAATGATTAGGGCAAGGCCCAACTAGCATGCGGCTCATCGATCAAGCAAGTAGCATGTATGACATGAAGATCAAGTCATAAGAAGTTGGCTGTTGCATGGCAATATATCTCGGAAAGGCTATGGAAATGCCTTGGTAGGTAGGTATGATGGCTGTTTTGAGGAAGGATATAAGGGGGTTTATGATGACAAAGCGTATCATGCCAAGGGTTTGGATGTACCGGCGAAGGTGGACGCTAACTCTCGGGGTGAGAAGAAATCAATGCACGACACAGGAGAGGCTAGAAAAATATGGGCAGGTGGATGTGTCAACTTTCGAATACTCACATTAGTCCGAAGAACTCATGCACTTATTATCGGTAAGTCTCATCTAATAAGGAGGTTTCACAAAGAGACAAGTACCCCGAGGAGGAGTGTATGGGGGTTTGGTTATCCTTGCGCATCCTCGACTCATGGTACATGAGTGTACTCTAATATTCGACCCCTCAGAAGAGTAGTGATCCATCTAGTAGCTAATGTTCTCAACTAATTTGTATGTTTTGAAAATAAACACGGATTGCCCAAAATACGACATCTATCACTAATTGGCTAAAGCTCTTGACACCAAAAGTCCAAACATTACTCAAAACAATACCTCAAAACTATTGCAAGTTACTAGTACAAAAGAATAGCAAGCTCAATTACCAACTTCAAGTCAAGACACAAAACTCAGTGCAACAGGCAAACTCTCTAAACAAGATAAACATGAAGACTCAAGAGAGTTCCAGCAACAAACTAAACAAAATCTCTTTGAAAAGATAAGCATGAAAACTAAGAGCTTAACATGACAGTAGCTATGAAAAAGATAAAGAACACACACAACAAAGATAAGCATGAAAAATCCTATGTTGTGTTCTAGATTTTGGAAATGGAGCGTGTTTCTATCCCACACAAGGTAAGCTAGGTTCTAACTTGTTATGAATAGCAAGCAAAGCTAAAGAAAACTAAAAATAAAACCTAAGAGCGAGACGCTCCAAGCATAGCACATAATGCATGAAGTGATAAAAATATAGTGAAATGAGAGACGAAATGATAATTGTTGATGGAGAAGGGGATGCACGGGGGCATCCCCAAGCTTGAGCGCTTGACACTCCTGAATCTTCTTTCATCATGTTCCCTCACACACTTGAAAACTCCCTTCATACATAACTCATCATAATCTGATTAGCGAGGTTAGTACCCATAATAAAATAATTTTTCCTCTGCTGGAAATAAAGATATTCTTGAAGAGCTACTGTTTCTCAAGAATGCCAAAAAAAATTTGCAAAGAAAAAGCAAGCTTAAGGTTTGCAAAAAGAAGAAAAGGAAAAACAGGACAGAATCTATGAAAAACAGACCAGCAAGTAGTAAAGAATTTTTTAGGGATACTTCTGCAACTCAAATCAAAAAACTCAGTACATACAAAAGTTCTGTAATTGTATAGAGCACGCAGCATAAAAAATTCAGCTAGAAAATATGAACTGTGATTTTTCCATAATTTTCTAGTCACGAGGACAGAATCTGTTTTCTGGACAGCATGTCACAACTTTCACTTCCCTTGTCATATGAGGCTATAAATGGCACAAAGCTTGAAAAGTAAAGATACAATGATGTTGCTACAGTAGTAACAATCATCAAGACCACTAAAAATAGGAGACAAACAAAAGGGAAAATCCTAAATTCGTTGTGGGCTGCCTTCCAAAAGCGCTTCTTTAAAGCCATTAGCTAGGCTTAATGCAAATAGATCAAGTTGTATCAATTGAATCATTATCAAGATCATCAAAAAGCTCTTCCATAATAAAACCACTCTTAAGAGGTCTTTCAAATAAAGGCCTAGTAAATATACTTCTAGGAAATAAATGCAACAGGCGGAAAATCAATTGGAGTCTCATTTATTCTATTAAAGAGTGGTATTTGTTCCAAAGTCTTCACAGTTTCAACCCCTTTGGCAATAGATAGATTATTTTTGAAACGAGGAGCCTTTGGAACGTCAACGAACCTAGGTTTCTTCTTTGCCGGAGTTTCCTCCTTTCTAGTTTTGATTGAGGAAAAATTAGTTCCTAGAGTGTCAATGATTTCCTCAATTTTATCAATCCTAGAAAGGTCCAAGTCATGGGATTTGATTATCTCCAAGGTTTTCAAAATTTTATGCATGGAGCTATCTAGTATATTCAAATTCCCTGGAACCTTACGATCCAACTCACTTATCTTATTAATGATTGGCATCTCAAGCTCTATCTTTTCAAGTTTTTTCATAATATGAGCTAGGGAAATGTCCTCTTGAATGTTAGCAACATGGAGATTTCCAACAAGATTTTCCATAACACTAAGAGCTTCCCAAACTGGGGCTTCTATGAAAGTCCCATTGATAGCAGTATCTAGAATAAACCTATTCCAAGAAGTAATTCCAACATAAAAGTTTCTAAGCGGGATAGTAGTGGATTGCTTCTTGGTGGCTATTTTTTGAGAATCATTAATTCTATACCAAGAATCTTTCAGACTTTCACCACCTCTTTGTTTAAAGGTGAGCACTTCTGCTTCACCGAAGGCAAAAGGACCAGACATAATGACAACTACTAGCAAGGTGACTATTTTTTTGATTTTTGATAAAAGACACTAAAGCAAAAACTGAAAAGTAAACTAACTAAAAAGCAAAGATAAAAGATAATTGTGCAACTCCCCTATCTTGAAGAGTGGAGTCCCCGGCAACGGCGCCAGAGATTGCTTTTGATGGTACGAATTAACGCCCCCTCGTTGGTTACCCAAAGTGGAAGGTTGAGATGTAGATAGCGGCAATTTCCCTTAGCAAAGATGCTAAGGTTGAATGTCGAACCAATAGGACTCCAGCAGATACAAGAAGGTGGTGAAGTGAACAATGGTGTCGTTCACAACCTAAGGTTGCTTACTTCACCTGGACCTGCACACACAGAAAATAACTTTGCTTCCCAACGAGTACAGAGGAGTTGTCAATTCCTCTGGCCTTGTTGTTTACAAAGGATAAAACGCACGGGATAATAATCATAGTGATAGCAACGGAAAAGGAAAAAAAGCAGTAAATTGATAGTGTAAACAGTATTGGAAATATGGACCGGGGTCCTATGATGTTCACTAGTGATGTCTCTCTCCCAAAAGACGATAAAATAGCCATGCGAGGTATTACAGCTGGGCAACTGACAGGATTATGTGCGCAAACCAATGCTAATTATGCTATAAAGAAAGGAAGAGGCTCAAAAGCATGGGCAGTACGCCAAGACAAGTAGACCGAAATCCATCTGCATCTACCTACTAATCATCCACCTTGAGATATCTATCTAGAACATCTCGCTGGTATTAAGTTGCGAATCCCACCCAAAGTGTAAACTCAAAGAAACGGACAACTGCATTAAAGAACTTTGCGTAAAGTAAACGATCCTTGCACCCGCAAGTACAAGCACCATTGTTTTCCCCCTTGTGGCAACAGCACATCCCCTAGACTCATGTTTCTGTCACTCAAGCTAGTCATCGGGGGGCATGAACCCACAATCATGCATAACGCTCCCTCTTGGAGTCACTACATACTACTTGGCCAAAGAAATAAACAACAACGGAGAACATGCAAGAAATACTCAAGAACATAAATATAAAAGAGGAGAATCAAATATATTACTCAAACACAATCTGAACATAATCTCATAATCCATCGGATCCCAGCAAACTCAGCATAGCAATAGCAGAAATATTACATATGTGCCTCGATCATGTAGGGAATCTCACGAGGTCTAATCCATGAAGAACAAAGAGGGGAGGAGAACATCACATAGCTACTGATCATAGACCCATGGTCCAAGGTGGAATACTCACGGTTCATCCGGGAAGCATCCATGGTGGTGGAGAAGCTCCCGGAGGTGGTTCCTCCCTCCGGCAGGGTGCCGAGAAGAGGTCTTCTGGTGCTCCCGATCTTGGAAGTGCGGCGGCAGCGGAACAGAGGAGAGATCGCGAAAAAGGGTTCCTGTCACGGGGGTATCTCGTCACGAGGAATAAATAGTCGAAGGGGGGAAGCCAGGGGTCCAGGCGGCCCCCTGGCGCGGCCCCACCCTAGGGCGCGCTGGGAGGGTGCCTGGGGCCCTGGTGGGTCCCTCTGGCCCCCCTCGGTGATTCCCGAAGCTTTTTCTACGCTGATTTTTTATTGGATTTTCCCGAATTTTTGGAGCACTTTTTATATGGGGGAAACCTGAAATAGAAAAACAGCAGAAAACATGAACTGACACTGGGGTGCACTGAGTTAATAGCTTAGTCCAAATATGGTCAAAAGTGTATGGAAGTTCATCAATATCATAGCAATATCACACAAAAGAGGCATGGAGCAAGCATAAATTATAGATACGTTTTGGACGTATCATGTGGCAATAGGAGTGCAGATAAAGTCTTTGTTTTTGTGACTAGTGAAGTCACACAACTTGGTGTTTTCAGTGGAACCCATAATAGCAGCAAGTGTGGCAGATTTTTTGGTAATTTTTTATATAAGACACAAAGATAAAAAACTGAAAGGGAAACTAACAAGACTAAAAAGCAAAGGTAAAAGGTAGTGGGAAACTCCCCTATATTAGCACTCGGAGTCCCCGGCAACGGCGCCAGAAATTTGCTTGATACGCGAGAGATGATAATTTCTTCTCGCCCTTCGTTGGTTACCCCAAGTGGAAGGTGAGATGCAGCGTAGCGGCAAGTTTCCCTCGGTGAAGATACTGAGGTTTGTCTCCAGTAGGACTCCGGAGATGATAAGTAGGTGTCAGTGACGCAACTGACGTGGACCTGCACACAGAAACAAATAACTTTGCTCCCAACGAAGTTCAGAGAGGTTGTCAATCTCTCCGGTCTTGTTCTTTATAAAGGATCAAACACAAGGGATAATGATAATGATAGCAACTAGAAAGTAAAAGAAGGAAAGTAAATAAATGTGTAAACAGTGATGAGAATATGGACCGGGGTCCCGTGATGTTCACTAGTGATGTCTCTCTCCCAAAATACGATACGACTGCTATGAGAGGTAAACAAATTACAGCTGGGCAATTGACAAGAGTATAAACGCACCGCAATGCTAACTATGCTAAAAAGAAAGGACGAGGCTCAGAAGCATGGGCGGTACGCCAAAATAAGTAGAACGAAATCCAACTGCATCTACTACTAATGATCCACCTTGAGATATCTATCCAGAACATCTCGCTGGTATTAAGTTGCGAGTCCCACCCAATATGTAAACCCAAAGCAACAGATAACTGCATTAAAAGCACTTTGCGTAAAGTAAATAATTCTTGCAACCGCGGTTACAAGCACCGTTGTTTTCCCCCTTGTGGCAACAACACATCCCCTAGACTCATGTTTCTTTCACTCAAGTGTGTCATCGGGGGGCATGAACCCATAATCGAGCATAACGTTCCCTCTTGGAGTTACTACCTACTACTTGGCCAAAGCGATAAACAGCAACGGAGAATATGCAAGAATTACTTAAGAACAACAATATAAAAGATAAGAACCAAATATATTACTCAATCACAATCTGAACATAATCTCATAATCCATCAGATCCCAGCAAACTCAGCATAGCAATAGCAGAAAGATTACATATGTGCCTCGATCATGTAGGACAGCTCACGAGGACTAAACCATTAAGAACAAAGAGGGGAGGAGAACATCACATAGCTACTGATCACGGACCCATGGTCCAAGGAAAACTACTCACAGCACATCCGGGAAGCGTCCATGGTGGAGCGGAAGCTCCTGGAGGTCAATCCTCCATTCGGCAGGGTGGCGGAAAGAAGTCTGCTGGCGCTCCCGATCTTGGAAGCGCGGAGGTGGAGGAACAGAGGCGAGATCGCGAAAAAGGGTTCTCTCCTCGGGCGTTTCGCGTCACAGAGAATAAATAGGCGAAGGGGGGCAGCCAGGGGGCACCCGGCGCGGCCCCACCCTAGGCCGCGCCACCTGGCAACCTGGGCACCAGGTGGGGCCCCTCTGGCCATCCTTCGGGGCTCTGGAAGGTTCCGTTGCGCTGGTTTTTTATCCGTTTTTTCCTGAATTTTTGGAGCACTTTTAATATGGGGGAAACCTGGAATAAAAAAATAGAAGAAAACAGGAACTAGCACTGTGGTGCACTGAGTTAATAAGTTAGTCCAAATATGATCAAAAGTGTATGAAAGTGTATCTAGATCATAGCAATATCACACAAAACATGCATGGAGCAAGCATAAATTACCGATACGTTTGGGACGTATCAGCCGGAGAGGGAGCGGGCGCGACGAACTTGTGTCGGCGGCGAACGACGGCCGGGGAGGAGGAGCGATGCTATTCGGCATTCACGGTGTGGCTCGGCTCGAACCCGATGGCGGAGACGGCGCGGAAGACGAAGGGGAGGCCGCCGGACAAGATCGCGGTCGCCGGGAAGGAGCTTGGCCGCGTCCACGTCGGCGACGCGCCCACGGCGACGCGGGCGAGCTCGGCAGAGAACGAGAGTGAGCGCTAAGGAAAAAAGTGGGGCGGCGCTAGGGTTTCGTGTGCGGGGGAGGGGCGTAGAGGTCTCGGGGCCTTATCCCCACTGGCCACCGCCGGATGGCCGCCACAGTGCGGCCGCGGCCATGGCCGGCTCGGATGGTAGCCACGCACGGGGGATGAACAGTGGAGGGGAAACGGGGAGAGGGGTGGGCTGGGGTTGGCCCAAAGGGGAGGTTGTGCCCTATGAGATTTTTAGTTTTCTAGCATTTCTTTTTCTTTTTTGTTTGCGTTTTGTTTAGCTAGGTTTCGATTTTTATAAAATGTTCCAACTGCTCCATTATTATTGCTACATGATATGTTGATGCCACAAAAAGTTTGGTTGAGAAATAAATTCTTTTAGAGCCCCATTTGATTATACAACGAGTAAATAGGGTTGTTTTGTTGCTGTTATGAATGGTTTAAATTAGTAAAACATTTTAATAAATTCCTATTTCAATTTTAATATGACCTATAATTATTTGGCATTTAATAAAATTGTTTGCAAATTTTTTGAAACAACTTTATTTTCTCACATTGTTTCGAATTTCCAAAGGAGTTGGAATTTGAACCAGACTTGATCAAGGGTGATTATCCCTTGCTTAATCATTATGACATGGCACTTAACAAGGTGATTACTATAGCGTGACACCCGGGGTGTTACATCTACTCAAACACAAAACCAGTGAAACAATCCATGCGGCGATTCTTCGAGCCAAAACGCAGAGCCATAGGAGAAGAAGTCAATAGGCTACTTGCTGCCAAATTCATCCGCGAAACAAAGAAGGCCACGTGGGCCGCAAACCCCATGTTGGTACCCAAAAAGTACAATGAAGTATTACGCATGTGTGTCGATTACGGGCCAGTCCACAAGCACTGGCCGACAGATCACTTCCCCTTGCCCAGGATCGACCAGATAATTGACTCCACTGCGGGATGCGACCTCCTCTCTTTCCTCAACGCATACTCAGGATACAACCAAATAAGGATGAAGGAATAAGATGAAGAACATACGTCATTCATCACCCCATATAGTGTGTTCTGCTACATGACAATGCCTTTCGGACTCAAGAACGCCGGAGCAACCTATCAACGGATGATGCAGGCGTGCCTAAAATATCAAATAGGAAGACATGTCCAAGTCTACGTGGACAACATCGTTATCATAACCTACCAGGCAAACACACTCCTCGAAGACCTACGTGAAAACTTTGGAGCACTCAACCACTACCGGATCAAGCTCAACCCCAAGAAGTGTGTTTTTGGCGTACCAGCCGGCAAGCTACTAGGATACATGAGCGATGCTCTCTTCGTCACGAGGCCAAAAGTTATATATGGTGTTCCTGTCTCGATGAATTTCGTGAAGAGGATAAAACTTTGTATAAAAGAGAGACATAAGCTCTTGCCAATTAAGAAAATGTGAGTTATCGAGGAGCTTATACCAATCTAAAGCTTTATCTGTAAGTGATACGGAGAATAATTTCTTCATAACGAACTCCCTTGACACACCTGCAAGCTTGAATAATGAACATAGTTGTGCTAAATATAGCAGGTGTTCACTGGGATGTCTGTCTCCTGCATAACGATTAGCCAAGACATAATCGATAATACCAATTGGAATTTATAAGGCACAATTTCAGTAGGGGTGGGAGTGACCACCACGGTAGCGGGGCGTTTCCCCATAAACAACGAACCAAGAGTAGAGGTGCCCATAAGGAAAAAAGTAGCAACAGCAAAATAAAAAAAGAAATATAAAAGATTTCTTACCAGCTTCACTTAATAATAGCACTACGCTCCTCGGCAACGGCGCCAGAAAACAGTACTTGATGACCCTCAACTGTAGGGGATCGATTGTAGCGTTTTTGATAAATAAGAATGTCGAACCCAACGAGGAGCAGAAGGTATTGGTAAGTGACTTTGGTAAAGAAATAACTGTAGGAACTGAAAGATAGCTTTTTACGAGGTTTTCGGTATAAGCAACAAGAAGGTAAAAGCAAGAAAAGTAAAAAAGGTACCGAGGAGTAACAAGTGGCCAAATCCTTTTGACCAAAGGATAAGCCTGGCAACTGAACTTATAAAGGCTAAAGTGTTCTTGAGGACACACGGGAGAGCCTGTCACGTGCTTTCGCCATACTCCGTATCGATACTATGTGCTGTGTTGATAAGTGTTGTGTGGGTGGATCTATGCTAGCACACCTTCTAGACTAAGATAAGTGCACTCTTATGATTAAAAATCTTGCAAACATCCGCAAATACAAGATAGTAATTAAGGCAAAAGCCTAACCATAGCAATACGATCGATGATCCATTGTTCCCTTGTGCAAAAGTGTCCAAATCGGGGTTCAGGTTTCTGTCACTCCGGCAACCCACCGTAAGCATTCTTTATACACAATGCATTCCCCTCGGTCCTTAATAAGTCGAAGTGTTGAGTGTTCGACTCACACCACACCACTAGGAAAATAACAACACAACTTAAATATCAAACAACACATATTACTTCAACATCATATGACTACTAGCAACTAGCCTTCTCCCATGTCCTCAAGAACTAAAGTAACTAATCACAAGGCATAAAAGAGATCATGATCAGTGGGGATAAATAGATGATAAACAATCTGGACACAATAATATTTCTTCAACAAAACTCAATAGCATTCATCACAAGGTAGTAATCAACACCAATAGAGTAGAGATGATAGATAGTAAGGATTACAAGACAAGTTGCAATTGTGAGATGAGATAGGATGGTGGTGGAGATGGTGCTAATGTTGGGGATGATGTTGGGGATGATGGTGATGATGATCTTGATGATGCCCGTGACGATGGTGATGACGATGGTGATGATCTCCCCTTCCGAGAGGTGTTCTCCCCGGCGGAATCTCCCGGCCGGAGATTTCTTTTCTTCTTTGTAGGTTTCCGCCACGGAGCGGCGGCGGAACTCGCAAAACTCCTCCTCTTTTAGGGTTTTTGGGTGACGAGTGATATATAGGCCAGAGGGGAGAGCCGGGAGTGGCCCCAGGCGTCCCGGCGCCCTCCCGACGCGCCCCAGTGGGGTCCGCGCTAAGTGGACGCCTGGGCACCCTATGGCCCCCTATGGCTCTTGTTTTGCGTGTCCTCGTTATCCTTCTGGAAAATGGTCTCCGTCGATTTTCAGGTAATTTGGAGGTCTTCTGCTTCAGCAACTCAGCGTCCACTTTTTACCGCTGAATCATGCGTCTGCTGCTTCGGCACCGGAAAGTTGCAAACCGTGTAAAACAAGCCAAAACAACATAAAAATAGCATCATAACATGAAATATATCAATGAATAGGAAAGAATTACTATATAAAATAGTGACGCATTTTGGACGTATCAGGGGTTCAACGTAGGTGACCTTGTGCTCTAGTTAAAACAAGAGAAGGTGCACAAACTTGCCCCACAATGAGAAGGACGCTACATAATATCTGAAGTAATAGGCGGTGGAGCCTATAGGCTGAACAACCCAAAGACTGACGAAGACGTTGGTAATCCATGAAATGTGGCGAATCTATGCCTTTTCTACCTATAGGCTTCTTTTTCTCCTACCTCTTTCAGCTATTAAGACATTGCTCAGTACGGCTGCTTAGCCACTTATGTAAAAGCAAGAATCACAACAATAAAACATGAGTTTCGCCATATCATATGAGGGCTCATGCACTCGAGGGCCTGAGCGCGCTACGACACCGCTTCCTCCTCGAGGCGTTATTCGCGCTCGCGACATTTTACACTAAGGCACTCAGGGGCTTGAGCGTGCTACGACACTGCTTCCCCCTCGAGGCGTTATTCGCACTCGTGACGTTTTACACTAAGGCACTCGGGGCTTCAGCACGCTACGAATCTTTATGCGGCTATCTGTTTTGTTTTGTTGAAATGTGTTTTCGACTCTGGAGAGTGCACTGGTAAAGTAGTTTTAGTTCGGAGCTGCTTGAATAGTGAGTGGGTCACGCCACGCGTGGTGTGTTTTTGCAGCCGTTGCTTGTTTTGTTCGTAAGGGACGCCACTATGGTCTGGTTATTTTTGGGATGCATTGACGCTTGTTTCTCTGTATGAATTGACGCTCACTTTGAGCGGAATCTTCAGAGTGGCGTCTGCGATGGTTTGTATGATGGGACGAGGTTTGTCCATGTTTCATATGTGTTGATGGTATGTACAGGCGTGAGGATTTGGGAGTGCTTCCTTCATGCATGCTTGCTGCTTGTGTGTTCTTGATGTGTGCGTGTGTGTGATGGCTGCCGTCCGGGTTGTATTCTTGGCATAGATGTGCTTCATTAAATCATGAGATCATGTCGTTGCCTCCGCCCTGCACTGTCCAGCTTTGTTGTGAAGATTAATGAGATGTGGCTTGCAGAGGAAGGCATGCCCCATAGCAACAAATCCACCATTTGTTCTTTGTTGTAGACACTAATTGATTCTGATTCGGTAAACTAATATGTGCTATTGCTATTTTCGTTTCATTTCGAATCATATAATCCCTTCATTTATTATTTTACTTTCTGCATGTTAAACAGGTCTTGGCTCTGGCTAATTGGTCTTTCAAATGGGAAATCACTTCATATATGCAATTCCTATGTGGAGGTTGGTATCTTTTATTTCTGTAGCTGGAATCAAGCATCTGACATCGTTCATTTTTTATTTTATTTAGTCTTAGATTTAACTTTGAGCACTTACATTATACCTTTATTGTGCTATTGACCATTTGATCCTTTCCTCGAAAGAAAGGTCCTCATGGAATCCCCATGTTCCTCAAATTCCAACAGGTAAATTGTACGGCTGATTCGTGACAACTTCATGAAGATTTGACGGCTGATTGTAATGCTGATATAAAGGATGATAACTAATGAAGTGTGCACGATTTTGTTTTTCTCCTCTATCTATTAAACTAAGGCATGCAAACTTCATGAGTAGTTTTTTTCTATCAGAATGCTTTGTTCTACAATCAGCACTTGATAATAGTCTATGTATCGATAAATCTACATTATAAAAGATGTCAATTTAATTGCCAACAGAAATATAGAAGGTTAGCTTCAGCAAGACATGAATACTCCAACAACTCTATATGTATATTGTCCATTTATCTTCCATTATTTAGAATATGGTTAAATTATAAAGTATTGTACCTGTTTCGTGCTTATATATGATTTGTGCTTGTGATAGAAATAAAAATATGGAAAGTAAAACTGATGGTGTTTGTAGATTCACTAATTATTTCTGGCTTGATGAAAGTATTCATTTGTGGATACTAGACAAGGTTTTCTAACATTACAGGGTATTCAAATATGTCGTTAATTCCTAACAGTAATAAGCTATCACCTACTTGAGCTTATGTTCATTTAACCAACACATATTATGAGGCCAGGTTTTGGTATTAAGTGTCATTGTGTTAGTGTATACACACTCATCTATATAACTATTACAGTAGTATTTTGCATATATATATATATATATATATATATATATATATGTATATATATCTACAGATAATATATATGCAGTTCATGGATGACATTGGTCTTTCAGTTGAAGCGCCAGCAACTACCGAGGGTATGTGTGCGTCTAAGAGTGAAACTCATTTCTATCACTACATACAAGCTGAAATAATTAGCTCAAGTAGTCAAACTATTAAAGAACTCAATGCAGCGAGCCTTAGCATAATCCCTATGTAGTTGGTAAAGTAAAAGGATGTATTTTATCATCATATCTTCAACAATCGGCATTTTTGTTTAGAGAATAATATGTTTTGTTAGTTTTGCTGAGATAAAGGTGTTATTCTTTTCTTTCCTTGCTTGACTAAGTGCTTGCAGTTTGGAGGAGTAAGGGTAGATAATATGAACACTTGAGTATAGGGATCATGTAGTATCATTTTCTTATTTTCTACTCCCTCCGATCCATCTTTGTACTAGCTTAGTACAAAATGAGTGACATTTATTATGGATCGGTGTAACACCCTCAGTGTCAGGCATCAATAAAACTTTTGTTAATAATAAACCTTTGTGATTAGAAAGTCTTTAATCACCTTGATCATGCCTTGTTCATCTTTGAATCCAAACAAACCCAAATGCATTTTCTTGAATATTAAAAATAGGTGATGAATAAATTTTTGTCTAAAAATTGTACAACCACTTTTGTAAAATCCCTAAAAACCAGTAGACCAAGATTCCATGGTGATAGATATTTATTATGGCATTTGAATATTTATAACAACTCAAAAATAGTAGCAAAAGAGCCCCCTTTAATCATTTCTTAATTAGATAAAAATCCAAAAGATTTTTATAAATGCTCAAACTTTTTGTAGCAGTGTATTATATTGCAACATAAATATTGGAGAAAGTTTCACTTTTGACAAAAATCAAAACCTAAATAAACAAAATGCAAACATAATATAAAACAGAAAAGGAAACAAAATAAGAAGGAAACCTAAACTACGCCTAAGGCGAGGCCCATCCAGGGCCCAACTCCCTTCCCCTTATTTTCTTCCACCTCGCTAAATTGGGGGGGGGGGGGTGTGGCCATGCGTGGCGCGCATCCCACGATTGGCCGCGGTCATGTCGCCGTGGCGGCTATCCGCCGACTACCGGCGGGGGGATAAGACCCCGAGCCGCCACCCCTGGCCCCAGAAACCTAGATCGAGCCCCCCGTTATTATCCCCCTCCCCTGCTTCTTCCCCAGTGCAACCGGGCCGCCATGGCCGCGGTTGGTGAAGACACGCGACCACCCTCACCAACAGACCACGCGGAGTTGTCCAGTGTGTTCCCCTTCTTCGTCTTCGTCACCCCCAGCGCAGATTTGTACCGGGACCAACCACGTCGAGCGAATCGAGTTGTCTCCTCCGCCGGGCGCCACAGGCTTCGTGGACCAATTTGACGCCTGGACCGCATGAAACGCCTCCCTATGCAGCGCATCGTCAACACGGTGGGTGTCTCCCCCAATTTCCCCCTTTGTTCTCGTCGGATTCGTTGCCGTTTGGGTTCCCTGGCCGCCACGCCGAGCTCCCAGTGAGCACGCTTTCACCGCGCCTCCGCCCCGTGCGCAAATCACGCGCTAGCCACGCCCATGTGCGCTTGCTGCCCCCGCGCGCGCCCCTGGTCGCCCACCGCAGCCCACGCGCATGCCCTGACCGCGCTCTGGCCACGCTGGGGCACGCCCCTGTGAAGCCCCCAAAATCAGACCGTGTACAGTATTCATACACACAAGGTACATGATCGAGATCAGGGACTCACGGTAAGATATCACAACACAACTCAACAAATAAAATAATACAAGCTGTTTAATACAAGCCAGGGGCCACGAGGGCTCGAATACAACAGCTCGAAAGCATAAAGTTAGCAGAAGCAAAAGTATCTGAGTACAGACACAAGAATACAAGGTTGCCTTAAGAAGGCTAGCACAAATAACAACAGATCGAAAAGGCGAGGCCTCCTGCCTGGGAACCTCCAAACTACTCCTGGTCAACGGGGAACTCGACGTCGGAGAAGGCATCGGGGATCTTCATGTTGCGGTGGTCGGCATCGGGGTTCTCCTGCTCCTGGACTCCAAGGCTCCAACGTCGACTGCAGCGGCCGATCAGGCAAAACAAAAAGGGGGAATAAAGCAAAGGTGAGTATCTAGCATACTCGCGAGTCTTACGTCCGCTACTAAGAATTTATGCATTTGTATCAAATGGAAAGGGGAGGCTGTATATAGTGGACTGCAAGGTAGAAATCAGAATAAGGGTAAGAAGCTAGGCCTATCGAAGACTAGCATCTTCTGACGAGTCTTGCAGCACAAGATGAGAACAGCCAACAGTTTATAGAAAGCATAAAGTAACAATGAAGCAGAAGTTGTTGCAACATTGTATAATACTCCCTCCGATCCATAATAAGTGTCGCTCGTCTAGTACAAAGTTTGTACTAGCTTAGTACAAAATGTGCGACACTTATTATGGATCGGAGGAAGTAGTAAGTTGTAATAATTAATAATAATATATGCCTCCGAGTTCCCCTCCTGGACTTCCCTACGAGGAAGAAAACCCGGAACCAACAGATTAATAGTAGTAGTTTGTAGTGGTAAGGTCCAGCTTCAGCATAAAGCGTCCTGTTACCGTGGACACGGCTATTCGAATAGATTAAACTCCCTGCAGGGGTGCACTACTGTTCAGCCTGCACGCTCGGATCTCCAGGGTGGCGTGAACTGTAAGGCCTGATATGTGGTATTGTTCCAGATCTAGGTGTTTCCACCCAGATCCGGGGACGAAGCACATATCGGTCCCACCGCGACATATGACAAAGCCATATGCCCCGGATTTCCAACATGATATCACAACATTACAGATACAAGGATACAACATCTCATACAATCGGCATACAACTGCCTTAAATACAATACAACAGCGGAAGATACATGTCTGAGTACAGACTACAATCAAATGCCTACTGGCAAAGGTAAAATCATCGATCCCCATAACCACACGGGTCCAGGCCCTCCGCCGGGATCCGCCTAAATAGTCGTCGTCGAGTCTCCACGTGAAACGTGGATCACCATACCTGTTGTCGATCAAGAACCCTGAAAAGAGTTTGGGGGTAGTATCATGAGTACAGAAGTACTCAGCATCCAACTGTAGTGGTCATCTGACCCATCAAGGACTTCATCACTCGTCATTCTAGGACAACTAGTAGTTTACGGTAAGGATGAGGTAAGTGGTGAGGTTGCTGCCGCACTAGCATTATGAAGTGGCTAACGATCTAGAGAGTAAGATAAGAAGCCAAGCAATCGATGAGGAATCGCCTCCAACAAGTCTTGCTATCAACTACTTACGCAAACATAACACCTATCCTATCCTTGTCCTCCTCTTCGCATCCCGACGAAGAAGAAGCAGTCAAGGCACACACACGTTGATCAAATTATATTAAGATTATCTCAGTTGTTGTTGTCTATGAACAAGGAGTAGGTCTCAAGTCGTCCATAACCGTGGACACGGCTTCTCGAAAAGATTTAACCCTGCAGGGGTGTACCAACTGCCCATTACAAGGCTCCGCACGCACGCCCATCTCTCTTAGTTGCTACCCATCACAGGCAACCATTTTATGATTTAGTTCCAAGAGATCCGAAACGACAGGTCCCTCTAGCTAACAACAAACAAATCCGGGTGGCCCCCGGGGAGTCGACACCCAATCCAAAAGCTGGCCACGCTCTCGGATCGGACTCTTCCGTCTCAACAGGGTTTGGGTTACCGAGACGCCTCACGTGAGGCCTCGGGCCCTCGCCGGTCAAAGGTGGACCAACAGGGAAACCATGTCTCCGCTGATCCGGGTTGTTTAAAAATTGCGAGGGGATCCACCAAGCACACACACGGGTTTCAAATGGTAAATCAGCTCGGGCCACCACTAGAAATGTTTGAAGCTAGATAGGTAAGAAAAGGGGACCCCATAAAATCCCACACGCGGTTAGGCACGCTCAGTCTTAAAACCAATACCCGGAACTCGGATCCTAAGTGACTCGAATGGAACAAAGCGTCGGGGCGGGATAGCCTAGACCTTCCATCCTTCGTCGAATATAGTCAACATTATAATAATCATATCATCAATAACAATAATAATAATGTGATATCCCCAACCAAGGAGTAACAGGGTAACATCGTAGCATCCTAAGCATGCATACTAAGCAGGGGCTGAGCAACGAGCAATAGTAACATAGCAGTACAAGGTTTGCTGGGAGGGGACATGGCTGTATCAGTTTAAAAGAGGCCGTAAACATGTGGTAGGATCAAACATCGAACCTAACCTATACTAGCATGCAAACCGATGGTTGAAATAGAATGGATCATAAGTAATGTATAGTCCTTGCCTGTTGATAAGTCGGATTCCGAAGGTGTACTTGATCGCAAGCTCGCATCGTCTCCGAGAGGTACCCGCGGAAGCACACAAGACGATAAACACTGGAAAGCAATCAACGAGCAAACACTCTATTACTACGGGGCAAACACGAGCAAGCATCAACAAGAAGCAACACGAGACATCGCACCTACCGTCGAGAGCGGTTGCTAACAATTTAAGTGGAGTACTCGTCACACACGACGATACCGCACATTTAGAATGGTTCAAGTTGCTTAGCTACACAAGGTGAGCAAAAGGTAGTTAACATGGCAACTCACTCAAGCATGGCATATCAAACAAGCATAGAAAAAGGTGAAGCACAAGTAAACTATCTAATCTAGTCAATTTAAGTGGGGTGAAATCTATACATGGCAAACTATTGCGGACCCCACGATAAAAATGGAATTTGATACTGTTCTGCTCTAAACATAATTTTATTATTTTATTAGCAAGCAAGAGCAGCAAAAACACAATCTACATGCAATTCTAGTCAAGTTACATATAAAGAACATTTTAAACAGAGCAACGGTTAAAAAGTTATTGCAATTACAGTTTACAGTGGCAGACAGTGTAATTAGCAGTCAAACATCAGGTAAACAAAGTCAAACATGGCAACAAGCAACATTTTAGTAATCTATGCGCAAAACGGAGCAACTTTCATGTAGAAAGCGTCTCCATCGGAGCTACCAGTGAAAAGTTACGGGCACCGCAAAAAAAACTAATACAAACTGCCTAAATTAATAAAAACAAACTAGCAGAAAAAAACTAACTGGGCCGAAACTACTGGGCCCAACAGCGAAGCAGCAAAAAAAAACGGGGTGCTCACCTACTGGGCCGTGGCCCATGGAGGCAGCTGGGCTGGCTCGGGCAGATGGGCCGCCTGGGGCTGGCCGGCTCGGGCTGGAGGAGCTGGGCTGCGGCTTGGCTGGCCCACGCGAGCGGACGCGCTGGAGGCAGCGAGCGGGCGCTCGTGCTGCTCCCGTTCCCGCACGGGGTGGATGCCGACGGCGCGACGGAGCAAGCCCTCTGGCGAGAGGCGGCGAGGCAGGGCGCGCAGGGGCGGCCGGATCCGGCTGGAACGGACGCCGGAGGAGGGGATCTGGCCCGGGCGGCGGCTGGCGGCGAGGGAGCTTCGAGCTCGGCGGCGGCGGTGCGAGCTTCAGGCCATGGCGGCTCGTCCTGCTGAGAGAGAGAGGTGAGGAGAGAGCAGTGGGGGAGAGGAGGAAAGGGTGCGGGAGGAGAGGAGGAGGCCGGGGCGGTTCGGCTGCAAATTTGGCTCAGTGAAACCCTAGAAAGGGGTGGGAGTGTGGTGGTCTTTATATAGCCCCGGTGGCTGGCAGTTTGCAAAAACATCTCCGGTTTTTCTCTCCCGCGCGCGGTGCTCACGTTTCTGACCGCCGGGGGTCCGCAGTACCTCCGATTCGGGTAAAACTTCAAACTGCGCGATCAGCGCGTCGAACCGGAGGTGTTCACCTCGCGCTGGAACCGTTCCGAAAACACTTTCCGGTGCGCTATAAAAATAACCCGTTTAATTATTAAACGGGGTTTTTCGTTCCGTTGGCTGCGGCTGGTCTCGTGCGGTTTTCGCGACAGTGATTGGGTGAAGCCCGGTGTCGCAAAGGTCGAGTGTCGAGGTGGCCAGGGTCGGTCTCCGTCCGATACGAGATATGAGGGGTAAAAATAATTGCCGACCGATAAATCGGGGATGCAAACACCGCAAACAAATCAGACAATCAAACAATTCACACCGAAAACATAATTTTTAATTTTTGTGAAAACTGGGCTGTTACATGAACCTTGTTAGGGAACGCCCCACCAAGGCTATCCGACACATCGCAGCCCATCCTAGGCTCAGCAGAGAGGCCATCCGCCGGACTATATCCTATGCGCCAAGGGTTCTAGGTCCCTCACCCTTGCACGCTCCTGCACGGTACGAGACTGGCCGGTGAAGCAAGAGCAAATCCAAACACACCTGCTGCAGCAAAGAAGACAAGACCGCTTCCCGGCAATCAACCCGTGGTACTGCTGACGTCTGAAGAGCTTTCGGACAAACTACGACGCGGAGGGCCCACACCGTAATCCCACGTGTAGGTAGTGCGTACAGACCAACGGGCCTCTCAAGTCATCCACAGAACCATTTAGCATTTTAATTAACCTGCGTGACAACCGTTATCGTTGCCTCGACTTAACTGACCCGTGGACAACGACAACAGTCAGGACCACCAGTACATCGGTGCCTGCCCTGTCGTCCCACCAAGTCTCTGCGGTTACCAACAAGGTGAACCGCTTCCTTACCTTGTCTCGCGTGTGCTCTTGGTAGAGCTCGACTTTTCGTGGTTTGGTAACTCTCGCGAGATACGAGCAGGGGCCAAGCACGCCAGTAACGTCGGTCGTACCCTCCCTATCGTTCCCGACGCAATAACTCTCGCGGGCACCGTTGGGTCGCCCGACTCTTACCTTTAAGGACAACCATTGCTCAGTTACTTAGAGCGGCTATACAGAGTCAGCAACGAGTGGAGTACGAGGATTACTCCTCGATAGCTCCACTTGATGGTGAATCGGCAGAGCCGAGCTAGGGGGCCTTAAGCGGTGTCTGCATTGTACCGTACCTGTGACAGTTATAATAAGATGTATCTGCGTCACTACCTTGAGTGGTCACGGCCCGCTATCTAATCCTAGCTAACAATGCGCAGGGCCCACTGCTGAATAATGCATATTTATAATAGGCAACATAGGATAAAGGAAGGTACATCAAGGGGCGAAAAAAACAGGCAATGCAATTGAATAGGATTGTAATCGTAGCAGCAGCAGTAACCATGCCTAGTGCAAGAAATGTATGGAATAGATAGGCGATATCTGGGGAAGAGAATGGCTCTACTTGCCTGGAAGCTCGTGGGTAGGGGCAGGGTCGTCGACGAAGTAGTCGTACCCGGCAGCGGTGTAGTCGGCGGCAGCAGCGGGGTCTACCAGAGATTAAGGGGGGAGAAACAGTAAATACAAAGTAAACATAACAAACAGATGCATGACAAGACAGATGCAATGTTAACGGTGTTCTAACGTAGTGCAATGCACATTGCTCGGAGCGGGAATTCATCCGGGGATGAAAAGCCGGCTCCGGGTGATTATCGGACAGGGTGTCCAGAGGGGGAAGGTACCATGCCGGAGGTGTCGTGGACATCCGACAAACATGTGAAAGGTGTATTTGTCTTAGTTGATCCATTCTGAGCAACTTTTGTGTTCAGAATAAATTCATCCGGATAATTTATCGGTACCGGGTAATTACCGGAGAGACGATCCGAAGGGGGGGAAGTCTCGGGTTCGGTATATTAGAGGGGTGTGGTGGGTATGCGGGTAGCGTATTCTTGTTCGTTATATTTTTCTGATCAATTTTGATGTATAAAGTTTTTCGATCCGAGTTACAGTTTAAAAGATATTCATTTCTGAAGTTTTAAATCATTTTAAAAAGAATTTTCAGAATTTCTTTTACTAATAATTCTAACATTATCCACAAGTAGTTGACTGGTCAAACACAGTTTAAAAGATCACATTATTAATAATAACATTTAATCAATTTAAATAGTGCCAGGGCCCACATGTCATACAAAGTTACTAATATTAATTTATTTTAATAAATAAACTGATAGGTGGGTCCCAGGTGCAAGTGACTCAATACTAATTAATCCGTTTTTAATTAAGTTTAAGGCCTGGGGCCCATCTGTCATACTCACCAGGGGTTATTATCTAACAGTTTTATTTCTTTTAATTAGCTATTAAGCTGTGGGGTCCAACTGGCATTGAATATTTAGCAGGGGGGTTAGTTAGTGTTAATCAACAGGGGGCGGTTAGGGGGGTTGTAACCCCAAGCCAGAGCAAGCCGCTCGTGGCTGGATGGCTTTCCACCGGCGAGCCCCAGCCAGGGGCGAAGGAGAGGCCAGGGGCGCGGCTGGTCCGCGGCAGAGCGTGGCGCGCACACAGTGGGGCAACCAGCACCGCAGCGGCGGCATCGGCGACCGATGTGCGGCCATGGCGAGCTCGGTGGAAGCCAGAGCGCGGCCATGGCGCATGGAGCGCACGGAGGGGAGGCATGGGAGCGCGTCTGTGACCGCAAGAGAACGTTCGTGCGCATCCACGCACCGAAGGGCACACGGACGGGGCGCTCGGGGCCGGGCTGAGCTTGAGCTCGCGGCCACAGCGGTCATGACGGCGGCCGGAACAGGCGTCGAGACGGGAGGGTACTACGGCATCGATTCATGTAGGAGAGGAGGGGAAAGGTTCGTAGGCTCACAGTGAGCACGGGGGTGCGCTCGGGGAGGCCGGGGCGTGGCGGTGACGACGAATTTGACGTCGCGTCCGGCGACCGTGGCGAGGATGCAGCGGCACGATTGGCGAGCCCTGGTGCGGATCTCGTCGAACTGATACCTCCAGGTGACGAAGTCGAGGCGGGGGAAGCTCCTGGACATTGTCTCGTGGCTCTGCGAGGCCGGTGGCTGTGGCACCCGGGCTCAGAGGACCGGAACGTCCCGTGCACCAGCCCAGAGATCAAGTCTTCTAGAACACGACATTGATTGATATAGAACTGAACAACTTTCTGTTACCAAAGATAGGGGTACACGAGGTCTATTACAACGCTAGAGGAGACACAGCTTGCTCCTAAGGCTAGCCTCAGCTCTACACCAAGCAGCAGCATAACTCTCTAGCAACGGAATATCGACGGCAGCGGAACAATAACGGCGCTGGTGAACTCCAATCCACCGGGACACTGGCCGGGACACCTCCTAGCTCGCAAACACCGGGAACGTCTTCCTACGCATCCAAAGCACGGCCTGCAAATCTGGCATAACATGCCAGGTCAGTACATTGAATATACTTGCAAGCTCACAACAACCATGCAACAAGGCAAAACAATAACATGTCAACAGATTCAAGTATATTAGTGAATTAAACATGTGAGCAACAATATCATGCAACCAGATATTCATCAAACATGTAATCAGCATTAAGACTAATGCACACCCAATCATCGTTTAAGGTCACATGGACCCCACATGATCATCGCATGATCACGTGGCTTACCTCGGAGTCCTTACCGACTCAATCACCGGGTCACCTCGTGACCATTCAACGGGTTAGGTGTCCTCCGGTACCACCCAACCAATCCGGTCATCGCATGACCAAACCACTTACCACAGATATACCACCTAACTCATGTTGATCATAAGGTGTGACCTAGTACGAACTGTGTCCATTACCGTGGACGCGGCTATTCGAATAGGTTTGTGTGACTCTGCAGATTTTTTGCACGTTACCCACACTATGGAGTTCTTCCTCCATCCAGCACCCCGGTACTTGTCCCACAGGATCCTTGGAACTCGCACCGCAGGAGTGAACTAGGACTTCTCCAACGAGACCGATACTACCGCGTGTCCCTCTTACCGTATCACCGACATCCCGTCTTGGGTAGCCCCGTGGTTAGGTGTCCTCCGTTACCACCCAACCAATCTGACCATCACTTGGTCCTTAAACTTTGTCCAACTCTGGACCGCGTGCATAACAACTCTGGCTGTCAAGACTACCACCGCCTGCCTGATCAGGGCAGCGCGCACGTGTAGCCTCCCCTACTTTGGTGATACGCGCAAGAGAACCCACCGGCAGACCGAATCAAGGCCCGCCCATACAGGCAAATGTGGTTGCACGGATAAGTCCGGTTCGGTGGCACCTGATCAACTTGTCATGAAGCATATCTCCAACAGCGAACACAAGTATCAGGTACAACATGAGTATCAGATCATAACAACGCATAGCATATTAACATGGTAGTTTCGGATATGATCAAACACATTTTAGATGGTGAACTTATCCGTGTTACAAGGATTATGTTGTTAACATGGCAACATTATGAATGCAGTTAAGCATAACATGAGCAAATTAATCATTATGGTGGTACAACGTGGTTACGATGATTCATGATATAACATGGAAATGATATGATCAAAGCATGGCATGGATGTAACATGGCAAAACATGGCATAGCAATAGCATATTCGATGATAGCATGACAAAGATAACATCAATCATAAAATGGCAACATGATCATGATCACCAATATAAGAATATCGTCGAACAACAATTTTCGAAGCACGTCAAAGCTTTGCACAGGTGCAAAGGGTATTTTGGCTTGCCTTTCACCAGAGGAGTGTGGAACACTCCTGGTCTTCCACACCAACAAAGCCCTGCAAAAAATATTTCAAATAGAGCAATGGGCAAAAAGTCAAACATCACCTTTGGTTTGACCAGCAAATGAAAACATCAAAACATTGCCTGAAATCTTTTCCAAAATGAAGAGGAGCTTGAAAGAAAACTAACGCAAAAAGAATCAACCCGTTTGGACTTACGATTGTGGAGATATCAATGAAACGGTGTCGGGAGGGCTGGTTTTTGATGAAATGCGCTTTCGGTGTGGAGAAAGCGTATTTTGGCTCGCAGAGGAAGAAAGTACGATTTCGTTTACTGAAAACGTACTCTGGACCAAGGGAGCGACGAGTACACTTTCGGACTGGGAAAACGTATTTTTGGAAAACCACCAACACTGGAAAAGGAGATGGGCCCGCGGTCAGCCTCACGTGCGGCTTACACACGGGACCCACCCGTCAGCTCTCCTCCTCTGCATCTCCCCTGCTCCAAGCCAAACAGAGCGACGACCGCGGCCAGGCCGGGCTCTCTACCGTCGTGGAAGGGCGCGGGGCCCACGGAGGGGGCCCTGGGCGCGGCTCGCTGACGAGTACCCACCGGTGGCTGCGGCGCCGCGGGGTGGCCGGCAGCACTGCCCAGCGGGAGGGGCGCGACCACGGCGGGCGGCGGCCGGTGCGCCGCGACAACGGGCGGCTCCGGCGAGGGCGGGTGACGGCCGAGGGTAGGAGAGGCTCGGGGGTGATGGAGCAGGACAGAGGAGAGGGGGAAGCTCGAGTCGCCCGAATTGGAGGAGGAGGCCGCGGCAGCAATGGTGGTTCCAGCGGGCAATGGTGGCCTAGGCGACCAAATTGGGAGGGGGCGAGGCGCTAGGAGAGGGAGGTGAGGCCACTGATGGTGCTGGAAGAGCTCGGGGGTGAGCTCCTTTTATAGGAGGCGCCGAGGTGCCGTGGCCGAGCCGGGCCACGGGGAAGACGACGGCGACGGCGCTGTGCTGGGATGCTCGAGGGCGACGGGGCGAGTGGCGTGCGGCGTGCGGCGTGGGGAGTCGGGAAGGCCGTGCGGCGCGGATTGACAACCAGAGGGCGACAAAGGCGTACAGGGGCACGATGGCGACACAACCAGCACGCGGGCAGAGCATGCGTGCGTGCACATTGCGCTCCCAGAGCACGCCAATGGCGTGGCCACCAAGTTGGGGATAATGTTCTGCATAGACAACCATGTCTAGAGTGTAGTCCTTCGAGAGTAGACCACCGTGGTATAGCTGGATGGACAAAAGCATGAATAGTGTGATCTCTGGCTCATCACAAAGTTGGATACAACAATCTTGGGGCTTAAGTTGTGCTCACATGGCGGGGCTCTGGATAGGACCAAGCTGTCTTTTGGGATGAGGATAGGAAGGACTATGTTTCTGGAAAGTTTGGGCTCAAAATAATCAATGTACATGGTACATCCTTTGCAAATGCACCATGGTGGCAGTAAGTGTTTGTACTGTGGTGTGGCTTGTACGTTGCTCCCCTAGGCATGATCTTTCGCATAGCTCAATCATATACTAGTATGAGTATGTACACCAAGTTTAATCTCGATTGGAGCAAGATAGCTAGCACTTCCTTTACAAATGTCCAATTGGACCAAAAATGAAAAGTTGAAGCTAGCATCTCATAGGTTTGGTGTAATTGGCTGAAAATTAGTGTACTGCGTTTATTTGGCATGGTGCACATGTGTATAAAATTTCATAGCCATTGGACACACATAGCTAGCACTTGCTTCACAATGTGGCCCACTGACAACAAACTTAAACATGACAATGCACTCACATGGGTAATGGTGTTTGGCTCCAATGTGGTTTGGTGTAGTTATCTGGTGGTACGATCATGCTCAAAAAGTTTCAAGGCAAATGGGATCCCCTATCATGCACTTGCTTCACAATGCCGCCTTGCTGCACCCAAACTTTGGGAATTTATTGTGGGAGTTTGGCTAAGCAAATGGTGGTGGAATTTGGTGGAGATCAATGACATGATCATATGAGATTGCACAAAAATTTTCACTAGCAATGGATCGAGAGAAATGGCACTCCCTTCACGAAGCGCCAATCTGCCCCCACAGACAAATGAATTTTTTTAGAGGAAAAATCCACTTGGGCTATGAAATGTTTTTGGAGAAATTGGCAAGATATGACATCAATGACATGTGGGAATTATTTGGGGATTTATGGAGCAATATAAATAGGGGTTTGATGTCTACGCACGCTTCTATTCTTGTAGACTATGTTGGGCCTCGAAGCGCAGAGGTTTGTAGGACAGCAGCAATTTCCCTCAAGTGGATGACCTAAGGTTTATCGAACTCAGGGAAGTAGAGGTTGAAGACTGTCTCTCTCAAGAAACCTGCAATTAAGATACAAGAAGTCTCTTGTGTCCCCAACACACCTAATACAACTAGGAGTTGTATAGGTGCACTAGTTCGGCGAAGAGATGGTAAAATATGGGTGATAGGTGTGATAAAACGAAGTAATATAAATCTGTAATAAAAAGTGCAGCAAAGAAACAAGTAACAAAAGTGAGTGCAAACGGTGTAACAATGATGGAAACAAAGCCTAGGCTTCATACTTTCACTAGTGGAATCTCCCAACAACATTAACATAGTCTAATCACATGATATTTCCCATAAAACATGCAATGGAGACGTACTCCGAGGTCATTCCTTTGTGGTCAAGAGAGGACGAGAATTGTGTAGGGCTACAAAAGCACACCACAGAGTTCGTAGTTCTCAATCTATGGATTTCCCAATGTCACCGCGGCCATCCAAAGAGAGCACCACAATCACCACAACATATCTAAAGGATAGTCAAAGACAAGCACCAAGAGACTCTCAATCTTCAATCAACACATAAAAGAGGAAATCACTCATGATAATATTCTTCTAACCCATGTCCAATAGACCGCTGTCACCTTGGTCTCGGGGATTATACTAGATAAGATCAATTGAGTACATCAATCCAATACATAGAGGAAGGGGAAATATCATGGGATCACCCTAGATTAACATAGCCTATGATCACAACGAAGATCACATCATGGGAGAGAGATAAGAACACATAGCTACTGGTAGAAACCTCAACCCCGAGGGAGAACTACTCCCACTTCATGGAGGGAGGAAGCAACGTCGATGGAGATGAATCCGGGGGCACTTCCCCGTCCCGGCAGGGTGTCGGCACAGGAATTTTGTCCCCCCGAAACTTGATGGCGATGGCGGCGGAGATCGGAATTGCTTCTAGAAAAAAGGGGTCTGGTATCATGGTTTCCTCCGTGGGGGTAAAAATAGGGGCCAAAGGGGGCACCGAGAGGGGCCACGAGGCAGTCAGAAGGGCAGGTGGCGCGGCCTAGGGCCGGGCCGCGCCAGGCACCCTCCTGGCTGCCTGGTGGTGGCCCTCCCTTCCTTCCTTGGTGATTCCGGAAGCTTCCGGGACGCTGATTTTTTATATAATTTTTCTGGAATTTTTGGAGCACTTTTAATGCCCGGAAAACCTGAAATAAAAAAACAGCAGAAAACAGGAACTGGCAACTGGGTGCACTGAGTTAATAGGTTAGTCCAAATATGCTCAAAAGTGTATGAAAGTTCAAGCAAAACATGGAAAAGTCACACAAAACATGCATGGAGCAAGCAGAAATTATAGATACGTTTGGGACGTATCAACATCCCCAAGCTTAATTCCTGCTCGTCCTCGAGTAGGTAAATGATAACAAGCATAATTTCTGTGGTAACATGCCACACAACCATATAAGGACTTTTAAGTAAAGCAATCAAAGCATGCAATTCAATTCAAGTCTTAACAAGAAAGAGTCTATATTAGCATTGAAACAAGCAACATAAGAACATTAGGTGCAAGATCTCTCACTGTCCGTGACTCGAATGTCTCCAAATGGTGTTTGCGTGCAAGAAAGGGGATTGAGGAAGAGAAAAACAGTTGTTGAGAACTCAATCTACTAAAGTTTCACACTTGGTCTCCTTTGGAATCTAATCTGGACTCGTCCCCAGACCACTAGTGTAACACCCTGGGTGTCACGCTACAGTAAACACCTACAGTGATCCTAATTACTGTTGCTAATCCAGCCATGATCACCTTGATCATAGCTCTGTCAAATTCCAACCCTGATAAAATTTTCAAATTCCCCCTTGTGATGTTGTTAAAGAAATGTGATCATGGATCTGGATCATCAGGAATCAAAACAAGTCCGAGCCATTTGAATTGAAATTCAAACAAACCTTGAAATGCTTTTGGACTGAATATTAAAAATCATGTGACAATTAACTTTGTCCAAAAATTATGAAACCACTTTTGTTAAATCACCAATATTCAGTGGACCATCTCCATGTGGGTATGGGAATTTATTAAGCTATAAAATAAATCAAACAATTCAAACTGTAGCCAAACCAGTGGCATTTAATCCCTTTTAAAGAAAACAAAATACAATTGATTTTATTTTGACACAAAACTTTTTGTGGCACTCTGGTTTTGTCCAATATCAATTATGGATCAAGTTCCATATTTTACAAAATTGTAAAAAGCAACTAAAAAGAAATACAAAAGGGAAAGAACAGAAACAGAAAAGAAATAAAAGAAAAAGGCCTGCTGGCCAGTGCACTAAGTGCACAGTGCAGTCCAACCGGCCCAACTAGCCCACTTGGCCCACCCGGGGTCATCCCCTTCCTACTGCTCACCCCAACCCCCCCGTGGCGCCATGGCAGGTGTTCAACGCCGATCGACCGCGGGATCGTCGACAACGCAAGGCTACAGTGCTCGGGTTAGGTTAAGTAGTCCCTCCCCTCCCCCGTGGACGAACCCTAGGTCCTTTTCTCCCTCTCCTCGCGCCGCTCTCGTCGGGGGAAAGTTCTCCCGAGCCGTCGCCGGCCGCCGTCGCGCCCACGCGGGGCCACTGACCACCATAGCCCGAGCCACCATGTCCAATCGAAGTGCAGCCTTCGTCTTCGTCAGCTCGCGGAAGGAATCGAGCCCGGCGCCACCACACCTAGCGCACGGTTGTTGTTTCCGCTCTGCATCGCCGCCATCTTCGTCGTCAATTCCGGCGACCACGCGCCTTCCCCGAGCCCACTTCCCTCCTCTACGTGTTCCTGGTGAGCAGGGCCACCTTCTCCACCTCCCCGTTTAGCCCGCCGTGCCCTGTATCCCGCGTCGCCATTAGAGCCGTAGCTCGAGACCGCCGACGAGCTCGCCCCCTTGTCATGGAGCCCGCGTTTGGCGCGCTCTAAGTTCCATCGCGCTTGAACTTCCCCCAGGAGCTCAACGCGCTCGTTCCCTCTACTTCCCGTGCACTAAAACATCATCGTCGTCTTCGCCTAGTTCTGCCCCGCAGCCGCGCACGTCGTCGTCGTCGTTCCGGTGAGACTCTGGTGAAGCCCACTCCACCACTGGACGCGGCTCGCCTCTAGCTACGCGTAGGAACAAACGGCGCCTCAATTGGTGCTCGGTAGCGCGGGCATGGACGACCTCACCGGAGTACAGCCGCCGGCGAGCCGCCGGCGTGCTCCCCATGTCGCTGACCGCTGGGACCCCCGTGTCAGTGCGTTAATTAGCAGCTAATAACCCCCCATGTGTGTATGACAGTGGGCCCTAGGCCTTTTAAAATTAATTAAACTTTTAATTAAACAAATGTGTCAATGACACCTGGGCCCCACTAGGTGTTTAAGTTTATTAAATCTGATTAATAGATAACAGTGTATGACATGTGGCCCCCACTGGGTTTAATTTAAATTAAAATGATTTTTTTAGTAATGTGAGTATGACATGTGGGTTCAGGGTAATTTAAATTAATAAAAATGTTTTATTTGGCTGCAAGGCTGACATGTGGGTCCCATATGTCAGTTTGACCAGTCAACTTCTTGTTGATTAGGTTAGAATTTTATTAATAAAAGAAAATCCAGAATTTGATTTAAAATGATTTAAACTTTGAATTTGAATATCTTTTAAACCGTAAGTCAGATTCAAAAACTTTATACATGAAAGTTGATCAGAAAAATATATCGAATACGAATACGCTATCCGTATACCAACCACACCCCTCTAACACAACGAACACCAACATCCCCCCCTCCGGGCTGTCTGTCTATAATTCCCGGTGCCGGTAAAAACCTGCCGGATGAAATTATTTTGAACATGAAAGTTTCTCAGAATGAATCAACTAACTCGGATCCACTATCCACACGTCTGTCAGGTGTCTCTAACACTGCAGACATGGAACCTTCCCCCTCCGGATCATCTGCCCGGTAATCCACCGGTACTAATGAGTCATCCCCGGATAAATTCCTACTCCGAGCAAATCACCGAACACAACGTTAGAGCCCCGTTGCTTTATATCTGCTATGTCATTCAATTGTATTGCTATTATTGATGTGTATTTATTGTTTCTCCCCCCTTTTATTCTCCGATAGACCTTGTTGCTGTCGTCGACTACATCGTTGCCGAGTACGACTACTTCGTCGACGACCGTACCCCTACCGTCGAGCTTCCAGGCAAGCAGAGCAATTCTCTTCACCAGATATCGCCTATCTTTCCGTACATTTCTTGCACTAGGAATTATTACTGCTGCTGCTACGTTTCTTACCTATTGAATTGCATAGCCTGTCATTGTAGCCCCTTGATGTACCTTCCTTTAATCCTATGCTGCCCATTATTACTTATAGATTATTCAGCAGTAAACCCTAGGGAACCTACAACGGCGATCACTCTGGGAGTGATCACGGGAACGATATATTACAACTGCAACAGGTACGGATCAATGCAGACGCCCTAGGGAACCTACAACGGCAAGGCTCTGCCGAGTCGCTTCGAGTTTGACTTACGAGTGGACGAACTCGTATTTCACTTTCGTCGGCTCAGTAGCGTAGCATCACCAGGATGATACGAGGTTTACCTCTTTAGTTCATTCCGCTGATGTCTTTGTCAAACCTCTTTAATTGTGCCATCGAGGGTGATACCTCCTGGTTTCACTTAATGGTAGGAACTCGAACCAACTGGTGTCCTTAAAGGTAAGAAGTCGGGCGACCCAACGGTGCCCGCGAGTGGTATTGCGACGGGACGACAGGGAGGGTACGACCAGTGTACTGGTGTGCTTGACCCCTGATCGTCGGCCGCGAGATTTACCAAACCACGAAAGTCGACCTCCTCCAGGAGCACACGCGAGACAAGGTAAGGAGACGGTTCACCTTGTTGGTAACCGCAGAGACTTGGTGGGACGACAAGGCAGGCACCGATGTACTGGTTGTCCTGGCTGCTCTCGTTGTCCGCGGGTCAGTTAAGTCGAGGCAACGACAACGGTTGCCCCGCAAGTTAATAAAATGACTAATGGTTCGGTGAATGTCTTGAGTTGGCTATATGCCATGTACGCACTACCTACCCGTGGGAATTACGAGTTATGGGATCCTCTGCTTCGTAGTGTCGTCCAAGGACTCTTCAGACATCAGCAGTACCGCGGCCTGCGCCGGGAAGTGGTGTTGTCTTATTTTCTCGTGCGGTGGTGTCTTATTTGTATTTGCTTTAACTTCACCGGCCAGCTTCGCACCGTGCAGGAGTACGTTGGGGTTAGGGTCCAAAGCCCCGCGTACATAGGATATAGTCCGGCGGATGACCTCTCTGTTGAGTTTGAAAGATGGGCTACGAAGTGTCGGATAGCCTCGGTGGAGCATTCCCTAACAAGGTTCCCGCCACCCTAGAGATCCGTGCGTGTAGTGTAACACAAGTGCACCCCTGCAGGGAAGATTAATCTATTCGAATAGCCGTGTCCACGGTAACATGACGCTTTATGCTGAAGCTGGATCTTACCACTACGAACTATTATTATTAAACTGTATGGTTCCGGGTTTACTTCCTCGCGGGGATGTCGAGGAGGTGAACTCGGAGGCATTGCTAATTATTACAACTTATTATTATACAATGCTGCAGCAACTTCTGCTGCATTGTTACCTTATGCTTAATATAAACTGTTTGGCTGATTCTTACCTCATGCTGCAAGACATCGTCGGAAGATGATAGTCTTCGATAGGCCTGGCTTCTTACCCTTATTCCGGTTTCTATCTTGCAGTCCACTATATACATCCTCTTCTTTCCGTTGATACAATGCATAATGCTTAGTAGCAGACGTAAGACTCGCGGGTATGCTAGATACTCACCTTTGCTTTATTTCCCCTTTTTGTTTTGCCTGATCGGCCGCTGCAGTCGACGTTGGAGTCCAGGAGCAGGAGATCCCCGGTGCCGACCACCACAACGTGAAGATCCCCGATGGTTTCTAAGACATCGAGTTCCCCTTTGTACAGGAGTAGTTTGGAGGTTCCCAGGCAGGAGGCCTCGCCTTTTCGATCGAGTGTTGATTTTGTGCTAGACTTCTTAAGGCAACCTTGTATTCTTGTGTCTGTACTCAGATACTATTGCTTCCGCTAACTTCGTGCTCTCGAGCTGTTGTATTCGATCCCTCGTGGCCCCTGGCTTCTATTAAACAGCTTGTATTATTTTATTTGTAGAGTTGTGTTGTGATATCTCACCGTGAGTCCCTGATTTCGATCGTGTACCTTGCGTGTATGATTACTGTACACGGTCTGATTTTGGGGGCGTCACAAGTTGGTATCAGAGCCGACTGCCTGTAGGACACCCCTTTCCAACTCCTTGGTCGAAGTTGAGTCTAGTCTTTGCAAAACTAATTTACTGACAGTGTCGTGTGGCTTATCGACCCACATCGCAAACTTGGTGGTATTAGGATCCTTTTCTCCGCATCTTTACTCTGGGATTTTGCTCTCTTATCCTTTCGGGTAATTTTTCTAACTCTGACATTAGGATCTCGTGGTCGCATCTACCCGGAGCACACTTCACCCAAGATGATCGCTTGTTTCACCCGATGATTGCTCTCCGATAAATTCCCGAGAACCTACGTGTTCATTGCCTTTGCAATCCCCTGCCACCGACAAGTCAGTGTGGATAATTACATCCACCTCCCGATCTGGAAATCACAATTCCCTTGTACTTAAGAATGGATTTGGTCCGATGCTCCTATCATCCGATGTCGTTGAATTTTTCCCCTTCTGGTTGAGTGCCGATACTCACATCGGATCCTTTGCGAATCATTCGACCTTTTCGTGGATTATTATCCGACGAATCTTTCGTGGCTTCTTCCATGTGTCAATTGGATTCATCATGTGAAATGCCATCCATGCCCCTCGATGATTTGTTTTATCATCGACAACCTCCCTTGACTCTCTGCCAATACAACTTGGTCATGTATATCGTGCTCTGCTTTCCCTTGGGAAAGATATACACCTGATACTTGTGTATCATCACCTCTTCCTTTACATTGGTCTGTTTAACCTTTCTTGTGATATAACTTATCTGAGCAGTGATAATTCCCTTCTTATGCAAACACTTCGGTGTATTATTTTGTACGTACAAGTTGTTCTCCGTCATACCTTGCAACTGGATCGCATTAAACGTCACCACCCTTCTTATTCAACGTGGGCCCATAACCTACGGTTCCACATGATCGAAACCTGACTCTCCTTTACCTTCCTATTGTCGAGGTTATTCCTCGCACTTGACCTCTTGACCTCGTATGCAATTCACGGGTCACCTACCTTGTGATATTCAGTCTGATATCAGACTCAGTGCTTATGCCTGATGCTCTGGAACCCCCTTTTTTCCTCATCTATCATCGGCATCGAATGCATGCCGATCCGCTTGCAACTCTCCAATCTTCTTTTGATTCTCTCGAGGTATTTCCTGAGATTAAACTAGGGAGATACTCTGTACCCTTTAACCTCGGACAACCTTGGTTGATTAACCAGGTATCCATTTGACCCCCCTTGAATTTTCCTCCTAGCTTGATCGTAAGTACGATGAAGACCTCGAAGAAAGGATAACAACTCGTCGAGATGCAACGATGCAGGTAAATGAAGACATCAACGAGGAGGATTAACTTCATCGAGAAGAGAAACAACAACCAGAAGACTCACTAGAATGCGGAACCGAAACCTTGCCCCTTGCCCTACTTTTAATTCTCGGGACGAGAATTCTTGGTAGTGATGGAGATTTGTAACACCCCGGGTGTCACGCTAAAGTAATCACCTACAGTGATCATAATTACTGTTGCTAATCCATCCATGATCACCTTGATCATAGCTTTGTCAAATTCCAACCCTGATAAAATTTTCAAATTCCCCCTTATGATGTTGTTAAAGCAATGTGTTCATGGATCTGGATCATCAGGAATAAAAACAAGTCCAAGCCATTTGAATTGAAATTCAAACAAACCTTGAAATGCTTTTGGATTGAATATTAAAAATCATGTGACAATTAACTTTGTCCAAAAATTATGAAACCACTTTTTTAAATCACCAATATTCAGTGGACCATGTCCATGTTGGTATGGGAATTTATTAAGCTATAAAATAAATCAAACAATTCAAACAGTAGCCAAACCAGTGGCATTTAATCCCTTTTAAATAAAACAAAATACAATTGATTTTATTTTGACACAAAACTTTTGTGGCACTCTGGTTTTGTGCAATATAAATTATGGATCAAGTTCCATATTTTACAAAATTGTAAAAAGCAACTAAAAAGAAATACAAAAGGGAAAGAACAGAAACAGAAAAGAAATAAAAGATAAAGGCCTGCTGGCCAGTGCACTAACTGCACAGTGCAGTCCAACCGGCCCAACTAGCCCACTTGGCCCACCCGAGGTCATCCCCTTCCTACTGCTCACCCCAACCCCCCTGTGGCGCCATGGCAGGTGTTCGACGCCGATCGACCACGGAATCGTCGACAACGCACGGCTACAGTGCTCGGGTTAGGTTTAGTAGTCCCTCCCCACCCCCGTGGACGAAACCTAGGTCCTTTTCTCCCTCTCCTCGCGCCGCTCTCGTCGGGGGAAAGTTCGCCCGACCCGTCGCCGGCCGCCATCGCGCCCACGCGCGGCCACTGACCACCATAGCCCAAGCCACCGTGTCCAATCGAAGCGCAGCCTTCGTCTTCGTCAGCTCGCAGAAGGAATCGAGCCCGGCGCCACCACAACTAGCGCACGGTTGTCGTTTCCCCTCTGCATCGTCGTCGTCTTCGTCGTCAATTCCCGCGACCACGCGCCTTCCCCGAGCCCACTGCCCTCCTCTACGTGTTCCTGGTGAGCAGGGCCACCTTCTCCACCTCCCCGTTTAGCCCGCCGTGCCCCGTATCCCGCGTCACCATTAGAGTCGTAGCTCGAGACCACCGACGAGCTCGCCCCCTTGTCGTGGAGCCCGCGTTTGGCGCGCTCTGAGTTCCATCGCGCTTGAACTGCTCCCAGGAGCTCAACGCGCTCGTTCCCGCTACTTCCCGTGCACTAAAATTTCGTCGTCGTCTTTGCCTTGTTCTGCCCCGCCACCGCGCACGTCGTCGTCGTCGTTCCGGTGAGACTCCGGTGAAGCCCACCCCAACACTGGACGCGCCTCGCCTCCAGCTACGCGTAGGAACAAACGGCGCCTCAATTGGTGCTCGGTAGCGCGGGCATGGACGACCTCGCTGGAGTACAGCCGCCGGCGAGCCACCGACGTGCTCCCCATGTCGCTGACCGCTGGGACCCCCGTGTCAGTGCGTTAATTAGCAGCTAATAACCCCCCATGTGTGTATGACAGTGGGCCCTAGGCCTTTTAAAAATAATTAAACTTTTAATTAAACAAATGTGTCAATGACACCTGGGCCCCACAAGGTGTTTAAGTTTATTAAATCTGATTAATAGATAACAGTGTATGACATGTGGCCCCCACTGGGTTTATTTGAATTAAAATGATTTTAATAGTAATGTGAGTATGACATGTGGGTCCAGGGTAATTTAAATTAATAAAAATGTTTTATTTGACTGTGAGGCTGACATGTGGGTCCCATATGTCAGTTTGACCAGTCAACTGCTTGTGGATAAGGTTAGAATTTTATTAATAAAAGAAAATCCAGAATTTGAATATCTTTTAAACCGTAAGTCAGATTCAAAAACTTTATACATGAAAGTTGATCAGAAAAATATAATGAATACGAATACGCTATCCGTATACCAACCACACCCCTCTAACACAACGAACACCGAATCCCCCCCCCCTCCGAGCTGTCTGTCGATAATTCCCGGTGCCGGTAAAAACCTGCCGGATGAAATTATTTTGAACATGAAAGTTGCTCAGAATGAATCAACTAACACGGATCCACTATCCACATGTCTATCAGGTGTCTCTAACACTGCAGACATGTAACCTTCCCCCTCCGGATCATCTGCCCGGTAATCCACCGGTACTGATGAGTCATCCCCGGATAAATTCCTGCTCCGAGAAAATCACCGAACACTGCGTTAGAGCCCCGTTGCTTTATATCTGCTATGTCATACAATTGTATTGCTATTAATGCTGTGTATTTATTGTTTCTCCCCCCCTTTTATTCTTCGATAGACCTCGTTGCTGCCGCCGACTACAACGTTGCCGAGTACGACTACTTCGTCGACGACCGTACCCCTACCGTCGAGCTTCCAGGAAAGCAGAGCCATTCTCTTCCCCAGATATTGCCTATATTTCCGTACATTTCTTGCACTAGGCATTGTTACTGCTGCTGCTACGTTGCTTACCTATTCAATTGCATATCCTGTCATTGTAGCCCCTTGATGTACCTTCCTTTAATCCTATGCTGCCTATTATTACTTATACATTATTCAGCAGTAAACCCTGCGCATTGTTAGTTAGGTTTAGAATAGCGGGCCGTGATCACTCTGGAAGTGATCGCGGGAACGATATATTACAACTGCAACAGGTACGGATCAATGCAGACGCCTTAGGGAACCTACAACGGCGAGACTCTGCCGAGTCGCTTCGAGTTTGACTTATGAGTGGACGAACTCGTATTTCACTCTCGTCGGCTCAGTAGCGTAGCATCACCGGGATGATACGAGGTTTACCTCTTTAGTTCATTCCGCTGATGTCTCTGTCAAACCTCTTTAAGTGTGCCATCGAGGGTGATACCTCCTGGTTTCACTTAATGGTAGGAACTCGAACCAACTGGTGTCCTTAAAGGTAAGAAGTCGGGCGACCCAACGGTGCCCGCGAGTGGTATTGCGACGGGACGACAGGGAGGGTACGACCAGTGTACCGGTGTGCTTGGCCCCTGATCGTCGGCCGCGAGAGTTACCAAACCACGAAAGTCGAGCTCCTCCAGGAGCACACGCGAGACAAGGTAAGGAGACGGTTCACCTTGTTGGTAACCGCAGAGACTTGGTGGGACGACAGGGCAGGCAGCGATGTACTGGTGGTCCTGGCTGCTGTCGTTGTCCGCGGGTCAGTTAAGTCAAGGCAACGATAACGTTGCCCCGCAAGTTAATAAAATGAATAATGGTTCAGTGAATGTCTTGAGTTGGCTATATGCCATGTACGCACTACCTACCCGTGGGAATTACGAGTTATGGGCTCCTCTGCTTCGTAGTGTCGTCTGATGACTCTTCAAACGTCAGCAGTACTGCGGCCTGCGCGGGGAAGTGGTGTTGTCTTATTTGCTCGTGTGGTGGTGTCTTATTTGTATTTTCTTTAACTTCACCGGCCATCCTCGCACCGTGCAGGAGTACGTTGGGGTTAGGGTCCAAAGCCCCGCGTACATAGGATATAGTCCGGCGGATGACCTCTCTGTTGAGTTTGAAAGATGGGCTACGAAGTGTCGGATAGCCTCGGTGGAGCATTCCCTAACAAGGTTCCCGCCACCCTGGAGATCCGTGCGTGTAGTGTAACAAAAGTGCACCCCTGCAGGGAAGATTAATCTATTCGAATAGCCGTGTCCACGGCAACATGACGCTTTATGCTGAAGCTGGATCTTACCACTACGAACTATTATTATTAAACTTTATGGTTCCGGGTTTTCTTCCTCGCGGGGATGTCGAGGAGGTGAACTCGGAGGCATTGCTAATTATTACAACTTATTATTATACAATGCTGCAGCAACTTCTGCTGCATTGTTACCTTATGCTTTATATAAACTGTTTGGATGCTTCTTACCTCATGCTGCAAGACATCGTCGGAAGATGCTAGTATTTGATAGGCCTAGCTTCTTACCCTTATTCTGATTTCTATCTTGCAGTCCACTATATACAGCCTCTTCTTTCCGTTGATGCAATGCATAATGCTTAGTAGCGGACGTAAGACTCGCGGGTATGCTAGATACTCACCTTTGCTTTATTTCCCCTTTTTGTTTTGCCTGATCGGCCGCTGCAGTCGACGTTGGAGTCCAGGAGCAGGAGATCCCCGGTACCGACCACCACAACGTGAAGATCCCCGATGCCTTCTACGACATCGAGTTTCGCTTTGACCAGGATTAGTTTGGAGGTTCCCAGGCAGGAGGCCTCGCCTTTTCGATCGAGTGTTGATTTTGTGCTAGCCTTCTTAAGGCAACCTTGTATTCTTGTGTCTGTACTCAGATACTATTGCTTCCGCTAATTTCGTGTTCTCGAGCTGTTGTATTCGAGCCCTCGTGGCCCCTGGATTGTATTAAACAACTTGTATTATTTTATTTGTAGAGTTGTGTTGTGATATCTCACCATGAGTCCCTGATTTCGATCGTGTACCTTGCGTGTATGATTACTGTACATGGTCTGATTTTGGGGGTGTCACAACTAGCCAGGTACAAGTCAAACTGATCCACTCCCTTTCGATATTTTGAGCACTCATGCAATGGATGAGCGTGAGCAAGAAATTTGACACCTAAAAGGCGAAGCAGAAAGAAGGTGGTGAAGGAAGACAAAAAAGGTGTGAAAGGCTCACATCATTGAGGACAATCATAGGCGAGAGAAGGCCATATGATAGATATGATGTGAGGAGTTGGGATTGCCATGCAACGGATGCACATGTGAGATAAAATCTCTCAAAGGGAACTAGTGGGGGTGCATCTAACTGGCTTGCTCAAGAATACCTAGAGCTCGTTTGAGGAGGCTCATCATTGGAATATACAAGCCAAGTTCTATAGTGTGAAGGTCCCCACATAGCTATATGCATGATGATGATCTCTATGGTGTACAAGGGATAGAGGATGAAGTACTAGTGTGGATCTCTCAAAAGGAATAGTAGTGTTCCCCTTCTCTCTTTTTATTTTTATTTTTCTCTTTTTTCTATTTTTTGTATTTTTTGGTGGCCTCAATGGCTCTTTTTATTTAACTCTCATTTGTCCTCTTTGGGATCTTTTCCTCACTTTAGGGGCAACACTCTATATTTTACAAGAATATAGGAGATCTTTCACACTTTACAAGGTACTCAAATCATAAAGAAAATGTAACTATCATGAAGTATGCAAATGTATGCCTCTGCCAGGATAGCAGGATATGCAATGATACTAGCGCGTCATGTAGCAATGATTAGGGCATGGCCCAACTAGCATGCGGCTCATCGATCAAGCAAGTAGCATGTATAACATGAAGATCAAGTCATGAGAAGGTGGATGTTGCGTGGCAATGTATCTCGGAAAGGCTATGAAAATGCCTTGTAGGTAGGTATGGTGGATGTTTTGAGGAAAGATATAAGGAGGCTTATGATGACAGAGCGTATCGTGCCAAGGGTTTGGATGCACCAGCGAAGTATGCACCAACTCTCGAGATGAGAAAGGGCAATGCACGGTACCGAAGAGGCTAGAAAAAGTATAGGTGGGTGGAAGTGTCAACTTTCGAATACTCACATTAGTCCGAAGGACTCATGCACTTATTATCGGTAACTCTCAATCTAATAAGGAGGTTCACAAAGAGACAAGTACCCTGAGGAGGAGTGTATGGGGGTTTGGTTATCCTTGCGCATCCTCGACTCATGGTACGTGAGTGTACTCTAATATCCGATCCCTCCAAAGATTAGTGATCCGTCTAGTAGCTAGAGTTCTCAACTAGTTTTGTAGGTTTTTGTAAATAGACACAGATTGACCAAAATATGACACCTATCACTAATAGGCTAGAGCTCTTGACACCAAAAGTTCAAACATTACTCACATCAATACCTCAAAACCATTGCAAGTAACTACTAAAATTAAATAGCAACCTTAATTACCTACTTTCAAGACAAGACACAACTCAGTGAAACAACCAACTCTCTTAACAAGATAAACATGAAAACTAAAGAGAGTTCCAGCAACAAACTAAACAAAAACCAAGGCTCTTGCTAAAGACAAACTAAAACTAAAACTAAACATGGCAGTAGCTATGAAAAGGTAAAGAACACACAACAGAGAAAGATAAGCATGAAAAATTCTATGATGTGTTCTAGATTTTGAAAGTGGAGCATGTTTCTCTCCCACACAAAGTAAGACGGGATCTATCCTGTTATGAACAACAATAAAAGGTAAAGAAACTAAAAATAAAAACTAAGAGAGGGACAACCTAGCATAGCACATAACGCATGAAGTGATAAAAATATAGTGAGACGAAGGACGAACTGATGATTGTTGATGGAGAAGGGGATGCACGGGGGCATCCCCAAGCTTAGATGCTTGAGTCTCCTTGAATATTTATTGGGGATGCACGGGGGCATCCCCAAGCTTGATCGCTTGACACTCCCGAATCTTCTTTCATCATCTTCAATCGCACACTTGAAAAATCCCTTCATAGATAACTCATCATAAACTGATTAGAGATGTTAGTACCCTTAATAAATCATTTTTCCACACTGGATATAACGATATTCTATAAGAGCTACTATTTCTCAAGATTTCCAAAAGGTTTTTGCAAAGAAAAAGCAAGCTTAAGGTTTGCAAAAGTTAGGAGAGATAAAACGTGACAGAATCTGTGAAAAACATAACAGCAGGTAGTAAAGAATTTTTTAGGGGTACTTCTGCAACTCAAAAAAAAACTCAGAACATACGAAAGTTCCGTGATTGTATAGAGCATGATTTGTAAAAAAAATCAGCTCAAAAAGATGAACTGGGATTTTTCTATGATTTTTCCCGTCACGAGGACAAAATCTTTTTTCTGGACAGCATGTCACAACTTTCACTTCCCTTGTCATATGAGGCTATAACTTGGCACAAAGCTTGAAAATAAAGATACAATGATGTTGCTACAGTAGTAACAATCATCAAGACCACTAAAAACATAAAGTAAAAACTCAAAGTAAAGATAACAAGGGTTGTCTCCCTAGAGCTCTTTCTTTATAGCCATAAAGATAGGCTTAAGATTTTAATGGTGCTCTCGTAGGAATAAGAGTTGAAGAACAAAAGAGAGCATGAAGAAGAAAATACCAAAAACATTTAAGCCTAACATGCTTCCTATGCAAAGGGATCTTGTAGAGAAATAACTCATGGGAGCATAAAGATATTAGCATAGGAATCCAAAATAAGTGCAACTTCAAAACCTTCAACATAAAGAGAGGGAACTTGATATTGTTGAAATATCTATAAGCATATGTTCCCCTCTCATAATAATTTTCAGTGGGATCATGAATAAACTCAACAATATAAGTATCACATAAAACTTTCTTATCATGATCCACAAGCATAGAACACTTATTACTCTCCACATAAGCATAATCTTTGTCATTGTTAATAGTGGGAGTGGGTCTATCATAAACAACTTGAACACTATAGATTAATTGTGTATTATGAAGATGGTGTTCAGAAAGAAAGTAATTTCCTTCATGATTATGACAAGATTCATAAGGATAATTTCTCCTTATGTCATAGGTATCTTTACAATCACCATAGATAGGAGTTATAACATCATCATAGCAGAGAAGAGCATTATCATTGCTAGGAACTATATTTGTAAACATGTTGTCTTTGTTCTTACTAGCAAAAGGATTATCAACTATCACATCACTAATGGGTAAAGGACTTGCAATCCTATCGTCCCCAAGCTTAGAGCTTTCCATATCATCATTTTCAGAGTTGGTACCAAAAAGATTTTCAAGATCATAAGTAGAATTATCACCATCTTCCCAATCACAGTAGGTAACATTCATATGATAATCAAAATCATCTTCAATGGTTCCTATAGACTTATCTTCAAGATAATAATGAATGCAATCAAGCTTACCATCCTCCATAAATTTTTGTCCGTTAGGAGAAAAATTTATGCGAGGGATATGCTCAGGCCAGGTTGTTACCCATTCTTCTTCCTTCCTGCTCCTCTTCCTCCTCCTCTTCTTTTTCTTCTTCTTCACCTTAGGAAGGAGTGGTTGGAGGGGAAGTTTCTCCAAATATCCTGGTTTATCATTAGAAACAATAGGGGAAACTTGGGAGAAACTCTCCTTTTTATTAGTAGAAATATAAGAGACATTTTTATACTTTGGTAGAGTTCCCTCCTTTCTAATCTTACTTATGTAATCATTCTCATGGCAATTAACAACACAATAGAGATGGCATTTCTGCAAAGTGTTATTTATTCCCAAAGCATGAACATCTAGCCAAGAAGTATTTTCTGATAACTCTTCACACATGAAAAATAACATAAGCTCATCATAAAGATCAGGGGTGATCATTTCATCACACAACTGGCTAACAGTTATGTTTTGAAAGTACATGCACTAAAAATTGAAGTGACCCTTTATGCAGCAAAGTTCACAAGTAAAAGGATAAAGGTCACACAATTCTCTAGCAATTTCATTTAAATCTCTAACCCAAGTGATTGTTCTTTCATGCTTATTTTGCTTACAATATTTCTCTTCTTCAATCATAGGCCTTTCACAAGGTCTATCCACTCCACAAAAATTAACATGCTTATATAAAACTTCATTTTCAGGAATTGGATCATGCATGTAGCAATCATCATTAACAATTTCATTTTCTTTGCAAATCTCTTTAAAAGGTTCATGATGCTTGATCCAATTATCCTTAGGCATATTAAGATGTGAAGCAAAAGATTTGAGGAAATCAACAAGGAGTTGAGAATCAAGCCCAAACTTAGCACTAAACTTATTAAAACTTGCCGTTTCAACAAAGGACTTAATGCAATCATACTCATAAATTATACCTAACTCTTTACCTTTGTCGATCTCCCAATCTTCAATATTGTGTTGGATTCTTTCAAGGAGTTCCCATTTAGCATCAATCTTTTCGCTTGTGAAAGAACCCATCGAGGAAGCATCGAGCAAGTCTTTATCCTGTCGAGATAGCCTTGCGTAGAAATTAGTAATAATTATATCTTTGGGGAGCCCATGGTTAGGACATTTTAGCATCAAAGTTTTCAGTCTCCCCCAAGCTTGAGCTATGCTCTCTCCGTCATGAGGATAGAAATTATAAACATAATTCCTATTCTCATGGACTTCATAAAGAGAATAAAACTTGGAGCAAAAGAGAGACTGGATCTCTTCCCAATCCAGCAGGTGAGAATCATGTAGTAGCCTATACCATTCCAATGATTTTCCTTTCAGTGACAAGGAAAATAATTGCCTCATGACTTCACCTCTTGTCAAACCTGAAATCTTAAATAACTCACAAAGTTCTGTAAGTTTCAACAGATGAACACTAGGATGGACTGTTCCATCCCCTGCATAATGATCATTCATAACCTTTTCAATTATCCCAAGTGGTATTTTGAATGGGATAAATTCATTACGTGGAGGAGACTTCTCTACCACGGGTGTGGTAAAGCGGCCTCCCCGAAGCAGCGAACTAAGATTGCAATTTTCCATAAGCCTAACTAGTGAAAATAAAAACAAGAAACGAAAAGATTTAATTGCAGAATCTAAAGATATACCTTCAACGCTTACCTCCCCGGCAACGACGCCAAAAATAGCTTGATGTCTACGCACCTTTCTATTCTTGTAGACTATGTTGGGCCTCCAAGCGCAGAGGTTTATAGGACAGCAGCAATTTCCCTCAAGTGGATGACCTAAGGTTTATCGAACTTAGGGAAGTAGAGGTTGAAGATGGTCTCTCTCAAGCAACCCTGCAATTAAGATACAAGAAGTCTCTTGTGTCCCCAACACACCTAATACAACTAGGAGTTGTATAGGTGCACTAGTTCGGCGAAGAGATGGTAAAATATGGGTGATAGGTGTGATAAAACGAAGTAATATAAATCTGTAATAAAAAGTGCAGAAAAGAAACCAGTAACAAAAGTGAGTGCAAACGGTGTAACAATGATGGAAACAAGGCCTAGGCTTCATACTTTCACTAGTGTCAACTCCCAACAACATTAACATAGTCTAATCACATGATATTTCCCATAAAACATGCAATGGAGATGTACTCGGAGGTCATTCCTTTGTGGTCAAGAGAGGACGAGAATTGTGTAGGGCTACAAAAGCACACCTCAGAGTTCGTAGTTCTCAATCTATGGATTTCCCAATGTCATCGCGGCCATCCAAGGAGAGTACCACAATCACCACAACATATCTAAAGGATAGTCAAAGACAAGAACCAAGAGACTCTCAATCTTCAATCAACACACAAAAGAGGAAATCACTCATGATAATATTCTTCTAACCCATGTCCAATAGACCGCTGTCACCTTGGTCTCGGGGATTATACTAGATAAGATCAATTGAGTACATTAATCCAATACATAGAGGAATGAGAAATATCATGGGATCACCCTAGATTAACATAGCCTATGATCACAACTAAGATCACATCATGGGAGAGAGATAAGAACACATAGCTACTGGTAGAAACCTCAGCCCCGAGGGAGAACTACTCCCTCTTCGTGGAGGGAGGAAGCAACGTCGATGGAGATGAATCCGGGGGCACTTCCCCGTCCCGGCAGGGTGCCGGCACAGGAGTTCTGTCCCCCTGAAACTTGATGGCGATGGCGGCGGAGATCGGAATTGCTTCTGGAAAAAAGGGGTCTGGTATCAGGGTTTCCTCAGTGGGGGTAAAAATAGGGGCCAAAGGGGGCACCGAGAGGGGCAACGAGGCAGTCAGAAGGGCAGGTGGCGCGGCCTAGGGCTGGGCCGCGCCAGGCACCCTCCTGGCTGCCTGGTGGTGGACCTCCCTTCCTTCCTTGGTGATTCCGGAAGCTTCCGGGATGCTGATTTTTTATATAATTTTCCGGAATTTTTTGAGCACTTTTAATGGCCGGAAAACCTGAAATACAAAAACAGCAGAAAATAGGAACTGGCAACTAGGTCCACTGAGTTAATAGGTGAGTCCAAATATGCTCAAAAGTGTATGAAAGTTCAAGCAAAACATGGCAAAGTCACACAAAACATGCATGGAGCAAGCAGAAATTATAGATACGTTTGGGACGTATCAGGGTTGCTTCACAAACCTCAAATAATAGGAATATCCCTTTTATTGGAAAAGGAATATATGGCATGAATAAAATGGTGGCTTGGATGAGATGGAACAATGGAATGACATGGAGAGGCTTGAAACCAAGGGTCACTTGAGCATGGAATGAAAATATGCTCAAGTTTCAAGTCCAACGAGGTGCTCAAAATCAAATCCAATAGAAAATCCAGAAATAAATAAGAAAAGTTTTTGGAAAAAGAAAGTTCCAAAATCCAGGGTGTCACAAACCTACCCCCTTAGAAAAATCTCGTCCTCGATATTTGGTTGCTCAGGGAACCATTGCAGAATTACCGTCCTTAGGAAACTTACTGCTTCTCAGATTTCCTTTTTACCGCATACTGTTCCCATGGTAGCATCAAATATATCTCTGATGACGGGGTTTACTTCACCCGATCTGTAGTTCTGACAGAATGTTCTTCCTTGATACCTCACATCCTTTCCTTCTGATTTCCATCCTCATATCTTCTGACTTGTATGATAACGGGATGTCTTGTCATAGGCTGAATGCTGACGATACCCATACTGTTTCTGGGGTACCTTGGACTTAATTCGTGGTACGGTCTTGAATCCTTTGCATTGGCCTCTTCGACAAGAGCTTGTCCTTCATCGGTAGTTGGTATCTCAGAATGTTTACTATCTGGACCTTGACTGACGGCACGTGGGGTTGCCTCGCATTTCTTTTGGCCTGTCCACCGCGCTCAAGGATTAGGAGCGGGGCACAAATTTTGGACATTCACTTATGATGAGATTTTCCTAATAGGTGGCCCTATCCGGGTGGCGATAGGTCATGATATGGTTCAATCCGGTTCTTGTATTTAAAATGCCATGCTGAGCGGGTGACCTTTAATGAAGCAGACTGTGGTATCTTGGCAAGACGGACGATCCTGAACTTGAGTAACTGCTCAGGCTAACTGGATCGGTACACGGTCCTTGGCCCATAGCGAATGATCTTTCTTTGTGGTCGATATCCACAGTGATCCACATGACTTCAACTGATCGCGGCCCATTTGACTTGAGGTCCATGCTATTCATTCTGCCTAACCCGTCGGGCTTGAGAGTTGCATTCCTCTAACAACTTGTGAGGTGCCACTCTTGCTCAGATTGCAGCAAGGTTTGACATCTGCCATGTGTGTTTGTCCTGGATCTTGCCTCTGTGGAAATCACCTTTCTTGTACTAGCTTTTCTTTGGTCAGGGTTCTTTCCTTGTTGCATAACTGCTTATTGTTCTGCCGCAATCTTTGAGATAGACAGGTTACCATCACCTTTTGGCTCTTGTTTCATCCTGATAACCTTGGTTGCAATGAACGGGGTCTCCAGATTATTCTGCTTCGGGGCCTTGTCGGTCGTGAGGAGCTGACCTTCATGACGGGAGCAGGATTCAATGCTCCTTGCTTCCTTTCTTCGGAGTGTTTCTTCACGACTTTTTCAGTCTCTCTTCCAGGCTGAGAGGTGTATCCGCCTCTTCTGCTGACTTGTTTCCCGAGAGTTGCGGTTCTTCACCGATGTTCATATGCATAATTCTTCCTTGATTACGATCATGGAGGTATTCACACAGGGGTAGCTTTCATACTTGATAAGAATACCCATAACCATATGCGGGTCCTAACGATGTTGAAGTCTTTACTGTCCTGCATGGCTGGATTTCTGACCATACTGTTGCAGGTATGATGACGCGTCGAGGAAGACTGGTATCTTGTCTGCGAAGCTTGGGGTAGCTTGTGGGGGAAGGTTGGGTACCGTACCCCGGAAGCATGCTTCAGTGGCGTATCGAGGAAGGCAGGGTGTCGTACACGGGAAGCTGGCTCGATATCTTGCTAAAGGAGGTTGGGTGCCCTGCTTTGGAAGCTTTCTTAATGACTTACTCACGACAATGGGTTGTGTTTTCTCGGTAGTTTTCCTCATTATAATGTGGATACATTGGTTCCTTGTGCTGGAAGTTTCGGTGGCAGTTCACTATAGACGACCGAGCGGCTTGTGCTGGAGTCCATCCCTGTGGCGTACCGAGCACGATTGAGTGTCTTGCACTGTAAGCTTCTGTTTGTGGCTTGTGGAGGAAGGATAACTGTCTTGGCTAAGAAGATATCCCAGTAGCGTACTGAGGAAGGCTGATACACTGTACAAGTTGGCTGTGCCTTGTACCTTGTCAAGGAAGGCTGAGGTTCCTTCTGCTGGAAGCTTTCCCTCAATGACGTGGAGACAGATCTGACCACGGGGTCTGACAGGCTTCTGACTGCCGGCTGGTGAGGGGTAAACATTCTTCCGATCATCTGGGCTTCATGATATGTCTTGGCCACTTTCCGGAATATACTGAAATAATTTGTATTGCATAGGACTGTAGCTGGTGTTTGTCCTGCCTTGGGTGCATGCATATGCTCGTGGGTCACAGTTTCTTCTTTGCATCAATCTTTGCGACTGTCGTAGTCGATGTAGACGGGAATCAATGGATAGCTTGGGTAGCCTCCATTCGTGAGCAACTTGCTTCCAACGCAATTGGGTACAAGTCTTGTTTGACTTACTGATTTCCCACATCATTCTGGCCTTTAACTGTCTGAGTCTTCAGGCTGTTGTGGTTACAGACGAAATGCAGGCCTGATGGTTGCCGCATGATTCACTCTTGAGAAAAAGGTGTGAGATGCGACCGGATATGCGTCATTCATGTCTGGTTGATTTTCTTCATTCCTTAGTGGTCTTCCACCGATGGAATCTTCATGGCCATACGATTACCGGAATAATGTTGACTTGGTTTATTCAGGAAGAACTCATATGGGGTTGAATACTCCTGCTGCAAGCTGGTGTGGGTCCTTGACTTGGTGTCTTCACGCTGCTCTGCGGTATTGCACTGGTTCTTCGAGGTATGCGGGGTTATGAGCCACTTTCCATTCGGGTGGAGAGAGTGACACCAAAGAACCAAAAGAAGAACCAACGAAGAGAACAACGGGGAAAAAGCAAACGAGAAACGACTTGCTACTTCATCAGCTTTAGCAGTGATCGATGACTATCCGGACTCCTTGCGAAGAAAACAATGAATAACCCAGTAGCCACTAGAACGGTCTTTACAACTCAGATCTGGGACTTGTACTAGAATAGCTCAAACACTGCTCAAGACTGCCGACCGAAATCAGCTCAGAGCATGAGAGAATGTTGATAAAAAAGAATGCAGAGGTCCCCTAAGACGGCCGAGAAAACAGCTCAGAGCATAGGGTCTCCACTGCGAAAATAAAGTCAACAACTACCCAAGACGGCCGAAAAGCAGCTCAGAACACGGGTCGGTTGTTGAAAAGAGAAATGTAAACCAGGCATCCACTCCGGACGGCCGACGATGCATCAGCTCAGAAACAGACGTGGTGCCAATATCGAAGAACAACAAGCAAGGGTCCGTCCAAGTCATCCAACACCTGCAAAAACAGAGTTAGCAGCTTCCGAGGAAACTGAACAAATAACCAACAACGAGAACCAACTAAGCAGGAAAAGAAATACTGAACAGGCACTGATATCACACGCAGGATCTCAGCTTATTACTACACACATCAACATTCAACAGGCAACATGCAACACTACTACTCATGCATCACTGATACGTCCCAAACGTATCTATAATTTCTGCTTGCTCCATGCATGTTTTGTGTGATATTGCTATGCTTTTGATACACTTTCATATCTTTTATAACATATTTTGGAACTAACCTATTAATGGTTGCAAGAGTACACAAGTTCTTGTTTTTGTATTTTATGTGTAGGAATTACTTGTATAAAGGAAAAATCACAAAAAGGAGCCTTGTAGGAGTTGGACTCTAACTCTCCCGAAATATGTCCCCACCAGACAGGTTTTAAAGATCGCCTCGGAAATGCTAGAAGACGGCCTCAAAAGGAAAAACTTAAAACTACAAAGTTGTAGGGAATGTTTTTCCGGTGGATTTAGATATAAAATTCGGCCCAATCGAAGTCCGGATGCTTCCAAAAACCCCGAAATACAGAAGACGTAATCTGGATGACGGGAATCCGAGAGTCTATATAAAGAGAGGAAACCTAGGTCAAAGGGCACCACTAAATTTCCTCCCCCTTGGCAGCCGTCTTGAGGGGGATATCAATCTCCACAGCAGCACCATCTCCAAAGAAGAAGAAGGGGCCAAGGGCCGGGGCCGTGGCCGTGGGCGCCGCTGTCGCCGTCTCCTTCATCTCCTCCGGGCTGCACCTCTCCATCAACAACTCTCCCTCTCACCATTTCCATGTGTGAGTAGTTCCCCTCGGGGCTAAGGCTTATATCTTGATCTATGTGGTTTCTCTCTCTCCCATGATGTGATCTTTGTTGTGATCGTAGGCTATGTTAATCTAGGGTGAACCCATGATATTTCCCTTCCTCTATGTATTGGATTGATGTACTCAATTGATCTTATCTAGTATAACCTCCGAGACCAAGGTGACAGCGGTCTATTGGACATGGGTTAGAAGAATATTATCATGAGTGATTTCCTCTTTTGTGTGTGGATTGAAGATTGAGAGTCTCTTGGTGCTTGTCTTTGACTATCCTTTAGATATGTTGTGGTGATTGTGGTACTCTCTTTGGATGGCCGCGGTGACATTGGGAAATCCATAGATTGAGAACTACGAACTCTGAGGTGTACTTTTGTATCCCTACACAATTCTCGTCCTCTCTTGACCACAAAGGAATGACCTCCGAGTACGTCTCCGTTGCATGTTTTATGGGAAATATCATGTGATTAGACTATGTTAATGTTGTTGGGAGTTGTCACTAGTGAAAGTATGAAGCATAGGCCTTGTTTCCATCATTGTTACACCGTTTTCACTCACTTTTGTTACTTGTTTCTTTGCTGCACTTTTTATTACAGATTTATATTACTTTGTTTTATCACACCTATCACCCATATTTTACCATTTCTTCACCGAACTAGTGCACCTATACAACTCCTAGTTGTATTAGGTGTGTTGGGGACACAAGAGACTTCTTGTATCTTAATTGCAGGGTTGCTTGAGAGAGACCATCTTCAACCTGTACTTCCCTGATTTCGATAAACCCCTTAGGTCATCCACTTGAGGGAAATTGATGCTTTCCTACAAACCTCTGCGCTTGGAGGCCCAACATAGTCTACAAGAATAGAAGCGTGCGTAGACATCAAGCTATTTCTGGCGCCGTTGCCGGGGAGGTGAGTGCTTGAAGGTATATCTTTAGATCTTGCAATTAAATCTTTTTGTTTCTTGTTTTTAAATTCACTAGTTAGGCTTATGGAAAACAACAAAAATATTATGAGAGAGCTTTATGAGCTCTACCTTGAGTTGGGACATGAACTGTTTGAAGAGAAAATCAAAAAGCCTATGGAGCTTTACTATTTGCACAACACTCATGATAGTCGTAATGTTATTTGCATGTCTTCTTTGAATACTCTTGATGCTAATGATATGCAAAGCTATAAGCTTGGGGATGCTACGTTTTATGAGATGATCTTTTTAGCACCCCAAGTTTTGATGAGGAAATTTATTTTGATGATACTTTGCCTCCTATCTATGATGATTATTGTGATGACACTTATGCTATAAAGAATAAATGTTTGGAAGTGTATCATGATAAGAAAGATTCATGTGATAGCTATTTTCTTGAGTTTCCTCCCACTATTACTTATAAGAAGGATTTTGCTTATGTGGAGAGTAACAAATTTTCTATGCTTGTGGATCATGATCAGAATTTTTTATGTGATACTTATATTTTTTAGTTTATTCATGATCCCACTGAAAATTATTATGAGAGGGGAACATATGCTCATAGATATTTCAAGAATATCAAGTTCCCTCTCTTTATGTTGAAACTTTTAAAGTTGCACTTGTTTTACCTTCCTATGCTAAAATCTTTATGCTTCAATGGGTTCTTTCCTTTTACAAGATCCATTTTCATAGGAAGCATGTTACACTTAAATGTGTTTTGTTTTTTCTTCTTGATGCTCTCTTTTGTTCTTCAACTCTTATTCTTGTGAGAGCATCTTCTATAATCTTTAAGCTAGCTAATGGCTTTAAAGAAGCGCTTTCGGGAGGCAGCCCGCAACGAATTTAGGTTTTCCTTTTTGTTTTTCTTCTGTTTTTAGTGGTCTTGATGATTGTTACTACTGTAGCAACATCATTGTATCTTTACTTTTCAAGCTTTTTGCCATTTATAGCCTCATATGACAAGGGAAGTGAAAATTGTGACATGCTGTCCAGAAAACATATTCTGTCCTCGTGACGGGAAAAATCAGAATAAATCACCAGTTCATCTTTTTGAGCTTAATGTTTTACACAGCGTGCTATATACAATTACAGAACTTTCGTATGTTCTGAGTTTTTTTATTTGAGTTGCAGAAGTGCCCCTCAAAAATTCTTTACTACCTGCTGTTCTGTTTTTCACAGATTCTGCCACGTTTTGTCTCTCCTAACTTTTGCAAACCTTAAGCTTGCTTTTTCTTTGCAACAAAGTTTTGGCAATCTTGAGAAACAGTAGATCTTCAAGAATATCTTTATATCCAGTAGGGAAAAATTATTTATTAAGGGTACTAACCTCTCTAATCAGCTTATGATGAGTTATGTATGAAGGGACTTTTCAAGTGTGCGATGGAAGATGATGAAAGAAGATTCGGGAGTGTCAAGCGCTCAAGCTTGGGGATGCCCCCATGCATGCCCAACAAATATTCAAGGAGACACAAGCGTCTAAGCTTGGGGATGCCCCCGTGCATCCCCTTCTCCATCAACAATCATCAGTTCGTCCTTCGTCTCACTATATTTTTATCACTACATGCATTATGTGCTATGCTTGGAGCGTCTCGCTCTTAGGTTTTATTTTTAGTTTTCTTTAGCTTTGCTTGCTGTTCATAACAAGTTATATCCCATCTTACTTTGTGTGGGAGAGAAACACGCTCCACTTTCAAAATCTAGAACACATCATAGGATTCTTCATGCCTATCTTTTTGCTGTTGTGTGTTCTTTACCTTTTCGTAGCTACTGCCATGTTTAGTTTTAGTTTTAGTTTGTCTTTAGCAAGAGCCTTGGCTTTTGTTTAGTATGTTGTTGGAACTCTCTTTATTTTTCATGTTTATCTTGTTAAGAGAGTTGGTTGTTGCACTGAGTTGCGTCTTGTCTTGAGAGTAGGTAATTGAGGTTGCTATTTAATTTTAGTAGTAACTTGCAATAGTTTTGAGGTATTGATGTGAGTAATGTTTGAACTTTTGGTGTCAAGAGTTCTAGCCTATTAGTGATAGGTGTCGTATTTTTGGAAATCCGTGTCTATTTTCAAAAACCTACAAAACTAGTTGAGAACTCTAGCTACTAGATGGATCACTAATCTTTGGAGGCATCGGATATTAGAGTACACTCACGTACCATGAGTCGAGGATGCGCAAGGATAACCAAACCCCCATACACTCCTCCTCAGGGTACTTGTCTCTTTGTGAACCTCCTTATTAGATTGAGAGTTACCGATAATAAGTGCATGAGTTCTTCGGACTAATGTAAGTATTGAAAGTTGACACTTCCACCTCCTCATTTTTGCTAGCCTCTCCCGTGCCGTGCATTGCCTTCTTCTCACTCCGAGAGTTGGCGTCCACCTTCACCGGTACATCCAAACCCTTGGCATGATACGCTCTGTCATCATAAACCTCCTTATATCTTTCCTCAAAACAGCCACCATACCTACCTATCAAGGCATTTCCATAGCCTTTCCGAGATATATTGTCATGCAACATGCACCTCTTCATGACTTGATCTTCATGTCATACATGTTCCTGCTACACTGGCAGAGGCATACATTGCATACATCATGATAGTTACATCTTCTTTATGATTTGAGTACTTTATAAAGTGTGAAAGATCTTCTATACTTCTTGTAATATATAGAGTGTTGCCCCTAAAGTGAGGAAAATATCCCAAAGTGGACAAATTAAAAGATCACAAAGAGGACAAAATTAAAAGATCCCAAATAGGACAAATGAGAGAAATAGAAAGAGCCATTGAGGCCACCAAAAAATACAAAAAATAGAAAAAAGAAAAAAAAGAGAGAAGGGGGCACACTACTATTCCTTTTGAGAGATCAACACTAGTACTTCATCCTCTATCCCTTGTACTCCATAGAGATCATCATACATGCATATAGCTACGTGGGGACCCTTCACACTATAAAACTTGGCTTGTATATTCCAATGATGAGCCTCCTCAAATGAGCTCTAGGTCTTCTTGAGAAAACAAGTTGGATGCACCCCCACTAGTTCCATTGGAGAGCTTTTATTAGCTCTTATGTGCATCCGTTGCATGGCAATCCCTACTCCTCACATCATATCTATCATATGGCCTTCTCTCGCCTATGGTTGTTCTCATTGATGTGAGCCTTTCTCACCCTTTTTGTCTTCCTCCTCCACCATATTTCTCTCTTTGCAATCCAAAGTGTCAACTCTCATGCTTACGCTCATCCATTGCATGAGTGCTCAAAATATCGAAAAGGAGTGGATCAAATTGACTTGTACCTGGCTAGTGGTCTGGGGACGAGTCAAGATAAGATTCCAAAGAAGACCGAGTGTGAAACTTTAGTAGATTGAGTTCTCAACAAAAATACTTTTTCATCTCGTATTCCCCCTTTCTTACACGCAAACACCATTTGGAGACATTCGAGTCACGGACAGCGAGAGCTCTTGCACCCTTTGTTCTTTTGTTTCTTGTGTTAATGCTAATATAGACTCTTACTTGTTAAGACTTGAATTGAATTGCATGTTTTGATTGCTTTACTTAAAACTTCTTATGTGTTTGTGTGGCATGTCACCACAGAAATTATTATTTTTATCATTTACCTAATCGAGATGAGCAGGAATTAAGCTTGGGGATGTTGATACGTCCCAAACGTATCTATAATTTCTGCTTGCTCCATGCATGTTTTGTGTGATATTTCTATGCTTTTGATACACTTTCATATCTTTTATAACATATTTTGGAACTAACCTATTAATGGTTGCAAGAGTGCACAAGTTCTTGTTTTTGTACTTTATGTGTAGGAACTACTTGGATAAAGGAAAAATCACAAAAGGAGCCTTGTAGGAGTTGGACTCTAACTCTCCCGAAATCTGTCCCCACCAAACAGGTTTTAAAGATCGCCTCGGAAACGTTAGAAGCTGGCCTCAAACGGAAAAACCTAAAACTACAAAGTTGTAGGGAATATTTTTCCGGTGTATTTAGACATAAAATTCGGCCCAATCAAAGTTCGGATTCTTCCAGAAACCCCGAAATACAGAAGACGTAATCTGGATGACGGGAATCCGAGAGTCTATATAAAGAGAGGAAACCTAGGTCAAAGGGCACCACGAAATTTCCTCCCCCTTGGCAGCCGTCTTGAGGGGAGATCAATCTCCACAGCAGCACCATCTCCAAAGAAGAATAAGGGGCCAAGGGCCGCTGCCCCCAAGGGCCGGGGCCGTGGCCGTGGGCGCCGCCGCCGCCGTGGCCGCCGCTGTCGCCGTCTCCTTCATCTCCTCTGGGCTGCACCTCTCCATCAACAACTCTCCCTCTCACCATGGACATGTGTGAGTAGTTCCCCTCGGGGCTAAGGCTTATATCTTGATCTATGTGGTTTCTCTCTCTCCCATGATGTGATCTTTGTTGTGATCATAGGCTATGTTAATCTAGGGTGAACCCATGATATTTTCCCTTCCTGTATGTATTGGATTGATGTACTCAATTGATCTTATCTAGTATAATCTCCGAGACCAAGGTGACAGCGGTCTATTGGACATGGGTTAGAAGAATATTATCTTGAGTGATTTCCTCTTTTGTGTGTGGATTGAAGATTGAGAGTCTCTTGGTGCTTGTGTTTGACTATCCTTTAGATATGTTGTGGTGATTGTGGTACTCTCTTTGGATGGCCGCGGTGACATTGGGAAATCCATAGATTGAGAACTACGAACTCTGAGGTGTGCTTTTGTAGCCCTACACAATTCTCGTCTTCTCTTGACCACAAAGGAATGACCTCCGAGTACATCTCCATTGCATGTTTTATGGGAAATATCATGTGATTAGACTATGTTAATGTTGTTGGGAATTGCCACTAGTGATAGTATGAAGCCTAGGCCTTGTTTCCATCATTGTTACACCGCTTGCACTCACTTTTGTTACTTGTTTCTTTGCTGCACTTTTTATTACAGATTTATATTACTTTGTTTTATCACACCTATCACCAATATTTTACCATCTCTTCGCCGAACTAGTGCACCTATACAACTCCTAGTTGTATTAGGTGTGTTGGGGACACAAGAGACTTCTTGTATCTTAATTGCAGGGTTGCTTGAGAGAGACCATCTTCAACCTCTACTTCCCTGAGTTCGATAAACCTTAGGTCATCCACTTGAGGGAAATTGCTGCTGTCCTACAAACCTCTGCGCTTGGAGTCCCAACATAGTCTACAAGAATAGAAGCGTGCGTAGACATCAATCACGAACTACGCGAAGCTCAGTCGTTCTGATCTGACGGCGGGTTGCCGGGGGTCGCGGGAGTGGGCGGGGAAGTCGACAACGATAAGGATACAGCAAGAGCTCTCCTTGCATCCCTTGCATCATGGACTAGCTCGACGAGGAGGGCGTACTCGGCGATCATATAACGGGACATGGTGATCACCGCCGCATCGGCTTCCGCCAGGGCGCGAGGAAACCTTGCTTGCTGCGGGGTCGCACCCAAGGTGGGTAGAAATGGATGGCGCGATTCTGATGCATCGCACTCTCCTGGTGGCGTAGGCCTAACAGGCCCGCAAACGCGGCAAGCTAAATGGCACGATCCGGGGTAGAAGCGGGTCCACCCTGGAAGTTGTAGGAGCGCACACCGATGGGGATGGTGGCAGACACGTAGACGCTGGCACGGTACTCAAGCAGCTGCCCTCCGATCGGCGTCTGGGAAACTTGGTACCTTGGAATCTCTCCACTGGGGTAGAGAGTCCACAAACGTCTGCAAGGAGGTTGTCAAAGTTGGTCGTGGACGAGGATCCTGTGTAGCCCACCGGGTATTCCGCCATCTACACTCGTCAGATCAGATCATTAGCGAAAACCTACCGTCTATATGCAGCAAAAAAATGCAACAGGCAATAAAATCACACAAGAAAGCTATACTCTAGCTCTAACGTCAATCTAACGTCGTCCTTCTAACGTTCGCACGGCCTAGCGGGTCCTACAGCCAGCCTACTCTGATACCAACCGTTGTGGCACCCCGGCTCAGAGGACCGGAACGCCCCGTGCACCAGCCCAGAGATCAAGTCTTCTGGAACACGGCACTGATTTATATAGAACTGAAAAACTTTCTGTTACCGAAGATAGGGGTACACGAGGTCTATTACAACGCTAGCGGAGACACAGCTTGCTCCTCAGGCTAGCCTCAGCTCTACACCAAGCAGAAGCATAACTCTCTAGCAGTGGAATATCGACGGCAGCGGAACAATAACGGCGATGATGAACTCCGATCCACAGGGACACTGGCTGGGACACCTCCTAGCTCGCAAACACCGGGAACGTCGTCCTACGCATCCAAAGCACGGCCTGCAAATCTGGCATAACACGCCAGGTCAGTACATTGAATGTACTTGCAAGCTCACAACAACCATGCAACAAGGAAAAACAATAACATGGCAATAGATTCAAGTATATTAGTGAATTAAACATGTGAGAAACAATATCATGCAACCAGGTATTCATCAAACATGTTATCAGTATTAAGACTAATGCACACCCAATCATCGTTTAAGGTCACATGGACCCCACATGATCATCGCATGATCACATGGCTTACCTCGGAGTCCTTACCGACTCCATCACCGGGTCACCTCGTGACCATTCAACGGGTTAGGTGTCCTCCGATACCACCCAACCAATCCGGTCATCGCATGACCAAACCACTTACCATATATATACCACCTAACTCATGTTGATCATAAGGTGTGACCTAGTACGAACTATGTCCATTACTGTGGACGCGGCTATTCGAATAAGTTTGTGTGACTCTGCAGAGTTTGTGCACGTTACCCACACTATGGAGTTCTTCCTCCATCCAGCACCCCGGTACTTGTCCCACAGGATCCTTGGAACTCGCACCGCATGAGTGAACTAGGACTTCTCCAACGAGACCGATGCTACCGCGCGTCCCTCTTACCGTATCACCGACATCCCGTCTTGGGTAGCCCCGTGGTTAGGTGTCCTCCGTTACCACCCAACCAATCTGACCATCACTTGGTCCTTAAACTTTGTCCAACTCTGGACCGCGCGCATAACAACTCTGGCTGTCAAGACTACCGCCGCCTGCCTGATCAGGGCAGAGCGCGCGCGTAGCCTCCCCTACTTTGGTGATACGCGCAAGATAACCCACCGGCAGACCGAATCAAGGCCCGCCATACATGCAAATGTGGCTGCATGGATAAGTCTGGTTTGATGGCACCTGATCAACTGTCATGAAGCATATCTCCAACAGCGAACACAAGTATCAGGTGCAACATGAGTATCATATCATAACAATGCATAGCATATTAACATGACAGTTTCGGATATGATCAAACACATTTTAGATGGTGAACTTATCCGTGTTACAAGGATTAAGTTGTTAACATGGCAACATTATGAATGCAGTTAAGCATAACATGAGCAAATTAATCATGATGGTGGTACAAAGTGGTTACGATGATTCAGGATATAACATGGCAATGATATGATCAAAGCATGGCATGGATGTAACATGGCAAAACATAGCATAGCAATAGCATATTCAATGATAACATGACAAGGATAACATCAATAATAAAATGGCAACATGATCATGATCACCGATATAAGCATATCGTCGAACAACAATTTTAGAAGCACTTCAAAGCTTTTCAAAGGTGAAAAGGGTACTGTGGCTTGCCTTTCACCAGAGGAGTGTGGAGCACTCCTGGTCTTCGACACCAACAAAGCCCTGCAAAAAAATATTTCAAATAGAGCAATGGGAAAAAACTCAAACATCACCTTTGGTTTTACCAGCAAATGAAAACATCAAAACATTGCATGAAACCTATTCCAAAATGAAGAGGAGCTCGAAATAAAACCAACGCAAAAAGAATCAACCCGTTTGGACTTACGGTTGCGGAGATATCAATGAAACGGTGTCGGGAGGGCTGGTTTTTGATGAAATGCGCTTTCGGTGTGGAGAAAGTGTATTTCGGCTCGCAGAGGAAGAAAGTACGCTTTCGTTTACTGAAAACGTACTCTGGACCGAGGGACCGAGGAGTAGGCTTTCGGACTGGGAAAACATATTTTTGGAAAACCGCCACCACTGGAAAAGGAGACGGGCCAGGGATCAGCCTCACGTGCGGCTTACACGCGGGACCCACCCGTCACCTCTCCTCCTCTTTCCTCCCCTGCATCTCCCCTGCTCCGAGCCGAACAGAGCGACGACCGCGGCCAGGCCTGGGCACGGCTCGCTGATACGGTGAGGATCTCTCACTCCTCGTTGGTTACCCCAAGTGGAAGGTGAGATGTAGCGTAGCAGCAAATTTCCCTCGGTGGAGATACCAAGGTTATCGAGCCAATAGGACTCCAAGAGATACAAGAAGGTGTCACGGCGCTTGACGTGGACCTGCACACAGATACAGATAATTTTGCTCCCAACGAGTACAGAGGAGTTTTCAATTCCTCCGGCCTTGTTGTTTACAAAGGATTAACGCAAGAGATAATAATGATAGTGATAGAAACTGAAAAGTAAACTAAGGATGTAAACAGTAATGTAAAGATGGACCGGGGTCCCGTGATTTTCACTAGTGATGTCTCTCTCCCAAAAGATGATAAAAGTGCTAGCGAGGTAAACAAATCACAGCTGGGCAATTGACAGAATTATGAAGGCACCGCAATGCTAACTATGTTGCAAAGAAAGGAAGGGCTCAAAAGCAATGGGCAGTACGCCAAAGCAAGTAGACCGAAATCCATCTAAAAAAATCTACTACGAATCATCCACCTTGAGATATCTATCCAGAACATCTCGCTGGTATTAAGTTGCGAATCCCACCCAAAGTGTAAACTCAAAGAAACAGACAAATGCATTAAAAGAACTTTGCGTAAAGTAAACAATCCTTGCACCCACGGATACAAGCACTGTTGTTTTATCCCTGGTGGCAACAGCACACCCCCTAGTCTCATGTTTCTGTCACTCAAGCTAGACATCAAGGGGATGAACCCATAATCAAGCATAACGCTCCCTCTTGGAGTTGCAACAAATCACTTGGCCAAAGTAAAATACGGCAACAGAGAACATGCAAGAATTTACTCAAGAAAAAAATATAAAAGATAAGAACCAAATATATTACTCATCACAATCTAAACATACTCTCATAATCCATCAGATCCCAACAAACTCAGCATAGCAACAGCAGAAAATTACAAAGGTGCCTCGATCATGTGAGATAGCTCACGAGGTCTCGAAAGTGGAAGCACAAACAAGGGAGAGGAACATCACATAGCTAGTGATCACAGACCCATGGTCCAAGGGAAACTACTCACGGTACATACGGGAGGCTTCCATGGCTATGGATGGTCTCCCGGAGGGGGTTCCTCCTCCCGGCAGGGTGCCGGGGAAGCTTCTCCAGGCAGCCCCGATCTAGAAGCGGCGGTGGCGGCGGTACAGAGGCGAGATCACGGAAAAGAGATCGATATTAGGGGTTTCCACCCCGAGGGCTAAATATAGGCGGAGGGGGGTGTCGAGGGGACCCACCAGGCAGCCAGGAGGCCTCCTGGCGCGGCCTAGGGTGGGGCCGCGCCAGGGACCCTCCCGGTCTCCTGGTGGTGGCCCCCCTCCGCTGCCTTGGTTATTCCGGTAGCTTCCAGGTCGCTGATTTTTTATTATATTTTTCCGGATTTTTTGGAGCACTTTTAATGGCCAGAAAACCTGAAATACAAAAAAAAGCAGAAAACAGCAACTGGCAGCTGGGTGCACTGGGTTAATAGATTAGTCCAAATATGCTCAAAAGTGTATGAAAGTTCAAGCAAAACATGACAAAGTCACACAAAACATGCATGGAGCAAGAAGAAATTATAGATACGTTTGGGGCGTATCACTCGCTGAGGAGTACCCACCGGTGGCTGCAGCGCCGCGGGGTAGCCGGCAGCACTGCCCTGCGGGAGGGGCGCGGACACGGCGGGCGGCGGCCGGTGCGCCGCGAGCACGGGCGTCTCTGGCGAGGGTCGGAGACGGCCGAGGGTAGGAGAGGCTTGGGGGGGTGATGGAGCAGGACAGAGGAGAGGGGGCAGGTCGGGTCGCCCGAATTGGAGGAGGAGGCCGCGGCGGCAATGGCGGTTCCGGCGGGCAATGGTGGCCTAGGAGACCAAATTGGGAGGGGGCGAGGCGCTAGGAGAGGGAGGTGAGGCCACTGATGGTGCTAGACGAGCTCGTGGGTGAGCCCCTTTTATATAGGAGGCGCCGAGGTGACGTGGTCAAGCCGGGCCACGGGGGAGACGCAGCGGCGGCGCTGTGCTGGGATGCTCGAGGGCGATGGGGCGAGCGGCGTGCGGCGTGGGGAGTCGGGAAGGCCGTATGACGGGGATCAACCCCGGCAAATCCCATGGTCAGGGACCCTGGGTTAGTCATGAGAGGCGCAGGTTGGACGATAGCTCGTCGGCAAACAGGGAGGCTCGCTCCTGCTCGATATTATTGATTGGGAAGATGCGATTACAGTGGAGGCCAAGGGTAGAGCGCTCAAGGCTAGGGTTAAAAGTAAGATTTGATGTCTTTGGTGTCGCCCCTCCCAGCCCTTATATATCGGGCTAGGTCTCGGGGAGTTCATCTACGTGTACAGGTAAACTTTACTAACCCTAGCTTGCTCCGTACGGCAGGTCTTTGCACCTTCCTTGTGAGTCGAGGAACTCTACGTCGGTTCCATCTAGTGGGCTGAGGTCGTATCTTCATCGGGCCTTCTGCCTTCAAGGACACCAGGTAGGCTCATCCGTAGGAGTCGTGGGGTCACCCCCTCGTCAGTAGCCCCCGAGTGCCTGGGAGACTCGAAGAGTCGCGCAGGGACTCGAGTACATTCATTTGTCGTTTATTGATATGCACGGTTCATACGTGGGTCGCTGGCAGTCTGGTGGCCATGATAAAACCTGTTTCGAGGGATGCTAAGCTGAAAGGGCCCAAGGAGTCGAGGGATCGAGCCTTGGTGAATTGCACTAGGGCAAATACCACAGTAGCCCAAACAAACCCACGTCCCTCGACGTGAGCTTGGAACACTGGTGTCGAGCAAAAGTCCGGCCGCTTCAGGTCTTACGGTGTTCATTTGCCGCCAGTAATGTGTGTAGCCTAAGGCGAGTCCGCCCGGCTTATCTATCATGCTCTGCGCATGGGAAAGATTGGGAGTGAAATCGCTCTTCGGCAAGTCCCAGCCCGGCCGTACTTCGCAGCGGGGTCTTACCTACACGTTAATCTTGCGTGGCATCTGGACACAGTGTATCGTGTTCCAAGAATTGTGTGTTTTTGAGGCGCGGAGCCTTATAGCATTGCACCCGCTTGGAACAAAACATCAAGCGAGTTGTTCACTCGTTCACCCGAAGAGCTTTGTTTCGAGTGCTCAGTCGGGGGGTTTCTTGCGAGTAATCACTCGAATGCCGCTTCGGCTTTTCAAGTGAGGGAGCACCTGAGACTCTTAGCCCCGTATGGTCTTGGCGAGTGCTTGTTTATCTTACGCCGGGTTGAGGGAGCACCTGAGACTCTCATAAGTGCGAGTGTTCACTCGAGCACGTGGCTGACGTTTAGGTGAGGGAGCACCCGAAACTCTTATGATGTATGCTCCCGATGGGAGTAAGATGTTTTTATTCCTTCGGGGAAAAGATCTGATAGATGGAATATTTTGCGCCTTGATGGTGTACTGAGTACGCCTTGCTGTGATATGAAGTTGGCGTGGTCTTCTGCAATTTTTTTGACCGCTGCGGTCTATCGTGTGAGGTGACTTGGCGCTGTCCCGCCGAAATTTTCACGTCGCGCGATCATGGTCCTCTTTTTGCGCGTGTAGTGGGCAGTGTTGTTACTGCGCCGGTTGGATTTTCCATGCTTTTGGCCTCTCTAGGGGATCATGGCACGTTTTACTGGGCGAAAAGGTTGGCCGGTGGCCCTTCTTGCCAGGTTCTTGCGTTAAATACCATGCGGCCGGTGACTTGTAGATTTTATCCAGCCGTTGCCTTCTTCCTCTTTCTCTGCTTTCCTTCGTGTTCCTAAGTCTTCATCTTTTTCTCCTCTGTGTGCTGCCGCGAGATCTATGTCCAAGCGCTCCCGTGCTGCCATCGAATCGGCCAAGATGTCGGGCAAGTGGGAGCGGTCCACGTTCGGGGCTGAAGATCTGGATGCGCTGGTTGCTGATGGCGTGGTGGTGGCGGGCGATTTCTCGTCTTCCTGGCGATGAGTCGATTCCAGCACCTGCGGCGGACGAGCGGGTATGCTTCCAGGCTTTCTTCCACCGTGGTTTTGCTCTTCCGCTGCATCCTTTCGTTCGGGGCTTGCTTTATTCCTATCGGCTCCAGTTGCATGACCTTACTCCCAATGGGATTTTGCACATTGCGTGTTTTATCACCCCTTGTTAGGCTTTCCTGGGGATTTATCCCCATTGGGGGCTTTGGAGACGCCTTTTTAATGTGAAAAGGACGAACTGTGAATACGCCGTGGGTCGAGTGGGTATCTCCATTGGGGATAAACATTCATACTTTGACTTGGAGAAGATCGATTCCGTTAGTGGCTGGCGGAAAGGTTGGTTTTATCTGAAGGATCGCTGCGTTGTCGGTCAGCGATTTGGTCTTGCTTCTTTCAATCCAGGCGCACGAGCGGTCAGACAACCTTCGTGGTCTCATTCTCTGACCGAGGTGGAGTCGTCTGAACTGATTCCATTTTTGGAGAGGATTTCTGTGCTGAAGGATATTTTGACTGGTGGTCAACTTATCTCTGTTTTTGTGGGGCGGCGAGTTCAACCGTTGCAGCATCGAGACCGCCCTATGTGGCAGTACGAGGGACTCGATGATTCGACGAGATGCTCGCCTGAAGAGCTAGAACCTGATGCCTTGCTGGCTCGTATCCAGCATGTTTCCAAGTGCTCTAGTGTTTCCGAGATGCGCCTTGTCCTTCCATATGCTTCTGATCATCTTCCGCCGCCGGTTGGTGCCCATGTTCCTTCGTTTGTATGGACGAGTACCTAGTTTTTGTGTTGTTGTTGACATTGCTTGTTTTGCAGGGCCGTGCTCCAGTTCTGTGTAATCCTCTGCAGCCGGAAGGCGCCGATATTCGTGAAGAGCCTGATGCTTCCGCAGTTGAGAATGTAGCGCCGGTTACTAATGCTGAGGTTGTGCTGGTGGAGACCGGAGATAGTGAGGATTCGAGTCCCTTCCGTGTGAAGCGGTCACGCCCCTTGGATGCTGAAGATCATGCCGCATTAGGTGATGTTGCCCCTTCTGCTGCTCCTTTTGCTGGTCCTTCCCCTTCGGCTGTTGCTCCGGCCCTTCCCCCCAAGAGGGCCAGGCTTGGTAGGTCGGGGCGCCCTCGTGGCGCGCGTGTCGGGTAAGATTCTGCTGAATTAGTGCCCGACTATTTTTCCTTGCTCTTGCGACTGATAATGCTTTATTTGTAGTGATGCGCCTGCTCCGGCTGCTTCATGCACCAGCGCGGCTGCTACTGATCTGAAATCGACGAGCTCTGGGTCAGCGGCCAAGCGTCCTGAAGACCACTCCACTGCCGCTGGTCAATCTGGGCCGACTGCGGGTGTCGTTACCGGCGTGTCTCCTTCTGGTGTGCCTGGTGCTACTGCTCCTGAGCCTAGGTCGACTGGGCTTCGTCCTCCATTCTTTGGCCGTGTTGGTCTGGCGATTGAAGACAAAGCTCGTGCTTTCGATCATGTCTCCAAACTGGTAAGATGATTCCTGTCTTGTGTTGCTTCATCATCGGGGGCACGGCAGTGCTCCCGATGGGAGTAGCCCCCGAGGCTAGAAGTAGCTGTTTGCAGTTGCTTGTAGCCTTGTCTTTAATTAACACCTGATTGCCTGGTTCTTGCAGCCTGTTTTCCAACACTGTGAGCGTTTGGTTCTTGAAGCTAAGCGTTGGCAACGGGCCCATGAGTCTGCCCAAGATGCCTTATCTGTTATGGATGGTGAGCTTTATTCTTTTTGCTCCTGTGCTTTTGGGTACTTCGTCTTTTGTTCTGAGTGCTGTCTTTGCCTCGCAGGTCGTCGCCAGGCTGCCGAGAAACAAGCCGAAAAGGCGGAGAGTACTGTTTCCGTTCTCGAGGCTTCCTTGGCTTCCAAGGAGGCGGAGTTGCATGGTCAGCATGAGGAGATGGTTCGCGTTCGCCAGGCGAAGGATGCGCGTGCACAGGTGGAGGCAGTCGAGGGTAAACGTCTTCGTGCCTTGGCGGGCTCTCTAGTGTGTAAGTTTGGTGTTCTACTATTACTGTTTCCTCTGTTTGCCCTTGATGATGTTTCTTTGCTTGGTGCAGCTGCTGTGGGTGCGAAGCCGGTGGAGGCTGCTGCGTCGGGGTCTGGAGTTCTCCAAGGTGCTTTGATGCTGTAGCGGGTGCTGTTGCAGTGATTGAGGACGTATGCGCCCGGGCTTCCAATGTTGTGGGTCTTGCACACGAGCACCTTATGCTGGAAGGTATGAAGGTGCCTGATGGCCTGGGTGCTCGGGTCGCTGCTTTCGGCCCTGATGGAAAAGATATGGTGGAGCTAGTGGCGGAGAGCGTGGTGAGTGGTTCTTCCACGGCCCTGGTCGTCCTTATGGGGCATGGGGTTTCCTTTGACGATTCCTTGGTTGAGACCATTCCGTGCTATTCTGGTGAGCAGGACGACCGAGCCGATAGCCTGGCTCGTCGCCTGCAACAAGTTGTAGATGCTCAGGGTCCCCCTGCCGTAGGTGAGGGGGAGGCATAGTACTGATTTCGCCGTTTGGAAATTTTGTCTGTAATTCCTAACTCTGTTGTGACGGTTGATCTTTTGCAACTTCTATCTGAAGGTCTGCTTGGCTGTCCCTCTTGCTGTTTTTGATTTGTTTTGTTCGTCCTGCGGTAGGTCGCTCCTGGCTTCCTTCGTCCGTGGAGTTCGCTGAAGGATGGTGCTCGCGAGGGTGCGTACGAGTCCGTTTGCTTGCGGATGAAGCACGCTGGGCGGGATATTGTCCGACTGAAGGGGTCCGTGGCCGTTCAGCGTACTCGGCGTGAGCGTGCCTAGTCCGTGGTTGAGGGCCTTGCTTCGTGGGTGGTGAAGTTGTCTGACCTCCTGCGGGGTGAGTCTTGGCTCTGCTTGGTTGCTTAATTCCGTTTGGTGGGTTTTCGCCATCTCTGTCTTGATCGTAGTTCTTGACTTTCGAAGTGCTGGCTGGGCGAACTCAGGATGAGGAGAGGGCCATTCAGTCAGAGATGTCGCGGCTTGATGATCCTAGTGTGCAGGCGAGCAATCCCTTTTGGGAAGATGGGGCTCGTGCTCGAGAATTTGCGTTGCTTCATCGCCGAGTTGAGCGGGTACCGGAAGCTCTCGGCTACTGCCAACGGGTGTTGGGTGGTATCCATGTTGAGTTCTACCCATTGGAGGTAGTTCCTTCGTCCCTTGAGAGGCTATGTCGCATGTTTTCTCAGCCTGCCGAGTTGCGCCGAGTGATGGACCACCAAATTCGTGCCGGAGCCCGAGCTGCTTTGGGCTTGGTCCATAGTCATTGGCCAGGGGTGGATTTTCCTCAGGTGGTGGCTGGTCCTCCAGGTGGTAAGGATCACCCAATGAATGAGCACTACGTGGCTGTAGATAGGCATGCGCTTCAAGTTGTGAGGCGAGTTTGCGAAGAAAACGACCGCCATCTTGGTGCGCTTATTAAGGCGAAGTTGGAGCCTAAAGATTAGGTGCTTCCCTTTTGTTGTATATGCTTCTTCTTCATTGTATATGTCATCTGTATTTGCAGTTGCGTGTGGTGTCTCGGGGGGTGGCTGCTTCGGCGAGCCCCCGAGTGCTGAATTTATTTTTGCCGCGATTGCGGAGAACTCCTCAGGGGGTGGCTGCTTTGGCGAGTCCACGAGTGCCGAGTTAGTTTGACGCGATTGCGGAGGACGCGTCGGGGGGTGGCTACTTTTGGCGAGACCCCGAGTGTCAAGTTAGTTTGCCGCGATTGCGGAGGATGCCTCGGGGGGTGGCTGCTTTTGGCGAGCCCCCAAGTGCCAGATTAGTTTGTCGCGATTGCGGAGGACGCCTCGGGGGGTGGCTGCTTTTGGCGAGCCCTCGGGTGCCAGATTAGTTTGCCGCGATTGAGGAGGATGCCTGTAACATCCCGGGTGTCACACTACAGTAATCACTTTTACTGTTGCCATGTCACCATGATTAGGCATGTGATGATCACCTTTGACCATGGCCTATTCAAATTCAACCGAAATAAAAATTCCAAATCTATGTGGAAATAAACCTTGACCAAAAATTGTGAAACCAATTTTATAAAATGCCTAATAATCACTAGGTCATGATAAATTATCAATTGTATTTATTTACATTGTTTATACATTTTAAACAAATCAAACAGTAGAAAAATAGACAAATTTAATCCTTTAATAATTCAATGAAATTCAGATGAATTTATTTTAGCTTCAAACTTTTTGTAGCAATACAACTAGGTGTAACACAAATAATGGGATTGGTTACATATTTTATAAAAGTCATTTGGTTGCCAAACAAAAAGCAAAACAGAAAACAAAACAAAACCTAAAAGAAAAAGAAAAGAAAAAGAGCTATCTTGTGGCCAGGACAAAACCGCCCACTGGGCCAGGCCCAGCCCACCTAGGGCCTTCTCCTTCCTTGCTACAGGAGGAGGCAGTGCGTGGCGGCCATCCATGCCCGCCATGGCCACTAGGGTCGTCGTGGCGGCCATCCGACGACGCCGACGAGCACAAGACCCCCCCCCTTCGTCCCCTGGAAACCCTAGCCTTCCTCACTTTCCCCATCCCTCACTCCCTCTTCTCCCCGCGCGAGGCCGCCGCCGCTGTCGCCATTGCCAAGCTCGTCGGCGTGTCCATGCTCCTCCCCGGCGGCTGCGTGGACGTCCAGGAGAACCGCGGTCCTCATCTACTTCGTCTACGCACATCGAATTGAGTCGGGGCGGCCTGTATGCTCGCCATCGAGGCGTCTTCTCCGCCACGGCCATCGCGCCTCGACGACGAATTCGTCGCACCCCGGCCACCCCGCGCCTGCTAGCCATGTCCACGAGCTCCGCGGTGAGCCTCTCCTCCGGTTCCCCTCGTTCCCCGTCCCGATCCGTCGCTACAGTCGCTTTTCCCGTTCGAAGTCGGCGCCGCCGTTCGCCATGGCTGGACCGCGCTCGGTTGCGCCTGGAGTCCCCTGGAAGCGCCCGGTCGAGCCCAGCGCGTGCGCATGCTCGCCCGAGGCCACGCCCCCGCTAGCCACGGCCATCCATGGTCGTGTGTCTGCGTGTGCCTGGGTGTTCTGTACGTGTGTGCATGGTGTGGTGTGTGTGTGTGTGTGTGTGTGCGTTAGGAGTGTAGTGTGTCGTGCGTGTGTGTGGTGTGCACAGCCGGCTGGCTCCGGCCTCCCCCGCCGGCCGCGCCCAGTGCGCTTGCCCGCCGGTGCACTGCTGCCGCTGCAAACTGCTCTGCTTGTGTTGTTGTTGTGCGTGTTGCTGTGTGATGTCGATGCAGTTATTTGCCACTGAAGAATGCCCTTTTAGACAGTAGCTAACACTACTAAGTACCCCTCTGGACATCAACAAAAATAGAGCAAAACAAATTCTAAAGTTGTTAAACATGATATTAACATAGAGTATAAGTGTCAAGCTTCAAATTGTTACATTGGACCAACTCCTAAATGTAAAAAGATTTAATCCTATGAAATTCACAAAATGCAAGTTTCTGCTAACAGGAAAATGGCAGAAAATAGTTTATCCTGGTAGCTACTTTGGAGCTATTAATAACTAATTTACAGCAAAGTTTGATGCAAATTGAACCCATGGCATGCTAGTATAACTTATATATTGCAAATCATCCATAGGAGGTATCCCAATTTGAGTTATAGATCAGTAGCTATTAACTTGCAAAATTTGATTTAAATAACAGTAATCTGTAATTAACAATTTGTATCACTCCTTAGGCAATGTTTTAACTAGGTAAATGAAATGTTTTAGGGTTCAAACTGGTACCACATCCAAGACCACCTAAAACTAATCAACTTTGATATAGGGCACTAATTCATAGGATTTATAATTCACTAGTTATAACAATTGAAAAACTGCTAAAAATGTTAATATTATTAGACTTAGCCAAATTTCAGAAAACCCAAAGTGAGTTAATGACATATGGGTCCCACTTTGACCTTGTTGACTTGACCTCATTGGCCCACATGTCAGGTTTGACCAGTCAACATACTGGCAGTTGGGTCCCACCTGTCAGTTGACCAGTTAACTTTACTGTTCTAGATAATGTTGGTTTAATAATAAAAGAAATCCAGAAATTCTTTTAAATGATTTAAAACTTTAGAAATTAATGTATTTTAATCCGTAACTCAGATGGAAAAACTTTATACATGAAAGTTGCTCAGAAAAATACAACGAATACGGATACGCCACCCGTGCACCCACCACCCCCCTCTAACCTACCGAACATGAGACATTCCCCCTCCGATTGCACTGTCCGGTAATCACCCGGAGCCGGTTAAATTCCCGTTTCGTCTGCAACGTGTAGCACTGCGTTAGTTCACCCCTAACACCGCATTTGCCATGTCTTGTATTTGTATTGCTATTATTGCCGTGTATTTATTGTTTCTTCCCCCTCTCTTATTGTCCGGTAGTCTCGACGTCCGCTGCTGATGCCCCTGTGATCGACTACGTCGACGACGACCGTACCTCTACCGTCGAGCTTCCAGGCAAGCAGAGCCATTCTCTTCCCCAGATATCACCTACCTTTTCGTACTTTTCTTGCACTAGGCATGGTTACTGCTGCTGCTACGTTACAATCCTATTCGGTTGCATAGCATGTTTTTTTCGCCCCTTGATGTACCTTTCCTTGTCCTATGCTGCCTTATAAATATATATAATATTCAGCAGTGAACCCTGCGCATTGTTAGCTAGGTTTAGAATAGCGGGCCGTGATCACTCTGGTGAGTGAACGCGGATTACAAAATATTATAACTGCAACAGGTACGGATCAATGCAGGCGCCCTAGGGAACCTACAACGGCGAGACTCTGCCGAGTTGCTTCAAGTTTGACTTACGAGTGGACGGACTCGTATTTCACTCTCGTCGGCTCAGTAGCGTAGCATCACTGGGATGATACGAGGGTATTCCTCTTTAGTTCATTCCGTTGGTGTCTCGGCACCACCGGGTGATACGAGAATATTCCTCTTTAGTTCATTCCGCTGATGTCTTTGTCGAACCTCTTCAAGTGTACCATCGAGGGTGATTCCTCCTGGTTTCACTTGATGGTAGGCGCTCAAATCAACTGGTGTCCTTACAGGTAAGGAGTCGGGTGACCCAACGGTGCCCGCGCAGGGTATCTTAGCGGAACGACAGGTCAGGTGTATTCCACCGGTGTGCGGCGGGCCTGGTACTGTTCGTCGCCGAAGGATTTCCTATTGTACGAAAGTCGAGCTCTACCAAGAGCACACGCGAGACAAGGTAAGGAGACGGTTCACCTTTTTGGTAACCGCACGAGTTGGTGGGACGACAGGGCAGGCACCGACGTTACTGGTAGTCCTGGCTGCTGTCGTTGTCCGCGACTCACCGAGAAAGGGGCAACGATAACGGTTGTCCCGGCAGATAATAATAAAATGACTTAACGGTTCAGGTGGATGACTTGAGTGGGTCGACGTGCCCTATACGCGTTGGATTACGGTGTGGGCCCTCCGCGTTGTGGTCTCGTTCGAAAGCTTTGAAAGACGTCCAGTGCAGCATTGTGGTTGGGTCGGATCGTGCTGCGGCACTGGATCCACTTGGCGCACAACGACCCGGAGAGCGAGGGGTGATAGGCCCATGACCCCCTTGCACTTAGGGCTGTAGACCGGCGGGGACCTCTCTAATGAGCCGTAGGATGGGCCTCGGCGTGTCGGATAGCCTCGGTGGGGCATTCCCTAACAAGGTTTACGCCACCCTGGAGATCCGAGCGTGCAGGGTAACAGTAGTGCAGCCCCTGCAGGGATGATTGATCTATTCGAATAGCCGTGTCCACGGTAACAGGACGCTTTATGCTGAAGCCAGAGCCTACTACTACAAACTACTCCTATTAAACTGTTGGTTCCGGTTTGTCTTCCTCGCAGGGAAGTCGAGGAGGGGATTCCGGAGGCATTTATAATTATTAATTATTACAACTTACTATTATACAATGCTGCAGCAACTTCTGCTGCATTGTTATTACATTCATGCTTTTAAACTGTTGGCTGATTCTTACCTCATGCTGCAAGACTCATCGGAACATGCTAGTCTTCGATAGGCCTAGCTTCTTACCCTTATTCTGATTTCTACCTTGCAGTCCACTATATACAGCCTCCCCTTTCCATTTGATACAAATGCATAAATGCTTAGTAGCGGACGTAAGACTCGCGGGTATGCTAGATACTCACCTGATTTATTTTCCCCCTTTTTGTTTTGCCTGATCGGCCGCTGCAGTCGACGTTGGAGCATTGGAGCAAGGAGCAGGAGATCCCCGATGCCGACCACCGCAACATGAAGATCCCCGATGCCTTCTACGACGTCGAGTTCCCCTTTGACCAGGAGTAGTTTGGAGGTTCCCAGGCAGGAGGCCTCGCCTTTTTGATCGTTGTTGATATTTTGTGCTAGCCTTCTTAAGGCAACCTTGTATTCTGATGTCGGTACTCAGATACTATTACTTCCGCTGACTTTGTGCTCTCGAGCTGTTGTATTCGAGCCCTCGTGGCCCCTGGCTTGTATTAAACAGCTTGTATTATTTTTATTTGTAGAGTTGTGTTGTGATATCTCACCGTGAGTCCCTGATCTCGATCGTGTACCTTGCATGTATGATTACTGTACACGGTCTGATTTTGGGGGCGTCACAATGCCTCGGGGGGTGGCTGCTTTGGCGAGCCCCCGAGTGCCAGGTTAGTTTGCCGTGATTGCGGAGGACGCCTCGGGGGGTAGCTGCTTTGGCGAGCCCCCGAGTGCCAGGTTAATTTGCCACAATTGCGAAGGACTCCTCGGGGGGTGGATGCTTTGGCGAGCCCCCGAGTGCCAGGTTAATTTGCCGCGATTGCGGAGGACACCTCGGGGGGTGGCTTCTTTGGCGAGCCCCCGAGTGCCAGGTTAATTTGCCGCGATTGCGGAGGACGCCTCGGGGGGTGGCTGCTTTGGCGAGCCCCCGAGTGCCAGGTAAGTTTGCCGCGATTGCGGAGGACGCCTCGCGGGGTGGCTGCTTTGGCGAGCCCCCGAGTGCCAGGTTAATTTGCCGCGATTGCGGAGGACGCCTCGGGGGTGGCTGCTTTGGTGAGCCCCCGAGTGCCAAGTAATTTTGTGGAAAAATATTTATGTAATATCTTTCCTGTTGTTCCTTACAAAGAGTGGCCGGGCTCTGTTGAGCGGTGATGTAGTGGCTTTAAGGGCCTGGTAGCTTTGTCTCCCAGTGCTGGGTTTCTTCGGGCGATGCTCCTTTCCTTCTACGGGAGCACTTCTTCTGCGAGTCCCGTGGTCCTGCTATCTTGGTGGGCTATGAATGCTTCTGCTATCTTGTGGAATTCTTTGTCGCAGCGGTCGGATCTGACGAAACTGCCGCTGATTGTGATGACTCCGTTTGGGCCTGGCATCTTCAGCTTGAGGTAGGCGTAGTGGGGTACGTCCATGAAGCGGGCGAAAGCTGGCCGCCCGAGAGTTGCGTGGTATTGCGACTTCCAATCGACCACTTCAAAGTCAAGTGTTTCCTTGCGAAAGTTCGTCGCGTCCCCGAAGACTACCTCCAGGCTTATCCTTCCGAGGGGATAGACTGCTTTTCCTGGTACGATCCCGTGGAAGGTTGTGCTTGAGGAATTGATTGCGTTGTTTTGGATGAGCATGTCGTCGAGTGTTCGGGTGAAGATGATGTTGATCCCGCTGCCGCCATCCATGAATACTCGCGACATGTTGTAATTTCCTATTCTGGCGTCGAGTACCAGCGCGGCGTGCCCTGGTTGGGGGACGACTGGCGGGTGGTCGTCCCGGGAGAAGGAGATTTCTGTCTTCGACCCACGCAGATACTCTGGGACGGCCGGGTGTGCGGAGGTTGCCAGGAAGACTTGTCTGGTGACTTGTTTCTGCTTCCTATTGGAAGGTCTGCCTTCTTGTATCATGTAGAACCTCCCGTCGGCTTCTGGGTATTGGTTTTCTTCTTCCGGCGTCCTTTGCCGTTCCTGGATGGCGGCCACCTGTCTTGTTGGCAGAGGGGGGGCTGGTGGTGCGCCGTGGGCGACTGGTCCAACTGCTATGCTTGCGAGTGGTCATGCTACGGCGACCGAGGAGCGGCTTTTCTCTTCGGCCAACTCGTTGAAGCTTCGACAGTTCCTGAGGGTGTGGGATGATATGAGCTCTCCTCGCTCGTTTCTGAATCCGTGTAAAGAGCACGGTCCATCGAGTTGTTCTTTGGCGGAGCGGAATGTGCGAGTGCCGTCGCGTGGCTGTCTTGTCCTCCATTCTCGTCTTTGAGCCTGGGGCTCATCTTCTGGGTTGTCTCAGCGTTGTGGTCTGTTGTCATCACGGTGCCTACCGTTTTGGTCGTCTGAGAAACCAGCGGCGACCATGTCAGGTCTTCTGTCGTTGTAGAAGTTCCGTCTGGGTCGCTTCCTTCTTCTGTCGTCTCCCCTATCTCCGTTGTAGTCGTAGTCGTACTCTGATCGTGCAGTGTGGGTTTCTCTTTCGTTACGAATGGAATCTTCTCTGTCCGCCCAGCTGTTGGCTACTTCTAGCAGCCGTGCGAGTGTTCGGACTTTCATCTGTCCGAGCTGCTCTTTGAATTCAACGCGCTGAAGACCTCGCCTGAATGCGTCGATCGCACTCTCGTCCGAGATGTCTTCCGCTGAATTCTTGAGTATCGTCCATCACTGGATGTATGCTCGCAGGGCCTCCCTTGTTCCTTGTTTGCATGTCCGCAGCTCCTCGAGTGAGGTTGGTCGCTTGTATGTTGATTTGAAGTTTTCTATGAAGGCTCCTCGGAACTGGCTCCAGGAGCTGATGGATCCGCGCCGAAGATTTTTCAGCCAGTGTCGAGCGGAGCTCTCGAGCATGAGCTGTACGTACTGCATCGCCGTGACATTGGTCCCTCTTTGAAACTTGACTGCTATTAGGTAGTCATCGAGCCATGCCTCCGGCTCCTTGAGTCCGTTGTACTTTAGAGTCGTGGAGTTCAGTTTGAACCCGTTGGGCATTCGCGTCTCACGTATGGCACATGTGAAGCAGAGTGCTCCGCATGGCTCGATTTCCTCGTCGGAAGTCTCTTCCTCCGAGTACTCCTCGCGTGTTGCGCGTCTTCGCCTGCTGCGGTTGACTCTGTTCTGCGTGATGTCGTCTCGCGCGTCTCGCCGAGTGCTGCGGCGTCTGCCGTTGTCGTCGTTGTCGCGTTTCCTGTGCTTGTCGGAGCGCCTGCGTCTGTCGTCATTACTGTCGTTGTCGCCGTCGTCGTCTGGCGAACTGGGGTCCCTGTCCGGTGTCCGCTCGCGAGTCTGCCGCTTTGCGCTGGATTTTTTAGGTACCGAGGCGTCGATAGCGTCCTTCATTATCTGCAGAGCTATGGAAGTGTAGCGATCCATTTTGCCCTTTCTGCTTTTCTGGGCACGGGACAGGTAGTCTTGGGCGCTTATGAGTGCTTCCGCCGGAGTGAGAGGCTCCTCTTCGTCGTCGTCTTCCTCTGACCTAAAGTCCTTTTCCAGTTTCCGCACTACTCTCGTCCTTTCTGTTTTCCGCAGGTTGTTGAGTTTCGATCTATTGCGGATGGGGGAGTCGTGACCTGGCGAGTCACTTCTGGGAGATTGTCTGCGGCTGCTTTTCCTTTCGGGTTCCGCTTTGGCTTTCTTCTCCATGGCTAGGCGCCACTGTCTCGTGTGCTTTGTTAGCTCTCCCGCTAGCTTGTTGTATGCCCTTAGCTCGTCTCTTGTGGCGTCTGATGGTAGTAACCCGCCGCGGGCGACTGCTTCTTTTACCATTGCCATCGATTCCTTGGACAAGTATATTTTTTCTTTGGATGATTCGCCCGCCGCTGCAACTGGCGTTTGCTGCCTGCTGCGCGATGGTTGGCTGCCCTGGCCAGGTGCTTGCTGTTTGTTGCTTGGCAGTTGAATGCTTTTTTGATTGCTTGGTCCTTGCTCCACCGGGACTTTCTTTGGTATGGTCCCGGTTCTCCTAGTTGTACGACCATCTGACTGGTGTGGCCAGGGCCAGCCTCCCTGTTGGTGGTTGGGGTGTCTTGTCGAGTGCCCGGGTCGTCGGCTAGCCCGTTGTTACCTGACGTTGATGTGCCGACTTCTTCCATGAACACCTGCGATGGTGCCCTTGCCGTTTCCTTGCCGATGCGTGCGATCGTGCTTCTCCATGCTGGGGCTTCACTCGAGCGGTCGCGAGTAGCGTGGAGCCGTGAGCTGGGTGCGTAGCTACAACCTCCAGATGGATCGTCCGTGCGGGCGGCGTCCGCTATGGTCGTTGCTCTAGATGTTGCGGTGGGCGCATGGGTGTCGTCGATGAGGCGGAGGTTACCCCAGTGGTTGATGTAGATCTGGTACTCTCCAAAGATCAGATTGATGCCGGAGCGTAGGTCGGTGAACACTGGTTTGAGGACTGGGAGGTGGGTCGTGAATCCGAGGGACTCGAACAGGTTGGATCTTGCCGGAGCCGCCGAGTCGATGAGTGCTCGTGGTGATGAGGCCGCCGAGATCGCGTTCCCAACCTGCGCGGTTCCCACAAACGGCGCCAATTGACGGGGATCAACCCCGGAAAATCCCATGGTCAGCGACCCTGGGTTAGTCATGAGAAGCGCAGGTTGGACGATAGCTCGTCGGAAAAAAGGGAGGCTCGCTCCTGCTCGATATTATTGATTAGGAAGATGCGATTACAGTGGAGGCCAAGGCTGGAGAGCTCAAGGCTAGGGTTACAAGTAAGATTCGATGTCTTTGGTGTCGCCCCTCCCAGCCCTTATATATCGGGCTAGGTCTCGGGGAGTTCATCTACGTGTACAGGTAAACTTTCCTAACCCTAGCTTGCTCCGTACGGCAGGTCTTCGCACCTTCCTTGTGAGTCGAGAACCTCTACGTCGGTGCCATCTAGTGGGCCGAGGCCGTATCTTCATGGGCCTTCTGCCTTCACGGACACCAGGTAGGCTCATCCGTAGGAGTCGTGGGGTCACCCCCTCGTCACCGTGCGGCGCGGATTGACAACCAGAGGGCGACAAAGGCGTACAGGGCCATGATGGCGACACGACCAGCACGCGGGCAGAGCATGCGTGCGCGCATAGTGCGCGCCCAGAGCACGCCAATGGCGTGGCCACCAAGTTGGGGATAAGGTTCTGCGTGGCAAACCATGTCTAGAGTGTAGTCCTTCGAGAGTAGACCACCATGCTACAGCTGGATGGCCAAAAGCATGAACAGTGTGATCTCTGGCTCATTACAAAGTTGGATACAGCAATCTTGGGGCTTAAGTTGTGCTGACATGGTGGGGCTCTGGATAGGACCAAGCTGTCTTTTGGAATGAGGATAGGAAGGACTATGTTATTGGAAAGTTTGGGCTCAAAATAATCAATGTACATGGTACATCCTTTGGAAATGCACCATGGTGGAAGTAGGTGTTTGTACTGTGCTATGGCTTGTACATTGCTCCCCTAGGCATGATCTTTCGCATAGCTCAATCATACACTAGGATGAGTATGCACACCAAGTTTAATCTCAATTGGAGCAAGATAGCTAGCACTTCCTTTACAAATTTCCAATTGGACCAGAAATGCAAAGTTGAAGATAGCATCTCATAGGTTTGGTGGAATTGGCTGAAAATTGGTGTACTGGGTTTATTTGGCATGGTGCACATGTCTATAAAATTTCATAGCCATTGGACACACATAGCTAGCACTTCCTTCACAACGTGGCCCACTGACCAGAAACTTAAACATGACAATGCACTCACATGGGTAATGGTCTCTGGCTCCAATTTGGTTTGGTGGAGATCAATGAAATGATCATATGAGATTGCACAAAAAGTTTCACCAGCAATGGATCAAGATAAATGGCACTCCCTTCACGAAGCTCCAATCTACCCCCACAGACAAATGAATTTTTCTAGAGGAAAAATCCACTTGGGCTATGAAATGTTTTTGGAGAAATTGGCAAGATATGACATCAATTACATGTGGGCATTATTTGGGGATTTATGGAGCAATATAAATAGGGGTTTCTTCACAAACCTCAAATAATAGGAATATCCCTTTTATTGGAAAAGGAATATATGGCTTGAATAAAATGGTGGCTTGGATGAGATGGAACAATGGAATGACATGGAGAGGCTTGAAACCAAGGGTCACTTTTGCATGGAATGAAAATATGCTCAAGTTTCAAGTCCAACGAGGTGCTCAAAATCAAATCCAATAGCAAATCCAGAAATAAATCAGAAAAGTTTTTGGAAAAAGAAAGTTCCAAAATTCAGGGTGTCACAGTGGTCGTGACTACCACGGCACTGCGGCGACGAGAGCTTCGGGCGACGGCGGAGAAGTCACACGGGAGAGGGGTGACTGCGACCTAGGGTTCCAAGGGGAGGGGCTAGGACTTGGGGAGGGCTCGAGGGAACTTAACCCCACCGACGACGGTCGTCGATGGCTGCCACGGCGGTTCGGCGGTGAGTGGCTGGCGTGGATGGCGTCCACGGTTGCAGCGTGAACAGGGGAGGAGATGGGGAGAGATGGGAGTGGGCTGGTGGTTGGGCTGGGCCAAGTGTCCTGTGGACTTGCGGTACTAGACCAGCAGGCACATGCCTTTTTATTTTTTTATGTATTTCTTTTCGGTTTCTATTTTAATTAGCTAGTCTTTGATTTTATAAAAGGTTATAAATAGATCCAATATTAGTGTTACACAATATAGCAATACCACAAAAAGTTTGGTGACTTAATAAATTCATTTAATATTTATTTTGAATATGCAACGAGAGAAAAGGGTTGTATAGGCACTGGTTGAAATTGTTTATCATATTAAATCATTTTAATAAATACCCAATGTTGATTTAGCATGGTCCACTAATTATTGTGCAATTAACAAAATTGGTTGCACAATTTTTGGACAAAGTTTTATTTTCACATGTTTCTAAATTTTGATTGGTTTGATTTTGAACAAGCCATGGGCAAGGGTGATCACCATATGCCTAATCAAGATGACTTGGCAACAGTAAAAGTGATTAATGTAGTGTGACACCCGGGTGTTACAAATCTCCACCACTACAAAGAATTCTCGTCCCGAGAATTAAAAGTAGGGTAAGGGACAAGGTTTCGGTTTCGTATTCTAACGAATCTTCTGGGTCTTGTTGTCCTTCTTGAAACAGTTAATCGTTCTCGTTGATATCTTCATTTCTCTGCATCAGTGCATCTCGACGAGTTGTCATCCTTTATTCGGGGCGTCATCGTACTTACAAATAGGTTAGGAGGAATCTTAAGGGGGTCGAATCGATACAAGATTTATCAACTGAGGTTGTCCAAGGGAATGGGGTACAAAGTATCCTCCGAGTTTAAACTCAGCGGAATACATCGAGAGAAACAAAAGAAGGCATGAGAAGTTTTCAAGCGGATATGCAAGCATTCGACGATGATAACGAAGGATGAAAAGGGGGTCCAGAGCATCAGGAATAAGCACTGAGTCTGATATCGAACTGAATATCACAAGGTAGGTGACTTGTGAATTGCACACGAGGCCAAGCACGAGGAATAACCTCGAGAACAGAAAGGTACAAGAGAGTCAGGTTTTGATCCTATGGAACTATGGGTTATGGGCCCACATTGACTAAGATGGGTGGTGACAAACAATGCGATCAAGTTGCAAGGTAAGTCAGAGAATAGCTTGTTAGCTATGTCGGCAATAACGTCGGTACCAAGGGCGAGGGACACAGAGAACCGTTTTCCTGCTCGTTAAGACGAGGCGGACCAATAGGCAAAGTTCTCGTCCATCGGTGGTTACCGAAATGTTATTAACAGTAGTAACAGGTTGTACGGACAAGGTAGTACACCAAACTGTTTACATCAGCGGGGAATTATCACTTCTCGGATAATTTATATTCAAAGAAAGGGTAAACAAACCAATGGAAAGGAAAATGTGATGATACCCAAGTATCAGGTGTATATCTTTCCCAAGGGAAAGCAGAGCAAGATATATAGATGACCAAGTTTGTATTATCATGCCGGGAGTCAAGGGAGGTTGTCGATGATAACAAAACTCATCGAGGGGCAAGGATGGTATTTCTCACCATGAATTCAATAGGAACATGGAAGAAGCAAAATGTTGATGATGACCACGACACTTTATGTCGAGAGGTTTCAAGAGAATGCAATCGAATAGCAACATCACCAAACAAAAGGGGTGGTGGAACAAAAGGTAAGCGGAGTTCTCGGTTGACGACAACCCAGAACCACGAAATGGCTACGACACAGATAGGCGTTGTTCCATTACAATTCATAAGATGTAGTGCAAAGACATGATATCCTCGAGATACCAGGGGTAATACTCGAAGGTAGAATGGTGAATCATAGGTGTAGAAGAACTCATACCAAGGGGGTTAATTATATTTATGAGAAGCTTCCATGATAAGTTCTACATAGTATCCATGGGCATGAACACAAAGGTTCAGGGTCGAATCCTGATACGTCCCAAACGTATCTATAATTTCTGCTTGCTCCATGCATGTTTTGTGTGACTTTGCCATGTTTTGCTTGAACTTTCATCCACTTTTGAGCATATTTGGACTAATCTATTAACCCAGTGCACCCAGCTGCCAGTTGCTGTTTTCTGCTGTTTTTGTATTTCAGGTTTTCCGGCCATTAAAAGTGCTCCAGAAAATCCGGAAAAATCAGATAAAAAATCAGCGACTCGGAAGCTTCAGGAATCACCAAGGTAGCGGAGGGGGGCCACCACAGGGACTCCAGAAGGGTCCCTGGCGCGGCCCCACCCTAGGTCGCGCCAGGGGGCCTCCTGGCTGCCCTGTGGGTCCCCTCGACACCCCCCTCCGCCTGTATTTATCCCTCAGGGTGGAAACCCCTAATATCGATCTCTTTTTCGCGAACTCGCCTGTGTATCGCCGCCGCCGCCGTTTCAAGATCGGGGCTTCCTGGAGAAGCTGCCCCGGCACCCTGCCGGGAGGAGGAACCTCCTCTGGGAGACCATCCATAGCCATGGATGCCTCCCGGATGTACCGTTAGTAGTCCCCCTTGGACCATGGGTCCGTGACCAGTAGCTATGTGATGTGCCTCTCTCCTCTTTGTGATTCCACTTTCGAGACCTCGTGAGCTGCCTCACATGATCGAGGCACTTTTGTAATTTCTGCTGTTGCTATGCTGAGTTTGCTAGGATCTGATGGATTATGAGACTATGTTCAGATTGTGATGAGTAATATATTTGGTTCTTCTCTTTTATATTTTGTTCTTGATTAAATTCTTGCATGTTCTCTGTTGCAGTATTTTGCTTTGGCCAAGTATTTTGCTTGCAACTCCAAGAGGGAGCGTTATGCTTGATTGTGGGTTCAGCCCCCTGATGTCTAGCTTGAGTGACAAAAACATGAGACTAGGGGATGTGTTGTTGCCATCAGGGATAAAACAACGGTGCTTATACCCGCAGGTGCAAGGATTGTTTACTTTACGCAAAGTTCTTTTAATGCAGTTGTCTGTTGCTTTGAGTTTACACTTTGGGTGGGATTCGCAACTTAATACCAGCGAGATGTTCTGGATAGATATCTCAAGGTGGATGATTTGTAGTAGAAGCAGTTGGATTTCGGTCTACTTACCTTGGCGTACTTCCCATTGCTTTTGAGCCCTTCCTTTCTTTGCAGCATAGTTAGCATTGCGGTGCCTTCATAATTCTGTCAATTTCCCAGGTGTGATTTGTTTACCTCGCTAGAACTTTTATCGTCTTTTGGGAGAGAGACTTCACTAGTGAAAATCACGGGACCCCGGTCCATCTTCACATCATTGTTTACACCCTTAGTTTACTTTCAGTCTTCACTTTCAGTTCCACTTTTATCTCTTGCGTTGATCCTTTGTAAACAGCAAGGCCGGAGGAATTGACAACTCCTCTGTACTCGTTGGGAGAAAAGTTATTTGTATCTGTGTGCAGGTCCAGGTGAAGCTAGCAACCTCGGCGCCATTGTTCACTTTACCACCTTCTTGTATCCTTCGGAGTCCTACAGGAGACAAACCTTGGTATCTTTGCCAAGGGAAAACTTGTCGCTGCACTATATCTCACCCTGCACTTGGGATAACCAACGAGGCTTGAAGAGTATTAACACTCTCTTGCCATAAACTCCCACTTCTTCAATGCATAGCCTTTCATTCACTTCTCGCTCACATGAAGGTTGTAGGATTGCAGGCTCATCTGACGGAAGGCCAGTAGAGTATAACCCGCATAAAATTTGGGTTCATCGGATTAGGGGAAGCATAGGGTTAACCCATTGGGGCATTTTTAAACCCATACAACAAATATCATAAGCAAGGGATACAAGTTCAAAAGGAGAAGGCTGACGACACAGAGCAGATGATACCATTTGACGCAGGCATTTTATATCAGGGGAAATTCATCAATGATTTAGGACAGAAGGGGACGACAGGTAGTAATCCACCAAAAGTCAGGCGGTGTATAGAGAGTCTGGGGCGAGTATCGGTACTCAACCATAAGGAGAAAGAATGCCAAAGAATTGGAGATAGAAGCATCGGAATAATTTGATGCTTAAGTACAAAGGAATTATGAATTCCATATCGGTGTATCGGATTCAGATACATCGATCAAACAAGAATAAGTTGAATACAAGCTTGACGGTTAATCAATTAAGGTTTGATTTACGGAGAATCATCTCATGTCCGGAATGACGTCTGAGCCAGAAGAGTGGATTCATAGGGATCAACTGATGATTGCGTGCACTAGCACACACGATGATTCAACAGATCAGAATGGCAATGCCAAGGGAGGTCATCCAAGAATACAAAACAAACGAGATTAATCATAGTGCAAGCAGGTAATAAGAAACTCCAATGCAGTAGGCTGCCGAGGATTGTCGCGAGATCGAATATTATTTCAAAGTATTTTGGGAATCACATGAAGAACTGAGGGTGAACGAATCCTCGATAAATATGAGGAATTATCCACAGGGTGAAAAAAAGTTGCAAGGCAGTATGCACATAGGGTTTACCACTCAACGAAGATTATTTCGATGCATCTTGTAAACACAAGAGAAACTGGGATTGAATGGATGAACGGAAGGTGTATATGGTTATACATACGGACTTATCGGTGGCAGTGAATTGTAAAGGTGATCGGCACATATGGCCTCGAGAATTTTCTCGGAGAGTAATCTTCGGAATCTTCTCGTGAAGCAAGCGTTCATCTGTAACGAGGGGCTCTCCGAGAGGAAGTAGTCACGAGAACCTAAAGTCAGAGTTAACAAAATCTTTAACCCAAAAAGAGGAGAGAGCAGAGTCCCAGAGTAAAGGTACGGAGAAAAAGGGTCCTTATACCACCCAGTTGGCGACGTGGGCCGATAAGCCACACGACACTGTTAGTAAAGTAGTTTTGCAAGAACTAGACTCGACTTCGACCAAGGAGTTGGAAGGGGGTGTCCTACAGGCAGTCAGCTCTGATACCAACTTGTGACGCCCCCAAAATCAGACCGTGTACAGTAATCGTACACGCAAGGTACACGATCGAGATCACGGACTCACAGTAAGATATCACAACACAACTCTAAAAATAAAATCATACAAGCTGTTTAATACAAGACAGGGGCCACGAGGGCTCGAATACAATAGCTCGAAAGCACAAAGTTAGCGGAAGCAAAAGTATCTGAGTACAGACACAAGAATACAAGGTTGCCTTAAGAAGGCTAGCACAAATAACAACAGATCAAAAAGGTGAGGCCTCCTACCTGGGAACCTCCAAACTACTCCTGGTCAACGGGGAACTCGACGTCGTAGAAGGCATCGGGGATCTTCATGTTGCGGTTGTCGGCATCGGGGTTCTCCTGCTCCTGGACTCCAAGGCTCCAACGTCGACTGCAGCGGCCGATCAGGCAAAACAAAAAGGGGGAATAAAGCAAAGGTGAGTATCTAGCATACCCGCGAGTCTTACGTCTGCTACTAAGAATTTATGCATTTGTATTAAAAGGAAAGGGGAGGTTGTATATAGTGGACTGCAAGGTAGAAATCATAATAATGGTAAGAAGCTAGGCCTATCGAAGATTAGCATCTTCTGACGAGTCTTGCAGCACAAGATGAGAACAACCAACAGTTTATAGAAAGCATAAAGTAACAATGAAGCAGAAGTTGCTGCAACATTGTATAATAGTAAGTTGTAATAATTAATAATAATATATGCCTCCGAGTTCCCCTCCTCGACTTCCCTGCGAGGAAGAAAACCCGGAACCAACAGATTAATAGTAGTAGTTTGTAGTGGTAAGGTCCAGCTTCAGCATAAAGCGTCCTGTTACCATGGACACGGCTATTCGAATAGATTAAACTCCCTGTAGGGGTGCACTACTATTCAGCCTGCACACTTGGATCTCAAGGGTGGCGTGAACCTTGTTAGGAAACGCCCCACCGAGGCTATCCGACACATCGCAGCCCATCCTAGGCTCAGCAGAGAGGCCATCCGCCGGACTATATCCTATGCGCCAAGGGGTCTAGGTCCCTCACGCTTGCACGCTCCTGCACGGTACGAGACTGGCCGGTGAAGCAAAAGCAAATCCAAACACACCTGCTGCAGCAAAGAAGACAAGACCGCTTCCCGGCAATCAGCCCGTGGTACTGCTGACGTCTGAAGAGCTTTCGGACAAACTACGACGCGGAGGGCCCACACCGTAATCCCACGTGTAGGTAGTGCGTACAGACCAACAGGCCTCTCAAGTCATCCACCGAACCATTTAGCATTTTAATTAACCTGCGTGACAACCGTTATCGTTGCCTCCACTTAACTGACCCGCGGACAACGACAGCAGTCAGGACCACCAGTACATCGGTGCCTGCCCTGTCGTCCCACCAAGTCTCTGCGGTTACCAACAAGGTGAACCGTCTCCTTACCTTTTCTCGCGTGTGCTCTTGGTAGAGCTCGACTTTTCGTGGTTTGGTAACTCTCGCGAGATACGAGCAGGGGCCAAGCACGCCAGTAATGTCGGTCGTACCTTCCCTGTCGTTCCCGACGCAATACCTCTCGCGGGCACCGTTGGGTCGCCCGACTCTTACCTTTAAGGACAACCATTGCTCAGTTACTTAGAGCGGCTATACAGAGTCAGCAACAAGTGGAGTACGAGGATTACTCCTCGATAGCTCCACTTGATGGTGACTCGGCAGAGCCGAGCTAGGGGGCCTTAGGCGGTGTCTGCATTGTACGGTACCTGTGACAGTTATAATAAGATGTATCCGCGTCACTCCCTTGAGTGGTCGCGGCCCGCTATCTAATCCTAGCTAACAATGCGTAGGGCTCACTGCTGAATAATGCATATTTATAATAGGCAGCATAGGATAAAGGAAGGTACATCAAGGGGCGACAAAAACAGGCAATGCAATTGAATAGGATTGTAATCGTAGCAGCAGCAGTAACCATGCCTAGTGCAAGAAATGTACGGAAAAGATAGGCGATATCTGGGGAAGAGAATGGCTCTGCTTTCCTGGAAGCTCGCGGGTAGGGGCAGGGTCGTCGACGAAGTAGTCGTACCAGGCAGCGGTGTAGTCAGCGGCAGCAGCGGGGTCTACCGAAGATTAAGGGGGGGAGAAACAGTAAATACAAAGTAAACATAACAAACAAATGCATGACAAGACATATGGAATGTTAATGGTGTTCTAACGCAGTGCAATGCACGTTGCTCGGAGCGGGAATTCACCCGGGGATGAAAAGTCAGTTTCGGGTGATTATCGGACAGGGTGTCAGAGGGAGAAGGTACCATGCCGGAGGTGTCATGGACATCCGACAAACATGTGAAAGGTGTATCTGTGTTAGTTGATCCATTCTGAACAACTTTTGTGTTAAGAATAAATTCATCCGGATAATTTATCGGTACCGGGTAATTACCGGACAGACGATCCGGAGGGGGGGGAGTCTCAGGTTCGGTATGTTAAAGGGGTGTGGTGGGTATGCAGGTAGCGTATTCTTGTTCGTTATGTTTTTCTGATCAATTTTGATGTATAAAGTTTTTCGATCCGAGTTACGGTTTAAAAGATATTCATTTCTGAAGTTTTAAATCATTTTAAAAAGAATTTTCAGAATTTCTTTTACTAATAATTCTAACATTATCCACAAGTAGTTGACTGGTCAAACATGACCAGTGGGTCCCACTGGTCAGCCTCACATTATTAATAATAACATTTAATCAATTTAAATAGTGCCAGGGCCCACATGTCAGACACAGTTACTAATATTAATTTATTTTAATAAATAAACTGACAGGTGGGTCCCAGGTGCAAGTGACTCAATACTAATTAATCAGTTTTTAATTAAGTTTAAGGCCAGGGGGCCATCTTTCATACTACTTCGTCGACGACCCTACCCCTACCGTCGAGTTTCCAGGCAAGCAGAGCCATTCTCTTCCCCAGATATCTCCTATCTTTCCGTACTTTTCTTGCACTGGGCATTGTTACTGCTGCTGCTACGTTACAATCCTATTCTATTGCATAGCCTGTTTTTGTCGCCCCTTGATGTACGTTCCTTTATCCTATGCTGCCTATAAATATATATTATATTCAGCAGTGAGCCCTGCGCATTGTTAGTTAGGATTAGATAGCGGGTCGTGATCACTCAGGGGAGTGAACGCGGATATGATGATTATAATTGCACAGGTACGGTACAATGCAGACACTGTCTAAGGCCCCTACCTCGGCTCTGCCGAGCCACATCAAGTGGAGCTATCGATGAGTAATCCTCGTACTCCACTCATTGTTGACTCTGTATAGCCGCCCTAGGGTCCCGACAACGATTTTCCTTAAAGGCAAGAAGTCGGGCGACCAAACGGTGCCCGCGAGTGGTATTGTGACGGGACGACAGGGAGGGTACGACTAGTGTACCGGTGTGCTTGGTCCTGGCTGCAGTCGTTGTTCGCGGGTCAGTTAAGTCGAGGCAACAATAACGGTTGTCCCGCAAGTTAATAAAATGACTAAGGGTTCGGCGGATGACTTGAGTAGCCTTTTGGCTTGTACGCGCTGCCTACATGTGGGATAATGAGTTATGGGCTCCTCTGCTTCATAGTCTCATCTGAGGACTCTTCAGACGTCAGCAGTACCGCGACCTGCGTCGGGAAGTGGTGTTGTCTTATTTGCTCGCGCGGTGGTGTCTTATTTGGTTTGATTTTGCTTCACCGGCTATCCACGCACCGTGCAGGAGTACGTCGGGGTTGGGGTCCAAGGCCCTGCGTCCTTAGGATTTAGACCGGCGGATGGCCTATCTGTTGAGTTTGAAAGATGGGTTGTGGAGTGTCGGATAGCCTCGGTGGAGCGTTCCCTAACAAGGTTCCCGCCACCCTGGAGATCCGTGCGTGTAGTGTAACACAAGTGCACCCCTGCAGGGAAGATTAATCTATTCGAATAGTCGTGTCCACGGTAACAGGACGCTTTATGCTGAAGCCAGATCATACTACTACAAACTATTATTATTAAATTTTATGGTTCCGGGTTTTCTTCCTCGCTGGGGTGTCGAGGAGGTGATCTCGGAGGCATTGCTAATTATTACAATTTATTACTATACAATGTTGCAGCAATTTCTGCTGCATTGTTACTTTATGCTTTATATAAACTGTTGGCTATTCTCTTCTCATGCTGCAAGACTCGTTGGAAGATGCTAGTCTTCGATAGGCCTAGCTTCTTACCCTTATTCTGATTTCTACCTTGTAGTCCACTATATATAGCCTCTCCTTTCCATTTGATACAATGCATAATTGCTTAGTGGCGGACATAAGACTCGCGTGTATGCTAGATACTCACCCTTGCTTTATTTCCCCCTTTTTGTTTTTCCTGATCGGCCGCTGCAGTCGACGTTGGAGCCTTGTAGTCCAGGTGCAGGAGATCCCCGATGCCGACCACCGTAACATGAAGATCCCCAATGTCGACCACCGTAACATGAAGATCACCGATGCCTTCGACGACTTCGAGTTCCCCGTTGACCAGGAGAAGTTTGGAGGTTCCCAGGAAGGAGGCCTTGCCTTTTCGATCTGTTGTTATTTGTGCTAGCCTTCTTAAGGCAACCTTGTATTCTTGTGTCTGTACTCAGATACCTTTGCTTCCTCTAACTTGTGCTTTTGAGTTGTTGTGTTCGAGCCCTCTCGGCCCCTGGCTTGTATTAAAGAACTTGTATTATTTTATTTGTAGAGTTGTGTTGTGATATCTCAGCGTGAGTCCCTAATCTCGATCGTGTACCTTGCGTGTATGATTACTGTACACGGTCTGATTTTGGGGCGTGACAAGTTGGTATTGGAGCCGACTGCCTGTAGGACACCCCCTTCCAACTTCTTGCTCGAAGTCGAGTCTAGTCTTTGCAAAACTAGTTTACTAACAGTGTTATGTGGCTTATCGTCCCACGTCGCAAACTGGGAGGTATTAGGATCTTTTACTCCGTACCTTTACTCTGGGATTCTGATCTCTCTTCTCTTTCGGGTTAAAGATTTTGCTAACTCTCACATTAGGTTCTCGTGACTACTTCCTCCCGGAGAGCCCCTCATTACTGATGATCGCTTGCTTCACGAGAAGGTGTCGAAGATTGTAAGGCCCCCGATGCGGTGCTAACTCGAGTTAGTCGCCTTCGCGCCCCGCTCAAGTTAGTAGCGCATAAAGGGCCACCGACTCACGACACTCGCACTCGTGTCGCTGCCGGATTCTCGACAACAGGTATATGAACAAAGAACTTAAACTAAGACATAAGTATATAGAGTCCAGGGCATACATCGCCACTGGTATTTATTACAACATCTCAGAGGTCCGTGGACCCAACAGAATATCATGCAACAAGCGGAAGTCAAACACGACCGAGTACGGTCAAAATCCAAATTGCCCTAGAGAGGGCTTCACATAAAGAGTCCACCCACGGATCGTCGAAGCCCAACTGTAGGATCTAATGAACGAGGTAGTCCTCATCATCATCATCCGGGGGCACCTCCACGAAGTATCGTCCAGTGCTCGGGTCAAGGTAGTAATCCACTGCAGCGGCCGATCAGGCAAAACGGTAAAAGAACAAAGGAAAACAGGGGTGAGATTAAATCATTACAGGATAACTAACTCCCTACGGTAAGACAAGGTAAAGGTAAAGGTTGCAGCCGCACTAGCATATATGGTGGCTATCGTACTATTAGAGTAGAGGTAAGATCCAAGAATACACGTGACATCGCGTCATAAGTCTGCTATCCAACTACTTACGTCAAACATAACACAAACTGGATCTTCTCTCGGTCCCCCTGGACGAAGAAAAGCAACCAAGCACTCACACGGTAGGCAAGTTTTAATAATGATTCAATTTGATGTTATTCTATGAACAAGGAGTAGGTCTCAAGTCGTCCATAACCGCGGACACGGCTTTTTGAAAAGATTTAACCCTGCAGGGGTGTGCCAACTGCCCATCATAGGCTTCGCATGTACGCCCGGTTTCCACTTGGCTAGGTAACCGCCTAAAACTCCGGAACGTTAGAGTCCCTCTAACTAACAACGCACAACTCCGGGTGGCCCCCGGTGAGTCGACACCCAACTCAAAAGCCGGCCGCGCTCTCGAATCGGCCTCTACCGTCTGTCGCAGGTTTGGATACCCGATTAATCACACATGGGACACCGGGTCCTCAGCCGGACAAAGTGGGCCAGCCAAGGCACCAGTCCTCCTGGCCCAAGGTGGTTTGTAAACAACTAGGGTACCACCAGTACACGCACATTGCAAATAGTAAATCAGCTCGGGCCACCACTAGAATTGTATGAAGCTAGGAAGGTAAGACAAGGGGACCCCATAGAATCCCAGACACGATTAGGCACGCTCATCAAGAAACACAATACCCGGAACTCGGGACCTAGGTGACTCAAATGGAACAAAACACCTGGCGGGAACAGCCTGGTCTCCCATCTTTCGTCAAGTATAAGTTAACATCATAATAATAATAAATATCAACCAACTTATTTAACTAACATGATATCCCTAACCATAGCATAGGGTAAGCAGCAAGTTTTCCTACTCATACTAAGCAATGGCTGAGAAGCGGTAACATAGCAATACAAAGGTATGCTGGGATGTGGGGATCATGGCTGTTTGGGTTTTGAAGGTGGCATATTCAAATTGGATAGGATCAAACAAACGTTCTACGCTATAGCTAGGCAGGTAGGCAGAAAGGTATCAAGTAATGGTATAAATCTTCCCCTTGCCTGGGAAATCGGTCGTTGAAGCAGACGCAGCAGGGTCCTCGGGCTCGGTGTCGGAAATCTCCACGTAAGTCTCCTCGGCGGTCTCAGGTGCTAACGTAAGGTACCAGAAAGGAAAAGGCACACAAGTAAGCAATGGGTGCAATGTACAGGCAAAGATGGTATGATCAAGTTTAATTGACATGATGTGACCATATCTAGTCAATTTTAATGAAGGTGGTGACGACACGTCAACAACTTCATATGCAATTTATTTACGAAAAATGGCTTTGGTCTTAGCCTTATTTTAGGTGTAAGTAGCATGGCAACATGACATGATCAACAATGCATTTAACAGAAAAAAAAACAACGTGAAAAGTAATCATCGAATCCGGAGACAGAGTAGTGTCGGTGAATTTGACACAAGGAAGGTGCAACAAAAGTTGGAATCCAACCACATGCAAAAGACAAAATGTTAGGTGCTGGTTTGAAGGAAAGATTTGGAGATGACATGAAACAGAACTTGAAAGGATCAAACGAACATCATTTCCAACATGCACTGAAATTGGAATGATGCAAAGAAAGGAAGAGACAGATTGATCCTGGATAAGGTGGTCACACCCTGTCCAAATGAGTTGCACAAAACATCATGAGGACATCATCAATGCAATCCTTGCAAAAATCTACCCGAAAATCATACATGATATGGTACCCTCTGGATTTGCAATCACAGTTGCAATTCCAATGAATCTCAGGGGGCTGAGTGCAAATTGCACTTGATGCATTTTGGAAAAGGCTCGAACGGTTAAACCAATATCACCATGCAACTCCTTGGGAGAAACCACCCAAAAATCATATGTGGCATGGCCATTTTTGAATTTGGGAAAAACTTGACAAAAACAAAAGAAATGGAGGGCTTAATTGCAAAATTGCCACATTCCAATTATTTAGAGGGGAAAAGTGCAAAAATGGACCTCACCATGATGATCAGTGGGTCAAGCTACCCCAAAAACATATATGGCATGATATGTTTGGGGTGGCAAGTTCAAAAGTCCAGATTCATATTTGAATTTGAATTCAAATCAAATTTGGAATTTAAACAGAAAAGAAAAACAAACGAAAAAAAGGAAAAAGAAAAGGACTCAGCCTCTCTGGGCTGATCTCGGGCGAATCCGGCCCATTTTGCTTCTCTGGCCCCCACTGTGCTCAGCCCACTCGGCTCTGGACAGCTTGGGTCGCTGACATGCGGGACCCAGGTGTCAGCCTCTGCAAAAAACCCAAAAATGGGGGCGTCGGGCTGGGACTCGAACTCGAGACGCGCCGCTTATCTCCACAGCCCTCGCCACTGCACTACGAATCGTTATCTGAAACGAAACGTGCAGCTCACGAGTTAAGTTAACCCCTCTCGGTTAACTGAACTAAAAACGCACCGACAGGCACCACTGCAGCGAGGTTCCGGCGATCACCGGCTCACACTCCGGCCACCTCCGGCCACTCCACCATGGGGGAACCCGAGAGGGTACTCAGCCCTACACAGGGATGCACACCACGGCCCCCAACTCCACTCCACCTCGCCGACATCTACACGGGAACAGCACGGCGGCGACACCTCTGCAACTCGTTCAGAGCCCGAACACGGAGGAAAACTCCGGCGAGCATAGCGGGGCGTACAGCTCGACGACCCCCAGGCCACGGTGCTCTACACATAGCTGGGACATCCCTCTTCACATCTGCACGGCGGCCCTACGCTTCACGACGGCGACGCGAGGCTCAACGGAAAACACGGCGGCGCCACTGACCAACACGCAGAGCTTCAGACACGGGCGTGGCTACGGCCAAATCTTGCGCAAAGGGCCTCCTTTGAGTCCATATGCGTGGCCAGAGCATGCCTAGGCACGCACGAGCGCACCTCGGGCACGCCAAAGACAAGGCGGCCACGGTGGCTCGTCGGCGACGACGACGCGCGGAGGAAACAGACGGCCTAACGTGCGAGATACTAAGCTACGCGCTACGGGAGGAAGAAAGGCATCACGAGGATCACCTTGGGGGTGTCGTGGTCGAACTCGAGCAACCGGAGAGGAAGAAGACGACCCTGGCGACGACGAGGCGATGCGGGTTCCCGGCGGCGTCCACGGCTCTGCTGCGAACCCGTGCCTCCTTCTGGTTCCTCCGACCAGGAACGGGTCAAGCACACGCAGGGAAGGGTGCATTCAAACGCACGGTCAAGGAATGCGAAAGACGACGAGGAATTGGACGGAATCGGCCGGCCGCCATGGCGGAACAGGGGAGGACCTCGGGGTCTAATCCGGCGGCGGCGGCGGAAATTGGAGGGAGGAGTGGAACCCTAGGGCTCCAGGAGGGCTTTGGGGTTCGGAATATATGGAGGGGAGGCCTCCTGGCCACGTCGGCGGGCGTCGACGTCGATGTCGGCGTCGTCTGTGAGAGGGGAGCTCGGGGGGACCTCGGCCATGATGGAAAGAAGATGGAGGAGGGCGCTTGGATCGTGATCCCACGGCTCTCGTGCCATCCTGCGTACCGCTTCGCTGGACAGGCTCAAGTGGGCTGCGGGGAGGAGGCTTGATGGGCTGCGCTTCCAACAGGGAATAGGAAAAGAAAAAAACTGCTGCTGATCCATTTTCTATTTAAATAAAACAGAAAGGATTCAAGGTTTTTCTGGATTGAATACAAGTGGGAAAAATACATAAAAATATGTATAATTAACCTTGCATTATTCCTCAATTTCCAAAAATGGTTTGGGCATTTTTGGCAACAACAATATTGTGAGCTCATTTTTGAATTCAAAATCACTTTGAACTAGAGCCCATATTTTTTATGATGGCAAAAATGATTTGAGGTTTTTAAAACCCTTGTCATAGCAAAGGGAATGGCTAGGCCAAGTTTGGGGTCAAGGAGAGCATGCATGCAACAATGAAAAATCTTGAAACACCCTTCTTGAACCACTTTGAAAGCAAACTCAAACAAACAAGATGGGCTCCAATCGCAATGCAAATTTCAATCACCACATGAAATTACAATCTTTAGCATCATGCCAAGTTACAAAGTCAACAGACAAAGTACAATCTCATGGTGTTTTTGTAGGAGATTGCGCGATAGAAAACAAAAAATTTCTCTCACATGCGAAAGCAACATCCAAGATCCAATCTAGAAGATGCTAGTAACGGGGAGAGTAGGTCATCATACCCTCGAAGAACACGCGCGTTGAACGTTTATTTCAATGCAGCTTGGTGAAGTTGTTGGTGAAGTTCGATCCGATCAGCACTGCAAACGAGCAGTACCTCCGGAGGCTTGCACACGTAAACTCGATGACGTCTCCTTCTTCTTGATCCAGCAAGCAAGAAGGAGAAATAGATGGGATCGATTCCAGAAGCACAACGGAGTGGTGGTGGATATGGTGAAGAGTTTCCCGCGGGCAGGGCTATGCCAAGCGATGCACGTGAGGGAGGAGGAGGTGTGGAAGGACTTGGGTATGCTTGGTGAGCCTCTCCCCTCTCTTATATAGGCAAGGAGGTTGTAGGCACTTCAATTCCCAAGTGAAACCCCCTTCTCTCATTAAAAAGATGGTAACACCTTTCTTTTTAAGAGTGGTAACCCTCCCATTGAAGGGCTTCCCATTTATTGGCATAATAAACCAAGGAGGGCTGGTCACATGGACTATTGGACCACCCTTGTTCGTCCAAAACAGGTGGGTCCCATAGTGGGACCCTCCGGAACCTTCTAGAACATCCCGACACTGCCGAAAAAATCCCGAACTTTTCCGGAACCCTGAAATCAACTTGCCTTATATAAATCTTTACCTCCGGACTCTTCCGGAGCTCCTCGTTATGTCTAGGATCTCATCCGAGACTACGAACAATATTCGAACACCATTAATAAAATTATCCCAGAGCTATTCTAGCGTTACCGAGCGTTAAGTGTGTGACCCTACGGGTTCGAGAACGTGCAGACATGATCGAGACATCTCTCTGATCAATAACCATTAGAGGGACCAGGATATCCGTAATGACTCCCACACATTCAACGAAGATCTTTATCGATTGAACCACTATGTCGTGGACTACTATAATCCGTACACAATTTCCTTTGTCACACGATATTTTACTTACCCGTGATTCGATCGTCGGTATCGCTATACCTAGTTCAATCTCGTTACCGGTAAGTACTCTTTACTCGTTCTGTAATACAACATTCTCTGTGACTAACTCATTAGTCACGTGCTTGCAAGCGTTACCGAATGTGCATTACCGAGTGGGCCCAGAGTATATCTCACCGTCACACGGAGGGACAAATCCCAGTCTTGATTCATGTAATTCAACAAGTACTTTCGGAGATACCCGTAAGACATTTTTATGATCACCCTGTCACGATGTGATGGTTGATGTCCCCAAAGTATTCTTCCGGTACCCGGGAATAACATAATCTCATGGTCTAAGAAACATGATACTTGACAATAAAAGGCATGACAATATAAACTTAATGAAACGATCAATATTGTTATGCTTAGTTGGGTCTGTCCATCACGTCATTCTTCTAATGACATGATCCCATTAATTAATAAACAACTCAGTTTCATGGTTAGGAAACCATAACCATAATTAATTAACGAGATAGTATAGTAGAGTCTTACTAGGGACGCAGTGTTGTTTATGCAACCACACATGCATTATGTTTCCGGTTAATACAATTATAGCATGGAAAATAAACATATATCATGAACACGGAAATATGATAATAACAATTTTCTTATTGCCTCTAGGGCATATTTCCAACAGTCTCCCACTTGCACTAGAGTCAATAATCTAGTTTACATTGGCAGAAATCTAACACCCATGGCATTCTGGTGTTGATCATGTTTTGTTTGTGGAAGAACTTTAGTCAATGGATCCGCGATATTCTGATCCGTATGTACTTTGCTAATGGTAATATCTCCTTCACTGACGTGCTCACGAATTTGATGAAACCGGCGTTTGATATGCTTGGAGCTCTTGTGACATCTTGGTTCCTTGGCTAGAGCAATGGCACCAGTGTTGTCACAACAGATCTCCATGGGATCGAGTGCACTCGGAACAACGCCGAGTTCAGTGACAAATTCCTTCAGCCATATCCCTTCTGTCGCTGCTTCAGAAGCGGCCATATACTCCGCCTCTAATGTAGATCTTGCAATGACGCTCTTCTTGCAACTCCTCCAGCTAACCGCAGCTCCGTTCAAAATAAAGACATACCCTGTTGAGATTTTGAGTCAACTGGATCAGTATTGAAGCTAGCATCAACGTAACCTTTTACGAAGAGCTCTTCATCACCACCATAGACAAGAAACATGTCCTTAGTCCTCTTTAGGTACTTAAGGATATTTTTAACTGCTGTCCAGTGAGCCTCTCCAGGATCACTCTGGTACCTTCTCGTCAAACTAAGAGCATGGGACACATCTGGTCTAGTACACAACATGGCATACATAACAGAACCTATGGCCGAGGCATAGGGGATTTTATTCATCCTTTCCCTTTCTGTTGCCGTAGTTGGACACTGAGTCTTACTCAATGGCTTACCTTGTAACATGGGCAAAGAACCTTTCTTTGCATCCTGCATATTGAATTTCTTCACTATCTTCTCAAGGTATGTACTTTGACTAAGTGCTATTAAGCGTCTCGATCTATCTCTATAGATCTTAATGCCTAATATGTATGTAGCTTCACCAAGATCTTTCATTGAAAAACTATTATTCAAATAATCTTTCACACTGTTAAGCAGCTCCACGTCATTCCCAATTAGTAAGATGTCATCTACATATAAAATCAGAAATGCAACCGAGCTCCCACTCACTTTTTTGTAAACACAAGCTTCTTTATAATTTTGGACAAATCCAAAACCTTTGATAACCTCATCAAATCGAAGATTCCAACTCCGGGATGCTTTCTTTAGTCCATAGATGGAACGCTGAAGCTTGCACACTTTACAAGCATCCTTAGGATTGACAAAACCTTGGGGTTGTACCATGTACAACTCTTCTTCAATGTTTCCATTGAGGAATGCAGTTTTCACATCCATCTACCAAATTTCATAATCGAAATAAGCAGCAATTGCTAGCAGAACCCTAATAGACTTAAGCATCGCTACGGGTGATAAGGTCTCATCGTAGTCAACTCCTTGAATTTGTCGAAAACCTTTTGCGACAAGTCGAGCTTTATGTACAGTAACATTACCGTCAGCGTTTGTTTTCTTCTTGAAAATCCATTTACATTCAACAGCCTTGCGGCTATCAGGAAGTTCAACCAAAGTCCACACTTGGTTTTCTTTCATGGATTCCATTTCAGAGTTCATGGCGTCTTGCCATTTTCCAGAGTCTGGGCTCATCATCGCTTCCTCATAGTTCGTAGGTTCATCATTGTCTAACAATAAAACATTCATGACAGGATTATCGTACCACTCAGGAGTAGTACGTAACCTAGTCGACCTACGAACGAGAACTTCGACCGAAGCTTCATGATCATTATCATCAGCTTCTTCCTCTCTAGCTAGTGAAGGCGACACCAAAAGATCCAAATCTTCTTGCGCTGCGCTACTCTCCAATTCGGGAGAAGGTTCAATAACCTCGTCTAGTTCTATTTTCCTCCCACTCACTCGTTTCGAAAGAAACTCCTTCTCAAGAAAGGATCCGTTCTTAGCAACAAAGACTTTGCCTTCGGATCTGTGATAGAAGGTATACCCTATAATTTCCTTAGGGTATCCTATGAAGACGCATTTTTCCGCTTTGGGTTCGAGCTTATCAGGTTGTAACCGTTTGACATAAGCCTCACACCCCCCAAATTTTAAGAAATGATAATTTAGGCTTCTTACCAAACCACAACTCATATGGTGTCGTCTCAACGGATTTAGATGGTGCCCTATTTAAAGTGAATGCAGCTGTCTCTAATGCATAGCCCCAAAATGACATTGGTAGATCGGACAAAGACATCATAGAGCGCACCATATCTAATAAAGTACGATTACGACGCTCAGACACACCATTACGTTGTGGTGTTCCAGGTGGCGTGAGTTGGGAAACAATTCCACAGTTTTTCAAGTGAAAGCCAAACTCGTAACTCAGATATTCCCCTCCGTGATCAGATCGTAGAAATTTGATCTTCTTGTTACGATGATTTTCTACTTCACTCTGAAATTATTTGAACTTTTCAAATGTTTCAGACTTGTGTTTCATTAAGTAAATATACCCATATCTACTTAAATCATCAGTGAAAGTTAGGAAGTAACGATATCCACCACGTGTCGAAATGCTCATTGGTCCACACACATCAGTATGTATGATTTCCAACAAGTCACTCGCCCGTTCCATCGTACCAGAAAACGGGGTCTTAGTCATCTTACCCATGAGGCATGGTTCACATGTGTCAAATGATTCAAAGTCAAGTGACTGGAAAAGTCCATCAGAATGGAGTTTCTTCATGCGTTTTACACCAATATGACCTAAACGGCAGTGCCACAAGTATGTGGAATTATCATTATTCATTTTTCATCTTTTAGCATCAATGTTATGGATGTGTGAAGTACTACTATCGAGATCCAACAAGAATAATACATTTACGTCGGGTGCATGACCATAAAAGATATTACTCATAAAAATAGAACAACCTTTATTCTGTGATTTAAACGAGTAACCGTCTCGCAATAAACAAGATCCAGATATAATGTTCATGCTTAACGCAGGCACCAAATAAAAATTATTAAGGTTTAAAACTAATCCCGAAGGTAGATGAAGAGGTAACATCCCGACGGCGATGACATCGACCTTCGATCCATTCCCGACGCGCATCGTCACCTCATCCCTCGCCAGTCTCCGTTTATTCTGAAGCTCCTGTTTCGAATTGCAAATATGAGCAACCGAACCAGTATCAAATACCCAGGCACTACTACGAGAACTAGTAAGGTACACATCAATAACATGTATATCAAATATACCTTTGACATTGCCAGCCTTCTTATCCGCCAAGTACTTGGGGCAGTTGCGCTTCCAATGACCTTCTCCCTTGCAGTAGAAACACACAGTGTCCGGCTTAGGACCAGCCTTGGGCTTCACAGGAGCGACAACAGCCTTGCCGCCCCGAGCGGCAGCTGACTTGCCACTCTTCTTGAAGTGTCCCTTTTTGGCTTTAGCCTTCTTGAAACTTGTGGTCTTATTGACCATCAACACTTGATGTTCTTTCTTGATGTCCACTTCCGCAGATTTCAGCATCGCGAAAAGCTCATTGAGAGTCTTATTCATGCCTTGCATGTTATAGTTCAGCACAAAGCCTTTGTAGCTCGGAGGGAGCGACTGCAGCACCCTGTCAGTGATTAACTCATCTGGGATCACACATCCTAGCTGAATTAGGCGCTGTATATAGCCTCCCATTGTTACAACATGTTCACTGACAGAGCTGTGCTCCTCCATCTTACATTTATAGAACTTATCAGAGATCTCATATCTCTCAGCGCGGGTCTGAGTCTGAAACATGGTTTTCAGCTCTTCAACCATCTCATAGGCGCCGTGATGTTCAAAACGTTTCTGGAGATCAGTATCCAAAGATGTAAGGATGGCACAAGAAACTATAATGTGGTCATCTTTGCGTGTCTCAAAGACGTTATGTTCTGCTTCTGGAGCATCGTCTGCAGGTGGGTCACCTAGCGCAGCATGGAGCACATATTGCTTCTTACACCCAGTGAGGATAATCCTCAGGTTGCGGTGCCAGTCAGTGAAGTTTGAACCAGATGATTTTAGTTTTTCTTTCTCAAGGAATGCGCTGAAGTTGAACTGAGCTATGCGGGCCATGATCTACAACATTTTAGCAAAATAAAATTTTAGACTATGTTCATGATAATGAGTTCAGTTTAATCAAATTACTAACGAACTCCCACTTAAATCAACATCCCTCATAGTTTTCTAGTGGTACACGATCCAAATCCACTACACCAAGTCTGATCTTCACGAGAGAAGATGTAGTTTCAATGGTGAACATCAAAATGTTGATCATATCATTCATATGACTCGTGTTTAACCTTTCGGTTCGTTGCGTTCCGAGGCCATGTCTGTACATGCTAGGCTCGTCAAGTTAACCAAAGTATTTTTGCATGTGTAAAACTGGCTTACACCCGTCGTATGTGAACGTAGAGTTTACCACATCCGATCATCACGAGATTCTTCAAAACGACGAACTTTTGCGACGGTGCATACTTAGGGAGAACACGTTTATCTTGATATTTAGTGTGAGGGATCATCTTATAATGCTACCGTTGTGCACACGCAAAATAAGATGCATAAAAGGATAAACATCACATGCATAAAATATGTTGACATGGTATAGCCCTTTTATTGCGCCTTGATCTCCATCTTGAACGCACCGACAAGATCTCCATTATGGCACCATCTTGGTCTCCACCTTATGGCATCTTGGTTGTCTACACCACGTTGCATCTTCAACTATTGCTAACTCATAGCGATAAAGTAATGCAATTACATGGCGTTTGAAGTTGACATGCATGCCATACAATAAATAATTAAGACAACCATATGGCTCCTGCCAGTTGTCGTACTCATCGACATGCAAGTCGTGAAACATTACAAAACATGATCATCCCAGACATTACAAATATATCATATGAACAGTTTGGGCTATATCACATCACAAGCATGCCTGCAAAAACAAGTTAGAAGCCTCTCCCTTATTATTTTTCAATTTTACGTGGCTTCTAGGGTTTTGCATAAGAACCGTTCTTACCCTCAGGAAGAAAAACACAACGTTGATATAACAAATTGCTTCTTAATCTCATAAGAGCCCTCCTTTGTAAATGTGGTTAATACTATGGTAAGAGCGACTGACACCCGCAGGCCGCATGTGCAATACAAGTTGCACGTCAAGTGCGGAACCGGTCTCAATCCAAAGATTGTAAAGTTGGTCCGGGCCGCTGCATCAAACCATACCGCAAAACCAAAATACACATGGAAGGGTAGCAACAAGAAGATCAACGCCCACAACTCATTGTGTTCTAACCGTACAAAGAATCTACGCATAGAACTAGCTCTGATACCACTGTAGGAGATTGCGCGATAGAAAACAAAAAATTTCTCTCACATGCGGAAGCAACATCCAAGATCCAATCTAGAAGATGCTAGTAACGGGGAGAGTAGGTCATCATACCTTCGAAGAACACGCGCGTTGAACGTTTATTTCAACGCAACTTGGTGAAGTTGTTGGTGAAGTTCGATCCGATCAGCACTGCAAACGAGCAGTACCTCCGGAGGCTTGCACACGTACAGCTCGATGACGTCTCCTTCTTCTTGATCCAGCAAGCAAGAAGGAGAAATAGATGGGATCGATTCCAGCAGCACAACGGCGTGGTGGTGGATATGGTGAAGAGTTTCCCGCGGGCAGGGCTATGCCAAGCGATGCACGTGAGGGAGGAGGAGGTGTGGAAGGACTTGGGTATGCTTGGTGAGCCTCTCCCCTCTCTTATATAGGCAAGGAGGTTGTAGGCACTTCAATTCCCAAGTGAAACCCCCTTCTCTCATTAAAAAGATGGTAACACCTTTCTTTTTAAGAGTGGTAACCCTCCCATTGAAGGGCTTCCCATTTATTGGCATAATAAACCAAGGAGGGCTGGTCACATGGACTATTGGACCACCCTTAGTCGTCCAAAACAGGTGGGGCCCATAGTGGGACCCTCCGGAACCTTCTAGAACATTCCGACACTGCCGAAAAAATCCCGAACTTTTCCGGAACCCTGAAATCAACTTGCCTTATATAAATCTTTACCTCCAGACTCTTCCGGATCTCCTCGTGATGTCTAGGATCTCATCCGAGACTATGAACAATATTCGAACACCATTAATAAAATTATCCCAGAGCTATTCTAGGGTTACCGAGCGTTAAGTGTGTGACCCTACGGGTTTGAGAACGTGCAGACATGATCGAGACATCTCTCTGATCAATAACCATTAGAGGGACTAGGATATCCGTAATGACTTCCACACATTCAACGAAGATATTTATCGATTGAACCACTATGTCGTGGACTACTATAATCCGTAAACAATTTCCTTTGTCACACGATATTTTACTTACCCGTGATTCGATCGTCGGTATAGCTATACCTAGTTCAATCTCGTTACCGGTAAGTACTCTTTACTCGTTCTGTAATACAACATTCTCTGTGACTAACTCATTAGTCACGTGCTTGCAAGCGTTACCGAATGTGCATTACCGAGTGGGCCCAGAGTATATCTCACCGTCACACGGAGGGACAAATCCCAGTCTTGATTCATGTAATTCAACAAGTACTTTCGGAGATACCCGTAAGACATTTTTATGATCACCCTGTCACGATGTGATGGATGATGTCCCCAAAGTATTCTTCCGGTACCCGGGAATAACATAATCTCATGGTCTAAGAAACATGATACTTGACAATAAAAGGCATGACAATATAAACTTAATGAAACGATCAATATTGTTATGCTTAGTTGGGTTTGTCCATCATGTCATTCTTCTAATGACATGATCCCATTAATTAATAAACAACTCAGTTTCATGGTTAGGAAACCATAACCATCATTAATTAACGAGATAGTATAGTAGAGGCTTACTAGGGATGCGGTGTTGTTTATGCAACCACACATGCATTATGTTTCCGGTTAATATAATTATAGCATGGAAAATAAACATATATCATGAACACGGAAATATGATAATAACAATTTTATTATTGCCTCTAGGGCATATTTCCAACAGTTTTCTATTTATTGCACATGGGCTGTTACAAATATACTCCCCGATGAATTGTCGAGACCATATGTGCCGATCACCTTTACAACTCATTGCCACGAATAACTCTGTATGTATAACCACATACACCTTTCGTTCATCCAATTCAATCCCAGTCGCTCTTGTGTTCACAAGATGCATCGAATACTTTTCGTTATTTCGGGAATCCTTTGAGCCTACTGCCTTGCAGCTTCTTTTCACCCTGCGAATAATTCCTCAATTTTATCGAGGATCCGTTCATCCTAAGTGGTTCATGTGATTCCCATAATACTTTGAAATACTATCCGATGTCGCGCCAATCCTCGGCAGCCTACTACTTTGGAGATTCTTCTTGCCTGATTGCACTATGATTAATCCCGTTTGTATTGTGATCTTCAATGCTCTCCCTTGGCATTGCCATTCCGATCTGTTGAATCATCGTGTGCGCAAATGCACACAGTCATGGGTTAGCCTTATGAATTCATTCTTCTGGCTCAGACGTCATACCGGACATGAGCTGGATCCTGGTAAGTCAAACCTTCCTTGATTGTCCGTCTTTTGGACATCGTAATTCCTTTGTAATCCAGCGTCAAACTATTCAGATGCTTCTATCTTTGATGCTTATGCATTCTTTCTTGCTATGGTTGAGTATTGATACTCGCACCAGACTCTCTGTACGCTTCCTGACCTTTTGGTGGATTACTACCTGTCGTCCCCTTGTGTCCTAAATCATTGACGAGCTTCCCCTGATACTAAATGCCTTTGGCGAACAATATGATGTAGTCCGTGTAATCAGCCTTCTGCTTTCAAACTTGTATCTCTTGTTCCTGTTGTTTGTCGTATATATTCGTAGAATTTCCGTAGGGATGTATCTATGTTCCAACCATCTGTGTGAACCCCGGAAAACTTCTGCGGGTCATACTCTACTGGTGTTATGCCAGATAAATTTTCTACTCTACAACTTCATCGAAAGTGAGAAGCGATTGAAATTTTATGCATCGAAGAAGTGGGAGTCAACCTTGAACTTGTGTTCATGCCCATGGATACAATGTAGAACTGATCATGAAAGCTTCTCGTAAAGATAAGTATCTCCTTGGTATAAATTCTTCTGCGCCTATGATCCACCATTCTACCTTTGAGTATTACCCCTGGTACCTCGAGGATATCATACCTTGGCACTCCATCTTATGAATTGTGATGAGACAATGCCTATACATGTCATAGACATTTCATGGTTCTGGGTTGTTGTCAACCGAGAACACTGAATACTTTTGCTTCACAATTCCTTTTTCTTGTTGTCGCTATTGTGTTCGATTGTATTTTGTTGAAACCTTTTGACATGATGTGTCGTGGTCATCATCGACATTTTGAGTTCTCCCAAGTCTTACTTGGATGAATCGTGTGAAATACCATCCCTGCCCCTCGACAATTTATGTTATCATCGACAACATCCTTTGACTCCCAGACAATACAAACTTGATCATGTATTTCTTGTTCTGCTTTCCCTTGGGAAAGATATACACCTGATACTTTTCTATCAACACATTTTCCTTTCCATTGGTCTGTTTAACCTTTCTTTTAATATAAGTTATCCGATCAGTGATAATGCTGATCTAAACACTTCGGTGTACTACTTTGTTCGTACAACCTATTATGATTGTTGATGACTTTTCGGTGACCACCGATGGACGAGAACTTTCCCTATTGGTTCGCCTCGTCTTAACGAGAAGGAAAATAGTTCTCTTTGTCCCTCGCCCTTGGTACCGACGTTGTTGCCAACATAGCTAACAAGTTGTTCTCTGACTTGTCTTGGAACTTGATCGCATAGAGTGTTGCCACCCTTCTTATTCAATGTGGTCCCATAACCCACAGTTCCACAGGATCAAAACCTAACTCTCTTGTACCTTTCTGTTCTCGAGGTTATTCCTCTTGTTCGACCTCGTATGCAACTCACGAGTCCTCTACCTTGTGATATTCAGTTCGATCTCAGACTTAGTGCTTATGCTTGATGCTCTGGACCCCTTTTCATCCTCCGTTATCATCATCGAATGCTTGCATATCCGCTTGAAAACTTCTCATGCCTTCTTTTGTTTCTCTCGATGTATCTCCCTGAGTTAACTCGTGAGATACTTTGTACGCCATTCCCTTGGACCATCTCGGATGATTAACCTTGTACCGATCCACCCCCCTCAAGTTTCCCCCCTAACCTATACGTAGGTACGATGCAGCCCAGAAAGAAGGATGACAACCCGTCGATATGCACTGATGCTGAGAAATGAAGACGTCAACGTGAAGGATTAACTTCGTCGAGAAGGACAAGCACCAGAAGACTCATAGAATACGAAACCATTTACCCCTACCACTACCTTTTTGATTCTCGGCACGAGAATTCTTGTAGTGGGGAAGATTTGTACCACCCTCATTGTCAGGCATCAATAAAACTTTTGTTAATAATAAACCTCTGTGATTAGCAAGTCTCTAATCACCTTGATCATGCCTTGTTCATCTTTGAATCCAAACAAACCCAAATGCCTTTTGTTGAATATTAAAAATAGGTGATGAATAAAATTTTGTCTAAAAATTGTACAACCACTTTTGTAAAATCCCTAAAAACCAGTAGGCCAAGATTCCATGATGATAGATATTTATTATGGCATTTGAATATTTAAAACAATTCAAAATAGTAGCAAAAGAGCCCCCTTTAATCATTTCTTAATTAGATAAAAATCCAAAAGATTTTTATAAATGCTCAAACTTTTTGTAGCAGTGTATTATATTGCAACATAAATATTGGAGCAAGTTTCACTTTTGACAAAAATCAAAACTTAAATAAAAAATGCAAACATAATAGAAAACAGAAAGGGAAACAAAATTAGAAGGGAACCTAAACTACGCCTAGGGCGAGGCCCATCCAGGGCCCAACTCCCTTCCCTTATGTTTCTTCCACCTCGCTACAGTGGGGGGGCTGACCATGCGTGGCGCGCATCCCACGGTTGGTCACGGCCATGTCGTCGTGGCGCCTATCCGCCGACTGCCGGTGGGGGGATAAGACCCCGAGCCGCCGCCCCCTAGCCCCAGAACCCTAGATCGAGCCCCCTATTATTCTCCCCCTCCCCTGCTTCTTCCCCAGTGCAACCGAGCCGCCATGGCTGCGGTTGGCTAACACGCGCGGCCACCCTCACCAACAAACGACACCGAGCTATCCAGTGTGTTCCCCTTCTTCGTCTTCGTCACCCCCAGCGCGGAATTGGATCGGGACCAACCACGTCGAACGAATCGAGTTGTCTCCTCCCCCGGCCGCCGCGGGCTTCGTCGACCAATTCGACGCCTGGACCGCATGAAACGCCTCCCTATGTTGCGCATCATCAACATGGTGGGTGTCTCCCCCGATGTCCGCCTTTGTTCTAATCGGCTTCTTTGCCGTTTGGGTTCCCTTGCCGCCACGCTGAGCTCCCAGTGAGCACGCGCTCACCGCGCCTCCGCACCGTGCGCAAGTCACGCGCTAGCCATGCCCATGTGCGCTTGCTGCCCCCGCGCGCGCCCCTGGCCGCCCACCGCAGCCCACGCGCACGCCTTGCCCGTGCTCTGGACACGCTGGGCCACGCCCCCATGCCCGCTTCCCTCCGCGTGCTGCAACTGCGGCAGCACGGCGGCCTCGCCGCCCTTAGCTAGTGGCCATGGCCGCCCCCCCCCCCCCTCTTCCCCCGCACCCCGCCGCGGCCGCCTCTACGCCCATCTCCGGTCGCCGCTCTCTGCCTCACGCCACCGTGAGCCCCGGCCACCGGCATCCCCGTGTGCGTGATGGGTTAGTCTATGGGCTAATCCCACCCTAACCCCTTTTCTATGTGTCTGTGACAAGTAGGCCCACACCCCTCTAATTTGGCATTAGATTAAATACAAATGAATTAACCCCCTGTACATAAGACATGTGCGCCCAGTATCACTTAATCCTTTGTTTAGTAAAAATAACTGTTAGATTAAAACTGACTCCATGACACCTGGGCCCCACTGCTGTTTAGATTTAATAAAATGAATTATTAAAATGGGAGGCTGACAGTGGGACCCACTGGTCAGGTTTGACCAGTCAACACCCCTGTGCATGACATGTGGGCCCCTGATGTCAGTTTGACCAGTCAACAAACCTGTTATGGATAATGTTGGAATATTTAATAAAAGAAATCCATAAATTAATTTAAATTAAATTAATCTTTGAAAATCAATATCTTTTAAACTGTAACTCCGATGAAAATATTATATACATCAAAATTGATTGAAAAAGTACAACGAATATGAATACGCTATCAGTATACCAATCACCCCCCTCTAACACAACGAACACGAGACATTCCCCCTCCATTTGCACTGTCCGGTAACTGACCGGAGCCGGTAAAACTTTTCGGATGAAATTGTTCTGAACATGAAAGTTGTTCAAAATGAATCAACGAGCACGGATACACTATCCACAAGTCTGTCAGATGTCTCTAACACTGCAGACATGGAACCTTCCCCCCTCCGGATCATCTGTCCGATAATCACCCGGTACTGATGAGTCATCCCCGGATGATTTCCTGCTCCGGGAATATCACCGAACACTGCGTTAGAGTCCCGTTGCTTTGTACTCCCTCCGTCCCATAATGTAGTAACGTTTTTTGAGCTAGTCATGTAGTAACGTTTTTTGAGCTAGTCTAGCTCAAAAAACGTTACTACATTATGGGACGGAGGGAGTATCTTCTATGTCATACATTTGTATTGCTATTATTGTTGTGTATTTATTGTTTCTCTCCCCTTATTCTCCGGTAGACCTCGACACAGCCGCCGATGACACCGTTGACGAGTACGACTACTTCGTCGACGACCCTACTGATACGTCCCAAACATATCTATAATTTCTTCTTGCTCCATGCAAGTTTTGTGTGACTTTGCCATGTTTTGCATGAACATTCATACACTTTTGAGCATATTTGGACTAATCTATTAACCCAGTGCACCCAGCTGCCAGTTGTTGTTTTCTGCTGTTTTTGTATTTCAGGTTTTCCGGCCATTAAAAGTGCTCCAAAAAATCCGGAAAATCAGATAAAAAATCAGCGACACGGAAGCTTCCAGAAACACCAAAGGAGCGGAGGGGGGCCACCACCAGGAGGCCAGGAGGGTCCCTGGCGCGGCCCCACCCTAGGCCGCGCCAGGAGGCCTCCTGGCTGCCTGGTGGGTCCCCTCGACACCCCCCCTTAGCCTATATTTACCCCTCGGGGTGGAAACCCCTAAGACGGACTCCTCTTTCGCGATCTCGCCTCTGTACCGCCGCTGCCGCCGTTTCAAGATCGGGGCTGCCTGGAGAAGCTGCTCTGGCACCCTGCCGGGAGAAGCTACCCCCTCCGGGAGACCATCCATAGCCATGGACGCCTCCCGTATGTACCTTGAGTAGTTTCCCTTGGACCATGGATCCGTGACCAGTAGCTATGTGATCTATCTCTCACTTCTTTGTGCTTCCACTTTCGAGACCTCGTGAGCTTCCTCACATGATCGAGGCACCTTTGTAATTTTCTGTTGTTGCTATGCTGAGTTTGTTGGGATCTGATGGATTATGAGACTATGTTCAAATTGTGATGAGTAATATATTTGGTTCTTCTCTTTTATATTCTGTTCTTGAGTAAATTCTTTCATGCTCTTCGTTGCCGTATTTTACTTTGGCCAAGTGATTTATTGCAACTCCAAGAGGGAGCATTATGCTTGATTGTGGGTTCAGCCCCTTGATGTCTAGCTTGAGTGACAGAAACATGAGACTAGGGGATGTGTTGTTGCCACCAGGGATAAAACAACGGTGCTTGTATCCGCGGATGCAAGGACTGTTTACTTTACGCAAAGTTCTTTTAATGCAGTTGTCTGTTGCTTTGGATTTACACATTGGGTGGGATTCGCAACTTATTACCAGCGAGATGTTCTGGATAGATATCTCAAGGTGGATGATTCGTAGTAGATGCACATGGATTTCGTTCTACTTACCTTGGCGTACTGCCCATTTCTTTTGAGCCCTTCCTTTCTTTGCAGCATAGTTAGCATTGCGGTGCCTTCATAATCCTGTCAATTTCCCAACTGTAATCTGTTTACCTCGCTAGCACTTTTATCGTCTTTTGGGAGAGAGACATCACTAGTGAAAATCACGTGACCTTGGTCCATCTTCATATCATTGTTTACACCCTCAATTTACTTTCAGTCTTTACTTTCAGTTGCCACTATCATTATCTCTTGCGTTGATCCTTTGTAAACGGCAAGGCCGGAGGAATTGACAACTCCTCTGTACTCGTTGGGAGGAAAGTTATTTGTATCTGTGTGCAGGTCCAGGTGAAGTTAGCAACCTCGGCGCCATTGTTCACTTTACCACCTTCTTGTATCCTTCGGAGTCCTACGGGAGACAAACCTTGGTATCTTTGCCAAGGGAAAACTTTCCGCTGCACTATATCTCACCCTGCACTTGGGGTAATCAACGAGGGCTTGAAGAGTATTAACACTCTCTTGCCATCAGCAAGTTTTCTCGCGCCGTTGCCGGGGACTTGATACGTCCAAAAAGCATCACTATTTTATATTGTGATTTCACCCTATTCATTGATATATTCCACTTTAAAGTATTGTTCTTATGTTGTTTTGACTTATTTAACACAGTTTGCAACTTTCCGGTGCCGATGCAGCAGAACCAGAATTCAGCGGTAAAAAGTGGATACCAAGTTGCTGAATCAGATCAAGTCCAAATGCGATGAAATTTTTCAGGGAGCATTTTTATGAAGATTGACTGGGGATCACCGAAGGAGGAGGTGAGGGGACCCAACAGGCAGCCAGAAGGGTGCCTGGCGCGGCCCCCCTCTTGGCCGCGCCAGGCACCCTCCTGGGTGCCTCGTGGCCCCCCTCGGTGCCCCCTTTCGCCTATATAAGCCCCCTACGGAGGAAACCCCTAAAGAAGAGTCGTTTCCGTGTTTCGCCGCCGCCACGGGCGGAAACCTACAGAGGAGAAAAGCCATCTCCGGAGGGCAGATTCCGCCGGGGAGATCACCTCCCGGAAGGGGAGATCGTCTCCATCATCATCATCATCATCATCATCACGGGCATCATCGAGATCATCATCAACATCATCCCCAACATCAGCACCATCTCCATCTCCATCCCATCTCATCTCACAATTGCAACTTGTGTTGTAATCCGTACTATCTATCCTCTCTACTCTGTGTGTGTTGATTACTACTTTGTGGTGAATGCTATTGAGTTTTGTTGGAAAAATATCATTGTGTCCAGATTGTTTATCACCCATCTATCACCTCTGATCATGATCTCTTTTATGTCTTGTGAGTATTTACTTTAGTTCTTGAGAACATGGGAGAAGTCTAGTTGTTAGTAGTCATACTATGTTGAAGTATTATGTGTTGTTTGATACTTAAGTTGTGTTGTTATTTCTCTAGTGGTGTTATGTGAGTCGAACACATAACACTTCACCTTTCATGGGCCTAGAGGAATACATTGTGCACAAAGGATGCTTATGGTGGGTTGCCGGAGTGACAGAAACCTGAACCCCAGTTCGCAGACTTTCGCACAAGGGAGTTATGGATCCTTGATCGTAATGCTATGGTTAGACTTATACCTTAATTACTACCTTGTATTTGCGGATGCTTGCAAGGTGTGTAATCATAAGAGTACACTTATCTTAGTCTAGAAGGTGTACTAGCAGTGATCCACCCACCGACACTTATCAACACGATACATATTACTTGGCGGAGTATGGTGAAAGTGACTTGACTATCTCTCCCGTGTTTTCTCGAGAACGCTTTAGCTTTTATAAGTTCAGCTCCTAGGCTTATCCTTGTGAAAGGATTGGGCCACTTGCTACTCCTCAGTTACCCTGTTTACTTTTCCTGTCTTTTACTTTTCTGTTGCTTAAACCAAAAACCCCTAAATATTTAAATTTGAGTGTTTGCAGCCCTTTCCTTATCCAGTGTCACTTATCAACACCTTCTGCTCCTCGTGGGATCGATACTCTTATTTATCGAAAAGCTACAATTGATCCCCTAGACTTGTGGGTTATCAAGAATCGTTTATTGGCGCGGTTAACAGGGAAGGCAACCCAACTAAACCTATTAACTTCTCCACCATCAATGAGCTTTTCTGGCGCCGTTGCCGGGGAGTGTAGCGCTATTGGTAAGTGAAGCCGGTAAGGGAACTTTTATTTTCTGTTGTTACTTTCAGTCCTTATGGAATCTTCTGCTGTTGGTTCGTTGCTGGTAAGGAGCCGCCCCACGACTGTGGTGGTCACTCCTACCCCTACTGAAATTGTATCCTATAAAATACCATCTGGTATTGTTGATTATGTCTTGGCTAATCGTTATACAGGAGAAGGACATCCGAGAGAACACCTGCTATATTTATCACAATTATGTTCTTTATTTAAGCTTGCAGGTGTGACGATGGAGTTCGTCATGAAGAAACTATTCTCCATATCGCTCAAAGATAAAGCTTCAGATTGGTATAAGCTACTCGATAACTCCGATCTGCTTGAATGGCCAGAGATTATGTCTCTCTTTTATGCAAAGTTTTATCCTCTTCGTGAAATTCACCAAGACAGGACCTACATCTACAAATTTTGGTCTCGCGACGGAGAGAGCATCGCTCAAGCTTGGGGGAGACTGAAGTCCCTGATGCTCAAATTCCCAAACCATGAGCTCCCTAAGGAAATTATACTTACAAATTTTTGTGCCGGGCTTTCTCATCAGGACAAGGAGATGTTGGATGCCTCCTCTAGTGGGGTATTCCAGACCAGAAGTATGGAAGAAAAATGGGATCTTATAGAAAGGATCCAGAAGAACACTGAAGACTGGGAAATTGATAAAGGTATTGAACCCGCTATAAACTATGAGCATGACTACATTGAGAATTATGTGAAGAATGATTACTTTAATACCTTTTGCTCTAAAATTGGTCTTGATTCCCAGCTAATGATTGACTTTTGCAAGGACTCTGCTTCTCATATTGATTCTTCTAGGAAGAAGGAGAGTCAACATCATAAACCTTTCAAGGAGTCACCAATTGAGATTAATGTTACTGATCCTGTTTTACCTACAGTTGTGTATGAACAGCCTCCTTATCCCTCCAGGATAAAGGAGCACTCTTTTGTTACAGGTATTCTAAACAAGAATAGAAGGACCACTGACGAACCTGAGGACATGATCAAGGTCCAGCCTCAAGTTGCAATGGTCAAGGATCTGGTAACCAGTGATATCGAAGAATCCACTATTAGTTTTTGTGCTGTTGCCACTAACATTCTCACAGCCAGGAACAAAGGCCCAATTTCAGGTACACCGGTTGTATCTATCAAAATAGGAGATCATTATTACTATGGGCTATGTGATTTGGGATCTAGCGTTGGCGCTATTCCCTTCACACTTTATCAAGATATCATGCACGAGATTCAGCCGTGTGAGATCGAGGACATAGATGTCACTATCCATCTTGCAAATAAAAAAACAATCTCTCCAGTTGGGATTGTAAGAGATGTTGAAGTACTCTGCGGGAAGGTAAAATATCCTACAAACTTTCTTGTACTTGGTTCAGTGCAAGATAGTTTTTGCCCTATTATCTTTGGTAGGCCCTTCCTCAGCACTTGCGGAGCTATAATAGATTGCAAGAAAGGTAAAGTTTCTGTTGAATTCAACGGTGAGCCGTATGAATTTAATTTTTCTAAGTTTTCTAAGCAGCCTCGTGGTCCTGACCTGTCAAGTAATGAAAAAATTATTGAAGAAATTGCTTCTCCTAATGACACTTTGCAAGAATTTATGGAAGACCACGAGAATGATATACATATGCAGGAGAGGGATGAACTAGAAGACATATTTTTAAGACAAACTCCCATCCTGAAGCACAACCTCCCGGTTGAACCTTTAGGAATCCTCTCGCAACCAAAAGAAGACCCGTTGTTCGACCTAAAACCACTACCCGATACGCTCAAGTATGCTTATTTAGATAAATAGAAAGTATATCTTGTTATTGTCAATTCTAACCTTTCAGGGTATGAAGAAGAGCGATTATTGGAGACACTCCGCAGACACCGAGGTGCTATTGGCTATACTCTTGATGATCTCAAGGGTATTAGTCCATCCATTTTCCAACATACTATCAATCTCGAGTACGATGCTAAACCGGTTGTTGATCATCAACGACGGTTGAACCCAAAGTTGAAGGACGTGGTTAGGACGGAGGTTCTCAAACTTCTAGCCGCAGGTATCATCTATCCTATAGCTGATAGTAAGTGGGTAAGTCCCGTTCATTGTGTTCCCAAGAAAGGAGGTATGACTGTTGTTCCTAATGATAAAAATGAACTAATACCTCAGAGGACTATTATTGGATATAGAATGTGTATTGATTTCAAGAAGTTGAACAAGGCCACCCGGAAGGACCACTATCCTTTGCCCTTTATTGATCAGATGCTCGAGCGGTTGTATAAAAACACCCACTTCTGCTATCTTCATGGGTACTCTGGCTTCTCCCAGATTCACGTCAACACCGCGGATCAAGAGAAGACCACTTTCACGTGTCCTTACGGTACTTATGCTTATAGGCGTATACCTTTCGGTTTGTGTAATGCACCTGCTACTTTTCAGAGGTGTATGTCTGCAATATTTCATGGTTTCTGTGAGGAGATTGTAGAAGTTTTCATGGACGACTTTTCCGTCTATGGAAACTCCTTTGACCACTGTCTCCACAATCTTAATAAAGTTTTGCAGAGATGTGAAGAAACAAATTTGGTGCTCAATTGGGAGAAGTGCCATTTCATGGTTAACGAAGGGATAGTTCTTGGACACAAGATTTCCGAAAGGGGAATTGAAGTGGACAAGGCAAAAATTGAAGCTATTGAAAAGATGCCTTATCCAAGGGACATTAAAGGTATTCGTAGTTTTCTAGGTCATGCTGGTTTCTATAGAAGATTTATCAAGGACTTTCTAAGACCTCGAGACCCCTTACCAATCTTATCCAGAAGGATGCTCCTTTTGTATTTGATGAAGATTGTAAGGAAGCTTTTGAAGTTCTTAAGAAAGCCTTGATAACCGCTCTTATAGTACAACCACCCGACTGGAATTTGCCCTTTGAAATTATGTGTGATGCTAGTGATTTTGCTGTTGGAGCTGTTTTAGGACAAAGGGTTGACAAGAAGTTGAATGTCATCCACTATGCCAGCAAAACACTTGATAGTGCTCAAAAGAATTATGCTACTATCGAGAAGGAATTCTTGGCAGTGGTGTTTGCTTGTGATAAGTTTAGGCCGTATATTGTTGATTCTAAAGTTATTATTCATACTGACCATGCTTCCATTAAGTATCTTATGCAGAAAAAGGATGCCAAACCAAGACTCATTAGATGGGTACTCCTTCTTCAAGAATTTGATTTGTAGATTGTCGATAGAAAAGGAGAAGACACTCCGGAGGAGGATAATCTTTCAAGGATGGAAGATATCCCGCACGATCCTATTCCATTCAACGACAGTTTCCCAGATGAAAAGCTTGCTGTTGTAAAAGTACAATCTCATTCCGACCCTTGGTTTGCAGATTATGCTACTTTTATCGTTGCAAAGTTTTTGCCTCCAGGTTTCACATTTCAGCAGAGGAAGAAATTCTTCACGGATTTGAGGCATTAATTTTGGGATGATCCACATCTTTATAAAGAAGGTGCGGACGGGATCGTAAGAAGGTGTATACCGGAGCACGAGAAGTAGGACATTCTTCGACAATGTCACGATAGTCCCTATGGAGGACATCATGCCGGTGAAAGGACCGCACATAAAGTTTTACAATCAGTTTTCTATTGGCCTACTCTCTTTAAGGACGCCCGAAGGTACGTTCTATCTTGTGATAAGTGTCAGAGAGTTGGTAACATTAGCAGGAGAAATGAGATGCCTATGAATTACTCACTAGTGATCGAACCTTTCGATTGCTGGGGTTTTGATTTTATGGGTCCTTTTCCTCCTTCACACAAGTACACACACATCTTAGTTGCTGTTGATTATGTAACCAAGTGGGTTGAAGCAATCCCCACTGAGAGTGCTGATCACAAGACATCTTGAAAATGCTCAAAGATGTAATTTTTCCTAGGTTTGGAGTACAAAGGTACCTCATGACAGATGGAGGATCACACTTCACGCATGGAGCTTTTAGGAAATCTCTAGCCAAGTACGATGTCAATCATAGGATTGCATCACCGTACCACCCTCAAACTAGTGTGCAAGTTGAGCTCACCAATAGGGAGATCAAGTTGATCTTGCAGAAAACAGTAAACAGTTCTAGAAAGGACTGGTCAAAGAAGTTAGGAGATGCTTTGTGGGCGTATAGAACTGCTTACAAAAACCCCATGGGAATGTCTCCGTATAAGATGGTCTATGGCAAGGCTTGCCATTTACCATTAGAGTTAGAGCATAAAGCTTTTTGGGCTGTCAGAGAGCTGAATGCTAACCCAAAGTAAGCTGGTGAAAAGTGTCTCATGAACTTGAATTCTCTAGATGAGTGGAGAAGTGAAGCTTACGAGAGCGCTAAAATTTTCAAGGAAAAGGTAAAGAAGTGGCACGATAAAAGAATTCTGAAACGTGAATTTAATGCTGGTGATCAAGTTTTGTTGTTTAGATCTCGTTTCAGGTTTTCTCCAGGTAAACTACTTTCCAGATGGGAAAGACCTTTTCATATCGAAGAATTATATCGGTCCGGTGCTATCAAGATCAATAATTTCGAAGGCACCAAACCTCAAGTTGTGAATGGACAAAGACTCAAACATTATATGGCAGGTGATCCAATCAATGTGGATGCAAACATGATATATACAAGTACTCATGAAGAACATGTTGCAGCCCAGTTTCAGACTCCGGCAGGAGCAGAATTAGAAAAGGTATGAATTATGGTAAGAAAACACCGTGAACGTCAATAAAAGTTAACTTTTTAGAGTTTTCGCAAAATTAGGAAAATTCCAAGCCCGAGTGGAGCCGGAGAGGAGCTCCAGGGAGGCCAGGAGGCCCCCTGGCGCGGCCCCCCTCCTGGCCGCGCCGGGCACCCTCCTGGCTGCCCTGGACTCCGCCTCCGACTCCACCTAGGCTTGAAACCTTCCTTCTGTTGCAAATTTTTTTGCTATATATTTGCCCGGATCGTCCCGGCACCGTATCTCGCGATTTCGTGTGTTTTCTTTCTCGGTCTGTTTCTGCCAGGTAAAAAGCTGTTGATTGGCAATGTCTTCTTGTGGCTCGAGCGGAGAATATTACATGGGCCTTCGTCTACGACAACTCCAGCAAGACTACAATAAAAAGAAGTACGTCGGGTGGGCCACGGAAGAGGAGATTGCTGAAAGAAAAGCGGAGATGGAGCGCTCTGTGAGGAAAGAAGTCAAGACCGTCACCGCCCAACAAGAAGGGGGTCCAAGCAACCCCATTATGGTGGGGTTTGTTCAACCTCAATACGATCTTTCTCTCAAACTTGCAGGAACAACCCCTTCAACTGAAGCCCTACAAGTACCATCTACCGTGTCTGAAGCCTACCGTATCACCAACCAGTTTTGTGAGGATTTCCGTCTGCTGAAGGCACAAGTGGAGATCTTGGAACGTGAAAACCTAGCCCTGCGACGCGTAATAAAAGATTTAAAAGGGCAGGAGCAGGAAGAGTGGGATTAAATTCCCTCGGGTCATGGCACCCCCTTAGCTTGTTCCAAGCTTGGGGGAGTGCCCGGTATCTTTATCTTTATCTTTGTCTTTAGGAGTCAAGTAGAGTCATATCATGTCTAGGGAAGTCACTTTATGAAATAGGTGTTGCTTTGAGGTTTATCACTCCTCTTGTGGAGAGCTTTGTATCCGTGAGTGTGGAGTCGTCTATGAAGGAATATTAATGAGAAGTCTATTGGTTTCTTCGCTGCACTTGGTATTCTCTTCACGCAATCGACATTATGAGCTGATTCTTATGAGGAGTATTGACCTTATATCAGGTATGGCTTCGAAAACTTTATTTAATCTTGGCAAGTATAGCTTTGGTCATAACAACAACCATGTTTTTCTCAAAGTAGCGACATAGCCAAAACCTTTGTGTTATTATGCTTGAAGTGTTATGTTGACAAGGAAGACAACTTGATGTTTCATGCTAGTTTTAATGTTTATGCTTTGTATTGCTTGCATCTAAGTTGTCATCAATTGTCTGCTCACTCAAAGCCGTGCTAGCCAAAATTCTCTACTAAGCGGAATTCTGCTTGTACTTCCATACCTTGAAACCAACTTCTTCCACTTGAGTCCACCATACCTTCCTACTTGTGGTATTCCACTACCACTCCTAAAGTATATAATTTATGTGCTATCTTTAGATGTTCAAAATCTTCTGTTTTGTGCCGCTGATTCAGCTCATGAGGAAGTGATGGGTGACCCATGATCTTCTTAATTTGGACAAGTTTTATCTTGGGATTGCATGTCTAATCTGCAAACCCCTAATACGAGAAGGGACTGGCATGAGTGCCCAGCTCGTAAAAGATAAATACTAACACACAAGTTCCTTCGCCCTTTTACGAGTGATAAACAAAGGAATCCAAGGGGATGTGATCGTCCCCACATGGGAGCCGTTCCTCGAAACTTGTCCAAATCATGAAGTGAGTGAGTTATCTATGAGCAGTCGTTGACGGATCATGCACCTCCCAAAAGTTTGTTTTTATTCTGTTTGATCTAGAGATGGCACATAAGTTTTCCCTGCTTACCCTTTTGCACGGGGTTTATCTTTATTTTGTGCTGAGTCAGTCCTTCCTACTTCCTTCCTTCTTGAGAGAGAACAGACATTTGATGTTGATAAAGATGCTTGCATATAAAGTTGCATTGAAATCTAGCATGTTACATCTTTGTTGACATTATCTTTTGATAAGTGAGTTGTTTACAAAAGCTTATGCTTAGTAAACATCTTCCTTTGTGTTGATATGTGCACTTCTTGACTAATAGCATGTTCTTTCAAAAGCTTCAACTGTTTCATTATAAGTGAAAGAGCAAAAGTAAAAGTTATTAGTTGTTCCTTGTCTAAGGCTATGTTTGTCATGATTTGATGAGTTTTCCAGGTCCTACTTTTTTATAACTGTTACTACTTTCTCATAAGGACCTTATGAGTTGAGGTTTCTGTTGAGGATGCTTAAGTTTGGTGAGGAATCTTGATGCTTCTTGTTCGTATTCTTTTATCGACACTTCACTCTCTAAACTTGTGGACAGGTTTACCGAGCTCAGCAATCGCTTGAGGACAAGGGAGGTCTAAGCTTGCGGGAGTTGATACGTCCAAAAAGCATCACTATTTTATATTGTGATTTCACCCTATTCATTGATATATTCCACTTTAAAGTATTGTTCTTATGTTGTTTTGGCTTATTTTACAAAGTTTACAACTTTCCGGTGCCGAAGCAGCAGAACCAGAATTCAGCGGTAAAAAGTGGATACAAAGTTGCTGAATCAGATCAAGTCCAAATGCGATGAAATTTTACGGGGAGAATTTTTATGAAGATTGACTGGGGATCACCGAAGGAGGAGGTGAGGGGACCCACCAGGAAGCCAGAAGGATGCCTGGCGCGGCCCCCCTCCTGGCCGCGCCAGGCACCCTCCTGGGTGCCTCGTGGCCCCCCTCGGTGCCCCCTTTCGCCTATATAAGCCCCCTACGGAGGAAACCCCTAAAGAAGAGTCGTTTCCGTGTTTCGCCGCCGCCACGGGCGGAAACCTACAGAGGAGAAAAGCCATCTCCGGAGGGCAGATTCCGCCGGGGAGATCACCTCCCGGAAGGGGAGATCGTCTCCATCATCATCATCATCATCATCATCACGGGCATCATCGAGATCATCATCAACATCATCCCCAACATCAGCACCATCTCCATCTCCATCCCATCTCATCTCACAATTGCAACTTGTGTTGTAATCCGTACTATCTATCCTCTCTACTCTGTGTGTGTTGATTACTACTTTGTGGTGAATGCTATTGAGTTTTGTTGGAAAAATATCATTGTGTCCAGATTGTTTATCACCCATCTATCACCTCTGATCATGATCTCTTTTATGTCTTGTGAGTAGTTACTTTAGTTCTTGAGAACATGGGAGAAGTCTAGTTGTTAGTAGTCATACTATGTTGAAGTATTATGTGTTCTTTGATACTTAAGTTGTGTTGTTATTTCTCTAGTGGTGTTATGTGAGTCGAACACATAACACTTCACCTTTCATGGGCCTAGACGAATACATTGTGCACAAAGGATGCTTATGGTGGGTTGCCGGATTGACAGAAACCTGAACCCCAGTTCGAAGACTTTCGCACAAGGGAGTTATGGATCCTTGATCGTAATGTTGTGGTTAGGCTTATGCCTTAATTACTACCTTGTATTTGCTGATGCTTGCAAGGTGTGTAATCATAAGAGTACACTTATCTTAGTCTAGAAGGTGTACTAGCATTGATCCACCCACCGAAACTTATCAACACGATACATATTACTTGGAGGAGTATGGTCAAAGTGACTTGACTATCTCTCCCGTGTTTTCTCGAGAACGCTTTAGCTCTTATAAGTTCAGTTCCTAGGCTTATCCTTGTGAAAGGATTGGGCCACTTGCTACTCCTCAGTTACCCTGTTTACTTTGCCTGTCTTTTACTTTTCTGTTGCTTAAACCAAAAACCCCTAAATATTTAAATTTGAGTGTTTGCAGCCCTTTCCTTATCCAGTGTCACTTATCAACACCTTCTGCTCCTCGTGGGATCGATACTCTTATTTATCGAAAAGCTACAATTGATCCCCTAGACTTGTGGGTTATCAAGAATCGTTTATTGGCGCGGTTAACAGGGAAGGCAACCCAACTAAACCTATTAACTTCTCCTCCATCAGGACTCCAGTCTACAAGATAGGGGAGTTGCACACTATCTTTTATCTTTGCTTTTTAGTCTTGTTAGTTTACCTTTCAGTTTTTACTTTTGTGTCCCTTATCAAAAATACCAAAAATACCTGTTACCTTTCTTGTGTGGTCAAGTATGTTAGGAGTTGGTATTATGAGGGAATCCAAGGTCTTGGATTTCCACCAAAGGAACGGGGAAAATATGAAGAAAGCATGGGACAGAATTTCTGAAGCACATAAGGCAAACATGCCTTGGTTACCTATAAGAATTGTGCTTAGAAATTTTTTACTTTGGCCTTTTTAAGTGGTGTAAGCACTCTCTTGATCTTATAGCTGAAGGAGACTTTTTAGAGTGTGATGAAGCTAGAGCTCTTGAAATTATACATGGTTTATCTAGTTATTTTGTTTATGATGGTCTTGATACTGTTATAGATAGAATTGCTACTATTGAGAAAAAACTTGATGCTCTAGACTTAAAAGTAGTAGAAAAACCAAATCCTCCTAGAGAGGAGATTTTGGAAATAGAAAATGACTGGGAGCCTTTTGTTAGGATTTCTATCTCTAATCAAAACTTCCTTGATTTTTGTGACATTGGATCTATAGTTTCTATAATGCCTAGCTTTATTTATGATTCTTTGTACCTTGCAAGCATGGAAAAATTTCCATCTTTCCATGAACATTCTAATGGTGATATTTCTGAGACCCAGGGAAGATTGAAAGATGTCCAGGTCATGTTTCTAAAAAGGAGTGTGGAGATTGACTTCTCCATCATGAAGGCCAATCAAGGAAATATAGTGCTTGGAAGGGACATCCTCCGAGCCATGAAGGGCTTCATTGATATAGGTAAAGGACAAATACGTTTGCGTGGTAAAGCAAAAGGTACGTACCTTTTCCCTCGGAAGAACAAGGATGAGCTTATTGAAAACCCTTTTGAGATCCTTGGTAAACCTTCCGATGATTTTGGAGAACTTTGATCTTTTGCATTAACCCTAGCTAATGGATTTAAAGAAGCGCTTTCGAGAGGCAGCCCGCAACGAATTTAGGTTTTTCTTTTTCTTTTCTTCTGTTTTTAGTGGTCTTGATGATTGTTACTACTGTATCAACATCATTGTATCTTTACTTTTCACGCTTTGTGCCTTTTATAGCCTCATACGACAAGGGAAGTGAAAGTTGTGACATGCTGTCCAGAAAACAGATTCTGTCCTCGTGACTAGAAAAATCAGAGAAAAATCCCAGTTCATCTTTTTGAGCTGAAATTTTTACACAGTGTGCTCTATACAATTACGAAACTTATGTATGTTCTGAGTTTTTTTGATTTGAGTTGCAGAAGTATCCCTAAAAAATTCTTTTCTATCTGTTGTTCTATTTTTCACAAATTCTGCCACGTTTTGTCTCTCCTTACTTTTGCAAACCTTAAGCTTGCTTTTTCTTTGCAAATTTTTTTTGGCGATCTTGATAAACAGTAGCTCTACAAGGTTATCTTTATTTCCAGTGGAGAAAAAATTATTTTATTAGGGTACTAACCTCTCTAATCAGTCTACAATGAGTTATGTATGAAGGGAGTTTTCAAGTGCGCGATGGAAGATGATGAAAGAAGATCTTGGAGTGTGTCAAACGCTCAAGCTTGGCGATGCCCATGTGCACCCCCAATAAATATTCAAGGAGACTCAAGCGTCTAAGCTTGGGGATGCCACCGTGCATCCCCTTCTTCATCAACAATTATCAGTTCGTCTCTCGTTGCACTATATTTTTATCACTTCATGCGTTATGTGCTATACTTGGAGCGTCTCCCTCTTTACTTTTCTAGGTTTGTTTTTGCTTTGTTTGCTGTAGTAACAAGTTAGATCCCAGCTTACTTACTCTTTTGTGTGGGAGAGATACACGCTCCGCTTGAATTAGAATTCCTCATAGGATTTGCATGCTTACTCTTTCAGCTGTGAGTTGTTCTTTTTCTTTTCTTAGTTGCTGCTCTGTTTAGTTGTAGTGCTTTAGTTTTTCTAGATCTTTTCTTTTGTTTTAGGTTGAACTTTCTATAGGTTGCATGTTTTATCTTGTTGGAGAGTTTGCCTGTTGCACTGAGTTTTGTATCTTGACTAGAAGTAGGTAGTTGAAGTTGCTGTTCTCTTTGTAGTAGTAACTTGCAAAAGTTTTGAGGTATTGACTAGAGTAATGTTTGAACTTTTGGTGTCAAGAGCTCGAGCCTATTAGTGATAGATGTCGTATTTTGGGCAATCCGTGTGTTTTTCGAAAACCAAAAAACCCATGTTGAGAACTCTAGCTACTAGATGGATAACTAACCTCTGGAGGGTTCGAATATTAGAGTACACTCACGTACCATGAGTCGAGGATGCGCAAGGATAACCAAACCCCCATACACTCCTCCTCGGGGTACTTGTCTCTTTGTGAACCTCCTGATTAGATTGAGAGTTACCGATAATAAGTGCATGAGTTCTTCGGACTAATGTGAGTATTCGAAAGTTGACACTTCCACCCACCTATACTTTTTATAGCCTCTTCGGTACCGTGCATTTCCCTTTCTCATCTTGAGAGTTGGCGCATACTTCGCCGGTGCATCCAAACCCTTGTCACGATACGCTCTGTCATCATAAACCTCCTTATATATTTCCTCAAATTAGCCACCATACCTACCTACAAGGCATTTCCATAGCCTTTCCGAGATACATTGCCATGCAACACCCATCTTCTCATGACTTGATCTGCATGTCATACATGTTCCTGCTATCCTAGCAGACGCATACATTTGCATCATGATAGTTATATCTTCTTTATGTGAGTACCTTTGTAAAGTGTGAAAGATCTCCTATATTCTTGTAAAATATAGAGTGTTGCCCCTAAAAGTGAGGAAAAGATCCCAAAGAGGACAAAATCAAAAGATTCCAAAGAGGACAAATGAGAGTTAAATAGAAAGAGCCATTGAGGCCACCAAAAAAATACAAAAAAATAGAAAAAAGAGAAAAAGAAATAAAAATAGAGAAGGGGGCACACTACTATTCCTTTTGAGAGATCCAAACTAGTACTTCATCCTCTATCCCTTGTACTCCATAGAGATCATCATCATGCATATAGCTATGTGGGGACCTTCACACTATAGAACTTGGCTTGTATATTCCAACGATGAGCCTCCTCAAACGAGCTCTAGGTCTTCTTGAGCCAGCAAGTTAGATGCACCCCCACAAGTTCCATTGGAGAGCTTTTAGCTCACATGTGCATCCGTTGCATGCAATCCCTACTCCTCACATAATATCTATCATAGGGCCTTCTCTCGCCTATGATTCTCCTCATTGATGTGAGCCTTTCACACATTTTTGTCTTCCTCCTCCACCTTCTTTCTGTTTCGCCTTTTAGGTGTCAACTTTCTTGCTCACGCTCATCCATTGCATGAGTGCTCAAAATATCGAAAGGGAGTGGATCCGTTTGACTTGTACTTGACTAGTGGTCTGGGGACGAGTCAAGATAAGAATCCAAAGGAGACTAAGTGTGTAACTTTAGTAGATAGTTGTTCTCAACAACCTTACTTTTTTATCTCGTATTTCCCTATCCCCTGCTTGCACGCAAACACCATCTGGAGACATTCGAGTCACAAACAGCGAGAGCTCTTTCACCTTTTGTTCTTTTGTTGCTTGTGTCAATGTTAATATAGACTCTTGCCTGTTATGACTTGAATTGAATTGCATGCTTTGATTGCTTTACTTACAAAGTTCTTATATGTTTGTGTGGCATGTCACCACACAAATTATGCTTGTTATCATTTACCTACTCGAGGACGAGCAGGAATTAAGCTTGGTGATGTTGATACGTCCCAAACGTATCTATAATTCATGCTTGCTCCATTCATGTTTTGTGTGACTTTGCCATGTTTTGCTTGAACTTTCATACACTTTTGAGCATATTTGGACTAATCTATTAACCCAGTGCACCCAGCTGCTAGTTGTTGTTTTCTGCTGTTTTTTTATTTCAGATTTTCCGGCCATTAAAAGTGCTCCAAAAATCTGGAAAAATCAGATAAAAAATCAACGACACGGAAGCTTCCGGAAACACCAAAGGAGCGGAGGGGGGCCACCACCAGGAGTCCAGGAGGGTCCCTAGCGCGGCCCCACCCTAGGCCGTGCCAGGAGGCCTCCTGGCTGCCTGGTGGGTCCCCTCGATACCCCCCCTTAGCCTATATTTACCCCTCGGGGTGGAAACCCCTAAGACGGACTCCTCTTTCGCGATCTCGCCTCTGTACCGCCGCCGCCGCCGCCGTTTCAAGATCGGGGCTGCCTGGAGAAGCTGCTCCGGCACCCTGCCGGGAGAAGCTACCCCCTCCGGGAGACCATCCATAGCCATGGACGCCTCCCTTATGTACCGTGAGTAGTTTCCCTTGGACCATGGGTCCATGACCAGTAGCTATGTGATCTATCTCTCGCTTCTTTGTGCTTCCACTTTCAAGACCTCGTGAGCTGCCTCACATGATCGAGGCACCTTTGTAATTTTCTGTTGTTGCTATGATGAGTTTGTTGGGATCTAATGGATTATGAGACTATGTTCAGATTGTGATGAGTAATATATTTGGTTCTTCTCTTTTATATTTTGTTCTTGAGTAAATTCTTGCATGTTCTCCGTTGCCGTATTTTACTTTGGCCAAGTGATTTATTGCAACTCCAAGAGGGAGCGTTATGCTTGATTGTGGGTTCATCCCCTTGATGTCTAGCTTGAGTGACAGAAACATGAGACTAGGAGATGTGTTGTTGCCACCAGGGATAACACAATGGTGCTTGTATCCGCGGATGCAACGATTGTTTACTTTACGCAAAGTTCTTTTAATGCGGTTGTCTGTTGCTTTGGATTTACACTTTGGGTGGGGTTCGCAACTTAATACCAACGAGATGTTCTTGATAGATATCTCAAGGTGGATGATTCGTAGTAGATGCAGATGGATTTCGGTCTACTTACCTTGGTGTACTTCCCATTGCTTTTGAGCCCTTCCTTTCTTTGCAGCATAGTTAGCATTGTGGTGCCTTCATAATCCTGTCAATTGCCCAACTGTGATTTGTTTACCTCGCTAGCACTTTTATCGTCTTTTGGGAGAGAGAAATTACTAGTGAAAATCACGTGACCTTGGTCCATCTTCATATCATTGTTTACACCCTCAATTTACTTTCAGTCTTTACTTTCAGTTGCCACTATCATTATCTCTTGTGTTGATCCCTTGTAAACGGCAAGGCCGGAGGAATTGACAACTCCTCTGTACTCGTTGGGAGCAAAGTTATTTGTATCTGTGTGCAGGTCCAGGTGAAGTTAGCAACCTCGGCGCCATTTTTCACTTTACCACCTTCTTGTATCCTTCGGAGTCCTACGGGAGACAAACCTTGGTATCTTTTCCAAGGGAAAACTTGCCGCTGCACTATATCTCACCCTGCACTTGGGGTAATCAACGAGGGCTTGAAGAGTATTAAGACTCTCTTTCCATCACCTACCCCTATCGTCGAGCTTCCAGGCAAGAAGAGTCATTCTCTTCCCCAGATATCTCCTATCTTTCCGTACTTTTCTTGCACTAGGCATTGTTACTGCTGCTGCTACGTTACAATCCTATTCTATTGTATAGCCTGTTTTTGTCGCCCCTTGATGTACCTTCCTTTATCCTATGCTCCCTATATATATATATATATATTATATTCATCAGTGATCACTCAGGGGAGTGAACACGGATACGATGATTATAATTGCACAGGTACGGTACAATGCAGACACCGTCTAAGGCCCCTACCTCGGCTCTGTCGAGCCACATCAAGTGGATCTATCGAGGAGTAATCCTCGTACTCCACTCGTTACTGACTCTGTATAGCCGCCCTACGGTCCCGACAACGGTTTTCCTTAAAGGCAAGAAGTCGGGCGACCCAACGGTGCCCGCGAGTGGTATTGCGATGGGACGACAGGGAGGGTATGACCAGTGTACCGGTATGCTTGGACCCTGATCGTTGGCCGCGCGAGTTACCGAACCACGAAAGTCGAGCTCCTCCAGGAGCACACGCGAGATAAGGTAAGGAGTCGGTTCACCTTGTTGGTAACCGCAGAGACTTGGTGGGACGACAGGGCAGGCACCGATGTACTGGTGGTCCTGGCTGCTGTCATTGTCCGCGGGTCAGTTAAGTTGATGCAACTATAACGGTTGTCCCGCAAGTTAATAAAATGACTAAGGGTTCGGCGGATGACTTGAGGAACCTTTTGGCTTGTACGCGCTGCCTACACGTGGGATAATGAGTTATGGGCTCCTCTGCTTCATAGTCTCGTCCGAGGACTCTTCAGACGTCAGCAGTACCGCGGCCTGCGCCGGGAAGTGGTTTTGTCTTATTTTCTCGCACGGTGGTGTCTTATTTTGTTTGATTTTACTTCACCGGCCAGCCACACACCGTGCAGGAGTACGTCGGGGTTGGGGTCCAAGGCCCTGCGTAATTAGGATTTACACCGGCGGATGGTCTCTCTGTTGAGTTTGAAAGATGGGCTATGGAGTGTCGAATAGCCTCGGTGGAGCGTTCCCTAACAAGGTGCCCGCCACCCTGGAGATCCGTGCGTGTAGTGTAACACAAGTGCACCCATGCAGGGAAGATTAATCTATTCGAATAGCCGTGTCCACGGTAACAGGACGATTTATGTTGTAACCAGATCCTACTACTACAAACTATTATTATTGAACTGTATGGTTCCGGGTTTTCTTCCTCACTGGGATGTCGAGGAGGTGATCTCGGAGGCATTGCTAATTATTACAACTTATTACTATACAATGCTGCAGCAATTTCTGCTGCATTGTTACTTTATGCTTTATATAAACTGTTGGCTATTCTCTTCTCATGCCGCAAGACTCGTTGGAAGATGCCAGTGTTCGATAGGCCTAGCTTCTTACCCTTATTCTGATTTCTACCTTGTAGTCCACTATATATAGCCTCTTCTTTCCATTTGATACAATGCATAATTGCTTAGTAGTGGACATAAGACTCGCGGGTATGCTAGATACTCACCCTTGCTTTATTTCCCCCCATTTTGTTTTGCCTGATCGGCCACTGCAGTCGACGTTGGAGCCTTGGAGTCCAGGAGCAGGAGATCCCCGATGCCGACCACCGTAACATGAAGATCCCCGATGTCGACCACCGTAACATGAAGATCCCCGATGCCTTCTACGATGTCGAGTTCCCCGTTGACCAGGAGTAGTTTGAAGGTTCCCAGGCAGGAGGCCTCGCCTTTTCGATCTGTTGTTATTTGTGCTAGCCTTCTTAAGGCAACCTTGTATTCTTGTGTCTGTACTTAGATACCTTTGTTTCCGCTAACTTGTGCTTTCGAGCTGTTGTATTCGAGCCCTGGCGGCCCCCTGGCTTGTATTAAACAGCTTGTATTATTTTATTTGTAGAGTTGTGTTGTGATATCTCACCGTGAGTCCCTAATATCGATCGTGTACCTTGCGTGTATGATTACTGTACACGGTCTGATTTTGGGGGCGTTACAATCGGAGGAAGTACTGTTTTTACGAACTGTACCTTTGTAAGTTAACTTTGTACTATGTGATCTCAACAACTGTTATGAGTGTTGTGTATTGTCTTCATGTGTACATTACCTTCCTTGCATTTCCTTGGCCCTCTTCATTTGCTACTCCATTATGGTGGCGGTTGGTGATGATACACCACTCATATGACCGCGCTTGGAGTTGGATCGGCTACAATTGTTGATTCCTATATATTCTTGCTCATGGTTGGCCTTCTCCAGAAGTAAACAAGAATGACCTTCAAGATGTATGTGCATTTCCAGTCGAAAGGTTATGCTCCTTTTCATGATTTAGGTAAATACATGCTCTTACGTCTGTATTACTTATTGGGAAACATGGGTTTATGCTTTTCTCATATCTCTTATATATGTGGAAGCACCGTCACATATCACGACGCCACCCTATTGACTTATATAAGAAATGTGAGGATTTTTGGAAAAAAAAAAGTAGTGAACAAAATACTAGCATTATCGGTAGCCATTATTTTTTTAGTCTAGCTTGAAGTACATTTATGTTCTAACAATATTATCATATATAAAGTTTTCATATGAATAATCAAGTAGATAACTTTATACCTGACCTTATATATTGTACCCTCGGAAAAAGGTGAATCTACGCACTTTTCCGTTGTTTCTTTTATCTAGAGTCTAAATATTACCGTTTACTCACAATGGGTTAGGTTTCTTTGCCGATATAAGTTCTAATCATGTTGATCATGGTGTGTACGTGTTTTGTAGAAAGACTTGGCACTCAAAATGTGACACGGTGGAAGATACACAAACATTGGCTGATGATATCGAAATGCTATATAGTGTTTAGTACTTCAGAGTTAATACTAGGAAAGAGACTCTCCGTTCTATCTCTTTCCGTAGGTATATGTATCTAGACGGGTGGTATAATACCAATATGCCATGTATTTTGGATTTTTTCTCAAAACCTTAGGCACCTTATATCAAGGAACGGAGGGACTATTATTCCATTGTTTTCTATGTCGGTAATATAATGATGCACCTTTTGATGTATCACCAAAAATATTTGCTCTATAAGATGAGACCGCAATGTACTTTATAATTGATGTAAGAAAACATTTAGCACCAGCATTTTTTCAATTTACATGGTTTGTTACACGACAAGAAAGTGTGTATCTATAGCATGTTAATACTTCATGTCTGCTTTTATGTCTTTCTTCTCTTTTTTGTTGTGTGGTTTCGTGATTGCGTTATTTTGCTTTGTAAGCCTCATATATCTACTATAAAGATAATCAAAGTCCAAATACATGACTTTAATGTGTCTTTAGAAGCACTAAACCATGTGTATTTCTCCGTTCTGATTGTAGGGTGTTGCTACCTTGCCACACAAAGCAACAACTCTTCAAAACACACTCAAAGCCATGGAAAATAAAACATAAACTCTACTTACAAGTTACAACTACCTTGAAAAAACTTTGCTTCACAAACATGAGAAATAAAACGGCGCGACAAGGCGCGCGTTTTCCTTCTAGTACTCCCTATCAATCTAGCTAGGCCTGGATCGATGATGGTTCAATCATGAATCAGTTGTGCCTACTCGATCGATCGAGTTCAGCTGCAGCAGCAGGTGGACTGTTTACACTGACAGAAATTCTGACGAACTGACCGGTTGCCATGTCAGGGTGCATTTATTGCCACGTGCACACTCGTTATGTGCGGCCGACCTATGCATGCAGGCATGCGTATAGCTATACGTACATTACTGTAGTACGTGTATATGTAGTGCTCCCTAACTACGGTCACGTGACCTGTACGTACGCTTGACTGATCCACCAAACATTTTAGGCTCATGCGTTTCCTCGCTTTGCAATCTTTATTTATTTCGGTCATCTTGCGTACCTGCTAGATGTATGGTTAGGAGTTGTTTTCATTTATTTTTTTGTTTTTTTATGTCTAGCCGATCCTTTAGAAAATAACGGAGTAAACCACCTAGTATAGTGAAGTATATTTATTTTTTTCAATTTTGATTGAATTTAATCAATTCCATAAATATAGTGAAGTAAACTTTTATTTTTCGTAAATTTAATAAAATAACTTCTGCTCCACTATATGGTTTTGGAGATATATCTATCTGCTTTTGTTTAATTTGATGAATCAACCTGAAAAGTGATCTAAGTACATGCAAGTGGGAGAGAGTCCGGCATGCATGCATGCATGCATTAACGACCACAGCTGGCGGGCAAATGAGACGCGCGATTTTTAAGGCAGACACCATCCAGTACGTGGGTACGTGCATCGCCCGCCCGCCCAGTCCATGTATCCAACTCCATTAACTCCCCCCACCCTTCTCTGCTCCTAGTCTTAGGTACGTACGTACGCTCGGATCGTCTTCTTCCTCCCCATCGCCATCTTAGCTTCTCGATCGATCATATATTTACACGATCGATCACACAGCTGCTCTGTGAATGCATACATGTGCACTTGGCAGGAGAGGCCGATGGAAGACGACGACGAGATGAGTAGCAGCCTCATTCTCTACTGCGACGAAGACCCTGCTTTCGCCGACGACTCGACGCCACCACCTGCTGCGGCCATCTCATCATCTCTTGGCGACGATGACGTGCAGCAGGTGGCTGATCTCATGATGGAGTACAGGTCCAGGGAGAAGTGCTATGCGCCTGTGGCGTCCACAGGCTACATCCACGACCTTCATCAGCACGGCGGAGTGTCAAGCGCTAGGACTAAAGCCATACACTACATCATCTACGTACGTACGTCGATCGCCTAATGTGCATTGTTTGTCGCTTTGTTGGATTAATTTGGCCATTGACGACTCAATTCAATCTTACATATATGCATGCAGGCATTTAGCCGGTTGGGATTGGCGGTGGCGACGGCCTTCAACGCAGTCAATTATCTCGACCGCTTCTTGTCCATCAACTGCCATCTCGTCAGTCCTATATAAATAATATGATTATTATTTAATTTATTAATTACCTCATGTTTGCATTTTTGTTCTTTTGCTGTATAATATGCAAATTTATTTAAAATATATAAATGGCAGAGTTGGGAGGTATGGATGGTGGAACTGTTGAGCGTGGCGTGCCTGTCGGTTGCATGCAAGTTGGACGAGGTCATCATACCATCCCTCCACGATCTACAGGTACGTGCACGCGTGTCTCTACGTGCTTCTCAATCCGAATCACAAGGGCCGTGTGATTAGCACAAGAAATGCAATCGTGCATGCATGCATGCATGCATGCATCCCCAAGGTTATTGAATAGTACATTTCATCGATCGTCGTGATAACTTGAGTGTGATGTAATATGATCTGCATGCATGCGTGATGACAGATGGAGGAGGTGATGACTCATTCGTTCCGGGCGTCGAGCATCCGGGACATGGAGCTCACGCTGCTCAAGGCGCTCCAATGGCGCCTCGCTTGCGTCACCCCATACTCCTACCTCGACATCCTCCCACCTATTCCCACTACCGCCGCTGCAATACCTTCATCATCCCATCATCGGTTACGTTGCACCCGCCTCCTCCTTCGATCCCTCTCAGGTACGTTGTATGAACGATATTTGGAGGGAGTAATTTTTAGTTGATTCTCAGGCTTAACCAATTTGTTTTAACCCTAGACCTTCGGATCATTAATTTTCTCGTGCATGCATGCATGCAGAGCCCTCGTTTCTCCGGTTTGACGCCTCTGTGGTTGCCGCCGCTGCACTCAGGTGTGTGGCCGTACCGCAGGATCATGCACATATTATTATTCCTCCACTACTCCGTCAATTGGTAATTTATTAACAACAATTGTTGGTTTTTTTCTTCTTTTATTGGGTGTATAATTGATCCCGTACGTGTTAAAATTCATATATTTAGGGCGATGAGCCCGACGAGGAGTGCTTCACGCTGATGAAAGCACTTGAAACGAGCTTGGATCATCATCACAAATACTACAGTGCTACTGACCACCAGCTGCAAGGGATGAGTCCGATTTCAGTGATTGCATTTGATGCTAGCGACCATGACCGTACAGTTAACACCAGGTCAGCCGTCAGTCGCCGCTTGTTTGGCGCACCAACAACACTGGACCCATGAAGATAGATAATAAACCACACACACATACTGCAAAGAGAAGAGAAGAGATGCATGCAGAGTGACCCCACACACAGGAATAAAAACTGATCAAGTTAGTTAACCTCATTGATACAATTTGATTGTTACCACCATTTCTCAACTGTACTTACCGTGTACATGTTGTTCAATTCCTTATGTAATACTGTATGTATGTATGTATGTACAAGCACGCACATATGTATTTGTGGTGTGCGTACTTAATTGTTGTTTCTTGTTTAGACCAATGTGTTATGGATGGATAATTGTGTTCTGTAACGTGTATCTATCATTATAAACTACTAGAACTATTAATTGTTCTGGCTGAATATATATATATATATATATATATATATATATATATATATATTGGCAATAGTCTTTGTTACCCCTTTGTTAATATGTACAGTAGACATGAACTGCCATTTCCTCAACAAGAATTGTGTTGTATCTTCAGAGTTAATCTGTTGTACTGTATAAACCATAATCTTCACTTCTTCAGTCACAAGGAAAGACAAAAGGGGCTCATCATCACTGATATTGAGATCGACTGGAAGAGTCTGCCTTTTGGATTTGGAAAGCGCGACTACTACTCAACATTACATGCTTTATTATGTATGCTTTCCGTAAGATAGCCATGAGTAAAGCAAAAGAGAGACGGGCAGAGATTCCAAACGTCACCAACTGGTGCTACTACTGTTTTCCTTTGTTATTATCCAAATCAACAACACAGCAGGTACCCAAGTACATGAAAAATAAAGCAAGAAACCCCAATCACAAGCAAGGAATAGATCCTGAAGAGGAAGAAGAAGATAGCAATCCCCAAAGGGGAAGAAGAGAAAGGAAAAGTTGGCATTTGCAGGGGGAACGTACACCTTTAGAGACTGATCTATCTCTCTGACCTGACTGTCGGCTAAACAAGATATGTAGATGCAATTGCAGGTATCTCACTCACTGATGAAGTTAAGCTAGTAGCTAGCCAAAAGAAGGATTTTAATCGGGAACGAACGTTCACTGAGAAGCATGGTAAACGCGAACCTTTTTCAAGGTAACTGTTGTTGTTGCAGATGGCAATTTCAGTACATGTTGCGATAATTCGCTGTAGTTTTTTCTTTTTCAGTTGCCCCACGCATACCAAACTTACCATATGTTTTTTTCCGCGTGCAGTACGAGTTGCCAGCCTAAATGGCCGCGCCTGCCATGGTCACGTGCTACCAATCGCACCGTAGTTTTACAATAGAAGAATTGATCTTCCAAATATATCCATTCTTAATCTTCATTGCACGTGCGTAGAGGAGTAGCTAGCATAGTCTCAGTTCAGATAAACTAGTCGTATAGTGTATAGAATCAGCTTAAAGTTGTAACCCAAGGCCTGCGTAACAGGCCGGTCCATCCCTGTCCGATGCAGTCAGGATGGTCCACTGCCAGGAACTTGGGAATGGATCGATGGCCCATTTCTCCGTGGCTACGGTTAACCGAGCCGGGTCGATAGGACCAATTTGTTGGATTTTGATCCAACAAGGAGGGTTCCCCACATCGTGTCGTGATGTTCAATGCTTCGCCAGCACCGCTCGATCTGTTTGTCTTGCGCACCCCTCCCTTCTAATTTGCAGCTGCCATGAGGACGTGTGACCACGATGATGTGTGGCCCGCGGCCCCTCGCTCAACATGGCAACTGGTAGCCGCTACCTACGAACCCAGCGGTTAAACCCCCTATTAAGGTAAGGGTTTGGGAATAGTAAATATCAATGGATTTATAAATGCGAAAAAATTATACCCATCGGGTAAGCTAGGTATGGATATGAAAAAACAATATTCATATCCGCATATTCGCATACCCGTATGCTTATTCATTGTAATAGATAGGCCACATATGTCATTCACTAAAAAAATAAAAACCATACACAGATAAGCAATAATTCATCAAGAAACAACAACAACGAAGAAGAATGATTAGCCGACCTATAAACACCCACCACTTCCCATAATGTGCGCTCGCGAAAACATTTCCGTAGTCAAAAGCCACAAAGTCAAAGACATCAACTTTAGCATCGATAAGGATATGGGAGCAGTACATGTGGGACCAATGTTTTTCTCTGGTGCATGACGCTCAGCACGCGACATGACAGATTGATCGGCATCCTAGGTATGCCTAATCATGTGAGCACTAAACACTGGTGTCTTGATAGTTGCCGAACGTGACGAGGTTGAGGAGATGTTGAAGTCAGACCTATCACCCACAATAGCTTAACCAAGATTAGCACCCATCTTGCGGAATAGGTTGAGAAGACGGTGATCAGTAGCACGCCCACATGCCACAGATTTGCAACGGCAATGATCCCCGCCCAGATCCAACTGATAAGATACGGGAGCACCATCACCAGCATTGGAAGAGGGAGGCGGACCGCATCCATCCAGAAACGCGTCACCATTAGACTCAGATTCCTCACTAGAACCCCAACACCCAGAAGTAATTTTTAGAGGGATTTAGACAAGGCTGTGCAAGTGATGGGTGCAGATAACATCTCTTCATTGGTTATCGCAAGTAGAAGGTTATGATGCAGATACCTGTAATTCCCCTCACACATGAGAGCGTAAGGTTTATGTCTCCAGTAGGAGTCCGAAGACAACAATAACGTGGCAAGCAAGCAACTACACTGAAATTACTCTGGTGCGACAAACCAGAGGTTTTTTACTTGACCTGGACCTACACACAAGACACAACTATCTTTGCTCCCAACGAGTACAGAGAGATTACAGAATTATAAACCAGTTCGGCAATTACAGAATTATAAACGCACCACAATGCTAATTATGCTACAGAAAGTGAAAGGCTCAATTATATGAGTATTACACCGAATCAAGTAGATCGTTTATTCATCAGCATCTACTTACTAATCATCCACCTTGCAATATCTATCCAGAACAACTCGCTGGTATTAAGTTGCGAGCCACAACTAATGATGCGAACTCAAAGAAATGGACAATTGCATTAACATTCTATGCGTAATGTAAGAAATCCTTGCAACACGCAGTCACAAGCACCGTTGTTTGACCCCTAATGGCAATAACACATTCCCCAGTCCCATGTTTCTATCACTCAAACCGGACATCAGGAGGCATGAACCCATTATCTAGCATAACGCTTTCTCTTGGAGTTACAAATTACTACTTGGCCAAAGCAACAAACTATTACGGAGAACATGCATGACTACTGAAGAACACAATATAAAAGAGATCTAAATATATTACTTCCACAAACTAAACATAATCTCATAATCCATTGGATCTCAGCAAACACAACATAGCAACGTGGAAATTATTACATATATGCCTTGATCATGTTAGGCAGCTCACAAGGTATAATCAACGAAGCACAAGATTGGAGAGAAGAAAAATCAACTAGCTTGATGTCACTGACCCATGGTCTAAGGAGGGACTACTCACGGAGCATCCTGGAGGCAATCATGGTGATGGAGGGCCCTCCGGAGATTAATCCTCCCTCCGGCAGGGTGCCGGGATAGGAACTTCCGTTGATCCCGATCTTGGAATTGCAGCGACGGCAGAACAATGACGTAGATTGAGAAAAGAAGTCCTCCCCGAGGGTTTTCGGAACTGGGTGTAAATATAGGCCAAAGGGGGGCACGAGAGGTGGGGCCACTTGGCTAGGCGACCAAGGGGTGTGGCTAGACCCTGCCCGCACCACGTGGCCGCCTGGACAGGGGTGGGCCCCACTTTGGATGGACTTCAGGCTTCTGGAGTCTTTCGTCAAATAAGAATTTCTAGAATTTTTTTGGATTTTTCTGGCGATATTGATTTTTCTGCTTTTTTCTGCAATGCACAGACAAAAACAGACAAAAATTGGCATTGGGCACTAGGTTAATAGGTTGGTCCCAAATATGATGTAATGAAAGTGCATCAAAACATGTAACAATGTCACTGAAAGAAGCATTGAATAAGCAAAAATTATAGATACGTTAGGGACGTATCAGCAAGCGGGTGACAAAGACGAGCAAGGGATGGGAGCAAAAGGGGAGATGGGGAGCATAGGGGCGAGGATCGGGTGGTGGAAGAGAGGGTTGGGGTCAGGATGGTTAAAAACGAGCAGGACGATCAAGGGAGAGGAAGGTCGATGGCAGGGCAACTAAAAGGAGGGGAAGGGGGAGAGGAGCCATATTATTTTTCTTTTGAACTTTTTTTAGATGCTTTTCTTTGGAATTTTATAAGCAGATCACGAGCCAAAACTATTTTTCTACTTAAGCATGCACCGGAGCTTAAACTTTCATTTGAAAGAAAGGAGGAAAAATAAATAAAGGTTGGCTGGGTGATCGTTTATATAAGTTTCACTATGAAGTTGAAGAAGTGCTAATTAAAAATGAGGAAGCTGAATAAAACACGATTGATGTGCGTATTGAGGATGATAAGAAACCTGAACACACTCCTAAACATAAGAGAAACAAGTGTGAAGTGAGGGAAACTAGTAATAACATTCCTGGTCAGGGCAATAATACTTCTATTGGTTATCGTGGCAGTTAAACTTTCAAAACCCTACTTGTGAATGAAGTGATCCTTGCTCTATGTGGGGATGATGTGAATAGTGATATACTGGTGAGAAAATAACTCTTGGTGATATGATGGATCCTATCAATATTGATTCGCATCCTGAAAATCTGGAACGTGTGGGTCTCAAACTGGTAACATGTGCACTACATTGGTTTTCCATGTTGGGCATGTTAGTAAAACAAAGAGGATTTTTAGGTGAATATCTGTGATACTATTGAATCTAATGTTGCTACTATTAGATGTGATACTGACTTATCTCATGTGTCCGAGGTTGATGGTAAGACGAAACATAACTTGGAGGTGACTGATGACTATATCGATCGTAGAACACCATGTCTCTTAGTGTATGGATGAGATCATTCAGACATCACCTTTAGTTCCTGGAGCTAATTCGAGATTCAGTCAACACAATCTGGACGTGGTGCATGAAACGGTGGGTGGTCGGGGAAAAAGTTGTTGAGGAAGTGGAATTTGGAAGGTACTAATTCTATCTAGCATAAGAATTATTTTGATGCTTCATCTAATAAAGAGATTATATCTAGAGCTACTCATATGGGTGTGGTTATCCCGGATGATGATTATGCTAGTGTGGATACTCTTAGGAAGTTAGAGACTGTTCATTGAAACCTGGAGATTAATAATTTCACGATCGATAAATTTTTGGGGGTGCAATATCCTTTCGTTACAAATGATCTAGGCGGGCAATCCCTATTAGCATGTGATACGTCCAAAACATATCTATAATTTCTGCTTGCTCCATGCTTCTTTTGTGTGATATTGCTATGATATTGATGCACTTCCATACACTTTTGATCATATTTGGACTAACCTATTAACTCAGTGCACCCCAGTGCCAGTTCCTGTTTTCTGTTGTTTTTGTATTTCAGGTTTTCCCATTATTTAAAGTGCCATAAAAATTCCGGGAAAAATGTAGGAAAAATCAGCGTATGGGAACCTTCCAGAAGAGCCCTAGTGGGTCCAGAGGGGGGCCAGGGGTGGCCCAGGCGGCCACCTGGCGCGGCCACCCCCTAGGCCGCGCCAGGGGGCGCCCGGGGCCCCTGGTCCACCTCTGGCTGCCCCCCTTCGCCTATTTATTCCCCGTGACGAGAAACCCTCGGGGACAGAACCCTTTTTTGCGATCTCTCCTCTGTTCCACCGCCGCCGCGCTTCCAAGATCGGGAGCACCAGGAGACCTCTTCCCGGCACCCTGCTGGAGGGAGGAACCACCTCCGGGAGCTTCACCACCATGGATGCTTCCCGGATGAACCTTGAGTAGTCCACCTTGGACCATGGGTCTATGATCAGTAGCTATGTGATGTTCTCCTCCCCTCTTTGTTCTTCATGGTTTAGACCTCGTGAGCTGCCCTACATGATCGAGGCACTTATGTAATCTTTCTGCTGTTGCTATGCTGAGTTTGCTGGGATCTGATGGATTATGAGACTATGTTCAGATTGTGTTTGAGTAATATATTTGATTCTCCTCTCTTAAATTTATGTTCTTGAGTAATTCTTGCATGTTCTCCGTTGCTGTTTATTGCTTTGGCCAAGTAGTAGGTAGTGACTCCAAGAGGGAGCGTTATGCATGATTGTGGGTTCATGCCCCCTGATGACTAGCTTGAGTGACAGAAACATGAGTCTAGGGGATGTGTTGTTGCCACAAGGGAGAAAACAACAGTGCTTGTACTTGCGGGTGCAAGGATTGTTTACTTTACGCAAAGTTCTTTAATGCAGTTGTCTGTTGCTTTGAGTTTACACTTTGGGTGGGATTCGCAACTTAATACCAACGAGATGTTCTGGATAGATATCTCAAGGTGGATGATTAGTAGGTAGATGCAGATGGATTTCGGTCTACTTGTCTTGGCGTACCGCCCAAGCTTTTGAGCCTCTTCCTTTCTTTATAGCATAGTTAGCTCTAAGGCCCGATATGCGGTACTGTTCCAGATCTATGTGTTTCCACCCAGATCCGTGGACGAAGCACATATCAGTCCCACCGCGACATATGACAAAGCCATATGCCCCGGATTTCCAACATGATATCACAACATTACAGATACAAGGATACAACATCTCATACAATCGGCATACAACTGCCTCAAATACAATACAACAGTGGAAGATACATGTCTGAGTAAAGACTACAAGCAAATGCCTACTGGCAAAGAGAAAAACATCGATCCCATAACCACATGGGTCCAGGCCCTCCGTCGGGATCCGCCTAACTAGTCGTCGTCGAGTCTCCACGTGAAATGTCGATCACCATACCTGTTGTCGATCACCATACCTGTTGTCGATCAGAACCCTGAAAAGAGTTTGGGGGTAGTATCATGAGTACAGAAGTACTCAGCATCCAACTGTAGTGGTCAACTGACCCAGCAAGGACTTCATCACTCGTCATTCTAGGACAACTAGTAGTTTACGGTAAGGATGGGGTAAGTGGTGAGGTTGCTGCCGCACTAGCATTTATGAAGTGGCTAACGATCTAGAGAGTAAGATAAGAAGCCAAGCATTCAATGAGGAATCGCCTCCAACAAGTCTGCTATCCACCTACATACGCAAACATAACACCTATCCTATCCTTGTCCTCCTCTTCGCATCCCGACGAAGAAGAAGCAGTCAAGGCACACACACGTTGATCAAGTTATATTAAGATTATCTCAGTTGTTGTTGTCTATGAACAAGGAGTAGGTCTCAAGTCGTCCATAACCGTGGACATGGCTTCTCGAAAAGATTTAACCCTGCAGGGTGTACCAACTGCCCATTACAAGGCTCCGCACGCACGTCCATCTCTCTCAGTTGCTACCCATCACAGGCAACCATTTTATGATTTACTTCCAAGAGATCCGAAAAGACAGGTCCCTCTAACTAACAACGAACAAATCCGGGTGGCCCCCGGGGAGTCGACACCCAATCCAAAAGCTGGCCACGCTCTCGGATCAGACTCTTCCGTCTCAACAGGGTTTGGGTTACTGAGACGCCTCACGTGAGGCCTCGAGCCCTCGCCGGTCAAAGGTGGACCAACAGGGAAACCATGTCTCCGCTGGTCCGGGTTGTTTAAAAATTGCGAGGGGATCCACCAAGCACACACACGGGGTTTCAAATGGTAAATCAGCTCGGGCCACCACTAGAAATGTTTGAAGCTAGATAGGTAAGAAAAGGGGACCCCATAAAATCCCACACGCGGTTAGGCACGCTCAGTCTTAAAACCAATACCCGGAACTCGGATCCTAGGTGACTCGAATGGAACAAAGCGTCGGGGCGGGATAGCCTAGACCTTCCATCCTTCGTCGAATATAGTCAACATTATAATAATCATATCATCAACAACAATATAATAGTGTGATATCCCAAACCAAGGAGTAACAGGGTAACATCGTAGCATCCTAAGCATGCATACTAAGCAGGGGCTGAGAAACGAGCAATAGTAACATAGCAGTACAAGGTTTGTAGGGAGGGGACATGGTTGTATCAGTTTGAAGAGAGGTTGTAAACATGTGGTAGGATCAAACATCGAACCTAACCTAGACTAGCATGCAAACCGCTGGCTGAAATAGAATGGATCATAAGTAATGTATAGTCCTTGCTTGTTGATAAGTCGGGTTCCGAAGGTGTAGTTGATCGCAAGCTCGCATCGTCTCCGAGAGGTACCCGCGGTAGCACACAAGAAGGAAACACTGGAAAGAAATCAACGAGCAAGCATCTATTACTACAAAGCAAACACGAGCAAGGATCAACAAGAAGGCAACACGAGACGTCGCACCTACCGTCGAGAGCGGTTACTAACAGGTTAAGTGGAGTACTCGTCACACACGACGATACCGCACATTTACGGTGGTTCAAGTTGCTTAGCTACAGGTGATCAAAAAAGTTGTTAACATGGCATATCACTCAAGCATGGCATAGCACACAAACATTACAAGAGGTGAAGCACAAATAAACTATCTAATCTAGTCACTTTAAGTGCGGGGTAAAACCTATACATGGCAGCTATTACAGACCCCACGATAATTATTGCATTTGGTACTATTTTTCCCTAAATAATATTTTATTAATTTTATTAGCAAGCAAGAACAGCAAAAACACAATCTACATGCAATTCTAGACAAGTTACATATAAAGAACATTTTAATCGGAGCAACGGTTAAAAAGTTATTGCAATAACAGTTTACAGTGGCAGGTAGTTGTAATTAGCAGGTAAACATCATGTAAACAAAGTCAAACATGTCAACAAGCAACATTTTATTAATCTACGCACAAAACGGAGCAACTTTCATGTAGAAAGCGTCTCCATCGGAGCTTTCGGTGAAAAGATATAGCACTCGCAAAAAGCTATTACAAACTGCCAAAATAATAATAAAAAACCTAGCAGATAGAAAAAACTAAACGGGCCGAATCTACTGGGCCCAACATAAAAAAAAGAAAAAAAAAGAAAAAAAGAGGGGCAGCTCACCTTGGGCCGAAGCCCAGCTCGCGGTGGAGAGGCCGTGGGCCAGGGGCGCCTGCTGGGCCGTGGGGCGCAGCCAGCCCACGCGGTTGGTGGCGGCCAGCCTCGTCCCCGACTGGATCGGGCGGCTTCTCGTCGGCCACCGGCGGCGCTCGCCGGCGAGGGAGGCCGACGGCCGCATGGGAGGAGGCGAGGGGTCGTGGGGCGCGCGGCAGAGGCCGGTGGGTGACACGGCGGGCGGTCGCCGTCGAGGGGCGTGGTGGCCGTGGCCTGCTCTGCTTCGGGAGATGGCTCGCCGGCCATGGAGGGTGGCGGCGCCGGCGTCTTCACGGGCTGGCAGCGGCCTGCGGCAGAGGCGAGAGGAGGTGAGGAGGGAGGAGAAGAGGGCACGCGCGAGGGAGCTCACCGGAGGGCGCACGGCGGCGGCCGCCGCGGTGGTGACGGGCGGCGACGGCCTCCACGGCGAGGCGGCGGCTGGTGCGGCCCGGTTCGGCCCGCGGCGGGCCGGCGACGCGGTGGAGCGGCCCGCGGGGCCCGGTTCGGCTGGAGGGAGCGGTTGGGGCGATCTGAGCCACAGATCTCAGATCTGATGGATGAAAATGGGGGTGATGGCTAGGGTTTCGAATTGGAGAGGGATGTGGGCAGAATTTTGTGGCAATTTCAGGGGGGTGGCTGCAATTTTCCATTAGGGTAAACCCTAATTGGGTGGTGGGAGGTTGGTGGTCTTTATATAGGGCTGGTTGGCTGGCCGGTTGACACAAACGCCCTCGGTACCCCTCTCGCGTGTCCGGTGATCGCGTTCGTGACCGCCGAGACTCCGTACGGACTCCGATTCCGACGAAATCTCGAACCACGCGCTCAGCGCGTTGAGCCCGTCGATCGTACCTCACTGCGGTGACATTCCGACAAAATTTTTCGGCGCCCCATAAAATAGTCCGTTTATTAAATAAACGGGGTTTTCGTTCCGGTGGCGATGGCTGGTCCTGTGCCGGTAGCGACGGTGCTCGGGTGAAATCCTGGTGTCGCAAGGTCGTGTGTCGCGGTGGAAAGGGGTCGGTCACGCATCCGATATGAGAATACAGGGAGAAATATTCACCAATAATTATTTCGGCGAAGCAAACACTGCAAACAAATCAGACAACCAAACAATTCACGCCGAAAACAATTTTTTAATTTTTGCAAAAACTGGGCTGTTACAATACAACACCACCAACAAGGGATCTCGTCCCGAGATCCTGGACGATCCGGGGGAGAGGGGGAGAGAAAAGGGAGTCGACGATCTTCAACACCACCAACAAGGGACTCTGCTCCATGTCGACGTCGAACTTCTATCGAGATAAAATTCCGCAGAGAGACGGCAACGTCGGAAAAACGAAACCGTCAGTGTCAAGAGGAAGAGCGACAGCTCAAGGCGACGATCAAGGGAAGTACTGTCACTCAATTCATGAGGATACTGGGCTAGAAGAATGAAGTCAACGGATGACCAAGATGTAAACCAGAGTCGGAAGAACTAAAGGTACTACAGGATTTCCCAAACCTGAGATCGGAATCGAGACAATACGCTGCAAGCAACGCATTGTAATGGTTCCGAAACTCGACACACTCGAGATCCTAAAGTTTGAAAGGGGATAAGTCAAGAATAAAACACTTACGACACTTGTCCTGACCAGAGCAAGGGTAAGGAGTAAAAAGATTCCTACTCTCCGACAACTAACTTAGTAACTACAAAATAATTTTTGTCTAGACTCGACTTCGGCCAGAGAGGGGATCCTACGGTCGTTAAGGCTCTGATACCAAGTTGTAAGGCCCGATATGCGGTACTGTTCCAGATCTAGGTGTTTCCACCCAGATCCGTGGACGAAGCACATATCAGTCCCACCGCGACATATGACAAAGCCATATGCCCCGGATTTCCAACATGATATCACAACATTACAGATACAAGGACACAACATCTCATACAATCGGCATACAACTGCCTCAAATAAAATACAACAGCGGAAGATACATGTTTGGGTACAGACTACAAGAAAATGCCTACTGGCAAAGAGAAAAACATCGATCCCATAACCACACGGGTCCAGGCCCTCCGCCGGGATCCGCCTAACTAGTCGTCGTCGAGTCTCCACGTGAAACGTCGATCACCATACCTGTTGTCGATCAGAACCCTGAAAAGAGTTTGGGGGTAGTATCATGAGTACAGAAGTACTCAGCATCCAACTATAGTGGTCAACTGACCCAGCAAGGACTTCATCACTCGTCATTCTAGGACAACTAGTAGTTTACGGTAAGGATGGGGTAAGTGGTGAGGTTGCTGCCGCACTAGCATTTATGAAGTGGCTAACGATCTAGAGAGTAAGATAAGAAGCCAAGCATTCAATGAGGAATCACCTCCAACAAGTCTGCTATCCACCTACATACGCAAACATAACACCTATCCTATCCTTGTCCTCCTCTTCGCATCCCGACGAAGAATAAGCAGTCAAGGCACACACACGTTGATCAAGTTATATTAAGATTATCTCAGTTGTTGTTGTCTATGAACAAGGAGTAGGTCTCAAGTCGTCCATAACCGTGGACATGGCTTCTCGAAAAGATTTAACCCTGCAGGGGTGTACCAACTGCCCATTACAAGGCTCCGCACGCACGTCCATCTCTCTTAGTTGCTACCCATCACAGGCAACCATTTTATGATTTAGTTCCAAGAGATCCGAAACGACAGGTCCCTCTAACTAACAACGAACAAATCCGGGTGGCCCCCGGGGTGTCGACACCCAATCCAAAAGCTGGCCACGCTCTCGGATCGGACTCTTCCGTCTCAACAAGGTTTGGGTTACCGAGACGCCTAACGTGAGGCCTCGGGCCCTCCCCGGTCAAAGGTGGACCAACAGGGAAACCATGTCTCCGCTGGTCCGGGTTGTTTAAAAATTGCGAGGGGATCCACCAAGCACACACACGGGGTTTCAAATGGTAAATCAGCTCGGTCCACCACTAGAAATGTTTGAAGCTAGATAGGTAAGAAAAGGGGACCCCATAAAATCCCACACGCGGTTAGGCACGCTCAGTCTTAAAACCAATACCCGAAACTCGGATCCTAGGTGACTCGAATGGAACAAAGCGTCGGGGCGGGATAGCCTAGACCTTCCATCCTTCGTCGAATATAGTCAACATTATAATAATCATATCATCAACAACAATATAATAATGTGATATCCCAAACCAAGGAGTAACAGGGTAACATCGTAGCATCCTAAGCATGCATACTAAGCAGGGGCTGAGCAACGAGCAATAGTAACATAGCAGTACAAGGTTTGCTGGGAGGGGACATGGCTGTATCGGTTTGAAGAGAGGTTGTAAACATGTGGTAGGATCAAACATCAAACCTAACCTAGACTAGCATGCAAACCGCTGGTTGAAATAGAATGGATCATAAGTAATGTATAGTCCTTGCCGGTTGATAAGTCGGGTTCCGAAGGTGTAGTTGATCGCAAGCTCGCATCGTCTCCGAGAGGTACCCGCGGTAGCACACAAGAAGCAAACACTGGAAAGCAATCAACGAGCAAGCATCTATTACTACGAAGCAAACACGAGCAAGCATCAACAAGAAGGCAACACGAGACATCGCACCTACCGTCGAGAGCCGTTACTAACAGGTTAAGTGGAGTACTCGTCCCACACGACGATACCGCACATTTACGGTGGTTAAAGTTGCTGAGCTACAGGTGATCAACAAAGTTGTTAACATGGCATATCACTCAAGCATGGCATAGCACACAAACATTACAAGAGGTGAAGCACAAATAAACTATCTAATCTAGTCACTTTAAGTGGGGGGTAAAACCTATACAGGGCAGCTATTACAGACCCCACGATAATTATTGCATTTGGTACTGTTTTGCCCTAAACAATATTTTATTAATTTTATTAGCAAGCAAGAACAGCAAAAACATAATCTACATGCAATTCTAGTCAAGTTACATATAAAGAACATTTTAATCGAAGCAACGGTTAAAAATTATTGCAATAACAGTTTACAGTGGCAGGCAGTTGTAATTAGCAGGTAAACATCATGTAAACAAAGTCAAACATGTCAACAAGCAACATTTTATTAATCTACGTGCAAAACGGAGCAACTTTCATGTAGAAAGCGTCTCCATCGGAGCTACCGGTGAAAAGATATAGCACTCGCAAAAAGCTATTACAAACTGCCAAAATAATAATAAAAAACCTAGCAGATAGAAAAAACTAAACGGGCCGAATCTACTGGGCCCAACATAAAAAAAAGAAAAAAAAAGAAAAAAAGAGGGGCAGCTCACCTTGGGCCGAAGCCCAGCTCGCGGTGGAGAGGCCGTGGGCCAGGGGCGCCTGCTGAGCCGTGGGGCGCAGCCAGCCCACGCGGTTGGTGGCGGCCAGCCTCGTCCCCGACTGGATCGGGAGGCTTCTCGTCGGTCACCGGCGGCGCTCGCTGGCGAGGGAGGCCGACGGCCGCATGGGAGGAGGAGAGGGGTCTTGGGGCGCGCGGCAGAGGCCGGTGGGTGACGCGGCGGGCGGTCGCCGTCGAGGGGCGTGGTGGCCGCGGCCTGCTCTGCTTCGGGAGATGGCTCGCCGGCCATGGAGGGTGGCGGCGCCGGCGTCTTCACGAGCTGGTAGCGGCCTGCGGCAGAGGCGAGAGGAGGTGAGGAGGGAGGAGAAGAGGGCACGCGCGAGGGAGCTCACCGGAGGGAGCACGGCGGCAGCTGCCGCGGTGGTGACGGGCGACGACGGCCTCCACGGCGAGGCGGCGGCTGGTGCGGCCCGGTTCGGCCCGCGGCGGGCCGGCGGCGCGGTGGAGCGGCCCGCGGGGCCCGGTTCGGCTGGAGGGAGCGGTTGGGGCGATCTGAGCCATAGATCTCAGATCTGATGGCTGAAAATGGGGGTGATGGCTAGGGTTTCGAATTGGAGAGGGATGTGGGCAGAATTTTGTGGCAATTTCAGGGGGGTGGCTGCAATTTTCCATTAGGGTAAACCCTAATTGGGTGGTGGGAGGCTGATGGTCTTTATATAGGGCTGGTTGGCTGGCCGGTTGACACAAACGCCCTCGGTACCCCTCTCGCGTGTCCGGTGATCGCGTTCGTGACCGCCGAGACTCCGTACGGACTCCGATTCCGACGAAATATCGAACCACGCGCTCAGCGCGTCGAGCCCGTCGATTGTACCTCACTGCGGTGACATTCCGACAACATTTTTCGGCGCCCCATAAACTAATCCGTTTATTAAATAAACGGGGTTTTCGTTCCGGTGGCGATGGCTGGTCCTGTGCCGGTAGCGACGGTGCTCGACTGAAATCCCGGTGTCGCAAGGTCGTGTGGCGCGGTGGAAAGGGGTCGGTCACGCATCCGATATGAGAATACGGGGAGAAATATTCACCGATAATTATTTCGGTGAAGCAAACACTGCAAACAAATCAGACAACCAAACAATTCACGCCGAAAACAATTTTTTAATTTTTGCAAAAACTGGGCTGTTACATTAGCATTGGTTTGTGCACATAATCCTGTCAATTTCCAAGCTGTAATTTGTTTACCTCGCATGGCTATTTTATCTTCTATTGGGAGAGAGACATCACTAGTGAACATCATGGGATCCCGGTCCATATTTCCAATACTGTTTACACCCACTATTTATTTCCTGCTTTATTTACCTTTCCGTTGCTATCACTATCATTATTATCCCGTGCGTTTGATCCTTTGTAAACAACAAGGCCGGAGGGATTGACAACCTCTCTGAACTCGTTGGGAGCAAAGTTATCTGTTGTGTGTGCAGGTCCACGTCAACCGCCTAATTGTTGGCGCCGTTGTCACCTTCCTGTCGTTGTTGGAGTCCTATTGGAGACAAACATTGGTATCTTCATCGAGGGAAATTTGCTGCTGTCTACATCTCAACCTTCCACTTAGGGTAACCAACAAGGGGCGAGAAGCCATCAAAGTTAATTTCTGGCGCCGTTGCCGGGGACTCCACTCTTCAAGATAGGGGAGTTTCACACTATCTTTTATCTTTGCTTTTTAGTCTTTTTAGTTTACCTTTCAGTTTTTGCTTTAGTGTCCTTTATGAAAAATCAAAAAAATAGTTATCTTGCTTGCTGCTGCTATGGGTTCCTCCGAGAACACCAAGTTGTGTGACTTCACTAGTCATAACAACAATGACTTTATCTTCACTCCTATTGCTCCACCTGCCACTTCAGCACCTTCTTATAAGATTAAACCCGCTTTGCTGAACCTTGTTATGAAAGATCAATTCTCCGGTGCTGGAGATGATGCTGCTTTGCACTTAAATAATTTTGTTGAGCTCTGTGATATGCAAAAGTACATAGAAGTAGATGGTGATATTGTTAAGCTTAAGATTTTTCCTTTCTCCTTGAGAGGAGGAGCTAAAATCTGGTTTCAATCCTTGCCTAGGAATAGCATAGATTCTTGGGATAAGTGCAAGGATGCTTTTATTGGGAAGTACTACCCCCAGCTAAGATTATCCAATTGAGCAGTAATATTATGAATTTTAAGAAATTAGATAATGAGCACGTTGCCCAAGCTTGGGAACTCATGAAATCTCTTGTTAAGAATTGCCCTACGTATGGTTTGACTACTTGGATGGTTATCCAAACTTTTTATGCAGGCTTGAACTTTACCTCGTGGAACTTGCTAGATTCGGCCGCGGGAGGAACCTTTATGTCAACAACGCTTGGTGCTGCCACAAAACTACTCGATGAGATGATGACCGACTATTCCCAATGGCACACCGAAAGAGCTCCAACAGGTAGGAAGGTAAACTCTGTCGAGGAGAACTCCTCCCTAAATGAAAAAGTTGACTTGATTATGTCTGTACTTACCAAGCAATCTCCTATTGATCCTCATGATGTTCCTTGAAATTCTTTGATTTCTCATGATCAAGTGGATGTGAACTTTATCTCTAGAAACAACTTCAATAACAATGCTTATAGGAGTAATTTTGGTAGAAATCCTAGACCGTTCCCCTCCAACAACTATGGGAACAACAACACTTATCCTAGCACCAAGAACTTCACTTCTGAACTAGAGAGTATGCTTAAAGACTTCCTCACTACCCAAAAAGCCTTCAACAAGAGTGTAGAGGAAAAAGTAGACAAATTAGATAATCTCTCGTCGAAGGTAGACAATTTAGCACATGAAGTAGAATTTCTTAAAATTAGAACTTCTCCTCTTGAGGAGAGGAAGGTCACTCCTATGAACTCTATTCAAGTGCAAATTAATGAAAACATTAGGATGATGGCTAAACTTAAAGAGAGATGGGCTAGAGAAAAGGAGGAAGATGATAGAATTAAGAGCCTTCCGACACACCATACCATTGCTACTATCCAAGTTGTTGAGGATATGCAAACTCTTATCACCCAATGCACCCCTAGTCCCATAGGACCTATTAATGGTGATGCTATGACCTCAACCGTAGAAGAAGAAACCCCTATGACTATAGAAGCTACCAAACAAGTGAGCCTAAAGGACACCACTACCACTTTACTTGATAGTAGTGACCTTGATTTTGATAATTGCACCCTTTCTGAAGTTATTCGTTTCCTTCACAAGATGTCTAGAGACCCACACACTAGCACACTTAATCTTGCCTTCACGGAGCATATCACTAATGCTCTCATTAAAGCTAGGGAGGAGAAGCTTAGGGTAGAAGCCTCCATACCTAGAAATCTAGAAGATGGTTGGGATCCTATGATTAAAATTAAGTTGAATAATTTCTCTTGCTATGCTTTATGTGATGTTGGAGCTAGTATCTCCGTTATGCCCAAAAGAATGTATGATATATTGAATTGAAACCTTTTGATCCTTGTTCTTTTGGTGTTCTTCTTATCGACTCTTTCGTAAATAAACCTTTGGGGAAGACCGATGATGTTCTTATCATTGTCAATGACAATTATGTTCCCGTTGATTTTACTATTATGGACATTGAATGTGAACCTTCTTGTCCAATTATTTTGGGACGTCCTTTTCTTCGCACCGTGGGTGATGTTATTGATATGAAAGAAGGGATTATCAAATTCCAATTCCCTCTCAAGAAAGGGATGGAACACTTCCCTAGAAAAAAGATTAAGTTGCCTTTTGAGTCTGTCACACGGGCTAGTTATTTTCTTGAAAAGACTTTATCTATTGCACCAAGCCTAGCTAATGGCTTTAAAGAAGCGCTTTTGGGAGGCAGCCCGCAACGAATTTAGGCTTTCCTTTTTGTTTTCCTTCTGTTTTTAGTGGTCTTGATGATTGTTACTAGTGTAGCAACATCATTGTATCTTTACTTTTCAAGCTTTGTGCCATATATATCCTCATATGACAAGGGAAGTGAAAGTTGTGACATGCTGTCCAGAAAACAGATTCTGTACTCGTGACGGGAAAAATCATAGTAAAATCCCAGTTCATCTTTTTGAGCTGAAATTTTTACACGTGCTCTATACAATCACGGAACTTTCGTATGTTCTGATTTTTTTATTTGAGTTGCAGATGTATCCCTAAAAAATTCTTTACTACCTGCTGGTCTGTTTTTCACAGATTCTGTCCTGTTTTTCCTTTTCTTCATTTTGCAAACCTTAAGCTTGATTTTTATTTGCAAAAACTTTTTGGAAATCTTGAGAAACAATATCTCTTCAAGGATATCCTTATCTCCAGTAGAGGAAAATTTATTTTATTATGGGTACTAACCTCGCTAATCAGATTATGGTGAGTTATGTATGAAGGGAGTTTTCAAGTGTGCGAGGGAAGATGATGAAAGAAGATTCAGGAGTGTCAAATTCTCAAGCTTGGGGATGCCCCCGTGCACCCCAAGAAATATTCAAGGAGACTCAAGCGTCTAATCTTGGGGATGCCCCCATGCATCCCCTTCTCCATCAACAATTATCAGTTCGTCTCTCGTTCCACTATATTTTTATCACTTCATGCGTTATGTGCTATGCTTGGAGCGTCTTGCTCTTTATTTCCTTTTTATTTTTATTTAGATTTGCTTGCCGTTCATAACAAGTTAGAACCCAGCTTTCTTTGTGTGGGAGAGAAACACGCTCCACTTTCAAAACCTAGAACACATCATAGGATTCTTCATGCTTATCTTTGTTGTGTGTGTTCTTTATCTTTTTCATAGCTGCTGTCATGTTTAGCTCTTAGTTTTCATTCTTATCTTTTTAAGAGCTTTTGTTTAGTTTGTTGCTGGAACTCTCTTGAGTTTTCATGTTTATCTTTCTTAGAGAGTTTTCCTGTTGCACTGAGCTTTGTGTCTTCACTTGAAGTAGGTAATTGAGGTTGCTATTCAATTGTAGTAGTAATTTGCAATAGTTTTGAGGTTTTGCTATGAGTAATGTTTGGACTTTTGGTGTCAAGAGCTTTAGCCTATTAGTGATAGATGTTGTATTTTGGGCAATCCGTGTTTATTTTCAAAACATACAAAATTAGTTGAGAACTTTAGCTACTAGATGGATCACTACTCTTCGGAGGGATCGAATATTAGATTACACTCACGTACCATGAGTCGAGGATGCGCAAGGATAACCAAACCCCCATACACTCCTCCTCGGGGTACTTGTCTCTTTGCGAACCTCCTAATTAGATTGAGAGTTACCGATAAGAAGTGCATGAGTTCTTCGGACTAATGTGAGTATTCGAAAGTTGACACTTCCACCTACCCATATTTTTCTAGCCTCTCTTGTGCCGTGCATTGCCTCCTTCTCACTCCGAGAGTTGGCGTCCAGCTTCACTGGTACATCCAAATCCTTGGCACGATACGCTCTGTCATCATAAGCCTCATTATATACTTCCTCAAAACTGCCACCATACGTACCTATCAAGGCATTTCCATAGCCTTTCCGAGATACATTGCCATTCAACATCCACCTTCTCATGACTTGATCTTCATGTCATCCATGCAATTGCTTGATCGATGGGCCTTGCCCTAATCATTTCTACATGACGCGCTAGTATCATTGCATATCCTGCTACACTGGCAGAGGCATAGATTTGCATACTTCATGATAGTTTCATTTTCTTTACGTTGAGTACTTTTGTAAAGTGTGAAAGATCTTCTATACTTCTTGTAATATATAGAGTGTTTCCCCTAAAGTGAGGAAAAGATCCCAAAGAGGACAAAATCAAAAGATCCCAAAGAGGACAAATGAGTGAAATAGAAAGATCCATTGAGGCCACGAAAAAAATACAAAAAAATAGAACAAAGAGAAAAAGAAATAAAAAGAGAGAAGGGGGCACACTACTATTCCTTTTGAGAGATCCACACTCATACTCCATCGTATATCTTATACTCCATAGAGATAATCATTCATGCATATAGCTATGTGGGGACCTTCACACTATAGAACTTGGCTTGTATATTCCAATGATGAGCCTCCTCAAATGAGCTCTAGGTCTTCTTGAGCAAGCCAGTTGGATGCACCCCCACTAGTTCCATTGGAGAGCTTACCTTAGCTCATATGTGCATCCGTTGCATGGCAATCCCTACTCCTCACATCATATCTATCATTTGGCTTTCTCTCGCCTATGATTGTCCTCATTGATGTGAGCCTTTCACACCCTTTTTGTCTTCCTCCTCCATCATTCTTCTCTCTTTGCCATCCTAAGTGTCAACTTTCTTGCTTATGCTCATCCATTGCATGAGTGCTCAAAATATCAAAAAGGAGTGGATCATTTTGACTTGTACCTGGCTAGTGGTATGGGGATGAGTCAAGATAAGATTCCAAAGAAGACCAAGTGTGAAACTTTAGTAGATTAAGTTCTCAACAATAAAAACTATGTTTTACTCTCTCATATATCCATATCCCCTTTCTTGCACGCAAACACCATTTGGAGACATTTGAGTCACGGACAACGAGAGCTCTTACACCTTTATGTTCTTATGTTGCTTGTTTCAATGTTAAATATAGACTCTTGCCTGTTATGACTTGAATTGAATTACATGCCTTGATTTCTTTACTTAAAAGTTCTTATATGGTTGCTAGCATGTCACCACAGAAATTATGCTTGTTATCATTTACCTACTCGAGGACGAGCATGAATTAAGCTTGGGGATGTTGATACGTCCAAAATGTATCTATAATTTCTTCTTGCACCATGCTTCTTTTGTGTGATATTTCTATGATATTGATGCAGTTCCATACACTTTTGATCATATTTGGACTAACCTATTAACTCAGTGCACCCCAGTGCCAGTTCCTGTTTTCTGCTGTTTTTGTATTTTAGGTTTTCCCACTATTTAAAGTGCTAGAAAAATTCCAGGAAAAATATAGGAAAAATCAGCGTACAGGAACCTTCCAGAAGAGCCCTAGTGGGGCCAGAGGGGGGCCAGCCGTGGCCCAGGCGGCCACCTGGCGCGGCCACCCCCTAGGCCGCGCCAGGGGGGCGCCTGGGCCCCCTGGTCCACCTCTGGCTGCCCCCTTCTCCTATTTATTCCCCGTGACGAGAAACCCTCGGCGACGGAACCCTTTTTCGCGATCTCTCCTCTGTTTCGCCTCCGCCGCGCTTCCAAGATCGGAAGCACCAGGAAACCTCTTCCCGGCACCTTGTCGGAGGGAGGAACCACCTCCGGGAGCTTCTCCACTGTAAGGCCCGATATGCGGTACTGTTCCAGATCTTGATGTTTCCATCCAGATCCGGGGACGAAGCACATATTGGTCCCACCGCGACATATGAAGGAGTCATATGCCCCGGATTTCCAACATGATATCACAACATTACAGATACAAGGAAGATACATGTCTGGGTACAGACTACAATCGGCATACAACTGCCTCAAATACAATACAACAGCGGAAGATACATGTCTGGGTACAGACTACAAGCAAAAGCCTACTGGCAAAGAGAAAAACATCGATCCCCATAACCACACGGGTCCAGGCCCTCCGCCGGGATCCTCCTAACTAGTCGTCGTCGAGTCTCCACGTGAAACATCGATCACCATACCTGTTGTCGATCAAGAACCCTGAAAAGAGTTTGGGGGTAGTATCATGAGTACAGAGGTACTCAGCATCCAACTGTAGTGGTCATCTGACCCAACAAGGACTTCATCACTCGTCATTCTAGGACAACTAGTAGTTTACGGTAAGGAAGGGGTAAGTGGTGAGGTTGCTGCCGCACTAGCATTTGATGAAGTGGCTAACGATCTAGAGAGTAAGATAAGAAGCCAAGCATTCGATGAGGAAGCGCCTACAACAAGTCTTGCTATCAACTACTTACGCAAACATAACACCTATCCTATCCTTGTCCTCCTCTTCGCATCCCGACGAAGAAGAAGCAGTCAAGGAACACACACATTGATCAAATTATATTAATATTATCTCAATTGTTGTTGTCTATGAACAAGGAGTAGGTCTCAAGTCGTCCATAACCGTGGACACGGCTTCTCGAAAAGATTTAACCCTGCAGGGGTGTACCAACTGCCCATTACGAGGCTCCGCACACACGTCCTTCTCTCTCAGTTGCTACCCATCACAGGCAACCATTTTATGATTTAGTTCCAAGAGATCCGGAACGACAGGTCCCTCTAACTGACAACGAACAAATCCGGGTGGCCCCCGGTGAGTCGACATCCAGCTCAGGAGCCGGTCGCGCTCTCGATCTGGTCTCTACCGTCTGTCTCGGGTTTGGATAGCCGGTTGATCACACATGGGAAACCGGGTCCTCAGCCGAACAAGGTGGGCCAGCAAGGGAACTATGTCCTCACTGGTCCAGGTTGGTTTAAAAACTACTGGCAGCTGACCAGCACACACACGGTTTCAAATGGTAAATCATCTTGGGCCACCACTAGAAATGTTTGAAGCTAGGTAGGTAAGAAAAGGGGACCCCATAAACTCCCACACGCGGTTAGGCACGCTCAGTCTTAAAACCAATACCCGGAACTCGGATCAGAGGTGACTCGAATGGAACAAAGCGTCTGGGCGGGATAGCCTAGACCTTCCATCCTTCGTCGAATATAGTCAACATTATAATAATAATCATATCATCAACAACAATATAATAATGTAATATCCCAAACCAAGGAGTAACAGAGTAACATCGTAGCATCCTAAGCATGCATACTAAGAAGGGGCTGAGCAACGAGCAATAGTAACATACAGTACAAGGTTTGCTGGGAAGGGACATGGCTGTATCGGTTTGAAAGAGATTGTAAACATGTGGTAGGATCAAACATTGAACCTAACCTAGACTAGCATGCAAACCGCTGGTTGAAATAGAATGGATCATAAGTAATGTATAGTCCTTGCCTGTTGATAAGTCGGGTTCCGAAGGTGTAGTCGATCGCACGCTCGCATCGTCTCCGAGAGGTACCCGCGGAAGCACACAAGACGATAAACACTGGAAAGCAATCAACGGTGCACCACTATTACTACGGAGCAATACAAGATCAAAGAGGGAACACAAGGCACGGTAACACGATACAGATCTATCGTCGAGAACGGTTACTAACAATTTAAGTGGGGTATCGGTCACACACGACGAATACCACACGTTTACGGTGGTTCAAGTTGCTTAGCTACAGGTGATCAACCAACGGTTATTAACATGGCAACTCAAGCAAGCATGGCATAGCACACAAACATGTCAAGAGGTGAAGCATAAAGGAAACTATCTATGCTAGTCAATTTAAGTGAGGCACAACCTAAACATGGCATAACACTAAGTGCCGCACGATGATTAAAACATTTGTACTGTTCTGTCCTAAACCATATTTTAGATTGGTTAACAACAGCAAACAATAGCATAAACACAAAGTACACGAAAAAATAATCAAGTTACATATAAAGAACACCCCAAACGGAGTTACAGTTAAAAAGATATAAGCAAAACAAGTTACGGGCACAAACTGCCAACATCATGAAGCACACTTTAGAGCAATGCATAAACAGGATAATCAATGCAAACATGCTCACAAATGACATGGAACTAAAGTAGACATGACCGGGAAGGCATGGCAAAAATAATCATGAAAAAAGGCATCATAGATCAAAAGATATTAAGCAAACAACATGGCATCGCAAAGTAACAGACTTGGTGAAAAACAGAGGTGGCTGTCAAAAACAGCAGCATAGCAACTTTGGAGCTAAATATCTATATGACCAGGAATGCTAACATGAAGATGAAATACATGTAATGAAAGTAGAAATGATGCTTAACAATATGCAATTGGAATCAATCAATTCCGATAAACGGCCGCGACACACTCGTCGACCGAAGTTGCAACAAAATATAAACAACAGCACTCTAACAGCAGGGTAGTTACTTTGGAGCAAGATACAATCATGATGCAGCAGGCAATTATGGCATGTGAATGCATGAAACTGAAGTAGAAACAATTCTTAACAGGATGCAAAAGGAATCACTCAGTTCCGACGTACGGTTGCGAAGCAATCGTTGCCCGAAGTTTCAATAAAATAATAACAGCAGCACTTAACAGAAAAGAAAAAGCAATTAACGGCCTGATGCCCACTTCAACGGAGAATTAAACTATCTAGACGGCCTCAGACGGAAAAACTTTCTACATACGAATGCTAGAGCACGCAAAACTGAGCAACTTTCGTTTTGGGGGCACGTTCATCCGGGCTACGGTTTAATCTTAGATCTAATCGCAAAACTGATACAGCACACTGTTTTTCTCAGACTTAGAAAAATTCGCAGAGGGAAAAGTAAAAAAAAAGTGAAGGCCTCACTTGGGCCGGCCCAACTGGATGCAGAGGAGGCGGCCTGGCTGGGGGCGCTCGGGCTGGGCCAGGGAGGCGAGCTGGGCCGCTGGGCTGGGGTGCTGGGTGCCGGCCCACGTGGGGAGCGGGCGAGCGGGAGGCTCGTCCCGAGCGGGGTCGCTCTTGATCCCGTGGTGGACCAGGTCACCGGCGACGGCGCCGTGTTGCTCCGGCGAGCGGGGGACGGGGGGGAGGTCCGGGAATGCGGGGACGGAGCGCGGCAGGGCAGATCCTCCCGGATCTCGCCGGATCCGGTGCGGCGGCGACGAACGACGGCTGTGGAGCTCGGCTCGGTTCCGGCCTCGCCATGTCCATGGAGACCTGTAGCAGGGAGACGGAGGGGGTAAGGAGGAGAAGGGAGGAGGGAAGGAGGCGCGCGAGGGGGAGCGGCGGACCTGGCGGCTGCGACGGCTCGCCGGCCAGAGTGGAGGCGGCGGCCTCACCGGAGCTCGGGAGGAGAGGCTCGGGCGCGGCGGCGTCTTCCCGGGCCGAGATGGGATCGCGTCGGCGGCTCCAGGCCCTACGTGTCCCGAGCGGCTAGGAGGCTAGCTGTGGAGCTACGTGGCGCGCTGAGAGCCCCAGATCTCGCGATCTGACGGCCAACAACGTTTGGGATTAGGGTTTCGGGATTTGGAGGGCTAGGGTCATAATTTGGGGGCAATTTGAAGGGGGGTGGCTGCATATTTTACATGGGGGAAACCCTAGAAGGCCTAGGGGATTGTGGTGGTCTATATATAGGGCAGGCTAGGTGGCCAGTTTGCGCAGACGCCCTCAATACCCCTCTCGCGTGTCCGGTGATCGCGTTCGTGACCGCCGAGACTTCGTACAGACTCCGATTCCGATGAAATCTCGAACCACGCATTCAGCGCGTCGAGCCCGTTGATCGTACCTCACTGCGGTGACATTCCGACAACATTTTTCGCCGTCCCATAAAATAATCCGTTTATTAAATAAACGGGGTTTTCGTTCCGGTGGCGATGGCTGGTCTCGTGCGGTTTCGCGACGGTGATCGGGTGAAACCCGGTGTCGCAAGGTCGTGTGCCGTGGTGGAAAAGGGGTCGGTCACGCATCCGATACGAGAATAAGGGGGGGAAATATTCACCGATTATTATTTCGGTGAAGCAAACACTGCAAACAACTCAGACAATCAATCAATTCACACCGAAAACAATTTTTTTAATTTTTGTGAAAACTGGGCTGTTACATCCACCACCATGGATGCTTCCCGGATGAACCGTGAGTAGTCCACCTTGGACCATGGGTCTATGATCAGTAGCTATGTGATGTTCTCCTCCCCTCTTTGTTCTTCATGGTTTAGACCTCGTGAGCCGCCCTACATGATCGAGGCACATATGTAATCTTTCTGTTGTTGCTATGTTGAGTTTGCTGGGATTCGATGGATTAAGAGACTATGTTCAAATTGTGTTTGAGTAATATATTTGATTCTCCTCTTTTATATTTATGTTCTTGAGTAATTCTTGCATGTTCTCCGTTGCTGTTTATTGCTTTGTCCAAGTAGTAGGTAGTGACTCCAAGAGGGAGCGTTATGCATGATTGTGGGTTCATGCCCCCTGATGAATAGCTTCAGTGACAGAAACATGAGTCTAGTGGATGTGTTGTTTCCACAAGGGAGAAAACAACGGTGCTTGTACTTGCGGGTGCAAGGATTGTTTAGTTTACGCAAAGTTCTTTAATGCAGTTGTCTGTTGCTTTGAGTTTACACTTTGGGTGGGATTCACAACTTAATACCAGCGAGATGTTCTGGATAGATATCTCAAGGTGGATGATTAGTAGGTAGATGCAGATGGATTTCGGTCTACTTGTCTTGGCATACCGCCCAAGCTTTTGAGCCTCTTCCTTTCTTTATAGCATAGTTAGCATTGGTTTGCGCACATAATCCCGTCAATTGCCCAGCTGTAATTTGTTTACATCCAATATTTTATCGTCTTTTGGGAGAGAGACATCACTAGTGAACATCATGGGATCCCGGTCCATATTTATAATACTGTTTACACCCACTATTTATTTCCTGCTTTATTTACCTTTCCGTTGCTATCACTATCATTATTATTCGGTGAGTTTGATCCTTTGTAAACAACAAGGCCGGAGGGATTGACAACCTCTCTGAACTCGTTGGGAGCAAAGTTATATGTTGTGTGTGCAGGTCCACGTCAACCGCCTAATTGCTGGCACCGTTGTCACCTTCCTGTCTTTGTTGGAGTCCTACTGGAGACAAACCTTGGTATCTTCACCGAGGGAAATTTGTTGTTGTCTACATCTCAACCTTCCACTTTGGGTAACCAACGAGGGACGAGAAGCCATCAGCATGCAATGCTAGATAAGAATGAGACTATCAGTGAGACATTGAATCGATCCAAATATAGTAAAAAAGTAAACATACAAAATCGATTGTTGACATTGTGCAGCCTCAGACTAGGAGTGTGGGTGATCTGAATCCTATTACTAGAGTTGTTGGTAACTCTTCTCTGGCCCCTGGTAGAGTTACTAGATTGCAATAATCGTTCCAAATGAGTGGGCTCATTTGGAACTGTAGGGGGGCAGAGAAGAAAGGGATGGCTACCTGCCTTCTTAATATGATTTCTGATAATTCCCTTGGTTTCTTAGGTATTGAGGAAACGATGAAGAAATATTTTCTTCCTAAATATTTCAGGAAAGTGGATCCTTTTGAGAAATTTTCTTGGGAATGGCTTCTTTCCTTTGATAAATCTGGTAGTGTTTTGTGTGGGGGTAAAGAAAGATAAACTTAGCATCTCCTCTGCCTCATGTGGTAAATATATTATGCAACTGGGCTTGCTGGATATTTTAAAAATGGGCTTTGTTTGTGGTATATCGTTCCGCTTTGGAACTTTCTAGTTTTTGCACCAGTTTTAGAATTCGGTATATAGTTGGGGGGGAGACTTCAATATCCTTAAACGTTTGGGAGAAAAAAAATAAGAAAATGAATGCTACCAAATCCGTGCATATGTTCAACTCTATCATCAATACCCTAGATTTGAGAGAAATACATATTAACGGTGGTAAATACATGTGGACGAATAACCAGTCTCACCCTACACTGGAGAAACTGGATAGGATCCTTATGTCTAGTGATTGGGAGGTCTTATTGCCCTTTTTTAATGTCAGGAAATTGATCTGAGAGATCTCAGACCACAATCCCTTGATATTGTGTACAGGGGATGCTGACAAAAAGTCTCCTAAGGTCAAAGAATTCCGCTTCAATCAAACTTGGGTCAAAAATGATAAATTCCTGGAAATTGCGAAGGATATTTAGTGGAGGCATGTAAAGTCTAATGATCCTATTGATATTTTAAACATGAAGCTAAAAATAATTAAAAAGTACTACAAAGGCTGGAGCTCGAACAATTTTTGTCGTGATAAGAAAAGGGAAAATGATTTAAGGGAGGAATTGCGAGATCTAGAGGAACTGGAGGAGAATGGTCCCCTAACTCTTGAGATGTATAGTACACAAGTTGATTTAACTACTGAGCAATATGAAAAACTTAATCAGGAAAATAATGACTTTTTACAAGGCCTTTTACTTAGATCGAAGTGAAAGAGGCGCTATTTGGAATGAATACTAATAGGGCCTCTTGGCAAAAAAACATTCCTGTTGAGTTTGATTAGTGTTGTTGGAATTTTGTTAAAATTATATATTATGAGTCTGTTTGAGTTCTTTCACCAAGGGGAGCTGGATGTTCAAGGACTTAATTATGGGGTTATCACCCTACTACCTAAGATTTTAGGAGCTGAGAGAGTTAAGAAATTCCATCCCATTTTCTGATTGCGATGCCCTTACAAACTGGTTATGAAGGTGCTTCATTGGAGATTTGAATATGTCGCACCTAAATTGATTAGTCCTGCTCCAAATGTGTTTGTGAAAGGTAGAAATATTATGATGGTATCCTATCTTTACATGAATTGCTCAACAATTCGCATGTTAAAAAGTGGGTGTTGGGCTTAAACGTGACTTTGAAAAAGATAAAGTTAACTGGGACTTCTTGCTCGAATGTCATAGTGCACGGGGCTTTGATGATACTTGGTGTGGTTGGATAGGTTTTTTTGTATAATTGTACATTAAGTATTGATACGTCCAAAACGTATCCATAGTTTCTGCTTGCTCCATGCCTGTTTTGTGTGATATTACTATAACATTAATGAACTTCCATACACTTTTGATCATATTTGGACTAACCTATTAACTAAGTGCACCCCAATGCCAGTTCCTGTTTTCTGCTGTTTTTCTATTTCAGATTTCCCCCTTATTTAAAGTGCCCGGAAAATTTCGGGAAAAATATAGGAAAAATCAGCGTACGGGAACCTTCCAGAAGAGCCAAAGTGGGGGCCGAGGGGGGCCAGGGGGCCCAGACGGCCAGAGGGCGCGGCCCCACCCCTGGCCGCGCCAGGGGGGCGCCTGGAGCCCCTGGCCGTGCTAGGGGGGCGCCTGGAGCCCGTGGCCCACCTCTGGCTGCCCCCTTTCGCCTGTTTATTCCCCGTGACGAGAAACCCTCGGGGACGGAACCCTTTTTCGCGATCTCTCCTCTGTTTCGCCGCCGCCGCGCTTCCAAGATTGGGAGCACCAGAAGACCTCTTCCCGGCACCCTGCCGGAGGGAGGAATCACCTCCGGGAGCTTCTCCACCACCATGGATGCTTCCCGGATGAACCGTGAGTAGTCCACCTTGGACCATGGGTCTATGATCAGTAGCTATGTGATGTTTTCCTCCCCTCTTTGTTCTTCATGGATTAGACCTCGTGAGCTTCCCTACATGATCGAGGCACTTATGTAATCTTTCTGCTGTTGCTATGCTGAGTTTGCTGGGATCCGATGGATTATGAGATTATGTTCAGATTGTGTTTGAGTTATATATTTGATTCTCTTCTTTTATATTTATGTTCTTGAGTAATTCTTGCATGTTCTCCATTGCTGTTTATTGCTTTGGCCAAGTAGTAGGTAGTGACTCCAAGAGGGAGCGTTATGCATGATATTGGGTTCATGCCCCCCGATGACTAGCTTGACTGACAGAAACATGAGTCTACGGGATGTGTTTTGCCACAAGGGGGAAAACAACGGTGCTTGTACTTGCGGGTGCAAGGATTGTTTACTTTACGCAAAGTTCTTTAATGCAGTTGTCCGTTGCTTTGAGTTTACACTTTGGGTGGTATTCGCAACTTAATACCAGCGAGATGTTCTTGATAGATATATCAAGATGGATGATTAGTAAGTAGATGCAGATGGATTTCGGTCTACTTTTCTTGGCATACCGCCCATGTTTTTGAGCCTCTTCCTTTCTTTATAGCATAATTAGCATTGGTTTGCGCACATAATCCTGTTAATTTCCCAGCTGTAATTTGTTTACCTCGCATGTCTATTTTATCGTCTTTTGGGAGAGAGACATCACTAGTGAACATCATAGGACCCCGGTCCATATTTCCAATATTGTTTACACCTTCAATTTACTTTCAGTATTTACTTTTCCATAGCTATCACAATCATTATTATCCCGTGCGTTTTATCCTTTGTAAACAACAAGGCAAGAGAAATTGAAAACTCCTCTGAACTCGTTGGGAGCAAAGCTATCTGTTGTGTGTGCAGGTCCAGGTGAAGTTAGCAACCTAGGTTGTAAACGGCGCCATTGTTCACTTCACCACCTACTTGTCGATCTTGGAGTCCTACTGGAGACAATCTAAACCTTAGCATCTTCGCTAAGGGAAATTTGCCTCTACGCTACATCTCACCTTCCACTTGGGGTAACCAACGAGGGGCTAGTATTATCTCGTGTATCAAGTATTAAGTTGAACAATTGTGTTGGTCTTTACTTTCAAAGTGCAATAGGTGTTAGACAACGGGACCCTTTGTCCCTGTTTATCTTTAATATTGTTGCTAAATGTTTACCTAAAATGATTACTAATGCCCAGAAAAAAAAGTTGCCGGTTGGTATGACATCTGACTTGATCCCTGGTGTTGTTGTTGTATTCCAATATGTTGATGATACGGTTATTTGCTTGGAACATGATATAGATAAAGCTGCCAACCTTTAAATGCTTCTATACATTTTTTAAATGATGTCAGGTCTGAAAGTCAAATTCAGTAAGAGTGTGATTTTTTTTGTCGATGGTGATGAAGATACTACTAAGCAATATTTTGAGTTGTTCTGTTGTGATATTGGTAATTTTCTTATGCATTACTTGGGGATGCCTGTGAGTTCTACTACCCTTAAAACCTCTGGTTAGGACTTTGTATATAGAAGGAAAATATATAAAAGATTAGATGCTTGAGTTTGAAATGTTGCTTCATTAGGGGGAAGGCATACTTTGTTGAATGTTGTGTTAACACAAATTTCCTCTTATCATATGTCTATGTGGATGATGAATAAAAGATTCATTGAAAATCTTAATAAGCATAGGAGTACGTTCTTTTGGCAATGTTGTAGTAACAAAAAGAGGTATCATCTTGTGAAATGGGCTAGGATTTGTACATCCAAAGACAAAGGTGGGATGGTGATAAAAATAACCCTAAGAAACCAGAACATCGGTCTGATGGTAAAATAGTGGTGGAAGTTGACCACACCATATGGCATATGGGAAAATATGGTGAATGCGAGATATTTTAACAATGCTACCGTTGCTTCTATGAAAGCAGAAATCCTTTCTTTTCAAGGATACGTCATGGAATGACGTATCAGTCTCATAGAAGGCAACGCCAAGATGGCAAGGGTATTACACGCAACTTAACAACGCCACGACCAACATGGCCAGAAAACACCACATGACAACTACTCGCTAGCCGCCCACCTTATCTGCCTACTCGGGAGCGTCTCGTCCGCCCGGAGCAAACCCGCCGCTCGCCAATTGCCTCCCTCAGTGTAGATCAGCTGCAAAACCTGGTCCACGGAGGGCGTCGCCCCGTCAAAAACCACGGCGTTACAGTGCTTCCAAATGGTCCAGAGAGCCAGGGAGATCGCTGTCCAGACCTCCTTCCTACGCGCACGTGGTGGATGCAAGGAAGTCCACCAGTCAGTTAGGCGCGTATCCCTGGAGGGGAGCCATTCCGGTCTTTCCCATCGACTCGTCAGAGATGCCCGAACCTGTCTCGCCAGCACGCATCCAAGGAGAACGTGATCAATCGTCTCTGGTTCTTGGTCGCAGAAGGGGCAAGCCGAAGGGTGCGGCATGCCACGGCGTGCAAGGCGGTCGGCCGTCCAGCATCGTCGCCTGGCAGCAAGCCAAGCGAAAATCTTACACGTTGCTGGGGCCCTAGACCGTCAGATTTGGGTAGCCCCGGCCATCTCCACCCGGCCCGCGAAGAGGGCCTGATATGCCGATCGCGAGGAGAAGTTGCCGTCGCTTTCCCAGGCCTACATGTTCGGAAGGAAAGTGGATATTAGTTCTGGGAATATTGCTAGGTTGTGGCAAGATCCTATTAAGGGGCCTTCTATTAAGCAGACCTTGCAGCGGTCACCTAGGGTATTTGGTTGGCTCAAAATCGAGCAACCTTTGAGTTTAAGATGATCAAGTCCCCTTTTGAGATAGATTTTTTCTTTGGCTTCGTTGTTACCACACCGGGCAGACTTGCAAAAGGGAAACGACGCAAAAGGACCGACAGGTGACACAAAAGCCATTTGCGAAGGCACACTCTGTCTAATGCAAATTTGTGCGTAGCGGCAGCGACTCGTCAGGATGATGCTGGGATCTGAAACACCGTTACTATCTCATCCTTCTGGTGCGGAACAAAAGTTGATGGAGGTCTATTTTGCGTTTGGTGATTCTTTTGGTTATATGCCTGGATATTATGTTAGATTCTTTTTTATAAAAAAATTGTAAGAGAACCCTCTACAGTTAATAGATGTAACAAACTCAAATTACAAGTACCGTGAACCTGGGTGAGTGTGAAGTCATCAGCCTTTCCTACCACTATGCTATGCCATAATAAGTGATATTATGTTAGCTTTATACACTTGTGATCCAGTTTACCTATAATATAAATATATGATACTCGCTCCGTCCTATAATAAATGTCGCTCATCTAGTATAAAGTACCTTCGATCCATTATGGATCGGAGGGAGTAACATTTTTCAAGATAGTCTAGCTCAAAAAATTATGCTACATTATGGGACAGAGATAGTAGTACGTAGTGTTGCATCAGGTTTTTGCCCCGCAGCTTTCGTCTCGGGATCAAGCAAGAGCAGTGTGTTTCCTCGTGCTGCCGGAACCCGCTTTCCTCCCACTCTCCCTTCTCCCCTGTTTCTCCTCTTCGTTGTACTTGTGTATTTCCAGTTTGTTTTGAAATGAAAAGGGCAGGCCTGGTTCTCAAAAAAGTAGCAACCTACTGCTAAAAGAATATGAAGTGGTTCAACTGTCAAATCTTATAGGTTTCTTTACAATTTTAGTTTCGGTATGATTACTACTTAAGACCACTACACTGCCTGCTCTACTTCCAAGTTCCAAGCTCCAAGCTCCAGCTGAGAACAGAACACGCACACGCCATGGCCTCCCTTAAGCTCTTCTTCCTCATCAGTGTCATCATCTCCATGGCAATCACTAGTACACGTAAGCAAGCAAACATCCTCTAGCTAGCGTACACTGTACCGTAAGCGTGATGCATTTTGTTTGATGGTTTGCAGCGGCGGCTGCGGCAAATGGTCGCATACATCTCATCATGGTGAACAACTGCGCCGAATCGGTGTGGCCGGCCATGCTCGGAACCACCGGCCACGCCACGCCGCAGTCGGGCGGCTTCCACCTCGGCCCCGGCGAAGAGACCACCTTCGACGTGCCTGTAGGGTGGTCGGGGCGGGTATGGCCTCGCCGGGGCTGCTCCTTCGACGCGCGCGGCATGGGCAAGTGCGCCACGGGTGACTGCGGCGGCGTGCTGCGGTGCGGGGGCGCCCCGGGCGCCACCCCGGCGACCGTGGTGGAGATGACGCTGGGGACTCCCCAGTCCCCGATGCACTTCTACGACGTGAGCCTGGTGGACGGGTTCAATGCGCCGGTGTCCATGACGCCGGTGGGCGGCGGGCGCGGGTGCGGCGTGGCGTCGTGCGGGGCGGACCTGAACGTCTGCTGCCCGTCGGCGCTGGAGGTGAGGGACCGGGAAGGGAGGGTGGCCGGCTGCCGGAGCGCGTGCCTGGCGATGGGAAGCGACAAGTACTGCTGCACCGGGGAGTACAGGACGCCGGCGGCGTGCAAGCCAACCATGTTCTCGCACCTGTTCAAGGCCATCTGCCCCCGGGCCTACAGCTACGCCTTCGACGACGCCTCAAGCCTCAACCGCTGCAAGGCCAACAGATACCTCATCACATTCTGCCCACCACAACCTGAATGATGGATCGTCATCGATTGCTACATGCTTTGCTACCCCAGTACCCTGTGCTAGAAATTGGTGGAAAATACGGGTGCTAAAACTTGTGGCGTATCCATTAGTAGTTAGTTTTGGTGTGCAAATACAGTGATAAGCATGTTTGTCTACGAACGTAGTGTTCGGTTGGCTTGCCTGTGTGTCTACCATAGTACCCAGTGCTAGAAAAATATCATTTTGATATTAAAACTAATGGCGTACCAATTAGTAGTGTATAAACTTAGTTTTCGTGTGCAAATACAATGCTAAGTATGTTACTGCTGAGTTGGTGGTTTGCCAGCGTAACATGTGGCCCATTATCAGTCACTGTGAAGCGGACACGAGGAGTATGATGTGCAGTTTATGCAAAAAAAAAAAAACCTAGAAAGGCCCATTATCAGTATGATGTGCAGCCTTTTCTTTTTTCAAAAGCTACCGCGATCATGTGGGACAAAACTGTTTCTTTATTTTTTTCACGAGGGGATCCTGCTTCTTTGGTTGCCATGCCTCGAGTTCTTCTCCTCTCTTTTCTTGACCGTGTCAAGACGACGAAGTTGCAGGTCGATGGCGCCGATCAGAGGCATCGATGGTGATGAAGCCCCGTCGCCAAGCTCCTGGTGAGTCACACCTGAATATGGTGAGCCTCCTCGACACATGTCTCCTCGATCGTGCCTCCTTTGTTTCTCGTAGACGCATTTAGCATGTTGATTTCGGCCGCTCATGATTATGTGATGCATCTATGTTAAAACTGGCATCACATTGATCTGTATGCTTTTAGGATGGCGGTTACCTCTAAGATTTTGGTTGGGTTTCAAAGGTCCATGGTTCGGTGCATAAATATGTTAGGTTGATGTCAAAATGCATGCTTTTGTGCATTATATGATTTGTAACATGTAAATGTTGTGAAAACAACACTGTTGGTTTGTTAGTTTGTTCAAATTATACTTACGTGGATTTTTCAACACTTTCTAACTTAACATAAAAACAATGGGCTATTGAACAGTGCACACCGAATATAAATGACACTAGCTAACTGAAGATTGCAACATGGTAGTGTTAAGTGAAATTTTTTGAATGTGCATAATGCTAATTGGCTTAATTATTCAATGAATCTTGATATCTAGAATCTGAATTGAACATGTGTAGTATGAATTTAATTGTTTTTGCATTACTTGCATTGCAATTGATTTTGATGGTATGCTCTTATTTGAAATTCATCACAAAGGTTTTTTTATGTGGAACTAATAACAATAGAGCTTACAACGACTATGAAATTGCGTGGTTTCACAATTGTGATAGTGACACATGGTTTATATTATGGATATAAGATTTCATCATGCATCTAGGTTTTGATAGAGATCTAGTGAAGTATGTTGTTTTCTGTTGTCAGTCTAGAAAACCAATTACTGATGGATTGCAAGAAATTAAATGCGATATTGATATCATTGCAATGATAACAGCTACGACATCTCACAAGAATATTTGCTTCTCATAGACCATAGAGAGACACTGACAAGTGTGCTTAGCAATGTACTTTAGATGATGGGCATCCTGCACTGCCTAAGATTATAGCTCCAAACAATAAAGGCAAGGGCAAAGAATAAGCTGTATCACCTAAAGTTAGAAGTGTGCCAAGTAATATAAGGGCAAGGAGATTGTTTTCTACAGAAATGGATGAATAGGATGATGACCATTGAGATGGATCAGATTCAGATACAAATGAGGATTTCTATGACAATGATTTTGATATAGATGATGGTAATGACGATTTGTTTAACAAAAATGTTTTTAGTGAAGTGGATGATCACAGAGACTATGAAGCAGAGCTAGAAGATGATGCTTTAGATGATCCACAATCACACATGTCCAGAGAAGAGAGGGAAAAGTTAATGTACCACTTCAAGGGCTTTAATTCAAAAACAAATTTGAATGCTCCACTTTACATGTTAGGAATGGTTTTTGGTTGTGTGGAGGAGTTGAGACATGCCATAATTTCTTATAGCATTAGATACAAAGTTTCAATCACGAAGACACAGAACACGTAGAACAACTACAGTAGAAGATATATGCACTGATGATTGCCCATGGTACTTGAAAGAAGGAAGGATAATAAGACTGGTAGTTTTGTGATTAAGTAATATTTTGATCAACACACTTGCACTAAGTCATGGACTGTTAAAGGTGTCATTCTTCCTTTTTGTCCAAAAAATTAAGAGAAAAGTTCAAGGACAATTAGAAGATGTCTTCGAATTTTTCGTAGGAGAAGGTTCAGATAGAGTACAAAATGATACTAGCAGGACCAATTGGAAAGAGTTAGAGGAGTTGCAGTTAAGGAAATAAAAGGTGAGGATATGATTAGGACAAAAACATTGGGATTATGGAGAGGAATTGAGGAAAACACATCCTGGCAGCAAGTCTTACCTTTGCACAAAGGAGTTGTTTGATGATAAGACAAAGGAGACCAATGAACATTTATCAAAATTGTACTGGTGTTTGGATGCATGCGAGAGGCTAGTTGTAGCGATGTAGGCCAATAATATTTGTAGATGGATGCCATATAAAGACCAGGTACAATGGAAATTTTCTAACAACAGTGGGTATTGACCCTAAGGATTTTATATTCCCCATTGCATTTGGGATTGTGAAAGTGGAGTCAAGAAATGGCTGTGAGTGTTTTTTGCAAGCCTAAAAGATTATCTCAACATATGTAAGACCTCTTCTTACACAATCATGAGTGACAAGAAAACGATAAGTACAAGTTGGTGATTTACATAGTACATTTGTGTATGATTTTGTTAATCATTTGAGTTGTTTGAATTTGATTTTTAGGGGCTCATAGCTACAGTTGCAAAGGTCTGTTCATATGATGAACATAGATTTTGTGGGAGGCATATGTACCAGAATTTCCACAAGCTACACAAGGGAGAACAATTGAAGGATAATCTATGGGGGAATTGCAAGATCCACAAACACTCCAGCATACAACAAAGCAATGGAGAATATACAAGCAAAGAGCTTGCAAGCATATAAATGGGTTCATAAATGGACTTCAGGAACATGGATTGAGGCATTTTTTAATCCTTTTTCAAAGTGTGACATCCTTGTCAATAACATGACAGAAGTATTTAACATGTAACCGTTAAGTTTATTACAAATTCATCAACTGGATGTGCTACTAGTGTATATGTACTTGAGATGTACTAATTGTTCTATTATATCCACATGGAAGCTAGATTTTGCCAGCTAGAGAACTACCAATTTACTCCATGCTGGACTGCATATACAACAATATCACGTCAAGGATTTACAACAAGCAGAAGGAGGTTGAACTAGATAGGAAATGGATAGGATATTGTGCCAAAAGATTCAGAAAAAATGGAAAAACTTACTAAATAGGCTATAAAGTGCATAGTCTACCATGCTGGTCACAATGTTTTCAAGGTTGTGTCAATGAACCACTCCTACACAGTGGACTTGAACATGTAGAGATTTGACTACAGAAGGTGGGGTCTGTCAAGAATTCCATGTCACCATGCCATTTCTTCTGTTAGAGAGGAGAGAATAGATCACACAGTCATGGTTCATGAGTGCTTTTCAGTAGGTACATACAAGAAAACTTATGGTGTTAACATCAAGCCAATGAGGGACCATGAACATTGGACAAAGATGCAAGGTGTTGACGTGTACCCACCTTTGTACACTAAGGTCTTGGGCTGACCAAGGAGAAATGGAAATAAAGATCCATAGGAGATGGTGATGAAAGATGGTGGAAAGAAACTGAGAAAACATGGTGTTTAAATGTAGTTTATTTATGTGGGGTCCAAATTAGAACCAAAAAAGACCACAAGAAATGGGTGGAGACACACAGAGATGGACCAACCTGCATATGGTGATGAAGAGAAATATGATGATTCTACAATAATATTTGTAAGCTAAAACAAAAATTATACAGTGTTATGTGTTCTCTTCATCCTAGCCATTGAAAATAACATGTTGTTTGCTCTACTTTCATAACATAATGCCACACACAGTTCATCCAACCATGGATTCAACTCAATCCCCATGATCAATGGTATTTTTCATGCATGATATGGTAATGCTCTGCATATTTAATGTCTGAATATTGCCTCTCTCTGAATATTTCCTCTCTCTTAATGTTTGTTTCCTACTCATATAGGAGAGCTTACCAACCAGATATGGAACATGGACCTCATTTGTTGCACAAGATAGAGATAACATGCCCCAAGGTAGGGCTACAACTGATATGTCAAGTGGCAGGGTTAGAAGGAGTGGAGTGACTGAAGATATTCCAGAAAAAACAACCAAACAACTGAAAATGAAGAGGAAGGAAGAGAAAGGCTACCGCGTAAGGAGTTGCAAGAGGAGGTGGAAGAGGAAATGCTATAGGACAAGGATTTGCAAGAGGAGGTGGAAGAGGAAATGCAAGAGGAGGTGGCAGTGGAGGCGCAAGAGGAAATGGAAGTGGAGGTGCAAGAGAAAATTATGGAAGGATAGGAGAAAGGATTGGACAAGTAGCTAGATTATGGAGCTGAATGTTTGGAGATGATGGTGATGGAGATCATGTTGAATCCGAGGAGGATCCTCTGATACAAAACGTACCACAAGATGAATGGCCTGGTGATTTCCAGATATCATAGATCTACATAGAGTACTATTAGTTCATGACTGAACTGTATGGAAGTGCAACCAAGTTCATGTATGAAATTTTCTTTTACAGACTAGTATGTGCACTTGACCATGATGTCGTTGTTGCGCTTGACCACATCCTTGATCACATTAAACTTCCACTCAACTGCAACCTTGGTCATCTTTTGCACCACATAGTTCTCATACTTGTGGGTCATCATACCCTGCACCACCCCATGGTAATACAAGATTAGTCATGTCATCTTCCTAGGCATGTAGAGTAACAATAGAAACATCTTAAGGCAGAGACCATGAGATGATTTGCAGTTCGACCACCAAAAACAAAGAGGATCTCAGCTATGACCAGGTTGCGATCATGCATGGTAGCTTCCATACATTAGGCACTTCTCGATAACATTGGAAGAGTGTTTTTGATGACTCATATGTACTATTTTTCCAACAAATTTTATCACAATAGTTTGTCGGTGAAGGGGACCTCCATGCTCCACAATGTACTACAACAGTACCATAGAATACAAGTAAAATGCTTGTTTGGTTGAGACATTAATTTATCAATTAAATATCACTCAATACTTTACCTGCACAATGTTGTTCACATAGGGATCTTTCGATAGGTCGCTTACAACATTGAGAATTTCCTTGAAAAATTCATACCTAATTTGCGCATCCTTGCAGAACTCCAACATTTTCTAGGTGATACAAGAAATAATTAATGCACAGATACAAGAAAAAAAATCAAGCGATAGAAATCAATCAAAATGGTATGTCGAAACTAACAACCTGGATGACATGGCATCCAAAAGGATAGGAGGATAACATCTTGGCCTTCGCACATAAGATTCTATAGATGAATCGAATGTGATGTGTTGGAATACACTCTATACATTTTTGAATGACATGGTTTGCATGTTGATCACAAATATATTTCAGCAGATCGCCACCAAGCTCATTGGCCATCTCTATCTGCTCGTCAATGTTAATTTTTTCTAAGGCATGTATAAAAAGTTACGAGATCGGTGAAGAAGTTAATATAGTGGTACAAAGTTAAGAAGAAAGAAACATAATTAACTTAAAACATGTTACACATTTGGCACTACATGATATTCATAGTACAAGCTATCTAAAATAAATAACACATTAACACGAGAATAAGAATTGAATACTATCTTATAAAATCACATCTTTGTAATATATAGACACAACTTAGGCCTTGTTTGTTTGGGTTTTTGCTTCTGCTTTTACAGTTTTTCCGGTTTGGCTAAGAAGGTATAAAAGCTCCAAAAGCACCTATTTAGAAGCTTTATGGCTTCTGATGAATCAATATAACAATATTTAGCTCCAAAAGCCATAAAATCTCCAAAAGCACCTATTTAGGAGTTTTTATGGCTTCTTGGTCAAAATGGAAAGTTGTAAAAGCAGGAGCAAAAGCACAAACAAATAGGGTCTTAATTATTTTCATCTTTAGATGATAGAAAATGCATAATGTTCGGTTTACCTTCTGGATCACTTGACAACCATAGAAATCAAGGTATAGGTCTAAAACGTACCCAATTAGATTAGCGATGAGATTCCCAATGTAAATCGGTGGCCCATGGTCAAGAAGCTATTGGAAAAATAGAAGGTAAGAACACGAGTTTATATTTAATTTAGCCTAACATTCTAAGAGACTCAAGCTACAAATCCCATAATAATTAACAAAACAATCCTTTTGGATGACATAATTTCCAAACACGTCAATGGCGAGTCTACGGACATCAAGCGTAATTTCTTTATAAAGCATAATTATTTTTCCACTAGTTGCTTTGTCAAGCTTATTCTATATAAAGAAGCTCCCAATTAGATCAACACTGCATGTCAAATATAACAAATGATAATGTATGGTTTAGCCATATAAGGTTGAAGTTTCTTCAAGAAGTACATAAAACAATAGGAGGTTTAACCTTTTATGAATATACTGATTGAAACTAATGATCAGTACTTTTGAGACAATAAACAAGTAATTATAAATTTGAAGGATGCATGAGCTATGTCCACCTGAGAGAAGATACATAACCCCGGACTTTAATGAGCCGCATGAATGATTTTTTCGATCCTTGATTTGTTGAAGAAAGGAGTCTACCTCATGCCCAAGAGAATTTATATCCGGTTGATGGCCACGAAATCAGCCAACTCAACATCATGCACATAATGATTCTTAAAAGACTCAAGGGAGGGATGCCAGAGTTTGCATGCAACTTCCTTATTAGGATCAAGAAACTCACGAATACATGCCTCATTTATTGCCATTGTCTCGACAAAATCCTTGACGGCACTCCATGAAGAAGAAAAACAAGACTCTGTAGGCAAATCTTCAACACCATCCTTAATTGGCATTGTAGTTAGGGAGTGTTGTTCGATAGAATTATCTAATCCGCTCTTTGAAGAGACATTTGAATTCACATGCACAAATGGATGTATGTTTATGTCAGCATTTCTAGGCACCTTCCGAAATTTGAAGTTAAAACATCACTGATTTTATAATCCTGAAAAGAAAATGTCAGATTTCGATAAAGGGGATCAATAATTGTGTAAACTAGATGATACCACGCACGTTGCTGCGGAAACTATTAACAAATACTTTGATGTTTTAAAACATGAGAAAAATTATCAAACATATTAGAATTTAATTATAAATTCTCTTTTGAAAGAAAATCTTGTTTAGCGTACAAATATTTTTTTGATGAAAATCCAAAAATATGTGTGATTTTTTGCTTTGTTTATTTATTACCTTGATATTTAATTTAGTTTCTATGATATGTAACTTTCCACCAACTAAAATTTTATCTATAACACCAGGTGTTTCAAATTTCAAGAAAATAGAAAAGCTTTTGTTTTTTGCACATAATTAATCTGTATAGTGTATATGGCACAAATGTAGAATGTGTTATATAATCATGTATAACTTAGCTCAATAATTAGTCAATATGAATTTCTATCTCGATAAATTCCACAATTTGTCCCAACTGATGTAGATTGCAAAGTTAAGAGAGTTTGATGTTTTTTGTAGGAATGTGGGAGTGTAGCACATTTTTAATTTGATAGGGAAAATATTAAAAATAATGAAAGTTCTTCTAACATCCAATAACCTCGCTACACCACACAATCTTTCTGTCTACCAACATCGTAGATCACCCCATTTTTCCATATTTACATCCCAATATCTTCCAACATAACCCCAACAAATCAATGCCACTCACCTGAATTCGATGTATGTATTCAAGAATGAACCATAAAGCATAAAGAAAACCATGAGTTGTCTCTCCTATGTGAAACATTGTTATGTGTTCCTTTGAAAACATTATACTAGTAACTAAAAACAAGTTTTTAAGTAAAATGAAGTTACCACATTTACTCTGTTGTTGGTAGTAAGATCCATTACATCAAGCCACCTAAATGTTTACCAAACACTAACCTTAGATCTCGCTCACTAGGTTTTGAATGGGGATTAGGAAATTTTGTAGAGATCTCTAATTGATGGGTAGTGGGAACTAGAACTTAGTAACTTGATAGGAAGCAAAATGTGGAGCCAATTGGTGAGGGGAAGTATTGTGGTTGGAAGGGAATATGAGAAAGAGAGTGGCTTACCTAGATGCGACGGTGGTGGCGGAGGGGAGAAAGTGAAAGTGTAGGTCAACATCAAGTTCAATGGAGATGCTATTAAATATGACTGGAGGTGGAGAGACTAGTACCAAACGCGGCTATTAAGACCCCTGTATCGCACACGATAGCGCGAAACTGTGTGCGATGATTACAAAGCACAGAACATGAATATCGACCGTCTTCCCAAAAGTGAAGTGTGGGCGATGAACGACGAAACCAATAACGTGTGGGAGATGAAGTACACACAGTTATGTTTGAAAAATTGTGTGCATTGTAATTATTCTATTCATATGATCAAACTTATCGGCCCATGGGGGAACGAGTTCTGACAATACTACAGTTACCACCGTCGGCGATGCAGCTAAGCATCACACATGTATTACTCAACCACCCATGTGGGAATAAGGGCAAACGCAATGATGATGCCCACGACCCAAGTGTGGGAATCAAAATTTCATTATTATTACGATCATGTCGCTTGTAGTACTGGCTAGCGTGTTAATAGCTACTATAATTTTTTGACTACCCATCGCGTCTCCAACGCCGGCATGGATTGAGGCCGTGGCAACCTTTGACTCATCAGCTAGTTATGGCATCTGCTGAACTACCCAGAACTAAATGGAATTATATACAGCCGGTCTATTCTGACATCGATGTCAGAATAACTATTCTGACAACATTCCGAACTGCAGTATTTTCGCAAAGAGAACCACACTGCTGAATTCGGAGCACTGCAATTCGGGTAAAACAGAACCGCATGCACCGTTTTCGCGATAACTTTTTAACCGTTGGTCAGAATTGAGCGTATGATACACCGTTGGATTCGTATGGAAAAGGAGCATCTTCCGTATGTTGAACACTTCCCCTGATTCTTCACGGATTAAGAGAAATTTCGAAAATGGTGCGGCGACCCACTTTCACAGGTGCAGTTTTTTCGCGATTTCTCTTAAACCGTTCATTGGAATGATGCAAATGATATACCGTTGGAAAGATATCGATCAGGCTCTCCATCCATATGTAGAACACTTTGTCTAATTCGCTACGGATTTGAGAGAAATCTAGCCGCAAAAAAACGCAGCAACTCTGTTTTTCGTTTTCGGATCTTGTAGAGAGTAAAACTTTTTAACCGCTTGTCCGATCGATGCGTATGATACACCGTTGGATTCGTTTGGATCCATATATTGAACACTTTTCCATATTCCACACGGTTTTAAAGTAATTTGAAAAATGGTCTTGCTTCCCTCTTTTGGACAGCGGGAGTTTTTGCTTAAACTCGTTTGATTCGGTCGTCCGATTGATGCAATTGATACACCATTGGATAGCTATCGTCGAGGATCTCCATTTTATGTAAACACATCCTCTAATTCCTTACGGTTTAAAAGTTGTGTCGATTTTAGTAAATCGCGGAACTCCGTTCTTCGTGGACCCGGAATCGACGAGGTGAACTGCATTTGGCCGGGCAACCGCACTACATTATCGTCAGACAGAACGCACGTGTTTTTCGCGGAACAAAAAATCGGCGAGTGAACTGCATCCGCGGGGCACCTGATTGCATCCGACAGACAAGCGCACTGCATTAGCGGCGAACATAATGCACGTGTTTTTCGCGGATCCGAAATCGGCGAAGCGAACTGCATTCGGCGGGCAACCGCACCGCATTTGTCTATAGGGAGCACTACACACATTTTATTTATTTATTTATCAAACCGTGACACTTTTGCTTGTGGGGAAGTAAACCGCAAACACAGACTGCAATGAACTGCACATATTTTTTTCACCTAACATTTTTTTTGTAAACGAACCGCATCACGTGAATTTTGTTAGAAAGGCGACCAGACTGCTTCAAACGGAAAAACAGGTTGCATTTTGAAGGATAAGCGAGTCGCGGCACACACCACAAGCGAACTGCAAGATTTTTTTTAACATACATATACAACAATTATTGCCAATGGGATAATACATTTCACGAGACAAATTGCTTCAGTAATTTTTGCGGACTGCTTTTTTTTACTTCTGTAAAAAAATGAACTCCACGCTTTTTCTGCGAGAACTGCGTTATCACAAGCAGTGAAAACTGCTCATGACATCCAAACTGCTCCCCGCAAAAGAATTGAGAACAGATATCACCGGTGCAGACTACAGAGGCACATCCAAACTGTGCACCGGGGGCTTAAACTTCTCTGGACGAAGCGCACTTGCCCTGGACGTCACTGGAAGGAGGAACGCGCTTCTGTCCGGGCCCTTGGCTGGTCGGGGACAGCGCGATGGGTCACACCTGCTTGATTTGCCCCTAAATGTTGGGTCACACCTGCTTGATTTGCCCCTAAATGTTTTTAAAAAAAAATCCTTGTTTCTGCCCAAGCTTATTTCATGTAGGAGCCTCCACGTCCTTTCAACGACGGCGCAGAAGGATTGCAATTTTGGTGGTGCTCTTCGGGTGATAATTTGGGTGAAAACCTAAGGTTTGATATTCGTTGGTTGTGCCTGACAATTGTGTTGCTGAAGGAATTTTTTGAGAAATCGGACTTTCTCCACGGTGAAAACCTAAGATCCTAGGCCGGGCAACGACGACGCTTGTGCAATGTTCCTTTTTTGGAGGCATTGCTTTTGAAACCTTTTATGTTTTCAGGGTGTTGCATTTGATGGTGGTATGTGTGCTGCCGTTGAAAGGAGTTGATCACTATTGTGGGACCTTTGTTTTTTCCTTTCTTCTTTATTTTCTTCTTTGGCTGGATTTTGGATGGCTTTGCGACATTTTATTGTCGATGCAGAGGCTGAGTGTAATTGATATATTCGCGATATAATTATATTCTCTCTTACAAAAATAGTTTAGCAAAGAAAAAAAACCATCATATTAGAATCCAATCCTCTAAAATTCCGACAATTCCGTTATTCTAACTAGAACGGGCCTAAGTTAGACCGGAGAGCAAGAGATGCTAGGCAGTCCCAAATCGCAAGTCACCAAAGTTCTTCGCTTGTTCAGTACGTACATATACAAGCATAACGAAGCCTAGTTCTTGACGTGAGCCCAATATTCCATTGCATACATCGTACGTAAAGTGCTACCGAATTGGAGCAATAAATCCCAAGGCTACTGATCTCATCACTCCATTGATCTCATCACTCCTGATCAAATGTCATCCCAGTCCCAGCCAGCCGTCGACCTGGAGTCGTCCCCGGCGGCGCAGCAGGCTCCACTGCTCGGCAATGCAGACGGCCGGACACGAACAACGACCATTGTTGGCAAGGCCCTGAGCAGCACGGCAGACCTCGCGAAGCACCTTCCCACCGGCGCCGTGCTGGCCTTCGAATTCCTCTCGCCGACCTTGACCGCCGACGGCACCTGCACGGCCGCCAACCGCGCGCTCACCGGCTGCCTCATCGGCGCCTGCGCCTTCTCGTGCTTCCTCCTCTGCTTCACCGACAGCTACCGTGACGAGACGGGCACCGTTCGCTACGGTTTCGTCACACCCAGCGGCCGCCTGCGCCTCATCGACGGCGCCGGGAAGATGCCGCCGCGGGACGACAGATACCGGCTTGGCGCGAGGGATGTGCTGCACGGGGTGCTGTCGTTCGTGGTGTTCCTGGCCGTAGCCATGGTGGACAGCAACGTCGTGGCGTGCTTCTACCCCGTGGAATCCGCCATGACCAGGCAGCTGCTCGCCGCAGTGCCCATGTCGGTCGGTGCGGCGGGGAGTTTCATGTTCGCCATGTTCCCGTCCACGCGCGGGGGAATCGGCTTCCCCGTCGCAGGCACGTCATGAATCAATCTTTTAAACCACCGTGCATTCTAGAGTGAACCTTTTTTTATTTAATTAAAAGATTTAAATCGTTTTGATTTGGCAAGAATTTTTACCGGGTCAGCAGTTTATGATTTTAGGTCAACGTTTTATCTTTTTTTTAGACAATAATTGTAGAACCAACAGTTTTACGGTGGATTTTTTATTTTCTCATGGATCAACAATGGAAAGGGGGGGGAGGGGGTAGGAAAAGCTTAACCAATTCCAGTTCTAGCTATCATGAGAAAAAGAAAAATTAAGTACAGTTGCCTAAAAAAATGCTTAATAAAGCTGCTGGCTCATCCATTCTTGGAGTTTGGTCTTGGTTTCTTTCTTCATTCTGTTTTGCAGAAGTTTCAAATCTTGTATCATGTTCCTAATCCATCCTTGAATAGTAGCTTGCTCATTTCTGAACACCTTTCCATTTCTTTGTGTCCAAATATTTCAATACCCCAATATAATTATTTCCAAACTGAATTCTTGTGGTAATTGTTGCATGGCCAATATAGTTTCTTCATATACTGATGTGCCTCTTTTTTTTTGAGAGGAATGATTGTTATCCAATATTTGTGTGCAAAGTTGCAGTCCCATAGAAGATGGAGTAGTGTTTCATTAGCTTGTGTTGGACAACATGGGCAACAGTAATTATCTAGATGCATCTCTTTTCTTTGAAGCATTGATCTTGTGTTTATTCTATTATGCAACACTAACCAGAAGAAGATTTTGTGCTTTAGTATGCTTGCTGTTTTCCAAAGCTTGCTCAAAAGTTCAGATCCTTGATAGTGTTCTGTAACACCCTCAGTGTCTGTAACAGTAATCATCATCACTGTTGACCATCACTGTTTGTTAATCACTGTTATCCCCTGTCCTTAATCAAACTTTGCTTCTGCTCTTTTCAAAGCATGCTGGTTGGTAATCAAGAAACCAAACCCTAGTTGAAACTGCTTTGAATGAAAATTAAAACAAAAGTGTTCAAATAAAGTTGTTCCATAAATCCTGGAACCACTTTTGTAAATTGCCAAAAATCATTAGAAGCATATTGGACTAACTTTGGTAAATTATAAAGCTTTAGAAAATTTTGAACAATTATAACAGCAGTACCTAAATTCCATTTTAGCAATTTTAAATCTAATTAAAATATTCATTGAATTTTAAAATGAACCAAACTTGTTGTATCAGCTCCTTGTGGTATTGCCCTAATTTAGAAACCACTGGCACCTTTTATAAAAATGATTTAGCATTTAAATTAATTGTTCCTAGCAGTAACAGAAAACAAAAAGGCAAGGAAATAAAAAAATAAAAAATAAAAAAACTAAACCTCGCCCCAGGCGAGGCCCAATCGGCCCAAGCCCCCTTCCCCCACCTGCCCCCATCAACTCCCCCACCTGCCCCGGCGCCGTGGCGAGCTCACCGTGGCTGGGAGCTCTGCCGGCCGCCCCCACCTCCCCTAGAGCGCCGTTGTGGATAAGGGCGACGCCCCTGCCCCGTAGACACCCCCTCCCCTCCATTTTCCCCTCCTCCTCACCTCTCTCTCGCCCGGGCAAATTTACCCGAGCGCCGCCGTCGCCGTTGCCGTGGCCGCACGCGGCCAACGGCCACCACCACCTACGCCACCGTGTCCAACCTCTGCACCGTCGTCGTCTGCATCGAGTCCAGCAAGGAATCGAGCCAGGAGCCCTCCCTCGCCTCTCCCTCGTCTTCGTTCCCCGCTCCGGCCGCCACGATCTCGTCGTCGATTCCGGCCTCCTCGCGCCTCCCCCAAGCTTGCTGCCCTCCCCTACGCCTCCGCCGTGAGCTCCTCTACCCCCTCCTAGTCTTCCCGTGGCCTCCCTTTCGCCGTAGCCTCCGCGCCATTGGAGCCGCAGCTCCTCATCGCCGGCTGTCGTCGCCACCGTGGTCTAGCTCACGCTTATGGCGCGCCAAGCGTGCCGTTCGGCTTAAGATGCTCCCATTTACTTCACGCGCTAGCGCACGCTCGAGTTTTCGGACGGAAACGTCGTCGTCGTCTTCGCAGCTTCCGCCCGCCGCCAAACCTCGACGCCGGCACCGATTCCGGCGCCCCCCCGGGACAAACCTCACCACCATTGGACGCGGCCTTCTCCCAGCTTTCGATTGCGCCCTCCCACGCCCTCTCGTATGCCCTATACCGTGCACACGCACGAGCTCGCCGCCGGCCATCACCGCCGGTGAGATCCCATGCCACTGGCCAGTGGGCCCTTCACGTCAGGGGGTAACTAACCCCTAACCCCGCCCCCTCCTGACACTGACAATGGGCCTGCCCCCCCTAATCCCCTCTGGTTAATTAAAACAAACAAAAAACTGTTAGTTTACCCCCACTGACACTGACATGTGGGCCCAGGCAACTGATTTAATCACTGAATTTTTTTAGCTGTTAAATCAACACATGTGTCCATGACATGTGGCCCCCACTGGGTTAATTGATATATAAAATGTTTTAGTTAATAATCAGAGGCTGACTGGTGGGACCAGAGGCTTTTCTGATTTATTAAAATGTCTTATAAATAAACAGAGGCTGACATGTGGGTCCCACATGTCAGGCACTGTTTTGGATAATGTTGGAATTTAATAATAAAAGAAATTCAGAAAATCATTTAAATGATTTAAACTTTGAAATTCAATAACTTTTAAAGCGTAACTCAGATTCAAAAACTTTATACATGAAAATTGATCAGAAAAATATAACGAATACAAATACGCTATCCGTATGTCTATCACACCTCTCTAACACAACGAACATCGAACCGTCCCCCTCTGGATCGACTGTCCGATAAATTTTCCGGTACTGCTAATGTACGCGGATGAATTTATTTCGAACACGAATGTTTCTCAGAATAGATCAACTAGCACGGATACACCCCTCTTATGTTTGTTCGGTACCCACGATACCTCTGGCTTGATCCTTCCCTCCCTCCGGACACCCTGTCCGGTAATCACCCGGAGCCGGTAGTTCATCCTCAGATGAATTTCCGTTCCGAGCAACATGCATTGCACTGCGTTAGAACACCGTTAACATTTCATCTGTCATGACATGCATCTGTTTGTATATGTTTGCTTTGTATTTACTGTTTCTTCCCCCCTAATCTCCGGTAGACCCCGCTGCTGCCATCGACTACACCGCTGCTGAGTACGACTACTTCGTCGACGACCCTACCTCTACCGTCGAGCTTCCAGGCAAGCAGGGCCATTCTCTACCCCAGATATCGCCTATCTTTCCGTACTTTTCTTGCACTAGGCATTGTTACTGCTGCTGCTACGTTACAATCCGACTCAATTGCGTAGCCTGTTTTTTGTCGCCCCTTGATGTACCTTCCTTTACCCTATGTTGCCTATTATATATATTATATCCAGCAGTGAGCCCTGCGCCTTGTTAGCTAGGATTAGATAGCGGGCCGTGATCACTCAGGGGAGTGAACGCGGATACAAATATTATAACTTCACAGGTATGGTACAATGCAGACACCGCCTCAGGCCCCCTAGCTCGGCTCTGCCGAGCCACCATCTAGTGTGAGCTACCAAGGAGTAATCCTTGTACTCCACTCGTTGCTGACTCTGTATAGCCGCTCTAGGTACCTGAGCAACGGTTGTCCTTCAGGTAAGAAGTCGGGCGACCCAACGGTGCCCGCGAGAGGTATTGCGACGGGACGACAGGGAGGGTACGACCAGTGTACCGGTGTGCTTGGCCCCTGATCGTTGGCCGCGAGAGTTACCAAACCACGAAAGTCGAGCTCCTCCAGGAGCACACGCGAGACAAGGTAAGGAGACGGTTCACCTTGTTGGTAACCGCAGTGACTTGGTGGGACGACAGGGCAGGCACCGATGTACTGGTGGTCCTGACTGCTGTCGTTGTCCGCGGGTCAGTTAAGTCGAGGCAACGATAACGGTTGTCACGCAGGTTAATTAAAATGCTAAATGGTTCAGTGAATGTCTTGAGTTGGCTATATGCCATGTACGCACTACCTACCCGTGGGAATTACGAGTTATGGGCTCCTCTGCTTCGTAGTGTCGTCCGAGGACTCTTCAGACGTCAGCAGTACTGCGGGCTGATTGCCAGGAAGTGGTGTTGTCTTATTTGCTCGCGCGGTGGTGTCTTATTTGGTTTTGCTTTAACTTCACCGGCCAGTCACGCACTGTGCAGGAGTACGTTCGGGTTGGGGTCCAAGGCCCGGCGTACTTAGGATTTAGACTGACGGATGGCCTCTCTGTTGAGTTTGAAAGATGGGCTACGAAGTGTCGGATAGCCTCGGTGGAGTGTTCCCTAACAAGGTGCCCGCCACCCTGGAGATCCGTGCGTGTAGTGTAACAAAAGTGCACCCCTGCAGGGAAGATTAATCTATTCGAATAGCCGTGTCCACGGTAACAGGACGCTTTATGCTGAAGCTGGATCTTATCACTAGAAACTATTCTTATTAAACTGTATGGTTCCGGGTTTTCTTCCTCGCTGGGATGTCGAGGAGGTGAACTCGGAGGCATTGCTAATTATTACAAATTATTATTATACAATGCTGCAGCAACTTCTGCTGCATTGTTACTTTATGCTTTATATAAACTGTTGGCTGATTCTTACCTCATGCTGCAAGACATCGTCGGAAGATGCTAGTCTTCGTTAGGCCTAGCTTCTTACCCTTTCTCTAGATTTCTGTCTTTCAGTCCACTATATACAGCCTCTTCTTTCCGTTGATACAATGCATAATGCTTAGTAGCGGACGTAAGACTCGCGGATATGCTAGATACTCACCTTTGCTTTATTTCCCCTTTTTTGCTTTGCCTGATCGGCCGCTGCAGCCGACGTTGGAGCCCAGGAGAAGGAGTACCCCGGAGGGGACTACTACGACGTCGAGTTCCCCGTTGACCAGGAGTAGTTCGGTGGATCCCAGGCAGGAGGCCTCGCCTTTTCGATCTGTATCTTTGATGTGATTTGTGCTAGCCTTCTTAAGGCAAAACTTGACTAACTATGTCTGTACTCAGATATTATGTCTTGTATGACTTATGTATTCGGGTCCGCGTGACCCCCCCTTTATTGTAACATATTTGTTTATCCTTTTGTGTTTAGTGTTGTGCTGTGATATTCTCACCGTGGCACCCTAATCTCAGTCGTGGACCCTGCGTGTATGATTACTGTACACGGATTGACTTTGGGGGCGTCACAAGTTGGTATCAGAGCCGACTACCTGTAGGAAGCCACCCCACCACTAGTTCGAAGTTGAGTCTAGACTTTGAAAAAACTATTTTGCTAACTTAATATTTGGCTTACGGGCCCACATCGATGTCACTACGTGTGATATCTATGGTATTAGGATCCTTTTCTCCTTACCTATGCTGTGGGAATCTGCTCTCTTATCCTTGCTGGTAAGTTTTACAAACTCTGACATTAGTATCACGTTCTCTTGATTCCACCCGGCGTTTTGGTGCTTCCCCATTGATTGAGTCGTGTTGCAGGAGTTCTACCCCAGGTCCCGGACCGCGGATCCCATTCTCATTCTGGGCAGGCTGCGCGTCCTCTGGCATTAACTCCTATGGCCAATAGTTTTCTTGTGGCGTGATTGACATAGTGGAATCTATGTCGCGTCGTGTAATCCTTACCGCGGTCTGCGCGCCGCCTAGTGAGTCCTTTTTCCTTAATTTCTACGACGTTACGCTGCCCGATTTTCGATTGACTCCGTGTGTAAATGTGTATGTCTTATATGACTACTCCTATATATATCCGCGCCTCCTCTTCGTTGTCGTTTTACTTCAGGCTTCATTCCGGTATCTCGGTAAATTTTCATCGATGAAATACCCTTGTTAAATTCTAGCAGGATGGCTGGTCGTGGTGGTGGTGGTCGTGGTCGTGCTGCCAACGACCCACCTCCGCCGCCGGATTACATGGCCGGGATGATGCAGCAGTTCGAGCTGAACCGTCAGTTCATGGAGAATTTCATGGATCAGTTCCCCCAGCCGAATCAGAATGGGCACCACCATCAGCACGCCACCGTGACTCTGCACGACTTCACCCGCCTCAACCCCACTATGTTCCGGAACACTGTTCAGCCGTTGGATGCTGATGACTGGCTTCGCGACATCACTCACGAGCTGGAGTCTGCTAATGTTGATCCAGCCGACTATGTGAACTTTGCGTCTTATCATCTGAAAGGCGCCGCTGCTCAGTGGTGGAGAACCCACAAGCGTTCAGTGCCAGTTGGAGAAGTCATCACTTGGGATGAACTTCAGTCTTCCTTTCGCGCCCGCTACATTCCTCAGGGGATCATGGATCGTAAGGCGGAAGAATTCCGCAACCTCACTCAGGGCGACATGACTGTTGAAGCCTATCAGCGCGAGTTCCTCAACCTCTCTCGCTATGCGGAAGAGGAGATCACCACTGATGCTCGCAGGCAGCAGAAGTTCCGTCGTGGACTCAACCGAGACCTCAGGCTCGCTCTTGCCGTTCATGATTTCACCAACTTCGCCACCATGGTGAACAAGGCTATCACCGTCGGGACTTCCCAGATGGAGCACAAGAACTCTCTGAAGCGTTATCGTAACGTTGGCTCATCTTCTGGCGCAACGCAGAAGCGTCGTATCTGGCTCCCTACCAGTGTGACCCATTCACCTGTCCCTGCTCCAAGGCCGTCTTATGCTGCACCTCGTCTGCCTCCGCCACCGCAGATGCCAAGAGCTCTGCCTGCACCACCCAATGCTACACCCCTTCGTCCTCAGGATGGATTATGCTTCACGTGCCGCCAACCTAGGAATTTTTCCAGGGAGTGCCCCCAGAAACAGAAGCAACTGGTAGTTCACCCCGCTGGCCGCGGAAATGGTTGTGGCAACAACAGGACCCCAACTATAATACTAGGTCTGCTGCTTATGCTCGTGGACATGCTAACAACATCAATGTTGAAGAAGCTCAGCAACAACCCGCTACCGTGATGGGTACCCTTCTCGTTAATTCCGTACCTGCTACTGTTTTATTTGATACAGGAGAATCGCATTCATTCTTGTCGGAAGCATTTGCATTGTCGCATAACTTCACGCTAGAAAAGATGAACCCACCGATGGTTGTCCGCACCCCGATAGGCCAATGTCAAACCACCAAGATAGTGCCCGGAACCATTGTTGAAATTAAAGGGATTGAATTCCTTGCTTCCCCCATCGTTCTGAAGTCTTCCACCATAGACCTCATTTTGGGAATGGATTGGTTGAAATTTCACGATGCCGCACTTTATTGTGGCACCAAGTCTGTCCAACTTTTTCACCCCTCCAGCGAGATTGTTAACCACACCACCCGAGTTACCCGTAATGCTGAAACACAGATATTTATGATGAATGCTTTGAATGCCGCCCCCCTCGAAGGCATCGAGAATGTTCCAGTCGTTCGCGATTTTCTCGACGTCTTCCCAAAAGAACTGCCGGGAATACCCCCGATCAGAGAAGTCGAATTTGTCATCGACTTGAAGCCCGACACCACCCCTATTGCCAAGCGTCCTTACAAGATGCCTCCACATGAACTCCTTGAACTTAAGGAGGAAATCGACAAGGCACTTCAGAAAGGATTCATTCGCCCCAGTTCCTCAGCTTGGGGAGCACCTTCGCTTTTTGTCAAGAAGAGCGATGGGACAAACCGATTGGTCCAAGATTATCGGACCATTAACCAAGCCACCATCCAGAACAAATACCCACTTCCCCGGATCAACGATCTGTATGATCAACTTGCCGGATCCAAGGTGTTTTCTAAACTCGACTTGAGGTTTGGTTATCACCAATTCCGAGTCCGTGATGAGGACATTCTGAAGACTGCCTTCATTACTCGCTATGGTTCATACGAGTACACCGTCATGTCCTTTGGATTAACCAATGCTCCAGCCACCTTCTCCAGATTGATGAATTATATTTTCATGGAGTACCTCGACAAGTTCGTCGTGGTTTATCTGGATGATATATTGATATATTCCAAGAATGAAGAAGAACATGATGAACATCTTCGTCTTATACTGGAGAATCTTCGAGAACACAAACTCTACGCTAAGTATTCTAAGTGTGAGTTCTGGCTTCCCGAAGTAACCTACCTTGGACATGTGATTTCCAAGGATGGCATTGCCGTCACCCCAGAACGTATCCAGGCTATTCTTGACTGGACTCCTCCCAAGACCGTCAAGCAAGTCCGCAGTTTCCTCGGGCTCGCTAGCTATTGCCGCCGTTTCGTCGAGAATTTCTCCAAGATTGCCAGGCCTCTGACTAATCTGCTTCACAAAGGCGTCAAGTTTGAGTGGACAGATAAATGTCAAGAAAGTTTCCAAGTGCTCAAGGACAAGCTAACTTCTCCCCCGGTGCTCGCTCCCCCTGATACTCAGAAGGACTTCGTGATATATTGCGACGCGTCTCGTCAAGGATTAGGCTGTGTCCTAATGCAAGAGCGCAAAGTGATTGCTTATGGCTCTCGTCAGTTGCGTGCTCACGAAGAAAAGTATCCAACACATGATCTCGAATTGGCAGCAGTAATTTATGCATTGAAGCTGTGGCGACATTACCTCATCGGTAATCGTTGCGAGGTCTACACCGACCACCAAAGTCTGAAGTACCTGTTTACTCAGCCAGACCTGAATCTTCGTCAACAACGATGGCTCAAGACAATAGCCGACTTCAACATGGATATTTCGTATACCCCGGGCAAGGCTAACGTGATGGCCGATGCCTTGAGCCGCAAAGCTTACTGTTCTGAACTTGAGGTTCAGGTGGAGCAACCACTTCTGTATGAAGAGTTTCGCAAGTTGAACCTCGAGATTGTTCCTCAAGGTTACGTCAATAACCTGGTTCTCGAGTCAAGCCTCGACAACCTCATCAAGAGTAGACAATCTCTGGCCCCTGACATTGTGAAGATCAAGCAAGACATCGCAGAAGGAAAGCCCTCCTCTTTTACCATTGATGCCAATGATGGTGATATTGTGTACTTCAAGGGCCGCTTGGTAGTTCCTGTGAGCCCGGCCATCATTAAATGTGGTCCGGATATCATGGAAGAAGCCCATAATTCTCCCTTGTCAATCCACCCTGGCAGTACCAAGATGTATAAAGACCTTCGTCAACGGTACTGGTGGCCTTACATGAAGCAAGACATCGCCCGCTATGTTTCTCACTATGACGTTTGCAGTTGCGTCAAGGCCGGACATCAAAAACCTGTTGGCTGGTTGCAACCACTCCCTCCTCCTGATTGGAAGTGGGACAAAGTCGAAATGGACTTCGTCACCGGTTTTCCTAAGTCATAGAAAGGTAACGATGCCATCTTTGTCGTCATCGACCGATTCTCCAAGATTGATCCCTTCCTGCCGGTCAAGGAGACGATCACTGCTAGTCAGTTTGCACACTTGTATATCTCCCGGATTGTGTCACTCCACGGTATTCCGCTGGAGATCAGTTCAGACTGTGGCAGCCTTTTCACCTCACGATACTGGAATAGTTTCATGGAAGCCTTCGGGACTCGTCTGTCTCTCAGCACCGCTTATCACCCCCAGTCGCAAGGCCAAGTTGAACGAGTCAATCAAGTGCTGGAAGACATGCTTTGTGCTTGTGTCCTTTCATTCGGCATGAAATGGGAGGAATCTCTCCCGTACGCGGAATTCTCGTACAACAATAGCTATCAGGCTAGCTTGAAGATGGCCCCCTTCGAAGTTCTATACGGACGTAAGTGTCGAATCCCCCTGAATTGGTCAGGAACTGGGGACGACCCTACTTCGGACCGGATCTTGTCCAACAAGCTGAAGATCAGGTTCGCATTGTACAAGAAAATCTCAAGGCCGCCCAGTCTCGTCAGAAGAGAACCTATGACCGCAAACACCGGGAAATGGAGTATCAACCTGGTGAATACGCTTACCTCCGTGTCACTCCCATGAGGGGCACTCATCGCTTCGGTATCAAGGGCAAGTTGGCTCCTCGCTACATTGGCCCGTTCCGTATCCTTTCCAGGAGTGGACCAATGGCATACCGGTTCGAATTACCGTCGAACCTCTCCCAAGTCCACGATGTATTCCACGTGTCGCAACTCTGTCGCTGCTTCAAGGACCCTATCCGCGAAGTGGAGCATGATATGATCGAGCTGCAACAAAACTTGACTTATCGGGAACATCCCAGCCGCATTCTCGATTAGTCTGAACGTCGAACCCGCAACAAGACCGTCAAGTTCCTCAAGGTACAGTGGTCGAATCATTCTGAAGATGAAGCCACCTAGGAACGCGAAGATCGCCTTCGCGATTAATACCCCGATCTTTTCCTTGCTACCACTTAAATTCTCGGGATGAGAATTCTTGTAGTGGGGGAGATTTTTAACACCCTCAGTGTCTGTAACAGTAATCATCATCACTGTTGACCATCACTGTTTGTTAATCACTGTTATCCCCTGTCCTGAATCAAACTTTGCTTCTGCTCCTTTCAAACCATGCTGGTTGGTAATCAAAACCCAAATCCCAATGCATCTTGCTCATCATGAAACCAAACCCTAGTTGAAACTACTTTGAACGAAAATTAAAACAAAAGTGTTCAAATAAAGTTGTTCCATAAATCCTCGAACCACTTTTATAAATTGCCAAAAATCATTAGAAGCATATTGGACTAACTTTGGTAAATTATAAAGCTGTAGAAAATTGTGAACAATTATAACAGCAGTACCTAAATTCCATTTTAGCAATTTTAAATCTAATTAAAATATTCATTGAATTTTAAAATGAATCAAACTTGTTGTATCAGCTCCTTGTGGTATTGCCCTAATTTAGAAACCACTGGCACCTTTTATAAAAATGTTTTAGCATTTAAATTAATTGTTTCTAGCAGTAACAGAAAACAAAAAGGCAAGGAAATAAATAATAATAATAAAAAAACTAAACCTCGCCCCAGGCGAGGCCCAGTCGGCCCAAGACCCCTTCCCCCACCTGCCCCCATCACCTCCCCCACCTGCCCCGGCGCCATGGCGAGCTCACCATGGTCGGGAGCTCTGCCGGCCGCCCCCACCTCCCCTGGAGCGCCGTTGTGGATAAGGGTGACGCCCCTGCCCCGTAGACACCCCTCCCCTCCATTTTCCCCTCCTCCTCACCTCTCTCTCGCCCGGGCAAATTTGCCCGAGCGCCGCCGTCGCCGTTGCCGTGGCCGCACGCGGCCAACGGCGACCACCACCTACGCCACTGTCTCCAACCTCTGCACGGTCGTCGTCTGCATCGAGTCCAGCAAGGAATCGAGCGGGGAGCCCTCCCTCGCCTCTCCCTCGTCTTCGTTCCCCACTCCGGCCGCCGCGATCTCGTCGTCGATTCCGGCCTCGTCGCGCCTCCCCCAAGCTTGCTGCCCTCCCTACGCCTCCGCCGTGAGCTCCTCTACCCCCTCCTAGTATTCCCGTGGCCTCCCGTTCGCCGTAGCCTCCCGCGCCATTGGAGCCGTAGCTCCTCGCCGCCGGCTGTCCTCGCCACCGTGGTCTAGCTCACGCTTATGGCACACCAAGCGTGCCGTTCAGCTTAGGATGCTCCCATTTATTTCACGGGCTAGCGCACGCTCGAGTTTTCGCACGGAAATGTCGTCGTCGTCTTCGCAGCTTCCGCCCGCCGCCAAACCTCGACGCCGGCACCGATTCCGGCGCCCCCCGGGACAAACCTCACCACCATTGGACGCGGCCTTCTCCCAGCTTTCGATTGCGCCCTCCCACGCCCTCTCCTATGCCCTATTCCGTGCACACGCACGAGCTCGCCGCCGGCCATCACCGCCGGTGAGATCCCACGCCACTGGCCAGTGGGCCCTTCACGTCAGGGGGTAACTAACCTCTAACCCCGCCCCCTCCTGACACTGACAGTGGGCCTGCCGCCCCTAATCCCCTCTGGTTAATTAAAACAAACAAAAAACTGTTAGTTTACCCCCACTGACACTGACATGTCGGCCCAGGCAACTGATTTAATCACTGAATTTATTTAGCTGTTAAATCAACACATGTGTCCATGACATGTGGCCCCCACTGGGTTAATTGATATATAAAATGTTTTAGTTAATAATCAGAGGCTGACTGGTGGGACCAGAGGCTTTTCTGATTTATTAAAATATTTTATAAATAAACAGAGGCTGACATGTGGGTCCCACATGTGAGGCACTGTTTTGGATAATGTTTTGGATAATGTTGGAATTTAATAAGAAAATAAATTCAGAAAATCATTTAAATGATTTAAACTTTGAAATTCAATAACTTTTAAAGCGTAACTCAGATTCAAAAACTTTATACATGAAAATTGATCAGAAAAATATAACGAATACGAATACGCTATCCGTATGTCTATCACACCCCTCTAACACAACGAACATCGAACCGTCCCCCTCCGGACCGACTGTCCGATAAATTGTCCGGTACTGCTAAAGTACCCGGATGAATTTATTTCGAACACGAATGTTTCTCAGAATAGATCAACTAGCACGGATACACCCCCCTTATGTTTGTTCGGTACCCACGACACCTCCGGCTTGATCCTTCCTCCCCCCCTCCGGACACCCTGTCCGGTAATCACCCGGAGCCGGTAGTTCATCCTCAGATGAATTTCCGTTCCGAGCAACTTGCATTGCACTTGGTTAGAACACCGTTAACATTTCATCTATCATGACATGCATCTGTTTGTATATGTTTGCTGTGTATTTACTGTTTCTTCCCCCCTTAATATCCGGTAGACCCCGCTGCTGCCGTCGACTACACCGCTGCTGAGTACGACTACTTCGTCGACGACCCTACCTCTACCGTCGAGCTTCCAGGCAAGCAGAGCCATTCTCTTCCCCAGATATCGCCTATCTTTCCGTACTTTTCTTGCACTAGGCATTGTTACTGCTGCTGCTACGTTACAATCCTATTCAATGGCATAGCCTGTTTTTTGTCGCCCCTTGATGTACCTTCCTTTACCCTATGCTGCCTATTATATATATTATATCCAGCAGTGAGCCCTGCGCCTTGTTAGCTAGGATTAGATAGCGGGCCGTGATCACTCAGGGGAGTGAAAGCGGATACAAATATTATAACTGCACAGGTACGGTACAATGCAGACAACGCCTCAGGCCCCCTAGCTCGGCTCTGCCGAGCCACCATCTAGTGTGAGCTATCAAGGAGTAATCCTTGTACTCCACTCGTTGCTGACTCCGTATAGCCGCTCTAGGTACCTGAGCAACGGTTGTCCTTCAGGTAAGAAGTCGGGCGACCCAACGGTGCCCGCGAGAGGTATTGCGACGGGACGACAGGGAGGGTACGACCAGTGTACCGGTGTGCTTGGCCCTGATCATTGGCCGCGAGAGTTACCAAACCACGAAAGTCGAGCTCCTCCAGGAGCACATGCAAGACAAGGTAAAGAGACGGTTCACCTTGTTGGTAACCGCAATGACTTGGTGGGACGACAGGGCAGGCACCGATGTACTGGTGGTCCTGACTGCTGTCGTTGTCTGCGGGTCAGTTAAGTCGATTCAACGATAATGGTTGTCACGCAGGTTAATTAAAATGCTAAATGGTTCAGTGAATGTCTTGAGTTGGCTATATGCCATGTACGCACTACCTACCCGTGGGAATTACGAGTTGACAGGTACGTTTCCCCTGAAATCCTGGTAGAGATCATGATTTCAATAGGTAGATTACTAGTGGTTGATGGATCCACTGGTATGAAAGTTGGCACTGAGAGAGGAGCTAGGAGAGAACTTACCTAGAGCGATGCATTTGCCCGAAAAAATCCCTGCTTCAAGTTTTGGCGCAAACATGGAGGAAATCTCGAACGCTCAGTCCAGCTGTGCTCAGCTTGAGGGACTGGATGGAAACTCAGTAGCATCAGATGGGAGACGAAGACGGCGTGCTTATTCGCCAACTGGTCCTGCTCAGTCCACACTTAAGGTCAACCCTGAGGCTCCTCGGTGGACTAAAAGGTACCGTAGCTACTATATTTGTATTATTATTTTCATGTTGCAATACTTGGATTGATGACCGCAGTGAATTATTTTTGAATTGGTGATTTCAATTCAGGCTAAGGCTTGGGAGTGCGCCGCCTGACAGAGAGCCTTGTGCATCTAGAGAGTGCTTTAGAGAAAACAATTAGGAAATTAGCAGACGAACCAACAAAATGTGTCATCAAGCCAGAGATTAGCACTAGCTTTGATTCACTAGGAGAAGCTTATGACTTTTATAATCTGTATTCTTGGGAACTAGGGTTTGGTATCAGATATGGGGATAAGTAGGCTTAATGCTGAGAGGACGAAGTCCATGCAAGAGATCGTTTGCGGGTGTTCGGTAAGATGGTCATACATAAGAGTTGATTACATATTGAGTACATCACATTGGTTAGGACATACGTTCATACAATTTTTCGTGCAAGGTAAACCTGAAGCCGAGAATAGTCGATCCTGTAGATGCGAGTGCCCAGCTCTGATCCAACTGCTAAGAACATCAGATAATGGGTGGTTTATTACAGAGAACAGAGAGAAACACAATCATTATATGTCTTTGACAATGGGGCAGAAGGTCCAGTGGCCATCACACAAACATATTGATGTGTACACAAGGGATCTTATTCGGCAACTAAGGCAAAATAATGTTAATCTTGGAAAAGTATACAACATTATTGGTAGTTTTTTGGATCTGTGGAAAATGTTCCTTTCACAAAAAGGACTCTGAGAAACATATGTGGTAAACTAAGCAAAGATCAAGTGTACGATGACGTTCGGAAGACAATGCATGTCTTTGCTGACATTGAGGCCACTGACCCAGATTTCACCTACAGAGTGCTTCCCGACGGTGATAGAAGAATTAAGAATCCTATGTGGACCAACGAAAGCAGCAGAATGCAGTACCGTTTTCTTGGTGATGTGGTAACTTTTGATACAACTTACAGAACTAATCTATATGACATGCCTTTTGGACTTTTCGTTGGAGTAAACAACCATTTTCAAAGTATAATTCTAGCTGGTGTTCTAATGAGATATGAGCAAGTAGAAAGTTTTTAATGGGTGTTCTCAGATTTTGTAAGGATGATGGGCGGACTAGCACCAAAAACAATTTTAACAGGTAATGTATCATAATCTTGACGTTCTTTTTTTGTCACCTTTTGTAATATAACTGTAATACATTTAAATGCAGATCAAAACCGGGCAATGGAAGTAGCGATAAGCAAGATTTACCCGAATAGTGTGCATAGGTGGTGCAACTGGCACATTCTAAAAAAGGCGAAGGAGTGTTTAGGGCCTCTGTACACAAATTTTTTTAATTCCGTGCAGAGTTCCACAAAGTGATTAACCACATGCTGACTGAAGACGAGTTTGAGGCTGCCTGGGATGTGTTGCTTGATAAATACAACCTGAGAACTCATCCTTACATGACACAGATTTATGAAATAAGGAAGAAGTGGGAGATTCCGTAACAATCACTCAGAGAAGCGCAATCACAAACCACATGCTGAAATCATACATGCTACCATCTAGCCCAATGCATGTTTTCGTCAGACAGTACATGAGGTTGCAGTTTGATTGGGAACGTGATGAGAGTTATGAGGAGAAACTGTGACGCCCCTAAAATCAATCCGTGTACAGTAATCATACACGCAGGGTACACGGTTGAGATCCGGGTGCCACGGGGATAATATCAAAGCACAACACTGAACACAAAAGGATAAACAAATATGTTACAATAGAGGGGGTCAGGCGGAACCGAATACATAAGTCATCCAAGCCATAATATCTGAGTACAGACATAGTTAGTCAAGTTTTTCCTTAAGAAGGCTAGCACAAATCACATCAGAGATACAGATCGAAAAGGCGAGGCCTCCTGCGTGGGATCCACCGAACTACTCCTGGTCAACGGGGAACTCGACGTCGTAGTAGTCGCCTGGGGGGTACTCCTGCTCCCGGGCTCCAACGTCGGCTGCAGCGGCCGATCAGGCAAAACAGTAAAGGAAATAAAGCAGGTGAGTATCTAGTATACCCGAGAGTCTTACGTCCGCTACTAAGCATTATGCATTGTATCAACGGAAAGAAGAGGCTGTATATAGTGGACTGAAAGACAGAAATCCAGAGCAAGGGTAAGAAGCTAGGCCTAACGAAGACTAGCATCTTCCGACGATGTCTTGCAGCATGAGGTAAGAATCAGCCAACAGTTTATATAAAGCATAAAGTAACAATGCAGCAGAAGTTGCTGCAGCATTCTATAATAATAAGTTGTAATAATTAGCAATGCCTCCGAGTTCACCTCCTCGACATCCCTGCGAGGAAGAAAACCCGGAACCATACAGTTTAATAATAATAGTTCCTAGTGGTAAGATCCAGCTTCAGCATAAAGCGTCCTGTTACCGTGGACACGGCTATTCGAATAGATTAATCTTCCCTGCAGGGGTGCACTTGTGTTACGCTACACGCACGGATCTCCAGGGTGGCGGGAACCTTGTTAGGGAACGCTCCACCGAGGCTATCCGACACTTCATAGCCCATCTTTCAAACTCAACAGAGAGGCCATCCGCCGGTCTAAATCCTAAGTACTCAGGGCCTTGGACCCCAACCCTGACGTACTCCTGCACGGTGCGTGGGTGGCCGGGCAGCCGTAACAAAAACAACACAGCTCGAGCAAAGAAGACAACGCACTTCCCGACAATCAGCCCGCGGTACTGCTGACGTCTGAAGAGTCCTCGGACGACACTACGAAGCAGAGGAGCCCATAAACTCGTAATTCCCACGGGTAGGTAGTGCGTACATGGCATATAGCCAACTTAAGACATTCACTGAACCATTTCGTATTTTAATTAACCTGCGTGACAACCGTTATCGTTGCCTCGACTCAACCGACCCGCGGACAACGACAGCAGCCAGGACCACCAGTACATCGGTGCCTGCCCTGTCGTCCCACCAAGTCACTGCGGTTACCAACAAGGTGAACCGTCTCCTTACCTTGTCTCGCGTGTGCTCCTGGAGGAGCTCGACTTCCGTGGTTTGGTAACTCTCGCGGCCAACGATCAGGGGCTAAGCACACCGGTACACTGGTCGTACCCTCCCTGTCGTCCCGTCGCAATACGTCTCGCGGGTACCGTTGGGCCGCCCGACTTCTTACTTGATGGACAACCGTTTTTCAAGACCCTATGGCGGTAAGACAAAGTCAGCCTCGACTGGAGTACAAGGATTACTCCTTGATAGCTCGCACTTGAGGTGACTAGGCATAACCCAGATAGGGGCCTGAGGCGGTGTCTGCATTGTACCGTACCTGTGCAGTTATAATAATTGTACCCGCGTTCACTCCCCTGAGTGGTCACGACCCTCTATCTAATCCTAGCTAACAATGCGCAGGGGCTGACTGCTGAATAATGCATAATAATAATAATAGGCAGCATAGGATAAAGGAAGGAACATCAAGGGGCAACAAAAACAGGCTATGCAATTGAATATAATTGTAACGTAGCAGCAGCAGTAACAATGCGTAGTGCAAGAAATGTACGGAAAGAGAGGCGATATCTAGGGAAGAGAATGGCTCTGCTTGCCTGGAAGCTCGACGGTAGGGGTACGATCGTCGACGACGTAGTCGTACTCAGCAGCGGTGTAGTCGACGGCAGCAGCGGGGTCTACCGGAGATTAAGGGGGGAAGAAAACAGTAAATACACAGCAAGCATATACAAACAGATGCATGACATGACAGATGAAATGTTAACGGTATTCTAACGCAGTGCAATGCACATTGCTCGGAACGGAAATTCATCTGAGGATGAACTACCGGCTTCGGATGATTACCGAACAGGGTGACCGAAGGGGGAAGGATCAAGCCGGAGGTGTCGTGGGTACCGGACAAACATAAGAGAGGTGTATCCGTGCTAGTTCATCTATTCTGAGAAACATTCATGTTCGGAATAAATTCATCCGGGCACTCTAACAGTACCGGACAATTTATCGGACAGCCGGTCCGGAGGGGGATGGCTCGATGTTCGTTGTGTTAGAGGGGTGTGGTAGACATACGGATAGCGTATTTTTATTCGTTATATTTTTCTGATAAATTTTCATGTATAAAGTTTTTGAATCCGAGTTACGGTTGAAAAGTTATTGAATTTCAAAGTTTTAAATCATTTAAATGATTTTCTGAATTTCTTTTATTATTTATTCAACATTATCCAAAACAGTGCCTGACATGTGGGACCCACATGTCAGCCTCTGTTTATCTATAAAACATTTTATTAAATCACAAATAGCCTCTGGGCCCACATGTCAGCCACTGGAATTTCTTTTAAATTCTTAAAAATTCAAACTGACAAAGGGGGCCGAGGTGTCATTGACTCCAGTGATAACTAAACATGTTTAATTAATATAATGACCAGGGGACCCACGTGTCATTGTCTAGGGGGGTTTATTTTTCCGTTAATCTTTTGAGCTAAACTAACAGAGTAATTAGCCGAGGGGGGGGGGGTCCACTGTCAGTGGCCCATTAGGGGTGGGATTAACCCCTAATGATAGATCTGACGAGGGGGGCCCGCCTGTCATCCTCACCGGAGGGCTCACCGGAGGCCGTCGCCGGCGAGGTCGACGGGGAGCTCGCCACAGGGCACCGTTGGACACGCCGCCGGTCGCGTTCGAACCGCAGGAGCACGACGCTTCGATCTGGACTGGTTTTACGAACGGGGGTGCACTGCGGCGATGGCTAGGTTAACCGCGGCGGAACCGAGCTCGGGCGTCAATGGCGTATCGCGATTCGTGATGCAAACGAACAACCTAACGCGTCAAATTGGAAGTGCAGTCCAGCAGCAACTCGTGCACGCCAAATTCGTGAGCTGGGGCGTCCTGTGAGCACGACTACGACTACAAACCGCGGCGGCCGGAGCAAGCAAAAGGGGGCTTTCGCGTTGGGACCCTACGGGCTTCAAAGGGCGGTTGGCGACGAACGGGGAGCTCACCAGGAGCACGAGAGAGGTGGCAGCGGGCTCGATGCGGGCTTGTTGTGGCCGGAATTCGTCGCGGATCCCGCCGGAGCCGAAGACGAAGGCGGTGAAGTAGCGCTCGATGTGGTGGACTCGGGCTCGATTCCTCGCGGTGGGTGAGGTAGTCGACTGTGATGCGGCTCCTGGACAACACTGCGAGGCGGCGTGAGCACGTTGGCCGCGCTTGGCCACGGCAATGGCGACGACGGCCCTCGGTTGCTTTTCCCCGAGGCGTGCGAGAAGAGGAGGAGGGGGAATGCTGGGGGAGGATGCCCAGGGGGTGGCTGGGGGCGCCCTTATCGCGTCGGCGTCGGGAGGGAGCAGGTGGAGGCGGGGCCAGCTCGCCAGCGTCGACAGCGAGCCCGGCGCCGTACGGGAGCAGGTGGGGGGGGGGTGGTTGGGGAAGAAGACAAGGGTGGGGGTGGGCTGGGCTGAGGTGGGCCTTGCCCATGGGCGTTAGATAGGTCTTTCTGTTTTCTTTATTTCTTTTCTATTCTTTCTTTTCTGTTTTATTTGTTTTTGTTACTTTTACATTTTTGTAAAGTGTTTAACATATCCCATAATCAGTATTGTGTAACATTAGAGTGCTACAAAAAGTTTGGGGCCAAAATAAATATATTTAATATTTCTTTTAAATATTTGAATGACAATTGGCGCTGTTTTGGCTGGTGTTTGAATTGTTTGAATTTTTCAGAGGCATAATAAAATACCATAACCACATGGGCATGACCCATTGATTATTTGTGATTTTATAAAAGTGGTCCCATGATTTTTGGGCAAAGTTTAATTGCAACATATTTCTCATAGCAACCAAAAGGCATTTCTGAATATGATCAAAAGCAAAGTGGGTCATGGCATGGTTTGCATAGTGATTAGCAACAGTGATTAGTCCACAGTAAAAGTGATTATTGTTACAGGCAACTGAGGGTGTTACAAATCTCCCCCACTACAAGAATTCTCGTCCCGAGAATTAAAAGTAGTGTAAGGGGTAGAGTTTCGGTTTCTCCTTCTAACAAATCTTCTGGTTCTTGTTGTCCTACTCGAAGAATTTAATTCTTCATGTTGTGGTCTTCATCTCTTTGCATCGGTGCATCTCGATGGGTTTTCATCCTTTCTTCGGTGGATCCATCACACTGACGAACAGGTTAAGAAGTAAAGCTTAAAGGGGTCGGATCGATGCAAGGTCAATCAAATGGGGATGCTCAAGGGTATGGGGTACAAAGTCCTTCCGAGTTTAAGCTCAGGGAAGTACGTCGTGAGAATTTTTAAGCGGATAGGCACGTATTCGATGCCGATGACGGATGGTGGGAAAGGGGCCCCGATCATCAGACACAAACACCAAGTCTGATATCGGACGGAATATCACAAGGTAGAGGACAAGAGTCAGGTTTCGGTCCTGTGGAACTGTGGATTATGGGCCCACAGAAGGTAAGAAGGGTGGAGACATTCTATGCGAGCACGATGCAAGGTTTGTCTGAGAACAATTTGTCAACTATGTCGGCAACATCATCAGTGCCAAGGGCGAGGGACGAAGAGAACCATTTTCCTGCTCGTTAAGACGAGGCGGACCAATTGGCAAAGTTCTCGTCCATTGGTGGTCACCGAAATGTCATCAACAATCGTAACTGGTTGTACAGACAATGTAGCACACCAAAATTTTTACATAAGCAGGGAATTTCACTGCTTAGATAAGATACATTACAAGAAAGGTTAAACAGACCAATGGAAAAGAAATTGTGATGATACACAAGTATCAGGTGTACATCTTTCCCAAGGGAAAGCAGAGCACGATATACACGACCAAGTTGTACTGGCACAGAGACAAGGGAGGTTGTCGACGATAACGCAAATCATCGAGGGACATGGAGGGTATTTCACACGATGAATCCAATTGACACATGGAAGAAGCCATGTAAGATTATTCGGATAATAATCCACCAAAGGTCGGGTGGTTCGCAAAGAATCTGGTGTGAGTATCGGCACTCAACCAGAAGGAGAATGAATGCAAAGGCATCAGATGATGGAAGCATCGGAATAATTCGATGCTTAAGTACAAGGGAATTATGACTTTCAGATCGGGAGGTGGATGCAATTATCCACACGGACTTATCGGTTGCATGGGATTGCAAAGGCGATGAACACGTAGGATCTCGGGAATTGATCAGAGAGTAATCGTCGAAATCTTTAGGTGGATCAGGCGATCATCGAGAATGCAGAGCTCTCCGGGAGGAAGGAGGTACGTGAACCTAAGTCAGAGTGATTAAAACTTTACCAGCAAGGATAAGAGAGCAGAGTCCCAGAGCATAGGTACGGAGAAAAAGATCCTAATACCAAAGATATCACACGTAGTGACATCGATGTGGGCCCGTAAGCCAAACATTAAGTTACCAAGTAGTTTTTCAAATACTAGACTCGACTTCGACCAAGGAGTGGTTAGGGGCTTCCTACAGGCAGTCAGCTCTGATACCAACTTGTGACGCCACTAAAATCAATCCGTGTACAGTAATCATACACGCAGGGTACACGGCTGAGATCAGGGTGCCACGGGGATAATATCACAGCACAACACTGAACACAAAAGGATAAACAAATATGTTACAATAGAGGGGGTCACGCGGACCCGAATACATAAGTCATCCAAGCAATAATATCTGAGTACAGACATAGTTAGTCAAGTTTTGCCTTAAGAAGGCTAGCACAAATCACATCAGAGATACAGATCGAAAAGGCGAGGCCTCCTGCCTGGGATCCACCGAACTACTCCTGGTCAACGGGGAACTCGACGTCGTAGTAGTCGCCTCCGGGGTACTCCTGCTCCTGGGCTCCAACGTCGGCTGCAGCGGCCGATCAGGCAAAACAGTAAAGAAAATAAAGCAGGTGAGTATCTAGTATACCCGCGAGTCTTACGTCCGCTACTAAGCATTATGCATTGTATCAACGGAAAGAAGAGGCTGTATATAGTGGACTGAAATACAGACATCCAGAGCAAGGGTAAGAAACTAGGCCTAACGAAGACTAGCATCTTCCGACGATGTCTTGCAGCATGAGGTAAGAATCAGCCAACAGTTTATATAAATCATAAAGTAACAATGCTGCAGAAGTTGCTGCAGCATTGTATAATAATAAGTTGTAATAATTAGCAATGCCTCCGAGTTCACCTACTCGACATCCCCGCGAGGAAGAAAACCCGGAACCATAGAGTTTAATAATAATAGTTCCTAGTGGTAAGATCCAGCTTCAGCATAAAGCGTCCTGTTACCGTGGACACGGCTATTCGAATAGATTAATCTTCCCTGCAGGGGTGCACTTGTGTTACGCTACACGCACGGATCTCCAGGGTGGCGGGAACCTTGTTAGGGAACGCTCCACCGAGGCTATCCGACACTTCATAGCCCATCTTTCAAACTCAACAGAGAGGCCATCCGCCGGTCTAAATCCTAAGTACTCAAGGCCTTGGACCCCAACCCTGACGTACTCCTGCACGGTGCGTGGGTGGCCGGGAAGCCGTAACAAAAACAACACAGCTCGAGCAAAGAAGACAGCGCACTTCCCGGCAATCAGCCCGCGGTACTGCTGACGTCTGAAGAGTCCTCGGACGACACTACGAAGCAGAGGAGCCCATAAACTCGTAATTCCCACGGGTAGGTAGTGCGTACATGGCATATAGCCAACTTAAGACATTCACTGAACCATTTAGTATTTTAATTAACCTGCGTGACAACCGTTATCGTTGCCTCGACTTAACCGACCCGCGGACAACGACAGCAGCCAAGACCACCAGTACATCGGTGCCTGCCCTGTCGTCCCACCAAGTCACTGCGGTTACCAACAAGGTGAATCGTCTCCTTACCTTGTCTCACGTGTGCTCCTGGAGGATCTCGACTTCCGTGGTTTGGTAACTCTCGCGGCCAACGATCAGGGGCCAAGCACACCGGTACACTGGTCGTACCCTCCCTGTCGTCCTGTCGCAATACCTCTCGCGGGTACCGTTGGGTCGCCCGACTTCTTACCTGATGGACAACCGTTTTTCAAGACCCTATGGCGGTAAGACAAAGTCAGCCTCGAGTGGAGTACAAGGATTACTCCTTGATAGCTCGCACTTGAGGTGACTAGGCATAACCCAGATAGGGGCCTGAGGCGGTGTCTGCATTGTACCGTACCTGTGCAGTTATAATAATTGTACCCGCGTTCACTCCCCTGAGTGATCACGGCCCTCTATCTAATCCTAGCTAACAATGCGCAAGGCTCACTGCTTAATAATGCATAATAATAATAATAGGCAGCATAGGATAAAGGAAGGCACATCAAGGGGCGACAAAAGCAGGCTATGCAATTGAATAGGATTGTAATGTAGCAGCAGCAGTAACAATGCCTAGTGCAAGAAATGTACGGAAAGATAGGCGATATCTGGGGAAGAGAATGGCTCTGCTTGCCTGGAAGCTCGACGGTAGGGGTACGATCGTCGACGACGTAGTCGTACTCAGCAGTGGTGTAGTCGACGACAGCAGCAGGGTCTACCGGAGATTAAGGGGGGAAGAAAACAGTAAATACACAGCAAGCATATACAAACAGATGCATGACATGACAGATGAAATGTTAACGGTATTCTAACGCAGTGCAATGCACATTGCTCGGAACGGAAATTCATCTGAGGATGAACTACCGGCTTCGGATGATTACCGGACAGGGTGACCGAAGGGGGAAGGATCAAGCCGGAGGTGTCGTGGGTACCGGACAAACATAAGAGAGGTGTATCCGTGCTAGTCCATCTATTCTGAGAAACATTCGTGTTCGGAATAAATTCATCCGGGCACTCTAACAGTACCGGACAATTTATCGGACAACCGGTCCGGAGGTGGATGGTTTGATGTTCGTTGTGTTAGAGGGGTGTGGTAGACATACGGATAGCGTATTCGTATTCGTTATATGTTTCTGATCAATTTTCATGTATAAAGTTTTTGAATCCGAGTTACGGTTTAAAAGTTATTGAATTTCAAAGTTTTAAATCATTTAAATGATTTTCTGATTTTCTTTTATTATTTATTCAACATTATCCAGAACATTATCCAAAACAGTGCCTGACATGTGGGACCCACATGTCAGCCTCTGTTTATCTATAAAACATTTTATTAAATCAGAAATAGCCTCTGGGCCCACATGTCAGCCACTGGAATTTCTTTTAAATTATTAAAAATTCAAACTGACAAAGGGGGCCCAGGTGTCATTGACTCCAGTGATAACTAAACATGTTTAATTAATATAATGACCAGGGGACCCACGTGTCAGTGTATGGGGGGGTTTATTTTTCTGTTAATCTTTTAAGCTAAACTAACAGAGTAATTAGCCGAGGGGGGGGGGGTTTGTAAGGCCCGATATGCGGTACTGTTCCAGATCTAGGTGTTTCCACCCAGATCCGGGGACGAAGCACATATCGGTCCCACCGCGACATATGACAAAGCCATATGCCCCGGATTTCCAACAAGAGATCACAACATTACAGATACAAGGATACAACATCTCATACAATCGGCATACAACTGCCTTAAATATAATACAACAGCGGAAGATATATGTCTGGGTACAGACTACAATCAAAAGCCTAATGGCAAGGAGAAAACATCGATCCCATAACCATACGGGTCCAGGCCCTCCGCTGGGATCCGCCTAACTAGTCGTCGTCGAGTCTCCACGTGAAACGTCGATCGCCATACCTGTTGTCGATCAAGAACCCTGAAAAGAGTTTGGGGGTAGTATCATGAGTACAGAGGTACTCAGCATCCAACTGTAGTGGTCATCTGACCCAGCAAGGACTTCATCACTCGTCATTCTAGGACAACTAGTAGTTTACGGTAAGGATGGGGTAAGTGGGGAGGTTGCTGCCGCACTAGCATTTATGAAGTAGCTAACGATCTAGAGAGTAAGATAAGAAGCCAAGCATTCGATGAGGAATCGCCTCCAACAAGTCTTGCTATCAGCTACTTACGCAAACATAACACCTATCCTATTTTTGTCCTCCTCTTCGCATCCCGACGAAGAAGAAGCAGTCAAGGCACACACACACGTTGATCAAGTTATATTAATATTATCTCAGTTGTTGTTGTTGTCTATGAACAAGGAGTAGGTCTCAAGTCGTCCATAACCGCGGACACGGCTTCTCGAAAAGATTTAACCCTGCAGGGGTGTACCAACTGCCCATTACGAGGCGTCGCATGCCCGCCCATCTCTCTCAGTTGCTACCCATCATAGGCAACCATTTTATTATTTAGTTCCAAGAGATCCGAAACGACAGGTCCCTCTAACTAACAACGAACAAATCCGGGTGGCCCCCGGGGAGTCGACACCCAATCCAAAAGCTGGCCACGCTCTCGGATCGGACTCTTCCGTAAGGCTAAGGTCGGGGTTAGTCTCGCCTATATAACAGGGGACTTCCCTAGCTCACCAAGTGTGGACCAACAGAGGAACTAAGTCTCCGCTGGCCCGAGTTGTTTGAAAACTACTGGCAGCTGACCAACACACACACGGTTTCAAATGGTAAATCAGCTTGGGCCACCTCTAGAAATGTTTGAAGCTAGGTAGGTAAGAAAAGGGGACCCCATAAAATCCCACACGCGATTAGGCACGCTCAATCTCAAAACCAATACCCGAAGCTCGGGTCCTAGGTGACTCGAATGGAACAAAGCGTCGGGGCGGGATAGCCTAGACCTTCCATCCTTCATCGAATATAGTCAACATTATAATAATCATATCATCAACAACAATATAATAATGTGATATCCCAAACCCAGGAGTAACAGGGTAACATCGTAGCATCCTAAGCATGCATACTAAGCAGGGGCTGAGCAACGAGCAATAGTAACATAGCAGTACAAGGTTTGCTGGGAGGGGACATGGCTGTATCGGTTTGAAAGAGGCTGTAAACATGTGGTAGGATCAAACATCGAACCTAACCTAGACTAGCATGCAAACCGCTGGTTGAAATAGAATGGATCATAAGTAATGTATAGTCCTTGCCTGTTGATAAGTCGGGTTCCGAAGGTGTAGTTGATCGCAAGCCCGCATCGTCTCCGAGAGGTACCCGCGGAAGCACACAAGAAGGAAACACTGGAAAGCAATCAACGGTGCACCACTATTAATACGGAGCAATACAAGATCAAGAAGACATCACACGACACGGCAACGCGATACGGATCTATCGTCGAGAACGGTTACTAACAGTTTAAGTGGGATATCGGTCACACACGACGAATACCGTGCGTTTACAGTGGTTCAAGTTGTTTAGCTACAGGTGATCAAACAACGGTTGTTAACATGGCAACTCAAGCAAGCATGGCATAGCACACAAACAGGTCAAGAGGTGAAGCACAAAGTAAACTATCTATGCTAGTCAATTTAACTGAGGCACAACCTAAACATGGCATAACACTAAGTGCCGCACGACAATTAAAACATTTGGTACTGTTCTGTCCTAAACCATATTTTATGTTGGTTAACAGCAGCAAGCAATAGCATAAACACAAAGTACACGAAAAACTAATCAAGTTACATATAAAGAACACCCCAAACGGAGTTACGGTTAAAAAGATATAAGCAAAACAAGTTACGGGCACGAACTGCCAACATCACGAAGCACACTTTAGAGCAATGCATAAACAGTTTAATGAATGCAAACATGCTCACAAATGAGATGAAATTAAACTAGACATGACAAGGAAGGCATGGCAAAAAGAATCATGCAAAAAGACATCATAGATCAAAAGATATTAAGCAAACAACATGGCATCGCAAAGTAACAGACTTAGAGAAAAACAGAGGTGGCTGTCAAAAACAGCAGCATAACAACTTTAGAGCAGAATATATATGACCAGCAAGCATATCATGGCAATGCAATACATGGGATGAAAGTAGACATCATGTTTAACAATATGCAATTGGAATCACTCAATTCCGATAAACGATCGCGACACACTCGTCGACCGAAGTTGCAACAAAATAACAGTTTCAGCAACAACAGCACATTAACATCATGATAGCTACTTTGGAGCAAGATATAAACATGATGCAGCAAGAAAATATGGCATGTGAATGCATGAAACTGAAGTAGAAAAATTTCTTAACGCAACGCAAAAGGAATCAATGCAATAGGCCTCATGGATTGGTTACAATCATCATGCAAAGTTGCAACAAAATAATAACAGCAGCACATAACAGGAAAAGTAGAAGTTCAACGGCCAGATGCCCTGTTCAGCACACAATTACACAATCAAGATGAGCTCCAATGCAAATGCTCACAAAAGATGAAAGCTAGAGCACGCAATTCTAAACAATTCGTATTTTGGGCGCGAAGTCATCCGGGCTACGGATCAACGGGAATCTACAGCACAAAAAGCAATCAGCAGCAGATTTTTCAGCACTTAGCAAAAAATAGAAAAACGTTTAAGGAAAAAAAAAGTGGAGGCGCCTCGGGCTGGCTCACCCATGGGCCTCGAGGCCCATCTGACCTGAGAGGAGGAGCTGGGCCGCCTGGCTTGCTGGGCTGGCTGCGGAGGGGCCCACCTGGCCTGGCTGGCGGCTGCTCGCCTCGTTCCCATCGGAACGGAGGCCGGCGGCGGCGGCTTGTGCTGGCTGGCCTCCGGCCAGGAACCGGGCGGCGAGGAGACGGTTACGGGCGCGGCGAGGCGGTGGGAGGGCACGGCGGGCGAGCTGCTCTCGTTGGAGAGCCGAGGCGCGGCGGTCCAGGGCGGCTGCTCCGAGCTCGGGGCCGAGCCCATCCATGGCGGCGGCGCTCGGGACCTCCATGGCCACTGTGCTGCGAGGAGAGACGAGGGAGGAAGTTAGAGAGGAGAAAGAGGAGAAGGGAGAGGAGAGGGAACCAGAGGAGAGGAGGGCGCGGTGGCCTGCCGGCTGGCCGGAGCAGTGGAGAGCCGGCGGCGGCGGCGTCGGGTCCGAGGCGGCTGGGAGAGGAGAGAGAAACAGGTGGGAGAAGAGAGAGGTTGGTGGGAGGCGATCTCGGCCATCAGATCGGGCGATCTGACGGTCCAGATCTGCTGGGCTGGAACTGCTGCGAAAATTGGGGTAAACAGGGGTGTGGCTGCATATTTTGGCTAGGGAAACCCTAGAAATGGGTGGGAGTGTGGTGGTCTTTATATAGTCCCGGTGGCTGGCAGTTTGCAAAAACATCTCCGGTTTTTCTCTCGCGCGCGCGGTGCTCACGTTACTGACTGCCGGGGGTCCGCAGTACCTCCGATTCGGGTAAAACTTCGAACTGCGCGATCAGCGTGTCGAGTCGGAGGCGTTCACCTCGCGCTGGAATCGTTTTCCGAAAACACTTTCCGGCGCGCTATAAAAATAACCCGTTTAATTATTAAACGGGGTTTTTCGTTCCGTTGGCTGCGGCTGGTCTTGTGCGGTTTTCGCGACGGTGATCGGGTGAAACCCGGTGTCGCAAAGGTCGAGTGTCAGGGTGGCAAAGGTCGGTCTCCGTCCGGTACGAGTTAAGAGGGGGAAAATAATCGCCGATCGATAAATCGGGGATGCAAACACCGCAAACAAATCAGACAATCAAACAATTCACACCGAAAACAAAATTTTTTAATTTTTGTGAAAACTGGGCTGTTACAGGGGTCCACTGTCAGGGGCCCATTAGGGGTGGGATTAACCCCTAACGATAGATCTGACGAGGGGGGCCCGTCTGTCATCCTCACCGGAGGACTCACCGGAGGCCGCCGCCGGCGAGGTCGACGGGGAGCTCGCCACAGGGCACCGTTGGACACACCGCCGGTCGCGTTCGAACCGCAGGAGCACGGCGTTTCGATCTGGATTGGTTTCACGAACGGGGGTGCACTGAGGCGATGGCTAGGTCAACCGCGGAGGAACCGAGCTCGGGCGTCAATGGCGTATCGCGATTCGTGATGCAAACGAACAGCCTAACGCGTCAAATTGGAAGTGAAGTCCAGCAGCAACTCGTGCACGCCAAATTCGTGAGCTGGGGCGTCCTGTGTGCACGACTACGACTACAAACCGCGGCGGCCGGAGCAAGCAAAGGGGGGCTTTCGCGTTGGGACCCTACGGGCTTCAAAGGGCGGTTGGCGACGAACGGGGAGCTCACCAGGAGCACGACGGAGGTGGCAGCGGGCTCGATGCGGGCTTGTTGTGGCCGGAATTCGTCGCGGATCCCGCCGGAGCCGAAGACGAAGGCGGTGAAGTAGCGCTCGATGTGGTGGACTTGGGCTCGATTCCTCGCGGTGGGTGAGGTAGTCGACTGCGATGCGGCTCCTGGACAACACGGCGAGGCGGCGTGAGCACGTTGGCCGCGCTTGGCCACGGCAATGGCGACGACGGCCCTCGGCTACTTTTCCCCGAGGCGTGCGAGAAGAGGAGGAGGGGGAATGGTGGGGGAGGATGTCCAGGGGGTGGCTGGGGGCGCCCTTATCGCGTCGGCGTCGGGAGGGAGCAGGTGGAGGCGGGGCTAGCTCGCCAGCGTCGACGGCGAGCCCGGCGCCGTACGGGAGCAGGTGGGGGGGTGGTTGGGGAAGAAGACAAGGGTGGGGGTGGGCTGGGCTGAGGTGGGCCTTGCCCATGGGCGTTAGATAGGTCTTTCTGTTTTCTTTATTTCTTTTCTATTCTTTCTTTTCTGTTTCATTTGTTTTTGTTACTTTTACATTTTTGTAAAGTGTTTAACATATCCCATAATCAGTATTGTGTAACATTAGAGTGCTACAAAAAGTTTGGGGCCAAAAGAAATATATTTAATATTTCTTTTAAATATTTGAATGACAATTGGCGCTGTTTTGGCTGGTGTTTGAATTGTTTGAATTTTTCAGAGGCATAATAAAATACCATAACCACATGGGCATGACCCATTGATTATTTGTGATTTTATAAAAGTGGTCCCATGATTTTTGGGAAAAGTTTAATTGCAACATATTTCTCATAGCAACCAAAAGGCATTTCTGAATATGATCAAAAGCAAAGTGGGTCATGGCATGGTTTGCATAGTGATTAGCAACAGTGATTAGTCCACAGTAAAAGTGATTACTGTTACAGGCAACTGAGGGTGTTACAGAAACGCACTATGTTTGTAAGTGCTATACCTAATATACACTATCCAGATTACAACTCTGTAGCTTTACTAATTGGAGACATATTTGTTGCAGAGTGGAGCGGTACGGCGGACGAACCTAGATATTGAAATCCATGCGAGAAAAATATACACCAGAACAATGTTTTGAAAAATTTGGTGAAATCTTGTTTGAGGCTACATCTTATAAAGTTACTGAAATCATTAAGGGGAGAAAATATATTACGACACACAATCGAGAAGCAAAAAGAGAGAAACGGTGTAGGGTTGTGTTTGAGGTAAATGTCGCTGAGGATGGATCAAAGTTTGTTTGCGAGTGCGGTCAGTTCGAGCACATGGGTATGTTGTGTTGTCATATCCTTCGAGTAAGTTCTTCAATTAGTACATAATTTAACAGTTTTTCCTTTGCTCTGGTTCATAGACGTTAATGTTTATGTTGCTACAAAAATGTGATGAACTTGCCGGTGATGGATGTCCTCGACGTTGAACGAATTCTAGACGCACATATAGTCAAAAGGTGGACAAAAGAAGCTAGAGATATACTGCCTGAGCATCTTGCCCACTATCAGAGAGATCAATCACATCATCAGTCTTACACTTGCCGACACTCCACTTTGTACTTGCAAGCGATGGAAGTTGTGCGACTTGGAGATTCATCATCTCAAGCTTACGAGCACATGCTATCTGGTATGAAGGCTCTGGTGATTAGCACCGGATAGAAACAAAGTTGCTGCTGGTCGTCCAACAAGAAGCAGATAGAAAACGCCCTATGAGGGGTTAAGCAAGAGGTCAAGATTTTTCAGCAACTGCAGACGAGAGGGGCACAAAAACAAGACATGTCCTGAAAGAGGGGACATAGCAAAGCCTGCGACAAAACCACCAATGCAAAAATTGCGGTGTTGAGGGGCACCGTAGGAACACTTGCACTAGAGCGCTGGAAGGAATTAACAAATGAAGATAGGAAGAAATGTGGAAGAAGATATGTTTAGGAGCGATGCTTACCTGAGGAGAAATGTAAATTTCTAAATGAGCTGCAGAAACGTTGTAATTCAATTTTCTTGTTGTAAGTTATGCAACTCTTTTCGGTGGTTGGATGGGATGACGGGATGAGTTTTAAACTCTGTAATAAAACAGTACATTATGCTCGAAGAATGCTTAGATTGAGGTGTGCCTAGTTTGTCAAACAATATGTTTCTGATTGAACGAAAAAGCAATAAAAATTCTCAAACTTTCGAAGCACACTAAAAGGGCTGAACGATTAATACAACTGTTTTCGGTGGTTGGATGAGTAAATGAGCAAGTAGGTATGGTAGTTGGGGCAGCCATGCTGAATTTGAAATTCAAAACGGGGCAGTAATGACTATTTTTGAATTGGTGGTGAGGTACGAGAGCAGCCTCTATAAAAGGCCGCCGCCTAGAAGGTGATCGAAACCAGAGGACACCAACACTTGCACAACTCTAAGAGGATTATGGCTTGATGTCTACGCACGCTTCTATTCTTGTAGACTATGTTGGGCCTCCAAGCGCAGAGGTCTGTAGGACAACAACAATTTTCCTCAAGTGGATGACCTAAGGTTTATCAAACTCAGGGAAATAGAGGTTGAAGATTTTCTCTCTCAAGCAACCCTGCAATTAAGATACAAGAAGTCTCTTGTGTCCCCAACACACCTAATACAACTAGGAGCTGTATAGGTGCACTAGTTCGGCGAAGAGATGGTAAAATATGGGTGATAGGTGTGGCAAAACAAAGTAATATAAATCTGTAATAAAAAGTGCAGCAAGGTAGAAAGTGGTAAACGTGAGTACAAACGGTATTGCAAAGGTGGAAACAAGGCCTAGGCTTCATACTTTCACTAGTGGCAACTCCCAACAACATTAACATAGTCTAATCACATGATATTTCCCATAAACATGCAATGGAGACGCACTCGGAGGTCATTCCTTTGTGGTCAAGAGAGGACGAGAATTATGTAGGGCTACAAGAGCACACCTAAGAGTTCGTAGTTCTCAATCTATGGATTTCCCAATGTCACCGCGGCCATCCAAAGAGAGTACCACAATCACCACAACATATCTCAAGGATATTTAAAGACAAGCACCAAGAGACTCTCAATGTTCAATGAACACACAAAAGAGGAAATCACTCATGAAAATATTCTTCCAACCCATGTCCAATAGACCGCTGTCACCTTGGTCTCGGGGATTGTACTAGATAAGATCAATTGAGTACATCAATACAATACATAGAGGAAGGGGAAATATGATGGGATCACCCTAGATTAACATAGCTTATGATCACAACGAAGATCACATCATGGGAGAGAGAGAAGAACACATAGCTACTGGTAGAAACCTTAGCCCCGAGGGAGAACTACTCCCGCTTCATGGAAGGGGGAAGCAACATCGATGGAGATGAATCCGGGGGCACTTCCCCGTCCCGGCAGGGTGCCAGCACAAGAATTCCGTCCCCGCGAAACTTGATGGCGATGGCGGCGGAGATCGGAATTGCTTCTGGAGAAAAGGGGTCCGGAATCAGGGTTTCCTCCGCGGGGGTAAAAATAGGGCCAAAGGGGGGCACCAGGGGGGCCACAGGGCAGCCAGGAGGGTGCCCGGCGCGACCTAGGGTGGGGCCGTGCCAGGGACCCTTCTGGAGTCCCTGTGGTGGCCCTCCCCTCCTTCCTTGGTGATTCCGGAAGCTTCCGGGACGCTGATTTTTTATATAATTTTTCTGGAATTTTTGGAGCACTTTTAATGGCCGGAAAACCTGAAATACAAAAACAGCAGAAAACAGGAACTGGCAACTGGGTGCACTGAGTTAATAGGTTAGTCCAAATATGCTCAAAAGTGTATGAAAGTTCAAGCAAAACATGGCAAAGTCACACAAAACATGCATGGAGGAAGCAGAAATTATAGATACGTTTGGGACGTATCAACATCCCCAAGCTTAATTTCTGCTCTTCCTCGAGTAGGGAAATGATAACAAGCATAATTTCTGTGGCGACATGCCACACAACCATATAAGAACTTTTTAGGTAAAGCAATCAAAGCATGCAATTCAATTCAAGTCTTAACAAGCAAGATTCTATATTAGTATTGACCCAAGAAACAAAAGAACAAAGGGTGCAAGAGCTCTCGCTTTCCGTGACTCGAATGTCTCCAAATGGTGTTTGCGTGCAAGAAAGGGGATAGGGAATACGAGATGAAAAAGTATTTTTGTGTTGAGAACTCAATCTAGTAAAGTTTCACACTTGGTCTTCTTTGGAATCTTATCTTGACTCATCCCCAGACACTAGCCAGGTACTAGTCAAAATGATCCACTCCTTTTCGATATTTGGAGCACTCATGCAATGGATGAGCATAAGAAAGAAAGTTGACATTTAGGATGGCAAAGAGAGAATATGGTGGAGGAGGAAGACAAAAATGTGTGAAAGGCTCACATCAATGAGGACAATCATAAGCGAGAGAAGTCCATATGATAGATATGATGTGAGGAGTAGGGATTGCCATGCAACAGATGCACATGTGAGCTAAAAGCTCTCCAAGGAAACTAGTGGGGGTGCATTTAACTTGCTTGCTTAAGAAGACCTAGAGCTCGTTTGAGGAGGCTCATCATTGGAATATACAAGCCAAGTTCTATAGTGTGAAGGTCCCCACATAGCTATATGCATGATGCTGATCTCTATGGAGTACAAGGGATAGAGGATGAAGTACTAGTGTGGATCTCTCAAAAGGAATAGTAGTGTGCCCCTTCTCTCTTTTTATTTCTTTTCTCTTTTTTCTATTTTTTTGTATTTTTTTGGTGGCCTCAATGGCTCTTTCTATTTAACTCTCATTTGTCCTCTTTGGGATCTTTTGATTTTGTCCTCTTTGGGATCTTTTCCTCACTTTAGGGGCAACACTCTATACATTACAAGAAGTATAGAAGATCTTTCACACTTACAAAAGTACTCAAATCATAAAAAAGATGTAGCTATCATGATGTATGCAATGTATGCTTCTGCCAGTGTAGCAGGAACATGTATGACATGAAGATCAAGTCATGAGAAGATGGATGTTGCATGGCAATGTATCTCGGAAAGGCTATGGAAATGCCTTGATAGGTAGGTATGGTGGCTATTTTGAGGAAGGATATAAGGAGGTTTATGATGACAGAGTGTATCATGTCAAGGGTTTGGATGTACCGGCGAAGGTGGACGCTAACTCTCGGAGTGAGAAGAAAGCAATGCACGGCACAGGAGAGGCTAGAAAAATATGGGAAGGTGGAAGTGTCAACTTTCGAATACTCACATTAGTCCGAAGAACTCATGCACTTATTATCGGTAACTCTCAATCTAATCAGGAGGTTTCACAAAGAGACAAGTACCCCAAGGAGGAGTGTATGGGTGTTTTGGTTATCCTTGCGTATCCTCGACTCATGGTACGTGAGTGTACTCTAATATCCGACCCCTCAGAAGAGTAGTGATCCGTCTAGTAGCTAGAGTTCTCAACTAGTTTTGTAGGTTTTGAAAATAAACAAGGATTGCCCAAAATACGACACCTATCACTAATAGGCTAGAGCTCTTAACACCAAAAGTTCAAACATTACTCACATCAATGCCTCAAAACTATTGCAAGTTACTACTGAAATTAAATAGCAACCTCAATCACCTACTTCTCAAAAACATGACACAACTCAATGAAACAACCAACTCTCTTAACAAGATAAACATGAAAACTAAAGAGAGTTCCAGCAACAAACTAAACAAAAGCCAAGGCTCTTGCTAAAGACAAACTAAAACTAAAACTAAACATGGCAGTAGCTACGAAAAGATAAAGAACACACAACAACAAAAAGATAGGCATGAAGAATCCTATGATGTGTTCTAGATTTTGAAAGTGGAGCGTGTTTATCTCCCACACAAAGTAAGACGGGATCTAAATTGTTATGAACAGCAAGCAAAGCTAAATAAAACTAAAAATAAAACCTAAGAGCGAGACGCTCCAAGCATAGCATATAACGCATGAAGTGATAAAAATATAGTGAGACGAAGGACGAACTGATGATTGTTGATGGATAAGGGGATGCATGGGGGCATCCCCAAGCTTAGACGCTTGAGTCTCCTTGAATATTTATTGGGAATGCATGGGGGCATCCCCAAGCTTGAGCGCTTGACACTCCCGAATCTTCTTTCATCATCTTCCATCGCACACTTGAAAACTCCCTTCATACATAACTCATCATAAGCTGATTAGAGAGGTTAGTACCCTTAATAAATAATTTTTCCCCACTGGATATAAAGATATTCTTGAAGATCTACTGTTTCTCAAGATTTCCAAAAGATTTTTGCAAAGAAAAAGCAAGCTTAAGGTTTGCAAAAGTTAGGAGGGACAAAACGTGGCAGAATCTGTGAAAAACAGAACAACAAGTAGTAAAGAATTTTTTAGGGGTACTTCTGCAACTCGAATCAAAAAACTCAGAACAGACGCTCTTTCTTTATAGCCATAAAGATAGGCTTAAGATTTTAATGACGCTCTCATAGGAATAAGGAATAAGAGTTGAAGAACAAAAGAGAGCATCAAGAAGAAAATAACAAACACATTTAAGTCTAACATGCTTCCTATGAAAATGGATCTTGTAGATGAAAAACTCATTGAAGCATAAAGATATTAGCATAGGAAGGAAAAATAAGTGCAACTTCAAAGCCTTCAACATAAAGAGAGGGAACTTGATATTATTGAAATATCTATAAGAATATGTTCCCATCTCATAATAATTTCCAGTTGGATCATGGATAAACTCAACAATATAAGCATCACATAAAGCATTGTTACCATGATCCACGTGCAAAAGGGTACTCTTACTCTCCACATAAGCATAATCTTTCTCATTGGTAATAGTGGGAGTAGGACTATCATAAACAACTTGAACACTATAGATTAATTGTGTATTAGGAAGATGGTGTTCCACAAGGGAGTAATTACCTCCATGATTATGACAAGCTTCATAAGGATAATTTCTCCTTATGTCATAGGTACCTTTAAAATCACTATATATAGGAGTTATAACATCATCATAGTAGAGAAGAGCATTATCATTGCTAGCAAAAGAATTATCAATTACCACATCACTAATGGTTAAAGGACTTGCAATCCTATCATCCCCAAGCTTGGAGCTTTCCATATCATCACTCTCAGAGTTGGTACCAAAAAGATTTTCAATGTCATAAGTAGCATTATCATCATTTTCCCAATCACAAAAAGTAACATGCATATCATAATCAAAATCATCTTCAATAGTACCTACAGACTTATCTTCAAGATAATAATGAATGCAATCAAGCTCACCATCCTCCATAAATTTCTGTCCATTAGGATAAAAATCGATGCGAGGAATATGCTCAGGCCAGGTTGTTACCCATTCTTCTTCATTCTTGCTCCTCTTCCTCCTCCTCTTCTTTTTCTTCTTCTTCACCTTAGGAAGGAGTGGTTGGAGAGAAAGCTTCTCCACATATCCTGGTTTATCATTAGAAACAATAGGGGAAACTTGGGAGAAACTCTCCTTTTTATTAGTACAAACATAAGAGACATTTTTATACTTTGGTAAAGTTCCCTCCTTTCTAATATTTTTTATGTAATCATTATCATGGCAATTAACAACACAATAGAGATGGCAATTCTGCAAAGTGTTATTTATTCCCAAAGCATGAACATCTAGCCAAGAAGTCTTTTCTGATAACTCTTCACACATCAAAAATAACAGAAGCTCATCATAAAGATCAGGGGTGATCATGTCATCACACAACTAGCTAACAATTATGTTTTGAAAGTACATGCACTGAAAATTGAAGTGACCCTTTATGCAGCAAAGTTCACAAGTAAAAGGATAAAGGTCACACAATTCTCTATCAATTTCATTTAAATCTCTAACACAAGTGATTGTTCTTTCATGCTTATGTTTCTTACAATACTTCTCTTCTTCAATCATAGGCCTTTCACAAGGTCTATCCACTCCACAAAAATTAACATGCTTATATAAAACTTCATTTTACGGAATTGGATCATGCATGTTGTAATCATCATTAACAATTTCATTTTCTTTGCAAATCTCTTTAAAAGGTTCATGATGCTTGATCCAATTCTCCTTAGGCACATTAAGATGTGAAGCAAAAGATTTGAGGAAATCAACAAGGAGTTGAGAATCAAGCCCAAACTTAGCACTAAACTTATTAAAACTTGCAGTTTCAACAAAGGACTTAATGCAATCATACTCATAAATTATACCTGACTCTTTACCTTTGTCGATCTCCCAATCTTTAGTATTGTGTTGGATTCTTTCAAGGAGTTCCCATTTAGCATCAATCTTTTCGTTTGTGAAAGAACCCATCGAGGAAGCATCGAGCAAGTCTTTATCCTGTCGAGATAGCCTTGCATAGAAATTAGTAATAATCATATCTTTGGGGAGCCCATGGTTAGGAAATTTTAGCATTAAAGTTTTCAGTCTCCCCCAAGCTTGAGCTATGCTCTCTCCGTCATGAGGATAGAAATTATAAACATAATTCCTATTCTCATGGACTTCATGAAGAGGATAAAACTTGGAGTAAAAGAGAGACTGGATCTCTTCCCAATCCAGCAGGTGAGAATCATGTAGTAGCCTATACCATTCCAATGCTTTTCCTTTCAGTGACAAGGCAAATAATTTCCTCATGACTTCATCTCTTGTCAAACCTGAAATCTTAAATAACTCACAAAGTTTTGTAAGTTTCAACAGATAAACACTAGGATGGACTGTTCCATCCCCTGCATAATGATCATTCATAACCTTTTCAATTATCCCAAGTGGTATTTTGAATGGGATACATTCATTAGGTGGAGGAGACTTCTCTACCACGGGTGTGGTAAATCGGCCTCCCCGAAGCAGCGAACTAAGATTGCAGTTTTCCATAAGCCTAACAAGTGAAAAAAAAACAAGAAACAAAAAGATTTAATTGCAGAATCTAAAGATATACCTTCAAGCCTTACCTCCCCGGCAACGGCGCCAAAAATAGCTTGATGTCTACGCACGCTTCTATTCTTGTAGACTCTGTTGGGCCTCCAAGCGCAGAGGTTTGTCGGACAGCAGCAATTTCCCTCAAGTGGATGACCTAAGGTTTATCGAACTCAGGGAAGTAGAGGTTGAAGATGTTCTCTCTCAAGCAACCCTGCAATTAAGATACAAGAAGTCTCTTGTGTCCCCAACACACCTAATACAACTAGGAGTTGTATAGGTGCACTAGTTCGGCAAAGAGATGGTAAAATATGGGTGATAGGTGTGGCAAAACAAAGTAATATAAATCTGAAATAAAAAGTGCAGCAAGGTAGCAAGTGGTAAACATGAGCACAAACGGTATTGCAAAGGTGGAAACAAGGCCTAGGCTTCATACTTTCACTAGTGGCAACTCCCAACAACATTAACATAGTCTAATCACATGATATTTCCCATAAACATGCAATGGAGACGCACTCGGAGGTCATTCCTTTGTGGTCAAGAGAGGATGAGAATTATGTAGGGCTACAAGAGCACACCTCAGAGTTCGTAGTTCTCAATCTATGGATTTCCCAATGTCACCGCGGCCATCCAAAGAGAGTACCACAATCACCACAACATATCTCAAGGATAGTCAAAGATAAGCACCAAGAGACTCTCAATCTTCAATCAACACACAAAAGAGGAAATCACTCATGAAAATATTCTTACAACCCATGTCCAATAGACCGCTGTCACCTTGGTCTCGGGGATTGTACTAGATAAGATCAATTGAGTACATCAATCCAATACATAGAGGAAGGGAAATATCATGGGTTCACCCTAGATTAACATAGCCTACGATCACAACAAAGATCACATCATGGGAGAGAGAGAAGAACACATAGCTATTGGTAGAAACCTTAGCCCCGAGGGAGAACTACTCCCGCTTCATGGAGGGAGGTAGCAACGTCGATGGAGATGAATCTGGGGGCACTTCCCCGTCCCGGCAGGGTGCCGGCACAGGAATTCTGTCCCCCCGAAACCTTGATGGCGATGGCGGCGGATATCGGAATTGCTTCTGGAGAAAAGGGGTCCGGAATCAGGGTTTCCTCCGCGGGGGTAAAAATAGGGCCAAAGGGGGGCACCAGGGGGGTCACAAGGGAGCCAGGAGGGTGCCTGACGCGGCCTAGGGTGGGGCCATGCCAGGGACCCTTCTGGAGTCCCTATGGTGGCCCTCCCCTCCTTCCTTGGTGATTCCGGAAGCTTCCGGGACGCTGATTTTTTATATAATTTTTCCGGAATTTTTGGAGCACTTTTAATGGCCGGAAAACCTGAAATACAAAAACAGCAGAAAACAGGAACTGGCAACTGGGTGCACTGAGTTAATAGGTTAGTCCAAATATGCTCAAAAGTGTATGAAAGTTCAAGCAAAACATGGAAAAGTCACACAAAACATGCATGGAGCAAGCAGAAATTATAGATACGTTTGGGATGTATCATGGCTCCCACCATTTCTGAACTTGTGGGAAGCGTGATGAGTGCCACGCCAGCGGATGTTGCTTCAGAACAGGTATGTCATATTGCGTGTTTAAATTTGGGGAGAGGGGGTTTTCTCTCTATTTGCTGATTTTTGTTATTTATACAGAACACAATCAATGGTGACACCACATATCAAAAGGATGATAGATCAGTCTCAGATGCATTCAACACCAATGCATATGATGACATCAGTGAGGACGATGAGGTGGAATTAAAGCCCCTTACTAACGACCATGTTTGCAATTGATTCAACATTGACCACAGATGTTCCTGCATGTAGTTCGAAGAAGAGGGAGTGGTTGACCAGATCCAGTATGCTGTGCACGAGGATTGCTTGACCAAGAAAAAAAGCATGTGAAGAAACAACTGAAGAGGGGTTCGGCAAACACAATCCAGAAGATTCGTCGGGGCCGGCTTCATGCATCTCCAGTAATATAAGTGGATTAGCAGGTGTACTTGTAACATCCCAATTTTTGCAAAATTGGATGTTAATAGATCCTTTATGCAGTACATGCTGGTTCCGCATTTTTCTGGAGCTTTAAAAATATTTTAAACATTTTTCAACTTAAGGCAATTTATTGGAGAGGATATAATATGACTTATCCCCATTTTTAAATGGTTGGAAAATAGTTTAAAATATTTTTGGGAGACTTTTTAAATTTACTTCGGGGTTATAAATAATTTCTAAAAATATTTTCGGAATTTATTTATGCTCCGAAAAAAATATCAAATCATTTTTTTGAGTTTTTCAGTATTTTTAAAATGCCAGAAAAGTATTTAAAAATATTTAAAAATAAGTTGCAAAGTTTTTATTTTTATTAAATATTTTGGTAAAGCCAAAAATTCAATTTTAGTTTTAGTGATTTTCTGGAGAAAACGGAAGTTAAAAATAGTTTACCGTTTTTTTTAGAAAATTGTTTCGGGCCTCCGGGCGCCCGTTCTGTTTTTTTTCCGACCCGAGCGCGTTTTAGTTGTTGGGCTGAACTCGGATTAGGAAAAAAAACGCGGAGAGGCTGGCTATATATAATTTTGGGTTAATTAGTTTTATTTCTCTTTAGAGTTTAGCGTTAGCCCTAACCCTAATCGCGTTTTCGCCGGAACTGCCTCGTCCTAATCGCCGCCGACGTCAGCGTGACGCCACGCCGACGTCACCGCCGGAGTTCGCCGCCGCCTCGCCGGAAAACGCGCCGGACTTCGCCGGACCCGTCTCGCGCCACCCCGAGGTACACCGCCGCCGCCCTAGCGCCGAGTCGCCGCCCCGCGCCGCCGCAGCCCGTGGCCGCCGCCGGCGAGCCACGGCGAGCTCGCCTGGCCATGAGAGCCGCCGCCGCGCCCTGAGTGCCCGCTACCACGCTCCGGGGCGCCTAGCCGCCGCCCCCGACCCACCGGCCCTCGGCCGGAGTTTGCCGCCGGCCGGAGTGGCCGCTGCCGCCGCCGCAGCCCCATGGCCGTCGGCCTCGCGGTGAGGAGAGGAGGGAGTTAGAAAAAAAAAGAGAAACCGTGTTGCGAAAAAAAAACGCATCCAGATCCGGTCAACCGCCGGTCAAAACCCTAGGGACCCGATCGCATTTTTCCTAGAAATTTTATTTGCGGATTAGCCCTTTTGGCAGAAAAGACCCCGGAACCGTTTTCGCAATATCTTTTAAAACGTAGCTCCGTTTTAGTTAATTCTTTTTGCGTTGCGACCGTTACGAAAAATCCTATCCATTGGACCTAAGTTTTCAAAAGTTTTCAGTGTTCAAATTTGAATTTGTACAGATTTAAATTTAAACTTCCGGAGACCGTATCTTTTATACGGTGTATCCGTTTTCGCCGATTCCAGTTGCGTTGGGATTGTGGTGACTTGTAGTTATCGTTTAGCTACTGTTTAGTTGGTTTTATTGCTGTTCACTTGGTTTTTTTTACTGTTCAATTGTTTATGTGTTGCATGCGTATTGAATGCATTATTGTTGATCGTGTAGATTGTCTGGAGTGCAGAGAGGATCAGAAATAAGTGTTAGAGTACTTCAACACCGTTCAAGGCAAGTTTCATTTTTGGTTAAGATTCACTTTTTATTATGCACATACTATGTTTCTATGCATGTGAAGGTCGTTTGATTATGCTGAAACCTGGTAGGATAGCAACATGTTTTGATTGATCATTCTACCCAACGTTGTTATGTTTTAGTTTTTCTTGTGCTATGTGATATTATATGCTTACTGTTGCAATGATAATCATGGGGTGAATTGTTGTGTTATTCAAGTGTTGTGACAACATTATTTATTAGTAAAATAGTAATGTGCGATTGAGGTACTGTAGAGTGGTATTACATCCTGAGGGCTCTGTGATATTCACTTGCGATTGTTTGTGTGGCATTGCACCCTGAGGGCTCTGCAATGTTCACTTTGTGTCTAGGTAGTGGCACTGTATCCTGAGGGCTCTACAGTGTTCACGATTTGGTGATGTTGCATCCTGAGGGCTCTGTAACAGTCACGAATGTGTTTGTAGTGGCATCGTATCCTGAGGGCTCTATGATGTCCACGAATAGGAGGTACGTGTGCGATTGTATCCTGAGGGCTCTACAATACTCACGAAACTATGATCCCGAGGGCTCTCATGGCTTCCATTAGAAATCCTATGATCCTGAGGGCTCTCATAGGCGGTTAGTTAGCTTTTGCCTTTGTGGGTTGATATTAACTTGAGATGATAAAAATGTTGAGTAGTAAGTAGAAGTAAATGAATACCAACTTTATGTACAACAAACCAAGCTTGACTCATGCTCTTGTGTTGAAATCAGTTGTAGAATTTGTTTTATCACTTGTGTTACTTGCCGTACAAATCAGATGTACTGACCCGTGTTCGGGCTGTAACCTTCGTGTTGCAGGTTTCTCAGAAGATTAGTGTGTTATGATAGGGCTGCGAGTCTACACTCAGCATGTTGCTTGTGGATGGTTGATGGGACTCCTCGCTACTAGTTTGCTTTCGCTATAGTTATGTTGAATAAGCTAGCCTTGAGCTATGCAAGTTCTTATTTGTTTTGAATCCTGGATCATACGATGTAATAATGATGCACTTGTACTTTGATATACAACTGTTATACTGTGTGTGATAGAGAGTTCGATCCAGGGACTAGCACTTGATCACAGAGACTCCGATTCTAAGTGAATCGGGTCGTTATAGATGGTATCAGAGCCAGGTTGACCGTAGGACGTGACCCTAGAAAATGGATTAGAAAAGCCATAGGAGTGAAAACTCTACTTTGCAACCTTTGCCTACTTATTAGTATTTACTCTCGTATTCATATCTCCATTCATCGTTGACTATCTTCTCTTTTAAATTATAGATGACCCTTGTAATCATATTAGTGTTACATGAGAAAGATTAGTTGGCAGACCACCATTTTTTAAGATAGTTTATCGTTATGCGTCTAGTTGATTTTAGGAATGTTTGTGCTTGTGTGGCTTGTGTGTTTGCTGGAGCTTGATTGTTATTGTGTGCTTATGGGTAGTGATTCCCCTTAGAACTTTTTCTATCTAAACCTTACCTCTTCTCACCCACCATATGCCGCCGACACGTGATCCTACGGGCAATGGGAACAACAACCATGAAGTGCCAGCCTACATGCAACAGTTACTTCAAGGACAAGATCAGTTGATACAGTTGCTCACTCAGAACATGGGCAACAACAACAACAATGCGCCACCACCACCACCACTTGTGGACACGCTTGCGAGGTTCCTGAGGCTGAATCCTCAGAGGTTCTCTAGCACTCCTGAACCCATAGTGGCGGATGACTGGATTCGTTCAGTGAGCCGGAACATGGAGACAGTTGGTTGTACTGAGGCAGAGAGAGTGAGGTTTGCCTCACATTTGCTGGAGGGTCCTGCCGTTTCATGGTGGGACAACTACTTGGTGACTTATCCCATAGACACCATCACTTGGGCGCAGTTTCAGGCTGCGTTTCGCGCCGCACATGTCTTTGCAGGCGCCATGGCCTTGAAGAAGAAGGAGTTCCGCAGTTTGCGCCAGGGAGGTCGCACAGTAGCGGAGTATGTGGATGAATTGAACAAGCTCGCCCACTATGCTCCAAATGATGTCAACACGGATGCAGCCAGGCAGGAGAAGTTCTTGGAGGGTCTTAACGATGAGTTGGGGGTTCAGTGGACTGTGGCCACCTTTGCAAATTGTCAGGAGCTTATTGATAGGGCTATTGTACTTGAGGGAAAGCACCACGCCATAGAAAATCGCAAAAGGAAGTACAACAACAACAATGACAAGCATAACTCAGGAGTTCAGCAGAAGCCTCGTACTACATCAACATACCCTGATGTGCATAACGAACATGGCAAGCACAATGGCCATGGATATAACCCAAATGGAGGGGACGCTAATCAACCACCCACCCCTTCGACGCACAGGAGGGATATGAGCAAAGTAGTCTTTTTCAATTGTAAGAGGCCTGGACATTACGCAAGAGACTGCACTGAACCAGCTAGTGGGAATGGGTATTATGGAGAAAAGAAGCATGATCATTTTGAAAGAGAGCATGTGAATCATGTCAATGTGAGGAAATCTGGACGAAAGAGGTGTGATCACGTGGAGAGAGGATATGTGAATTGCGTCGATTAGGGAAGTTTCAATAAAGCATCAGACTTGGAATCCGGTAAAATTCTAATCGAGTCCCAGTATTTTGGTCATTCCTTACAATAATGGTATATCACCTTGCTCATATCAAGTTGAAAGGAAGCATGGAAGTTTCCATAAGGGGTTGATTTTGGATTTCTCTAGATACCAATCTTTAACCATTGCTAGCCAACTCGAATCTCGAGGACGAGATTCATTTTAAGGGGGGTAGATTTGTAACATCCCAATTTTTGCAAAATTGGATGTTAATAAATCCTTTATGCATTACATGCTGGTTCCGCATTTTTCTGGAGCTTTAAAAATATTTTAAACATTTTTCAACTTAAGGCAATTTATTGAAAAGGATATAATATGACTTATCCCCATTTTTAAATGGTTGGAAAATAGTTTAAAATATTTTTGGGAGACTTTTTAAATTTACTTTGGGGTTATAAATAATTTCTAAAAATATTTTCAGAATTTATTTATACTTCGAAAAAAAATGAAAATCATTTTTTTGAGTTTTCCGGTATTTTTAAAATGCCAGAAAAGTATTTAAAAATAAGTTGCAAAGTTTTTATTTTTATTAAATATTTTGGTAAAGCCAAAAATTCAATTTTAGTTTTAGTGATTTTCTGGAGAAAACGGAAATTAAAAATAGTTTACCCTTTTTTTTAGAAAATTGTTTCGGGCCTCCGGGCGCCCGTTCTGTTTTTTTTTCGACCCGAGCGCGTTTTAGTTGTTGGGCTGAACTCGGATTAGGAAAAAAACGCGGAGAGGTTGGCTATATATAATTTTGGGTTAATTAGTTTTATTTTTTTTAGAGTTAGCGTTAGCCCTAACCCTAATCGCGTTTTCGCCGGAACTGCCTCGCCCTAATCGCCGCCGACGTCAGCGTGACGCCACGCCGACGTCACCGCCGGAGTTCGCCGCCGCCTCGCCGGAAAACGCGCCGGACCTCGTCGGACTTCACCGCCGGACCCGTCTCGCGCCACCCCGAGGTACACCGCCGCCGCCCTAGCGCCGAGTCGCCGCCCCGCGCGCACCCCGACCCCGCGCGGCCGCAGCCCGTGGCCGCCGCCGGCGAGCCACGGCGAGCTCGCCCGGCCATGAGCGCCGCCACCGCGCTCTAAGCGCCCCGCCGCCGCGCCCTGAGCGCCTGCCGCCGCGCTCCGGTGCGCCTAGCCGCCGCCCCCGACCCACCGGCCCTCGGCCGGAGTTCGCCGCCGGCCGGAGTGGCCGCTGCCGCCGCCGCTGCCCCATGGCCGTCGGCCTCACGGTGAGGAGAGGAGGGAGTTAGGAAAAAAAAGAGAAACCGCGTTGCGAAAAAAAAGAAAAAAAAACGCATCCAGATCCGGTCAACCGCCGGTCAAAACCCTAGGGACCTGATCGCGTTTTTCCTAGTAATTTTATTTGCGGATTAGCCCTTTTGGTAGAAAAGACCCCGGAACCGTTTTCGCAATATCTTTTAAACCGTAGATCCGTTTTAGTTAATTCTTTTTGCGTTGCGACCGTTACGAAAAATCCTATCCATTGGAACTAAGTTTTCAAAAGTTTTCAGTGTTCAAATTTGAATTTGTACAGATTTAAATTTAAACTTCCGGAGACCGTATCTTTTATACGGTGTATCTGTTTTCGCCGATTCCAGTTGCGTTGGGATCGTGGTGACTTGTAGTTATCGTTTAGCTACTGTTTAGTTGGTTTCACTTCTGTTCATTTGGTTTTTTTACTGTTGCATTGTTTATGTGTTGCATGCGTATTGAATGCATTATTGTTGATCGTGTAGATTGTCTAGAGTGCAGAGAGGATCAGAAATAAGTGTTAGAGTACTTCAACACCGTTCAAGGCAAGTTCCACTTTTGGTTAAGCTTCACTTTTGATTATGCACATACTACTATGCATGTGAAGGTCGTTTGATTATGCTGAAACCTGGTAGGATAGCCACATGTTTTGATTGATCATTGTACCCAATGTTGTTATGTTGTAGTATTTCTTGTGCTATGTGATTTTATATGCTTACTGTTGCAATGATAATCATGGGGTGAATTGTTGTCTTATTCAAGTGTTGTGACAATATTATTTATTAGTAAAATAGTAATGTGCGATTGAGGTACTGTAGAGTGGTATTACATCCTGAGGGCTCTGTGATATTCACTTACGATTGTTTGTGTGGCATTGCACCCTGAGGGCTCTGCAATGTTCACTTTGTGTCTAGGTAGTGGCACTGTATCCTGAGGGCTCTACAGTGTTCACGATTTGGTGACGTTGCATCCTGAGGGCTCTGAACAGTCACGAATGTGTTTGTAGTGGCATTGTATCCTGTGGGCTCTATGATGTCCATGAATAGGAGGTACGTGTGTGATTGTATCCTGAGGGCTCTACAGTACTCACGAAACTTTGATCCCGAGGGCTCGCATGGCTTCCATTAGAAATCCTATGATCATGAGGGCTCTCATAGGCGGTTAGTTAGCTTTTGCCTTTGTGGGTTGATATTAACTTGAGATGATAAAAATGTTGAGTAGTAAGTAGAAGTAAATGAATACCAACTTTATGTACAACAAACCAGGCTTGACTCATGCTCTTGTGTTGAAATCAGTTGTAGAATTTGTTTTCTCACTTGTGTTACTTGCCGTACAAATCAGATGTACTGACCCGTGTTCGGGCTGTAACCTTCGTGTTGCAGGTTTCTCAGAAGATTAGTGTGTTATGATAGGGTTGCGAGTCTACACTCAGCATGTCGCTTGTGGATGGTTGATGGGACTCCTCGCTACTAGTTTTCTTCTGCTACAGTTATGTTGAATAAGCTAGCCTTGAGCTATGCAAGTTGTTATTTGTTTTGAATTCTGGATCATACGATGTAATAATGATGCACTTGTACTTTGATATACAACTGTTATACTGTGTGTGCTAGCGAGTTCGATCCAGGGACTAGCACTTGATCACAGAGACTCCGATTCTAAGTGAATCGGGTCGTTACAGTACTGAAAGATCACGTTGATGATTCTGATGAAGAAGAGGTTTCCTAAGCGTGGATCCTAAGCGTAGGCGTCTAAACTAGCAATAGATTAGTCCATGTCTATCTACGGTGTGTTGCTTCAGTAGTTAATTGTCAGTTTGAGTGTTTGTCTTGTAGTTATCACATGTGCTTAGACGCAAGTGCACTAATGGTCATCGAGGAAAACACTTTATTGTCCATAGATAAAAATGGTAATTCCAGACAGCATGGGACAATATTTTTTAATCATTGAGCGCGGGTGATTTGGGGACATAGATATGCTGACTGGGTAAAGCATGCATGCATGCATTGTGGTGTGAACGCGTTTAGTGCGAACTGTTCTGTCTTTTTTGTTTTATAATACGACAGGTGGGACCCACTTTGCATATTGTGTATTAAATATTCTGTCGGGTAGCCTTGATCGAACCAGACCATGGTACGATGTGTCTGGTAGAACCGTTTTTACCGTGGAACGTTCGTGTGTGGTCCCGATGCAGGGCGCATGGGATCTATCACCGATTCGAGTACATCAAAACGTGTTGTTCAGGTGCGTCCCACATGCACGCGGGGCAGCAGAGCCGTGGCAGCAGGGCACATGGGATCTATGTTAATGTTGTTGGGAGTTGCCACTAGTGAAAGTATGAAGCCTAGTCCTTGTTTCCACCATTGCAATACCGTTTGCGCTCACGTTTACTACTTGTTTGCTTGTTGCACTTTTTATTAAAGATTTATATTACCTTGCTTTGCTACACCTATCACCCATATTTTACCATCTCTTCGCCGAACTAGTGCACCTATACAACTCCTAGTTGTATTAGGTGTGTTGGGGACACAAGAGACTTCTTGTATCTTAATTGCAGGGTTGCTTGAGAGAGACATCTTCAACCTCTACTTCCCTGAGTTCGATAAACCTTAGGTCATCCACTTGAGGGAAATTGCTGCTGTCCTACAAACCTCTGCGCTTGGAGGCCCAACATAGTCTACAAGAATAGAAGCGTGCGTAGACATCAAGCTATTTCTGGCGCCATTTCCGGGGAGTAAGTGTTTGAAGGTATATCTTTAGATCTTGCAATTAAATCTTTTCGTTTCTTGTTTTTATTTTCACTAGTTATGTTTATGGAAAACCACACTCTTAGCTTGTTGCTTGGGGAAGGCTTCTTTACCACACCCGTGGTAGAGAAGTCTCCTCCACCTACTGAATGTATCCCGTTCCAAATACCACTTGGGATAATTGAAATAATTAGGAATGATTGTTATGATGGAATAGTCAATCCTAGTATTCATTTGTTGAAACTTACAGAACTTTGTGAGTTGTTTAAGATTTTAGGTTTGACAAGAGGTGAAGTCATGAAGAAATTATTTTCCTTTTCACTGGAAGGAAAAGCATTGGAATGGTATAGGCTACTAGATGATTCTCACCTACGGGATTGGGAAGAGATCTAGTCTCTCTTTTACTCCAAGTTTTATCCTCTTCATGAAGTTCATGAGAATAGTAATTATGTTTATAATTTCTATCCTCATGACGGAGAGAGCATAGCTCAAGCTTGGGGGATACTGAAAACTTTAATGCTAAAATGTCCTAACCATGGGCTCCCCAAAGATATAATTATTACTAATTTTTATGCAAGGCTCTCTCGACAGGATAAAGACTTGCTCGATGCTTCCTCTATGGGTTCTTTCACAAACGAAAAGATTGATGCTAAATGGGAACTCCTTGAAAGAATTCAACCCAACACTTAAGATTCGGAGATCGACAAAGGTAAAGAGTCAGGTATAATTTATGAGTATGATCACCCCTGATCTTTATGATGAACTTATGTTATTTTTGATTTGTGAAGAGTTATCAGAAAATACTTCTTGGCTAGATGTTAATTCCTTAGGAATAAACAACACTTTGCAAAATTGCCATCTCTATAGTGTTGTTATTTGCCATGAAAATGATTACATAAGTAAGATTAGAAAGGAGGGAACTTTACCAAAGTATAAAAATGTCTCTTATATTTCTACTAATAAAAAGGAGAGTTTCTCCCAAGTTTCCCCTATTGTTTCTGATGATAAACCAGGATATATGGAGAAACTTCATCTCCAACCAATCCCTCCTAAGGTGAAGAATAAGAAAAATAAGAGGAGGAGGAAGAGGAGCAAGAAGGAAGAAGAATGGGTATCAACCTGGCCTGAGCATATTCCTCGCATCAATTTTTATCCTAACAGACATAAATTTATGGAGGATTGTGAGCTTGATTGCATTCATTATTATCCTGATGTTAAGTCCGTAGGCACTATTGAAGATGATTTTGATTATGATATGCATGTTACTTATTGTGATTAGGAAGATGAGGATAATGCTACTTATGATATTGAAAATCTTTTTGGTGCCAACTCTGAAAATGATGATATGGAAAGCTCTAAGCTTGGGGATGATAGGATTTCAAGTCCTTTACCCATTAGTGATGTGGTAATTGATAATTCTTTTGCTACTAAGAATAAAGACAACATGTTTACAAATATAGTTGCTAGCAATGATAATACTCTTCTCTACTATGATGATGTTATAACTTCTATCTATAGTGATTGTAAAGGTACCTATGACATAAGGAGAAATTATCCTTATGAAACTTGTCATAATCATGGAGGGGATTACTCCCTTTCTGAACACCATCTTCCTAATATGAAATTAATCTATAGTGTTCAAGTTGTTTATGATAGTCCTACTCCCACTATTACCAATGAGAAAGATTATGCTTATGTGGAGAGTAAGAGTACCTTTTTGCATGTGGATCATGGTAACAATGCTTTATGTGATACTTATATTGTTGAGTTTATTCATGATCCCACTGGAAATTATTATGAGAAGGGAACACATGCTTATAGATAATTCAGTAATATCAAGTTCCCTCTCCTTATGTTGAAGGTTTTGAAGCTGCACTTGTTTTGCCTTCCTATGCTTATTGCTTTGTGCTTCAATGAATTATTCTATTGCAATATTACTATTTATATGACGCATGTTAGGATTAAATGTGTTTCGTATTTCCTTCTTGATGCTCTCTTTTGTTCTTCAACTCTTATTCCTGCGAGAGCATCACTAAAATCTTAAGCCTAGCTAATGGCTTTAAAGAAACGCTTTCGGGAGGCAGCCCGCAACGAATTTAGGTTTTCCTTTTTGTTTTTCTTCTATTTTTAGTGGTCTTGATGATTGTTACTACTGTATCAACATCATTGTATCTTTACTTTTCAAGCTTTGTGCCAATTATAGCCTCTTATGACAAGGGAAGTGAAAGTTGTGACATGCTGTCCAGAAAACAGATTCTGTCCTCGTGACGGGAAAAATCACACAAAAATCCCAGTTCATATTTTTGAGCTGAAATTTTTACACAGCGTGCTCTATACAATTACGGAACTTTCTTATGTTCTGAGTTTTTTTATTTGAGTTGCATAAGTATCCCTAAAAAATTCTTTACTACCTGCTGGTATGTTTTTCACAGATTCTGTCCTGTTTTGCCTTTTCTTCGTTTTGCAAACCTTAAGCTTGCTTTTTATTTGCAAAAACTTTTTGGAAATCTTGAGAAACAGTAGATATTAAAAAATATCCTTATTTCCAGTAGATAAAAAATTATTTTATTATGGGTACTAACCTCGCTAATCAGATTATGATGAGTTATGTATGAAGGGAGTTTTCAAGTGTGCGAGGGAAGATGATGAAAGAAGATTTAGGAGTGTCAAGCGCTCAAGCTTGGGGATGCCCCCATGCATCCCCAAGAAATATTCAAGGAGACTCAAGCGTCTAAGCTTGGGGATGCCCCCGTGCATCCCCTTCTCCATCAACAATCATCAGTTCGTCCTTCGTCTCACTATATTTTTATCACTTCATGCGTTATGTGCTATGCTTGGAGCGTCTCGCTCTTAGGTTTTATTTTTAGTTTTCTTTAGATTTTCTTGCTGTTCATAACAAGTTAGAACCCAACTTTCTTTGTGTGGGAGAGAAACACGCTCCACTTTCAAAATCTAGAACACAACATAGGATTCTTCATGCTTATCTTTGCTGTGTGTGTTCTTTATCTTTTTCATAGCTACTGCCATGTTTAGCTCTTAGTTTTCATGCTTATTTTTTTAAGAGCTTTTGTTTAGTTTGTTGATGGAACTCTCTTGAGTTTTCATGTTTATCTTGTTTAGAGAGTTTGCCTGTTGCACTGAGTTGTGTGTCTTGACTTGAAGTAGGTAATTGAGGTTGCTATTCTTTTGTAGTAGTAACTTGCAATAGTTTTGAGGTGTTGCTTTGAGTAATGTTTGGACTTTTGGTGTCAAGAGCTTTAGCCTATTAGTGATAGATGTCGTATTTTGGGAAATCCGTGTTTTCAAAACTTACAAAATTAGTTGAGAACTTTAGCTACTAGATGGATCACTACTCTTTGGAGGTATCGAATATTAGAGTACACTCGCGTACCATGAGTCAAGGATGCGCAAGGATAACCAAATACCCATACACTCCTCCTCGGGGTACTTGTCTCTTTGAGAACCTCCTATTAGATTGAGAGTTACCAATAATAAGTGCATGAGTTCTTCGGACTAATGTGAGTATTCGAAAATTGACACTTCCACCTTCCCATATTTTTCTAGCCTTTCCTGTGCCGTGCATTGCCTCCGTCTCACTCCGAGAGTTGGCGTCCACCTTCGCCGGTACATCCAAATCCTTGGCACGATACGCTCTGTCATCATAAACCTCATTATTTCCTTCCTCAAAAGAGCCACCATACCTAACTATCAAGGCATTTCCATAGCCTTTCCGAGATACATTGCCATGCAACATACATCTTCTCATGGCTTGATCTTCATGTCATACATGCTACTTGCTTGATCGATGAGCCGCATGCTAGTTGGTCCTTTCCCTAATCATTGCTACATGACACGCTAGTATCATTGCATATCCTGCTACACTGGCAGAGGCATACATTTGCATACATCATGATAGATACATCTTCTTTATGATTTGAGTCCTTGTAAAGTGTGAAAGATCTTCTATACTTCTTGTAATATATAGAGTGTTTCCCCTAAAGTGAGGAAAAGTTCCCAAAGAGGACAAAATCAAAAGATCCTAAAGAGGACAAATGAGAGAAATAGAAAGATCCATTGAGGCCACTAAAAAAATACAAAAAAATAGAAAAAAGAGAAAAAGTAATAAAAAGAGAGAAGGGCGCACACTAATATTCCTTTTGAGAGATCCACACTCGTACTCCATCTTATATCTTGTACTCTATAGAGATTATCATTCATGCATATAACTATGTGGGGACCTTCACACTATAAAACTTGGCTTGTATATTCCAATGACGAGCCTCCTCAAATGAGCTATAGGTCTTCTTGAGCAATCAAGTTGGATGCACCCCCACTAGTTCCATTGGAGAGCTTACCTTAGCTCATATGTGCATCCGTTACATGGCAATCCCTACTCCTCACATCATATCTATCATTTGGCTTTCTCTTGCCTATGATTGTTCTCATTGATGTGAGCCCTTCTCACCTTTTTGACTTCCTCCTCCACCATATTAGCTCTTTGCCATCCTAAGTGTCAACTTTCTTGCTTACGCTCATCCATTGCATGAGTGCTCAAAATGCGAAAAGGAGTTGATCATTTTGACTTGTACCTGGCTAGTGGTCTGGGGATGAGTCAAGATAAGATTCCAAAGAAGACCAAGTGTGAAACTTTAGTAGATTGAGTTCTCAACACAAAAATACTTTTTCTCGTATATCCCTATCCCTTTCTTGCACGCAAACACCATTTGGATACATTTGAGTCACGGACAGCGAGAGCTCTTGCACCTTTATATTCTTACGTTGCTTGTTTCAATGCTAAATATAGACTCTTGCCTGTTATGACTTGACTTGAATTACATGCCTTGATTGCTTTACTTAAAAGTTCTTATATGGTTGTTAGCATGTCACAACAGAAATTATGCTTTTATCATTTACCTACTCGAGGTCTAGCAGGAATTAAGCTTGGGGATGTTGATACGTCCAAAACGTATCTATAATTTCTGCTTGCTCCATGCATGTTTTGTGTGATATTGCTATGTTCTAGATACACTTTCATACACTTTTGATCATATTTGGACTAACCTATTAACTCAGTGCACCCCAGTGGCAGTTTCTGTTTTCTGCTGTTTATGTATTTCAGGTATTCCCATTATTAAAAGTGCTCAGAAAATTCTGGGAAAATTATAAAAAAATCAGCGTTCCAGAAGCTTCCTTACGCCCGAAGGGGGGCCAGAGGGGCCCCACCTGGTGCCTAGGCTGCCAGTGGGCGCGGCCTAGGGGGTGGCCGCGCCGGGAGGCCTCCTAGACTTCTGGTGGCCCCCTGTCTGCCCCCCTTGCCCTTATTTTTACTCGCGTCGCGAAAACCCTGATTCCGGACCCCTTTTCTCCAGAAGCAATTCCGATCTCCGCCGACATCGCCGACAAGCTTCGGGGGACAAGAATTCCTGTGCCGGCACCCTGCCGGGACGGGGAAGTGCCCCCGGATTCATCTCCATCGACGTTGCTTCCTCCCTCCATGATGCGGGAGTAGTTCCTCCCCGGGGCTGAGGTTTCTACCAGTAGCTATGTGGTCTTCTCTCTCTCCCATGATGTGATCTTGATTGTGATCATAGGCTATGTTAATCTAGGATGGTCCCATGATGTTTCCCCTTCTTCTATGTATTGGATTGATGTACTCACTTGATCTTATCTAGTATAATCCCCGAGACCATGGTGACAACGGTCTATTGGACATGGCTTAGAAGAATATTTTCATGAGTGATTTCCTCTTTTGTGTGTGGATTGAAGATTGAGAGTCTCTTGGTGCTTGTCTTTGACTATCCTTTAGATATGTTGTGGTGATTGCAATACTCTCTTTGGATGGCCGCGGTGACAATGGGAAATCCATAGATGAGAACTACAAACTCTGAGGTGTGCTTTAGTAGCCCTAGAAAATTCTCGTCCTCTCTTGACCACAAAGGAATGACCTCCGAGTACGTCTCCATTGCATGTTTTATGAGGAATATCATGTGATTAGACTATGTTAATGTTGTTGGGAGTTTCCACTAGTGAAAGTATGAAGCCTAGGCCTTGTTTCCACCATTGCGCTCACGTTTACTACTTGTTTGCTTGCTGCACTTTTTATTAAAGATTTATATTACCTTGCTTTGCTACACCTATCACCCATATTTTACCATCTCTTCGCCGAACTAGTGCACCTATACAACTCCTAGTTCTATTAGGTGTGTTGGGGACACAAGAGACTTCTTGTATCTTAATTGCAGGGTTGCTTGAGAGAGACATCTTCAACCTCTACTTCCCTGAGTTCGATAAACCTTAGGTCATCCACTTGAGGGAAATTGCTGCTGTCCTACAAACCTCTGTGCTTGGAGGCCCAACATAGTCTACAAGAATAGAAGCGTGCGTAGACATCAGCCATTAAAGAGCCCCTATGTCGATTGGACTGGACGCCGGTCGGCGGTCGATTGGATTACACAGCATTGATTCGCATGCGCCGCCGTGAGGCGCCGGGAAGCCGAGCCAAGGAGATGAAGACGAGTCGGGGATAGACGCCGATAGGGTGGGTCCGCTCGACATGGCGTGCACAAAAGCGCGGGGCGGTTTTCCTTTCGCGCCAATTTCTTTCGTCCGACGCCCTCAGGCGACCCCCAGCGCGCTGTGTTCGGCTTCGGATCGACGGATCTAGTTTCGGCCCAATCCATTGCTAATTGGGCTACTGAGGGCGCGACTAGGAGAATTTTCTCCATCTGGGGCCAATAGCGACGCCTTGGGGGGGCCTGTTGGGGCCGCGGCTAGAGATTCTATAACAGCCCAGGATATCAATAGGAATGATAGACTACTCATAAAAACAAGGTGGACCTTCTTTTCATAGAGCCCATCTCCAAAGAACTCAAAAGTTAAGCGTGCTTGGCTTGGAGAGATTTGAGGATGGGTGACTGACCGGGAAGATGATCCCGGATGCGCATGAGTGAGGACAAAGTGTGAAGAAAAGACTAGTGTTGGTATGTGATACGTCTCAAACGTATCTATAATTTTTACTTGTTCCATGCTTATATTGGTGACTTTGCTATATGTTTTGCTACACTTTCATACCTTTTTCAACATATTTGGACTAACCTACTAACTCAGTGCCCCAGTGCAAGTTTCTATCTGCTGTTGTCCGTGCATTGCAGGAAAATGCCAATTATTAAAGTGCTCGAAAAAATCCAGAAAATTCATAATAAAAATCAGCAGATCAGAAGACTCTAGAAGGCCGGAGGGGGGCAGAGGGGAGTCCCCCCTAGCCAGGCGGCCTCCGAGCACGGCCTAGGGTGGGGCCACGCCACCTGGCTGCCTGGTCAGGTGGGGGCCCTGGTGCCACCCCTTCTGCCTATATTTATCCATCGACGCAAAAACCCCCGGGAGGCCCTCCGTTACGCGATTTTCATCACTGTTCCGCCGCCGCCGCGATCCTGAGATTGGGTTCGCCAGAAGACCCTATCCCGGCACCCTGCAGGAGGGAGGATTGATCTCCGGAAGCTTCTCCACCACCATGAGCGCTTCCCGGATGTGCCGTGAGTAGTCCCCCTTGGCCATGGGTCCATGATCATTAACTTGATGATGTTTTCTCTCCACCCTTGAGCCTCAATTCTTAGACCTTGTGAGCTTCCGTACATGATCAAGGCACTTATGTATTAGTTTCTTTATTGCTATGTTGTGTTTGCTGGGATCTGATGGATTATGAGATTATGTCCAGATTGTAATGAGTAATATATTTGGTTTACCTTTTTATTATTAGTTCTTGAGTATTCTTGCATATTCTTGAGTATATGTAGTTTGTGAAGCACGTGGAACCTCAAAGTCGTGCATTGCACATGTAAAAAACAACTAAACAGTTTTATACATGAAATGGAGCTGCATGTGTGTGACGAAGGTCGTACAAACATTCATTGTGTTGTTTTGGATGAAACGATCCACACTCGTGTTATAGGGGTTCACCGACATAAAAAGTGTGTATACATGGTGATTTCCTCGAGCTCTATGCCAGGGTGTTCCTATAGGACATCAAAAATCAAGTTTGAGGGCATCTGTTAACAACGCTCAGTTTTCATCACATGATGGTTTATATTGTTAAGATATTTTGTGATTGTAATTTTTTTAGATGGAGAAGTAAGTTTAGTACAATTTATATCACGGGATGAATGATGGACGGCCTTGGACCCGACTGCCTCCTTGCATCCTTATTCAATTACCCTCAACTGCGGTCCAATCACTTCATGTGCACACCATTCCATACTAGGCAACTACTCAATTTAAGGAGAGGTTCCTTGCAATTTACAAGCGAACCCACGAAATCAAACAATCCCATTAGCATCGACGATGGTGCGCACTCCCCCATGCCACCCCTTCATCTCCACCGCGGCGCCGGTAACGCACCGCCTCCGTCACATCCAGCCCCGGCGAATGGCGTATCCGACTCCCCCCACACACACAATCCCCAATCTGACCAGCCAGCACACTATGCTGCGCCTTTCTCTTCTCCACGGCGCCAGGTCAGCCAATCGACTCCTATTATAGGAAGCGAAAGCCAGTGACCAACGGTGGCCATGACCGGGTAGCTCAGCAGCGGCGCCCCGTCGAGAAAGAGGATGTCCCGACCGAGGAGGCCGTCCTCCGCTAAGCAGAGGAGACATGCTGCGAATGCGACCGCCTCTTGAACGAACTCGTTCAACTCCAGGATGAAATAATTTGCCAAATCGACGGCACACACTGCGAGTTGGCCGAGGTGTAACACCCCGGTGTCACGCTACAGTAATCGCCTACAGTAATCATGATTACTGTTGCTAAGCATCCCATGATCATCTTGGATCAACTCAAATTCAAAATCCCCCTTTGATGACATTAAAAAAATAGTGTGGCAAATAAAACTGTATCCAAAAATTGTGCAACCGATTTTTTTAAATGCCTAATAATCAGTGGGTCATATAAAACTGGATATGGAATTTTATTAAGCTATTTAAATAATGAAAATTAATGTAAACATTAGCAAAACAATAGCTTATGCTCCATTTTAAATGATTCAAAAATCCAAATGATTTTATTTTCCAGCCAAACTTTCTGCTGCATCACTATATAGTGTAATGCTAGTAATGGAACACTTAACACTTTTTATAAAAATCTTATACTAGCTCAACAAAATACAAACAGAAAAGAAAACAAAGAAAAGAAAATAAAAAAAGGAAATGCAAAAACCCTATCTACCGCACAGGGTGTAGCCCAACCCCCTCCCCTCCTCCCTATGGCCCAGCCCACTTGGCCCGCCACGGCCATCGTCATCTTCCTCAGTTCACCATCGGGGGCGTGGCAGCCATCCCACGGCCGGCCACGCCGAGGGCGCCGTGGCGGCCATCCCCCGGCTAGCCGCAGTGTCGGGATCCGGGGTATGCGTACGTAATTCCAGTCACGATGCAATCACATGGAGAGCCGAGAGCCGTACCCACTTGTCTAAGAAGACAAGGCCAAGCGCAGAACACTCTCGGAAAGCATCGAACGTGAGGGACATCCCATTCAGGCCGGATGATCAACCGAGATGGGTCCTCATCGCCCGCTCACAAGTCTAAATGATTATGGGTGGTGAAATCCCATACTCATAGACAAGTCGCCTCAACCATGTTATCGATTGAATCATAACCCTTACATAGACTTCCTCCAGCGCGATCACTTAGTCGGGGTCTAGGGCGGGCTCGATCATACAACAAAGTGTGCACGTGACAGAGTCACGAGCAATCGCATCGCGATGCCCCAAGCTGCGCACATCTAAGGGCCACTAGGTGTATAAAAGACCGCCAGCCAGATCACAACTAAGGTCTCGAAAACCCATACTAAGACATGCATGTTATAAACATACACGCAGCACACATGCCTAGTATGAACAACAGGTATCATCACATAACTCTACAAAGTGTATCTTTATTGACTTACACATAGAGCATACAAAGATCACATGTCTGTGATCAACATTACATCATATAACGGAAGCAAATTAGGTCTGAGTACAGACAATTTTAACAAATGGCTTAGAGAAGCCTTGTAGAACAAACACGCCCTTCCATGAGGGACCAGACTGCTGTCTGGGACTATGCTAACTTAGTCAACGTCGAGCTTCAGGAAGGTGACTCCATCAGGGGTCCGGGTTCTCATCTAAAACATAGAATAAGCAAACATGAGTACAAAGTCGTACTCAGCAAGACTTACATCAGAACTACACTACTCATGCTCAAGTATCAAGGTAAAGGGAGGTGGGGTTTCATCATGCAGAAGTGCCAGCTTTGACTTGGCTAGTCCCGTACTACGAGTACCAGACTTGAAGTAAGAAGCGTACACGAGTCCACTACCAAGTCTCCCAATTCTTTCCGAATGAGATAACACAAGCTCTGAGCATGTCTTCCAAGATTTGATTAACCCTTTCAACTTGACCGCTAGACTGAGGATGAAAAGCTGTGCTAAAGGAGAGATGAGTTCCCATAGCATTCTGAAAGCTTCCCCAGAATCTAGTGGTGAAAAGGCTACCTTGATCAGAATTGATTACCAAAGGAACACCGTGAAGAGACACAATTCTAGAGACGTACAAGTCCGCTAATTGGCTCGCAGTTATAGACTCGCGAACAGGAAGGAAGTGAGCAACTTTGGAAAGCCTATCTATGACAACGAAGATGGCATCATTTCCTTTCTGGGTTTTTGGAAAGCCGGTGATGAAGTCCATACCGACTTTGTCCCATTTCCACTCGGGAATTGGCAAAGGTTGAAGTGTACCAGCAGGGCTTTGGTGTTCTGCCTCAATGCGACGACAAACATCACATTCGACAACATATCGAGCAATGTCTCTCTTCATCCTAGTCCACCAAAATCTCTGGCGTAGATCTCGGTACATTTTTGGGCTACCGGGATGAATCGAGAGGGGTGTGTCATTTGCTTCTTTGAGGATGAGTTGCCTTAGATCCCTATTTTAGGTACTACCAAACGATTTTCAAAGAATACAGTTCCTTTGCTATCTGTGGAGAAATATTTAGCAACTCCGCTAGTAATGTTCTCCTTGATCCGGCGTACACCTCGTGCACGTCTTTGGGCAACTATGATCTGATCCTCAAGGGTTGGTTTCGCCACCAAGTTGAAAAGAGATCCACGAGGAACAATCTCGAGGTTGAGCTTTCGAAATTCCTCATGAAGAAGTGGTTGATACTGTTGTAACAAGAGGTTTTTACAGTACGACTTACGACTTAGTGCATCAGCCATGACATTGGCCTTGCCTAGGGTGTAAGAAATTCCTAAGTCATAATCTTTTATCAACTCAATCCAGCGTCTTTGCCTGAGATTAAGATCTGGCTGGGTGAAAATGTATTTGAGGCGTTGGTGGTCGGAATAGATCTCACAACGATTACCAAGGAGGTAATGTCGCCAAGTTGTCAGGGCATGAACTACGGCAGCGAGTTCAAGATCATGGGTAGGATAATTCTCTTCATGTGGATGCAACTGGCGTGAAGCATAAGCTACCACATGTCTATCTTGCATAAGTATGCATCCTAACCCTTGCCGTGAAGCATCACAAAAGATCTCGAAATCCTTCTTGGTGTCTGGAGGCGCAAGTACGGGTGCAGAAGTCAATCTTATTTTTAGCTCTTGAAAGCTTTCCTCGCACTTGGGAGTCCATTCGAATTTCTTATCTTTCTTGAGGAGTTCAGTCAGAGGCTTTGCAACTTTAGAAAAGTTCTCGACGAAGCCGCGACAATAGCTTGCTAAGCCAAGAAAACTCCTAACTTGCTTAACCGATTCAGGTGGATTCCAATCAAGGACGGCCTGAACTCTCTCGGGATTGACAGCAATGCCTTTTGCAGAAATCACGTGGCCTAAATAGGTCACTTCTGGTAGCCAAAATTCACACTTGGAGAATTTAGCATACAGGCGATGCTCTCTAAGTTTCATCAATAACAGCCTAAGATGCTCGGCATGTTCTTCTTCGTTCTTCGAGTATATAAGGATGTCATCGAGGTAAACCACGACGAACTTGTCCAAATACTCCATGAAGATCGAGTTCATCATGCGTGAAAAAGTGGCGGGGGCATTGGTTAGACCGAAGGACATGACGGTTAACTCGTAAAGACCATAACGAGTAGTGAAAGCTGTCTTAGGAACGTCCTCGTTTCGGATCTTGATTTGATGATAGCCTAATCTCAAATCCATCTTGGAGAAGAGAGAGGATCTTGCAAGTTGATCATAAAGATCATTGATCCTGGGCAGTGGGTACTTGTTCTTTATCGTCGCTAAATTTAGCGGGCGATAGTCTACGCACATCCTTTCTGTTCCATCTTTCTTCGTTACGAACATAACGGGGAAACCCCATGGCGATGAGCTAGGGCGGATGAAGCCTTTTGCCAACAAAGCTTGAAGTTGGATTTTAAGCTCAGCTAACTCACGTGGGGCCATTTTGTATGGGCGTCTAGAAATTGGGGCAGTTCCTAGGGCAAGATCTACAATGAATTCTACACATCTGTCGGGTGGCATGGCCGGCAGCTCTTCAGGAAAGACATCCGGGAAGTCACGATTCACCGGAATATCTTCAAGGTCAGGAAGGGGAAGCACATTCAAAGTATGCATCTGGATTCTAGAGCTGGGTGATGTGTAGTCAATGGTCTGGCCTGAAGGATGGGTAAGTCTAACTGACTTGGCTTTACAATCAAGGAAAGCATTCTGCCTTGATAACCAATCCATTCCTAGGATGACATCAATGTCTGAAGACTTGAGGGCTATAAGAGAAGCAAGGAATACTAAACCCTCAATTGCAATTTGATTGCCATGGCTTACTCTATTAGTTTGACACTTTGAACCAGGAGTTTGGATGATCATTGGAGAAAACATTTCTTCAAAGGCGAACTCATGACGAAGTGCATAACTCTCCGACATGAATGAATGAGAAGCTCCTGGATCGAAAAGAACGGAGGCGGGAACACGATTGACTGGGAGCGTACCAAGGATGACTTCAGAAGTATCAATAGCTTCCTCAACTGAGATTTGGTTCACACAACCACCAACATTGGCTAAGGACTTTGCTTGCAAGGAGTTGGAGGTTGACTTCTGTGAAGACTTAGCTTTGGAAGACTTGGGTGGGGTGGCATCATGTCTTGGACGAGGATCAACTTTCACCGACAATGAACATTTCCGTGCGATGTGGCCATGATGACCACACTTGTAGCAAAATCTGGTGTCAGGGGGTGGGGCAATGATGGCAGGCTCACTACCATAGCTGTTGGGATTCAAGTTTGGTGGAGGAGGTTGAGGCACCATATAGGATGGCCTTGCAAAAAGGTGTGAAGGAATGGCACTATTTGGAATCCATATCCGGCGTTTCTGAGGGGCCGAACTAGAAGATGGAGCAAACTCACGAGCATGCTTGCGGGACTCTTCGAACACCTCGTTTCCATACTCAGCTCTGAAGGATCTATTGACTAAATCCTCAAAGTTGACAAACTCATGAAGATTGAGATCATGACGGATAACAGGGCTAAGTCCCTTGCGTAACCTTGCTTGCTTCCGGGCATCAGTGGATATCTCCTCTTGGGCATAACGAGAAAGATGGTTGAACTCGGTCATATACTCGTGGATGGATCTATCTCCCTGAGTTAGATTGCAAAACTCTTCCTTCTTCCTTTCCATCATCTCATCCAGAATGTGGTACCCTCGGAAGGCATCACGGAATTGTTGCCAAGTCACTACGTGACCATCAGGTTGCATTGCAACGTAGTTCTCCCACCATTCACCAGCAGCACCTTCCATGAAGTATACCGCAAACATCACACGATCATTTGGAGCAACATGCGCCGTCTCAAGATTACGCTCGATGGAACGGAGCCAATCATCAGCTTCAAGGGGCTCGGAGAAACATCGAAATACCGGTGGCTTGAGGAGGACGAAATCCTGAATGCTGACAACCACATTGCGCTGACGAGCGGTATTCTGCTCGATGAGCTCCAGAAGGCATGTTTGATCACGTCGATTCCGCTCGGCTTCCATCATGATTTCCGCCGCAGAAGGCGGTGGTGGAGGTTCATCATCATTTTGATTCCGATCACGTTCTCGATTCCGAAGAACAGCACTACGAGTTCCACCTGACATCCTGTGTGATAAAAATCAACAATCAGAACAAGTTTTACGGTGGAAAACAAAGATAAGAGGACTTGACTAGAAGGAAAGATTGTAATGCAAAGGCAAAAATTCCAAGAAACACGGAATAAATCGGGCAGCATAACGGCTACACCGGGATGAAAAATGAGACAACCTCGAAGAAATTGGACAGAACTTCTTCAAGAACTCAAAACACGGAGACTCTGGACGACCACAACAATCCTAAGGCTACAATGAAGCACTCAACGAGATGTTCTAGTAAGACATAGATGAGCCTAGTCCTATCATCCCGTAGAAAAGATAAGGGTGACTCAGAACTCAGATCGATGAGGGTAAGGAGAAAAAGAAGCCTTACGTTGTTCCCTTTATACCCAAGTAACTATATAACTATAGAATGCTAAACTCGACTTCGACCAAGGGTTTGATAAGCCTACAGACAGTCCTGCTCTGATACCAAGTCTGTCGGGACCCGGGGTATGCGTATGTAATTCCAGTCACGATGCAATCACATGGAGAGCCAAGAGCCGTACCCACTTGTCTAAGCAGACAAGGCCAAGCACAGAACACTCTCGGAAAGCATCGAACATGAGGGGCATCCCATTCAGGCCGGATGATCAACTGAGATAGGTCCTCATCGCCCGCTCACAAGTCTAAATGATTATGGGTGGTGAAATCCCATACTCATTGTCAAGTCGCCTCAACCATGTTATCGATTGAATCATAACCCTTACATAGACTTCCTCCAGCTCGATCACTTAGTCGGGGTCTAGGGCGGGCTCGATCATACAACAAAGTGTGCACGTGACAGAGTTACGAGCAATCGCATCGCGATGCCCCAAGCTGCGCACATCTAAGGGCCACTAGGTGTATAAAAGACCGCCAGCCAGATCACAACTAAGGTCTCAAAACCCATACTAAGACATGCATGTTATAAACATACACACAACACACATGCCTAGTATGAACAGCAGGTATCATCAGATAACTCTACAAAGTGTATCTTTATTGACTTACACATAGAGCATACAAAGATCACATGTCTGTGATCAACATTACATCATACAACGGAAGCAAATTAGGTCTGAGTACAGACAATTTTAACAAATGGCTTAGAGAAGCCTTGTACAACAAACATGCCCTTCCATGAGGGACCAGACTGCTGTCTGGGACTATGCTAACTTAGTCAACGTCGAGCTTCAGGAAGGTGACTCCATCGGGGGTCCGGGTTCTCATCTAAAACATAGAATAAGCAAACGTGAGTACAAAGTCGTACTCAGCAAGACTTACATCAGAACTACACTACTCATGCTCAAGTATCAAGGTAAAGGGAGGTGGGGTTTCATCATGCAGAAGTGCCAGCTTTGACTTGGCTAGTCCTGTACTACGAGTACCAGACTTGAAGTAAGAAGCGTACACGAGTCCACTACCAAGTCTCCAACCAATACACCACTATGGTTAATTCCTCGACTTCCCCACGAGGAAGCACACCATAGCACTCACGCTTATCTTGCGAGTTTTAGAAGTATCCATTCAAGTTGTCTAATAATCAAGCACAGTTTTCCAAGTAGTCCATGACCGTGGACGCGGCTATTTGAATAGTTTTGTTAACCTTGCAAGGGTGTACCGCTACACACACATGACCATCGGTTACCGCCAAGTCTCGCCACCATTCAAGAGGTGATAGCGAGGATGTTCACCACAACATTTCTCCCACAGCTCCGTTCTAGTCCAAGGAGTCAACTGTCTGAGTTCCAAACCCAACTGAAGTTCCGGCCGAGCTTCTAGCCAGGACTCAAACCATGTAGGCATAACTGACAAGCCCACCTCGACGGATGGTTCTACGCTTGACAAGCCATGTTCCACAAGCCCTACCATGAATGCCACATTTCATTTCCTTTATCTGTCTATGCATATGCCGAATGGAAATCTCGAACTAGGTGTGACTCCTGCACTGGGATCGGGGTGAGTTACTAGGTCGAGAGGGGTCAGTGAGCCCAATGTGTGGTTGTACTCCTTGTCTCGGATTACCATACAAGAACTCGGGCTTAAGGCGGTGTTCAACGAGACAACCCACTGTGTACTCCTACACAACCTCTCATCGTTCACCTTGTATTAGGGTGGATTCACCAATACAGTTTCACTTTCATCAACACCATGTTCACCATCATCCCGACTCACATAAAAAGCAACCTCACTGTACCACTAAGCATGCAATAAGCGGTAACAGTTGCAGGGGCCACATGATATCAATCAACTCCTATGTCAGCTAGGATTGTGGTTTGCTTACTACTGTGACAAGATGATAGGTCATGCATCGGATATGGGTTCAACTATGCGGTAGAATCGATACAAGGTGATCTCCTAAACATGCATAAGCGAGACTGAGAGGGAATTGGGATTTTATAGACATGATCAATGGGGTTTGCTTGCCTTGCTGACGATACAAGGGTCTTAACGGTGGTCTTCTTCTTCGGGGGTGATCACCGTCTCGGAACGTCTGTCATCGGAGGCAATCGTCAACAAAGGGGGGGCAACATCGAAAGTAAATGCACAAGCACATGATAAGGTTGTCCATGATGTATATGGTACTGGTTTGTTAAGAATTCAATTTAATTGAAGTGTATTGCAAAGTATTTGCAAATTCAAACTCCAAATTCAAATTCAAATTAAGCCATATGCATGTTTTCTACTGTTCACCCATTTTAAAATGGTCAAACATATAAACAAGTTACATATTCAAAATCCTTGCATTTTTCTGATAATTTTTCATATATTATTTGTCCAATTTGGAGTTAATATGAATTTTCTATGATTTATAGAAGTTTTGGCTAATTTTCTGGATTTTTTGTAATTCTTAAATTCATTTCTAATTTTCTGGAAATTGATTTATTGCATCAGCATGATGCAAGCATGACATCAGCAGGGGGCTAACAGGTGGGTCCACCCTGTCAGTGGCCCACTGTTAAAAATGTGTTTAGATTTAACTCAAACAGAGGATTAGGGGGTTGGCCCCACTTGTCATGGACTCAGGGGCGGGGGGGGGGGGGGGTTAAGAGGTGGTTTAGGCGTTAATTAAATCGGGCCCACCGGCGGTTAGCCGCCGGTGACCAACCCGTGCGGCGGCGCCCGCTGTGGACGGCGGCTCCGGGCACGGCTGGGCACGGGGAAGCTACCAGGGGGTAGCCCGTGTCGCCCGCTTTAAGCTGTGCCACCAGGGAGGCCAGGGGGCGGCTGGAACCTCGCCGGCGTCGAGGTGCGGCGGCGGCCGTGGCGTGGTTAAGACGGGGACGGTGACACGGTGTACCAGAAGACGCCGGGCTGGGTAGATTACGCTCCTGGGAGCGTCGCACGTCCACTGGACGTGGCTAGGGTGGAGTAGGCGGTTCGTGTGCTCGACGGCGAGAACACCGGCGGCGAGGAGCCATGGCTCCCATGGCGGCCGTTTCTAGAGGGAGAAAATGAAGGGGAAAACAAGGGGAGAAGATGCGCCTCCTCACCGCGATTGCAAAGGACGTAACGGAGAGGTCGATGGTGCTCTGACGGCGACGAATTCGTCGATGAACTCCGGTGGCCGGAGTCGAAGAAGATGACCCAATTCAGCAGCTCCACGGGTCTTCAGCTCGCAATCGTCTGCTCGGGGACGAAGTCGAATATGGCGAGGGCGATGGACATGTTTGCTTGAGCTCGGGATGGCAGGGGGCACGCATGCGCACGGCGGCGCTCTGCGGCGTCGCTCGGTTGTCGACGGGCACGGCGAGAGAGGGCGAGGGAGAGACGCACTGGAGGGGAAAATGGAGCAGGAGGCTCCCAGACGTCTCCAGGTGCGAAGAGGTGGCCGCGGGAAGCTGCTGCGTGGTCGCGGCTCGTCGGCGGCGTCGGTGGAGTGCTGCATGCATTCCACCTAGCACCTTCGGGGCGCGGGGAGGAAGAGACAAGCGGGGGAGGTGGGCTGGGCCGCCTGCTGGGCTGAGGGGAAAAGAGTTGGGCCAGATGGCCAGGGGGCTTCTTCCTTTTCTTTTTCTTTTAAATTTTCTTTTCTGTTAATTTGTTTTGCCCTAGTAGTTAAATACCTAGGAAATTTATAAAATGCCCAAAACTTTCATGTGGACTTGTAATGCATATAGCTAGCCACTTATAAAGTTTGAGATTTTTGAAATTCAAATACTTTGAATTTCAAATCAAATAGGGGTATTATTTAATTTCCAAGCCCTATTTGGATTTTTTGGCAAATCTTGGTGCATGCAGTGGGACCCACTTCACTTTATATGTGATCATGCATATTTATAAGACTTTTCAAAAGTACTAGAGGAATTTTTGGAACAAATTTTTGTCTGGCCATTTGAATTAAATTCTTCAGGGCTTTTCTTTTCCCCATTTTGAATTTCTTTTTGAAATTTTCACATGATGCAAAAGACACAAACAACCCTAGCACTTACCCTAGTTGGGGTTCTGACACGCAGGGGATAAAGCCCCTGCACCCTGCGCCGGCTGAAACCCTAGGTCGAGCCCGCCCCTCTTTCCCCGCCTTGCCCTCGCCTGTTCCACCTTTCCCGAGCCCGACCGTGGCCGCCGTTTCGCGCCGCCGCGGCCAACGACGATGCCAAGATCCGCCGCCGTGTCCGGAGGGCGCCCTGTGGTCGCCTTCACCAGCTCCATGAAGGAATCGACATGAGAAGCCCCGTGGACCGCCTCCCCCTCTTTCTTCCCCGTCGCCGTCCGTCTCCTACCTCGATGAAATTCGCGCCGCTCGAGCCCTCCCCGTGCCTGCTGCCATTGCCCTACGCGCTCAACGTGAGCCCCTCTTGCGATTCCACCTCCCTCATGTTCAATTGGCTCGCCGTAGCACCTCCCCTGCCGCCGTTTGGTGCTCGCCGTGGCCACCATGTCCAAGCCCGAGCTCGCCCGCAATGGTAGCGCCTCGCGCGCGCCCCTGCTGCTTCCTGGCTTCGCGTGGCCACGCGCCACCACATGCCCCTCACGGCCGTGGCCTCTTGCCCGCTCCCGACCGATCGCGCCGCCCTCTGGCCGGTGGCCGTGCCCGCGCTTCCCTCCCGCTCGCCCCCATTGTTGCTGCTGCTGGTGGCTGGTGTGGCTCGACGCGCGCCCGCCCACGGTGGCCGCCGCGCCTTGCCCCTCCGCTCTCCCCCCCCCCTCTCGCCGGAGTTAGCCGATACGGCCGCGCCGCCGTGGCTGGCTTGCCGCCGGCGTGCACACGGGTTAACCGTCGTGGGATAATACCCCCTCCACACCCCACTGACTGGTGGACCCTCCTACCAAATAAACACATTAAAGATAAAACTACTTTGTTAATTAAAATGTGTGTATTACATGTGGGCCATAAGCCCCTAAGCTAATAACAGATTAGTAATAATGAAATACCCCTTGAGCCATTGACATGTGGGCCAGCACCACTTAACCCTCTGTTAGTTTAAAATAATTATTAAAACAAATATGTCTCAATGACACATGGGCCCCACTAGCTGCTTAAGTTAATTAAAAATTGATTAATAGTTAATCTTTGTATGACATGTGGGTCCACTGCCCTAATTAAAATAGAAAATGATAGTTTAAATAACCAGAGGCTGACATGTGGGACCCCATGTCAGTTGACTGGTCAGCCCACACTATTCTGGATAAGGTTTTGGTTAATGTTTGAATTAAATAATAAAAGAAATTCAGTAAAATGATTAAAACTTGGAAATTGAATATCTTTTAAACCGTAAGTCAGATGAAAATATTTTATACATCAAAATTGATCAGAAAAATACAACGAATACGGATACGTTATCTGTATACCAACCACCCCCCTCTAACATAAAGAATATCGAACCGTCCCCCTCCCGACCGTCTGTCTGATGATTTGTCCGGTACTGTTAAAGTATCCGGATGAATTTATTCTGAACACGAAAGTTGTTCGGAATGTTTCAACTAGCGCGGTTACACCATCCACACGTTTGTCGGATGTCCACGACACCTCCGGCATGAACCCTTCCCCCTCCGGACACCCTGTCTGGTAATCACCCGGAGCCGGTATTTCATCCCCAGATGAATTCCCGTTCCGAGCAACGTGCATTGCACTGCGTTAGAACACCGTTAACATTGCATACGTCATGCCATTCATCTGTTTGCTATGATTGCTTTATATTTACTGTTTATTCCCTCTTTTATTCTCCGGTAGACCCCGCTGCTACCGCCGACTACACTGCTGCCGGGTACGACTACTTCGTCGACGACCCTACCCCTACCGTCGAGCTTCCAGGCAAGCAGAGCCATTATCTTCCCCAGATATCGCCTACCTTTTCCGTACTTTCTTGCACTAGGCATTGTTACTGCCGCTGCTACGTTAAAATCCTATTCAATTGCATAGCCTGTTTTTGTCGCCCCTTGATGTACCTCCCTTATCCTATGTTGCCTATTATAATTATTCATTATTCAGCAGTGAGCCCTGCGCATTGTTAGCTAGGATTAGATAGCGGGCCGTGACCACTCAGGGGAGTGAACACGGATACAATATATACAACTGCACAGGTACGGTACAATGCAGACACCGCCTAAGGCCCCCTAGCTCGGCTCTGCCGAGCCACCTTCAAGTGTGAGCTATCAAATAGTAATCCTTGTACTCCACTAGTTGATGACTCTGTATAGCCGCTCTAGGTACCTGAACACGGTTGTCCTTAAAGGTAAGAAGTCGGGCGACCCAACGGTGCCCGCGAGTGGTATATTGTCGGGAGCGACAGGGAGGGTACGACCGACATTACTGGCGTGCTTGGCCCCTGCTCGTATCTCGCGAGAGTTACCAAACTACAAAAAGTCGAGCTCTACCAAGAGCACACGCGAGACAAGGTAAGGATACGGTTCACCTTGTTGGTAACCGCAGAGACTTGGTGGGACGACAGGGCAGGCACCGATGTACTGGTGGTCCTGGCTGCTGTCGTTGTCCGCGGGTCGGTTAAGTCGAGGCAACTATAACGGTTGTCACACATGTTAATTAAAATGCTAAATGGTTCGGCAAATGTCTTGAGTAGCCTTTTGGCTTGTACGCACTACCTACACGTGGGACGAGGAGTGTGGGCTCCCCTGCATCGTAGTCTCGTTCGAGGGTCTTCAGACGTCAGCAGTATCGCGGGATGATTGCCGGGAAGTGGTGTTGTCTTCTCTTGCTCGAGCGGTGTATTTGTATTTGCTTTGAATTTGCTTCACCGGCCAGTCACGCACCGTCCAGGAGTACGTTCGGGTTAGGGTCCAAAGCCCGGCGTACATAGGATATAGTCCGACGGATGACCTCTCTGTTGATTGCCGAAGGATGGGCTACTTTGTGTCGGATAGCTTCGGTGGGGTGTTCCCTAACAAGGTGTACGCCACCCTGGAGATCCGAGCATCGTAGAGTCACGCCAGTGCACCCCTGCAGGGAAGATTAATCTATTCGAATAGCCGTGTCCACGATAACAGGACGCTCTATGCTGAAGCTGGATCTTACCACTACAAACTACTAATATTAAACTGTATAGTTCCGGGTCATCTTCCTCGCAGGGAGTCGAGGAAGGGAACTCGGAGGCATTATTATTATTATTAATTATTACAACTTACTATTATACAATGCTGCAACAACTTCTGCTGCATTGTTATTACATTCATGTTATTGAACTGCTGGTTGTTTCTCTTCTCATGCTGCAAGACTCGTCAGAAGATGCTAGTCTTCGATAGGCCTAGCTTCTTACCCTTATTCTGATTTCTATCTTGCAGTCCACTATATACAACCTCCCCTTTCCATTGATACAAATGCATAAATGCTTAGTGGCGGACCTAAGACTCGCGGGTATACTAGATACTCACCTTTGCTTTATTTCCCCCTTTATGTTTTGCCTGATCGGCCGCTGCAGTCGACGTTGGAGCTTTGGAGTCCAGGAGCAGGAGATCCCCGATGCCGACCACCGCAACATGAAGATCCCCGATGCCTTCTACGATATCGAGTTCCTCGTTGACCAGGATTAGTTTGGAGGTTCCCAGGCAGGAGGCCTCGCCTTTTCGATCTGTTGTTATTTGTGCTAGCTTTCATAAGGCATCCTTGTATTCTTGTGTCTGTACTCAGATACTATTGCTTCCGCTAACTTTGTGCTTTCGAGCTGTTGGCTTCGAGCCCTCGTGGCCCCTGGCTTGTATTAAACAGCTTGTATTATTTTATTTTGTAGAGTTGTGTTGTGATATCTCACCGTGAATCCCTAATCTCGATCGTGTACCTTGCGTGTATGATTACTGTACACGGTCTGATTTTGGGGGCGTCACACAAGGTTACTCCGGTGCTAGAGGGGCTCCACCGCGACATTTCTGAAGCGGAGCTTGAGGCGGCGCAAGCAATCTGAAATGCAATGGCTCGCACCGAGGAAGCCATCCGGGAAGCCCAACGAAGGCATTAATGGCGGCCGGCATCAAGATTTCCTCGACAACAGCGTATGTGTAAATCCGCCAGGCGTACGATGAACTGAACGCCGCGTAGGAAGCGCGATATGCCAACAAAGAGGACATTGGCGAGGAGGACGTCGATGGTGCGGTGGAAGGCGAGGACGAGGATGAGGACGACAACACGGGCGGCGGCGACGAGGAGGATGACACCGACGAGGACGAGGACGACGGTGATGACGGCCACGACGGTTAATAGATTCAAGTAGTTCTCCTGTTCCACAAATATGCATGTTAATTATGCATAAGAACTTTTTTAATTTCCCTTCACAAAAAACAATCTTTTATATGAAGTTGTTCATAGAATCCACTGATGTCCATTGTAAAATATTTATTTTTCTATCAGCTTATTTCTATCGTTCTCAAGTGGCCCCAAACACATGATACCTTCATTAGTAAACCCAACGTTGACGCTGCTCTTCTTCTACATGAAGCCATCTCCGCTCCTGATGACCCACAAGTGTAGGGGATCTATCGTAGCCTTTTAGATAAGTAAGAGTATCGCACTCAATGAGGAGTAGAAGGTATTGACAAGTGATCTTGAGATAGGAATAACTGCAAGTACTGAAAGGTAACTTTTTATGGGTTTTCTGGTATAAGAAACAATGAGATAAAGGCAAATAAAGTAAATTGTGATAAGGTGCAGCAAGTGGCCGAATCCTTTTGTGCAAAGGATAAGCCTAAGGATCAAACTTATAAAAGCTAAAACGTTCTTGAGGACACACAGGATAAATAGTCATGTGCTTTCGCCATATTCCGTCTAAGTACTATGTTTTGTGTTGATAAGTATTGTGTGGGTGAACCTATGCTAGTGGACTTTCTAGACTAAGATAAGTACACTCTTATGATTCAACCTCCTGCAAGCATCGGCTAACACAAGAGAGAAATTAAGGAAAAGCCTAACCATAGCAATAAACTTTAGGATCCAACATTCCCTCGTGCAAAAGTGTGCGAACTAGGGTTCAGGTTTCTGTCACTCCGGCAACCCACCATAAGCATACTTTATACACAATGTATTCCCCTAGGTCCTTAAAAGGCGAAGTGTTGTGTAGTTGACGTTCAAACAACACCACTAGAAGAATAACACCACAACTTAAATATCAGACAACACATATTACTTCAACATCATAGGACTACTAACAACTAGACTTCTTGATCGGAGCGTGTGCGACGCCCGAGCGGCGTCCCCGATTCGACCTTGACCTCGGTCTTGACCGGGATGAACTGGGGTGGCGACGCCTCCGGGCCGATGGAGCGCGAGGCCGATCCGCCGGCCGACGAGTACGTCGCCGTGTCCATGCCACGTGGCAACGTCGCCCACATTGGCGTGGACGCACGGGAGTACGAGCGATGGGCTGCCACGACCAATGGTGGGTAGTGGAGCCGCGGCTCAATGCCGGCCTCGATGTGCGCGAGGATGAAGGGGAGGGTGTGGCCCTCCGCGCCCCACCATCGTGTCCGGCCGTTGGCCTTATGGCGGCCTGATGCTGGAGGCCCTTCATGGACGCCATCGCCTCCTCGCGACAGCGCTGGAAGTAGGTCATCCACCCAGCCACATTGTTCGGCGCGTTTTCCTGATTGTTCTGCTCGGCCTCTGTCATGGCCGAGCGAGCGGCCTCGACCTCCATGGCGAAGGGGGCACCGGGACGTGGAAACGGCGGCACAGGAACACCACCGTTGCTCAGCACCCAGTTGTGGGGGTCGCGTGTCAGGCGGGCATGGGTAGCCCGCCTGAGCAAGCAGCACCGCCTCCCACTCCCAAAGCGTGCGGCGGCTGAAGCCGTTGCGCGCCGCACCGTCGCGGGGGTAACGCTCGCTAATGTCGCATGGGAGGTGTAGCAGTGAGGATAGGAGAAGAGATGTCGGCGAGGAGATGAGAGGAGATGCAGGCGAGTGGGCGGCGAGCTACGGTGAGGCTCAATTTGTATAGAGGCGGGTGGGAGGAAAGGGTGTGGACGCGCGGCGCGATCATGCGGGAACACGTGGTAGCGCGTCCATTAAAGAGCCCATGCGCCGATTGGACTATATGCCTGTCGGTGGTCGATCGGACTCCTCGGCATTTATTCGCCTACGCCGTCGTCAAGCATGGGGAATCCGAGCCGAGGGGATGAAGACGAGTCGAGGATAGAAGCTGTCAGGGTGTGACGCCCCAAAATCAGACCGTGTACAGTAATCATTCACGCAAGGTACACGATCGAGATCCGGGACTCACGGTGAGATATCACAATACAACTCTACAAATAAAATAATACAAGCTGTTTAATACAAGCCAGGGGCCACGAGGGCTCGAATACAACAGCTCGAGAGCACAAAGTCAGCAGCAGCAATAGTATCTGAGTACAGACACAAGGATACAAGGTTGCCTTAAGAAGGCTAGCACAAATAACAACAGATCGAGAAGGCGAGGCCTCCTGCCTGTGAACCTCCAAGCTACTCCTGGTCAACGGGGAACTCGACGTCGTAGAAGGCACCGGGGATCTTCATGTTGCGGTGGTCGGCATCGGGAACTCCTGCTCCTGGGTTCCAACGTCGACTGCAGCGGCCGATCGGGCAAAACGGTAAAGGAAATAAAGCAGGTGAGTATCTAGTATACCCGCGAGTCTTACGTCCGCTACTAAGCATTATGCATTGTATCAACGGAAAGAAGAGGCTGTATATAGTGGACTGAAAGACAGAAATCCAGAGCAAGGGTAAGAAGCTAGGCCTAACAAAGACTAGCATCCTCCGACGATGTCTTGCAGCATGAGGTAAGAATCAGCCAACAGTTTATATAAAGCATAAAGTAACAATGCAGCAGAAGTTGCTGCAGCATTGTATAATAATAAGTTGTAATAATTAACAATGCCTCTGAGTTCACCTCCTCGACATCCCCGCGAGGAAGAAAACCCGGAACCATACAGTTTAATAATAATAGTTTCTAGTGGTAAGATCCAGCTTCAGCATAAAGCGTCCTGTTACCGTGGACACGGCTATTCGAATAGATTAATCTTCCCTGCAGGGGTGCACTTGTGTTACGCTACACGCACGGATCTCCAGGGTGGCGGGAACCTTGTTAGGGAACGCTCCACCTAGGCTATCTGACACTTCATAGCCCATCTTTCAAACTCAACAGAGAGGTCATCCGCCGGACGATATCCTATGTACGCGGGGCTTTGGACCCTAACCCCGACGTACTCCTACACGGTGCGAGGCTGGCCGGTGAAGTTAAATCAAAGCAAATACAAATCACAATGCCGCGGCAAATAAGACAACACCACTTCCGGGCGCAGGCCGCGCTACTGCTGACGTCTGAAGAGTCCTCGGACGACACTACGAAGCAGAGGAGCCCATAACTCGTAATTCCCACGGGTAGGTAGTGCGTACATGGCATATAGCCAACTCAAGACATTCACTGAACCATTTAGCATTTTATTAACCTGCGTGACAACCGTTATCGTTGCCTCGACTTAACTGACCCGCGGACAACGACAGCAGCCAGGACCACCAGTACATCGGTGCCTGCCCTGTCGTCCCACCAAGTCACTGCGGTTACCAACAAGGTGAACCGTCTCCTCACCTTGTCTCGCGTGTGCTCCTGGAGGAGCTCTACTTTCGTAGTTTGGTAACTCTCGCGGCCAACGATCAGGGGCCAAGCACACCGGTACACTGGTCGGACTCTCCCTGTCGTCCCGTCGCAATACCTCTCGCGGGCACCGTTGGGTCGCCCGACTTCTCACCTGAAGGACAATCGCTGTTCAGGACCCTATGGAGGTAAGACAAAGTCAGCCTCGAGTGGAGTACAAGGATTACTCCTTGATAGCTCACACCTTAGGTGACTAGGCATAACCCAGATAGGGGCCTTTGGCGGTGTCTGCTTTGTACCGTACCTGTACAGTTGTATATTTTGTATCCGTGTTCACTCCCCTGAGTGATCACGTCCCGCTATCTAGTCCTAGCTAACAATGCGCAGGGCTCACTGCTGAATATATGCATAATTATAACAGGCAGCATAGGATAAGAAAGGTACATCAAGGGGCGACAAAATCAGACGATGCAATTGAATAGGATTGTAATCGTAGCAGCAGCAGTAACAATGCCTAGTGCAAGAAAGTACGGAAAGGTAGGCGATATCTGGGGAAGAGAATGGCTCTGCTTGCCTGGAAGCTGGACGGTAGGGGTAGGGTTGTCGACGAAGTAGTCGTACTCAGCAGCGGTGTAGTCGACGGCAGCAGCGGGGTCTACCGGAGATTAAGGGGGGAAGAAACAGTAAATACAAAGCAAGCGTATACAAACAGATGCATGACATGACAGATGAAAGTTAACGGGGTTCTAACGCAGTGCAATGCACGTTGCTCGGAACGGAAATTCATCCGGGGATGAACTGTCAGCTCCGGGAGATTATCGGACAAGGTGTCCGGAGGGGGAAGGATCAAGCCGGAGGTGTCGTGGGTACCGGACAAACATAAGGGGGGTGTATCCGTGCTAGTTGATCTATTCCGAGAAATATTCGTGTTCGGAATAAATTCATCCGGGCACTCTAACAGTACCGGGCAATTTGTCGGACTGCCGGTCTGGAGGGGGACGGTTCGATGTTCGTTGTGTTAGAGGGGTGTGATAGACATACGGATAGCGTATTCGTATTCGTTATATTTTTCTGATCAATTTTGATATACAAGTTATTTTCATCGGAGTTACGGTTTAAAAGATATTAAATTTCTAATATTTAAATCATTTAAATCAATTTTCTGAAATTCTTTTATTATTAAAATCCAACCTTATCCAAAACCTTATCCACATCAGTGCTGACAGGGTGGACCCACATGTCATACACAGAGGCATTTAACTCATTTTATTTAAATCAAAATTATCAGAGGGCCCACATGTCATACTCAGCACTGGTAAATCTATTTATTTTAATAGCTTACAGCTGGGGCCCATGTGTAAGTGGCACAGAGCTAACTAATCAGTTTTGTTTATTTAAAAGGGCCAGGGGCCACTGTCATTGACACCATTTAATTTAACAGAGAGGTATTTAGCTTAATAAACGTTTAATAGAGCCCGGCCCCACTGGACAGAGACTCAAAAAAGGGGGGGGGGTTAGGTTCCCAGGCGCCCCAAACGCCCAAACGCGCGCGGAGGGGGAAAATTGAACGCGGGGTTCGTCGTGCGCCTACTGGGGGTGACTGGGGAGGCTGGGGAGGCCGGAGCCGAGCTCCCCGCCATTAATGGCGGCGGCCGGAGCTCTGCAAGGTTGCGGCAGTGCTACGGTGCTCGATTTCGAGCGCGAGAAGGGGGAAAATGTCGGGGGGGGGGGGGCTCACAGCGAGTCGGTAGAGGTGCGCAGCGGGCTCGGGGGCGCGAGGACGACGGTGAATTTGTCGCCGGAAGCCGTCGGTCGTGGTGGGCAGGACGACGCGATTTGGGCGACGTAGTGGACCCCGGCTCGAGCTGGGGGCTGGGATGGCGTGCAGGAGCACGACGGAGGTCCCGGACATGCGCCCGTGGCTCGCGGAGCAAGGTGGCTGCGTCGCCGACGGCGGCCATGGCGAGCAGACCTCGGGCTCGAACGAGACTGAGAAAAAGGAGGCGAGGGAGGGGAAAAAGGGGCTCGGTCCAGTTTTTGCGGGGGCGACCTCGATCTAGGGCTACAGGGAGGTGTGGGGGCCTTCTTATCCTCCATGGGGGAGCAGGTGGGAGAGGGGCGGGGGGCGGCGCCTTGCTCCATGCGCCATGGCGCTGTGCAAGGTGGGGGAGGGGGAACAGGGAGAAGGGGAGGGCTGGGGGGTTGGGCCCGGGGTGGACCTGCGCCTTAGGCGGGTTTTAGGGGTTTTTTAATTTTTCCTTTCTTTTTCTGTTTTTTCTCTCGGTTTGTATTTAGTTTAATGTATTTTATATTTTTCTTCAACTTAGAATTTATTCAAAAATTATTGTTACACAATAGAAAACTATTATAAAAAGCATGGACCAGAACTAAAATCATTTAAGTTTTATTTAAACTATAACCCATTAAATTGAGCTATTATGGCTAGTGGTTATATTTATCAGCAATATTTAAATAGGTTAATAAAATATCATTTCTATTTTCATATGACCTACTGATTAATAAGTATTTAATAAAATTGGGTTCACAATTTTTAGTCCATTTAAAATTTCCACTTGTTTATTAAAATTCCATGGAAATTTAATAATTCCTAACTATTGTTTTTATTTTAAATATTACTCCTATACCATTTTAATAAAACCCTAAACACTTAAGGTGACCTACTGATTATTTGCAACTATTAAAAGTGGTTGCATTACTTAGGGTTTACTATAACTTTCATTTCCATTTTGAAATCAATAGAAATTTTGATAACCCAACATTGGTTCCATAATCCTCATGGCCTTGGGTTCATTCAAATGACCAGGGGGATTTGGTTTAACCAAGATCAGGGTGATGGACATGCATCCACCATTCTTGGAGCAAACTTATAATCTGAAAATTTTATCAGGGTGAGAATCTGACAGAGCCATGATCAAGGTGATCATGTCTTGATCATCAAGAGCAATGAGCCTTAAACAGTGGAATCATTGTAGTGATTACTGTACCGGATCTGAGGGTGTTACACAGGGGGCAGGTCCGCTCGGCATGGCACGCGCAAAAGCGTGGGGCGTTTTCCCTTTCGCGCTAATTTCTTTCGTCCGACGCCCCCAGGCGACCCCCAACGCGCTGGGTTCGTCTTGGGATCGCCAGATCTAGTTTCGGCCCAATCTGGCGCTAATTGGGCTGCTGGGGCGTGACTGGGAGGATTTTCTCCATTTGGGGAAAATAGCGCCGCCCTGTGGGATCTGTTGGGGCCGAGGCTAGAGATGCTCTAACAACCCAGGATATCAATAGGAATGATAGACTACTCATAAAAACAAGGTGCACCTTCTTTTCAGAGACCCCATCTCCAAAGAACTCAAAAGTTAAGTGTGCTTGGCTTGGAGAAATTTGAGGATGGGTGACCGACCGTGAAGATGATCCCGGGAGCGCATGAGTGAGGACAAAGTGTGAAGAAAAGAATAGTGTTGGTATGTGATACGTCTCAATCGTATCTATAATTTATGCTTGTTCCATGCTTATATTGGTGACTTTGCTATATGTTTTTCTACACTTTCATACCTTTTTGAAAATATTTGGACTAACCTACTAACTCAGTGCCCCAGTGCTAGTTTCTGTCTGCGGTTGTCGGTGCATTGCAGGAAAATGCCAATTATTTAAGTGCTCAGAAAAATCCAAAAAAATCATAATAAAAATCAGCAGATCAGAAGACTCGAGAAGGCCGGAGGGAGGCAGAGGGGAGTCCCCCCTAGCCAGGAGGCCTCCTGGCGCGGCCTAGGGTGGGGCCGCGCCAACTGGTCGCCTGGTCAGGTGGGCCCCCCTCGTGCCACCCCTTCTACCTATATTTATCCATCGACGCAAAAACCCTCGAGAGGCCCTCCGGTACGCAATTTTCATCACTGTTCAACCGCCGCTGCGATCCCGAGATCGGGATCTCCAAAAGACCCTGTCCTGGCACCCTGCAGGAGGGAGGATTGATCTCTGGGAGCTTCTCCACCACCATGAGCGCTTCCCGGATGTGTCGTGAGTAGCCCCCCTTGGTCATGGGTCCATGATCATTAACTTGATGATGTTTTCTCTCCATCCTTGTGCCTCAATTCTTAGACCTTGTGAGCTTCCCTACATGATGATGGCACTTATGTATTAGTTTCTTTGTTGCTATGCTGTGTTTTCTGGTATCCGATGGATTATGAGATTGTGTTCAGATTGTAATGAGTAATATATTTGGTTTACCTTTTTATTATTAGTTCTTGAGTATTCTTGCATATTCTTGAGTATATGTAGTTTGTGAAGCACGTGGCACCTTAAAGTCGTGCATTACACATTTAGAAAACAACTAAACAATTTTATACATGAAACGGAGCCACATGTGTGTGACGAAGGTCGTACGGACATTCATTGCGTTGTTTTGGATGAAACGATCCACACTCGTGTTATAGGGGTTCACCGACATAAAAAGGGTGTATACATGGTGATTTCCTCGAGCTCTATGTCAGGGTGTTCCTATAGGACATAAAAAATCAAGTTTGAGGCCATCTGTTAGCAACGCTCAGTTTTCATCACATGATGGTTTATATTGTTAAGACTGTTTGTGATTCTAATTTTTTTAGATGGAGAAGTAACTTCAGTACAATTTGGACCGTGGGATGAATGATGGACGACCTTGGACCTGGCTTCCTCCACTCATCCTTATTCAATTACCCTTGACTTCGGTCCAATCACTTCATGTGCAAACCATTCCATGCTAGGCAACTTCTCAATTTAAGGTGTGGTTCCTTGCTCTTTACCAACGAACCTACGAAATCAAACAAACTCATTATCATTGACGATGGTGCGCACTCCCCATGCCACCCCTTCTTCTCCACCGCGACGCGGGTAACACACCGCCTCCGCCACATCCAGCCTCGGCGAATGGTGTATCCGACCCCCCCCCCCCACACACACAATCCCTAATCTGACCAGCCACCACACTGTGATGCGCCGTCCTCTTCGTCCACGGCGCCAGGTCAGCCAGTCGACTCCTACTATAGGAAGCGAAAGCCAGTGACCAACGGTGGCCATGACCGGGCCGCACAGCAGCGGCGCCCCGTCGAGAAAGAGGATGTCTCGACCGAGGAGGTCGTCCTCCGCCAAGCAGAGGAGATAGGCCGCGAATGCGACCGCCTCTTGAACGAACTCGTTCAAGTCCAGGATGAAATCATTCACCAAATCGACGGCACACACCGCGAGTTGGCCAAGGTTGCTTCGGTGCTAGAGGGGCTCCCCCGTGCCATTTCTAAAGCGGAGCTCGAGGCGGCGCAAGCAATCTGCAATGTAATGGCTCGCACCGATGAAGCCATCCAGGAAGCCCAACGAAGGCATTAATGGCGGCCGACATCAAGATTTCCTCGACCACAACGTACGAGGTAACCGCGATCTGCCAGGCGTATGACAAACTCAACGCCGTGCAGGAAGCGCGGTACGCCAACGAAGAGGGCATTGGCGAGGAGGACGGCGCTGGCGAGGCAGAAGGCGAGGACGAGGATGAGGACGACAACACAGGGGGCGGCGACGAGGAGGATGACGCCGACGAGGACGAGGACGACGGCGATGACGACCACGACGGTTAATGGATTCAAGTAGTTCTCCTGTTTCACTAATATGCATGTTAATTATGCATAAGAACTTTTATTAATTTCCCTTCGCAAAAAATCATCTTTTATATGGAGTTTTTCATAGAATCAGCTGATGTCGAGTGTAAAATGTTTATTTTTCTATCGACTTATTTCTATCGTTCTCAAGTGGCCCCAAAAACATGATACCTTTATTAGTAAACCCAACGTTGACGCCGCTCTTCTTCTACACGAAGCCATCTCCTCTCCTGATGACCCAAAAGTGTAGGGGATCTATCATAGCCTTTTCTATAAGTAAGAGTGTCGAACCCAACTAGGATCATAAGGTATTGACAAGTGATCTTGAGATAGGAATAACTTCAAGTACTGAAAGGTAACTTTTTATTGGTTTTCTGATATAAGTAACAATGAGATAAAAGCAAATAAAGTAAATTGTGATAAGGTGCATCAAGTGTCTGAATCCTTTGGTGCAAAAGATAAGCCTAAGGATCAAACTTATAAAAGCTAAAACGTTCTTGAGGACACACGGGAGAAATAGTCATGTGCTTTCTCCATATTCCGTTTCGATACTATGTTTTGGGTTGATAAGTGTTGTGTGGGTGAACCTATGCTAGTGCAATTTCTGGACTAAGATAAGTACACTCTTATAAACCTCTTGTAAGCATCCGCTTATACAAGAGAGAAATTAAGGCAAAGCCTAACCATAGCAATAAACTTTTGGATCCAACATTCCCTCGTGCAAAAGTGTGCGAATTGGGGTTCAAGTTTCTGTCACTCCGGCAACCCACCATAAGCATACTTTATACACAATGCATTCCCCTAGGTCCTTAAAAGGCGAAGTGTTGTGTAGTCGACGTTCACACAACACCACTAGAAGAATAACACCACAACTTAAATATCAAACAACACATATTACTTCAACATCATATGACTACTAACAACTAGACTTCTCCCATGTCCTCAAGAACTAAAAGAACTACTCACAAGACATAAAAGAGATCATGATCAGAGGTGATAAATATATGATAAACAATCTGGTCATAACAATAATTCTCTAAAAAAACTCAATAGCATTCACCACAAAGAGTAATCAACACCGGTAGAGTAGAGGGGATGGATAGTACAAGTTACAACTTGGATTGCAATGGTGAGATGAGATGGGATGAAGATGGAGATGGTGCTGATGGTGAGGATGAGAGTGATGATGATCTCGATGATGCCCGTGACGATGGTGGTGATGATGAGGACGATCCCCCCTCCGAGAGTAGTTCTCCCCAATGGAATTTGCCCATCGGAAAGGTCTTTTCTTCTATGTAGGTTCCCTCCACGGAGCGGCGGCGGAACTCTGGAAACTCTTCATGTTCTGCGGTTTTTAGGTCACGGCGATGATATAGGTCAAAGGGGGCCTCCTGGAGTGGTCCCACCTCCCAGGCGGCCACCCGGCGCGGCCTTGGAGGGGCACGCGCCACCAGGGCGCCTGGGAGCCTAGTGGCCCCCTCCGGGAGTCCTTCCTCTATTTTTTTATTTTTCTGTGGCCTCTTCGGCTCTTTATATTTATCTCTCATTTTTCCTCTTTGGGATCTTTTCATGTGTCCTCTTTGGGATCTTTTATTTGTGTCCTCTTTGGGATCTTTTTCTTACTTTAAGGGAAACACTCTATATATACAAGGATCAACAAGATCAACACACTTTTACAAATTACACATAATAAAACTGAAACTATACCATCATGTATGCAATGTATGTCTCTACCAGTGTAGCAGGATATGCAATGATACTAGAGCGTCATGTAGCAATTATGTAAGGGCGAAGCCCAACTATCATGCGGCTCTATGATCAAGAAGAAGCATGTATGACAATGAAAGATCAAGTCATGAGAAGATGGATGTTGCATGGTAATGTATCTCGGAAAGGCTATGGAAATGCCTTGATTGGTAGGTATGGTGGATGTTTTGAGCAAGATATAATGAGGCTTATGTATGACAAAGTGTATCAGGCCAACGACATGGATGCATCGATGAAGTTTGCACCGACTCTCAAGTTGAGAGAGGGAAATGCACGGTACTGAAGAGGCTAGCAAAATATAGGTTGGTGGAAGTGCCAAGAATTGAATACTCGCATTAGTCAAAGGAACTCATCAACTTATTATCGGTAACTCTCTATCTAATCAGGAGATTCACAAAGAAAGAAGCACCCTAAGAGGTGTGTTTGGGGGCTTTGTTATCCTTGCGCATCCTCGACCATGATACGTGAGTGTACTCTTTTACAATCCCGCAAAGGTTAGTTATCCCTTTAGTAGCTAGAGTTCTCAACAGATTTTTTTGGTAGTTTCTGAAAATAGCACGTTGAACCAAAATACGACACCTATCACTAATAGGCTTGAGCTCTTCACACACAAAAGTCCAAACATTACTTGAAACAAAACCTCAAAACTATTACAGGTTACTACTAAACTTAACATATCGACCTTAATTACCTACTCAAAGTAAGATACACAACTAGTGCAAAAGGTCAACTATCTATACAAGATAAATAAGAAACTCAAAAGAGTCCTAAAATTATAATTCTCAGCTCTTAGAAATAAATAAACATGAAGAACAAGATCTAAACATGACAGTAAGCTAGTACTAAAGAACGAACACTCAAAAAGATAGAAGTGAAAACTATGAGCATTCTAGAAAAATTGGAGCGTGTCTCTCTCCCAAACAATGCATGCTAGGACCCAACTTGTTATGACCAGCAAATAAAACAAAACTAAGCAAAACAAAATTGAAAAGTAAAGAGAAAGACGCTCCAAGCAAATCACATAACATGTGAAGCGATAAAAATATAGTGTGGAGAAGGACGAATTGATAATTGTTGATGAAGAAGGGGATGCACGGGGGCATCCCCAAGCTTAGATGCTTGAGTATCCTTGAATATTTCTTGGGGGTGCCAGGGGGCATCCCAAATCTTAAGCTTTCGGCACTCCTGAATCTTCTTTCATCATATCCCTTTGCACACTTGAAAACTTCCTTCACATGAAACTCATCCTAAGCTGATTAGAGCGGTTAGTTCCAATAATAAATTAATTTCACGTGGCTATTTTTTAAACACTAAATTTAAACAGTAGATATTGTTCCCCAACTTTGTTTGAAGGTCCTTGCAAATAAAAACCAATGTCAAAGTGTCCAAAAGATAGAAGTGCAGGACAGAAATCCGGGAAAACAAAACATCAGATAGAAATTAATTTTTACGGGGTACTTCTATAGCTTAAATAAGAAAACCCAGGACTGGATAAAGTTTCCCAATTGTATAGATCATTTTGTGTAAAAAAATCAGATAAAAAGATGATCTGGTGATTTTTGACGAATATTTTCATGGAGCAGACATAATCTATTTTCAGGACAGCATGTCATAACTTTTGGTTCCCTTATCACCAGAGGCTAAAACTTGGCACGAAACTTGAAAATAAAGATACAATTATGTTGCTACAATAGTAACAAACATCAAGACACACTAAAACTGAAAGTAAGAACATTTTGGTTTGCCTCCCAATAAGCGCTTTATTTTACGCCTTTTAGCTAGGCAAGAAGGTTTATAAAGATGCTCTCATAAGAATAAGAGTTTGAAGTAAAAGAGAGCATCAAGAAGCAAATGTGACACATATTTAAGCCTAATCCTCTTCCTATGCATGGGAAACTTGTAAAGAAATAAATCATGAAAGCACAAAGTAACAAGCATAGGAAGATAAAACAAGAACACCTTGAAAACTTTCATCATAAAGAGAGGTGTTTTTGTAACACAAAAGTTTCTACAACCAAACTTTCCTCTCTCAAAATAATTTGTAGTAGCATCATGAAAAAAATAAAGAATATAACTATCACTTAAAGCATGTTGTTCATGATTGATATGTCCCAAACGTATCTCTAATTTCTGCTTGCTTCATGCATGTTTTGTGTGATATTGCTATGATATAGATACACTTTCATACACTTTTGATCATATTAGGACTAACTTATTAACTCATTGCACCATAGTGCCAGTTCTTGTTTTCTTCTGTTTTTCTATTTCAGATTTCCCCCATATTAAAAATGCTCAAAAATTCAGGAAAAATCAGATAAAAAACCAGCGCTACGGAACCTTCCGGAATCATCAAAGTGGGGCCAAAGGGCCACCACCAGGGACCCAGGCGGCCACTTGGGGCGGCCTAGGGTCTGGCCGCGCCGGGGGGCACCTGGACCCCTGGTGGGGCCTCTGGCTGCCCCCTTCGTCTATTTAATCTCCGTGACGCGAAACCCCAGGAGACCGAACCCTTTTTCGCGAGCTCGCCTCTATTCCACCGCCTCCGCGCTTCCAAGATCTGGAGCGCCAGCAGACTTCTTCCCGGCACCCTGTAGGAGAGAGGATCGACCTCCGGGAGCTTCCCCTCCACCATGGACGCTTCCCGGATGTTTCGTGAGTAGTTTCCTTTGGTGTGATGCCCCCAAAATCAATCCGTGTACAGTAATCATACACGCAGGGTACACGGCTGAGATTAGGGTGCCACAGTGAGAATATCACAGCACAACACTAAACACAAAAGGATAAACCAATATGTTACAAGATAAGGGGGTCACACGGACCCGAATACAAAATTTATACAAGCCATAATATCTGAGTACAGACATAGTTAGTCAAGTTTGCCTGAAGAAGGCTAGCACAAATAACATCAGAGATACAGATCGAAAAGGAAAGGCCTCCTGCCTGGGAGCCTCCGAAAATACTCCTGGTCCTGGTCAAAGGGGGTTTGACGTAGTAGTAGGCGCCTCCGGGGTACTCCTGCTCCTGGGCTCCAACGTCGACTGCAGCGGCCGATCAGGCAAAACATAAAGGGGGAAATAAAGCAAGGGTGAGTATCTAGTATACCCGTGAGTCTTACATCCGCTACTAAGCATTTACGCATTTGTATCAAATGGAAAGGGGAGGTTGTATATAGTGGACTTCAAGGTAGAAATCAGAATAAGGGTAAGAAGCTAGGCCTATCGAAGACTAGCATCTTCTGACGAGTCTTGCAGCACAAGATGAGAACAGCCAACAGTTTATACAAAGCATAAAGTAGCAGTGAAGCAGAAGTTGCTGCAACATTGTATAATAGTAAGTTGTAATGATTAATAATAATAATGCCTCCGAGTTCCCCTCCTCAACTACCATGCGAGGAAGAAAACCCGAAACCATACAATTTAATAGTAGTAGTTTGTAGTGGTAAGATCCAGCTTCAGCATAAAGCGTCCTGTTACCGTGCACACGGCTATTCGAATAGATTAAACTCCCTGCAGGGCTGCACCCTCCTGGCTGCCCCCTGGCTGCCCTGTGGTCCCCCTTTGGACTTGCGGAAGCTTCCGGAATGCTGATTTTTTATATATTTTTTTGGGATTTTTCCAGCATACCTAAATATCCAGAAACCTGCACAAAAGAAAACAGCACTGGTAGCTCTGCTTAAAACAACGTCAGTCCGGGTTAGTTTCGTTCAAATCATGCAAGAATGAAGGCAAAACAATAGCAAAAGTGTTTGGAAAAGTAGATACGTTTGGGACGTATCAGTAACGTCGGGGCCTGCCCTGTCGTCCCGTCAAAGCGCGCGGTTACCAACAAGGTGAACCGTCTCCTTACCTTGTCTCACGTGTGCTCTTGGGAGAGCTCGACTTTTCGTGGTTTGGTAACTCTCGCGAGATACGAGCAGGGGCCAAGCACGCCAGTAACGTCGGTCGTACCCTCCCTGTCGCTCCCGACAATATACCGCTCGTGGGCACCGTTGGGTCGCCCGACTCTTACCTTTAAGGACACCACTTGATTCGAGTGCCTACAATTAAGTGAAACCAGGAGGAATCACCCTCGATGGCACACTTAAAGGGGTTCGACAGAGACATCAGCGGGATGAACTAAAGAGGAATATTCTCGTATCACCCCGGCGGTGCCGAGACACGAGCGGAATGAACTAAAGAGGAATACCCTCGTATCATCCCAGTGATGCTACACTACTGAGCCGACGAGGGTGAAATACGAGTTCGTCCACTCGTAAGTCAAACTTGAAGCGACTCGGCAGAGTCTCGCCGTTGTAGGTTGCCTAGGGCGTCTGCATTGATCTGTACCTGTTGAAGTTGTATATATTTTGTATCTGCGTCACTTCCTTGAGTGGCCACGGGCCGCTATCTAATCCTAGCTAACAATGCGCAGGGCTCACTGCTGAATATAATGCATAGATATAGTAGGCAGCATAGGATAAGGAAGGCACATCAAGGGGCGGCAAAATCAGGCTATGAAATTGAATAGGATTGTAACGTAGCAGCAGCAGTAACAATGCCTAGTGCAACAAAGTACGGAAAGGTATGCGATATCTGGGGAAGAGAATGGCTCTGCTTGCCTGGTAGCTCGACAGTAGGGGTAGGGTTGTCGACGAAGTAGTCGTAGCCGACAGCGGTGTAGTCGGCGGTAGCAGCGGGGTCTACCGGATATTAAGGGGGGGATAAACAGTAAATACAAAGTAAACATAACATACAGATGCATGACATGACATATGCAAAGTAAACGGTGTTCTAACGCAGTGCAATGCACGTTGCTCGTAGCGGGAATTCATCCAGGGATGAAATACCGGCTCCGGGTGATTACCGGACAGGGTGTCCGGAGGGGGAAGGGTTCATGCCGGAGGTGTCGTGGACATCCGACAAACGTGTGGATGGTGTAACCGTGCTAGTTGAAACAATCCAAACAACTTTCTTGTTCAGAATAAATTCATCCGGATACTTTGACAGTACCGGATAAATCATCGGACAGACGGTCCGGAGGGGGACGGTTCGTTGTTCGGTGTGTTAGAGGGAGGTGGTTGGTATACGGATAGCGTATCCGTATTCGTTATATTTTTCTGATCAATTTTCATGTATAAAGTTTTTGAATCTGACTTACAGTTTAAAAGATATTCAATTTTAAAGTTTAAATCATTTTAAATCATTTTCTGAATTTATTTTACTTAATAAATAAACATTACCCACAGAGGGTTGACTGGTCACACCTGACCAGTGGGTCCCACTGGTCAGCCTCACATTATAATAAAACAATCTTATTAATTAAAAGAACAGTGGGGTCCCACATGTCATATGCACATTTTTATAATTGCATTTTATTTAGACTAAAAACCCAAGGGGACCATGTGTAAGTCTAACAGTACTAATTAAAAGTTATTTAAACTAACTGATGCCTAGGGCCCACCTGTCATAGACAGTGGGGTAAACTAACAGTTTTATTTTGTTTTAAACTTAGATTAATTAACAGGACAATTAGCAGGCACAAGGGCCCACAATTAGTGGCAAACAGGGGGTGATTAGTTGCTAACTAACACACTGACACGGGGGTCCCACTTATTGGCGACACGGGGAGCTCGTCGGAGGCTCGCCGGCGACTTGACTCCGGCGAGGTCGGGCTAGCGCACGGTACAGAGCACCATTGGGGCGTCATTAAGTCCTACGGGTTCGTAGACATGCTCCGCGCCAGATGGTGGTGGTGGGCTCGCCGGAAACGGGCGGGAGCGACGACGACGATCATTCGCGCGGCGGACCGAGATCGGCGATGAAGGCGACGACGTCTCGAAGCGCAACGCCACCCGTTCTTTGGGGTGTTCGATTCCTGGGCATTCGTGTAGTGCAATGACACGCACGGGTGCAAAACGCGCGCACTCGGGCCTCGGCTACGCGAAGCACGGCGGCGACGGAGCTCGGCTCCAATGGCGACACGGGCTACGGCGACGGGGAGGACTAGGGGAGACACGGGGATGACGGGGAAGCTCACCAGGATAAGATAGGGCCAGGAAGCGGGCGCGATGGAGCATCGGAGGCGGCGAATCGGACGTAGACGAGGCGATGGCTGGCGGCGAGGAAAACGAAGGGGGCGGCGTCCACGTCGAGGCTCAGCCTGATTCCTCCTGCGTGACGATGAGGACGACGACGGCAAGGTGGACGGACACGGTGGCTCGGGATATGGTGGTCAGTGGCCGCGCGTGGGAGCGACGGCGGCCGGCGACAGCTCGGGCGAACTTTCCCCCGACTAGAGCGGCGCGAGGAGAGGGAGAAAAGAGCTAGGGTTTCTCCAGGGGGTTCTCTGCGATGTATATTAGTGCGACGGTGGCGCTGCAGCACCTCGGTGGCGTCCATCGGGCGGCGGTAGCCGTCGAGCACCATGGAGATGGTGCCACGCACGGCTCGGCATGAACAGGGGAGGGAGACGCCCCGGGGTGGGCCAGGTGGGCCAGTTGGGCTGCACTGTGCACTTGTTGCACTGGGGGTCTGGCGTGAAATCCTTTTTATTCTTGTTATTTCTTTTCTGCTTTTTGTTCTTTTCTGTTTATATTTATTGTAGTTGCTTTAGCATTTTTGTAAATTATGATACTTGCCCCATTATTTGTATTGCCTTATGTAGCAATGCTACAAAATGTTTGGTGACTAAATAAATTCATTTGATATTTGTTTTAACTATGCCATTAAAAAAAGGGGCTTTAGGCTATTGTTTTTATTTGTTGGGATTATTTTATTGCTTGATAAATTCCCATACAGACATGGACATGGTCCACTGAATATTTATGATTTAACAAAATTGGTTGCATAATTTTTGGACAAAGTTTAATTCATTACTTATTTTTAATATTCATCAAAAGGCATTTTGAGTTTGAGTTGATCCCAGGTGATCAAGGCATGATTAACAAAAGTGATTAGCATTAACAAAAGGAGCACTGTAGTGATTACTGTTACAAGACCTTAGGGTGTTACAAATCTCCCCCACTACAGGAATTCTCGTCCCGAGAATTTAAGCGGTAGAGGGGAAAAGATCGGGGTATTCTTCACGAAGGCGATCTTCGCGTTCCCAAGTGGCTTCATCTTCAGAATTATTCGACCACTGAACTTTAAGGAACTTGGTTGTCTTGTTGCGGGTTTTGTGTTCAGACCGATCGAGAATGCGGCTCGGATGTTCTTGATAAGTCAAGTCCTGTTGCAATTCAATCAGAACATATTCCACTTCACGAATAGGGTCCTTGAAGCAGCGTCGGAGTTGCGACACGTGGAAGACATCGTGGACTTGGGAGAGGTTCGGCGGCAAGTCCAATCGGTATGCCACTGGTACACTTCGGGAAAGAATACGAAACGGGCCAATGTAGCGAGGAGCTAACTTGCCTTTGATCCCGAAACGATGAGTGCCCCTCATGGGAGTGACACGAAGGTAAGCTTGTTCGCCGGGTTGATAGACCATTTCCTTGTGCTTGCTGTCATAGTTGCTCTTCTGGCGGGACTGAGCAGCCTTCAAGTGTTCACGAATAACGCGGACCTGATCTTCGGCATGCTGTATAATGTCCGGACCAATGAGGGTTCGTTCTCTAGTTTCTGACCAATTCAGAGGGGTTCGACACTTACGTCCATAAAGAACTTCAAAGGGTTCCATCTTCAGACTAGCTTGGTAGCTGTTGTTGTACGAGAATTTAGCAAATGGAAGAGATTCCTCCCATTTCTTACCGAATGAAATGACACAAGCTTGAAGCATATCTTCGAGCACTTGGTTGACTCGTTCGACTTGGCCATGCGACTGGGGGTGATAAGCGGTGCTGAAATTTAGGTGAGTGCCCATAGCTTCTTGGAAACTATCCCAGAACTTAGAGGTGAAAATGCTGCCTCGGTCGGAACTGATCTCCAACGGAATACCGTGGAGCGACACGATTCTGGAAACATACAAGTCTGCCAAGTGACTAGCAGAGATCGTCTCCTTGACAGGAAGAAAATGGGAAACCTTGGAGAATCAGTCGATGACGACAAATATTGCATCATGACCTTTCTGTGATCGAGGAAATCCGGCGACGAAGTCCATTTCAATCTTGTCCTATTTCCATTTAGGAATAGAGAGTGGTTGCAGAGTTCCAGCAGGTCTTTGATGTTCGGCTTTGACGCGACGGCAAACGTCACACTCATCAACATAACGAGCAATGTCTTGTTTCATGTTAGACCACCAGTATCGCTGACGAATGTCTTGGTACATCTTGGTGCTACCAGGGTGAATTGACAGGGGAGTATCATGAGCTTCCTTCATGACGCGCGGGGCGTAGTTCAGGTTGGGCCTGTTTATGGGGACCACTAGCCGACCCTTGAAGTACAACGTACCATCATCGGCAATAGTGAAGGATGAGGGCTTTCCACTCTCGACATACCGCTTAATCTTCTGAATGTCAGAGTCATATCCATGTGCAAACTTCATGCGGTTGTATAAGTCTGGTTCGATAACCAGGGAATTCACATATCCCTGCGGAACAATTTCGATGTTCATCTTGCGGAGCTCATCATATAGACATGGCTGCTCTACTTGAACTTCCAGTTCACAAAAATAGGCTTTGCGGCTTAAGGCATCAGCCACCACATTAGCTTTGCCAGGGGTGTAAGAAATTCCCATGTTGTAGTCAGCTATTGTCTCGAGCCATCTCTGCTGGCGGAGATTCAGGTTGGGCTGAGTAAACAGGTACTTCAGGCTTTGGTGGTCAGTGTAGATCTCGCAACAATTACCGACGAGGTAATGTCGCCACAGCTTCAATGCATAAATTACCGCTGCCAATTCAAGATCATGTGTTGGATAATTATCTTCGTGAGCACGCAGTTGACGAGAGCCATATGCAATCACTTTGCGCTCTTGCATTAGGACACAGCCTAATCCTTGACGAGACGCGTCGCAATAAATCACGAAGTCCTTCTGAGTATCAGAGGGAGAAAGCACTGGGGGTGAAGTGAGCTTGTCCTTGAGGGCTTGAAAACTTTCTTGACATTTCTCAGTCCACTCAAACTTGAGGCCTTTGTGAAGCAGATTAGTCAGAGGCTTGGCAATCTTGGAGAAATTCTCAACAAAACGGTGGCAATAGCTGGCAAGGCCGAGGAAACTTCTGACTTGCTTGACAGTCCTGGGCGGAGTCCAGTCAAGAATACCCTGGATACGTTCGGGGTTGACGGCAACGCCATCCATGGAAATCACATGACCAAGGTAAGTTACTTCGGGAAGCCAGAATTCACACTTAGAATACTTAGCATAGAGTTTGTGTTCTCGAAGCTTTTCCAGTATAAGACGAATATGTTCAGCATGTTCTGCGTCGGTCTTGGAGTAAATCAATATATCATCCAGATAAACTACGACAAACTTGTCGAGGTATTCCATGAATATATAGTTCATCAATCGAGAGAAGGTGGCTGGAGCATTCGCCAAGACAAAGGACATGACAATGTACTCGTATGAACCATAGCGAGTAATGAACGCGGTCTTCGGGATGTCCTCATCACGGACCTGGATTTGGTGATAACCCAAACTTAAGTTGAGTTTTGAAAACACCATGGATCCAGCAAGTTGATCATAAATATCATTTATCCGAGGGAGGGGGTACTTGTTCTGTATCGTGGCCTGGTTGATAGGTTGGTAATCTTGGACCAAACGGTTCGTGCCATCACTCTTCTTAACAAAGAGAGAAGGTGCTCCCCAAGCAGAGGAACTTGGACGGATGAAGCCTTTCTCGAGGGTCGTGTCTATCTCCTTCTTCAATTCAAGGAGGTGGTGAGGTGGCATCTTATACGGGCGCTTGGCAATCGGGACGGTACCGGGCTTCAAGTCGATGAAGAATTCAACTTCCCTAATCGGGGGTATCCCTGGCAGTTCTTCTGGGAATACGTCGGTAAAATCACAAACGATTGGAAATTTCTCAATTCCTTCGAGAGGTGCAACATTCAAGGCATTCAGAGCATATATACGAGCTTAGGCATTCATCGACACTATGGCGGTATGACTCACAATCGCGCCAGAAGGATGAAAGAGTTGGATGACCTTGGTGCCACAATAAAGTGCGGCATCGTGGGCTTTCAGCCAATCCATACCCAAGATAAGGTCAATAGTGGATGTTTTTAGAATATGTGGGGAGACAAGGAACTCAATCCTTTCGATCTCTACGGTGATGTTAGGTGCCAACATGTCAACACGACACTGGGTACCGGGAGTCCGGACTATTAAGGGGGTATGCATCTTTTTGTGGTATATGACATGCTTAGATGCAAATGCTCTAGACATAAATGAATGTGATGCTCCTATATCAAATAAAACAGTAACATGTATTGAGTTAACGAGGAGGGTACCCATCACAGTAGCGGGTTGTTCCTGAGCTGCTTCAACATCAATGTTGTAAGCATGACCACAAGCATTAGTATTGGACCCAGTATTATAGTTGAGGGTCGCATTGTTTCCACAACCATTTCCGCGGCCAGCAGGGTGAACTACTAGTTGATTCTGTCGCTGAGGGCAGTCTCTGGAAATATGGCCTGGCTGACGGCACTTGAAACACATGCCATCTTGAGGACAGAGGGGTGTAGTCTCAGTCTTCAGCTGTCTTGTCGGGGGCGGAGGCAGACGAGGTGCAACATACGACGGCCTTGGTGCAGGGGCAGTTGGACGATACACACTATGTGGAAGCCAAATTGCTTGCTTCTGTGCTGTGCCCGAAGATGAGCCAGCATCACGGGGGCGCTTCGGCGAACCCCCGAACCTAAGCTGAGCAGTCTCAAGAGTGATAGTCTGGTTCACCATGGTGGCGAAGTAGGGGAAAACGTGCAAAGCCAGTGCAAGCAGGAGATCTGGGTTGAGCCCATCACGGAACTTCTCTTGCCTACTTGCATCATTGGGGAGGTCACTTGCAGCATAGCGGGAGAGGCGGAAGAATTCCCTCTGATATGCCTCGACAGTTTTGTTGCCCTGAACGAGGTTGCGGAACTCGGCCTTCATACGGTTTATAATCTCCTGGGGGACATAACGAGCACGGAAGGTAGTCTTGAAGTCATTTCAGGTGACGATAGTCCCTTCAGCTAGCGAGCCCTTGTAGGTGTCCCACCACTAAGTAGCGGGACCACGCAGGAAATAGGACGCGAAGTTGACATAATCAGCAGCATCCACATTAGCGAACTCCAACTGACGGTTGATGTCACGGAGCCAACCATCGGCATCCAGCGGCTGTTCAGGTTGGTGGAGGAGAGGGGGATTGAGACGCATGAAATCCCGCAGAGTAACCACAGGCGGTAGGTTCTGGTGCTGGTTCTGGTTCTGATTCTGGTTCTGTAGCTGATCTATGACTCCTTGCATAAACACCTGGTTCATCTGAAACTGTTGCATCATCGTGGCCATGTAGTCCGGCGGCGAAGGTGGATCGTTGGCACCACGACCACGACCACCACGACCAGCCATCCTGCTAGAATTTAATAGGGGTATTTCAGCGATGAGAATTTTAACGAGATGCCGGAAACGAGTAAGAGGTAAAGCGACAACAAAGAGGAGGCGCAGATATATAGGGTAGTCATATAAGACATACACATCCACACATAGAGTCAACCGGAAAATCGGGCAGCGTAACGTCGTAGAAATTAAGGAAAAAGGACACACTAGGCGGCGCGCAGACCTCGGTAAGGATTACACAACGCGACATAGATTCCAATATGTCAATCACTCCGCAAGAAAACTGTTGGCCACATGAGTTTGTGCCAGAGAACGCGCGGCCTGCCCAGAATGAAAATGGGATCCGCGGTCCGGGACCTGGGTTAGAACTCCTGCGACACGACTCAATCAAAGGGGTACGCACCAAAACGCCGGATCGAATCAAGAGAACGTGATCCTAATGTCAGAGTTTGTAAAACTTACCAACAAGGATAAGAGAGCAGATTCCCAGAGCATAGGTAAGGAGAAAAAGATCCTAATACCATAGATATCACACGTAGTGACATCGATGTGGGTCCATAAGCCAAACATTAAGTTAGCAAAATAGTTTTTCAAAGTCTAGACTCAACTTCAACCAGGTAGTGGTGGGGTGGCTTCCTACAGGCAGTCGACTCTGATACCAACTTGTGACGCCCCCAAAATCAATCCGTGTACAGTAATCATACACGCAGGGTACACGGTCGAGATTAGGGTGCCACGGTGAGAATATCACAACACAACACTACACACAAAAGGATAAACCAATATGTTACAAGATAAGGGGGTCACACGGACCCGAATACATAAGTTATATAATCCATAATATCTGAGTACAGACATAGTTAGTCAAGTTTGCCTTAAGAAGGCTAGCACAAATAACATCAGAGATACAGATCGAAAAGGCAAGGCCTCCTGCCTGGGAGCATCCGAAACTACTCCTGGTCCTGGTCAAAGGGGGGCTCGACGTAGTAGTAGGCGCCTCCGGGGTAGTCCTGCTCCTGGGCTCCAACGTCGACTGCAGCGGCCGATCAGGCAAAACATAAAGGGGGAAATAAAGCAAGGGTGAGTATCTAGTATACCCGCGAGTCTTATGTCCGCTACTAAGCATTTATGCATTTGTATCAAATGGAAAGGGGAGGCTGTATATAGTGGATTGCAAGGTAGAAATCAGAATAAGGGTAAGAAGCTAGGCCTATCAAAGACTAGCATCTTCTGACGAGTCTTGCAGCACAAGATGAGAACGGCCAACAGTTTATATAAAGCATAAAGTAGCAATGAAGCAGAAGTTGCTGCAACATTGTATAATAGTAAGTTGTAATGATTAATAATAATAATGCCTCCGAGTTCCCCTCCTCAACTACCCTGCGAGGAAGAAAACCCGGAACCATACAGTTTAATAGTAGTAGTTTGTAGTGGTAAGATCCAGCTTCAGCATAAAGCGTCTTGTTACCGTGGACACGGCTATTCGAATAGATTAAACTCCCTACAGGGGTGCACTACTGTTCAGCCTGCACGCTCGGATCTCCAGGGTGGCGTGAACCTTGTTAGGGAACGCCCCACCAAGGCTATCCGACACATCACAGTTCATCCTAGGCTCAGCAGAGAGGCCATCCGCCGGACTATATGCTATGCGCCAAGGGGTCTAGGTCCCTCACCCTTGCACGCTCCTGCACGGTGCGAGTCTGGCCAGTGAAGCAAAAGCAAATCCAAACACACCTGCTGCAGAAAATAAGACAACACGGCTGCCCGGCGATCAGGCCGCAGTACTGCTGACATCTGAAGAGCTTTTGGACGAACAACGACGCGGAGGGCCCACACCGTAATCCCACGTGCAGGTGGTGCGTACAGACCAAAGGGTCTCTCAAGTCATCTGCCGAACCATTTAGCATTTTAATATTATCTCGCAGACAACCGTTATCGCTGTCTGACTAACAACACAACGGACAACGAACAGCAACAAGGACCACCAGTAACTGATAACCCTCAACTGTAGCGGATCGAGATAGTCTTCACGGGCAAGATAACCCAATTTATTGATTCGACACTTGGGGACACAAAGAATACGTACAGGCTTTGACAATTGAGTTGTCAATTCAACCGCACCTGAAATAAAAACTTTCTTGCACAAAGGTATTAGTAGCAACTGTGATACGGTGGTAGTAGTGGTGGTGATAATAGTGGTGATGGTGGTGGTGAAACAGCAAAAGTAAACAACTAGTAACCAGTAGGAAAGTAAACACTATAGGCTAGGGAGATGGATGGTTGGGCGCTGCTTGGATGAGAACGAACATGTAATAGATTCTAACATGGGAAAGGCTCACATAAAAGAAAGGATCATCTAGGAAAATATCAAACATCAGGCGTTTATCCCAGGGTAGTTGTACGTGCTTGCAATAAGAACTTTGCACAACATCTTTTGTCCTACCCTCCCGCTACAAACAGGGCTAAAAGCAACTTAGGTAGATTTAGGTACTCCTGTCAAAGAGCACCGGAACAAAGCATTAACACTTCATGGATACACGGAATCCTCAAATTATAGTCCATCCCCTTTGGTGTCCCAAGCTGTCACCATTGGGATCGCCGAATCCGGACTATAATAGGTGCATACAACTCATAGATAGGATCAAGAACACCACAAACTCAAGAAACAAAAGGGTGATCAGATCTGAAATCATGGCACTCGGGCCCAAAGTGACAAGAATTAAGAGCAACAAGTTGTAACAGAGATGATAAACACCAAGTAGATGATAGGCAACATGCCCCCAAGAATCTGATTGAACTACTACATGATCTAACTCATCCAATCCCTACCATCCCCTTTGCCTACAGCAGGGAATTACTCACACATGAGAGAGGAAGTCATGGAGGGTTGATGGAGAGGCGATGATGATGACGATGGCGATGATTTCCCCTCATCGGAGGCCAAAGCAGCCTCCAGATTAGCTCCCCAGAGAAGAACAGAGGGTTGCGGCGGCTCCGCGACGTAAATTAGAAAAGCGACTTCTGTTATGGGTTTTCTGCGTCGGGAGAATAAATAGGGCCAAAGTAGGGCACCGGGGGACGTGGGACCAAGCCAGGAGGGAAGGTGGCGCGGCCAGGGGCTGGGTCGCGCCAGGCACCCTCCTGGTTGCCCTCTGGCTGATTTTTTATATATATTTTTGGGATTTTTCCAACGTACCTAAATATCCAGAAACCTGCACAAAAGAAAACATCACTGGTAGCTCTGCTGAAAACAGCGTCAGTTCAGGTTAGTTTCGTTCAAATCATGCAATAATGAAGCCAAAACAATAGAAAAAGTGTTTGGAAAAGTAGATACGTTTGAGACGTATCAACTACCCCAAGCTTAGTTATTGCTGGTCCTCAAGCAGTTCAGTTCAACGAACTGGACGCGACAAAGAAAACTTTGACAAACTCTTTTGCTTCATTAGATGTATATAAGCATGCACTACGAAAGAGTTTAGCAAGTTTTGACACCATGCTACAAGGACAATGCACGAAGCAATCCTTCTTTCATGTAATCAGTCACAAACAAACAAAAAGTAAATAATATGTGTTGAGAATCAATTTAAGATCACAATGCACATAGCATGAACATATCAGAGTGGTATCTCGCTAGCCTCCATGAGTAAAGCAAAACATAAATGCAGAAACTCCTCCGGAGTTTTAAAGGAGAATAGAACTCAGAAATCAAAGTAAGAAACATCACAAGCATGCAGAAGACAGTGTGATACTTTGGGACAATGCATGTTACACTAAGAATGAAAATTATGCTCTCATAGTTGGTGCCTTGGAGAAAGGAAGGTGGAGACTCTCGAACCGTGGCTTTTGATGGCAAGGATGAAAACCCGTGAAAGGAAGCAAAGACTAAACATGTGCCAGAGCTCTTGGTTTTGAAAACAGAGATAAAACTCTTTTGATAAGTGCAACCTTCCAGTCAACGGTGAACGGTAAAGGTCTCTCAATATCTCCCATGCCAACCATATTAATGCCTTTTGCTTACACATGTTCCCTTATCCATAAATCCTTTCATGGTCTACGGAACCTTTTATTTTGCCTCAAGGATGGAAGGAGGATATCGTTCCATCTATCATAAGAAGCATTTGGTCCATTTCATTCCATCATCAAGTATGGGGGAGGTGTCACTCTCATATTTTTTTTATTGACTAGTTAAAACTTCCGTCAAAATATTTTTGGCATGAAAGATACTGATTTTCCCTCACCGCACCATGAGCTTCTACGGTTACAAAGGGGAAGCTTTTGAATAAATTTCGAGATGGCACAAGAAAGTCTAAGTTAGGAGTGGCCGGTAAATACCACATAGGCACATATAGGTAAATATGGTGGACTCAAGTGCAATAACTGGTTTGAAAAGGAGTTTGGATGCACAAGCAGAACTCCTCTTGGTGCTGGAGGAAATCTAGCAAAAGACGGGGAACCGACCAACCAGAGAGCATAACGGTCATAATCATGCAGAGCGACAAACCAACATTGAATCGGGCATGAAAGTGATATAACTCACCCTGAAGTAAAAAGATCATCAAGGCAGAACATACTTTTTAGTCTTAACATGCGTGAACATGTGCCAAGTCAATCCAAGAATTCCCCGGAGGGAAATACCACTTCAATATGCCACACCATGAACAATGCAATGCATGTCAATCATTTCAAGCAACACATTATAAACTCTAGCTATTTGAGACTAACCACAAAGAAAGCATGAACCACTGGGAAAGCATTGTAAACATAGCACTATGTCGCTACAAGCTGGTCTCTAATCATAAGTACAGGCATATGTACAAAAGTAGAAACAAAAAGAGTTCATACCGGCTTTCCTTGTTGCATCCCTTCCGTCGATCTTCGTCATTATTGCCTTGTCACTTGCACAATCGAACGTAGGAAATTATAATCATCACGGACTCGAGCTGAACTCTGAAACAAAGCAAACTAAAGAGCAAAGGAAACATATTTTTGGGTTTTTTTTAAGGTTTAACGAAAGCAAAAGAAAGGAGAAATCCTTTTGGGTTTTTGCAAACTAAAAGAACAAAGAAGAACAGGCAAAAACTTGCAAAAAGTTAAAAGCGAACCAATGGTAGATACAATGGAAAGGGGAGGAGAGCACGTACTCCCCCAAGCTTAGGCTTTTGGACTAAGTTGGGGCTCGTCTACTACGGTCCTAAGGAGCCTCCTGCTCCCGGGTAGTACTGGTATACCCATGGGTCGTATGCGTTCTCCGGTGCGTACACTGAAGTCCTGGGTTCCTCCCACATGGAAGAGGAAGGTCCAGCCCCCCATCTAGAGGAAGACCCTTCACCCCAGGGGTTGACGGTCTCCTCCTGAACTGGTGGATATACGACGCGCTCGTCCTCGTCTGGCTCGACGCGCTCATAAAGCTCTCTCATTTTGTTGTTGTTTTCCATAAGCCTAACTAGTGAAAATAAAAACAAGAAACGAAAAGATTTAATTGCAAGATCTAAAGATATACCTTCAAACGCTTACCTCCCCGGCAACGGCACCAGAAATAGCTTGATGTCTACGCACGCTTCTATTCTTGTAGACTATGTTGGGCCTCCAAGCGCAGAGGTTTGTAGGACAGCAGCAATTTCCCTCATGTGGATGACCTAAGGTTTATCGAACTCAGCGAAGTAGAGATTCAAGATGGTCTCTCTCAAGCAACCCTGCAATTAAGATACAAGAAGTCACTTGTGTCCCCAACACACCTAATACAACTAGGATTTGTATAGGTGCACTAGTTCGGCGAAGAGATGGTAAAATATGGGTGATAGGTGTGGCAAAACAAAGAAATATAAATCTGTAATACAAATTACAGAAAGCAAACAAGTAGTAAACATGAGCACAAATGGTATTGCAATGGTGGAAACAAGGCCTAGGCTTCATACTTTCACTAGTGGCAACTCCCAACAACATTAACATAGTCTAACCACATGATATTTCCACTAAAACATGCATTGGATACGTACTCAATGTCATTCATTTGTAGTCAAGAGAGGACGATAATTGTGTAGGGCTACAAAAGCACACCTTAGAGTTCATAGTTCTCATCTACAGATTTCCCAATGTCACTGCGGCCATCCAAAGAGAGCACTACAATCAACACAACATATCTCGAGGATAGTCAAAGACAAGCACCAAGAGACTCTCAATCTCCAATCCACACACAAAAGATGAAATCACTCATGATTTTTTTCTAATATATGTCCAATAGACCGATGTCACCATGGTCTCAGAGATTATACTAGATAAGATCAAGTGAGTACATCAATCTAATACATAGAAGAAGGGGAAGCATCATGGGATCACCCTAGATTAACATAGACAATGATCACAACAAAGATCACATCATTGGAGAGAGAGATTACCACATAAATCAAGGTACAAGCCTTAGCCCCGAGGGGGAACTACTCGCACATGGACATGGTGTGAGAGAGAGAGAGAGTTGTTGATGGAGAGGTGCAGCCCGGAGGAGGTGAACGAGACGGAGGCGGCGGCGGACACGACGACGGCCGCGGCCATGGCCACGACGGTGACCAAGACCATTGGGGGCAGCGGCCCTTGGCCCCTTCTTCCTCCTTGGAGATGGTGCTACTGTAGAGATTGATCTCTCCCTCAAGACGGCTGCCTTGGGGGAGGAATTTTCGTGGTGCCCTTTGACTAGGTTTCCTTTCTTTATAAAGACTCTCGGGTACTCGTCATCCAGATTACGTCTTTGGTATTTCTGGTCTAGAGGGACCATCCAAAATCTAATTTAGACGAATTTTCCTTCAGAACCATCGAAAAAAATTGTCTTCAACTTTTTAGTTTTAAGTTTTTCCGTTTGAGGTCATATTCTAGAGTTTCCGACGCAATCTTTAAAACCTGTCTGGTGGGGACAGATTTCGGGAGAGTTAGTGTCGAACTCCTACAAGGCTCCTTTTTATGATTTTTTTCCTTTATCCAAGTAATTCCTACACATAAAGTACAAAAACAAGAACTTGTGCGCTCTTGCAACCATTAATAGGTTAGTTCCAAAATATGTTATAAAAAATATGAAAGTGTAGAAAACACATAGCAATAACACCCAAAACATGCATGGAGCAAGCAGAAATTATAGATACATTTGGGACGCATCAGTGCCTCTCTCCCAAAAGACTGTAAACAACTATGCTGGGTAAACAAATTACAACTGGGAAATTGACAGAATTATTAACGCACCGCAATGCTAATCATGCTACAAGAAAGTAAAAGGCTCAATTGTATGGGCACTACACCAAGACAAGTAGATCATTTATTCATTAGCATCTACTCACTAATCATCCACGTTGAGATAACTATCTAGAACATCTCGCTGGTATTAAGTTGCGAGCCACAACTAATGCTGCAAACTCAAAGTGATGGACAACTCCTTAATACTCTACGCGTAATGTAAGCAATCCTTATGACCTGCAGTCATAAGTACCACTATTTTGTGTTCTAGTTTAAAGTGGAGCGTGTTTCTCTCCCACACAAAGTAAGCTAGGTTCTAACTTGTTATGAACAGAAAGCAAAGATAAATAAAACTAAAAAGTAAACCTAAGAGAAAGACGCTCCAAGCATAGCACATAACGCATGAAGTGATACAAATATAGTGAGAAGAAGGACGAACAGATAATTGTTGATGGAGAAGGGGATGCACGGGGGCATACCCAATCTTAGATGCTTGAGTATCCTTGAATATTTATTGGGGATGCATGGGGTCATCCCCAAGCTTTAGTGTTTGACACTCCCGGATCTTCTTTCATCATCTTCCCTCACACATTTGAAAACTCCCTTCATACATAACTCATCATAAGCTGATTAGAGAGGTTAGTACCCTTAATAAAATAATTTTCCTCTACCGAAAATAAAGATATTCTTGAAGATCTACTTTTCTTAAGATTGTAAAAGAAAATTGCAAATAAAAAGCAAGCAAGGTTTGCAGAAGTAAGGAAAGGAAAAACGTGGCAGAATCTGTGAAAAACAGAACAAAGGTAGTAAATAATTTTTTCGGGGTACTTCTGCAACTCAAATAAAAAAACTCAAAACAGACGCTCCAAAAACAATTGTATGGAGAACGCTGTAGAAAAATTCAGATAAAAAAGATGCTCTGGTGATTTTAGGCTAATTTTTCTATCCAAGGACAGATTCTGTTTTCTGAAGAGCATGTCACAACTTTTGAACTTTCTTGCAATCGGAGGCTAAACTTGGCACAAAGCATGAAAATAAAGATACAATGATGTTGCTACAGTAGTAACAATCATCAAGCCACTAAAAACAGAAGGAAAAACATCTTGGGTTGCCTCCCAACAAGCGCTTTCTTTTACGCCTTTGAGCTTGACAAGAAGCAAAAATAATCAAGTTTTATGAAGTGTAAGAGAATAGCTAACCCGTGTAACGGACTCAAAAGGTAACTTAATCTTCTTCCTAGGGAAGTGATCCATCCCCTTTTTGATAGGGAATTGAAATTTATATTCCCCTCTTTCATATCAATGACAGCACCAACAGTGCGTAGAAAATGACGTCCCAAAATAATTCGACATAAAGGTTCACACTCAATGTCCATAATAGTAAAATCAACGGGAACATAATTATCATTGACAATAATAAGAGCGTTGTCAGTCTTTCCCAAAGGTTTCTTTACGGAAGAATCAACGAGACTGACGAGGGGGTGACCCCACGACTCCTGCGTGTGAGGATACCTGGTGCATACAAGAGGCCCGCTGGAAGCTTTGACAGGCCCACGACTGGCCTGCTCTAGGCACCGACGTAGGAGTCCGCGACCATATACGAAAGTCAAGACTTGGCGTTCATGGCAAGGCTAGAATTAGGCAATCGTCCCTGTAACCAGAGACGGACTCCCCGAGACCTGGCCTAGTATATAAAGGTTGGGAGGGGGGACGTCTCATGACATCCAATCTACAATCAACACCTCCGGTCTTGCGCGAACGCGCCTAGACTTCCACTGTAATCGCCCCCTCGCATAATAAAATTGAGCAGGAAGTTCTTCTCCTGTTAGCCGACGAGTATCGCCAACCTGTTCCTTCTCTACGATCTAACCCAAGGTCCCTGACCATGGGATTTGCCGAGGCATATCCTTGTCAATTGGCGCTGACCGTGGGGATTACACAGGTTGGAATCACGATCTCGGTGGTCCCATCTCCAGCAAGTCGCAACTCAAGGGCTCGAACAAGATCCAAACCACTCGAGGAATTCAAGTTTATCGCAAAACTCTCCATCACTCCACCAAGATCGCTTGGCCCTCAGCCAGACCAAGTCCAAAACCTTGGCAACTACCAAAGTTGTCACTACCAAAGCTGTCAGCGACGGAGAAGGACTCGACGATCCAGAAGTCAAGCAGAAGCTACGACCGCAAAACCAACCAGGACGCCGGAACAAATACTGGAATTCTACGCGGAAATTCCACCCGAGGAGTCGCAACACGCGACAGAAGCCTCGCCAGCCACTCGAAGACCAGCCGCCACCCGGACACCCGCCGCAGGACAAGACAGCGACTCCGAAACTCATACCGGTGAGTACTACGACCCAGATCGAAGACCAGATGAATTCGCCAAGTTCATTCGGAACGACTCGATCAACGACAAAATAGAGCTCGACCCAAGGTTCCACTCCCGCACAGAAGACCACTCGCAGTCGTTCCAGGTCATGCGAAGAAGAAGGCACGCCAGCTCAAGCAAGCTTTCATCCAAAGAACAACTGGACGGACCCTGTACCATCCACTATTTTGAGGACGACTGGGGACGTCTTAGAGAAAGCCACACCCTAAGAGATTGTCGTCTGTTTTCGGAACTCTCCAACAGCCTTAAGGAGGAGAAGCAGCTGGAAGCCAAACGGACCCGAGGAGCCGAGCAGTCGCCAGCACCAAATACAGAAGAGAAATACCCCATGTCTCACGGACGAGTCTACATGATCCAAGAAGGACGACCCTCAAAAGCAAAACAGGACGCCCACACCCTGCAAACCCGAGCAGCCGAGGGCCTAAAAACAACAGAAATCTACCAGCTATACGGCGCAGAAAACAACATCACCTTCTCACAAAGCGATCACCCACCCGCAATTCCAAGGCCAGGGCATGCACCACTGGTCCTCAACGCTCAGATCGGCAGCTACGACATGGAAAAAATCTTCATGGACGGAGGCAACACCTTAAACATAATCTTCACCAGCACCTAATGCAAGATGCTGATTCCGCGGTCAGTCTGGAAAAAGTCAGATTTCACAATCCACGGCGTAGTTCCAGGCGAAGCAGCTACCTCCCTCGGAACAATCGAGTTCGTTGTCATCTTCGGCAGCAAGGGAAACTTCGCAAGGAAAGTCCTCGAGTTCGAAGTGCTCGACTGGCAGTCCCAATACCACGCCATACTAGGACGACCTACATTTGCACAATTATGGCAGTCCCGCACTATGCATACCTCAAGCTCAAAATGCCAGGGACCTTAGGAGTCATCACGGTCAATGGGAGCTTTATAAAATCAGAGCACTGTGACCGTGACTTCCCTGAAGTTTCTGACACGTTCGAAGCTCAGCAACAGCTCAAAGAAATAGCCATGGTAGCAGACAGGAGCGTCTTTCCACTACCAAGCAGAAGCGAGTCAAAGGAACTCAACCGCGACTTCAGCGTCGACAGCGACACAGTCACCCACCAAGTTCACCCAACAGACCTGGACAAGACGGTCTGAATCTATGCCCATCTCATAGAAGACTAAACAGCCGCCATCATGGCCCTCCTTCGTGAAGAGTGGAAAATCTTCGCCTGGTGCCCAGCCGACATGCCTGGAATACCACGAGAGTTCGCAGAACACGCACTACACATACATCCAAACACCAAACCAGTAAAACAGGCGTTGTGCCGATTCTCAGAACCCAAGCGCAGAGCCATTGGAGAAGAGATCAACCGTCTACTCGACGCGCAATTCATTCTAGAGACAAAGAAGGCCTCCTAGATCGCTAACCCAGTCTTGGTACCCAAAAAGGACACCGACGTACTGCGGATGTGCGTCGAATACGGGCCCCTCAACAAACACTGCTCGAAGGACCACTTTCCCCTGCCAAGGATAGACCAGATAATCGACTCCACCACAGGATGCGACCTCCTATCTTTCCTCGAAGCCTAATCAGGATACAACCAAATCAGAATGAAGGAAGATGACGAAGAACACACCTCGTTCATCACCCCCTATGGTGTATTCTGCTACAAAACAATGCCTTTCGGATTGAAAAATGCCGGAGCCACGTACCAACGGATGATGCAAGCGTGCCTGAGAGATCAAATCGACAGAAACGTCCAAGTCTATGTCAATGACATTGTCATCAAAACATACAATGTAGGCACACTACTCGACGACCTCCGCGAAACCTTCGCCGCTCTCAACAAATACAAAATCAAGCTCAACCCAAAAAAGTGTGTGTTCGGCGTCCCAGCCGGAAAACTACTCGGGTACATGGTCTCCGCTCGAGGAGTCGAAGCAAACCCTGAAAAAGTCCAAGCAATCACCAAAATGCAAGAACCACTTAACATCCGAGGCGTACAACAACTCACAGGAAAACTCGCAGCACTGAGCCGCTTCATCAGCAAGCTAGGAGAAAGGACCCTAACATTCTACCAGCTGCTCAGAAAAGGAGAAAAAATTTAGTGGACTGAGTAATCCTGCAACGCATTCGCGGACCTAAAGAAGAACCTCTCGACACCACCAATCCTGGCGGTGCCCAAGGAGAAGGAACCCCTCTACCTCTACATAGCGGGACGGAACAGCGTAGTCAGCACGGCGCTCGTCGTTGAGCGCATGGAAGAAGGAAAAATCCAGAGCATTCAAAGGCCAATCTACTACGTAAGCATGCTCCTCACAAAATCTTAGCAGCGATGCCCGCACTACCAGAAGCTCATATACGCCATCGTCATGATTTCAAGGAAAGTAACACATTACTTCGACGAGCACCGCATCACGATCGTGAGCAGCGCGCCACTCGCGGACATCCTCAACAATCCCAGAGAAACTGGTAGAGTCGCTGAATGGAACATCGAGCTCAGTCCCCGCGATCTATAATTCAAGCACCCAATGGCGATCAAAGCCCAAGTACTCCCAGATTTTCTGGTCGAGTGGACAGAAGTGCAAACACCCGACCCCCCGGACCTGTCCAACTCATGGACAATGTTCTTCGACAGGTCAAAAAGACAGCAAGGAGCTAGAGCAGGCGTCGTATTAATCTCCCCCAAAGGAGCCAAACTCAGATACGTACTTCAGATCAACTTCAGCAATGCCTCAAACAACGAAGCAGAATACGAGGCACTACTCGATGGCATGCGCATGGCAAAAGCTTGTGGCACCACTCGCCTCTCAATCTATGGCGACTCCAACCTCGTCGTTCAGCAGGCAATGAGAGACTGTGAAGCAGTCACAGAAAACATGATGGCTTACCAGAAGCTCTACAACACCCTGGAAGAAGGATTCGACGGCTACGAGCTAAACTACATCTCTAGAGAAAATTACACAAAAGCAGACGATCTCGCAAACATTGGATCAACCCGATGACCCATCCCTCCAGGTGTTTCCCTCGAAAGCATCAGCCATAGGTCAATCAAAACCAAGGCAGATGCACAGGAAGCAGCCGCAGAGGACGACACGCAAACGAACCAGCACAAGTAGCGGCGGCGAACCCAACAGACGACACAGGCAACAAAGCAGTCGAAAAAGAACCAGCCGCTCGAAGGCCCAGACTGGACAAAATCGTTCCTTCGATTCCTTATCGAAGGCACCTTACCATATGACATCGCAGAAGCTCGACGCATCAGCCGACGATCTAAAGCATTCACAGTAATCAACGCACAGCTCTACAAGCGCAACATCTCTCAGGTCCTCCAAAAGTGCATCGAGGAGGAAGACTGCTGAAAGGATCGAGATAGACCTAGAGGGGGGTGAATAGGTCTTATTACAAATTTTATCACTACTTAGCAATTTTTAGGCAATAGTGCTGAAAATGAAGGTGCGCCTCACAATTGCAAGGTCTATTTAGCAAAGACAAGGTAGACAATAAGCACAATAAAAAAAGCAAGTGAGGGGCAAATAATATGGTAGCACAAGTAATAAGGCGAAAGAGTAGGGATAACCGAATGACGCGGAGACAACGATGTATCCCGGTGTTCACTTCCCTGGAGGGAAGCTACTCACCGTTCGGAGAGAGTGGGTGAAACCACGAAGGCACACCAACGCCACGAAGGCTCACTCTATTCCCCTTGAGATATCACCACGAAGGCGATTCCCAAACACTACCGGTTGACCTTAAAGGTGGTCACAAAACCCTCACAAACTCAACGCGGGTAATCACAATGGTCGATCCTCTCCGAAGAACTCCTACCCGCCTAGGATTCTCCAACCTCCAAGAGTAACAAGATCAATGTGGAAGGGCTCAATGCTTGCTCAAATCACACTTTGCTTTGGTCGAAAGATGGGGAAGGGACAGATCTATAACGTGGTGAAAGATCTGACACGGACTCTCACAAATCTCTCCGGGATCTTGGTTTGAGTGTAGGAGAGGAGAGAGAGGGAGCACTTTGTGTTCTTGAGTGAAATAAGTGAAGTGGTCAACCCTAATCCAAAGTGGGTAGGGGATATTTATAGATGCCCAAGAACTAGCTGTTTTGATGCAGTCATAAGGATGTCGCACGGTCCGGGCTATATGTCGGACGGTCCGGGCTGTGCCCGGACGGTCCGACCTGTAGTCCGGTCGGCCGATGAGATCAGCAACAGAACCCCATAGCACTCACATGTCGGACGGTCCGGGCTGGGCCTGGACGGTCCGACCAATACACCAGACGGTCCGGCCTGTAGAGGTAATGCTACTGACCTTTTGCACCGAGGGTCGGACGGTCCGGCCTGCGCTCCGGACGGTCCGACAAATGAGAAAATAGGTACTGACCTTTTATCATAGTATGTCGGACGGTCCGGGATAGAGCCCGGACGGTCCGACCTATACATAAAGGGCACAGGGCTTTTGTGTGTCAATTTCCTATATTTCTAACAGATTTTTATAGGTTGCAGATAAATGGATTTTAATGTGTTTCAGTAGTATATGGTCTGAGCAAGACTTGAACCCATCCTTATGATCCCCTCTTAATAGTGCAGGGATCTCTATGACTCAAGAAACAAATGGTAAAGAGGACTTAACGTCATTTTCTGTTCTTGTGTATGCTTCTTGAGAATAACTTAGATGATCTCTCATGATCCCTACATGATGACATCAAGGAGACTAACAATTCCTGCGTATCACTTAGCAAACGTTGTTAGTCCCCTATATGTATATTGTCGTCAACAACAAAATATGCTTGAGGACAAGATTGCACTTTCAATCTCCCTCTTTTTGGTAGTTGATGACAATACACATATAGCTCTCAAAATAATATGCACATTTCAGATTTGGAGAGCAGTGATCATTTGTTTGAAGGCTCGCCCTCAACATGTTCATAGTGATCTTGGCATTAAGCAAGGCACATGTAAGGGGATTTCTTTCAACACATAAATTCATGAATTTAAATGATGTGCCATAATAGATTAAGACGGTTCAGAGCATCGTGCATATAATCATGATACATAGGAATATAGCTACGCACGATACCATATGAAACCTACCACAATATAAGGTCTTAATACATAGGTTTTAACTAGCATAGATCACCACCAAGGTAACAAATGAGTACGATAGGAGATTCTCCCCCTTTGGCAACAAGTACCAAAAAGGGGAGGAACCACGAACACTACAGGGACAGCTACTCCTCGTCATCATGATCGTCGAGCTCGTCAGTGAAGAACTCGAGGAAGTCCGCAGCCGTTGGGAAGCCGTAGTCAGTAGCCCTAGGAGCGGAAGGGGGCTCCTCATCAGCACTCACAGGGCTCCCTGGTCGGGCACGAAGACGGGCCCGAAGTGCATTAGCCTGAGTGATACGGCGAGACTCAAGCTCGTGAGTAGCAGTGTCTTGGGTAGTGCGGGCCTTGAAGATCGCCTGCTGAGACTTGCCCAGAAAGCGAGCAATGCGACGAAGGGGTTCCACCATGGGCTTGGCACGGCGAGACCCACGAGAGGTGGAGGCAGCAGTCGCAGAAGGACGAGTGGGCCCGGCATAGAGAGTAGAACCTTTCTTGGGCACCCATTCTTGGTGAACCACGAGCTTCTGAATCGGAACAGTGGAGAAATGGTCAATCACCCGCTGAATGTAGGGAGCCAGCGGCAAGTGGCAGCGCTTCGTGAGGGAGAAGAGCCACACCTCATGCCAGAGGAAGTCAGCCACATCAATGGGACGGGACGTATGATTCAAATCCATTTGGTCAAAGGCCCCCTTGGCACACGCCATAAGATCAATAGCAAAGGAGTGGACCATTGCTTTGTCACCATGCTTGGGTACCAAGGTGCGTAGAAGACACTGATATAGATGTAGAAAATGAGGCTGAAAGTTTGTGGAATTGTTCATGGCCATATTGCTCTCGGGGGGATATTAGCTGGGCGCATCATACAGCCCATACATGCCTCAATGGACATGGACTCAAACTCACTGGAGCGATGGTGAATCCGGTAGAGAGCATCAGGTCTGGTAGGCATACCCAGAGCCTCACACCACTGGTCATAGGAGATGGAGATGGTCTGCTAGTGAGTCCTCCATGAAAGAAAGTCATCGATGCCAAAAGTGCACGTGGCATAGAACTGAAGAATCGCTCCATGACTCCAATCACATTTGAGCGTCAAAGCATGACGCAGTCCCATGGAATCCACCAGACGGATCAGAGTGCCAGATTTTGCCGGATGCTGCTCAAAGTACTCCAGGTTGATGAACTTCTGGGGTGTGGTGGCATTGATCTCGAGGCAGACGATCTCATAGATGTCTTGTTGAACAAACGTGTGAAAACGGACATCCGTGGCAGTACCGGGGAAATTGAACTCATTTTCTTCAGATCGCATCTTGGAGTACAACTTGGCATCCATGCGATAGTAGTCCACCGGGACACGACCACGCTTGTTGGGAGGAGCCACAGAGATAGCCACACCAAGAAGAGGTTCCCTCCGCGGGGGAGGGACCAGACGCCTCACAGACGGCGAGATAGGTTCCCGCTGACGGTTCAGGAGTGACTTCTTGCGGGTATTTGGCTTGGGGGCAGGTGAGTGAATCAGCTCCTCCTCTTCCATATCATCCTCCTCATAATTAGACTCAAGGTGGCCATGGCTGCTCCCGGCACCGTCCCCACTACCACCACGAAGACGGCGACGAGGACGGGCAGCAACTTGTGAGTCATCAGAGTCCTGTCGGCGAGCCGGACCACGAGTCGTTCCCTTCGGAGGCATGAGGTCACGAACCCCTCACAAATCTGGGCCAAAACCAAAACTGAGTTGGATCAACCAACGGAGCAGAGGGAACGGACGCCAGAGGGAGGAGAGGGAACGAACCGGAGGGCAAGGGTGAGAGGGGCTCGGCCGGAGGAGACCAGACGAGGCAGTACGGCCGGAAGAGGCCAGACGAGGCGGCGGCGGCCAGAGCAGTCATGGGATCCCGATATAGAATCCCCAGGAAATTAGGGTTATGGAGCGGGCCGTCGGCACTTAAGTACCCGCGGGCAGGTCAGACGACCGACATACAGCCCGGACGGTCCGACGGATAGTCGGACGATCCGGACAGCAGAGCGGACGTCCGAGTCGGCTGGATAGCGGACATCCTACATCAGTGGGTCGGACGACCGAGACGAAGAGCGGACCGTCCGGGCTGGGCCCGGACCGTCCGGCTTTGGAACCGGACCATCCGAGGCGTGAGGTCAGACATCAGTGACATTTTGACGTAATATAAGGCCAGGTCGGACCGTCCGAGACCAGGCTCGGACCGTCCGGGCTGGTGACAGTTTGCCCGTTTGGCCAGAGTTGTGGGTCACTAATGGGTGATGATCAAGCATAGGTTGGGATGTATTACGACACAAGTCAAGGGTGAAAGGAAATACCTAGATCACACCAGTGGTAGACCATGGTTTGATATAGAAACAACAGATGCCTATGACGGGTGAGGTGGTGTCGGGAGCCACCATGTTTTTGAGTATATGTGAAGTTGACACCGCGAAGATATACCTTGGGTCCAACCAATCACAACTCCATCGTGAACCGCTACACATGGTCTCACCGTAGTGAGCATGCGGATTGTTAATGGTTGATTCTTTTTACGCATCACGTAGAGAGTTGAGAACTCATAGATTGAGTTTCTCTCCCTACATACATGCCTACATCTAGATAAGATAGTTGCTATGTGCACGAATGAGAGAAAGATACCCCTAGGCCGAAAATCTATAACGTTCCAAGATACCTAGTTCACCCCTCAGTTGGAAAAACCTTGCTTCATCCAACGGCTTGGTGAAGATATCCGCAAGTTGCTTGTCGGTGCCTAGATGTGCAAGAACAATATCACCCTTTTGAATATGATCCCGTATGAAATGATGACGAATGTCAATATGCTTGGTGCGAGGATGTTGACACGGATTGTTGGCAATCTTGATAGCACTTTCATTATCACATAGGATGGGTACCTTTTTGTAGGTGAGGCCATAATCCTTCAAGGTTTGCCTCATCCATAGAACTTGAGTAGCACAACTTGCGGCGGCCACATACTCGGCTTCAGCGGTGGAGAGGGAGACACAATTTTTCTTCTTGGAATGCCAACTTACCAATGAGCGCCCAAGAAATTGGCATGAACCGGATGTTGACTTCCGATCCACCTTATCTCCGGCCCAATCCGCAACGGTGTACCCAAGAGATCAAACTTGGTTTCCTTGGGGTACCAAAGGCCCAACAAAGGAGTATGAACAAGGTATCGAAGAATGCGTTTAACCGCAAATGATGACTCTCCATGGGAGAGGCTTGATATCTTGCACACATTCCTACGCTAAGCATAATATCCGGTCTAGATGCACAAAGGTAAAGCAATGACCCAATCATAGAACGATAAAGAGTAGCATCAAATGGAATACCGGAAAGGTCTTGATCTAGATATCCCTTGGTTGGCATGGGTGTCTTGCATGGCTTGGCATCCTTCATACCAAACTTCACGAGAATGTCTTGAATGTACTTTGTTTGAGAGATGAAGGTTCCTTCGGCAAATTGCTCGATTTGAAATCCAAGGAAATACTTCAAGCTCCCCATCATGGACATCTCACAGTTCTTGGTCATAGTTTCCGAGAACCACTTGCACAAAGATGGATTAGGAGAACCAAATATGATGTCATCTACATAGATTTGGCATATGAGCAATTCACCATTGGTTCTGTTGGTAAAAAGAGTGGCATCAATGACACCCCTCACAAATCCTTCCTTGAGTAAAAACTTCCTAAGATGGTCATGCCAAGCCCTAGGGGCTTGCTTAAGACCATATAATTCCTTATGAATTTTGTACACGTGGTCCTTGTGATGAGGGTCACAAAAGCTGGGTGGTTGAGCTACATATACATCCTCTTGTGGAGGACCATTAAGGAAAACACTTTTTACATCCATTTGAAATAATGGAAATCCATTGAATGCAGCGTAAGCAAGAAACATGCGTATAGATTCAAGGCGAGCAACGGGAGCAAAGGTCTCATCAAAATTCAAGCCTCCAACTTGGGAGTACCCTTGAGCCACTAGCCTTGCCTTGTTTCGAATGATATTACCACATTCATCTTGCTTGTTTTTGAAGATCCACTTGGTTCCAATGATGTTATGATCATGACCGGAAGGCCTCTCCACGAGAGACCAAACTTCATTCCGGGTGAAGCTAGTGAGCTCATCTTGCATTGCAATGAGCCAATCCGCATCCACAAGTGCTTGTTCAACCCTAAGTGGTTCAATACAAGACACAAACGAGAAGTGAGCACAAAAGTTCATAAGTTGACGACGAGTAACTATACCTTGCCCCAATCCTGTGAGGATCTTGTCAACATCAACACGTCTAGCCACCAATGGCATGATGGAAGTTGGAGTTTCAATAGGCTCTACCCATTCGGGCTCATGGGCAACATTTGGTTCATCATCAAGGGCGGAGCCATCATCAATTTCATCATTTTCTCTAAAGCAAATGCGGTCAAGTCGATCACGTGGATCAACCGCACCCTCAACTTGTGGTTGAGCAACAACATCGGGTTGTGGAGGGTCTTGTTCTTGTTCTTGGATAGTTGGCTCATCATGAGCAATCGGATCATGAGTGGTAGGAGGAGGTTCTTGTGGTGGTGGAACACTTGGCCCATCACACACCTCATCATCTCTAGGGACTTGAGCAATGGGCACCAGATCTCCAATTCCCATAGTCAAGATGTCTTGAGAAGAATCTTCATTATTTCCTACATCACTTAGATCAACTTGCTCCCCATGGGAGCCATTAAATTCATCAAACTCCACGTCACAAGTTTCCACAACACATCCGGTGGATTTGTTGTAGACCCTATAGGCGTGAGAATTCGAAGCATACCCAACAAATATACCCTCAATTGTTTTGGATTGAAACTTAGCTAACCGGTCTTTCCTATTGAGAAAGAAACACTTACAACCGAATACTCGGAAGTATTTAACGTTTGGCTTGTGACCGGTTAGAAACTCATAGGGGGGTGTTCATCAAGATCTTGCGAAGAAAGAGCCGGTTTGATGCATGACATGCGGTGTTGATGGCTTCGGCCCAAAAGCTATATGGTGACTTTTACTCATCCAACATGGACCGGGCCATCTCCACAAGAGTACGGTTCTTCCTCTCGGCTACACCATTTTGTTGAGGGGTGTAAGGTGCGGAATATTGATGTTCTATTCCCTCATCACTCAAGAATTATTCCAAGGGGTAGTTCTTGAATTCGGAGCCATTGTCACTTTGTATTGCCAAGATAGACATGTTGTATTTTCTTTGTGCTTGCTTGGCAAAATCAATGAAGGTGGCCTTCGTCTCGTCCTTGGACTTGAGAAAGAACACCGATGTGTATCTTGAATAATAATCAACAATGACGAGACCATATTTCTTCCCACCAAGACTATCCCATCATGGAGGACCAAAGAGATCCACATGAAGGAGCTCTAAAGGCCTTGACGTTGACACGATATTCTTGGGGGTATGCTTTGCTTGATGTTGCTTCCGGGATATGCATGCACTACACACACGATCTTTCTCAAAAGACACGTTTGTTAGTCTGAGGATGTGTTCACCCTTTAGGAGATCTTTTAGATTTCTCATACCGACATGGGCTAGCCGGCGATGCCATAGCCACCCCTTGTCGGCCTTGGCCATTAGACAAGTTGCATGGTAAGTACTCTCTTTAGAGAAATCAACCGTATAAAGGTTGTCATCCAACTCTCCAACAAAGGCCACTTCGAGAGTATCTCTCCTAAAGACTTTCACACTTGTTAGACCAAATAGTGTATCATAACCAACGGAAGCTAGTTGACGAACGGAAAGCAAATTGTATTGAAGGGATTGGACAAGCATGACATTTGCAAGAGACATGTCATTAGTAATAGCCACTTTTCCCAACCCAAGTACCTTTCCCTTGGAACCACCACCAAAGACAATGCTCATGTATGGGGTAATTGCAACCATGAAGTCCTTGAGCAAACGGCTTTCTCCGGTCATATGATTGGTGCATCCACTATCAATCACCCATTTGACTCCACCGGAGATAGCATCCTACACATGGATTTAGGCTTTGGTTAGAGGTGCCCATTTTTCAATGGGACCTCTAAGGTTAGTAACAAGGGTCTTTGGAACCCAAATGGTATAGAAACGAAAAGCATTACGGGGCCCAATGAATTTTGCAAACACCTCTCCATCCTTTTCCTTACGGAGCACATAGGATGGAGGCATTTTCTCCTTCTTCTTGGTAGGAGTGGGCTTGCCACTAGTGGCCTTCACATTCCCAACACCAACCTAATCAACAATTTTATTACCTTTTTCCTTGTGCCCTTCACGAACAAAGATCACCTTTTGGGGAGTTGATTCCTTGCTAGTTGGAGGAGACATCTTCGTAAGTGTTTTTATATGGTCAAGTTTCTGGGCCTCGAGATTTTTCTTAAGGGTGGCGAGTTCCTCATATTTTGTCTTGAGGGACAAGGTGAGTACCTCAACATCCTTAGAAAGGGAGGTGTTTAGCTCCACAAGTTTTCTCATATCATTAGCAAGCTCTTTACATATTTCATTAGCCTTTTTCAAGGAGGCAACATGCTTGTCATTTAAGTCGTTTGATGCGTGAACAACTTTGCATAAGTTGTCATTTCGAGCTTCCTCAAAGTCAATTTTTCGCTCAAGGAGAGTATAGTTCTCCTTTTCCTCGGTGAGGAGGATTTCAAGATCCTTAATGTTTGTGGAGTGCTTACCCACCACATCCATAAGTAATTGAAACATTTTGAGCTTGTTGCCTTTGAGAGAGCTCATCATTTTGTTCACTTTGGCAAACAACAAATCTTCACATATAGCATGATCATCATCACTTTCCGCATCATGAAATTCATCATGAGGTTCGAAAGAGAACATGAAGGACTCATCAATAGGAGTTACCTTGATCTTAGCCGAGGAGGAGGGAGTGTCATCGTCAACCAACTTGGCCATGAGACACTTGTGTGCATTGCCGGCGTAGTATAACGACCCGATCCCGAATGGGGCCAAGTCTCTGTGATCTGTGCCAGTCCCTGGATCAACTTGCTGACACACACAGTACTCGATGAATAACAGAATAAATCACATGTATTTTATTACATCGGAGAGTTCAAAATAAAGAAAAATTATTACATTAGTATGGCTAAGGCCATCAAAAACTGCGGAAGCAATAGTAGTAGTAGTGGTCCATCCGACTCCACGGCAAAACGTTGAGTATAGGACAATAACCTATTCACACCTTAATCACCGTCAGAGAAATCTGCAACAATCGTACAGCCCAAATAGGGTCAGTACTTTGAATGTACGGCAAGTCATACCAAGGAGAAGAAAATGAAGTCCTACAATACAAGCATTTGGCTAGTGGAGCTTCTACGTTTCAATTTGCATAAAGCTAAATTTTTTCCTATAGAATAAGTGTTCCTAAAATTAATCTCAACAAAATAATAAGCACAAGACAACCCATGGTAATTATGCCCAAAATGATTAATTAAAGATGATGAGATTTCTCAAAATTACCATAACTAGATGCTCAAATTGTCCAATACCGGGGACTCGGCTAATCGATTAGATTTATACGCTCTGTAGAGGTTTGTGCACTTTTCCCCACAAGACTTGACCACCTCCATTGGTATTTGCCACACTACACGTTGTATGGAAACAAGAAGGTCGAGACATGGTCTTTTAATAGAGTTTCCCTTACTCTGGCGGTGCCCATCCCACCTACCAACACTACGTTCGTAGAACCACCTAGCAAGAGTCACTACTACTAAGTAACCAAGCCAGAGCCCATAATGGCTTGTGGCTGCACACGTAAGCTTCTAGAAAATGACAATATGATAAGATCTCTTTAAGCCTGGGTGGCTTTCCGAAGTGATCCCTGGCCATCTCCAGGTCACTTAGGCATCTCCACTGGTTCCTCCAGGGTGCCTCCAACCATTCCACCCAGTTAGTTCATTGAGTTTAACTTGGTCCTGATTTACTACAAAGTCACTCATCTCAGCGTGAATTCACTCCCCAATCCACGTCTACAATAGCATAGCACTATAATTTCCTACACGATGGTGACAAGTTAAACCTACCACAAATTGAACTACTGGGTTTGCGTGAAAGTAACTTCTACTTATGCATTCTAAGAAAGGGGTACTACATGCAATAAAACATAGGTAAAGTGGAAAAAATGATCAAAGGTAGACTTGCCTGGTTGCTGCTGGTCAAACTCTAAGGACTGGAAATATTCCGCTTCGCACTCGGGACAATCTATCGCAAACAAACAAGTGCATCCAATCAAAACATAATACAAAAGAAAACGAAAACAAAGTTTCGACAAACTTTGAAAAGAAAAGGAATGAAAAAGGTTTTGTAAAACAGAACAAAATTTGTGTAAAACTTGGTTATGAAATTCCTAAGGGATATAGATAAATTAGGGTTTTGATTTGCAAAAAGAATCGGTCAAAACCGAGTTACGGTTATAAAATTATGGCCAAACGAAGTTTGAATTAAAATATGTTCAAACTCTTATTTTAAAATTCCAAAATTTTGAAAATAGATTTCAACGCGATAGAGGGATGAAAAAAAATTAAACGCGGGATTTGGTTTCGTCTAAAACTAATAAACGAGTAAAAAATATATAGCTAAAACAAAACTAGGGGTAATATTCTAATCTAGTGAATGCTCTAAAATAAATAAATAAATAAATAAAAACGTTTTTTAACTCATCTTCTTCTACACAGGAAGAAACGTACACGTACTGTACGTGGCCGTCGGCGTCTTCTTCGTGGGGCGGCGGCTCCGGCGGGGCTTGGCGGCGAGGGAGGTGTCGAGGAGGGGCCGCTCGGCGTGTGGAAGCGCGGGGTGGTGGCGGCGGTCTCTAGCGTGGCTACGACGTAGCGGGGCGGTGGTGAACTCCGGCGAACTCCGGTGGACGCGCGAGCTCCGGCACGCTGCTGTGGTGCATGAGAAGAGGCAAAAGTTTGTCCATGAGGTGCGTGACGACGAGGGCAACCGATTTCCAGAGTTTGGGGTCTCAAGACGGCTTACCGGCGACGTGATCGACGCCGAGGCGGAGCTCGACCGGCGAACTTCGGCGAGCAAATTCGCGAGCTACGGTGCGGCTTTGGGCAAGATTTTTGGGGGCTTTGGACGAGTGGGAGGAGGGGCACGCAGGGGTGATTTATATAGGGGAGGGGGTGTCCAGATGCGTGCTCCCAGCGACGAAATCCGGCGATTGCGAAAATTCCGGCGAACTCAATGGCGGATTAATGGGGGCCTTAAAGGTGTCGGGGCGGAGAAGGAAGGTGCGGGATACGCGGGGAAGGAAGGAAGGAAGAACGGAAGGGCGGAGGCGCCTGGCGCGACATGGCCAGGCGTGGCACGCAGCGCCCGCTGCTGCTGCCGTTGCGTGCTGCGCTGCGTGCGTATGCACGTCACGGGAAGGAGACGGGGTGGCTGGCCTGGGCGGCTGGGCTGGCCTGCTGGCTGGCCTGGCGCCCAAATTTTTTTTTTTAAATTACCTCTAAAAAAATACGTAATAAATTTTTAAAAAATCTTATAAATACATAAGAAAATTATTGTAAATTTTTCCTTGTCAAAATAAAATATTATAGAAAATCTATTACAAAAATAAGTTTAATAAAACTCTAATAAAACCTCAACGAAATTTTTATAAAGTCTAGGATAAAAATTCCTAGCTCAATGCAAATTTTGTAAAATGCGAAAATTTGTTTATAAAGTCATTTTGGACAATTTAATAAATTCCAAAAGGAATTTTAGGCTTTATTAAATTCCCGAAATGCTTTATTAAAATAAAATAAATGCTCCAATATTTTCTTAACCCTTTTTATGTTGAAGAAGTCATGTTATCTTTTCTCTTGATTTTTATTGGGTTAAAATAAATTGGAAAGAAAATCCAAAAGATCCAATATGCGAATGGGGAAAAATGGTATGCACAAATGATTCTATTAACATCCAAATTTTTACAAAAATTGGGATGTTACAAACCTACCCCCCTTAAGATGAATCTCGCCCTCCAGATTCGGGTTGGCCAGCAAAAAGGTGTGGGTGGTCCTGCTTGAGTTCTTCTTCTCGCTCCCAAGTGGCTTCTTCCTCAGTGTGGTGACTCCACTGAACCTTGCAGAACTTGATAACCTTGGTACGAGCGACTCTGTCCTTGGTGTCAAGAATTTTAACCGGCTTCTCTTCGTAGGTCAAGTCACTCCCCAGTTGAATTGCTTCCAAGGGTACCGTGTCTCTCAACGGGATATCCTCCATCTCTGCATGACACTTCTTCAGCTGAGATACGTGAAACACATCGTGAACTCCAGAAAATGCTTCTGGCAATTCCAACTTGTATGCAACCTCTCCCTTGCGTTCCACTATTTCGTATGGCCCCACAAACCGTGGTGCTAGTTTCCCTTTGACTCCAAATCTCTTGATTCCTCGAAGTGGGGACACACGAAGATATGCTCGATCTCCCACATCGTATATTACCTCCTTGCGTTTTGCATCTGCGTAACTCTTCTACCTGGACTGGGCTATCTTCAATCTATCACGGATCAATTTGACCTTCTCTTCGGAATCCTTAATCAAGTCTGGTCCAAACAATTGACGATCTCCAACTTCATCCCACATTAACGGTGTTCTACACCTTCTTCCATAGAGGGCTTCAAACGGGGCCATCTTCAAACTAGTTTGGTAACTGTTGTTGTATGAGAACCCTGCATAAGGTAAATTATCATCCCAACTGGATCCATAATCTAGTGCACAAGCTCTCAACATGTCTTCTAGAATTTGATTCACTCTCTCTGTCTGCCCATCTGTCTACGGGTGAAAAGCCGTGCTGAATTCCAGTCTGGTTCCCAAGGTTTCATGCAACTGGTGCCAGAATTTTGAGGTGAACTGAGTGCCTCTATCTGACACAATCTTCTTCGGGACTCCATGCAGACATACGATTCTCGACATATATATCTTTGCCAGCTTTGCACTCGTATAGGTGGTTTTCACGGGGATGAAGTGAGCTACCTTAGTCAAACGATCCACCACTACCCAGATAGAATCATATCCTGATCGAGTCCGGGGTAATACAGTGATGAAATCCATGCCAAGTTTGTCCCATTTCCAATCAGGTATCGGCAAAGGCTGAAGTAACCCGGCCGGCTTCTGTTGTTCTGCCTTCACTCTCTGACATACATCACACACCGCTACATATTCCGCAATATCCTTCTTCATACCGGTCCACCAGAATTTTTCCTTCAAGTCCAAATACATCTTGGTGTTGCCTGGGTGTATGGAGTAAGGCGAATCATGAGCTTCCTGAAGAATCAGCTTTCTGATCTCCGGGTTATTGGGCACGTAAATACGTTGTTCAAACCATAAGGTTCCATGTTCATCCTCACGAAATCCTTTGGCCTTTCCTTTTCCCATACTTTCCTTTATCTCAGCAATGCCTTTGTCCGTCTTCTGAGCCTCGCGGATCTTTTCCAACAATGTGGATTGAATCTCCAGAGTGGCGATAAATCCTTGAGGAACAATCTCCAATCGGAGATCTCTGAGGTCATCGCATAATTCTTGAGGTAAACCTCCTGCTATGAGAGTATTTACATAACTCTTCCGGCTCAAAGCATCAGCCACCACATTGGCCTTTCCTGGATGATAGTGCAATCTCATATCGTAATCTTTAATGAGCTCTAACCACCTCCTCTGCCTAAGGTTCAACTCCTTCTGGGTGAAGATATATTTCAAACTCTTATGATCAGTGTACACATCACAACTATTCCCAACAAGGAAATGTCTCCAGGTCTTGAGTGCATGCACTACGGCTGCTAACTCCAGATCATGTGTGGCATAGTTCACCTCATGAGGTCGAAGCTGATGTGAGGTGTAAGCTACGACCTTTCCGTCTTGCATAAGGACAGCTCCAAGTCCTTGACGAGAGGCATCACAATACACTTGAAAATCCTTATGTATATTAGGCAAAATCAGCACTGGGGCTGTAACAAACCTTTTCTTCAATTCTTGAAAACTAGCTTCACATTCTTCCGTCCACACGAACTTGGTTTCCTTCTTCAACAACTCCGTCATGGGCTTAGCGATCTTGGAGAAACTCTCAATGAATCTCCGGTAATATCCCGCAAGTCCAAGGAAACTACGGATTTCAGTGACTGATGTGGGTGCAATCCATTCCGTGACTGCTTCAACCTTGGAATGGTCCACTGGTATGCCTTCACCTGACACAACGTGTCCAAGAAATCCCACCTCCTTCAACCAAAACTCACATTTACTGAACTTAGCATAGAGTTGATGTTCTCTGAGCTTCTCCAAAACTAAGCGCAGATGTTCTTCATGCTCCTCTTCATTCTTGGAGTAGATCAAGATATCATCTATGAATACCACAACAAACTTGTCCAAAAACTCCATGAATATCTTGTTCATCATACTCATGAAATATGCAGGGGCATTGGTCAAACCAAATGACATGACTGTATACTCATAAAGTCCATATCTGGTGGTGAAAGCGGTCTTGGGTATATCTTGTTCTCGAATCTTCAACTGGTGGTATCCAGATCGAAGATCGATCTTGGAGAAAACACAAGCTCCTTCCAGTTGATCAAACAAATCATTGATCATTGGTAGTGGATACTTGTTCTTGATAGTCACCTCATTTAATGAGCGATAATCCACCACCATTCTTAGGGTTCCGTCTTTCTTCGCCACTAAGAGCACTGCGGCTCCCCAAGGTGATGAACTCGGACGTATATACCCTTTCTCCAACAACTCAATCTGTTTCTTAATTTCTTCCAGGTCGTTTGCGAGCATTCTATACGGTCTCTTGGATATTGGTCCGGTGCCTGGCAACAACTCAATCAATAACTCAATGTCTCGATCCGGTGGCATTCCGTTAAATTCCTCCGGGAATACATCAGGGTACTCCTTGGCTATCGGCACTTCCTCCTGGCTAACCCCCTTAAGTGAGTATACTTGGACCTTTCTAGGCTTAAGCTTGGACACAAAGTTGATCCTCTTTCCCTCTGGAGTGGTGAGAGAAATCGATCTTCTAACACAGTCAATGTTGACTTCATACTTCGACATCCAATCCATGCCTAGAATGACATCTAATCCTTGTGACTTGAGGATGATCAGGTTTGTGGGGAAAACATGCCTGCCAATGGCGAGGTTCAACTAGGGACAACCTAAACCTGCCGCCATCTCGGCTCCCGGGGAACTCACCATAATGGGCATACTAAGGGTCTTGGTAGGAAATCCATACTTATCCACAACTACCCTTGATATGAATGAATGCGATGCACCAGTATAAAAAAGAACTAATACCGGATGAGAGTTTAGGAGAAACTTACCAAACACTGCATCTGGCTGTTCATAGACTTCCTCCACATTGACATGGTTCACTTGTCCCTTGGCAAAAGGATTTGGCTTCTTGTTTCCAGAATTTCCATTGCTATTCCCATTCTTGTTCTCAGAACAATCTGTTGAATAGTGTCCTTTATTGTTGCACTTGAAGCAGGTGATCTGACTTAGATCCTTCCTCACTGGTGCAGTATTGTTGGGATGGTGTTGATTTCCATTTCCTCCATTTCCATTCCTAGGGCCACCATGATTGTTTCCATGGTTCCCATGCTGAGAATGGCCTCCATGGTTATGATGGTTGTGTCCTCCAAAATTTTTGTGTCCTGATCCACCATATCCTGAGAATGGTGCGGGACGGGGCTTCTGCTGAGCTCCAGAGTGAAACTTTCCCTGACCGTACTTCCTCTTGCGATTCTCCATTATCTGATGCTTGCCTTCAAGAATGATAGCCTTGTCCACCATCTCTTGATAATTAGCAAAAGTTGCCACCGTCAGTTGAACGCCAAGCTCATCATTTAGTCCCTCCAGAAACTTCTCTTGTTTAGCGGCATCCGAGGCCACATCTCCTGGAGCATAACGGGACAGCTTGTTGAACTCCTCCACATATTCTGCCACTTAACGACCTCCTTGGCGTAAGTTGCGGAATTCCTTCTTCTTGAGACTCATAGCTCCAGCTGAGACATGAGCCATGCGGAAGGCCTGCTGGAACTGATCCCAAGTCACATTAGCCATGGGGTATGTGGTGGTATAGTTATCCCACCATGCGGCTGCAGGTCCATCCAGCTGGTGTGAGGCGAACCTCACTTTCTCCCCATCAGTGCATCTAGCGGTTGCCAGCTTCCTTCCCATATTACGAAGCCAATCATCAGCAACAATCGGCTCTGGGCTGCTTAAGAACAATGGTGGGTTCAATCTCAGGAAATGGGTGAGACTATCCACCGGAGGCGGTGGTGGTGGAGGTGGTGGTGCGTTGTTGTTGGTGTTCATGTTCTGCATCAGAAGTTGCATCAACTAGTTTTGGGTCTGAAGCAACTGCTCTAGGCCGGGGATTCCACTTCCTGATCCACTTCCGGAAGGGTCCCTTCTTGGTGGCATATGTTGGGTTAGAATAGATGAGATATAGAGGGAGAAAGGGCCTAAGGGGAAAACACTACCCATATGCAAAAATGATAGCAAAGTTTCAATTCAATTCACTCAAATCAAGTTTCAAACAAGCAACCTAAGATAATCCATGTCACAAAGTCGACATGGTAACAACAAAAAAAATCGATAGATCGAAACTCTACTCGATTAGCTAAGGATAATCATCTATGATGGTGGTCTGTAACTAATTCGAGTCGGTTGAAGACTCGCTCATCTCAACGTCCTGTGACCCCTCATGATCCTTATCCTGGCTGACGAAATCTCCATCAGAGTTGTCTTCCTGGATGTTTTCTCCATGGTCAAGCTTCTCTTCGGCTTCTTCCAGCAGGAGCTTCACTTCTTCATGCTTCTTCAGTAGCGTGTTGATTTCATCCTCGTACCCTTCACGAGTTTCCTTGAGTTCTTCATCCAGCTCCTCTTGACGGATGGCCAGCTTCCTGGAGGTCTTCATGCCACGGTGCATCACCTTCTCCAAGCCGCGGATGTGCTCCTCCAGGTCTTGGATATAGGATGATATAGTGTCGTCCTCAACGGTGCGCACAATCTCTCCATGGTGATCCCGACGTCCACATGCCATGAAGGTGGTTCCCTTGAGATCCTCTTTGTATTCCTCGCGGATGCGTCCAAGGGAGGTGTGTGCTGCGATGCTCTGGCCCAACCTCCAAGTTGGTGCCTCCAAGAAGAAGTCAATGGGCTTGATGTTCTTCCCGAAGGTGCGTCCTGGAATGTGGACGTTGATCCTCCAGCATCTATCTTCTGGCGTCGAGGTCCTGAGGGTTCTAGTAAAACTGGGCAGGTCGATGTTCAGGTACTTGGTGATCTTCGTCAGGCGTCGCGCAAAAGGCATAGTCTCATCGGGCTGGGTGAACCGGGTCATGGCAGTCGACATCTATATTTTAAAAAGAGAGAAGTTAGCTTTGAATAGACAAGGATACGAGAACAACGAAAAGTAGAAGGTTTGCAAAATAAATTTTTGTCCTATGGCTTTTCCATTTCTAAGGTCACGTCCTACAGTCAACATGTGCTCTGATACCATCTTGTAACGACCCGATCCCGAATGGGGCCAAGTCTCTGTGATCTGTGCCAGTCCCTGGATCAACTTGCTGACACACACAGTACTCGATGAATAACAGAATAAACCACATGTATTTTATTACATCGGAGAGTTCAAAATAAAGAAAATTTATTACATTAGTACGGCTTAAGGCCATCAAAAACTGCGGAAGCAATAGTAGTAGTAGTGGTCCATCCGACTCCACGGCAAAACGTTGAGTATAGGACAATAGTCTATTCGCACCTTAATCACCGTCAGAGAAATCTGCAACAATCGTACAACCCAAATAGGGTCAGTACTTTGAATGTACGGCAAGTCATACCAAGGAGAAGAAAATGAAGTCCTACAATACAAGCATTTGGCTAGTGGAGCTTCTACGTTTCAATTTGCATAAAGCTAAATTTTTCCCTATAGAATAAGTGTTCCTAAAATTAATCTCAACAAAATAATAAGCACAAGACAACCCATGGTAATTATGCCCAAAATGATTAATTAAAGATGATGAGATTTCTCAAAATTACCATAACTAGATGCTCAAATTGTCCAATACCGGGGACTCGGCTAATCGATTAGATTTATACGCTCTGGAGAGGTTTGTGCACTTTTCCCCACAAGACTCGACCACCTCCATTGGTATTTTCCACACTACACGTTGTATGGAAACAGGAAGGTCGAGACATGGTCTTTTAGTAGAGTTTCCCTTACTCTGGCGGTGCCCATCCCACCTACCAACACTACGTTCGTAGCACCACCTAGCAAGAGTCACTACTACTAAGTAACCAAGCCAGAGCCCATAATGGCTTGTGGCTGCACACGTAAGCTTCTAGAAAATGACAATATGATAAGATCTCTTTAAGCTTGGGTGGCTTTCCGCAGTGATCCCTGGCCATCTCCAGGTCACTTAGGCATCTCCACTGGTTCCTCCAGGGTGCCTCCAACCATTCCACCCAGGTAGTTCATTGAGTTTAACTTGGTCCTGATTTACTACAAAGTCACTCATCTCAGCGTGAATTCACTCCCCAATCCATGTCTACAATAGCATAGCACTACAATTTCCTACACGATGGTGACAAGTTAAACCTACCAGAAATTGAACTACTGGGTTTGCGTGAAAGTAACTTCTACTTATGCATTCTAAGAAAGGGGTACTACATGCAGTAAAACATAGGTAAAGTGGAAAAAATGATCAAAGGTAGACTTTCCTGGTTGCTGCTGGTCAAACTCTAAGGACTGGAAATATTCCGCTTCGCGCTCGGGACAATCTATCGGACACAAACATGTGCATCCAATCAACACATAATACAAAAGAAAACGAAAACAAAGTTTCGACAAACTTTGAAAAGAAAAGGAATGAAAAAGGTTTTGTAAAACAGAACAAAATTTGTGTAAAACTTGTTGATGAAAGTCCTAAGGGATATAGATAAATTAGGGTTTTGATTTGCAAAAAGAATCGGTCAAAACCGAGTTACGGTTATAAAATTATGGCCAAACGAAGTTTGAATTAAAATATGTTCAAACTCTTATTTTAAAATTCCAAAATTTTGAAAATAGATTTCCACGCGATAGAGGGATGAAAAAAAATTAAACGCGGGATTTGGTTTCGTCTAAAACTAATAAACGAGTAAAAAATATATAGCTAAAACAAAACTAGGGGTAATATTCTAATCTAGTGAATGCTCTAAAATAAATAAATAAATAAAAACGTTTTTTAACTCATCTTCTTCTACACAGGAAGAAACGTACACGTACTGTACGTGGCCGTCGGCGTCTTCTTCGTGGGGCGGCGGCTCCGGCGGGGATTGGCGGCGAGGGAGGTGTCGGGGAGGGGCGGCTCGGCGTGGGGAAGCGCGGGGTGGTGGCGGCGGTCTCTGGCGTGGCTACGACGTGGCGGGGCGGCGGTGAACTCCGGCGAACTCCGGTGGACGCACGAGCTCTGGGACGCTGCTGTGGTGCATGAGAAGAGGCAAAAGTTTGTCCATGAGGTGCGTGACGACGAGGGCAACCGATTTCCAGAGTTTGGGGTCTCAAGACGGCTTACCGGCGACGTGATCGACGCCGAGGCGGAGCTCGACCGGCGAACTTCGGCGAGAAAATTCGCGAGCTACGGTGCGGCTTTGGGCAAGATTTTTGGGGGCTTTGGACGAGTGGGAGGAGGGGCACGCAGGGGTGATTTATATAGGGGAGGGGGTGTCCAAATGCGTGCTCCCGGCGACGAAATCCGGTGAGTGCGAAAATTCCGGCGAACTCTTTAATGGCGGATTAATGGGGGCTTTAAAGGTTTCGGGGCGGAGAAGGAAGGTGCGGGGTACGCGGGGAAGGAAGGAAGGAAGGGCGGAGGCAACTGGCGCGGCATGGCCGGGCGTGGCGCGCAGCGCCCGCTGCTGCTGCCGTTGCGTGCTGCGCTGCGTGCGTATGCACGTCACGGGAAGGAGACGGGGTGGCTGGCCTGCTGGCAGGCCTAGCGCCCAAAATTTTTTTTTTTTTAAATTACCTCTGAAAAAATACATAATAAATTTTAAAAAAAATCTTATAAATACATAAGAAAAATATTGTAAATTTTTCCTTGTCAAAATAAAATATTATAGAAAATCTATTACAAAAATAAGTTTAATAAAACTCTAAGAAAACCTCAACGAAATTTTTATAAAGTCTAGGATAAATATTCCTAGCTCAATGCAAATTTTATAAAATGCAAAAATTTATTTATAAAGTCATTTTGGACAATTTAATAAATTCCAAAAGGAATTTTAGGATTTATTAAATTCCCGAAATGCTTTATTAAAATAAAATAAATGCTCCAATATTTTCTTAACCCTTTTTATGTTGAAGAAGTCATGTTATCTTCTCTCTTGATTTTTATTGGGTTAAAATAAATTGGAAAGAAAATCCAAAAGATCCAATATGCGAATGGGGAAAAATGGTATGCACAAATGATTCTATTAACATCCAAATTTTTACAAAAATTGGGATGTTACACGTAGTCACTCATGTAGTTGTAGTTTACAACTTCACCTTCCTTGTTGAGGAGCTTCAATGTTTTTTGTGTATCTTGAGCAACTCCGGCCATACCACCAACATCCTTGGGATCGGACCCTTCAAGAGCCAACAATGCTTTCTTTTTGAACTTGTTGTTGAGAGGGTTTGGGAGCTTCTTGGCGACATCCTTCTGAGGAGATCGAGGTTTGTCCTCTCTTTTCTCATATGGACACTCCTCCGCAAAATGTCCCGGTCTCTCACAGTTGTAGCAGTTTCTCGTCTTCTTCTTTTGGAATCTTCCCTTGAAGTCCCCTTTGGTGAACTTATTCACAAAGAGAGCAATATCATCATATGAGGGAGTATCATCGGAGTTATCATCGTCTTCGTACTCATCTTGTTCCTCATCATCATCAAACTCCTCGAGCCTAGCCTTGAGAGCAAGGTTTGAGGACGGACCACCGTATGTGGCAAGAAGCCTCTTGGACTCCATTAGGTTCTCTTCATATTGCAAGAAGGTAGCAATCACATCATCCGGTGTCATCTTGAAGAAGTCGGGCATACGCCTCAATTCCCACACCATTTGATGAGAATACACCATGAGAGAATTCAACATTTTGTCCACAAGGTAACGGTTGGTGATTTGATATCCATCCAAAGATTTTTCACATGTGAAGGACTGGACATGAGCAGAGGGAACCTTGAGACGCATATGAAGTTGTTGGGCGTCTCATCTTTCTTCATATGAAGGTTGTGCAATGCATTCTTTGCGGTCTCATATCTTGTCATTTGAAGCGACCCGGTGCCGGACTTAGCAATGAGAAGAGTATCCCACATTTCCTTGGCATTGGTGATATGAAGAAATGGTGCACGTGTCAACTCATCCATTCCTCTCTTCAAGAACCCAATAGCCGCAAGGTTGAGATGTCGATCAAACACTTCACTTGGAGTAAGGTTGTTCGGATCAACGGTATAGTAGCCTTTCCCGGAGTCGATGAGGTTCCACATGGGTTCGCACACAAACCTAAGATTATTTTCCATAAGACTTTTCCAATCCAAAAAGTTAGTGTTCTCGGTTAGTACCGACGGATTGCCGTTGAAATTATACTTAGGTTCCAAAATCTTAGGAGCAGGATAGTCCCATTGGTAGGGACCACCTCTTTTCAAGGGAGCCTCGGAACCGGGGTGCACAAATGTCGCTTGTGGGGACCTAGGGGCCGCACCACTTGACATTTGTGACTCCGACGCCGAAGCCTTCAATCTAGCAAAGGAGGCTTCCATTTCCTTCCTTTGATTGTCCAAAGCCTGTTGCAAGGCTTTTTCCATATCTCCGGAGGTGAACAACTTGGGGTCCTCAATCTCATAACTAACATTCCCCATGGAGGGAGGCAACGCAGCTTGTGCGGCGGCCCTTTGTTCGGTAGCCAATCTCTCGGCTTCCGAACTCGCGGCATCCGCAGCAATTGCGACCTCCTCCACATTGGCACCCGAACTTTCGGGGATGCCGTTCTTGGTCATCTCGCTCTAGGGTGGTTAAGCCACAAGAATAGAGCACGAGGCTCTGATACCAATTGGAAGGATCGAGATAGACCTAGAGGGGGGTGAATAGTTCTTATTACAAATTTTATCACTACTTAGCATTTTTAGGCAATAGTGCGGAAAACGAAGGTGCGCCTAACAATTGCAAGGTCTATTTAGCAAAGACAAGGTATACAATAAGCACAATAAACAAAAGCAAGTGAGGGGGAAATAATACGGTAGCACAAGTAATAAGGGGAAAGAGTAGGGATAACCGAATGACGCGGAGACAACGATGTATCCCGATGTTCACTTCCTTGGAGGGAAGCTACTCACAGTTCGGAGAGAGTGGGTGAAACCACGAAGGCACACCAACGCCACGAAGGCTCACTCTATTCCCCTTGAGATATCACCACGAAGGCGATTCCCAACCACTACCGGTTGACCTTAAAGGTGGTTACCAAACCCTCACAAACTCAACGGGGTAATCACAATGGTCGATTCCTCTCCGAAGAACTCCTACCCGCCTAGGAGTCTCCAACCTCTAAGAGTAACAAGATCAATGGGGAAGGGCTCAATGCTTGCTCAAATCACACTTTTCTTTGGTCGAAAGATGGGGAAGGGACAGATCTATCACGTGGTGAAAGATCTGACACGGACTCTCACAAATCTCTCCGGGATCTTGGTTTGAGTGTAGGAGATGAGAGAGAGGGAGCACTTTGTGTTCTTGAGTGAAATAAGTGAAGTGGTCAACCCTAATATGAAGTGGGTAGGGGGTATTTATGGATGCCAAAGAACTAGCCGTTTTGATGCAGTCATAAGGACGTCGGACGGTCTGGGCTGAGCCCGGAAAGTCCGACCTGTAGTCCGGTCGGCCGATGAGATCAGCAACAGAACCCCATAGCACTCACATGTCGGACGGTCCGGAGAGGAGATCGGACGGTCCGGGCTGGCCCCGGACGGTCCGACCAATACACCGGACGGTCCGACCTGTAGAGGTAATGCTACTGACCTTTTGCACCGAGGGTCGGACTGTCAGGGACCGAAGCCCGGACGGTCCGTGCTGTGCCCGGACGGTCCGTGCTGTGCCCGGACGGTCCGGCCTGCGCTCCGGACGGTCCGACAAATGAGAAAATAGGTACTGAACTTTTAGCATAGTATGTCGGACGGTCCGGGCTGGGCCCGGACGATCCGACCTCCATATCGGACGGTCCAACCTATACATAAAGGGAACGGGGATTTTGTGTGTCAATTTCCTATATTTCTAACAGATTTTCATAGGTTGCAGATAAATGGATTTTAATGTGTTTCAGTAGTATATGGTCTGAGAAAGACTTGAACCCATCCTTATGATCCCCTCTTAATAGTGCAGGGATCTCTATGACTCAAGAAACAAATGGTAAAGAGGACTTAACGTCATCTTTTGTTCTTGTGTATGCTTCTTGAGAATAACTTAGATGATCTCTCATGATCCCTACATGATGACATCAAGGAGACTAACAATTCCTGTGTATCACTTAGCAACCGTAGTTAGTCCCCTATATGTATATTGTCGTCAACAACAAAATATGCTTGAGGACAAGATTGCACTTTGACGGCAAGCCCCTATTGCTCGAGATCCACGAAGGAACTTGCGGACACCACGCGAGCAGTCGCGCACTCATGGCCAAATCCTCCCGAGCAGGTTTCTACTGGCCAACCGCAATGAAAAACGCGGAAGACATCGTACGGCGCTTCCTCGCCTGCCTAAAATTCGCTAGCAGGCCGCACGCCCCAACATCAGAACTCAAAACCATACCGCTATCCTGGCCGTTCGCCACCTGGGGACTCGATATGGTGGTTCCATTCAAGAAATCTTAAAAAGGAGGCCAAACACATCTACTCGTAGCAGTAGACAAGTTCACCAAGTGGATGGAGGCAGTGCCAATCACCAGCTCAACAGCACTCACGGCAGTCAACTTCATCAAGTCCATCATCTTCAAATTCGGCGTACCCCATAACATCATCACAGATAACGGCACAAACTTCAGAGCGATAGAATTCCAGAATTTCTGCCAAGATCTGGGCATTAAAATCAACTACGCGTCAGTCGCGCACCCACAATCTAACGGCTAGGTGGAGAAAGCAAACGGTTTAGTGTGCGGAGGAATAAAAAAGCGGCTCCTCGCACCACTCGAACAAGCTGCAGGAAACTGGGTAGAAGAACTCTCCTCAGTCCTGTGGAGCTTGCGCACTACACCCAACACCTCAACCCAGTACACACCCTTTTTCATGGTGTATGGAGCAGAAGCGGTACTACCGCACGACCTAAAGTTTGGAGCTCCCCGAATCACGGGGTACGAAGAAGAAGAGGCAAAAGAAGCACTATACAGGATGATAAATACACTGCAGACGAAGCAAGGGACACAACCATAGCAAGGTCAGAAGGATACCAGGACAAACTTTTCACACGTACCAAAGGAGTCGCCTTCGGACCAGAACTTTTCGCAAAGGAGACCTCGTCCTGCGACTAATACAAGAAAAAGTAGACAAACTTGCCCTGCAGTGGGAAGGACCCTTCATAATCTCCGAGGTCATAGGAGGAGGTGCATATAGGATGAAGAATTCGAAGACCGACGAAGACGTGGGAAACCCATGGAACGTGGAAAATTTGCGCCTGTTCTACCCATAGCCTACCCATAGACACAACCAGGAGTATCGGCAGCTGCACCGATCAGCAGCCCATGTAAAAAACTCGAAGCAATAAAAGGTTTTGCCCAAATAATACCACAAAAGAACTCGGGGGCTCGAGCACGAACTCCCCCCGAGAGACGCTATCTTCGCTTACGCGACGATACATAAAAGCACTCGCGGGCTCGAGCACAAACTCCCCCCAAGAGACGCTATCTTCATAAAAGCACCCGGGGGCTCGAGCACAAACTCCCCCCGAGAGACGCTATCTTCGCTTACGCAACGCTACATAAAAGCACTCGGGGGCTCGAGCACAAACTCCTCCCGAGAGACGATATCTTCATAAAATCACTCGGGGGCTCGAGCACAAACTCCCCCCGAGAGACGCTATCTTCGCTTACGCGACGCTACATAAAAGCACTCGGGGGCTTGAGCACAAACTCCCCCCGGGAGACGCTATCTTCACTTACGCAACGCTACCTAAAAACACTCGGGGGCTAGACCGCATACTCTCCCCGACGGACGACATATTCTTCTTACACAGCCACAAAAGCAAAGATTCAGGAGCTCAAACACCAATTCCCCCCCCCCCAAAAAAAAGCATCACTTCATTCATATACCACACTCGGAACTTTTCCAGGCGCGCTTTAAAGATAAGGACAAAGCAAGACAGAAAAATTCCTTAGTCTTCACCTAATCACAAATGATCACCTAAAGACTCGGGGGCTACTCCCATCGGGAGCGCTGCCGCGCACCCGATGAAAATTTGGAACAACTAAGCAGCTACAAGAAAGGACGGTCCGGGTGAATAAAATCTCGCAGCCTACGTGTGATTCTACAAATCAAACATAGCCTCGGGGGCTACTCCCATCGGGAGCGCTGCCGTGCACCCGACAAACCTATACAAAGGAGTCGAAGACAATTTCTCATTACAAAGGAGTCAAAGAAAATTCTTCATTACAAAGGAGTCGAAGACAATTCTTCATTTCAAAGGAGTCGAAGACAATTCTTCATTACAAAGGAGTCGAAGAAAATTTTCCATAACAAAGGAGTCGAAGACAAATTTCCCATTACAAAGGAGTCGAAGACAATTTCTCATTATAAAGACTTGAGGACAGTTCTCATTACAAAAGGACTCGAGCAGGTACCAGAAGGATTACAATACCAATTTTCCCAAGGAATTATGACTTCTACATGATTGTTCATGCTGAGATAATTGGCACTTTCGTGCCATAACCTGACGAGCATCACCACAGACAAAGTAATAACTAAGCCTGCAAATAAGCAAGTCGCCGCCCTCCAGTTATACAAGGTGCCTCGCCTACTGACGCACCCGCTTGACGACTGGCTTGACGTCGAGTTCATCTCTAGAACTAGAAGGGCAAGCACCACCAGCCGAGGAGTCGGCAGAAGATGAAGCCACAGGAGAAGCAGGCGAAACACCCCTTGATCCACCAGAACTATCGCTGCTTGTCTCCTCCCAGTACAGATCCAGACGATTTCCACCAGCATCAAATGCACGAACAGTGAGAGTATCTTCGCCATCAAAACAACAACAAAAGCTATCCCCGTCACGCAGATTCAACCGATGAGAGAACGCCCTCCAGCCAGATCCAAGAAAAATCAGGGATGAATTGTCAACTTCCAATTCTACCCAAGAAGAAGATCGAGCGCATCCTTGAAGATGGAGCTAGAGACCCCTCAAATTAAGCTCAGAAGCAATGGAGGCAAAAGAGAATGGAAGAGGAATCCGGGCAGCAGTCCGACTAAGAACACGCAAAAGGAAATCATAGCGCCAAATACCCTCCTCCATGGAAGAAGAGGAAGGCGCTGACGCAGCACCACGTCATCCACCGCGTGAAGAATGAGGCGTGCGGCGACCACGGCCGCGGCGGCCATGACCTCGGCTAGTCACACCACCACCACCATGCTTGGGCGCCATATGAAGAAGAAGCAAGAAGAGAAAGGTGTGAAGAATGGATGCCAAGGTCAGGCAAACAATAGGAGGTATTTATAGCACAATCCAAGGACAAATCAGGAAAACACGTAGAAGCCCAGGCGGCGCCATCATTAAATCAAAGACCAAGCACGTTGATACGTCCCAAACGTATCTATAATTTCTGCTTGCTCCATGCATGTTTTGTGTGACTTTGCCAAGTTTTGCTTGAACTTTCATACACTTTTGAGCATATTTGGACTAACCTATTAACTCAGTGCACCCAGTTGCCAGTTCCTGTTTTCTGCTGTTTTTGTATTTCAGGTTTTCTGGCCATTAAAAGTGCTACAAAAATTCCGGAAAAATTATATAAAAAATCAGCGTCCCAGAAGCCTCCGGAATCACCAAGGAAGGAAGGGAGGGCCACCACAGGGACTCCAGAGGGTTCCCTGGCGCGGCCCCACCCTAGGCCGCGTCGGGCACTATCCTGGGTGCCCTGTGGCCCGTCTCGGTGCCCATTTGGCCTATATTTACCCCCCCCATGACGGAAACCCCTAAGATCAATCTGCTATTCCCGTTCTCCTCTCTGTACCGCCACCGCCGCCGTTTCAAGATCGGGGCTGCCAGGAGAAGCTGCCCCGGCACCCTGTCGGAAGGAGGAATCCCCTCCGGGAGACCATCCATCGCCATGGACGCCTCCCGGATGTGCCGTGAGTAGTCCCTCTTGGACCATGGGTCCGTGACCTGTAGCTATGTGATGTACTCCTCCCCTCTTTGTGCTTTCACTTTCGAGAGCTCGTGAGCTGCCTCACATGATCAAGGCACTTTTGTAATTTTCTGTGTTGCTATGCTGAGTTTGCTGGGATCTGATGGATTATGAGATTATGTTCAGATTGTGATGAGTAATATATTTGGTTCTCTTTTATATTTGTGTTCTTTCGTAAATTCTTGCATGTTCTCCGTTGCCGTATTTTACTTTCGCCAAGTGATTTTTTGCAACTCCAAGAGGTAGCGTTATGCTTGATTGTGGGTTCAGCCCCTTGTTGTCTAGCTTGAGTGACAGAAACATGAGACTAGGGGATGTGTTGTTGCCACTAGGGATAAAACAACGGTGCTTGTACCTGCGGGATAAAACATGAGCCGGCAAGGAATTTAGGTTTTCCTTTTTGTTTTTCTTCTGTTCTTAATGGTATTAATGATTTTTACTACTGTAGAAACATCATTGTATCTTTACTTTTCAAGCTTTGTGCCAATTATAGCCTCATATGACAAGGGAAGTAAAAGTTGTGACATGCTGTCCAAAAAACAGATTTTGTCCTCATCACGAAAAAAATCGTAGAAAATTATCAGTTTATCTTTTTGAGCTGAATTTTTTACACAACGTGCTCTATACAATCATGGAACTTTCGTATGTTCTGAGTTTTTTTATTTCAGTTGCAGAAGTGTGCCTACAAAATTCTGTACTAGCTTTTGTTCTGTTTTTCACAGATTCTGCCATGTTTTGTCTCTCCTAATTTTTGCAAACCTTAAGCTTGCTTTTTCTTTGCAAAAACTTTTTGGAAATCTTGAGAAACAGTATCTCTTCAAGAATATCTCTATTTGCAGTAGATTAAAATTATTTTAATAGGGTACTAACTTCTCTAATCAGTTTACAATGAGTTATGTATGAAGGGAGTTTTCAAGTGTGCGATGGAAGATGATGAAACGAGATCCTGGAGTGTCAAACACTCAAGCTTGGGGATGCCCATGTGCACCCACAATAAATATTCAAGGAGACTCAAGCGTCTAAGCTTGGGGGTGCCCCCGTGCATCCCCTTCTTCATCAACAACTATCAGTTCGTCCCTCTTTTCACTATATTTTTTATCACCTCATGCATTATGTGCTATGCTTGGAGCGTCTCGCTCTTTACTTTTCTTAGGTTTGTTTTTTTATTTGTTTGTTGTTATAACAAGTTAGACCCCATATTTCTTTTGTGTGGGAGAGAAACACGCTCATTTTTAACTAGAACTCCTCATAGGATTTTCATGCTTATTTCCTTATCTGTGAGTTGTTCTTTTTCTTTTCATAGCTACTGCCCTGTTTAGTTGTTGTGCTTTAGTATTCTCCTAGAGATTTTGTTTTGTCTTAGGTTGAACTTTCTATAGGTTGCATGTTTTATCTTGTTAGAGAGTTTTCCTGTCGCACTGAGTTTAGTGTCTTGACTAGAAAGTAGGTAGTTGAAGTTGCTATTCTCTTTGTAGTAGTAACTTGCAATAGTTTTGAGGTATTGACTAGAGTAATGTTTGAGCTTTTGGTGTCAAGAGCTCGAGCCTATTAGTGGTAGATGTCGTATTTTGGGCAATCCGTGTGATTTTCGAAAACCAAAAAACCCATGTTGAGAACTCTAGCTACTAGATGGATCACTAACCTCTTGAGGGTTCGAATATTAGAGTACACTCACGTACCATGAGTCGAGGATGTGCAAGGATAACGAAACCCACATACACTCCTCCTCGGGGTACTTGTCTCTTTGTGAACCTCCTGATTAGATTGAGAGTTACCGATAATAAGTGCATGAGTTCTTCGGACTAATGTGAGTATTCAAAAGTTGAGACTTCCACCCACTTATACTTTTTCTAGCCTCTTCGGTACCGTGCGTTTCCCTTTCTCATCTCGAGAGTTGGCGCATACTTCGTCGGTGCATCCAAACCCTTGGCACGATACGCTCTGTCATCATAAGCATCCTTATATCTTTCCTCAAAACAGCCACCATACGTACCTACAAGGCATTTCCATAGCCTTTACGAGATACATTGCCATGCAACATCCACCTTCTGATGACTTGATCTTCATGTCATACATGCTACTTGCTTGATCGATGAGCCGCATGCTAGTTGGGCCCTGCCCTAATCATCGCTACATGGCGCGCTAGTATCATTGCATATCCTGCTACCCTGGCAGAGGCATACATTTGCATCATGATAGTTACATTTTCTTTATGTGAGTACCTTTGTAAAGTGTGAAAGATCTCCTAAATTCTTGTAAAATATAGAGTGTTGCCCCTAAAGTGAGGAAAAGATCCCAAAGAGGACAAAATCAAAAGATCTCAAAGAGGACAAATGAGAGTTAAATAGAAAGAGCCTTTGAGGCCACCAAAAATACAAAAAAGAAGAAAAAGAAAAATAAAAAGAGAGAAGGGGTCACACTACTATTCCTTTTGAGAGATCCACACTAGTACTTCATCATCTATCCCTTGTACTCCATAGAGATCATCATACATGCATATAGCTATGTGGGGACCCTTCACACTATAGAACTTGGCTTGTATATTCCAATGATGAGCCTCCTCAAAAGAGCTCTAGGTCTTCATGAGCAAGCAAGTTAGATGCACCCCCACTAGTTCCCTTGGAGAGATTTTAGCTCACATGTGCATCCGTTGCATGGAAATCCCTACTTCTCACATCATATCTATCATATGGCCTTCTCTCGCCTATGATTGTCCTCTTTGATGTGACCCTTTCACAAATTTTTGTCTTCCTCCTCCACCTTATTTCTGTTTCTCCTTTTAGGTTTCAACTTTCTTTCTCATGCTCATCCATTGCATGAGTGCTCAAAATATCGAAAGGGAGTGGATCAGTTTGACTTGTACCTGGCTAGTGGTCTGGGGACGAGTCCAGATAAGAATCCAAAGGAGACCAAGTGTGAAACTTTAGTAGACAGTATTTCTCAACAATATATTTTTTATCTCGTATTCCCATATCCCTCTTCTTGCACGCAAACACCATCTGGAGACATTCGAGTCACGGACAGCGAGAGCTCCTGCACCTTTTTTTCTTTTGTTACTTGTGTCAATACTAATATATACTCTTGCTTGTTAAGACCTGAATTGAATTGCATGCTTTGATTGCTTTACTTAAAAGTCCTTATATGGTTGTGTGGCATGTCACCACAGAAATTATGCTTTTATCATTTCCCTACTCTAGGACGAGCAGGAATTAAGCTTGGGGATGTTGATACGTCCCAAACGTATCTGTAATTTCTGCTTGCTCCATGCATGTTTTGTGTGAATTTGCCATGTTTTGCTTCAACTTTCATACACTTTTGAGCATATTTGGACTAACCTATTAACTCAGTGCACCCAGTTGCCAGTTCCTGTTTTCTGCTATTTTTGTATTTCAGGTTTTCCGGACATTAAAAGTGCCCCAAAAATAGCGGAAAAATTATATAAAAAATCAGCGTCCCGGAAGCCTCCGGAATCACCAAGGAAGGAAGGGAGGGACACCACAGGGACTCCAGAAGAGTCCCTAGCATGGACCCACCCTAGGCCGCGCCGGGCACCCTCCTGGCTGCCCTGTGGCCCCTCTCGGTGCCCCTTTGTCCTATATTTACCCCCCGTGACGGAAACCCCTAAGATCGATCTGTTATTGCTGTTCTCTTCTCTGTACCGGCGCCGCCGCCGTTTCAAGATCGGGGCTGCCAGGAGAAGCTGCCCCGTCACCCTGCCGGAAGGAGGAATCCCCTCCGAGAGACCATCCATCACCATGGACGCCTCCCGAATGTGCCGTGAGGAGTCCCCCTTGGACCATGGGTGCGTGACCAGTAGCTATGTGATGTAATCCTCCCCTCTTTGTGCTTTCACTTTCGAGACCTCATGAGCTTCCTCACATGATCGAGGCACTTTTGTAATTTTCTGTGTTGGTATGCTGAGTTTGCTGGGATCTGATGGATTATGAGATTATGTTTAGATTGTGATGAGTAATATATTTGGTTCTCTTTTATATTTTTTTTCTTTAGTAAATTCTTGCATGTTCTCCGTTGCCGTATTTTACTTTGGCCAAGTGATTTTTTGCAACTCCAAGAGGGAGCGTTATGCTTGATTGTGGGTTCAGCCCCTTGATGTCTAGCTTGAGTGACAGAAACATGAGACTAGGGGATGTGTTGTTGCCACCAGGGATAAAACAACGGTGCTTGTACATGCAGGTGCAAGGATTGTTTACTTTACGCAAAGTTCTTTTAATGCAGTTGCTTTTAGTATACACTTTGGGTGGGATTCGCAACTTAATACCAGCGAGATGTTCTGGATAGATATCTCAAGGTGGATGATTCGTAGTAGATGCAGATGGATTTCGGTCTACTTACCTTGGCGTACTGCCCATTGCTTTTGAGCCTCTTCCTTTCTTTTGTAGCATAGTTAGCATTGCGGTGCGTTTATAATCCTGTCAATTGCCCAGTTGTGATTTTCTTACCTCGCTAGCACTTTTATCGTATTTTGGGAGAGAGACATCACTAGTGAACATAACGGGACCCTGGTCCATATTCACACCATTGTTTACCCCCTGAATTTATGTTCAGTTCTTACTTTCAGTTGCACTATTATCTCTTGTGTTGATCCTTTGTAAACAGCAAGGCTGGAGGAATTGACAACTCCTCTGTACTCGTTGGGAGCAAAGCTATTTGTTTCTGTGTGCAGGTCACGACAACCGCCCAATTTCTGGCGCCGTTAGCCTCAAGTAATTTCTGGCACCGTTGTCACCTTCTTGTATTTCTGCGAGTCCTACTGGAGACAAACCTTGGTATCTTCACCGAGGGAAATTTGCTGCTACGCTACATCTCACCTTCCACTTGGGGGTAACCAACGAGAAGTGAGAGAACTATCCTCACCGTATCACATGCCGGGCGTTCCGAATTCCAAGACAAGATGCCTTCACACGGTCAACACTATTTAAAGGACACGTCAAATCTCACCTATTTCCCATACACGCCTTGGAAATCCAACGGGCACCAGGCAGCACGGCGTCCAAGTCGTCATTATGACTGGCCAGAAGACGCGATGGATCGAAGACCAACCATCATCATAGGTCACCAAATAGCATGACAACGCCTATCAACGTGACATCTCAAGAAGAACGGATCAAGATAAAAGCAATTGGAAAAAACAAAAGACTGGCAAAGGCTACCTATCTCTTGGTGCCAAAATATTCTGATTCTACAATTTTTTACTCCCATCGGGTGTACCTTTATTAAAACAGAGTAAGATCTAAAAATCTCGAGAGTTCGGGTGCTCCCTCACCCAGATGGAAAAGGCGTGCTCGAGTGACCACTCGCACCAGTTGTAACCACAGCGACTACAGAGTTTCGGGTGCTCCCTCACCCAGAAGATAAACACGTGCTCGAGTGATTACCCGCACTAGCGGAATCGACGTACCTTCAGAGTTTGGGTGCTCCCTCACCCTGAAGATAGCAAAGCATTCGAGTGACTACTTGCAAAGGCTCAACAAATATTCAGCAATATAATCTACTCGCGCACTCGATGACTTTCCGAGTGGGCGCTTTCTTGTTTTCCTCGCCAGAGTTCACAAAAGCTCCGCGGGTGACCACTAATATCTCGCTTGATCGTTTATTCCAAGTGGGTGCATCTCTAATTAGGCTCCGCGCCTCTATAAAAATGATGCCTAGGCTGCGACTTGCTATACACAGATGGCACGCAAGCTTAGCGTGTAGATAGGACCCCGCTGCACAGACGGTCGGGCCGGGACTTGCCACAGCGCGACTTCATTCCCGACATTTTCCATGTGCTCTCATAATTGAGAGATGATCCGATAACGGACGCGTTAAGGCTATTTACTGGGACCGGAAACATTGATCCTATAAGACCTGCAGCGGCATGAACTTTGCTAGACACCGGTCGTTCCCAAGTTCGTGTCGAGGGACACGGGCTTGATTGGGCTACTGAGGTATTTGCCACTAGCGCAATTCACTGAGGCTTGACCAGTCGACTACCTTGGGCCCTTTCAGCTTAGCATCCCTCAAAATAAACATTTGTCATGGCTACAGCTGCTAGCGACTCGCAGCCACGTTGCGCATTTGAAACCGAACGTGGATGAATTCGAGTCCCTACGCGACTCTTCGAGTCCTCCAGGCACTCGGGGGCTACTGACGAGGGGTTCACCCCACAACTCCTGTGTGTGAGGATACCTGGTGCATACAACAGGCCCGCTGGAGGCTTCGACAGGCCCACGACTGGCCTGCTCTAGGCACCGACGTAGGATTCCGTGACCATATACGGAAGTCAAGACTTGGTGTTCAAGGCAAGGCTAGAATTAGGCAATCGTCCCTGTAACCAGAGACGGACTCCCCGAGACCTGGCCTAGTATATAAAGGCTGGGAGGGGGACGTCTCAGGACATCCAATCTACAATCAAAACCTCCGGTCTTGCGCGAACTCGCCTGGACTTCCACTGTAATCGCCCCCTCACATAATACAATTGAGTAGGAAGTGTTTCTCCTGTTAGCCGACGAGTATCGCCAACCTGTTCCTTCTCTACGATCTAACCCAAGGTCCCTGACCATGGGATTTGCCGAGACTGATCCTCGTCAGTGACGAACACCAAAATAACAAGGATCAAAAGGTTTCAATTCAAACATATCATAAAAAAAATTGGGCATAACGGATGTACTAGCTCCAACATCACATAAAGCATATCAAGAGAAGTTATTCAATTTAATTTTGATCATACGATCCCAACAATCTTCTAGCTTTCTAGGTGTGGAGGATTCTAACATAAGCTTCCCCTTCCTAGCTTTAATGAGATCATTCGTGATATGCTCCATGAAGGCAAGATTTAGTGTGCTAGTGTGGGGGTCTCTAGACATTTTGTGTAGCAAGCTAATAACTTCTGAAAGGGTACAACTATCAAAATCAATGTCACTACTATCAAAGGTGGTAGTAGTGTCATCTAGGCTCACTTGTTTGAAAGCTTCTATGTTCATAGGAGCTTCTTCTTCTATGGATGAGGTAATAGAATCACCATTAATAGGTCCAATGGGACTAGGAGTGTGTTGGGTGCTAAAAGTTTGCGTATCCTCAACAACTTGGATAGTAGCAACGGTGTGATGTGTAGGAAGGATCTTAATTCTATCCTCTTCCTCTTTTTCTCTAGCCCATCTTTCTTTAAGTTTAGCCATCATCCTAATGTTTTCATTAATTTGCAATTGGATAGCATTAATAGGAGTGGCCTTCCTCTCCTCGAGGGGAGATGTTCTAATTTTAAGCATCTCAATATCAAGGGCTAAGTTTTCTACCTTCAAAGAGAGATTATATAATTTGTCTAATCTTTCCTCTACACTCTTGTTGAAGGCTTTTTGAGTAGTGATAAAGTCTTTAAGCATGCTTTATAATTTAGAGGTGGGGCTCTTGTTGCTAGTATAAGTGTTGTTGTTCCCATCTTTGGATGGAAACAGTCTAGGATTGCTAGCAAAATTACCCCTATAAGCATTATTATTGACGTTGTTTCTAGAGATAAAGTTCACATCTACTTTTTCTTGAGAAACCAAAGAATTTAAAGGAACATCATGAGGATCAATGGGAGATTGCTTGGTAAGTAGAGACATAATCAAGTAAACTTTTTCATTTAGGGAGGAAATCTCCTCAACAGAGTTTACCTTCCTACCTAATGGAGCGCGTTCAGTGTGCCATTGGGAATAGTAGGTCATCATCTCATCTAGAAGTTTTGTGGCAGCACCAACTGTTTTTGACATAAAGGTTCCTCCCGCGGCCGAATCTAACAAGTTCCGTGAGGTAAAGTTCAAGCCTCCATAAAAAGTCTGGATAACCATCCAAGTAGTCAAACCATGTGTAGGTAATTTCTTAACAGGAGATTTCATTCGTTCCCAAGCTTGGGAAATGTGTTCATTATCCAATTGTTTAAAATTCATAATGTTACTCCTCAATTGGATAATTTTAGCAGGTGGGTAGTACTTCCCACTAAAAGCATCTTTGCACTTTTCCCAAGAATCTATACTATTCCTAGGCAAGGATTGAAACCAGATTTTAGCTCCTTCCCTCAAAGAGAAAGGTAAAAGCTTAAGCTTAACAACACCACCTTCTAGTTCTTTATACTTTTGCATATCACATAGCTCAACAAAATTATTTACGTGTAAAGCATCATCATCTCCAGCACCAGAGAATTGATCTCTGATAACAAGGTTTAGCAAAGCAGGTTTAATTTCATAAGGGGTAGCTGAAGTGGCAGGTGTAGCAATAGGAGTGCAGATAAAATCATTGTTGTTCTAACTAGTGAAGTCACACAACTTGGTGTTTTCAGTGGAACCCATAGTAGCAGCAAGTGTGGCAAACATTTTTTGTGATTTTTTATAAAGGACACTAAGATAAAAACTGAAATGTAAACTAACAAGACTAAAAAGCAAAGGTAAAAGATAGTGTGCAACTCCCCTATCTTGTAGGTTGGAGTCCTCGGCAACGGCGCCAGAAATTTTCTTGATGCACGAGAGATGACAATGGCTTCTCGCCCTTCGTTGGTTACCCCAAGTGGAATGTGAGATGTCGGATAGCAACAAATATCCCTTGGCAAAGATACCAAGGTGGAGATCGAACCCGTAGGACTCCGATAACTAAAAGTAGGTGGTGAAGCGAGAAACGCGCCGTTTGAGATATTGATCCCTTAACCTAGACCTGCACACACACAAGTAACTTTGCTCCCAACGAAGTTCAGAGAGGTGGTCAATCTCTCCGGCCTTGTTATTTACAAAGGATCAAACGCAACGGATAATGATAATGGTGATTGCAACTGGAAAGTAAAAGCAGGAAATAAATTGAGCGTGTAAACAGTGATGAGAATATGGACCGGGGTCCCGTGATGTTCACTAGTGATGTCTCTCTCCCAAAATACGATAAAACTGCTATGCGAGGTAAACAAATCAAAGCTAGGCAATTGACAGGATTAAAAACGCACCGCAATGCTAACTATGCTATAAAGAAAGGAAGAGGCTCAAAAGCATGGGCGGTACGCCAAAATAAGTAGACCGAAATCCAACTGCATCTACTACTAATCATCCACCTTGAGATATCTATCCAGAACATCTCGCTGGTATTAAGTTGCGAGCCCCACCCAAAGTGTAAACCCAAAGCAACAGACAACTGCATTAAAAGAACTTTGCGTAAAGTAAACAATCCTTGCAACCGCGGTTACAAGCACCATTGGTTTCCCCCTTGTGGCAACAACACATCCCCTAGACTCATGTTTCTGTCACACAAGCTAGTCATTAGGGGGCATGAACCCACAATCAAGCATAACGCTCCCTCTTGGAGTCACTACCTACTACTTGGCCAAAGCAATAAACAACAACAGAGAACATGCAAGAATTACTCAAGAACAAAAATATAAAAGAGAAGAACCAAATATATTACTCATCACAAACTGAACATAGTCTCATAATCCATCAGATCCCAGAAACTCAGCATAGCAACAGTAGAAAGAATTACATATGTGCCTTGATCATGTAGGGCAGCTCACAAGGTCTAATCCATGAAGAACAAAGAGGGGAGGAGAACATCACATAGCTACTAATCGCGGACCCATGGTCCAAGGTAGACTACTCACAGATCATCCGGGAAGCGTCCATGGTGGAGGAGAGGATCCCGGAGGTCAATCCTCCCTCCGGCAGGGTGCTGGGAAGAGGTATGCTAGCGCTCCCGATCTTGGAAGCGCGGCGGCGGCGGAACAGAGGCGACATCGCGAAAAAGGGTTCTCTCTCCGGAAGAATCTCATCACGGAGAATATATAGGCGAAAGGGGGGACCCAGGGGGCCACCAGGTGTCCAGGCACCACCCCCCCTGGTGCGGCCCCACCCTAGGGCGCACCGGGAGGGCGCCTGGGCACCTGGTGGTGGCCCTTTGGCCCCTCTCGGGCTCTTCCGGAAGCTTCCGGTACGCTGATTTTTATCTGATTTTTCCCGAATTTTTGGAGCACTTTTAATATGGGGGAAACCTGAAATAGAAAAACTGAAGAAAACGGGAACTGGCACTGGGGTGCACTGAGTTAATAAGTTAGTCCAAATATGATCAAAAGTGTATGAAAGTGTATCTAGATCAGAGAAATATCACACAAACATGCATGGAGCAAGCATAAATTATAGATACGTGTGGGACGTATCAAGGGCGCAGAGTCCCGTTTGAGACCATGTTTTCGTAGAAAAAACTTGCATTTTTAGAAACCAGTAATGTGAAAGGAAATATATTGCTTCTTTGAAACAAATAGTCTCTATAACAGTAGTTTAGCTCTACATTGCAGGCCTTGTTTGCAATGTTCACGAAAATAGAGGTGGCATAGGTCATGCTGCATTCTTCAAACTTATATAATGTTGAGTTCCAAGGCTTTTGATACCGCGACTTCGGCTTTTTTTGTAATATCTCCACTTCGTTGTAATATGTTTAATTTGCAGAGGAATTAAAAGATAGGTACACACATGATCCTCCATAATTTACATACATAATGTGACCAATAATCTTAAGTATAAAGAAAGAAAAAGAAATATTTTGTGTTGATCTTGAATGAAAGATATCCTTCTCGTCAGGTTACAGTTTCACCATCTACAACCAATACAAGCATTGTATTCATCACAATAGCATATGTGATGTGCTAAAACTACAAAACATATCAGAATAGTTTATGAGCTACAAACTATAATTCACTACAATGGCAGTCATCATTAATGTGAATTTCTCTCCAACTTAAAACTTAATAGCAAGTGGAATGACAACACCCAGCACGACGCCAAATATATAGTGTGAGATGAAGAACACAACACTTCTTTCCGGCTACATTAGCCTTCCTAATGCGCTTGCTTCCCGCTATCCGAATACATTGCAATTGTAACTGGAAGAGGGGAAATGAGGCATCATTAACAACAACAAAAACAATAAATTTTGATATAAAAGATTCAGAGCATATGCAAGTAATTTAGAAAAGTCTTTGTCAAAAAAATGTAATTTAGTAAAGTTCAAATAAAAACAGAATACCATGACAAGTATTTTTTCCTAGCTAATAAGTGAAAACATGCCTAATGGGTTCTTTATGTAGGATCTATTATAAAATATAAGCCTCAGTAAAACTCCATATATGCAATATAAGAAATGGTCTAGACAATACTGTAGTAGTTTTTTCCACATAAAAGATATGAATTGTTGATTACAGTTCCTAGTAGAATTTATGCTACCTTAAATCCCAAAATTTAAGGCCGTCATCTTCGACAGTGCCAAGGGTGTTTGTGTTTCCCTTGCGGCCAAAATTATACAGGATCACACTCAATGTCTACCTTTTGGAGTAGAATAGAAGTAGAACGCAACTTAGTACCTTACATATGGTGCCTACAATAGGTATCTGATGGGGACAAATTCATTTATCACAATTTTGTAACACATAAGAGGTTTTGTGCTATACAGTATGCAGAACAACTGGTTAATATAACACGCAAACCAAATAAAATACAATAATCAATATACCGAAAAGCAGAGCACCCATACAATAGGCTACCTCTTTTATATTGGTAGAAGAGGACATATTCTAACAAACAACACAGAAATTAACAAACAATCTTTTCCTAAAACAATAAATAAAATCAACAATCTAATGCAATATTCAACACAACAGTTAGCGACCTAATTTTGCAATTTTAGTCGACCTAAATAAGAAATGGTGAAGGAGCCACTATCCTTGACTACTTCCGGAAGTATTTATGTGGAACAAGGCAAAATGCAATGTGATTTCACCAAGTGTGAGTGCAAAAGAAATTAGTTCTAACCAATAGGTATGCATATTGGTGCATCATGACCAATAGCAACATGAGCCAACTGACCCACAAAAACCTGCTCAAACTGAACTTAAAGTATTACATTTCCAGATTTAAAAGATTTTAGCTGACGTGATGCTTGTTTTCCAAATCTAAGGGTAGCCATTAGATAGCTTCATGTTGGGTCATAAAAGCAAGCTGCTGCTGGCAGCCTGGCATATGATGATACCACGTTAGACTTAAAAAACAAGTATTGTGTCAAGTGAGTCTACATGTGTTTTTCTTGTCAGCCATTTCCTATAAACATATGTGTGAGGAGTTTGCAGCTGGCATTTTTCTGTTATAGTAGTCATACATGGAAATGTAGAACTGGCATTTTTGTGCATGGAAAATAAGTAGCCTTTTGTAAGAAAATAATCTGAGAAATAATAAGCATTAAGAGTACAGCATACACCATGTAACGAACATGTCAGCAGAAAAGAATTCGGTTTTGGACTAAAGAAACACAAAACATGGATTGAAAATTCATCCAAAGTTGCCTTCCAAAAAAAATTCATCCAAAGTAGAAACAAAATCTTTCTTTCAGTAAACCATATGGGATGCTTAACACAACATGAGCTGGCATAGTACATGATTTTTTCTTAAATGTCACAACTAATTGGACTGAACTGACTAAAAAACACTGAATAGAACTGAAGAAATCTGAATGAGTAACTTTATTCATATAAACCTCGCTACAAATCATACGTCTCGCTACACACTATCACTTCAGATAAACCTCGCAGATCCACAAACATTCACTATAGGGAGAGAGAGAGAATTCACCTTGTTACTCTTTACCAAACTTTCCCTCAAGATTCTTCCTCGTCTCATCTTCTTCTTCGGATCTGCACACAACTGGGAAATAACAAAATTTAGATAATTCCACTTTCTCTTTAGAAAAATAGCAGGACATTTCAAAGATATGAACAAAGCAGGAGAGGTACATGATAATCCTGAGAGAATAAATATCTTTGAAATTGGCCCTCTTAAAACAATGTTATCATTATCATGTGTCAGTACTTCACCACGGCTACCACTCTCATCGAGGCCATATTCTTTAGGCGCTCCTTGACATCCACAACCGTGTCTTCCTTGGGTTATGCAGTGGCACCCTGATACGTCCCAAACGTATAGATAATTTCTGCTTGCTCCATGCATGTTTTGTGTGATGTTGCTATGATCTAGATACACTTTCATACACTTTTGATCATATTTGGACTAACCTATTAACTCAGTGCACCTCTGTGCCATTTTCTGTTTTCTGCTGTTTTTTATTCGAGGTTTCCCCCATATTAAAAGGGCTCCAAAAATTCGGGAAAATCGGATAAAAATCAGCGCATCGGAAGCTTCCGGAACCCCAAAGGAGGGCCGGGGGCCACCACCAGATGCCCAGGTGGCCTCCTGGCGCGGCCTAGGGCTTGGCCGCGCCAGGGGGCGCCTGGACTCCTGGTGGACCCCCTGGTTGCCGCCTTTTCCTATATATTCCCCGTGACGTGAAACTTCCGAGAAGAGAACCCCTTTTCGCGATCTCGCCTCTGTTCCTCCGCCGCCGGGCTTCCAAGATCGAGAGCGCCAACAGACTTCTTCCCGGCACCCTGTCGGAGGGAGGATCGAACTCCGGGAGCTTCCCCTTCACCATGGACGCTTCCCCGGATGTGCCGTGAGTAGTTTCCTTTGGACCATGGTTCCGTGATCAGTAGCTATGTGATGTTCTCCTCCCCTCTTTTTTCTTCATGGTTTATACCTCGTGAGTTTCCCTACATGTTCGAGGCATATATGTAATCTTCTTCTGTTGCTATGCTAAGTTTGATGGGATCTGATGGATTATGAAATTATGCTCAGGTTGTGACAGAGTAATATATTTGGTTCTTATCTTTTATATTTTTGTTCCTAAGTAATTCTTGCATGTTCATAGTTGTTGTTTATTGCTTTGGCCAAGTAGTAGGTAGTAACTCCAAGAGGGAACGTTATGCTCGATTGTGGGTTCATGCCCCCTGATGACACGCTTGAGTGACAGAAACATGTGACTAGGGGATGTGTTGTTGCCACAAGGGGGAAAACAACGGTGCTTGAAACCGCGGTTGCAAGCATTGTTTACTTTACGCAAAGTGCTTTTTATTGCAGTTGTCTGTTGCTTTGGGTTTACACTTTGGGTGGGGCTCGCAACTTAATACCAGCGAGATGTTCTGGATAGATATCTCAAGGTGGATGATTAGTAGTAGATGCAGTTGGATTTCGGTCTACTTATTTTGGCGTACTGCCCATGCTTTTGAGCCTCTTCCTTTCTTTGTAGCATAGTTAGCATTGTGATGCGTTTATAATCCTGTCAATTGCCCATCCGTAATTTGTTTACCTCGCATAGCAGTTTTATCTTCTTTTGGGAGAGAGACATCACTAGTGAACATCACGGGACCCCGGTCCATATTCTCATCATTGTTTACACGTTCATTTACTTTTCCGCTTTTACTTCCAGTTTCTATCATTATCATTATCCCTTGTGTTTGGTCCTTTGTAAACAACAAGACCGGAGTGATTGATAACCTCTCTGAAGTTCGTTGGGAGAAAAGTTATTTGTGTCTGTGTGCAGGTCCAGGTCAAGGAAGCAACTTTTGTCTAAAATGGTGCCATTGTTTCCTTGCCACCTACTTATCATTTCCGGATTCCTATTGGTCGATAGTCAACCTCGGTATCTCCACCGAGGGAAACTTGCTGCTACGCTGCATCTCACCTTCCACTTGGTGTAACCAACGAAGGGTGAGAAGCAATTATCATCTCTCGCGTATCACACCCTCCTCCAACGCTTCTACTTCCTTTGCCTCCTTTGCACTCTTGTCTTTCCTTTTTTTCTTCTTCTTTGCATTCTTGTTCTCTCGAGGGGCAGGTACGTCTTCCTTTTTCTCTCCATCACCAGTTTGATTCACACCTGTCTTCTCAGCTGTAACAATGTTTATCATGTAAGAGCAGAGTTTATAAAAGCGACAAAACCACATATACACCTTTTCTATTCCCTCATAACGCTGCTCAGGAGAAATATGAAAAAGAAAAAAACGCTCAAAATGGAACATTTACCATTCTTTCCATCTTGTGTAGCATCGCCTGCGTTTTCTTAAATACCCAACTCAGCTAACATAGCATCAAGTTCTGCGAATTCCTTCTTTTTCAACTCCTTTTTGGACAGCTAACTTTCTCTCTTTGGGTGTTGCTGAGCAGTGGTGGAACTACAAAAAAAGTTGGGCGGGACAAAGAGCACAACTTTTTGAATTTTTTGAATCATAGAGACTATTTCATTAGATATTGATCAGAAAATGTACAATTCCATTCCAGCGACAATGAACTTGTAAGCTTCAAATCGATTAGAAACCATTTTAGACAGCACCAAATAGATTTCCATTGGATTCTTTGGCGAATTGAACATTTAGGTGTTGATTAAGTGAACAATATCCTAAGTAAAATTTGGGGAAATAAATTTGGGAGCAATACAAATGTATTTACCTGCGGCTGTGAGCGGAGGATTCAGACTTTAGAGGACTGAGGAGTAGTTCCCCTTGCCCACCTGGCTCGTCAGCTCGCTGGCTTTCCAGTTGCCACATAAAACCGAATCTTTCCGCATAAAACTTGTGGGCATAGTCGATGGAAGAGCAACCCGACCCAACAAAAGAAATTTGATAATTAAATTTTATTCATAGATAAATGGTTGCGATCATGGTACTGTCAAATGTTATACTCACACAAATAAGAATAGAGACTTCGAGAACAAGAGATGGAGAGAGGGAACTCACTGCCTCCGGCTTGAACTCGCGGCGGAGGAGCACCTCCATCATGTCTCTCCATTTTCTGACATTTCATGTCTCCGTCTCGACCTCGAGCTCCAGCACCACCAGATCCGACAACGTCTCCTGCAAAAAAGTAACACTTTCTTAGGTCAGTAACAGAATACAAAATATACAATCACCAAATTGGTTGTATGCCCGAGGAATTTAGCAAGTAACAACATACCCATACATAAAGCACCTACATAACCAGCAGAACCCTATCCGAAGTGTTTTGGATAGGGTCCTCATCTCCATTGATTGGGAGATGACGTTTCCCCTTTGCTCTCTTCGCCTGGTCACTCGCATTGGCTCTGACCACTCCCCCCTCCTACTATGTACGGGAGAGGGCGCCCCCACCAGGACTCGTCGTTTCCACTTTGAGGACTCGACATTTCTCCAACCGGGATTCATCGATGTGGTCAAGGACCGCTGGATGGAGGCTAGCTTATCCCCCATTCTCCTCTTCTCTGCAGTGGACCGTTGGCACCATTGTGCTAAGGATGTGCGTCAGTTCATGCGTGGCTGGGCGCTAAAATCGTGTCTAACCTTCGGTCCCGCAAGAGGGCCCTCATAGATCAGATCAATAACCTAGACCTCTAGGCTGATACTGGGAGTCTATCTTTGGATGTATGGCTCCTTAGGTACTCCATGGATGCCTCCCTGATGGCGATATTTGAAGGGGAGGAGTTGTTTTGGCGCCGTAGGGGAAATCAAAACTGGCTCCTGCGGGGTGACTCGAACACAAAATACTTCGATTTCATCGCCAATGGACGTAGGCAGAAGCACTCCATCCCCTTCCTTTGGGAAGGTGATGTCCTACTTGAGGACGCCACCTTAATCTCGGACCGCATTTACTCCTTCTACAAGGCTCACATCAATGAGGACAATCATAGGCGAGAGAAAACCAAATGATAGATATGATGTGAGGAGTAAGGGTTGCCATGCAACGGATGCACATATGAGCTAAGGTAAGCTCTCCAATGGAACTAGTGGGGGTGCATCCAACTTGCTTGCTCATGAAGACCTAGAGCTCATTTGAGGAGGCTCATCCTTGGAATATGCAAGCCAAATTCTATAGTGTAAGGGTCCCCACATAGTTATGCATGATTGATAATCTCTATGGAGTACAAATATAACAATGGAGTACGAGTGTGGATCTGTCAAAAGGAATAGTAGTGTTGCCCCCTTCTCTCATTTTATTTCTTTTTTTTATTTCTCTTTTTTCTATTTCTTGTAATTTTGTGGCATCTTTGGCTCTTTCTATTGATCTCTTATTTGTCCTCTTTGAGTTCTTTTAATTTGTCCTCTTTGGGATCTTTTAATTTTCTCCTCTTTGGGATATTTTGCTCACTTAAGGGAAACACTCTATATTTTACAAGAATATAGAAGATCTTCACACTTTATAAGAAGTACTCAAACATAAACAAAGAATGAAAACTATCATGATGTATGCAAACATATGCCTCTGACAGTGTAGCAAGATATGCAATGATACTAGCGTGTCATGTAGCAATAATAAGGGCAAATCCCAACTATCATGCGACTCCTCAATCAAGAAAAAGCATGTATGACATGAAGATGAAGTCATGAGATGGTGGATGTTGCATGGCAATGTATCTCAGAAAGGCTATGGAAATGCCTTGATAGGTAGGTATGGTGGCTGTTTTTAGGAAGATATAGGGAGGTTTATGATTACAGAGCGTATAGTGCCAAGGGTTTGGATGCACAGGCGAAGTATGCGCCAACTCTCAAGATGATAAAGGGCATTGCACGGTACCGAAGAGGCTAGCAAAATATGGGAAGGTGGAAGTGCCAACTATCGAATACTCGCATTAGTCTGAAGAACTCATACACTTATTATCGATAGCTCTCTATCTAATCGGGAGGTTCACAAAGAGACGAGTACCCCGAGGATAAGTGTATGGGGGTTTGGTTATCCTTGCGCATCCTCGACCTACCTTACATGAGGGTACTCTATATATTCCAACCCCTCCAGAAGTTAGCGATCCATCTAGTAGCTAGAGTTCTCAATTGTTTTTTGTAGTTTTTGAAAATAAGCACGGATTGCCGAAAATACGACACCTATCACTAATAGGATCAAGCTCTTGGCACCCTGATGTCCAAACATTACTCTAATCAATACCTCAAAACTATTGCATGTTACTACTACACTTGTAATAGCAACCTTAATTACCTACTAATGCAAGACACACAACTCAGTGCAAAAAACCAACTCTCTAAACAAGATAAACATGAAAAATCAAGAGAGTTCCTAGAACAACCTAAACAAAAGCTCTTAAAAAGATAAGCATGAAAACTAAGAGCTAAGCATGACAGCAGCTATGAAACAGATAAAGAACACACATAAAAAGGAAGATAAGCATACAAGCCTATGTTGTGTTCTACGGTGGAGTGGAGTGTGTTTCTCTCCCAAACAATGAAGGCTAGGATCCAAATTGTTATGAACAGCAATAAAAACTAAAACAAACTAAAAATTAAAGAGCGAGACGCTCCAAGTCAAGAACATAACATATGAAGCGATAAAAATATAGTATGGAGAAGGACGAACTGATGATTGTTGATGGAGAAGGGGATGCACGGGGGCATCCCCAAGCTTAGATGCTTGAATCTCCTTGGATATTTCTTGGGGTGCATGGGGGCATCCCCAAGCTTGAGCTCTTGACACTCCCGAATCTTCTTTCATCATCTTCCTTCGCATACTTGAAAACTCCCTTCATACGAAACTCGTCATAAGCTGATTAGAGTGGTTAGTACCCATGATGAAATATATTTTCTCTACTGGAAATAAATATATTCTTGAAGAGCTAATGTTTCTCAAGATTTCCAAAAAGTTTTTGCAAAGAAAAGGCAAGCTTAAGGTTTGCAAAACGAAGGAAATGTAAAACGTGGCAAAAATTTTGAAAAACAGACCAGTAGGTAGTAAATAATTATTTGGGGGTACTTCTGAACTCAAATCAAAAAAATCAGAACAGATACACGAAAGCCAATTGTATGGATCATGCTGTCAAAAATATTCAGATCAATAAGATGATCTGGTGATTTATAGCCAATTTTTCCATCAAGGGGACAGAATCTGTTTCTGGACAACATGTCACAACTTTTGAACTTTCTTGCAATCGGAGGCTAAAACTTGGCACAAAGCTTGAAAATAAAGATACAATGATGTTGCTACAGTAGTAACAAGCATCAAGACCACTAAAACTGAAAGGAAAAACATCTTGGTTTGCCTCCCAACAAGCATTTTCTTTTATGCCTTTTAGCTAGGCATGATACAAGAAAATCAAGTTTTATCAATATCACAAGACTAGCTTGCCCGTGTAATGGACTCATAAGGTAACTTGATCTTATTTTGAGGGAAGTGTTACATTCCATTTTTGAGTGGGAAAAGAAATCTAATGGTCCCATCTTTCATGTCAATGATAGAACCAACGATGCGAAGAAAAGGTCGTCCCAAAATAATTGGACATGAGGGATCACACTCAATGTCCAAGACAAGAAAATCAACGGGAACATAATTATCATTGACAATAATAAGCACATCATTAATCCTTCTTAGAGGTTTCTTTACGGAAGAATCAACAAGACGAACACCAAAAGAACATGTATCAAAAGGTTAAAATTAAGCATATCATACATTCTTTTGGGCATAAGGAGGCACTAGCTCCAACATCACATAAAGCATAGAAAGAGAAGTTATTCAATTTAATTTTGACTATAGGATCCCAACCATCTTATAGCTTCCTAGGGATGGAAGTCTCAAGCTTGAGCTGCTCCTCCCGATCGTTGATAAGAGCATTGGTAATATGCTCGGTAAAGGCAATATTAAGTGTGCTAGTGTGGGGGTCTTTAGCCATTCTTTGCAAAAAGGTGATAACTTATGAGAGACTACATATATCAAAATCAAGATCACTACCATTAATTAAAGTGGTGGTGATGTCATCTAAGCTCATTGGTTTGGTAGTCTCTACATTGATAGGAGCTTCTTGTCCTAAGGTCGAGGTATTAGCATCACCATTAATAGGTCCAGTGGGACTAGGGATGTGTTGGGTGCTAAAAGTTTTCAAATCCTCAACATGAATGGTAGCAATGGTGGTGTGTGTAGGAAGGCTCTTAATTCTATCTTCCTCTTCCTTTTCTCTAGTCAATCTATCCTTAAGTTTGGGTAGCATTCTAATATTCTCATTAATTTGGACTTGTATATCATTCATGGGTGTGGTTTTCCTCTCCTCTAGGGGAGAAGTTGTAATTTTAAGAAATTCTACCTCATGAGCTATGTTGTCAACCTTCGAAGAGAGGCTATGTAGTTTTTCTAATTCTCTTCTACACTCTTATTGAAGGATTTTTCGGAAGTGATAAAGTCCTTAAGCATGCTCTCTATTTCAGAAGTGGAGTTTTTGGTGCTAGGATAAGTGTTGTTGTTCCCATAGTTGTTGGATGGGAACGGTCTAGGATTGCTACCAAAATTACTCCTATAAGCATTATATTAAAGTTGTTCCTAGATATAAAATTAACATCAACTTGCTCTTGAGCAACCAAAGAATTCAAAGGAACATCATGAGGATCAATAGGAGCTTGCTTAGTAAGTAAAGACATGATCAAGTCAACTTTTTCATTTAGGGAGGAGATTTCCTCAATAGAGTTTACCTTCCTACATGTTGGAGCTCTTTTGGTGTGCCATTGATAATAGTTTTCCATCATCTCATCCAATAGCTTTGTGGAAGCACCAAGTGTAGTTGACATAAAAATTCCTCCCACGGCAGAGTCTAACATATTCCGCGAGGTAAAGTTCAAGCCTGCATAAAAAGTCTGGATAACCATCCAAGTAGTCAAACCATGTGTAGGGCAATTCTTAACAAGATATTTCATGTGTTACCAAGCTTGGGCAACATGTTCATTATCCAATTGCTTAAAATTCATAATATTACTCCTCTATTGGATAATCTTAGCAGGTGGGTAGTATTTCCCCATAAAAGAATCATTGCACTTGTCCCAAGAATATATGCTATTCCTAGGCAAGGATTGAGACTAGATTTTAGCTCCTCCTCTCAAGGACAAATGAAAAAAGGCTTAAGCTTAACATTATCACCATCTACTTCTTTATACTTTTGCATATCACAAAGCTCAACAAAAATATTCAAGTGTAAAGCATCATCATCTCCAGCACCGGAGAATTGATCTTTCATAACAAGATTAAGCAAAGCAGGTTTAATTTCATAGGAAGGTGCTGAAGTGACAGGTGGAACAATAGGTGTGCAGATAAAGTCATTATTGTTGTGACTAGTGAAGTCGTACAACTTAGTGTTTTCAGTGGAACCCATAATAGCAGCAAGCAAGAACAATGTATTCAATTTCTTTGTGATTTTTTATAAAGGACACAAAGATTAAAACGACAAGGTAAACTAACAAGACTAAAAAGCAAAGATAAAAGATAGTGTGCAACTCTCCTATCTTGAAGAGTGGATTCCCCGGCAACGGTGCTAGAAATTAGCTTGATGGCATTGAAGTAGTGCTCCTCGTTTGTTACCCCAAGTGGAAGGTGGAGATGTAGATAGCGGTTAATTTACCTTATAGGAGGACTGTAAGGTTTATCAAATCCAGGAGGACTCCAAGGATCAACAAGTAGGTGTCAACGGCGCCAGAGATACTTGATAATGTGAGAGTTGACGTGGACCTTCACACAAAAACAAATAATTTTCTCCCAACGAGTACAAAGGGGTTGTCAATCCCTCCAGCCTTGTCATTTACAAAGGATCAAACGCAAAAGTATAGTGTTAGTGATCATTGCAGCAGAAAGTAAAGGCAGGAAATAAAGTGGAGGTGTAAATTCATGGTGGAGATATGGACAGGGGTCCCATGATGTTCACTAGTGATGTCTCTCTCCCAAAAGACGGTAAAATATCTAAGCTGGGTGAAAAAATTATAGCTGGGAAATTGACAGAATTATAAACGCACCGCAATGCTAATTATTCTACTTGAAAGTAAGAGGCTCAAAAGTATGGGCAGTACACCAAGACAAGTAGACTGAAATCATCTGCATCTACTCACTAATCATCCACCTTGAGATATCTATCCAGAACATCTCGCTGGTATTAAGTTGCGAGCCCCACCCAAAGTGTAAACTCAAAGCAACAGACAATTGCATTAACAATCTATGCGCAAGGTAAACAATCCTTGCAACCGCGGTTACAAGCACCGTTGTTTTCTCCCTGGTGGCAACAACACATCCCATAGTCTCATGTTTCTGTCACTCAAGCTAGACATCGGGGAGCATGAACCCACAATCATGCATAACGCTCCCTCCTGGAGTTACTATCTACTACTTGGCCAAAGCAATAAAAAGCAACAGAGAACATGCAAGAATTACTCAAGAACAAAATATAAAAGGTAAAGCAAATATATATCTCATCACGATCTGAACATAATCTCATAATCCATCGGATCCTAGCAAACACAGCATAGAAAAAGCAGAAAAATTACATAGGTTCCTTGATCATGTAGGGCAGCTCACAAGGGCTAAACATTGAAGAACAAGATTGGTGAGAAGACATCACATAGCTACTGGTCATGGACCCATGGTCCAAGGGAGACTACTCACGGCACATTCGGGAAGCGTCCATGGTGGTGGAGAAGCTCCCGGAGTTCAATCCTCCCTCCGACAGGGTGCCGGGGAGAGGTCTTCTGGTGCTCCCGATCTTGGAGCCGTGGCGGCGGCAGAATAGAGAGGTATTTCGAGATGCGGGGTTCTCCTCGAGGATTTCTGCGACGAACAGATAATATAGGCCAAAGGGGGAGCCAGGGGCCACCTGGGGCTCCTAAAAGCCCAGGTGGCGCGGCCAGGGGTGGGGTCGCGCCACTTGGTCACCTGGGCGCCAGGTGGGCCCCCTGGCCCTCCTTCGGGGTTCCGGAAGCTTCTGTCGTACTGATTTTTATTCTGATTTTTCTGGAATTTTTGGAGCATTTTAAATTGGGGAAAATCACTGCAACTAAAGACATCGGAAGACAGAAACTTGCACTAGGTGCACTGAGTTAGTAGGTTAGCCCAAATATGTGTAAAATGATATGAAAGAGTAGAAAAACATGTAGCAATGTCACATAAAAGTGCATGGAACAAGCAGAAATTATAGATACGTTTGGGACGTATGACCTCGCGACCGTTCTAGACAAATCTAGGACGGTCGGCCACATCAAGGGTGTGGTGGGGCACCTTATCCCTGGAGGAGGGGTCACCCACCTCTGGTATGCCAATGATATGATGATCATGGCCGAGGGATCAGATCTTGATATCACTAACCTCAAGTTCCTCCACCTTTTCTTTGAGGCTATGTCGGGATTGAAGATCAATTTTGACAAAAGTGAGGTGGTGGTTCTCAGCTACTCTGAAGAGGATGGACAACAGATCGTGGACAACCTAAACTGTAGGCTGGGTTCATTCCCTGTTAAATATTTGGGCATGCCGATTTCTGGGTCCGGCCTCCAGAACCATGCCTTTGACCCGATGATGAACCGGGTCGCAACTAGATCTGAGCCCTGGGTGAGGCGGTGTCCCTCGAAGGGTAGGAAGACCGTCCTCATTGATGCCTGCCTATCGAGCCTCCCCATGTATCTTATGGGCCTCTTTCTTCTTCCGGAAGGCGTCCACAGTGCCTTTCATCGTGACTTAGCCCGCTTCTTTTGGCAGGGCGCCAATAGAAGGCCCTAATACCACATGGTTAAATGGGCTGACATGTGTTTGCCTAAATCTCTAGGGGGTCTTGGGATCATCGCTTCCCGGCGCATGAACGTGGCTCTGATGCTCAGATGGTTTTGGCACATCCTTTGCGGGGATGGCGGCCTTTGGCTTCAGCTCATCAGGGCTAAGTACCTTTGGGGCAGACCTCTCCTTGCCTGCCAGTCCCGGGCCGGATCCCAGTTCTGGCGGTCCATATAGGCCATTAAGCCTCAGATCTGCTTGGGCTTGTCCGTTCCGATTGGTGATGGCTCGGAAACCCTCTTCTGGCTTGATACTTGGTTTGGAGATAACCTCTACGATATTCCTTCCCTAGCCTCTTTGTGATATGTTACGCTCCCAAATTATTGGTCGCTGAGGCTAGGGATAATGGTGCCTGGGATGTCGCCTTTCGATGAACCTTTGGCCCAGATGAGACCTGAACTTGGATCTCCCTTCGGGCTCTGCTCCCAGTCGACCGCCCCATGCGCCCGGACCGGGTCTCCTGGTCTCTGGCTACATCCGGGCAATATTCTGTGGCTTCCTCCTATAGGGCCCTCTGTCGGGCCCCTTCCATCCCTTGGATGGCTCACCTGTGGAAGGCTTCCTTCCCACTGAATATTAAGATCTTCCTTTGGCAACTGCTTCGGGACCGCCTTCCCTCCGGGACTAAGGTCCTCAAGCGCCATAGCCCTGGCACTGGTACCTTCCCACTCTGTGATGTCCCTGAAACTTGACATCACATTTTGTTTGCCTGCACGGCGGCTAGATTCCTTTGGCGCTTCGTTCGTGAGGCTCTGGGACCCGACTAGGAGGCCCTAGACTTCGCTGAGTTCGTGCTGGATAAGGCTAATCAAACTAATATTAGAAGACGGTTGTTTTGGCTTATATTCGCGGCTCTGACCTAGACCCTTTGGACGACTAGGAATAAAATGGTTATTGAATGCGTCTTCCTTCGGCGCGCCTCTGATATGCTCTTTAAATTCCTGGAATTTTACAGCACTGGCACCCACTCTCGAGGAGCAGGGATAGAGATCTTCTCCTCCACATGACTGAGGCCCTGACTACGAAGGCTAGGCGACTGGCCTCTCCATCTTCGGCGGGTTGAGATTTTTGGCGGAAGGACCCTGGAGGCGTCCGCTCTTTTTTTTTCTCTTCTTTCCTTTCACTTGGGTGTTATGTGCTGTTTCCCCAACTGGCTTGCGAACTTGTGTGGCACTGTTGGTTGTTGTTAGGATATTTGCTTTATCTATAAAACGGGGCGAAAGCCTTCTTTTTAAAACACCTCGAATACTGATTAACATCAGACCTTTAAAAAAAGCATAAAACCTGATCTTCAACTAAGGGTTTTGTTAATCTAAATCGATGGTATCTTAACTGCTATCTTTTTCTGAAACTAATTAAACAATCTTCCTTTTGACATGCTTATTGGTTTTTACAAAAACAAATCAGGTCTTTTCACAAACATATATTAGAAAATAGAAATCAAAGATAATAATCCCTTACATCAAGACAATGGTACTGATAATGACAAAGTATGCCACTATTAACAATCTACATGAATTTAAAAAATCAAATTATCTATAGTGAAAATCCAAATGAAGAATGGCTACATTTTATACTGAGTTATTATTTTGCAGGTGCATCTAAAAACAAAATACTCTAATATAGAACGGAGATATATCATTAAGGAAAACTTAGAAAATCAAATGCCACGAGCTCCTTGTTCTAGAATATTTATAATATATCGAGAACTATTTTTTTACCTCGCCTATTTGTCTAGGAACCAAATGGAGATCCTCGTCTCGTGCATCAAAATCCTTTGACCCTCATCCCAAATAGAAAGACCACGACTAACAGCAAAGAATGACCTACAAAAGGCATTTAAAGTGAGTGAAGCACCTTGGCCTGAACCAATCCAACATAAGAAATGAAGCCATCTAACAAGGAAAAAATTATGAGTGTGTTTTATTGACAAGCCAGATCACACATCGTTAAAGCAATAATCTAGAACATTGTATTGAAGAAATAAATAGAAAGTGCTTTGATATTGATTTTTATCTAAAATTCTAAATAGGGGAGCACCTTTGGCACTCCACAAACTTTTCTCATCATTTGGGAATTAGTACAACCATTGATATAATCCACTTACATAATTCGGTATCTATCACACTTGCAAAAGGAGAGACAAAGTGCACTGAAGAGTCACGTAAAAATCCTTACATTAATAAACCAATCCAAGCTACTGACTTCTATATCTAGTAATCAGATTCTGAGATTAATACAATGCAAATATAAATTAATTACCATGACCCAAAGGTAAATTATGTTAGTTGCAACATTTGTTTTCACTTGTAATTAATTATGAACAGAATCTATAATTGAAGTTTGAGTAAGGTTTTTATCTGAAATGAAATAACGAAGCTCCTGAACATAATCTAGAGAGGCAGCCAGTAGCATGCATGGTGGAAAGAACTTTGTGGCCCATAACAGCTAGAGAAGCAAAGAAAAAACATGGCTTATTGGCTCACCTATTTCCATAGTGAGCACCATCAAAGTATCTATCACCAACCTGGAAAAGGTGGGGAAAAGGTTACAAAATTTAAACACATTTTGATATTAAGCACAAGGAACTCATAATAATCATTCCTACCAGCACAAGATCTAAAGCTAAACAAAACACATAACATATAATTAAAGGAATCGAGAATCTGACTTGGAGCTAATGGAATTGGCACACTGGGTACATTCTGGTGCCATGCTTTCTGAACCAACATACCATGAATCAAGTAGATTTTATCAAAGATGCAAATCATTGAACTATGCATACAACACTAAATAGCTAGTAGGCAACTAAATCAAAAAGATTGTGAGACGAAATGGTGTATTCAAGCTAGGTCATAAACAACCCGTAAGGCAGATACCAATAGGAATCACTCACCAGTTGGGTCACCTTCATGTTAGAATCATATTAAAAAATATCAATCAATAGAATAAGCACGCAATAACTAATTCCAAACACCATAGCATAAAATATATATGATGAAACCAAAGATAGTAGTATCATCTATACTTTTTATTCAAGCAAGGCACAAAAAAACCATAAACATACATCGGACATAAAATTACTACAACAAAAACCCAAATTCTCCATAAAATGCATTACATAAACATAAACATAATAAGAACATAAAATTTTCAAATCTACGACAATAAACTGTATATAAAGATTTCAAAAGGATAATAGGACAATCAAATGTGGGTGCAGTAGCAACAATTTCATGCTTAACATAAGGAACTATAGCAAGTTCATCTTCGTAAGCATCATCCATAGTGACATCTTGGCCAAAAGTATAGAAGGCATCAACTTCATAAAAAAAGGATATTTCAAAAGAAACCATAGGATCATAACATTCATATAAGGTAAGATTCAAAGAGTTACTCTCATTAGAAGTTAGAAATGGATGGCCCCATTCTTCCTCCTTTTGTTTGTCACTCTCCTGCTCTTTTTCATCCAAGGGGCTTTCAGGTTTAACAATTTCTTCTTCCATAGAGTCCTGCAAAACATTAGTCTCTTCCTTTGGGGGAGAGATTCTCTCAAGATGATCAGTAATATAATAATTTGCATCGTAATTTTCCAAACAATAGTTAAGTATAGCAAGACTCTCAGATTTGTAAGGGGCATCATCAATATTTTTAAGAAGAGAAATAATTTCATAGGCACCCTTATAAGCAACAAATTCTTCTATTTCCTCTGAATCATAAAAATCATAGTTTATCTTAGCATAAGAAGCTAAGTTTCATCATCATTGTACTCACATTGGAAAGCAAGGTGTTTATGCCTCATAAAGCAACAAGATTCATCCCTGCAGAAAGATATATTATATATTGAGCACAAGTTTCTAGCATACTCATGCAACTGATGTATTTGTTTCCATAAGTGTATCCCCTTTTGAGACAAGTGGTGGTCCTTGTACCACTTTTGTTGATCCTCAGTGAATCCTCCATGCCAATAAGATCTGGTTTCAAAGAAGTAAGACATTGATTGGAAAGTAAGGAATAAGACATACTATATTTTTTTTATTTTTGATAAAAGACACAATGGTAAAAACTGAAAGGTAAACTAACAAGAGTAAAAATTAAAGGTAAAAGGTAGTGGGCAACTCCCCTATATTATCACTCGGAGTCCCCAGCAATGGCGCCAGAAATTCGCTTGATACACGAGAGAGGATTGCTTCTCGCCCTTCGTTGGTAACCCCAAGTGGAAGGTAAGATGCAGCGTAGTGGCAAGTTTCCTTCGGTGAAGATACCGAGGTTGAGTATCGACCAGTAGGACTCCGGCGATGATAAGTAGGTGTCAGTGGCGCACCTGACGCGGACCTGCACACAACACAATTAACTTTGCTCCCAACGAAGTTCAGCGAGGTTGTCAATCTCTCCGGTCTTGTTGTTTACAAAGGATCAAAAACACAGGATAATGATAATGATAGCAACTGAAAGTAAAAAGCAAGAAAATAAATGAGCGTGTAAACAGTGATGAGAATATGGACCGGGGTCCTGTGATGTTCACTAGTGATGTCTCTCTCCCAAAAGACGATAAGACTGCTATGCGAGGTAAACAAATTACAGAAGGGCAATTGATAGGATTATAAACGCACCGCAATGCTAACTATGCTACAAAAGAAAGGAAGTGGCTCAAAAGCATGGGCAGTACGCCAAAATAAGTAGACCGAAATCCATCTACATCTACTACTAATCATCCACCTTGAGATATTTATCCAGAACATCTTGCTGGTATTAAGTTGCGAGCCCCACCCAAAGTGTAAACCCAAAGCAACGGACAACTGCATTAAAAAGAACTTTGCGTAAAGTAAACAATCCTTGTAACCGCGGTTACAAGCACCGTTTTTCCCCCTTGTGGCCACAGCACATCCCCTAGACTCATGTTTCTATCACTCAAGCGTGTCATCAGGGGGCATGTATCCACAATCGAGCATAACGTTCCCTCTTCGAGTCACTATCTACCACTTGGCCAAAGCAATAAATAGCAACGGAGAACATGCAGGAATTACTTCGGAACAAAATTACAAAAGATAAGAACCAATTATATTACTCTATCACAATCTGAACATAATCTCATAATCCATCAGATCCCATCAAACTCAGCATAGCAAAAGCAGAAAGAATTACATATGTGTCTCGATCATGTAGGGCATCTCATGGGGTCTAAACCATGAAGAACAAAGAGGGGAGGATAACATCACATAGCTACAGATCACGGACCCATGTTCCAAGGTAGACTACTCACGGCACATCCGGGAAGTGTCCATGGTGGAGGAGAAGCTCCCGGAGGTCGATCCTCCCTCCGGCAGGGTGCCGGGAAGGGTCCTGACGGTGCTCCCGATCTTGGAACCGCGGCGATGGCGGAACATAGGAGAATTTGCGAAATAGGGTTATGTCCTCGGAGTTTCCCCGTGACGGAGAATAAATAGGCGAAGGGGGCAGCGAGGGGCCCACCAGGGGCCCAGGCGCCCCCTAGCGCGGCTAGGCCCCTAGCCTTGCCAGGTGGCTGCCTGGGTGCCTGGTGGTGTCCCCCTGGCCCTCCTTCGGGCTTCTGGAGTCTTCCGACACGCTGATTTTTTATCTATTTTTTCCCGGATTTTTGGAGCATTTTTTATATGGGAAAAAACTGAAATAGAAAAACAGCAGAAAACAGGAACTGTCACTGGGGTGCACTGAATTATTAGGTTAGTCCAAATATGATCAAAAGTGTATGAAAGAGTATCTAGATCATAGCAATATCACACAAAATATGCATGGAGCGAGCAAAAATTATTGATACGTTTGAGACGTATTAACATGCCCAAGCTTAATTCCTTCTCGTCCTTGAGTAGGTAAATGATAACATGCATAATTTCTGTGGTGACATGCTAGCAACCATATAAGGACTTTGAAAAGTAAAGCAATCAAGGTATGTATTTCAATTCAATTCATAACATGCAAGAGTCTATATTAGCAGTGAAACAAGCAACGAAAGAACATTAGGTGCAAGAGCTCTCGCTGTCCGTGACTCGAATGTCTCCAAATGGTGTTTGCGTGCAAAAAGGGGGATAGTTAATACGAGAAAAACGTATTTTTAGTTGAAAACTCAATCTACTAAATTTTCACACTTGGTCTTATTTGGAATCTTATCTTGACTCGTCCCCAGACCACTAGCCAGGTACAGGTCAATTTGATCCACTCCCTTTCGATATTTTGAGCACTCATGCAATGGATGAGCGTAAGCACTAGAGTTGACACTTAGGATGGCAAAGAGATAATGTGGTGGAGGAGGAAGTCAAAAGGTGAGAAAGGCGCACATCAATGAGGAAAATCATAGGCGCGAAGGCCGAATGATAGATATGATGTGAGGAGTAGGGATTTCCATGCAACAGAGGCACATATGAGCTGAAAATCTCTCCAATGGAACTAGTGGGGGTGCATCTAACTTGCTCGCTCATGAAGACCTAGAGCTCTTTTGAGGAGGCTCATCCTTGGAATATGCAAGCTAAGTTCTATAGTGTGAAGGTCTCCACATAGCTATATGCATGATCATCTCTATGGAGTACAAGGATAAGAGGGCGTACTAGTGTGGATCTTTCAAAAGGATAGTAGTGTTGCCCCTTTCTCTCTTTTTTTCTTCTCTTTTTTCTATTTTTTTGTATTTTTGGTGGCCTCAATGGCTCTTTCTATTTAACTCTCATTTTTCCTCTTTGGGATCTTTTGTTTTGTCCACTTTGGGATCTTTAGCCACTTAAGGGCAACACTCTAATTTATAAGAGGGTATAGAAGATCTTTCACACTTTACAAGGTACTCAAAGCATAAATAAGATGTAGCTATCATGATGAATGCAATGTATGCCGCTGCCAATGTAGAAGGAACATGTATGACATGAAGATCAAGTCATGAAGAGGTGGTTGTTGCATGGAAATATATCTCGGAAAGGCTATGGAAATGCCTTGATAGGTAGGTATGGTGGCTGTTTTGAGGAAGGATATAAGGAGCTTTATGATGACAGAGCGTATCATGCCAAGGGTTTGGGTGTATCGGCGAAGGTGGACGCCAACTCTCGGAATGAGAAGGAGGCAATGCACGGCATAGGAGAGGCTAGCAAATATGAGGAGGTGGGATTGTCAACTTTCAATACTTACATTAGTCCGAAGAACTCATGCACTTATTATCGGTAACTCTCAATCTAATGAGGAGGTTCACAAAGAGACAAGTACCCCGAGGAGGAGTGTATGGGGGTTTGGTTATCCTTGCGCATCCTCGACTCATGGTACGTGAGTGTACTCTAATATCCGACCCCTCAGAAAAGTAGTGATCCATCTAGTAGCTAGAGTTCTCAACTAGTTTTGTAGGTTTTTGAAAATACATACGGATTTCCAAAAATACGACACCTATCACTAACAGGCTAGAGCTCTTGACACCAAAAGTTCAAACATTACTCACATCAATACCTCAAAACTATTGCAAGTTACTACTAAAATTAAATAGCAACCTCAATTACCTACTTTCAAGACAAGATACAACTCAGTGCAACAACAAACTCTCTTAACAAGATAAACATGAAAACTAAAGAGAGTTCCAGCAACAAACTAAGAAAAATGCAAGGCTCTTTCTAAAGACAAACTAAAACTAAAACTTAACATGGAAATAGCTACGAAAAGATAAAGAACACACAACAGTAAAAAGATAGGCATGAAGAATCCTATGATGTGTTCTAGATTTTGAAAGTGGAGCGTGTTTCTCTCCCATACAAAGTAAGATGGGATCTAAATTGTTATGAATAGAAAGCAAAGCTAAAGAAATTTAAAAACAAAACCTAAGAGCGAGATGCTCCAAGCATAGCACATAATGCATGAAGTGTTAAAAATATAGTGAGACAAAGGACGAACTGATGATTGTTGATGGAGAAGGGGATGCACGGGGGCATACCCAAGCTTAGACGCTTGAGTCTCCTTGAATATTTATTGGGGATGCATGGGGGCATCCCCAAGCTTGAGCGCTTGACACTCCCGAATCTCCTTTCATCATCTTTCATCGCACACTTGAAAACTCCCTTCATACATAACTCATCATAAGCTGATTAGAGAGGTTAGTGCCCTTAATAAATAATTTTCCGCACTGGATATAAAGATATTCTTGAAGAACTACTGTTTCTCAAGATTTCCAAAAGGTTTTTGCAAGGAAAAAGCAAGCTTAAGGTTTGCAAAAGTTAGGAGAGACAAAACGTGGCAGAATCTATGAAAAACAGAACATCAGGTAGTAAAGAATTTTTTATGGGCACTTCTGCAACTCAAATCCAAAAAGTCAGAACGTACGAAAGTTCCGTGATTGTATAGATCACGTTGTGTAAAAAATTCAGCTCAAAAATATGAACTGATGATTTATTCTGATTTTTCCCGTCACGAGGACAGAATCTGTTTTCTGGACAGCATGTCACAACTTTCACTTCCCTTGTCATATGAGGCTATAACTTCGCACAAAGGTTGAAAATAAAGATACAATGATGTTTCTACAGTAGTAAAAATCATCAAGACCACTAAAAACAGACGTAAAAATATCTTGTGTTGCCTCCCAACAAGCGCTTTCTTTTACGCCTTTAAGCTAGGCATAAAGATTATAGAAGATGCTCTCACAAGAATAAGAATTGAAGCAAAAGAGAACATCAAGAAGCAAATTTGAAACACATTTAATCCTAACACACTTCCTATGCATATGCATCTTGTAAGAAAATAAATCAAAGAAGCACAAAGTGACAAGCATAGGAAGGTGGAACAAGAACAACTTCAAAACTTTCATCATAAAGAGAGGTGTTTTAGTAATATGAAAATTTCTACAACCAAGCTTTCCTCTCTCAAAATAATTTTCAGTAGCATCATGAACAACATCAAGAATATAAATATCACATAAATCATGTTGTTCATGACCTACAAGAACACGTGTATTGTTTTCAACACAGTTTTTGGGAACATAGGTAGATGCAACCCATCACATTGAGCCTCAATAAGAGCACAATTCTCCGGAATATGAGTTGGAGATTTCAAAAGGATAATAGGAAAATAAAGTGTGGGTGCAGTAGCAACAATTTCATGCTTAACGTAAGGAACTATAGCAAGTTCATCTTCACAAGCATCATCCATAGTGGCATCTTGGCAAAAAGTATAGAAGGCATCAACTTCATCAAAAAAGATATTTCAAAAGAATCCATAGGATCATAACATTCATATAAGGTAAGAGTCAAAGAGTTACTCTCATTAGAAGTTAGACATGGATGGCCCCATTCTTCCTCCTTTTGTTCGTCACTTAAAAGACACAAAGGTAAAAACTTAAAGGTAAACTAACAAGAGTAAAAATTAAAGGTAAAAGGTAGTGGGCAACTCCCCTATATTATCACTCAGAGTCCCCAGCAATGGCGCCAGAAATTCGCTCGATACACGAGAGAGGATTGCTTCTCGCCCTTCGTTCGTTACCCTAAGTGGAAGGTGAGATGCAGCGTAGCAGCAAGATTCCCTCGATGAAGATACAGAGGTTGAGTATCGACCAGTAGGACTCCGGCGATGATAAGTAGGTGTCAGTGGCGCACATGACGCGGACCTGCACACAACACAATTAACTTTGCTCCCAACGAAGTTCAGAGAGGTTGTCAATCTCTCCGGTCTTGTTGTTTACAAAGGATCAAAAACACAGGATAATGATAATGATAGCAACTGAAAGTAAAAAACCAAGAAAATAAATGATCGTGTAAACATTGATGAGAATATGGACCGGGGTCCCATGATGTTCACTAGTGATGTCTCTCTCCCAAAAGACGATAAGACTGTTATGCGAGGTAAACAAATTACAGAAGGGCAATTGACAGGATTATAAAGGCACTACAATGCTAACTATGATGCAAAAGAAAGGAAGAGGCTCAAAAGCATGGGTAGTACGCCAAAATAAGTAGACCGAATTCCATCTGCATCTACTACTAATCATCCACCTTGAGATATCTATCCAGAACATCTCTCTGGTATTAATTTTTGAGCCCCATCCAAAGTGTAAAACCAAAGCAACAGATAAGTGCATTAAAAAGAACTTTGCGTAAAGTAAACAATCCTTGTAACCGCGGTTACAAGCACCGTTGTTTTCCCCCTTGTGGCCACAACACATCCCCTAGACTCATGTTTCTGTCATTCAAGCGTGTCATCAGGGGGCATGTACCCACAATCGAGCATAACATTCCCTCTTGGAGTCACTACCTACTACTTGGCCAAAGCAATAAATAGCAACGGAGAACATGCAAGAATTACTTTGGAACAAAAATACAAAAGATAAGAACCAATTATATTACTCTATCAGAATCTGAACATAATCTCATAATCCATCAGATCCCATCAAACTCAGCATAGCAAAAGCAGAAAGAATTACATATGTGCCTCGATCATGTAGGGGAGCTCACGAGGTCTAAACCATGAAGAACAAAGAGGGGAGGAGAACATTACATAGCTACTGATCACGGACCCTTGGTCCAAGGTAGACTACTCACGACACATCCAGGAAGCGTCCATGGTGGAGGAGAAGCTCCCGGAGGTCGATCCTCCTTCCGGCAGGGTGCCGGGAAGGGTCCTGACGGTGCTCTCGATCTTGGAAGCGCGACGGCGGCGGAACATAGTAGAATTTGCGAAATAGGGTTCTGTCCTCGGAGTTTCCCCGTGATGGAGAATAAATAGGCGAAGGGGGCAGCCAAGGGGGGCCACCAGGGGCCCAGGCTCCCCCTTGGCGCGGCCAGGCCCCTGGCCGCGCCAGGTGGCCGCCTGGGTGCCTGGTGGTGGCCCCCTGGCCCTCCTTCGGGCTTCTGGAGTATTCCGACACGCTCCTTTTTTATATTAATTTTCCCAGATTTTTGGACCATTTTTTATATGGGAAAACTGAAATAGAAAAATACCGGAAAACAGGAACTGGCACTGGGGTGCACTGAGTTAGTAGGTTAGTCCAAATATGAACAAAAGTGTATGAAAGTGTATCTACAAAACATGCATGGAGCGAGCAAAAATTATCGATACGTTTAAGACGTATCAAATGCCTAACGGGAACGAGGAGGTGGCGATGCTCTGGGTGGGTGGAGGAGGCGCCGCCGCCTGTTGCCACGCGCCACCATTAATGAGGACGCGCGCCCGTTGTCTTTCTCTGGTCGGGCGGTGACGAGGGGGTGACCCCACGACTCCTGCACGTAAGGCTACCTGGTGCGTATGAAGACAGAAGGCCCGCAGGGAAGCTGCGACAAGCCCACGATTGGCCCAACCAGGCACCGACGTAGGAGTCCGCGACTAATATGGAAGGTGCAACTTGGCGTACAAGGCAAGACTAGAACTAGGAAACCTTCTCTGTAACCTAGTACGGACTCCCCGAGACCTATCCTAGTATATAAAGGCTGGGAGGGGAGAAGTCCAGATCAACTCAATACGCATCTAGCCTTGCGAGAACTCTCCTTGGCCTCCACTATAATTGCCCCCTCACGCAATAATATCGAGCATGAAGTGCTTCTCCTGTTAGCCGAAGAGTATCGTCCAACCTGTGCCATCTCTATGACTAACCCAGGGTCCCTGACCACGGGATTGGCCGGGGTTGATCCCCGTCAATTGGCGCCGTCTGTGGGAACTTCGCAGGTTGGAATCGAGATCTCGGCGGCCTCATCATCGACACTCATCAAGGGAGCGACTCCATCAGCACTCATCGACTCTACGATCCGGGTAGATTCCGATCTATTCGGATCCCTCGGTTTCATGGATCACCTCCTGGCCTTTCGACCAGCTTTCACCGACCTGCGCACTAGTGTCAACCTGATTTTCGGAGCATATCAAATCTACATAAACCACTGGGGAGTCCTCCTTCGCACAGATCGCGCTCGAGAACCCGCGACGGCAGATCCTACATCAGCAATCGAAGCAACACCCGCCCGCGTGACGACTCCGCGAGTCAGCCACGACCCCCAGCCCGACTACATGAGTGGTCCATGGCAGAAGCGCAACATGCGCGCAAGCAAGACGACAGTCTAGACGTTGTCCCAAGTGTTCATGGCAGAGATCCACGAGCCAACCACAGATGCCAAAATCCAAGATGACGACCCGAGCAGTCGCCGAGACACTCGCTCGAACAGCAAAAACAGCGATCCCGACAACATCGGCTAGGTCACCGTCACACTTGGAGAACCAGGAACCATACCAAAGAAAATATACAAAGGAACGGAGCATAGCAATCACAGGATCGACGAGCCAGAAAGGAGCAAGCATTAGACCCCAGGCATGGTGAAAGAGGACCATCTCGTAGAAAAAATCTACCTGTCCAAGGAAGCAATCGCCAGAATAAGGGACGCAGTAAATCGCGGCAAACTACTCCCGGAGAACGCAACGCGAGACGAGCTCAGAGCATACAACAAGCTGGAGAGTGACGCCACCAAGAGAGCAAGACAGCAACGCTTAGAACTAGAGAAGCAAGGAAAGGCTTCCATCGACTCAAGGAACAACCGCAGATCACCTCCCTGAAGAGACTCCTCCGACTATAACTCCCCCATCCGAGCCAGATCCAGATACAGCAATCTAAAACGCACGGACAAGAAGAAGGTGGCCCGCAAGCTAGATGACGATTTCAAGCTAGAAGAGGACGACGACGAGGAAGAACAACTGCCAGCCGAAGCCCTTCTAACTGCCCAAGAGTACCTATCTCGTGCTCAGAAAGGCAAGAAAGGCATCTTAGATCACAACACGACGATGGCACTCAAAATAATGAAAGACGCCATCTCAGCCCCCAAAAGAGCAGGCGCAAGACGAGCCCCCCACGAGCAGACCCCGGACAGGGACCCCAGTTCACCCGAGGACGACAGCAGCGACGACTGGCGCAAGCGCCCGAACAAAAACAAAAACCACGACAGCGAAGACAACAGTAACAGACGCAACAACAATCGGCGAGACGCACGCGAAGACATAACACAAAGCAAAGTCAACCGTGGAAGACGAAGGCGAGCAGCCCGCGAAGAGTACTCGGACGAGCAAGCTTCCGACGAAAACGTAGAACCATGCGGAGCACTGTGCTTTACACGGTCCATACGGAAAACAAGGATGCCGAAAGGGTTCAAGCTAAACTTCACAACGCACAAGTACGACGGGCTGCAAGAACTAGAAGCATGGCTCGACGACTACCTAACGGTCATAAAATTCCCGCACGGAACCAATATCACAGCAATGCAGTACATACAACTCATGCTCGAGAGTTCGGCACTACACTGGCTGAAGAACCTACCACGAGGATCAATCGACTCCTGGAGGCAGTTCCGCAGCGCCTTCATCGAGAACTTCAAGTCCACTTACAAAAGACCAGCATCACTCGAGGAGCTGAGGGCCTGCAAACAAGGATCCAGAGAATACCTGCGAGCATACATCCCCCCGAGGCGTTCTTCGCAAACGCGCCTCTAAAAAAATTTGCACTCGGGGGCTCGCCGAAGCAACCACCCCCCGAGGCGTTCTTCGCAAACGCGACTCTAAAAAATTAACACTCGGGGGCTCGCCGCAGCAGCCACCCCCTGAGGCACTCTTCGCCTATTTGAGACTCTAAAAAGAGCAAGAAGGGGACCCCTCGCCCAAAAACTTTGCAGCCGACAAGGCAAACCTATACCACGCAAGTTTGATTTACAGCAGATGAAGAAAGTAATGCAAACTAGAGAAGCAACAAACTTTTCTCAACAAAGGAATCAACGCCAAGCAAAGGCTAATCTCCAGGCTCTGACTTCACTTTACACAGAGCACCCAACCGACGGTCATTATCCTCGACCACCCACTTTACAACTTCAGTTGCAGGCTCATCCGCCACGGCATAATGGTCGTCCATCGGCTGAGTCCAGCCACCAGGAGGACCTCAAGCTGCCAACATAATATCACATTGAAGAGACGCTTCCAGCGACCCCCAATGGGGATAGATACCCAAAAAACCCTCACAAAGCGTAATGAAACAGGCAATGTGCAGAATCCCATTGGGAGTCAAATCATGCAGTTGCAACTGATACACGCAAAGCAATCCCCGGAGGAAAGGATGGATGGGAAGCGCAAAACCATGAGGGAAGAAACTCTGAAAGCATACCCGATCATCTGGACGGGGCATGGGACCCTCCTCATCCCCAGGAATCCGGGCGGCATCATGCGCCACCACACTGTCGGCCACCAGCTCATCCAGATCTGAAGCTCCAAAAGCGGAGCGCTCCCATCTGCCGGTCATCCTCGCCGACTCCTGTGCTGCACTACGGGGGCGCTTGGACATGGATCTCAACTAGCAAGCCGCACGAAAAGACAGGCGGGAGGCAAATAACAACGAAGGAAGGACAAAGAGAGGCAGGAGAAGGCACTGGCTGGGTAATAACCTAAACACACCAGACCCCCGGGTATTTAACCAACAGCCGGAGCAAGCAAATCGTCGCCACTCATCTTGGAATCCATCAGACGTGGCACGACCCCACGATTGCCGAGAAACATTGAAAACTCAACCGGCGCACTAATCATACCTCCCACCGCGCGCGAAAAACGAGGGCCGTCATCACGCAGCGCAAAATTTTCAGGCAACAGACATCAAGTCACTTCATTTTCACTTGACATGGTAACTCAACCTGCCAGGCCAAACAGCCAACGTCACACCTCAGCAACGCGTCTCAAGCACGCATCTTCGGTCAGCATTCAGCTCTTTCGACCTTTTCATATTATTTCAAAGAAAAATCTCTTACTCCCATTGGGAGTACCTTTATTCGAGTTCGGGTGCTCCCTCACCCAGAAAGCAAAATGTGCTCGATTGATCACTCGCACCAGCAGAAAAAAAACATACTCTCAGAGTTCGGGTGCTCCCTCACCCCGAAAGCAGTAAAGCATTCGAGTGATTACTTGCAAAAGAGACTCAGCAATTCAACAAACATGACTTACTCGCGCACTCGACGACATTCCGAGTGGGTGCTTTTTTATTTTCCTCGCCTGAGTTCATTACAAAGCTCCGCGAGCGACTGCTAAAACAGCTCACTTGATTGTTTATTCCAAGTGGGTGCATCGCTAATCAGGCTCCATGCCTCTACAAAAATAACTATGCCTGGGCTACGAAACACTTTACCCAGATGCCACGCAAGCTTAGCGTGTAGGTAAGACCCCGCTGCGCAGAACGGCCGGGCCGGGACTTGCCGCAGAGCGATTTCACTCCCGACCTTTTCCATGCGCTCGCATGATAGAAAGAGCCGAGCGGACGCGCTAAGGCTATGTGCTTAGACTGGCAGCAATTGATCCTATAAGACCTGCAGCGGCATGACTTTTCTTGACACCAGTGTTCCAAGTTCATGCCGAGGGACGTGAGCTTGATTGGGCTACTGTGGTATTTGTCACTAGAACAATTCACCAAGGCTCGACCAGTCGACTCCTTGGGCCCTTTCAGCGTAGCAATCCCTCGAAACAGATGTTGTCATGGCTCAAAACCGTCAGCGACCCGTGGCGATGCCACGCTTGCAAAATAATAAAACGCAGATGAATTCGAGTCCCTGCGCGACTCTTCGAGTCCCCCAGGCACTCGGGGGCTACTGACGAGGAGGTGACCCCACGACTCCTGCACATAAGGCTACCTGGTGCGTATGAAGACAGAAGGCCTACTGGGAAGCTGCGACAAGCCCACGATTGGCCCAACCAGGCACCGACGTAGGAGTCCGCGACTAATATGGAAGGTGCAACTTGGCGTACAAGGAAAGACTAGAACTAGGAAAATCCACACAAATGTTCTAGCAAGATACAAAGCAACTGTCCCTAACAAAAAAATCCAAGAATTTTTTCTAACAAATCCATGCAACTGTATTACCAAAGTAGCTTCACCTCCCTCTGACTGATTCTAACCCTCATGAAGTGCACTTCATTGTCCATACATGTTAATACAACAAAAAGCAACTCATGCTCACATTTTGAGCAATTACTAAATGTGTTCTCAACAACTAATGCTATGGATTTGAGAAAGTGTCACAACCCTAGTTTTGGTATGTGCTTTTATTACTAGAAAAAAGGCATCATGTTTAAATTTCCTTCTTTAATAATTGGGGACTTGGAAAAGCCTCAAAACTGAATTGAAATAAAAGGGTAGAGAAAAATCTTTTTCCAAAAATACTCTGATGATTTTGAAAATCTCTATAAATGGGAATGATCACATATCATGTGTTGTGGGTCCCACTGCATGCTCCAAGATTTTTCAAAAAATCAGAGAAGGGTTTGGAAATTAAATAATACCCCTATTTGAATTGAAATTCAAATAATTTGAATTTCAAAAATCTCCAAAACTTGGGAGTGGCTAGTAGCATGTCACTTAAGACCATATTAAAGTTTTGGGCATTTAATAAAATGCTTTGGTATTTTTTTACTAAAGCTAGACAAACAAATAGAAAGAATAAAAAGAATAAATAAAAGGAAAGAGGCCTTACCTGGCTCGGCCCCAACTAGCAGAAGCCAGGCCCAGCCCACCCCGGCGCCCTTGTCGTCTTCCCCGGGCACGAGCACACAGCTGCGTGCCCGGCATGCCGACGCCGCTGTGGCCGCCACGTCCCTCGCAACCTCCCCCGTCCTCATCTCCTCGCCAGGAGTTGCTACCACGGTATTAAGCAAACCTCAACCTAGCAGATACAAGATTTGTTTGTGTTCATCATGTGGCCCTTCATCCATGTTATGTTATGCTATGCTAGAGTGTTTGCAATGAAGATGATCCATCTGGGTGATATATCGGGATGGTAGAGCACAATGCAATGTAATGGTAATGTGTTGGTGAAGTCACCCTAACAAAGGTGAACAATGAGAGGCTTTGTAGGAGTACACAGTGGGTTGTCTCATTTACACTGCCCTAGGCCCCGAGTTCTTGTGTTGTCATCCAAGACACAGATTACTACCACATGTTGGGCTCATTGACCCCTCTCGACCTATTAACTCACCCCAACTATGGTCCAGGATTCGCATGGGTTTATTGTTTTTCTATTTGATTTCATAAAGTAGCACGGTTTTAGGCAAGCACAGCACCATCCGTCGAGGTGGGCTTGTCGGGCCGTCCATACATCGTCTGGGTCCTAAACGGAAACCCCGGCCGGATTCCCGATTGGGGTACATACTCAGATAGGCGATCCCCTCGACTAGAGTTGGAGCCGTGAGGTAAGTGTCGTGGTACTATCCTCGCCGACACCGCTTGAAGGTAACGAGTTCTAGGCGGTAAGTGGTAGCTACGTATGTGAAGAAGTACACCCCTGCAGGGTTAATGATCTATTCGAATAGCCGTGTCCGCGGTTATGGACTACTTGGAGATCTTTACTTGATTATTATACAAATCAAACGGATACTCTAAAAATCGTCACGATAAGTGTGAGTGTTTTGGGTTTCTTCCTCGTGGGGAAGTCGAGGAAGGATCCATTGTCGGGACCCGGGGTTAGCGTATGTAATTCCAGTCACGATACAATCACATGGAGAGCCGAGAACCGTACCCACTTGTCTAAGCAGACAAGGCCAAGCACAGAACGTTCTCGGTAAGCATCGAACGTGAGGGGCATCCCATTCAGGCCGGAGGATCATCTGAGATGGGTCCTCATCGTCCGCTCACAAGTCTAAATGCTTATGGGTGGTGAATCCCATACTCATAGACAAGTCGCCTCAACCATGTTATCGATTGGATCCTAACTCTTACATAGACTTACGCCAGCCCGATCACTTAGTCGGGGTCTAGGGCGGGCTCGATCATACAACAAAGTGTGCACGTGACAGAGTCACGAGCAATCGCATCGCGATGCCCCAAGCTGCGCACATCTAAGGGCCACTTGGTGTATAAACGACCGCCAGCCAGATCACAACTAAGGTCTCGAAAACCCATACTAAGGCATGCATGTTATAAACATACACGCAGCACACATGCCTAGTATGAACAGCAGGTATCATCACATAACTCTACAAAGTACTCTTTATAGATATACACATAGAGCATACAAAGATCACATGTCTGTGATCAACATTACATCATACAACGGAAGCAAATTAGGTCTGAGTACAGACAAGTTTAACAAATGGCTTAGAGAAGCCTTGTAAACAAACATGCCCTTCCACGAGGGACCAGACTACTGTCTGGGATTATACTACCAAGGTCAACATCGAGCTTCACGAAGGTGACTCCATCGGGGTCCGGTTTCTTATCTAAAACATAGAATAAGCAAACGTGAGTACAAAGTCGTACTCAGCAAGACTTACATCAGAACTACACTACTCATGCTCAAGTATCAACGTAAAGGGGAGGTGGGGTTCAACATGCAGAAGTGCCAGCTTTGACTTGGCTAATCCTGAACTACGAGTACCAGACTTGAGGTAAGAAGCGTACACGAGTCCACTACATCTCCAAACAATACACCACTATGGTTACTTCCTCGACTTCCCCACGAAGAAGCACACCATAGCACTCACGCTTATCTTGCGAGTTTTATAAGTATCCATTCAAGTTGTCTATGATCAAGTAGAGGTTTCCAAGTAGTCCATAACCGCGGACACGGCTATTCGAATAGTTCATTAACCCTGCAGGGGTGTACATCTTCACACGCGTGTCATCACTTATCGCCTCGTTCTTGGCATCCTTCAAGCGGATGTCGGACGTGGATGAAACCAAGGCACTAACCTCACATCACCTTCTCTAATCCAGGAGTAGACTACCTGAGTTTGGCACCGCTCGAGAGTCCGGCCGGTTCCAAGAAACGGACTCAGATAATGTAAGGGACCGAGACGCCACCTCTGCCAGATGGTTTTACTGCCTCACAAGTCCACCACATATCTAGGATGATGCAACCTTTCTTCATTCTTTTTTTTCTATGCACATGCCAAATGGAAAACCCGAATCTATTGTGACTCATGGACCGGATCGGTATGTAAAGAGGCCAAACGGGGCTCCCATAAAACCCTACATGTGGTCATACTCTTTGTCTTGGATCACAAAACAGGAACTCGGGGCCTAGGTTAGTGTTCAACGAGACAACCCACTGTGTACTCCTACACAGCCTCTCATCGTTCACCTTTGCTTAGGGTGGATTCACCAACACGTTTCACTTTCACCAACACCACTGTGTTCAATTCATCCCGACTCACAATCAAAACATCCTTATTGTATCACTAAGCAGCAAAAGCAGTAACAGTTGCAGGGGCTACATGCTCATCATTCAACTCCTAAATCTGCTAGGATTGTGGTTTGCTTAATACGGTGACAGAATGATAGGTCATGCATCGGAATGGGTTCAACTATGCGAAAGAACGTGTCTCGGTGATCTCCTAAACATGCATAAGCGAGACTGAGAGGGAAAATAGGATTTTATAGACATGATCAATGGGGTTTTGCTTGCCTTGCTGACGAGGTTCGATAACGGTGTCTGCAACGAAGGGGGTGGCCTCCGGTTCCAGTTGCACGTCTATCGAGCAAACAATCAAACAATGGTATAAATTGAATTGCAATGCATCAAACACATGATCAATATTGAAATGGTGATGTTCTTGGTCACAGAGTGTGTACAATTCCATTTAAAAGAAGTCACATGCAAAGTCATTTGCAAATGTGCTTCAAATTTGAATTTGAATTAAAGCCATATGGATGTTTTGCACTGTTCACCCATTTTAAAATGGTCAAACATGAAAACAGATCCCATATTCATAATCCTTGGATTTTTCTGATATTTTTAGACATATTATTTGCTATATTTGGAGTTCATATGAATTAGTTATGAATTTCCCAAGTTTAAACGATTTTCTGGAATTTTCTGGAATTACTTTAATTCTTTTCTATTTCTGGAAATTCTTTACTGCGTCAGCATTGCGTGGGGATGACGTCAAGGGGGGCTGACCAGTGGGTCCAGGCTGTCAGCCTCAGGGGGTTAATCCCCGGTTGGATTAACTTAACAGAGGGGTTAAATTAGGGCAGGGCCCACCTGTCATGGACTCAAGGGGGGATTAACTGGGTCATTAAGGCCCTAATGGCCTGGGCTGCCGGCGGCTTGACGCCGGCGTCACTGGACGCGGAGGCGCCTCGCCGGAGTGGCGATTCCGGCCACTGGAGAGCTCGCCGAGACCACCAGAGTGACGCCCGAGGTCACCCGCGTCACTAAGTGCCCACGGGGAGGCTTGGGGGTGGCCGGAGCCTCGCCGGCGTCAACGTGGCGCAGCGGCCGTGGCACTGCTGCGACGGGGAAGAGGCTCCTGGCCTCCATTTGTTGTGCAAAAAGCTCCAGGAGGGAGCTCTTGCTCTCCCGCATCGAAAGGCTCCATCAGGGTTTCACGGGAGGGCTCGAGGCCACGGCTACTTCAAGCTTTGCGGCGGCCGGAGCTTCTGTGCTCGTCGGGAAGAGGCTGCGGGGCGCGGGGAGAGATGCAGGAGGAGGTAAACGGAGAAGGGGCTCACCCTGAAGCTAATGAAGAGGGCGGCGATGCCGGAGGGGCTCGGGAGAGGTCGAATTGGTCGCCGGAGTTCCTCGGCAGCGGCGGCGATCCGGTGAAGGGGACGACGCCTCCAGTGCTTTCTCGGCTCGATTAGTCGAGGGCTTCGACGGAGAGGACAGCAGCGCTTCGCCTGGACATGGTCGCAGCGGCTGAGGAGCTCGTTGGCCACGGTTTCTCCACGGTGGTGCTCCGGCGTGTTCTCTGCGGCGGCCAAAACCACGAGCTGAGGAGCGGGGAGAGGAACCAAGGGAGGGAGGAAGGGGGTGCGGGGTTGAAGAGCGGCTCCGTGGCGTGCTTGGCTGCGTGGAGGAGGCCTAGAAGGCTCCTGGCCGTCGAGGTGGCCGTCGGCGCCCCCCCTGCCCTCCACCGAGCTGCTTCGGGGGGTGGGGAGGTAGACGACAAGTCCCCCGGGCTGGGCTGGGCCGGCCAGTGGAGAAGTGGGCTTCGCCCCTGGCGTGAGATAGCCTTTGCTGTTTTCTATTCTTTTTATTTTTCTCTTTCATTTGTTTTGCCTAGATTTAAAAATAGCTAGGCATTTTTAATAAATGTCCAAATGCTTTTATAAATACTAGGTGACCAGTAGCTAGTCACATAAATGATTTGGACATTTTTGAAATTCAAAACATTTGAATTTCAATTCAAATAGGGGTAAATTTTAATTTCCAGAGCACTATCTGAATATTAGAAAATTCCATGAGTATGGGAAAATACCCAAACCTCTTTTAAAATGATCAGCATCATTTATAGGAATTTTCCAATCATTCAAAAGATTTTTGGAAAAATATTTTTATCTGGCCATTTGACTTAAAATTTCTAGGGCTTTTCTTTCCCCATTTTGAATTTCTTTTTGAATTTTTGCATGATGCAAAAGGGTCAAGCAAACCCTAGCACTTACCCTAGTTGGGGTTCTGACATCCATGGTGGTGTATTGATGTGGTGATCAAGATTAGATGGACTCGTGTGCGCCTCTCATCTCAACTCTATGTAGTCGTAGTACAGGATAGCCAAGTCAAAGCTTTCTGCATTACAACCCCACTTGCCTTTACCTTGATACCTGAGCATGAGTAGTATAGTTCTAATGTAAGTCTTGCTGGGTACGACTTTGTACTCACGTTTGCTTATTCTATGTTTTAGAGACGAGACCACTGACCCTGATGGTGGCCTCTACCTCGAGCTCGACGTCGACGAAGTAATGTAGTCCCAGACAGCAGCCTGGTCCCTCTAGAGGGTCGTTGTGTTTTCTTAAAGGCTTCTTAAGCCATTTGTTAACCTTGTCTTTACTAAGACATAATTTGCTTCCGTTGATGTTTGATGTAATGTTGGGTCACAGTCATGTGATCTCTGCTTGTAACACTACTATATCTGCTTTGTTTAGCAGATGCAATAAAGCTATGAGTTTGTAGAGTTCATGTTGTGTTACCTGCTGTTTACACTAGACATGTATGCTGCGTGTATGATTATAACGTGCATGTCTTAGTGTGGGGTTCGATAGCTTAGTTGAGTTCTTGTCGGCGGTCTTTCATACACCAAGTGGCCCTTAGATGTGCGCAGCTTGGGGCATCGCGGTGCGATTGCTCGTGACTCTGTCACGTGGCACACTTTGTTGTATGATTGAGCCCGCCCGAGATCCCGACTAGGTGATCGGGCTGGAGTCTGTTTATGTAAGTGTCATAATTCAATCGATAATGTGGTTGAGGCGACTTGTCTATGAGTATGGGATTTCACCACCCATAATCATTTAGACTTGTGAGCGGACGATGAGGACCCATCTCAGTTGATCATCCGGCCTGGATGGGATGGCCCTCACGTTCGATGCTTTCCGAGAGTGGGTACGGCTCTCGGCTCTCCATATGGTTGTGTTGTAACAGGAATTACATATGCAAACCCCGGGTCCCGACAGACTTGGTATCAGAGAAGGACTGTCTGTAGGATTATCAAACCCTTGGTCGAAGTCGAGTCTAGCATTCTATAGTTCTATAGTTACTTGGGTATAAGGGAACAACGTAAGGCTTCTTTTTCTCCTTACCCTCATCGATCTGAGTTTTGAGTCACCCTCATATTTTCTACGGGAAGATTGGACTAGGCTCATCTATGTCTATATTAGAGCATCTCGTTATTTGCTTCTCCATAGCTGTAGGAATGTTTTGGTTGTCTAGAGTCACCATTCCATCGAGCCTTTTGAGAAGGTTCTGATCATTCTTGCAGATTGATTCATTTTTTCACCCCGGTACAGCCGTTATGATGTCCGATATGTCCCGTGTTTCCAGTGATTCTAATGCTTTTGCATTACAATCTTGTCCGCTCTTAAATTATGTCATCTTTGCTTTGATTCCCCTACTCTGATTGTTGATTTTTATCACACAGAATGTCAGGTGGGACTAGATGTGTTGAATCTGGTCACGGTAATCAAAGTGGTGATGATTATCCTCCTTCACCGCCTTCTGCAGCGGAAATCATGATGGAGGCTGAGCGAAATCGACGTGATCAAACACGCCTTTTGGAGCTCATTGAGAAGAATACTTCTCTTCAGCGAGATGCGGTAATATCCATCCAGGATTTTATCCTTTTGAACCCGCCAGTTTTCCGATGTTCATCTAAGCCCCTTGATGCCGATGATTGGCTCCGTTCCATCGAGCGTAAGCTTGAGACGGCGCATGTTTCTCCAGATGACTGTGTGATGTTTGCGGCATACTTTATGGAAGGTGCTGCTTGTGAATGGTGGGAAAGTTTTGTTGCAATGCAGCCTGATGGTCACGTAGTGACTTGGCAGGAGTTCCGTGATGCCTTCCAAGGGTACCACATTCTGGATGAGCTGATGGAAAGAAAGATGGAAGAGTTCTGCAACCTATCTCAGGGAAATATGACTGTTCATCAGTACAGGACTAAGTTTAATCGTCTTTCTCGTTATGCCCCTGAGAAGATATCAACCAATGCCAAGAAGCAGGCAAGGTTCCGCAAGGGACTTAGCCATGTCCTTCGTCATGATCTCAATCTCCTTGAATTCATCAACTTCTAGGATTTGGTCAATAGATCATTCAGAGCTGAGCATGGAAATGAGGTCTTTGAAGAGTCTCGCAAGCGTGATCTTGCTTCATCTTCTAGTTTGGGTTCTCAGAAATGACGAATTTGGATCCCAACTAGTGCCATCCCTTCACACTTAATTTCAAGACCATCTCCACAAAGCAAGAAAACCCAGAAATATAGTAGAGAGCATGCCATACAAACCCCACAACCTAACATCCGTTTGTGCTACAAGTGTGGTAATCCTGGCCACATTGCACGACAGTGTTCATTGCATGAGAATGTTCCTCCTCGTCCAAAACATAAAGCCAAAGTTAAACCACCAAAGTCTTCCAAAGCCAAGTCCGCTATTGTTGAATACGGACATGTGAACCATGCCACCATCAAAGAAGCCCAAGAGGATACGAAGGTTGTACTCGGTACACTTCCTGTTAACTCCAAACCTGCTTCTGTTCTATTTTATTCTGGAGCTTCTCATTCCTTCTTGTCTGAAAGGTTCGCACTCCTGCATGACATTTCATTCGAGGAGTTGCCTACCTCTTTCATGATTAAAACTCCAGGATCCACATGGCGTACCAGTAGGGTAAGTCATGACAATGAAATTGCTGTTGAGGATGTTGTATTCCTTGCTTCTGTCATAGCCCTCAAATCTTCAGATATCAATATCATCTTAGGTATGGGTTGCTTGTCAAAACACCATGCTAAGATTGATTGTGCCACTAAATCAGTTCAACTCACTCATCCTTCCGGCAAGATAGTCCATTTCGCATCTCAAGGTTCAGAAACCCAGCTATATTCGTTGAATGAACATCCCCTTCCTAACCTTGAAGATATTCCGATAGTTTGCGACTTTCCGGATGTCTTTCCAGAAGAGCTGCCAGGAATGCCTCCTGACAGATGTGTAGAATTCATTGTAGATCTTATCCCAGGAACCGCCCCAATTTCCAGACGCCCATATAGAATGGCCCCACATGAGTTAGCTGAGCTTAATATCCAACTTGAAGCTTCGTTGACAAAAGGCTTCATCCGCCCTAGCTCATCGCCATGGGGTTCCCCCGTTCTGTTCGTAACGAAGAAAGATGGAACAGAAAGGATGTGCGTAGACAATCGCCCGCTAAATATAGCGACGATAAAGAGCAAGTACCCACTACCTAGGATCAATGATCTTTATGATCAACTTGCTGGATCCTCGGTCTTCTCCAAGATGGATTTGAGATTAGGCTATCATCAAATCAAGATCTGAAACAAGGACATTCCCAAGACGGCTTTCACTACTCGATATGGTCTTTACGAGTTCACCGTCATGTCCTTCGGTCTAACCAATGCCCCCGCCACTTTCTCGCGCATGATGAATTCGATCTTCATGGAGTTCTTAGATAAATTTGTTGTGGTTTATCTTGATGACATTCTAATCTACTCGAAGAACGAAGAAGAGCATGCAGAACATCTTAGGCTGGTATTGATGAAACTTTGAGAGCATCGCCTTTATGCTAAGTTTTCCAAATGTGAATTCTGGCTTCCAGAAGTGACCTACCTAGGCCACGTGATTTCTGAAAAAGGCATTGCTGTGAATCCCGAGAGAGTTCAGGACGTCCTTGACTGGACTCCACCTGAATCGGTTAACCAAGTTAGGAGTTTTTTTGGCCTAGCAAGCTATTTTCGCCGCTTCGTTGAGAACTTCTCCAAATTTGCAAAGCCTGTAACTGAACTACTCAAGAAAGATAAGAAATTCGAATGGACCCCCAAGTGCGAGGAAATCTTTCAAGAGCTGAAAAGAAGATTGACTTCTGCACCCGTACTTGCGCCTCCAGACACCAAAAAGGATTTCGAAATCTATTGTGATGCTTCACGGCAAGGGTTAGGATGCATACTTATGCAAGATCGACATGTGGTAGCATACGCTTCACGCCAGTTGCGTCCACATGAAGAGAACTATCCTACCCATGATCTTGAATTCGCTGCCGTAGTTCATGCCCTGAAGACTTGGCGACATTACCTCCTTGGTAATCGTTGTGAAATCTATACCGATCACCAAAGCCTCAAATACATATTCACCCAGCCAGATCTTAATCTCAGGCAAAGACGCTGGATAGAGTTGATAAAAGATTATGACTTAGGAATTTCTTACACCCCAGGCAAAGCCAATGTCATGGCTGATGCACTAAGTCGTAAATCGTATTGTAACAACCTCATGTTACAACAGTATCAACCACTTCTCTATGAGGAATTTTGAAAGCTCAATCTCGAGATTGTTCCTCATGGATTCCTTTCCACCTTGATTGTGAAACCAACCCTTGAGGATCAAATCAAAGTTGTTCAACAACGTGCTCGAGGTATCCGATATATCAAACAGAACATTGCTAGCGGTAAGGCCAAATGTTTTACCCTAGACCATGAGGGTACTGTGTACTTCGAGAACAGGATAGTAGTTCCGAAGAATAGGAATCTAAGACAGCAGATCCTTAAGGAAGCTCATGACACCCCTCTATCGATTCATCCTGGTAGTACTAAGATGTATCAAGATCTACGCCATAGATTTTGGTGGACTAGGAGGAAGCGAGGAATCGCTCGATATGTTGCTGAGTGCGATGTTTGTCGTCGTGTGAAAGCAGATCATGAAAGACCTGCTGGTACTCTTCAACCTTTAGCCATTCCTGAGTGGAAATGGGATAAAGTCAATATGGATTTCATCACTGGCTTTCCAAGGTCTCAAAAGGGGAACAATGCCATCTTCATGGTCATTGACCGTCTTTCCAAAGTTGCCCATTTCCTTCCTGTTCGCGAGAGTATAACTGCTAGCCAGTTAGCGGATTTATATGTCTCCCAGATCATCTGTCTCCATGGTGTTCCTTTGGAAATCAATTCAGACCGTGGAAGTCCTTTCACCTCTTGATTTTGGGAAAGTTTTCAAAATGCTATGGGAACCCATCTCTCCTTTAGCACCGCCTTTCATCCCAGTCAAGTGGTCAAGTAGAAAGAGTCAATCAAGTTCTCGAAGACATGCTCAGAGCCTGTGTTATCTCATTCGGAAAGAGTTGGGAGAAATCTCTTCCATTCGCCGAGTTTGCTTATAACAACAGCTTCCAATCTAGCTTGAGCATGGCACCCTTTGAGTTTCTCTATGGATGAAAATGTCGAACACCATTGAACTGGTCAGAAGCCGGTAAAAGACAATTCTTTGGACCGGATATGATCCAGGAAGCAGAAGAGAAGGTTCGCATTGTTCGTGAGAAATTGAAAATAGCCCAGTCTCGTCAGAAAAGCTACTATGATCGTCATCATAGGCCAGAAAGCTAAGAGCTGGACGAGAAGGCTTACCTCCGGGTTACTCCTCTGAAGGGAACCCATCGCTTCGGTATCAAATGCAAATTGGCCCCACGTTACATTGGTCCCTTTCGCATTCTAGCTAAATGTGGAGAAGTTTCCTACCAACTTGAACTACCCCCGCATCTTTCTCAGGTTCATGATGTCTTCCACGTATCTCAACTCAGGCGTTGCTTCAAGGATCCCATCCGCGAAGTAGACCACGAAACGCTTGATCTCCAAGAAAACATGTCATATCGAGAGTATCCTGTCTGTATCCTCGATGAAGCTGAGCGCACCACCCGACGTCAAAAGATCAAGTTCCTCAAAGTGCAATGGTCCAACCATTCTGAAAAAGAAGCCACATGGGAACGAGAAGATCGTCTTCGAGTCGAGTACCCCACCCTCTTCCCGACTACTTCCGAATCTCGGGACGAGATTCTTTTGAGTGGGGGTGAGTTATCACAACCCTAGTTTTGGTATGTGATTTTATTACTAGAATAAAGGCATCATGTTTAAATTACCTTCTCTAATAATTTGGGATTTCGAAAAGCCTCAAAAATGAATTTAAATAAAAGGGCAGAGAAAAATCTTTTTCCAAAAATCCTCTGATGATTTTGAAAATCTCTATAAATGGGCATGATCACATATCATGTGTTGTGGGTCCCACTGCATGCTCCAAGATTTTTCAAAAAATCAGAGAAGGGTTTGGAAATTAAATAATACCCCTATTTGAATTGAAATTCAAATAATTTGAATTTCAAAAATCTCCAAAACTTGGGAGTGGCTAGTAGCATGTCACTTCAGACCATATTAAAGTTTTGGGCATTTAATAAAATGCTTTGGTATTTTTTTACTAAAGCTAAACAAACAAACAGAAAGAATAAAAAGAAGAAATAAAAGGAAAGAGGCCTTACCTGGCTCGGGCCCAACTAGCAGAAGCCAGGCCCAGCCCACCCCGGCGCCCTTGTCGTCTTCCCCGGGCACGAGCACACAGCTGCGTGCCCGGCATGCCGACACCGTCGTGGCCACCACGTCCCTCGCACCTTCCCCCGTCCTCATCTCCTCGCCAGGAGAAGCCCCTGGAAGCCTCCTCCATTCCCCCCCCCCCCTCTCTGGTCTATCCCCCTCTCGCCTCGCCATTTTTCTCTGCCGCACCCGAGAGAAACCGTCGCCGCCGCCGTGCCCAGACGCGGCCAACGGCCTCCTTATGCCAAGCCGAGCTGTCCGCCGTGACCGCCGTCGACGTCTTCGTCGAGCACCGCCTTCAATCGAGCCGAGGAGCCCCTGAGGAAGTCGCCCCCTTCCTCGAATCGTCGCCGGCCGCCGTGGAATTCCCCGTCGATTGCGTCGCCTACTGGACCTCCTTGGCCTCCCCGAGCTCACCCGCGTTCTCCTGGTGAGCATACGCTTCGAATGCCCTCCACGTTCTCCACCCCGCACCCCTGTCGCGTTTCCCCGTCGAGCCCGAGCTCTGGCCGTCGTGCTTCCTCGTCGTCGGCGTGCCTCCAGAGCCTCCCCATGGCTGTCGTGTGCTCGGGGCAACGCGCACGATCCAGGGCTACGCCCCAGTGCCCTCAGCGCAGCCAGGCGTGGCCAGGAGCGCAACTCCGGCGTGCCTCCGCCGCAGCCGTGGCCACCGACGGCTAACCGCCGGCCTGCCCTCTTAATTAGGGGCCTAATCCCCCTCCTAATCCCCTAATCACCCACTAACAGGTGGGGCCAGCCCCCTTAATCTTCGAATTAAATTTAAACTAAACAGAAATCAGCACTGTGCCACTGACAGTGTGGCCCCACATGGCAGCCCCCCTGTGACATCAGCATTGCATCATGCTGATGCAATAAGTGGAATTTCTCTGTTTAATTAAATTCCAGAAATTCCAGAAAATGTTTAAATCTTTGAAATTCAATAACTTTTAAACCATAAATCCAAATCAAACAATAATATATGAAAAATTATCAAAAAAATGCAAGGAATCCAAATATGCAACTTTCATGCATGACAAAATAGTTTACAAAGATCAAACAGCAGCAAATGAAATTTGGACAAATTTGAATAATCATTTGGAGTTTGAATTTGGAATTCTTTTCCAAATATACTTCAATTAACATGTTGAAACATGAACATAGAGCACATCAGTACCATGTCATGCTATATTATGCATCTTGATTGTGCATTGAAATGTGATGTTTACATTGTTGTTGTCTCTGTGTTTGCCTCTTCTCGATAGATTCATCGCCGGACGTAGTTTCCGACTGCCCTGAAGAGTGACACCTCGTGATCGTCAACAAGGCAAGCAAACCCCATTGTTCATATCTATATAAATCCATTTCCCTCTTGTTCTCTTATGCATGATTAGGTGATTCACATGTTACCGTTCTACCGCTAGTTGAACCCATCCTTTGCATGACCTATCATTGCTGCCACAGTATTAAGCAAACCTCAACCTAGCAGATACAAGATTTGTTTGTGTTCATCATGTGGCCCTTCATCCATGTTATGCTATGCTATGCTAGAGTGTTTGCAATGAAGATGATCCATCTGGGTGATGTATCGGGATGGTAGAGCACAATGCAATGTAATGGTAATGCGTTGGTGAAGTCACCTTAACAAAGGTGAACTATGAGAGGCTGTGTAGGAGTACACAGTGAGTTGTCTCATTTACACTGCCCTAGGCCCCGAGTTCTTGTGTTGTGATCCAAGACATAGATTACTACGACATGTTGGGCTCATTGACCCCTCTCGACCTATTAACTCACCCCGACTATGGTCCAGGATTCGCATGGGTTTATTGTTTTTCTATTTGATTTCATAACGTAGCACGGTTTTAGGCAAGCGCAGCACTATCCGTCGAGGTGGGCTTGTCAGGCCGTCCATACATCGTCTAGGTCCTGAACGGAAACCCCGGCCGGATTCCCGATTGGGGTACATATTCAGATAGGCGATCCCCTGGACTAGAGTTGGAGCCGTGAGGTAAGTGTCGTGGTACTATCCTCGCCGACACCGCTTGAAGGTGATGAGTTCTAGGCGGTAAGTGGTAGCTACGTATGTGAAGAAGTACACCCCTGCAGGGTTAATGATCTATTCGAATAGTCGTGTCCGCGGTTATGGACTACTTGGAGATCTTTACTTGATTATTAGACAACTCAAACGGATACTCTAAAAATCGTCACGATAAGTGTGAGTGCTTTGGGTTTCTTCCTCGTGGGGAAGTCGAGGAAGGATCTATGGTGGTGTATTGATGTGGTGATCAAGATTAGATGGACTCATGTGCGCCTCTCATCTCAACTCTATGTAGTCGTAGTACAGGATAGCCAAGTCAAATCTTTCTGCATTACAACCCCACTTGCCTTTACCTTGATACATGAGCTTGAGTAGTATAGTTCTGATGTAACTCTTGTTGAGTACGACTTTGTACTCACGTTTTCTTATTATATGTTTTAGAGATGAGACCACTGACCCTGATGGTGGCCTCTACCTCGAGCTCGACGTCGACGAAGTAATGTAGTCCCAGACAGCAGCCTGGTCCCTCTGGAGGGTCGTTGTATTTTCTTAAAGGCTTCTTAAGCCATTTGTTAACCTTGTCTTTACTAAGACATAATTTTCTTCCGTTGATGTTTGATGTAATGTTGGGTCACAGTCATGTGATCTCTGCTTGTAACACTATTATATCTGCTCTGTTTAGCAGATGCAATAAAGCTATGAGTTTGTAGAGTTCATGTTGTGTTACCTGCTGTTTACACTAGACATGTATGTTGCGTGTATGATTATAACGTGCATGTCTTAGTGTGGGGTTCGATAGCTTAGTTGAGTTCTTGTCGGCGGTCTTTCATACACCAAGTGGCCCTTAGATGTGCGCAGCTTGGGGCATCACGATGCGATTGCTCGTGACTCTGTCACGTGGCACACTTTGTTGTATGATTGAGCCCACCCGAGATCCCGACTAGGTGATCGGGCTGGAGTCTGTTTATGTAAGTGTTATAATTCAATCGATAATGTGGTTGAGGCGACTTGTCTATGAGTATGGGATTTCACCACCCATAATCATTTAGACTTGTGAGCGGACGATGAGGACCCATCTCAGTTGATCATCCGGCCTGGATGGGATGGCCCTCACGTTCGATGATTTCTGAGAGTGTTCTATGCTTGGCCTTGTCTGCTTAGACAAGTGGCTACGGCTCTCGTCTCTCCATATGATTGTGTTGTAACAGGAATTACATATGAAAACCCCGGGTCCCGACAGCAAGTCCTAATAAAATCTACCAAATATCCATAGAACACTCATTTGTCACCCCTCGCACCTAGATCTCTCTATGAACACCCCTCCTCCACATCTAACGTTGATGCACCAAATATCCTCAAAAAAAGTGGAAAACAATCCCTACTTCCCCAACCACGTGAAATCCACCTCCACCTTCCATGTTGGAGATAGCCCTAGAGGCAATCATGCGAGATGTTATTTCCTTATGTATTCATTATTTATTGTATTGTCTTTGAGCATCATCACTTATATGTATCAATAAGTATGTGACTTGTTTGTGAGACTATATATTGTATGTTGATTGTTCTAACGGTCCCTAGTTGATAAGGTTATGCGAACACATACCCTTGACTAGTATACGATTCAGTTGATGACTATGTTTCACAAGTCATGGGCATAGAGATGCTAACCCGATAGTATGGACTCAGTGATGGGATCACTGAGTTCGACGATCCGCTTTGAGAGGCAGCGAGATGTTATCATCTATTACTATCAATACAATGTATATGCCATGTCCAAGAGCTGAGGTACTCGCATGTTCTCGGGATGAGGACTGACTCACTTAGGGTATATCAAACGCTACTTCGTAACTGGGTAGTAATAAATGTAGCTTCCGGGTGAGTCATTATACATGTCGCGAGACATAGTTGACCAAGATGAGATTTGTCCCTCCAAGTTGGAGAGATATTCTCTGGGCCTTCTCGAGTGATAAGATTCATAAAGCATGGCCATGCGACATGGGCTAAGTGTTAACCTTCTTCATTAATCTTGTAAGAGAAAAAAAAATCCCCCATTTGTTTTGGATATTGTTGGACAATACGGAGATGAACTAACAATGTCTTCTAGTGTAAACAGTTGATTAGGTTCCTGAAGGACAAGCCTGGTGATAAAGCTTCAAGGAAGGTTTTCAAGTTATCGAAGCATTACCCTTTGATCGAAGCTTAATCACGGAGGATGACCCCCAAAAATGAAGGTGTCCTGAAGCTCAACTCACTGAAGGAAATGAAGAAGATGGCGCAAGACTTAGACGTTTTTGTGTAGTTATTTTTTCTTTCTTTGAGTCATAGGACAAACCGTACTATCAAGAGGGGTTTTAGTTTGTAGACACCAAAGTTATTGAGAAAATGCTCAGATCAAAACTAAACCAAGTGAGAAGCCTGAGTGAAGAAATCTCATGTGCACTGCATTAAGTTTCGGTAGCAAAGACTTTGTTATTTGGATTCCGAAGCATAACTAAGTCCGTGAGTCAGCCTTACTTGATCCGCAAGTAAAGTTGCACAGTAATGATAAATCCGACCGTTGTGGACACGCGTCAAGCTGTCGCTTCGGTTCAAATCAGTCATTTCGCACCTCGGGATCGCCAACTATAAATACGCCGCCCCCACCTCCATTTGCGGGTGGCTGCTCTGAGAATATTCCTGAGAGACTGAAGAGAGCATACCAAGAACGCCACCGAAGCAAAACCTAAAAGCCTACCACCGAATCCGAAGTCCCATTGATCTGAGTAGATTCGCTATGACTTAGGTGAAAACTTGCTAGCCTTTTTTATCTTGGAGAACTGCAATTCTCCTAGACGGTTAGAGTGTCGACTTCAGAGAGCGAAGAGTAATTGTCGCCTCAAAGCTCAAGTTTGTCAAATGTTTTGCAGATTTCCTTGATAATCTACGCCGAGTCAAAACTGGCCAAGCTTAAGGAGATTGGTGAAGTGGAGCAACGGACGGAGAGAGTTTTGCAACAGGTGTTCAATCACCAGTCCCTCCAACCAAACGTAGCGCTTTGCAGAGCGTGAACTGGTCGAACAAACATCGCCGAGTCAAGAGTTCGTTTTACTTCAAGCATTTACATTCCGCATTTCATTTGCTTCCAGTTAAGCTTCAACGTGGTTTGATTCGTTGTGTTTAGTTTTGCTAGTAGTTTTTCTTCCCTGTTACTTGTTTAATTTATCCTTTCCTACTAAGTTTATGCTTCACTCGAAAATTTGAAGTGATCATTTACCCCCTCCCCCTCTGATCACATACTTCGACTTTCAATTGGTATCAGAACTAGTCAATCCCTACACTTTGTGTGTTTTGGATTAACCTCCTCGAGTGCTTTCAAGTAAGTCATTTGCAGCTATTCGCTTCGGCGAACCTATTCCTGTTTTCAATGGGAAGGACTACCCGTACTAGAAGGACAAGATGATGAGGAATATCATTGCCATCAATTCTGTTGCCTGGAAGTTGTCAAGAATGAAGTTCAGCTCAAGGACAAGGATAATCATACAGCTGATGAAATCAAAGGTCTAGCACGTGATTCTGAAGTCTGGGTATTCATCAACAATCATGTGACTCTAGAGAAATATCATGAAGTGAAGAATATCCCTTCTGCCAAAAGTTTTTGGGACTATCTTCAAAAGATTGGAGAAGGAGTTTCCACTCAGAAAGATGCCAAAATTGACACTCTTCGAAGCAAATTCTACCGATTCAAGAGACATGAGGGAGAGAAGGTCAACTCCATATACAGCAGACTCACTACTCTCGCAAATGAGTTGATCTCTCTCGGCGCTGAAGACATTACCACTCACATGGTGGTGAGAACTTTGCTTCGCTCGTTGGATGACTCTTTCGACCACATTGTGCTGATCATCAAGGAAATGACTGATTTCAGAAATCTTGTTGCTGCTGATATCCTTGAGAGACTCACCACTTTTGAAATGGAAGAGGATGAGAAGCGTGACATAAATGGCTCTCGAAGAAGATCACATGCTTTAAAATCAAAAGCTTCACTCCACTCCTCGCCCGAAGTTAGTTTTGCTTCCGGAGTTGAATCTGATGATCCTGCAAGCATCGGGAAGGATTTGGCTTCGATCATCAGACGCTTCAACCGCTTCCAAAGAAAAGGTTTTTCATCACCGAAGAAGAATTACTCATCAAGGAACTCAAGCAATTCTTCTCACCGTTCATCCTCACGAAGCTCTCCATCGAAGGACAACTTCTGCTACAAATGCAAGAAACCAGGCCACTACATTGTTGACTGCCCATTGTGGGAAGCTTAAAACAAAGCAAAGCATTCACTTAGAGATTCCTCAAGCAAAACTCACAGATCCTCCAGAAGCTATGATTCAAAGAGACATGATTCCAGTTCAAGAAGAGAAAAGAAGAAAGATTCTGATGATGACAAGAAAAAGAAGTATCACAAGAAGCGTGAGAGTTCTTCTTCGAAGAGACACTCGTCTCGACGAAGCAATTCTCACCGTGCCAAGGCCTATCTGGGTAAAAAGATGAACTCTGAAGAAGAAGCCTCTGGGTCCGAAGCAGTATCAGGCTCAAGATCTCCGTCTGGTTCCGATTCTGATGGTGTTTCTGGATTGGCATTTGCTTCGGACGGTGCTTCGAGCTCATTCTTCACCAACCACAGCAGTGAAGATGAAACTCCTGCATTCTTCTTCATGGCCAAAGCAAAGGTATCTTCATCCAAAGTTACCTATGATACTTCTGATTATTCTTCATATGACAGTTACTCAAAGATAAGCTATGCTAAACTGGCTAAAATTGCTTCAATTCAACAAGATGAACTTGATTCACTAAGGAAGACCATTAAGAAATCAGAGACCCTGTTGATCGATGAGATAGAGAAAGGTCAACCTTTAACCAATTAACATGCTGCTCTGAAGGAGAAGTTTTAAGCACTATCCTCTCGGCATGATATTCTTTCAGTTGATTATGAGAAGCTCACCTATGAATTTCTTCAGAGGAAAATGGCTCTCGAAAAACTAAAAGAGGCTCATGAAGAGTTGGAAAATGGCAATGTCTCTCTCATGGCTCAACAAGGTTCTAAAGCAAATCATAAATCTGATTCACCTTGCTTAACTTGTTTGGAACGAAGCAAAACTGATTATAAAGGCAAAGCAGCTATTGTTATTGATGATACTAATGCCTTAGATGAGGAAAACTCTGTTGTTACCGCAGAACTCCTGAGGTTGAAAGATTTTTTTGAAAAAGGATTATTCAAAAGTGTTCAAGGACACCAGCATCTTTGTGATATCCTGAAGAAGGCACTCCTTCACAGGAATCCAAGGAACGAAGGTGTTGGCTTTGAAAGGAAGTTAAAACCTGATGGCACTTACTGGGAACCTGAGCAGTACCCAAAAATAGTATGGGTCCTAGCGAAGGATAAGCCTATAGATATTGCTAATATTTCAGGTTACAACTGCAAAATTGATAAGGCTATTGCAGATGAATCACTTGATTTTGACTACAAGATTATCAAGAACCAGGAAGGAAAGGTTTCGGCCGAATACATTGGTGTCCCTCCAAAGAATGGTTTCTATAAGAGACAAATTTGGGTGCGCAAGTGATACGTCCCAAACGTATCGATAATTTCTGCTCGTTCCATGCATGTTTTGTGTGATATTGCTATGTTCTAGATACAGTTTCATACACTTTTGATCATATTTGGACTAACCTACTAACTTGGTGCACCCCAGTGTCAGTTCCTGTTTTCTGCTATTTTTCTATTTCAGTTTTTCCCCATATAAAAAGTGCTCCAAAAATCCGAGAAAAATCAGATAAAAAAATCAGCGTGCCAGAAGCTTCCAGAGCGCCGAAGGAGGGCCAGGGGGCCACCACCAGGTGCCCAGGCGGCCACCTGGCGCGGCCAAGGGCCTGGCCACGCCAGGGGGGCGCCTGGACCCCTGGTGCCCCCCCTGGCTGCCCCCTTCTCCTATTTAATCTCCGTCACGGGAAACCTCCGAGGACTGAACCCTATTTCACAAACTCACCTCTGTTCCGCCACCGCCGCACTTCCAATGTCGGGAGCACCGTCAGGATCCTTCCCGGCAGCCTGCCGGAGGGAGGATCGACCTCCGGGAGCTTCTCCTCCACCATGGACGCTTTCCGGATGTGCCGTGAGTATTCTACCTTGGACCATGGGTCCGTGATCAGTAGCTATGTGATTTTCTCCTCCCCTCTTTGTTCTTCATGGTTTAGACCTCGTGAGCTGCCATACATGATCGAGGCACATATGTAATTCTTCTACTATTGCTATGCTGAGTTTGATGGGATCTGATGGATTATGAGATTATGTTCAGATTGTGATAGAGTAATATATTTGGTTTTTATCTCTTATATTTTTGTTCCTAAGTAATTCTTGCATGTTCGCCGTTGTTGTTTATTGCTTTGGCCAAGTAGTAGGTAGTGACTACAAGAGGGAACGTTATGCTCGATTGTGGGTACATGCCCCTTGATGACACGCTTGAGTGACAAAAACAAGAGTCTAGGGGATGTGTTGTGGCCACAAGGGGGAAAATTACGGTGCTTGTAACCGAGGTTGCAAGGATTGTTTACTTTACGCAAAGTTATTTTTAATGAAGTTGTCTGTTGCTTTAGGTTTAAACTTTGGGTGGGGCTCGCAACTTAATACCAGCGAGATGTTCTGGATAGATATCTCAAGGTGGATGATTAGTAGTAGATCCAGATGGATTTCGGTCTACTTATTTTGGCATACTGCCCATGCGTATCAGCCTCTTCCTTTCTTTTGTAGCATAGTTAGCATTGCGGTGCATTTATAATTCTGTCAATTGCCCATCTGTAATTTGTTACCTCGCATAGCAGTTTTATCGTGTTTTGGGAGAGAGACATCACTAGTGGACATCATGGGACCCCGGTCAATATTCTCATAAATGTTTACAAGCTTATTTCATTTTCAGTATTTACTTTCAGTTGCTACCATTATCATTATCCTGTGTTTTTTATCCTTTGTACACAACAAGACCAGAGAGATTGACAACCTCTTTGAACTTCATTGGGTGCAAAGTTATTCGTGTCGTGTGCAGGTCCAGGAGAAGCAAGTGATTATCATAAATTGTGCGTCACTTGCCAAAACACCTACTTATCATTGTCGGAGTCCTACTGGTCGATCTCAACCTTGGTATCTTCACCAAGGGAAACTTGCCGCTACGCTGCATCTCACCTTCCACTTGGGTCAACCAACGAAGGGCGAGAAGCAATTATCCTCTCTCGTGCGTATCAGCAAGTCACTCGTTGAGAAATTGCCTGCTAACCATTCTCTGCAGGGAAAGTCTTCGGTACCACCGAAACACTTCTATTCTCTCGAGGAGAGGAATGATTCACGGGTGCCCGAATCAAATGTTCCTCAAAAGGAATATTATCGCACTGGTCGTTACACTTATCGACACCGTGATATTAATGATAAGATTGCATATGCTCATTCATATCCTAACCCTTCGCAGAGGAATTACATTTATGGTGTACTTGATGGTCCCCCTAGGCAATATAACCCTGTTCGATTTGATATTGCTTCAACAAGTGCTTCCACCTCTTCTCAGTCACCTGCTCGTTTGTGGGTGGTTAAGAAGAACTAATTCTTCTGCAGGGCTATGTCTCGGGTGGATCCGAATGGGTCATGGACAGTGGTTGCACTGATCATATGACCGGAGACAAGGAGTTATTCACCGAAGAAAAACTATCTCAATCTTCTCAGAAGTACATTACCTTCGGTGATAACAAGGGAAAAGTTTTAGGTCTGGGTAAGGTTGTCATTTCGAAAGATAAGCATATTGACAAGGTTATGCTAGTTCAATCACTTGGTTATAATCTCATGTCTATTTCAAAGTTATGCGATATGCGTATGCTTGTTGTATTTTCTGCTTCGCGTTGTGTTGTCTTTTCACAGGATGACTATACATTTGTCTTCGAGGGTTACCGAAAAGGAGATCTATATATTGTTGATTTTTCTTCGGGCCCTGCTGTATCCACATGCTTAATGGCAAAATCTTCATCTGGTTGGTTATTGCATTGAAGACTTGGTCATGCAGGGATGAGAAATCTTCAAACTCTCGTGAAGAAGAAGCAAGTCATTGGCCTTAGCGAAGTAAAATTCGATAAGGATTGTCTCTGCAGTGCTTGTGAAGCTGGCAAAATTACGAAGAAACATCACTCAGCGAAGACTATCATGACCACTACTCGTCCCCTTGAATTGCTTCACATGGATCTTTTCGGTCCTCAAAATTTTGCAAGTATGGGAGGAAACAAATATGGTCTCGTCATTGTTGATGATTTTTCTCGCTATACTTGGTGTTGACACCAGTTTTTTGCACGACAATATTCATATACAATATGGCCTCAAATGAAAAAGTGTTCTACATGAAAAAAATTGGTGTCATTGATATGAACATCTTTGTAGTTCGGGCCATCGTCATCCGATTCCATCTTGGAGGCCGAAACTATGTTGGAAGCAATAAGATCCTGGCATTCAAAGTACTATTCTTCCAATTAGGAATTCAAGACATCATCAAATCGAAAAATGTTCTACATTCAGCGTCCTCACCTCGTCGAATCGGTCGATTTCGATTTTTGAATCTTCCTAATCCGAGTTCGTATGAATAAGTTACAGCCTTCGGAGTACAGCCCTGTCACGGGCCATGGGGTGGCACGACCCACCAGACACCCATATAACTGATGTCTGGTGGGTAGCGCGAGTTCTGACCTGTTCGGGTATTCTCCATCCTGAGTTAGAAATCGGCTCGAAACCCTTTCAAGATGGTTCCGAATCAAAAAACGTTTAGCATGAAATTTCTTGGAAATTTCGAGGGCTACAACTTTGATGTTTTGAGTTTTTTCATCCGACGTAGTTTGCATCCTCAAAACTGCAAAACACCGAACTATTGTCTCTGGCCCACCCGTAATACGAGTTCGGTTAAGTTTGGAAAGATTTGGACAGGATTTGGAGTCCTTTTCTTGTACGGAAAGCCCAGTCTCCTCATATATAGATGGGGTGACGGCCGATTGAAGCAACACACAATCGCAAACACATCTAAACCCTAATTTCGTCTACTTTTCCACGTATCCTCTTCCTCGTTCTTCGTTTGTTCTTGTTCTTGTATGGCAACGATCCACGAGAGCTCTAGGGGCAATAAGGTCGACCTAGGGCAACCCATAGCCGCCGTGCGCCCAGACGGGGTCCCTCCCGGGCGTGTGGGGTTTCGGGTGCTCAAAAGTGTCCGCCGGTTGTCTTGCGTATCGCGCTACCAGACGGACCTCCTTCGACGTGAGTTTCGGTGCATCACCCCCGGCGTCGAGGGTACACGTGACGTGTTCGTGTGTCAACACTTGGGTTTTCTTTCTGGATGACAAGAGCAAAGTTGTTGAAATCTTCAAGTCATTCGCTAAGAGAGCTCAAACTGAATATGAATTATCTCTAAAGCATATCCGAAGTGATAATGGAACTGAATTCAAAAATACTCATATTGAAGATTTTCTTGATGATCATGGCTTTAATCATGAATTCTTTGCTGCTTATACACCTCAACAAAATGGTGTAGTTGAAAGGAAGAATAGGACTCTCATTGAAATGGCCAGAACAATGTTTGCTGAATACAAGACTCCTATCCGGTTCTGGGCCGAAGCTATTAACACTGCATGTCATATCATCAACAAGGTTTACCTTCACAAATTTCTGAAGAAGACTTTATATGAGCTTATCACTGGTAACAAGCCCAATGTATCATATCTTAGGGTATTTGGTGCTCCTTGCTTTATTAGAGATATGAATCATAGCTCCAAATTTGCCCCTAAGGCACATGAAGATTTTCTACTAGGTTATGGCTCAAACTCTCACACTTATAGGGTGTATAACTCCCACTTTGGGAAGGTTATGGAAACTATGAATGTGAGCTTTGATGAAACTAATGGCTCTCAAAAAAAAGCATTTTCCTCATGATCTAGATGAACCTCCTCTTGATGAAGTGATCAGGTCCATGGCTATTGGAGACATTCGTCCTGTCGAAGAAAATTCTCGTCAAGCAAATCAAGATGATGATGATCCAATGTTCCCACACCTAGCCCGGGGCACTGGAGATAAACATCCTGAAGCTAATGCTCGACAGGACGATGAAGAACCCGTGAACGAAGAAAATGCAGATCCCGAAGGAAATGCCGATCCTGGAGGAAATTCCCATCCCGAAGGAAATGCTGATCCCAAAGAAGAACCAGGGCACCAAGCGAATGAAAATGCACTATCTCGAGTGCGAAGAAGAGTTGATGTTGATTCGATCCTTGAAGAGATTCAACAACCAGGTCGTCCCACAACTCGCTCTCGTGCTCGTTTGGCTAACTTCTGTGGAAACTTTTTGTTTGTCTCCATTCTAGAACCTTCAAAGTTTGATGAAGCCATGAAGGACCCAGATTGGTTAACTGCTATGCTCGAAGAACTTAACCAATTCGAACGAAACAAAGTCTGGTCCTTAGTCGAAAGACCTGATCTCTCGAACCACAACATCAATACTAAATGGATTTTTCGCAACAAGCAAGATGAAGATGGTATTGTGGTAAGAAACAAAGCACGACTGGTAGCACAAGGGTACACCCAAATCGAAGGTATCTATTTCGGCGAAACTTATGCTCCAGTTGCTCGTCTCGAATCCAGTCGTGTTATGCTTGCTTTTGAAAATTTCAATGGTATCCTGCTTTATCAAATGGATGTGAAAAGTGCTTTTATTAACGGAGAAATCGAACAAGAAGTGTATGTTATGCAGCCTCCAGGTTTTGAAGACTCGAAGAATCCTGACATGGTGTACAGATTGCACAAAGCTCTTTATGTGTTAAAGAAAGCACCTCGTGCTTGGTATGACACCCTGAAGGACTTCCTTCTGAAGAAAGGCTTCAAACCAGGAACAACTGACCCAACTCTTTTCACTCGTTCTTATAATGGTGATTTGTTTGTGTGTCAAATATACGTAGATGATATTATTTTTGGCTGCCCTAACACTGAAATCAGCGAAGAATTTGCCAACATGATGTCGAAGAAATATGAGATGTCTATGATGGGTGAATTGAAGTTCTTCCTTGGACTTCAAATCCGTCATTAGAAGAATGGCACCACCATTTCTCAAGAAAAATATCTCAAGGATTGCCTGAAGAAGTTTGAACTCACGGATTGCAAAACGATTAAGACTCCAATACCTACCAATGGCTTCCTAGATGCAGATGAGAAGGGCAAAACCTTCGATCAAAAGAAGTATCGGTCTATCATTGGTTCTCGCTTATACTTATGTGCATCTAGACCTGACATTATTCTTTCAGTATGTATTTGTGCTCGCTTTCAGGCAAATCCAAAGGAATCACATCATACTGTAGTAAAGCGAATTCTTCGATATCTTGCTCACACACCTATCTTGGGTTTGTGGCATCCCAAAAGAGCTCAGTTTGATCTTATTGGCTATTCTGATTCAGACTGGGCTGGTGATCGTGTTGATAGGAAATCTACTTCAGGCACTTGTCATTTCCTCGGAAGATCACTAGTGTGTTGGGCTTCCAAGAAGCAAAACTGTGCATCTATATCTACTGCTGAAGCCGAATACATTGCTACTGGCTCATGCTGCACTCAGATTCTTTGGCTTAAGCAGACGCCGAAGGACTATGGTATTCACGTGAAGAAAATTCCTCTCCTATGTGATAATGAGAGTGCCATCAAAATTGCTCACAATCCTATGCAACACTCTCGCACGAAGCATATTGACATTCGCCCTCATTTTCTTCATGATCATGTTCAGCGTGAAGATATTGTGATTAGTCATGTCAGAATTGAAGATCAACTGGCTGAGATTTTCACGAAACCATTGGATGATAAAAGGTTATGTGCGTTAAGGTGTGAGATCAATATTTTGGACTCACGAAATGTACTGTAAGACCGAACCTTATCTCCCTGTAAATATTACTTTACTTTGTTTTGTATTTGGTCTCGATTTTTGCTTTTGCTTCCATTTCTCTCTTTTATTTTGATTGGATTTAGTCCTCCATGCTTATCACCTGTAGCATCATTGTTGTTTTTCTTCGAGGTGATAAGTTTCGGACCCTACCCCCTCTGTTCTTTTTCTCTCTTACTCTTTCTGTCTAAAATGGTTGAGCACATTTGGAACGGAAAGTATTTTTCTTCGAACGTCATTGAGTTCCGAATCAAATGCTTCCAACTTTATCAAAAAAATTACTCAAGGTCAAGAGTTATTCTTCGACCATTGAGATCCCATCTATTTCGGATCGTTGAGATTTTCTCGCGATACGCCATGAAATCCTCGCCGTAGAATTCGGAGAGACGGTCGCTAGGAGCCGTTCGATCTGATCTGACAAATCTTTCAGGTTGGCCACTATATAGGGCATCCCCCAGCAAAACCCTAATCACCGCATTCATTCTCTCTCTCTCTCCGCGACTTCTCCTCTCCCGAGCTCCTCCTCCCCGTCGTCGTCTGCGCCGCTTCGCTGCCGGACGGACGCCGCCGTGGAACTCACGCCGCCGACGAGCACATCCTCCGCTCTTCGCTGCCGTAGATGCTCGACGCCACCAAGTTAGGGTACGTCGAAGCCCCCGATCCAATCTTCCTCTTATCTATTCGTCCTCCTCTAGATTGGATCCGTGTTCTTAGCTCTCTTTTTTTATTGCTTTTGGTTAGGTTTTATCGATCCGTTGGATCTTTGACTCGTTGGGAAATATGTTTTAGACATCAAAGGCTTCCCCTATTGATTCAGGTTAGAAGCTAGGGCATTGATATCCTCTGTTGTGTGCTAGGGTCTGTTATTCATTGTTGACTCAAGTGATATATGTTAAGTCTAGCTCAGAACAGGCCGGATTCTCTACCCATATTCATCTGAATCTCTTGTCAAAATCATTTTATTTTGGTCGAAACTTTTGCTAGTGCTCAATCCATATCCTCGTCTTTTTCCCACGTTTCCCTTTGCTTTTTCACAGGATGTCAGAAGACTTGGGCTTCGGAGATGAGTCCCCAGTACTGGATCACCTCAACGAAGCTGAACAACGTGCTCCTAGAAAGAGAGGAGGCAGAACGAAGGAAAAGAACAATGCTCGCGGTATTCCCGAATCTACTCGCAAGCAGCTCGGTTATGACACCTCTACTGAAGAAACAAAGGACCAGCGAAATATTCGCTTGCAAGGCATTCGGCGCTACTGGGCCATCAGGTGGTACAAGTACAAGAGCATTTTGCTTGGAAGTGGACGATGCAATTAGCCTTTCACCCTCCATTTCTCTATACATCGCACATGTGCGGCAAGTATACCGAAGCAAATCGCCATATGTACTTCCCAGTTCCACCAAAGCTCCCTCACCCAAATACACTCAGGACTCCCGATGATTATCCTGAAGAGCAAAAGCGGTTGAGAATCGCTGCTGAAAAGAAACTTCTTAAAGATGAGAAGAAGGCGGCCAAGGTAGCTGCTGCCGGAGAAGGCCAGAGCTCGAAGAAAAAGAAGCGCAAGTTGAGGAAGAAATCAGACTCACCCCCGCATGCCTTCACTGATGAAGAAGAGCGAGCCAAGCTGGAGCAAGCAGCTCTTGAAGACTCACTGCATGATGAATCAAATGTTGAAGCAGATGATGAATCCAATGCTGAAGAGTTATTCCTTCTCCCAAGAAAAGGCTTCGCATTCCTTTAAAGAAGAAGCCTGGAGAAAAACCTGCTACAAAGGGGCCAAAGATTCAGGACCCAACTGGCAAGCTCGCAACTCGCCCCACCATTGACATGACAAACTTGGTGGTCGCGAAGCCCTTGGACTCCAAGCCACCGGCTGAGAACCTCAACACTGAGAAGCGCTCGAAGCAGAGGCATGACCCATCCAAGAAATAGCAGGCGGAGAAAACTGTTGCCCCAGTGAAGCCAAAGCCTTCTGCCGCTTCCAAACTTTCAAAGAAGCGAAATCTCACTGAAGCGGAACTGCAACAGAGAGACCTCGAGGAGGCACTTGAAAGAAGCGTTCTTGCCCGAGATTCTGCCATCAAGCAACGGGAAGAACTAGAGGCATCCAAGAAGCAAAGAGATCTTGATGCTGCCAAACTTGCTGCTAAGAAGGCTGAAACGAAGTGCAAGGTCGAATAAGCCAAGAAAAATGAAGAGAAAGTTGTTGTTGAATCAAAACAGCTTGCAGAAACTGAAGCCAAGCACAAGGCAACACTTGCTGGTCTTGCAACCAAGAAGGCTGAGAAAGCAGCCAGGTCTGCCCAGAAGAAGGTTGTCGTCCTCCTGCTGAAGCAAATCCGCCGAAGCAGAAAGGCATTTCACTGACTGAAGCTCATGAAGAACTAGATCGCCATAGTGGGCATCAATTTCCTGATCCCCATGAAGGAGAACTATGGGATCACCTAGGTGTGACTGAGGCACTCTGTAAGAAGTGCGCTACAGAGGATCATGAAGTTCTTGATCTCGGTGAAGTCTACATTTCAGGCTCCATCGAAGCAATGATCACCACTATGATCAGTCAGCTGAACGATTTGCATTCAAGAGACATGGTTGAAACAGCCAAAATCCACAACTATCAACAGCGTGCTGAAGCTGAAACTGATGAAGACTTCAAGGTGCATGCTTTGAAAATGCTTCAGAACATGGCAGATGTGAACACCACCACCAAGGACAACATCAAGCTCTATAAATGCAAAATCAAAGCAGCTGTCGAAGAAATGGTTAAAACCCATAATGCCTCCATCATGGAAAGAGATTACAAGAAGTGTAAGGCAGCGCTTGAAGCTGAACCTGCTGTACCAAAAGCTTCGGAAGCCAAACCTGCAAGTCCCACTCGAAAGAAGAGGACAACCAAGAGGCGCAAGATGACTCTTGCCTCGGCTGCACACAAGGACATCAGCGATGAAACTCCTGTCCAGCAGACCCAAGACCCCACTCCCACTCCTCCTGCCCCTCAACCGAAGCCTAAGCCATCAAAACTGCAAAAACCTTCAGCTCCATCTACTAAGACTCCCACACCCCCACCAAAAGCTTCTACTCCCAAGAAAACCCATGCTCCCCGCACTCCCGCACCAACTCCATCCGCCGTTGAACCCACTCCACCTCCCGCTGCAACAACACCAACTGCTCCATCCCCCGCACCTCAAAGAACTTCAACCCCACCTGTTGCTCCTGCTCCACCGCATTCACCTCCCCCGGAAGCACATGAACCCTCTCCCTCAAACTCAAGAACTCATGACTCTCGAGACTTTTCTCGTGCCAGAACAGCTCACGAGTCTGAAGCTAATGTGCCCCAGCCTAAAGCACAAGACGAAGAAGAATAAGTTCAAATCCTCAACTCTTCGCAAGAGCAAGCCTTGGTTATTTCTCAGACTGCTGGCCCTTCTCCAGTTGCCCCAATTGCTCCCCTACAAAGGACTCGTCCTCCCTGTTGTCCAAGCCAAGACACCCATCTTGACACCAATTACCCTCGTGAAACTTTTCCAATTTTCAAGGGTGTTGGTTGTTCTTCGCGGAAGCGACCTGAATTTAGTCTGGAATAGCATCAGAAGCACCACTGATTCTTTGGCTTCAGCCCATATGCTTCGGACAGAACTGCAGATAATCTTCGCTTCTGGACAGCGGGACAAAAAATTCTTTATACCAAAGTCTACTGCCAGAAAACTATGCTTTTTCGTCACCGATATCTCGACATGCAAAGTTTATCCACTGCAACGTGTTTTCAGAACATCACCGAAACTATTGAGAATCAGAATTTGACTCGGTTGTTTGCCTTGAGCACTCCCTTCAATTCTAAACTCATCAAGCAATTATATGCCACATTATATGTTTCTGGTGATGCAAATGTGCCCAGCACTTGGACTCTCGAATGGATGATTCAAGGAGAAGTCTTCAGAATGTCTTCAGCAGAATTCATGGACATTGTCAATATTACAAGGCATACTGGAGAACTAGAAAAGATTCACTTGGAGCCAGACCTGACTGAAGAACAATTTGCAACTCTACTAGATACTGAAATCACTGCAAATTACATTCCGGAAAATGTTCGCCCGAAGCACTTGATATTCATCTCCAAGACTTGATTGTATATCTTGTCGAAATCTTTGATCCCGCTGAGTACTGCTTCTGAAGAATCGAATCTTTATCCTGAAGTCAGGCATGCTATTGTGAAGCTTACTCATGGTCTGGTCTTTGACTTTGAGGACTGCTTCCTTCGCAACCTCGTTCATGCCGCAGAGCTGCCCTACACTTTGAAGCCATATGCTCCTTGGCTACAGGTTGTTTGCGACTATGGAAAAAATGAAGACTTTGTAGCTCGTCACCATACGAAGCTCTTCACACCTCCAGTGTGTGACACTTTGGAATTTCTGAGGAAACCCAATGAAATCTTTGCCACGTATGTTGGGGTGCGTCACGAAGTAAATGAAAGGAACGTATCGAAGCGGTTCCAGAAAGACTACCATCACTTTGAAGTAAATCTTTGGTCGCAACAATTACTCGAAAACTTCATTGAAGCAAATCAGCGTCAGATGCAGTTCTTGGCAGATGAAATCAACCGTGTCGGCAACATTGCGTTGAATAATAATCAGTATCTTCGTGTGCTGAAACGCCACTCTTGGAAAGGCCTGAGGAAATTCAACTTAGTGAAAGGACTTCGCAAGGATCGCATCTTCAAAGAATAGGAGCATCTCTAGTGAAACTTTTCCAGAGATGACACAGTTGACAGACCGAATCAGAAGCTCCCGTCCCTGCACAAAATTGATGAAGTGTTCTTCGTAAATGAACCAGAACCTATCAGGCCCGACACCGTCTCTGACAATGACTCTGTAACTTCTAAGGACGATACCGGCCTCGATGACAGCGACCTCGACATCAACCTCATCACCCAGAAGAACCACGAAGTTTTTCCTTCGCCCGAGTCGGAAGAAGAATCTTCAGGAGATCAATCTTCTTCGGATGAGTCTACGTCAAGCTCTGCTTCGTCGGGTTCCAAGGGTGCTGATGCCGCGAAATAGTTCTCTCAATCCACTTCCCAACCTTTTGTCCACTCATTGAAAAAAGGGGGAGAATGTTGGCATCGATGAATTGGATTTGCATCGGGGATAGGGCTTTTGCATTTTCTTTTGGTCAAGTTACAACAAACACTCCTTTCCCTTCAATTAGGTTGTAACTTAAGTTTACATTCGGTTGTGCTACTCCTGTGGAACACTCACGTTTTAATAACCCTTTTCTTGCAAAGTATTGCTTCGTATCATCTATCTTGCAGGTGCTTATTACTTTAATTCACAAGTCATTGGAAGGAATTGCACATACTTATGGATTTCTATTCTCACTTACAATTGCCTTCGCTAATATTTTTGTTTTGCTCTCCAACGAAGAAATATTCCTCAAGCATTTACTTCGATCATATAAATCTTCGATGCTTGTATTCAGGGGGGGCTAAAAACATCATATCTTAGAGTTTGTCCAATCACTTCGCAAAAACTTCAATATATTTTATCGATGCCTGTTTTGTCAACAATAGTCCAAAAAGGGGGAGATTGTAAGAGCAAAGTTTTGCCCCCATGTGTTTTGGATATTGCTGGACAAGACAGTAGAGGAACTAACAATGTTTTCTAGTGTAAACAGTTGATTAGGTTCCTGAAGGACAAGCCTGGTGATAAAGCTTCAAGGAAGGTTTTCAAGTTATCGAAGCATTACCCTTTGAGCGAAGCTAAATCACGGAGGATGACCCCCAAAAATGAAGGTGTGCTGAAGCTCAACTCACTGAAAGAAATGAAGAAGACGGCGCAAGACTTAGACGTTTTTGTGTAGTTCTTTTTTTTGTTCTTTGATTCATAGGACAAACCGTATTATCAAGAGGGGTTTTAGTTTGTAGACACCAAAGTTATTGAGAAAATGCTTAGATCAAAACTAAACCAAGTGAGAAGCTGATACGTCTCAAACGTATCGATAATTTCTGCTCATTCCATGCATATTTTGTGTGATATTGCTATGATTTAGATACACTTTCATACACTTTTGATCATATTTGGACTAACCTACTAACTCAGTGCACCCCAGTTCCGGTTCCTATTTTCTGTTGTTTTTATATTCCAGGTTTCCCCCATATTAAAAATGCTCCAAAAATCGGATAAAAAATCAGCGCAACGGAGTCTTCCAGAATGAACAAAGTGGGAGCAGAGGGCCACCACCAGGTGTCCAGGCGGCCACCTTGCGCGGACAGGGGCCTGGCAGCGTCAGGGGCGCAAGGACCCCTGGCTGCCCCCTTCGCCTATTTATTCTCCGTCATGGGGAAACTCCGAAGACATAACCCTATTTTTCAAACTCGCCTTTGTTCCTCCGCCGTCGCGCTCCCAAGATCGGGAGCACCGTTAGGACCCTTCCCGGCACCCTGCCGGAGGGAAAATCGACCTCCGGGAGCTTCTCCTCTACCATGGACGCTTCCCGGATGTGTCGTGAGTAGTTTCCTTTGGACCATGGGTCCGTGATCAGTAGCTATGTTATGTTCTCCTCCCCTCTTTGTTCTTCATGGTTTAGACCTCGTGAGCTGCGCTACATGATCGAGGCACATATGTAGTTCTTCTACTGTTGCTATGTTGAGTTTGATGGAATCTGATGGATTATGAGATTATGTTCAGATCATGATAGAGTAATATATTTGGTTTTTATCTCTTATATTTTTGTTCCTAAGTAATTCTTGCATGTTCTCCGTTGCTTTTTATTGCTTTGGCCAAGTGGTAGGTAGTGACTCCAAGAAGGAACGTTATGCTCGATTGTGGGTACATGCCCCGTGATGACACGCTTGAGTGACAGAAACATGAGTCTAGGGGATGTGTTGTGGCCACAAGGGGGGAAACAACGGTGCTTATAACCGCGGTTGCAAGGATTGTTTACTTTATGCAAAGTTCTTTCTAATGCAGTTGTCTGTTGCTTTGGGTTTACACTTTGGGTGGGGCTCGCAACTTAATACCAGCGAGATGTTCTGGATAGATATCTCAAGGTGTATGATTAGTAGTAGATGCAGTTGGATTTCGGTCTACTTATTTTGGCGTACTGCCCATGCTTATGAGCCTCTTCCTTTCTTTTGTAGCATAGTTAGCATTATGGCGCGTTTATAATCCTGTCAATTGCCCATCTGTAATTCGTTTACCTCGCATAGCAGTTTTATCGTCTTTTGGGAGAGAGAGACATCACTAGTGAACATCACAGGACCCCGGTCCATATTCTCATCATTGTTTACAAGCTTATTTCCTTTTCAGTATTTATTTTCAGTTGTATCATTATCATTATCCCTCGTGTGTTTGATCCTTTGTAAACAACAAGCCCGGAGAGATTGACAACCTCTCTGAACTTCATTGGGAGCAAAGTTAATTGTGTTGTGCGCAGGTCCGCGTCAGGTGCGTCGCTGACACCTACTTATCATCGCCGGAGTCCTACGGGAGACAAACCCTATCCTCTACATAGGGGAAATTTGCTGCTATCCTATATCCGACCTTCCACTTGGGGTAACCAACGAAGGGCGAGAAGCCATTACCACTTCCATGCCATCAAGCAAATTTCTGGCGCCGTTGTCGGGGACTCCGAGTGATAAGATAGGGGAGTTGCCCACTACCTTTTACCTTTACTTTTTAGTCTTGTTAGTTTACCTTTCAGTTTTTATCTTTGTGTCTTATATCGAAAATCACAAAAATTTATTTATCTTGCTAGTAGCTGTCATTATGTCTGGTCCTTTTGCCTTTGTTGAGACAAAAGTTCTCACCTTTAAACAGAAAGGTGGTGAACGTTTAAAAGATTCTTGGTATAGAACTAATGATTCTCAAAAAAGAGCCAACAAGAAGAAATCCACTACTATCCTGCTTAGAAATTTTTATGTTGGGATTACTCCTTGGAATAGGTTCATATTAGATACTGCTATCAGTGGGAATTTCCTAGAAGCCCCAATTTGGGAGTCTCTTAATGTTATTGAAAATCTTGTTGGAAACCTCCCTATTGCTGCATACAAGAAGATATAACTCTGGCTCACATTATGAAGAAACTTGAAAATATAGAGTTAGAAATACTAAGTATAACTAGGATAAATGAGTTGGATCGCAAGATTCAAGGGAATTTGAATAGACTCGATAGCTCCATGCATAAGATTATTAAAACTTTGGAGACCATCAAATTCCATGATATGGATCCTTCTAGGATTGATAAGATTGAGGAAATCATTAATACTCTAGGAACCACTTTGTCCTCAATCAAACCCAAAAGGTAGAGATTCCGTTAAGAAAGGAACCTAAGTTCAATTATGTACCTAAGGTTCCCCAACCCAAAAATAATCCACCCATTGCCAAGGAAGTTGAAACCGTGAAAACTTTGGAAGAAATACCTCTCTTTGATGAATTTATAAATGAAACTCCCATTGGTTTTCCGCCTTTTGGTTATATCCCTAGAAGTATCTTCATTAGGCCGTCATTTGAAAGACCTCTTAAGACTATTTGTACAATCGAGAAGCTTTTTGATGATCTTGATGATGGTTCGATTGATACAACTTGATCTTTTGCCTTATGCCTAGCTTAAAGGCGTAAAAGAAAGCGCATGTTGGGAGGCAACCCAAGAAGTTTCGACTTCTGTTTTTAGCGGTCTTGATGATTTTAACTACTGTAGAAACATCATTGTATATTTATTTTCAAGCTTTGTGCCAAGTTATAGTTTCATATGACAAGGGAAGTGAAAGTTGTGACATGCTGTCAAGAAAACAGATTCTGTCTTCATGACGGGAAAAATTGGATAAAATCACCAGTTCATCTTTTTTAGCTTAATTTTTTACACAGCGTGCTCTATACAATCACGGAACTTTCGTATGTTCTGAGTTTTTTTATTTGAGTTGCATAAGTACCCCTAAACAATTCTTTACTACCTATTGTTCTGTTTTCACAGATTCTGCCACGTTTTGTCTCTCCTAAACTTTTGCAAACCTAAAGCTTGCTTTTTCTTTGCAAAATCCTTTTGTCAATCTTGAGAAACAGTAGCTCTTCAAGATTATATTTATATCCAGTGGGGAAAAATTATTTATTAAGGGTACTAACCTATCTAATCAGTTTATGATGAGTTATGTATGAAGGGAGTTTTCAAGTGCGCGATGGAAGATGATGAAAGAATATTCGGGAGTGTCAAGCGCTCAAGCTTGGGGATGCCCCCAAGCATCCCCAACAAATATTCAAGGAGACTCAAGCGTATAAGCTTGGGATGCCCCCGTGTATCCCCTTCTCCATCAACAATCATCAGTTCGTCCTTTGTCTCACTATATTTTTATCACTTCATGCGTTATGTGCTATGCTTGGAGCGTCTCGCTCTTAGGTTTTATTTTTAGTTTTATTTAGATTTTCTTGTTGTTCATAACAATTTAGACCCCGTCTTACTTTGTGTGGGAGAGAAACACGCTCCACTTTAAAAATCTAGAACACATCATAGGATTCTTCATGCCTATCTTATTACTGTTGTGTGTTCTTTATCTTTTCGTACCTACTGCCATGTTTAGTGTTAGTTTTAGTTTGTCTTTAGCAAGAGCCTTGGCTTTTGTTAAGTTTTTTGCTGGAACTCCCTTTAGTTTTCATGTTTATCTTGTTAAGAGAGTTGGTTGTTGCAATAAGTTGTGTCTTGTCTTGAGAGTAGGTAATTGAGGTTGCTATTTAATTTTATTAGTAACTTGCAATAGTTTTGAGGTATTGATGTGAGTAATGTTTGAAATTTTGGTGTCAAGAGCTCTAGCCTATTAGTGATAGGTGTCGTATTTTGGGCAATCCGTGTTTATTTTCAAAACCTACAAAACTAGTTGAGAACTCTAGCTACTAGATGGATCACTACTCTTTGGAGGGATCGAATATTAGAGTACACTCACGTACCATGAGTCGAGGATGCGCAAGGATAACCAAACCCTCATACACTCCTCCACGGGCTACTTGTCTCTTTGTGAACCTCCTTATTAGATTGAGAGTTACCGATAATAAGTGCATGAGTTCTTCGGACTAATGTAAGTATTGAAAGTTGACAATTCCACCTCCTCATATTTGCTAGCCTCTCTTGTGTCGTGCATTGCCTTCTTCTCACTCTGAGAGTTGGCGTCCACCTTCGCCGGTACATCCAAACCCTTGGCATGATACGCTCTGTCATCATAAACCTCCTTATATCTTTCCTCAAAACAGCCACCATACCTACCTATCAAGGCATTTCCATAGCCTTTCCGAGATATATTGCCATGCAACATCCACCTCTTCATGACTTGATCTTCATGTCATACATGTTCCTGCTACACTGGCAGCGGCATACATTGCATACATCATGATAGCTACATCTTCTTTATGATTTGAGTATCTTGTAAAGTGTGAAAGATCTTCTATACCCTCTTGTAAATTAGAGTTTTGCCTTTAAGTGAGGAAAAGATCCCAAAGTGGACACAATAAAAGATCCCAAAGAGGACAAATGAGAGTTAAATAGAAAGAGCCATAGAGGCCACCAAAAAATACAAAAAAGAGAAAAAAGAGAAAAGGAAAAATAAAAAGAGAGAAAGGGGCAACACTACTATCCTTTTGAAAGATCCACACTAGTACTCCCTCTTATCCTTGTACTCCATAGAGAAGAGCCTTCATGCATATAGCTATGTGGGGACCTTCACACTATAGAACTTGGCTTGCATATTCCAAGGATGAGCCTCCTCAAAAGAGCTCTAGGTCTTCGTGAGCGAGCAAGCTAGATGCACCCCCACTAGTTCCGTTGGAGAGCTTTTCAGCTCATATGTGCATCTGTTGCATGGCAATCCCTACTCCTCGCATCATATCTATCATTTGTCCTTCTCGCCTATGATTGTCCTCATTGATGTGAGCCCTTCTCACCCTTTTTGTCTTCCTCCTCCCCCATATTTCTATCTTTGCCATCCTAAGTGTCAATTCTTGTGCTTACGCTCATCCATTGCATGAGTGCTCAAAATATCGAAAAGGAGTTGATCAAATTGACTTGTACCTGGCTAGTGGTCTGGGGACGAGTCAAGATAAGATTCCAAAGAAGACCAAGTGTGAAACTTTAGTAGATTGAGTTCTCAAAACAAAAATATTTTTTTCTCGTATTCCCTATCCCCCTTCTTGCATGCAAACACCATTTGGAGACATTCGAGTCACAGACAGCGAGAGCTCTTGCACCTAATGTTCTTTCGTTGCTTGTTTCAATGCTAATATAGACTCTTGCATGTTATGACTTGAATTGAATTACATACCTTGATTGCTTTACTTTTCAAAGTTCTTGTATGGTTGCTAGCATGTCACCACAGAAATTATGCTTATTATCATTTACCTACTCGAGGACGAGTAGGAATTAAGCTTGGGGATATTGATACGTCTCAAACGTATCGATAATTTCTTCTCGTTCCATGCATGTTTTGTGTGATATTGCTATGATCTAGATACACTTTCATACAATTTTGATCATAATTGGACTAACCTACTAACTCAGTGCACCCTAGTGTCGATTCCTATTTTCTGTTGTCTTTCTATTCCAGGTTTCCCCCATATAAAAAATGCTCCAAAAATTCAGGAAAATCGAATAAAAAATCAGCGAGACGGAGTCTTCCAGAATCACCAAAGTGGGGCCAGAGGGCCACCACCAGGTGTCCAGGCGGCCACCTGGCGCGGCCAGGAGCCTAGCAGCGCCAGGGGGCGCCTGGACCCCTGGTGGCCCCCCTGGCTGCCCCCCTTCACCTATTTATTCTCTGTCACGAGGAAACTCTGAAGACATAACCCTATTTCGCAAACTCGCCTCTGTTCCGCCGCGCCGCGCTTCCAAGATCGGGAGCACCGTCAGGACCCTTCCCGGCACCCTGCCGGAGGGAAGATCGACCTCCGGGAGCTTCTCCTCCACCATGGACACTTCCCGGATGTGCCGTGAGTAGTTTCCTTTGGACCATGGGTCCGTGATCAGTAGCTATGTGATGTTCTCCTCCCCTCTTTGTTCTTCATGGTTTAGACCTCGTGAGATTCCCTACATGATCGAGGCACATATGTAATTCTTCTACTGTTGCTATGTTGAGTTTGATGGAATCTGATGGATTATGAGATTATGTTCAGATCGTGAAACAGTAATATATTTGGTTTTTATCTCTTATATTTTTGTTCCTAAGTAATTCTAGCATGTTCTCTGTTGTTGTTTATTGCTTTGGCCAAGTGGTAGGTAGTGACTCCAAGAGGGAACGTTATGCTCAATTGTGGGTACATGCCCCCTGATGACACGCTTGAGGGACAGAAACATGAGTCTAGGGGATGTGCTGTGGCCACAATGGGGAAAACAACGGTGCTTGTAACCGCGGTTGCAAGGATTGTTTACTTTACGCGAAGTTCTTTTTAATGCAGTTGTCTGTTGCTTTGGGTTTACACTTTGGGTGGGGCTCGCAACTTAATACCAGCGAGATGTTCTGGATAGATATCTCAAGGTGGATGATTAGTAGTAGATGCAGTTGGATTTCGGTCTACTTATTTTGCCGTACTGCCCATGCTTATGAGCATCTTCCTTTCTTTTGTAGCATAGTTAGCATTGCGGTGCGTTTATAATCCTGTCAATTGCTCATCTGTAATTTGTTTACCTCGCATAGCAGTTTTATCGTCTTTTGGGAGAGAGACATCACTAGTGAACATCACGGGACCATGGTCCATATTCTCATCATTGTTTACAAGCTTATTTCCTTTTTAGGATTTATTTTCAGTTGCTATCATTATCATTATCCCTTGTGTGTTTGATCCTTTGTAAACAACAAGACTGGAGAGATTGACAACCTCTCTGAACTTCGTTGGGAGAAAATTTAATTGTGGTGTGTGCAGGTCTGCGTCAGGTGCGCCGCTGACACCTACTTATCATCGCCGGATTCCTACGGGAGACAAACCCTATCCTCTACATAGGGGAAATTTGCTGCTATCCTACATCTCACCTTCCACTTGGGGTAACCAACGAAGGGCGAGAATCCATTACCACTTCCACGCCATCAGAAGCCTGAGTGAAGAAATCTCATGTGCACTGCATTAAGTTTCGGTAGCAAAGACTTCGTTCTTTGGCTTCCGAAGCATAACTAAGTTCGTGAGTCAGCCTTACTTGCTCCGCAAGTAAAGTTGCGCAGTAATGACAAACCCGACCGTTGTGGATACGCGTCAAGCTGTCGCTTCGGGTCAAATCAGCCATTTTGCACCTCGGGATCGCCAACTATAAATACGCCGCCCCCGCCTCCATTTGCGGGTGGCTGCTCTGAGAATATTCCTGAGAGACTGAAGAGAGCATCCCAAGAACGCCACCGAAGCAAAACCTAAAATCCTACCACCGAATCTGAAGTCCCATTGATCTGAGTAGATTCGCTATGACTTAGGTGAAAACTTGCTAGCCTTTTTATCTTGGAGAACTACAATTCTCCTAGACGGTTAGAGTGTCGACTTCAGAGGGCGAAGAGTAATTGTCGCCTCGAAGCTCAAGTTTGTCAAAGGATTCGGAGATTTCCTTGATAATCTACCCCAAGTCAAAACTGGCCAAGCTCAAGGAGATTGGTGAAGTGGAGCAACGGATGGAGAGAATTTTTATTTAGGTGTTCAATCACCAGTCCCTCCAACCAGACGTAGCGCTTTGCAGAGCGTGAACTGGTCGAACACACATCGCCGAGTCAAGAGTTCGTTTTACTTCAAGAATTTACATTCCACATTTCATTTGCTTCCAGTTAAGCGTCAACGTGTTTTGATTCGCTGTGTTTAGTTTCGCTAGTAGTTTTGCTTCCCTGTTACTTGTTTAAGATATCCTTTCCTGCTGAGTTTATTCTTCACTTCAAAGCTTCACTCGAAAATTTGAAGTGATCATTCACCCCCTCCCCCTCTGATCACATACTTGGACATTCAAATCTTTATCATGGTTTCAAGAAGAGAGGTCAAGCTAACAACAAGGGTGACGAGTACTCGCCTTGATTTTGACAATATATATCGCGAGGCAAAAGGAATGTTTCATATAACATACTGTTAAGGTTCATCTTGTGACTCTGCGCACACATGCGATTCGGCACGTTCTGCTAGGAACCGCTACCGACTGATCGAGTCGGATGCGATCCATGTCATGTCCATGTGTATGTGATTTGAGTGGATTTTGGATGGAGGGTCCGCATGTCCTCAAGAGTTCAGCCCACGCCGCGGACGTCTATATAAGGCTAAGGGCGAACCCGAAGGGGGAGTTGTTCAGTCCACAACCCTATACGCCACTTCCACACCTAGGTCGTGCGAAGGGACCTAGTAGTCCGCCGCCGACGCTCCTCCCTGCATGCGCACATACGTTGGAGGCTGATGGCTTCTCGCCCTTCGTTGGTTACCCCAAGTGGAAGGTTGAGATGTAGCGCAGCAGCAAGTTTCCCTCAGTGAAGATACCAAGGTTTGTCTCCAGTAGGACTCCAGATATGATAAGTAGGTGTCAGCGGCGCAACTGACGTGGACCTGCACACAGACACAGATAACTTTGTTCCCAACGAAGTTCAGAGAGGTTGTCAATCTCTCCGGTCTTGTTGTTCACAAAGGGTAAAACACAAAGGATAATGATAGCAATTGAAAGTAAAAGCAGAAAAGTAAAGATAGTGTGGAAACAGTAATAAGGATATGGACCGGGATACGTGATGTTCACTAGTGATGTCTCTCTCCCAAAAGACGATAAAACTGTTATGCGAGGTAAACAAATTACAGAAGGGCAATTGACAGGATTATGAACGCACCGCAATGCTAACTATGCTACAAAATAAAGGAAGAGGCTCAAAAGCACGGGCAGTACGCCAAAATAAGTAGACCGTAATCCAACTGCATCTACTACTAATCATCCACCTTGAGATATCTATCCAGAACATCTCGCTGGTATTAAGTTGCGAGCCCCACCCAAAGTGTAAACCCATAGCAACAGACAACTGCATTAAAAAGAACTTTGCGTAAAGTAAACAATCCTTGCAACCACGGTTACAAGCACCGTTGTTTTCCCCCTTGTGGCAACAGCACATCCCCTAGACTCATGTTTCTGTCACTCAAGCGCGTCATCGGGGGGCATGAGCCCACAATCGAGCAGAACGTTCCCTCTTGGAGTCACTACCTACTACTTGGCCAAGGCAATAAACAGCAATGGAGAACATGCAAGAATTACTTAGGAACAAAAATATAAGAGATAAAAACCAAATATATTACTCTATCACAATCTGAACATAATCTCATAATCCATCATATCCCATCAAACTCAGCATAGCAATAGCAGAAAGATTACAAAAGTGCCTCGATCATGTAGGGCAGCTCACGAGGTCTAAACCATGAAGAACAAAGAGGGGAGGAGAACATCACATAGCTACTGATCACGGACCCATGGTCCAAGGAAAACTACTCACGAGACATCCAGGGAGCATCCATGGTGGAGAGGAGACTCCCGGAGGTCGGCCCTCCCTCCGGTAGGGTGCCGGGAAGAGGTCTTCTGGTGCTCCCGATCTCGGAAGCGCGGGGGCGGCGGAACATAGGCGAGTTTGCGAAATAGGGTTCTGTCTTCGGAGTTTCCCCGTGACGGAGAATAAATAGGCGAAGGGGGGCAGCCAGAGGTGGACCAGGGCCCCCAGGCGCCCCCCTAGCGCGGCCAGGGGTGGGGCCGCGCCGGGTGGCCGCCTGGGCCCCCCTGGCTCCCCTCTAGCCCCACTCGGGCTCTTCGCGAAGCTTCCTGTACATAGATTTTTCCTGTATTTTTCCCGGAATTTTTCTGGCACTTTTTATATGAGGGAAAACTGAAATAGAAAAACAGCAGAAAACAGGAACTGGCACTGGGGTGCACTGAGTTAATAGGTTAGTCCAAATATGATCAAAAGTGTATGAAAGTGTAACTAGATCATAAAAATATCACACAAAACATGCATGGAGCAAGCAGAAATTATAGATACGTTTTGGACGTATCAACATCCCCAAGCTTAATTCCTGCTTGTCCTCGAGTAGGTAAATGATAACGGCATAATTTCTGTGGTGACATGCTAGCAACCATAAAAGAACTTTGAAAAGTAAAGCAATCAAGGTTAGAGATTCAATTCAAGTCATAACATGCAAGAGTCTATATTAGCATTGAAACAAGTAACAAAAGAACATTAGGTGCAAGAGCTCTCGCTGTCCGTGACTCGAATGTCTCCAAATGGTGTTTGCGTGTAGGAAGGGGGATAGGGAATACGAGAAAAAGTATTTTTGTGTTGAGAACTCAATCTACTAAAGTTTCACACTTGGTCCTCTTTGGAATCTTATCTTGACTCATCCCCAGACAACTAGCCAGGTACAAGTCAATTTGATCCACTCCTTTTCGATATTTTGAGAACTCATGCAATGGATGAGCGTAAGCACGAGAGTTGACACTTAGGATGGCAAAGAGAGAAGTACGGAGGAGGAAGACAAAAAGGATGAGAAAGGCTCACATCAATGAGGACAATCATAGGCAAGAGATGCCAAATGATAGATATGATGTGAGGAGTAGGGATTTCCATGCAACGGATGCACATATGAGCTAAGAAGCTCTCCAATGGAACTAGTGGGGGTGCATCTAACTTGCTCACTCATGAAGACCTAGAGCTCGTTTGAGGAGGCTCATCCTTGGAATATGCAAGCCAAGTTCTATAGTGTGAAGGTCCCCACATAGCTATATGCATGAAGATCATCTCTATGGAGTACAAGGATATAAAGGGAGTACTAGTGTGGATCTCTCAAAAGGATAGTAGTGTTGCCCATTTCTCTCTTTTTATTTCTTTTTATTTCTTTTTTAATTTTTTCTATTTTTTTGTATTTTTTGTGTGGCCTCAATGGCTCTTTCTATTTAACTCTCATTTGTCCTCTTTGGGATCTTTTATTGTGTCCACTTTGGGATCTTTTCCTCACTTAAGGGCAACACTCTATTTTACAAGAAGGTAAAGGAGATCTTTCACACTTTACAAGGTACTCATAATCATAAAGAAGATGTAACTATCATGATGTATGCAATGTATGTCGCTGCCAGTGTAGCAGGAACATGTATGACATGAAGATCAAGTCATGAAGAGTTGGATGTTGCATGGCAATATATCTCGGAAAGGCTATGGAAATGCCTTGATAGGTAGGTATGGTGGCTGTTTTGAGGAAAGATATAAGGAGGCTTATGATGACAGAGCGTATCATGCCAAGGGTTTGGATGTACCGGCGAAGGTGGACACCAATTCTCGGAATGAGAAGAACGCAATGCACGGCACGGGAGAGGCTAGCAAAATATGGGAAGGTGGAAGTGTCAACTTTCAATACTTACGTTACTCCGAAGAACTCATGCACTTATTATCGGTAACTCTCAATCTAATAAGGAGGTTCACAAAGAGACAAGTACCCCGAGGAGGAGTGTATGGGGGTTTGGTTATCCTTGCGCATCCTCGACTCATGGTACGTGAGTGTTCTCTAATATTCGATCCCTCCAAAGATTAGTGAGCCATGTAGTAGCTAGAGTTCTCAACTAGTTTTGTAGGTTTTGAAAATACACACGGATTGCCCAAAATACGACACCTATCACTAATAGGCTAGAGCTCTTGACACCAAAAGTTCAAACATTACTCACATCAATACCTCAAAACTATTGCAACTTACTACTAGAAGAAAATAGCAACCTCAATTACCTACTCTCAAGACAAGACACAACTCAGTGCAACAACCAACTCTCTTCAACAAGATAAACATGAAAACTAAAAAGAGTTCCAGCAACAAACTAAACAAAAGCCAAGGCTCTTGCTAAAGACAAACTAAGACTAAGACTAAACATGGCAGTAGCTATGAAAAGATAAAGAACACACAACAGCAAAAAGATAAGCAGGAAAAATCCTATGATGTGTTCTAGAATTTGAAAGTGGAACGTGTTTCTCTCCCACACAAAGTAAGAAAGGATATACCTTCTTATGAACATAAAGCAAAGCTAAAGAAAACTAAAAAAATAAAACCTAAGAGCGAGATGCTCCAAGCATAGCACATAACGCATGAAGTGATAAAAATATAGTGAGACAAAGGACGAACTGATGATTGTTGATGGAGAAGGGGATGCACGGGGGCATCCCCAAGCTTAGACGCTTAAGTCTCCTTGAATATTTGTTGGGGATGCATGGGGGCATCCCCAAGCTTGAGCGCTTGACACTCCTGGATCTTCTTTCATCATCTTCCATCGCACACTTGAAAACGCCCTTCATACATAACTCATCATAAGCTGATTAGAGAGGTTAGTACCCTTAATAAATAATTTTTACCCACTGGATATAAAGATAATCTTGAAGAGCTACTGTTTCTCAATAGTTCCAAAAAAAAATTTCAAAGAAAAAGCAAGCTTAAGGTTTGCAAAAGTTAGGAGAGACAAAACGTGGCAGAATCTGTGAAAAACAGAACAGCAGATAGTAAAGAATTTTTTAGGGGCACTTATGCAAATCAAATAAAAACCTCAGAACATACGGAAATTTCGTAATTGTATAGAGCATACTGTGTAAAGATTTCAGGTCAAAAAGATGAACTGGGATTTTTCAGGAATTTTTCTGGTCACGAGGACAGAATCTGTTTTCTGGACAGCATGTCAGAACTTTTACTTCCCTTGCCGTAAGAGGCTATAACTTGGCACAAAGATGAAAAATAAAGATACAATGATGTTTCTACAGTAGTAACAATCATCAAGACACAACAAAAGCAAAAATAAAAACCTAAATTCGTTGCGGGCTGCCTCCCGAAAGCGCTTTCTTTTATGCCTTTAAGCTAGGCATGATGGTTGTAGAAGGTGCTCTCATAAGAATAAGAATTTGAAGCAAAAGAGAGCATCAAGAAACAAATATGAAACACATTTAAGCCTAACCCACTTACTATGCATAGGAATCTTGTAAGAAAATAAGTCAAAGAAGCACAAAGTGACATGCATAGGAAGGTGGAACAAGAACAACTTCGAAAGTTTCAGTTTAGAGAGAGGTGTTTTTGTCACATGGAAGTTTCTATAACCAAACTTTCCTCTATCAAATTAATTTTCAGTAATATCATGAACAACATCAAGAATATAACTATCATATAAATCATATTGTTCATGACCTACAAGCACACGTGTATTGTTTTCAACACGGTTTTTAGGATCATAAGATAAATGTAACCCATCACATTGAGCTTTGATAAGAGGAAAATTCTCCGGAGTTGGAGATTTTAAAAGGATAATAGGACACTCAAGTGTGAGTGAGATAGAAAAAATTTCATGCTTAACATGAGGAACTATAGCAAGTTCATCTCCGTAAGCATCATCCATAGTGGCATCAAGGCCATAAGCATAGAAGGCATCAACTTCATCAAAAAGGGATATTTCAAAAGAATCCATAGGATCATAATACTCATATAAGGTAAGAGTAAAAGAGTTACTCTCATTAGAAGGTAGACATGGATGGCTCCATTCTTCCTCCTTTTGTTCGTCACTCTCCTCCTCCTCTTCATCCAAAGATCTTTCAGGTTCAGTAATTTCTTCTTCTATAGAGTCCTGCAAAACATTAGTCTCTTCCTTTGGGGGAGAGATTCTCACAAGATGATCAGTAATATAATAATTTGCATCATAATTTTCCAAACAATAGTTAAGTATAGCAAGAATCTCAGATTTGTAAGGGGCGTCATCAATATTTTCAAGAAAAGAAGTAATTTCATAGGCACCCTTAAAAGCAACAAATTCTTCTATTTGTTCTGCATCATAAAAATCATAATTTCCCTTAGTATAAGAAGCTAAGGTTTCATCCTCATTGTACTCACATTGGAAAGCAAGGTGTTTGTGCCTCATAAAGCAACAAGATTCATCCCTGCAGAAAGATATACTATATATTGAGCACAAGTTTTTAGCATACTCGTACGATTGATGTAGGAGTCTCCATAAGTGTATCCCTTTTTGAGACAAGCGGTATTCCTTGTAATATTCTTGTTGATCCTCGGTGAATCCTCCATGCCAATAAGATCTAGTTTCAAAGAAGTTAGACATTGATTGGCAAGTAAGGAACTAGACATACTATATATATATATATATATATATTTTGATTTTTGATATAAAACACAAAGATAAAAACTGAAAGGTAAACTAACAAGACTAAAAAAAACAAAGGTAAAGGGTAGCGTGCAACTCCCCTATATTAGCACTCGGAGTCCCCGGCAACGGCGCCAGAAATTCGCTTGATGGCTTCTCGCCCTTCGTTGGTTACCCCAAGTGGAAGGTTGAGATGTAGCGCAGCAGCAAGTTTCCCTCAGTGAAGATACCAAGGTTTGTCTCCAGTAGGACTCCAGATATGATAAGTAGGTGTCAGCGGCGCAACTGACGTGGACCTGCACACAGACACAGATAACTTTATTCCCAACGAAGTTCAGAGAGGTTGCCAATCTCTCCGGTCTTGTTGTTCACAAAGGGTAAAACACAAAGGATAATGATAGCAATTGAAAGTAAAAGCAGAAAAGTAAAGATAGCGTGGAAACAGTAATAAGGATATGGACCGGGATACGTGATGTTCACTAGTGATGTCTCTCTCCCAAAAGACGATAAAACTGCTATGCGAGGTAAAAAAAATTACAGAAGGACAATTGACAGGATTATGAACGCACCGCAATGCTAACTATGCTACAAAATAAAGGAAGAGGCTCAAAAGCACGGGCAGTACGCCAAAATAAGTAGACCGTAATCCAACTGCATCTACTACTAATCATCCACCTTGAGATATCTATCCAGAACATCTCGCTGGTATTAAGTTGCGAGCCCCACCCAAAGTGTAAACCCAAAGCAACAGACAACTGCATTAAAAAGAACTTTGCGTAAAGTAAACAATCCTTGCAACCGCGGTTACAAGCACCGTTTTTCCCCCTTGTGGCAACAGCACATCCCCTAGACTCATGTTTCTGTCACTCAAGCATGTCATCAGGGGGCATGAACCCACAATCGAGCATAATGTTCCCTCTTGGAGTCACTACCTACTACTTGGCCAAGGCAATAAACAGCAACGGAGAACATGCAAGAATTACTTAGGAACAAAAATATAAGAGATAAAAACCAAATATATTACTCTATCACAATCTGAACATAATCTCATAATCCATCAGATCCCATCAAACTCAACATAGCAATAGCAGAAAGATTACAAAAGTGCCTCGATCATGTAGGGCAGCTCACGAGGTCTAAACCATGAAGAACAAAGAGGGGAGAAGAACATCACATAGCTACTGATCACGGACCCATGGTCCAAGGAAAACTACTCACGAGACATCCGGGGAGCATCCATGGTGGAGAGGAGACTCCCGGAGGTCGGCCCTCCCTCCGGTAGGGTGCCGGGAAGAGGTCTTCTGGTGCTCCCGATCTCGGAAGTGCGGCGGCGGCGGAACTGAGGCGAGTTTGCGAAATAGGGTTCTGTCTTCGGAGTTTCCCCGTGACAGAGAATAAATAGGCGAAGGGGTGCAGCCAGAGGTGGACCAGGGGCCCCAGGCGCCCCCCTCGCGCGGCCAGGGGTGGGGCCGCGCAGGGTGGCCGCCTAGGCCCCCCTGGCTCCCCTCTGGCCCCACTCGGGCTCTTCGCGAAGCTTCCTGTACGCTGATTTTTCCTGTATTTTTCCCAGAATTGTTCTGGCACTTTTAATATGGTGGAAAACTGAAATAGAAAAACAACAGAAAACAGGAACTGGCACTGGGGTGCACTGAGTTAATAGGTTAGTCCAAATATGATCAAAAGTGTATGAAAGTGTAACTAGATCATAGAAATATCACACAAAACATGCATGGAGCAAGCAGAAATTATAAATACGTTTTGGACGTATCAGAGGCGCCGCACCTGTGGCGCTCGGGATGAACCGTTTGTGTGATCGGTACGAGCTATGAGGGGTCGGCTCGAGGGATTCATGAGGAGGAGACGAGAACGCACATCACCAACTCTCCTTCCGCTGCCGTGACAGCGTGTCTAGTGGTAAACCCTAATCACGCAGTCTATCCACAATAGTATGATCTTGGTTGCGTGATAGAAATTTTATTTGGCGCTATAGTAGCGTGTCGCGTGCCCCAACATGCCAGGCCTCACCGACATCGACCCTGCCACCACATCGCCTCGACATTAGCACATACATCTACTGTTAGATATATGCTCTAGAGGCAAATAATATATGATTATTACAATACATCTAAGCAAGTTCATAACCAGTTTCATACCGTGCTAGAACTGTATCAGTGAAACAAGGATATAGGTGTGGTATAGAAAACCCCAGAGTTCCTAGTTAGCCTCTATATCAATAACTAGTTCATGGTCAACATGACGGTCGTGGATTCGCGATCATGGACAATTAAGTCTCTTGACCATGAGGTCACCTCACTAGATGAGTGACGTGATGAACATTACCCAAAGCAAGCATTACAGCATGATCAATCTTATGAAGGTTCAGTGTTGTAATTACAGAACGTAGTAGACCGTTCCTTTGACCTTGAGTACGTGCATAATTGCTATCTACTCGGATGCTTTGACTTACATCCCACTACCTGACTGAAATATGCGGGTCATAACGGTTGTATCTTGGGTATTCCGTGGAGATATGTTGAGGAGTATTGTTACAAGAGCGGGATTTGCCAATCCATGTAACGGATAGATACTCAGGGGCCACTCGGTGAGATTCCATCCATAAAGCTGCAGCGTGTGACTAGGTCACGGGGATGAATATCACGGGAATGAGTGAATAAGGATTTGTTCAGAACGAGGTTGAACCAGACATAGGATGTCATTGATTGAATCTCGGAACAATCCAGTATCGCTGACAAAGGGATGCTAAATGACGTAAGGTCCAATCAATGTTGATATCCGGAATGCACAGGGGTCATTATGGGCATCCAGGTCCCGCTGATGATCATTGACCGTAGCCTCATCTCGGTCATGACTGGAGTGTTCTCGGACCATAGGGTAACACACTTAAGGGCTCGATGAAATCGGAGACCTTTCTGGAACTATCGGTGTAACCAGAGAATAAAGGAAACAACATCGGAGAAGTTCCGTGTTGAACCGAAGAAGTTTCGGAGTGAGACGGAAGGTGTTCCGGAGCACCGGGAGATGGAATAATACGTTTTAGTTATTAATTAATTGAAGTAATAATTAAAAATATTTTATTTGTAACTAATATGTGCCATGGGCCTTAGTGGAGAAAAATGCCCATTAGGGGAAATAAAGGGAAAAAGAAAAAGAGAGAGAGGGAGGCACCATGGGCCCTAGGGCCCATGAGGGGTGCGCCCCCCCTCCTCCCTTGGCCGGCCACCTCCCCCTAGCAAGGGACTTTAGTCCCACCTTGCTAGGGGAGAGGGGTTGACTCCCTCCCCTCCCCCTATATAAAGTGGGCTACGGTGCACATATTAAATGCACAATAATTCGTGAGAAAATAAATATTACTCCGAATTGAGATCGGTTTTCTCCGGTCTTCTCCCCTTCCTCGTCTCTTCCACGGTGGGCTCCCTAGTGTGATATTGTAGTGGAATTGAGGCATCTCTGCTAAAATCGGAGGCCGTCGTGCTGCCGAAGCTCCGTCCGGAGGTCTGCTTCCGCCACCTTCGCTGGATCGGAGATCGGAGGTCGTCATCGAGTCTCGTACGTGTGCGAGTACTACGAGGTTCTACACGTGTGGCACTACACCCATCCGGGTGCTCAACACATCCAGGGGGTTGTGAACCTTGATCGACTACATCAACCATGTTTGCGGAAACTTTTCCCGCGCAACGGACTACACCCCGAGGTATGTTATTCCGCACTCCTTCCCGTTACCGTAATACGGCTAGCTAGATCTTGGGTTATGGGAAATGCTAGTTAGGAAAAAATTGTGTTTTCCGCTGCGCACCCCAACAGTGGTATCAGAGCTAGGTCTATGCTTAGTATTACTGTACGGATAGAACACATCAGGGATGTGGGCGTTGATTCTATGATTGTTACCCTCCCACGTGTACTTGTTCACATCTGCGGCATCGTTTGATGAAGCGGCCCCCGACCGACCTTACGCGTACGCTTACACGAGACTGGTTCCACGCTTGACATACGGCTTGTACCGTATAAAGTGGCTCTGGGGGGTGTCTGTCTCTCTACTTTAGCAGATGTGGCATTTGCAACGCAGGGACCCGTACGGGGTGTAATAGAGATAATCGTATGGTTGACGTTGTGGTTGACTCGTAGGTTAAAACCTGTTTAACTATGAAATCCCTAGCAGCCACGTAAAACTTGCAATATACAACTAGATCGTCTAAACTTTGTATTGCTAAGTGGGGGCTATCGTTTGTTTGATTGTGATGTAGTGATAGTTTTTATATATGTTACTAGTAAGTAGTAAACGTCGTCATGACTGTGACGCCCCCAAAATTAGACCGTGTACAGTAATCATACACGCAAGGTACACGATCGAGATTAGGGACTCACGGTGAGATATCACAACACAACTCTACAAATGAAATAATACAAGCTGTTTAATACAAGCCAGGGGCCACGAGGGCTCGAATACAACAGCTCGAGAGCACAAAGTTAGCGGAAGCAATAGTATCTGAGTACAGACACAAGGGTACAAGCTTGCCTTAAGTAGGCTAGCACAAAATCAACACTCGATCGAAAAGGCAAGGCCTCCTGCCTGGGAACCTCCAAACTACTCATGGTCAAAAGGGGGAACTCGACGTCGTATAAGGCATCGGGGATCTTCATGTTGCGGTGGTCGGCATCGGGGATCTCCTGCTCCTGGACTCCAAGGCTCCAACGTCGACTGCAGCGGCCGATCAGGCAAAACATAAAGGGGGAAAATAAAGCAAGGGTGAGTATCTAGCATACCCGCGAGTCTTACGTCCGCTACTAAGCATTTATGCATTTGTATCAAATGGAAAGGGGAGGCTGTATATAGTGGACTGCATGATAGAAATCAGAATAAGGATAAGAAGCTAGGCCTATCGAAGACTAGCACCTTGCGACGAGTCTTGCAGCATGAGGAGAGAATCAGCCAACAGTTTATATAAAGCAATAAAGTAACAATGAAGCAGAAGTTGTTGCAGCATTGTATAATATAAGTTGTAATGATTAATAATAATAATGCCTCCGAGTTCCCCTCCTCGACTCCCCTGCGAGGAAGGAAACCCGGAACCAACAGTTTAATAGTAGTAGTTTGTAGTGGTAAGATCCAGCTTCAGCATAAAGCATCATGTTACCGTGGACACGGCTATTCGAATAGATTAAACTCCCTGCAGGGGTGCACTACTATTCAGCCTGCATGCTCGGATCTCCAGGGTGGTGGGCACCTTGTTAGGGAACGCTCCACCAAAGCTATCAGACACGCCGCAGCCCATCCTAGGCTCAACAGAGAGGCCATCCGCCAGACTATATCCTATGCGCCAAGGGGTCTAGGTCCGTCACCCTTGCACGCTCCTGCACGGTGCGAGGCTGGACGGTGAAGCAAAAGCAAATCCAAATGCACCGCTCGAGCGAAAAGATACACCGCTTCCCGGCAATCAGACCGCGTTACTTCTGACGTCTGAAGAGCTTTCAGACAAACTACGACACAGGGGAGCCCATAACTCCTTATCCCACGTGAAGGTAGTGCGTACAGACCAATGCGCCTCTCAAGTCATCCACCGAACCATTTAGCATTTTATTATTATCTGTCGGGACAACCGTTATCGTTGCCCCTATCCGGGTGAGTCGCGGACAACGACAGCAGCCAGGTCCACCAGTAACATCGGTGCTTGCCCTGACGTCCCACCAACTCCTGTGGTTACCAACAAGGTGAACCGTCTCCTTACCTTGTCTCGCGTTTGCTCTTTGAAGAGCTCGACTTTCGTACAACAGGATATCTATCGGCCACGAACAGTACCAGGCCCGCCGCACACCGGTGGAATACACCTGACCTGTCATTCCGCTAAGATACCCTGCGCGGGCACCGTTGGGTCACCCGACTCCTTACCTGTAAGGACGCCAGTTGATTCGAGTGCCTACCATCAAGTGAAACCAGGAGGAATCACCCTCGATGGTACACTTGAAGAGGTTCGACAGAGACATCAGCGGAATGAACTAAAGAGGAATATTCCCGTATCATCCCGGTGGTGCCGAGACACCAGTGGAATGAACTAAAGAGGAATACCCTCGTATCATCCCAGTGTTGCTACGCTACTGAGCCGAAGAGAGTGAAATACGAGTTCGTCCACGCGTAAGTCAAACTCGAAGCGATTAGGCAGAGTCTCACCGTTGTAGGTTCCCTAGGGCGTCTGCATTGATCCGTACCTGTTGCAGTTGTAATATATCGTTTCCGCAGTCACTCCCAGAGTGATCACGACCCGCTATTCTAAACCTAGCTAAAAATGTGCATGGTTTACTGCTGAATAATGCATAAGTAATAATAGGCAGCATAGGATTAAAGGAAGGTACATCAAGGGGCTACAATGACAGGCTATGCAATGAATAGGAATGTAACATAGCAGCAGCAGTAATAATGCCTATTGCAAGAAATGTACGGAAAATATAGGCGATATCTGGGGAAGAGAATGGCTCTACTTGCCTGGAAGCTCGCGGCAGGGGTACGGTCGTGAACGTAGTAGTCGTATTCAGCGGCGGTGTAGTCGGCGTCAGCAGCGGGGTCTACCGGAGAATAAGGGGGAGAAACAGTAAATATAAAGCAGACATAGCAATCAAATGCATGAAATGACAGATGAAATGTTATCGGTGCTCTAACGTAGTATGAATGAATATGCTCGGAGCGGGAATTCATCCGGGGATGAACAGCCAGCTCCGGTTGATTACCGGACAGGGTGTCCGAAGGGGGAAGGGATCATGCCGGAGGTGTCGTGGACATCCGACAAACGTATGGGTGGGGTATCCGAGTTAGTTGAACTATCCTGAACAACTTTCATGTTCAGATCATTTTCATCCGTATAGTTTTACCGGCTCCGGTCGTCTAACAGACAGATGAACTGGAGGGGGAATGTTCCACGTTTGGTATGTTAGAGGGGGAGGTGGGTATACGGTTGGCGTATTTGTATTCGTTGTATTTTTTGATCAACTTTGATATATAAAACATTTTCATCTGATTTACGGTTTAAAAGATATCGATTTTCAAAGTTTTATTCAATTTAAATCAATTTTCTGGATTTTTTTTATTAGTATAAGCAGTAACCTTATCCACAAGTGGTTGACTGGTCAAACCTGACCAGTGGGTCCCACTGGTCAGCCTCACATGTTTTATAAATCATTTAATTTAATTTAATTAGCAGTGGGGGGCACATGTCATTGACTCACATATTTTATAAATCAATAATTTTAATTACTTACAGCTGGGGCCCAGGTGTCAATGACACAGAGGTTAATTAAGCAATGTAATTAAGTTAAAGGGGCATGGGGCCCATCTGTCATTCTCTTAGGTTTTAATTAACTGTTCAATTTAACTAATATGGATTAACTAGCTCGGGGCCCACTAGTCATAGTCCCAGGGGGGTTGCACCCACGAGCCAGAGGGGGCGCCGGCCATGGCGTGGTCCGGCTTACCGCCGGTGAGCTTCGTCCAGGGCGGCCCTGGGCGCAGGAGGGGGGCGGGGACGCGGCGGGGACGCGGCTGGGAGTAGCACGGCGGGGGCGCGGGGCGTGCCCACGTGGGTCGTGGCCAGGTGCGCGCGTGCACCCGCGGGGAGCAGCCGACGCGCAAGGCAGAGGATGGTGGCCAGCAGCGGGACGTGGCCTTAGGCGGGCTTGCGCGCGCGCTGAGCGCGACCAGGTGCAGGACATGGCGCGCTGGGTGCGAGGCAGGCGCGACCGAGGCGTGGTCCGTCCATGGCGGCCACGGGTGGGGGGGGCAAGGTCCTACGGCGGCGATTCGATGGCAAACGACGACAAATCGACGGGGGAAGGAGAGGGATCGGCAGAGGATCTCACCATGAGTGCGGTGGTGGGGTCGGCGTCGACGGGGAGTGGCCGCAAGAGGCGAATTCTGCGACAATGGCCGACGGCCGTGGCAGAAGGGGGCGGCCCGACTGCGAGCCCCCGGTGCGCCTCGGCGAGGAAGGAATGCGTGGGGCGACGGAGTCGACTGCGAGGAGCCCCATGGACATGCCGGCGAAGCTCGGGGGGAACGGTGGCCGCGGGGTTCGCAAGCCCGTGGCCATAGCGGCCAGGTCCTCGGGAAGTCACACGGAGAAAGAAGACGAGGCTAGGTGGGGGGCGTCAAAACGTCGATCTAGGTTTAGGGTTGGGCTGCGCGGTAGTCTTATCCATGGGGGGGCAACTGTAGCGGCGCGAGGAGTCCGGGTTCGACGGGGACGAGTGGCTTCGGTCGCCATGTCCTTCCCCTCCACTGTAGCGGGAGGTTGAAGAAACAGGTGAGGGGATGGGGTGGGCCGGGGTGGGCCGCTGCCCATAGGCGTAGAATAGGGATTTTTATTTTCTTTTTGTTTTCTATTCTTTTTCTTTTCTGTTTTATTTAGTTTATCCACTAAATTGGTTTTTGTAAAATGTGCAACTGGACAAAACAATTACTTTGCAATATTCAGAGATGGTACAAAAAGATTGGGGCCAAAATAAATCCATTTAGCACTTGTTTTAATTATTCTATTGATGAAAAGGGATTTTTGGCTACTCTTTTTATTTGTTGCATTTATTTTAAAGCTTGATAAATTCCCAAACCACAAGGACATGATCAAGTGATTATTGTGCATTTTACAAAATTGGTTTCACCATTTTTGGGCAAAGTTTTAATTGTCGCCTATTTTTAATATTCATCAAAAAGGGAAATTTGACTTTGTAGTGGTCCAAGATTATCATGGTTGACCAAAGCAATAATTTTGGAACATTAACCTTTGATTAACAAGATGATACGGTTCACTGACAGTGAGGGTGTTACAATGACAAAACAAACTCAAACGGAGACACTGTAGACTTAATTTTGCCATAGCTCAGACATCTTAAAACCTGCTAGTATAGGATACACGAAGGTAGCATGTGATAAGATGATCCCTTAACAAAGCCAAACACAAGTATTCTACCAAAGTGTGCACCACCTGGAAGGATCTCCCATATGACCGACATTCCGTACATATCGGGTGTCACACATATTAAATAGCGATCGCATGAGGTTGGGTTCGGCAAGCCTAGCATATGCAGATATGGCCTTGTTGAGAAGCATATAACACGGAGGTTAATTTGGCGAGCCTAGCATATGCAGATATGGCCTTGGAATACTAGGGATTGAAAGATCGAGCATGCGTCACAATATACAGATAATGTGATCGCACAAGTTGTTGTCTACCTTTGAAACTGACCCATCGGCCGTGTGATATTCGAGGGCGGGCAGTGAATCTGGATCATGTAATCCCTAAAACTTCTTGGGGATGATTGGTTTAGTGCGAGCTCATTTTATTATATGATTATATGAACTCATTGTTTTGAAGTAGTCTTAATTGTGTTCCTTGCGATTATGTTTGTAGAAAATGGATAATACCCAATACCTTGAAATGGTTTCTTTCTTACGTGTTGAAAGACTTGAAGAAAATGGGTCAAACTTCATTAGGCGTGCTCAAGAGAGCCAACCTTTCATTCTTAACTAAAGAGCATGTGGGAAACCCTCCAGCAAACAACATGGATGCACAAGCGGCGGTTGATTATCAGTATCGTTGAAGGACATACGCCATATATAAAGGTGTCATAGAAACCGGCGTTCCGCAACCTTTGCGTGAGCAATATGCTGAGTTGGATACATATGACATGATAGATGAGCTGAAGTCATTAAACATGCATCGGTTTAGAGTTGCCAAATTTGAGTTAGAAAATGAGTTTCTCTCTACAAAGATGGAAGAATGCTCTTGCCTGAAGGCACACTTGGCCAAGATGCATGAGATACATCTGAGCCTCGTAGATGACTTTGACTATTGGACCACAGATGAGTCTGCGATATACATGGTGTTACACTCTCTTCCACTGAGCTATACAGACCATGTCCATGGCTATGTCGGCAGAGGTGAAAGCCTCGAGTTCTCTGACTTCATGGATAGACTTCAGTATCTGGAGGTTGAACCTATTGAAGGAGAAGTTGTCGATGGAGAAGGTATATGCTTGATATACTTTATAAATGTTTGTTCCCTTATACAACACTTGCAGTTAATGAGTATCTGATACTTATTCTATTTTATGAAAACAGGACTTGCCGTTGCATGGACGGGAAGAGGTGAAATCAAGGATTGATGGATATCAAGTCAGTTGATGGCCATCATGGATTCCGCCGAGACATCTATCATAGGAAATACTTAGAGTATTAGAAAAATATTATGTAATCATTATAGTATGAACACTTAGTTGAGTGTCTTGCATCTCGCGAGACAAAGTTATTCATGTAATGAGACAAGTCAGTTGTTCTAGTTAAATGAATAAAGTGTGATTATACTTTGATTACGTCTTGATTTATATTATGATAGAAAGCATTTATAATACTACTATTATTTTCAAGTGCTATTCAATGTTTAATAATAAAGTTGTCTTGATTACAACAAGTCAAAGATTTGATTGCATAAGGTGATTTCATAACTGATGATTTCATTAAATGTATGATCTATTAGCTTGTGTATTCATTACCGAATGAAAGTCATAACTTGATTGCATGAGATGGATTAGATACACTATCTATGAACCTCTGCAATAAATATGACCAAGACAAGGTTCTAGGAAGTAGAACTTGTGCCAATCATTATACATAAATGATGTACTAAATGGGCACATGAGTTATCATTAAATACTTCATATGATTAATTGAAAGCTTGTATTCAATTGAGATCATAAAACTGAGATTCAGGAATCACAGTGTGAAGTAAGAATATAAGGATACAAATCACTAAGCTATGATCTAAGTGATAAATATTAAAGTTGACATAATGGGAGACTTGTGGAAGTTGTACCACAAATTACGATGGAAGTTGAAAGTACAAGACTACTTAAACCATTTGTAGTCATACTAAACTATAGTATGGTCTAAACGTACTTTCCCCTTGCACTAAAATTATTAACGAACAAGGTTGTTTAATTCATTAAGATTAAAACACCCACTTCATGAATTAGGAAACCATCCCAAATCTAATGAGACAAAATAGCTCCATAAATGATGGTGTTAGAAAGTTTCTGAAGAAAGAATTTCTTTGTACCAAAATAGCAAGCAATTGAAATTACACATTCTCCCCGAATAGCAAAACTTGTATTGCTTAATTGGCAGTGTGAGAAGTAGTTTCGCTACACGGATCCAATGGGAGATAATGGAAACTTTGACCAAGGTACTAGACCTTGCCTTCAGAATATCAGAGTATTGCAACGGAAGCATGTTCCGTTGTAAGAACACTGTATAAGGAAGGATATGCCATAGATGATTGATCTTGGGATATGAGTTGAAGCCATTGTTAAATTTAGAAGGTTGTCATGAATACGTTCTATACAGAACAATAATCATGAGTCTTCTTAATGAAACAAAAGGAATAAAACTGCTTGAAATACAAGGAATGATGGTAGCCTAGAACACGAGGAGAAATGAAATAATATTGAGTTGCATCTAGGATGGCTCACGTCCTATAAAATAAATCGGTTATTTCATATTCCCGATAAACTGGAAAGTTATTGAGAATAATGTAACAGGAATAAGGCATTATTTGGCTCATAAAACTGTTATGACCAAAGTTCAATATTAATTGACTACGGAAACGTAGGAATGCTTTAATCAATAAAATATTTCATTTACACTATAATAAGGCCATAGCCTGGAATTGCATCTCATTCAAATTGGGATTTAAAAGTGAATTGCAATAGGCATGACGAAAGTTTGTTTCGTTAAAATGAATGGACTATAGTACCTGAAGACAGGAAAACCTCAACCTTGATTTGATCAAGTGATTTTGTGATGAAAAAAATATTGAGTGGACCTGTAGTTTCATGAAACTGAGTGGGAGCTTTGAAGACTTCTGGAAACATGGAATGCAGAGGGCATTTTCTGAGTGGGAGCTTTGGGAGCATTGTCATTATGTAAGAAATAGTAACAATACAATGACTTGATGAAAGCTGAACCACAAATATATGAGTATATGATGGATATATTTGAGTGGGAGCATGATCATTATCTCAGACATGCATGTTATGACATATGTGGAGAATGATCACGTGTATGTATATATGGACATGCGAATGATATATGTATACGGAGAATCGTCTCATATGCACGTATATGCATTATGATATATATATATATAACATAAGGTAGATATAACGCAAGATTACAAGAAAATCTTCCTTTATATGAAGTACTAAACACATTACACATTGAAATCTATAGTGATAGATACGTATGATGAAACAAAGAAAAGTTGGAATAATCTTCTAGACAAGAAACAGGTTCTTGTAGCTAGAAATTATATAACGGATGAAATCCAAATATCACAAGCAATGTCTTTGTAACATCCCAAAAATTTTCAAATATTGGAATGTTAATAAATTAATTATAATAATGATTGTTTGCTTGTTATGTTTGATTTTCACTAGGATCTAAAACTTTCGGAGTTTATTGAATATTCAAATGAGAGGGAATAAAATGACTTTCCCTAATATTCATTGTTGGTGTTTTCGAATTTAATATTTAAAATAAATCCAACAAAATGAGAGAAGGTAATATGACTCCTTCAACATATTAAAAGGTTGGAAAATGTTTTAAATCATTATTGAATTCTTCTGAATATCCAAAACATTTTCAACTCAAAGAAATTCATTTGAGAGGATATAAAATGACTTATCCCCTTTTTAATAAAGTTGGAAAATATTTAGAATATTACTTTAAAGTTTTTAAATTTTATTATGAGAATTATAAATAACTCTAAAATTATTTTAGGGATTTTATAATGCTAAGAGAGTTTTTATTTCATTAAAATGATTTATTAAATATTTTAAAAGAGTTGAAAATTTTAAAATTTATATTTTATTATTTAGAAATGGTTTGTCAATGCTTTTGACCAAATAAAAATATTTTTAATAATTTATTGGATTTTATTTGATTTATGAAAAGTATTTTATATATAAATAAAGTATTTAGAAAATGTTTTTATTTTTATTTTCCTTTTTTGGAAAATGTATTCATTAAATAAATTACTTTGTACTATTTGATGAATTTAGGATTTTATTTCATATTTTTCTGACGTGTAATTATTTTTCTAGAATTGTATGAAGTTTGTGATTTTAAATAAAAAGAAAAACTGTAGCCCAGCCGGCCCAGTAGTCTGTTTTCGCCCATGGAGCAATTTGGGTCCGAGTCGGTTTGTTTTTTTTTCTTTTTCTTTTGCTGTGTCTATTTAAGACTTTTTAGAAGAAAAAAATTTGAAACCCTAGCGGGACCCGCCCGTCCGCACCGCCTCCGCCCAGCCGGCCCGCGCCCGGCCACCTCGAGCGCCGCCGGCCGCGCCCGCGCCTCCAGCACCGCCGCGCCGCCTCCTGCCACGCCGGAGCGCCGCCGCGGCCACCTCGCCGGAGCCGCTCCCGAGCAGCGCCCCGCGAGACCGCGCCACTCCGAGCGCCACCGTGCGCCGCCCTCCCGTGGCCGCGGGCCACCACCTTCCCCACGCGGCCACCTCGCCGGACCCCGCATCATCGCCGGAGCCGCGCCTCGCCGGAGCATCGCCGGAGTCTAACTCCGGTCAGATCCGAGGCCAGGGACCCGATCGCTTTTTCATGAAAAACTTTAATTGTGAATAGGTCCTTTTTTGCAGAAAAGACCCGGCGCCGTACTCGCAATATCTCCTTCACCGTGCGTCGGATAGAGGTGAAACTTTTTCCTACGCGCTCGTGTTGTTTTGTACTTAGCATGGAATCAACTTTTCACACTTTGCACACTTTTGAATTTGAATTTATTTCAAATTCAAAATTCATATTGCCGGAGGCCATATCTTTTATACCGTTGATCCAAATCGAGTGATTCTTTTTGCGTTGGATCACTCGTGTCATGTACTTTCTGTCTATATCATGTGTACACAAAATTTCACAAGTTTCTCGATCTATTTAAAGTCAAATTCATTTCAAATTTGAACTTGCTATGACATGTGTTGTAGTATTCCGTTTCACGTGATTCTTTTTGCATATCGGATCACTTGAGACGTGTTATCGGTAAGATTCCTAACTTTTCATGTGGGCATGATATTCACCTTGAATTCATAATGTCCATGATCACAGTTCCTTACCGATGAATCTTTATATGTTGACTCCCTCGAGTTCACTTCCACCGATCACCTTCGAGCACATCGACACCTTTACCCTTCAAAACCTTTTTGTTTTGTTGCTTAAACATTTGTGTTTGTTTGTTGATCTTTTGTTTTGTCCTTGTGGTGTGATTGCTTATTCGAGTTCCTTCGTTTGCGATAGATTTCTCGGAGTGTGATGAGTAGAGTTGACTGGACCGTGAGAGCGAAGAACTTCACCGAATGGAAAAGGCAAGTTACACTTTGACCATACTTCAACGTATATTTTTATTATGCATGTAGCAAGTTATCACTCTATGCATGTGTAGGACTATATATTAGTTATGCTTTAAAACCTAGTAGGATAGCCATATGTTCTGACCTTGTATTTTCATTGTCGCCCTAGGATCCTGGTTGTTATATACTGCTATGCTTTGTAGATGGGGATTGTTTGAGTATATCATTGAGCTTTGTGAGGATTAATGACTTGACTAGCAAACTTAAATAGAAATCACCTCTGGGCGGGCAGGGAGCTTTGAACAAAGGCATTTCCATGTTGTATCAACATATCATACGATGATGATGTGTATTCGGATTCACGAAATATGTTCAGCCACCTCTGCCCCTCGTGCCGCAAGTATTGGATGTACTCGATCCGCAACATGTTGAGAAGATCATTGCCCAACATCTCCAGACGTTCGGAGTTCCGTAAGCGGGGATAGAGATGCTCCACGCTCCTGATGCCGGTGCGACCATCTCCCATTGGCCTAGGTTGGCGCAAAGACGATGAACTCGACCACGATGACGCTCATGCCGGAGTCCAAGCAGGAGGAGTCCGCCTCTAGGCTCGCCTCCTTCACCCCTCACATGAGCCAAAACTACTCAACCAGGAACGACAACTCGTGTAAGAGTTTAGGTGAGAGCGATGATCTTCGCTTCTCAAGTTCCTCCACACAGCGAGGAAGATGAGGAGGAGGAAGACGATCAACGCGAAAGAGGAAAGCAGGAGGAGTAGCCGCGCTGTGGAGCCGCCGCTCAACGGGAGTGACGTCGCTGTGGAGAAGATCGAAGACGGCGAGGATGGTGATGCATGCTACTATTGATGGAGTGCAAGAGTTTGTTCATCCGCATGGGCTCGCTCGTCGTGTAGCACGTGCGTCCGATACAGCTAAGTCGTGCAGTTGCATGATTAATTATTTAGTTTTTTTTATGAAAATAAAGTGATAATTTCCTTTATTCAAACAACCATTAGGCTTTGTTTGTTTCTCGTTGATTAAAACGGATTGGAGGGAAAAACCTCGCGGGGCCAAAACCCTCTAGAACACTTGGCCTGTTTGTTTTGCGCAACCGATTCCCTCCCAATCTGCTCCGATCCCCTCCTTTCCACGTGCTTCACGAGCCCCCAGGGAGAGGCAGGGACGCCGAAACGAACGCCCGCCGCCGCGTGCCGCCTGCCGGGAGAGGACGAGCGTCGCCGCCCCGTCGCCACTGCCGTCGCCCCGTCGCCGCCATCTCAGGTATTTCCTCTTCTTCTCTACTTCTTCACCCCCTCCTTGCAAACCCTAGAACTATCTATGGACAGAGCTGTTCGTGGGCACGAGGGAGGTTCGGCTGTGTGCCCGCTGTGGCTGACCTGGTGCACGGCGTACGTGTGTGTGACGACGGCGGTGTCCATGGTGATGCCCTTCTTCATGTCCGTGGTGGGGCTCATCGGCGCCATCTCATTCTGGCCGGCCTCACTCAACCAAGTTGGCGAGCAAACCTTGTACTGGTTAAACGCGGTGGCTGTTCCTTGCAAACCCCTGAAAAATTGTGAACTGAAATTGCTTGTGTTTCTTTGTGCTTACCATTGTATAAAATGAATGTATGGACTGTGGTTGATAGGGCTAACTAATTTAATTAGGTTTTTGATTCCCTTGCTGTTTATTTATTTCCGCATCATGTATTAGTGCTAAATTACCAAACAGAAAAGTGATTTTACTCAGGCCATTCTCAAAGAAAAATATGTGTGCCATAGTGTGCTGAAATTAGCAGACACTAAAGTTTCATCTTCCATTTTGTATTCATACATCTTCCATTTTTCATGAAGGCAAGGCACCCAAAGGCAACAGAATGTCTGCTGGTTTCGCAAAGGTACTGCTAACCTCAATGTTTATGTTTGCTGTACTGCAAACAAGATGTTTCAATGAAAGCTAATATTTCTGGTTAAAACCTCATAAACAATTCCCACTCTGCCTGGTGCGTTTTTATGTGCACTTGTTGATTGGATGTGATTTGTATGCTCATGTGGTGGTTAGGCAGTACTTTTTCTAAGTAATCATGTTCATCTATGAGTTTGAACTTGGTATGTTCATTATTGTGTATGAAATATTCTATCGTATTCGAATGTGTTTGAAGTAATACATGCCCTTTTCTTAGTAGCTCAAATTGTATGTGATAAGTTGCTTCTTTATATTTATTTAGAATTAGAAAGTTGCGACCTTAGTATTTAAACATATTTGTTGTTGGTTTATTTCAGGATGCTTACGTACTCTGCAAGATATTTAAGAAGAGTGGGCTTGGCCCAAGGATTCGTGAGCAGTATGGGGCTCCTTTTGATGAGAATGAATGGGAGAATTTAGATGTTGGAACTTCCATCTTTGCTTTTGCACCCTCTTCAGGTGGAGGATCCTAATGCCGAAAGTTTTGCCTTGGCTACTGCCACAGTTATTCAAGAACCATCCGCTTCTCAATTTTTTGAACATGTTAATGTCAGTTCTAACGAGGTCAATGAGGCACCTCCTGAAATTGATGGAATTTTATTGGATGAACTTACAATGTTTTTGAATGATTCTCCCAACATATATTCAAAACATGGATGGACATAGTTTTGCCATAGGTAGTGGCTTGCTGATTGCTTACTTTACATATTCTGTATGCTTGTGCACCAATATATGATTCAGAATGGCTTCTCAATTTTTGGAAATTAACCCTCTACATATATTCAGAGATAGTTGCAATGAAGTAGCAGAAACTTGATACATTATGTAACAAATGGAGTTTATCTAGGAAATTTTTGTTCTTGAGCTATTGCAAAGATTGGATTTTTCAAAACCCCTTTACAAAATCCCGTGTACCAAATGTTTGAGAGGATTTGGTGAAATGAAGGGATTCACCAAATCCTCTACAATCCCTTTCCCCTAAAACCTCCCAAATCCCTCTCAAACAAACAAAGCCTTAGTGAAAATCCAAGCAACGACTCGTGAGAGCAACTAATTAGGGAGTACTCGTTGCGCTTCAGTTCAGCGAGCAGCGCCACGTGTCGCGCTCACAGCATTCCCTCGGGATTTCGTTTTTTTTATTATTATGTATGTGCTTTTGGTGTTTAAAATTGGTTTTTTTGTTGGTTTTTTCGACTTTCCCGGTTTTCGCACGTTTTTTCTATACGTTTTGGTGATTTTTTTTTAAAAAGAGGCACGACCGTGCCTTCGCGGGAGGCACGAGTCGTGCCTCGTGCCTCCCGCGAAGACACGGTCGTGCCTCAAAAAAGGAGGCACGAGTCGTGTCTCGTGCCTCCGCGAAAGGTACTATCGTGCCTCTACGAGAGGCATCATCGTGCCTCCGCGAGAGGCACTATCATGCCTCCGCGAAAGGCACTCGTGCCTCCATGAAAAGGCACTATCGTGCCTCTGCGAGAGGCACCATCATGCCTCCGCGAGAGGCACTCGTGCCTCAAAAAAACAGGAAAAAAGGAAAAGCAACAGAGCGCGCGCGGAGAACGCCCTATTCGTTGCTACGGGTACTCTTAAATTAGTGATTTCGACGACTCGTTGATATTTTCATCTTCATTCATCACCATCCGGGCTTGTACAATCTGACAAAGACTAAGGGCCAGTTCTTTTGGCGGCTTCTCCCAGGACCTATACTATTGTCTGAATATCTCTATTTTTTTGTGGGAACCTGAATATCCCTATTAAAGAAACATTATATGTTGTACTCTTTGAGTAGGATAACTTTTGGGAGATGGGCGACACAGGTCCTTGTGGGCCATGCACAGATTCATTTTGATCGTATTGGCAACCGTGATGCAGCTTCATTAGTGAATAATGATGACCCTACATGTATCGAGATATAGAATCTTGTCTTTATTCAGGTTAGCTTGCTATTTTTTCAAAACACATTTCTTTGTAGAGTGTTGAGCTTTAATCACAATACACCACCATTTACTCTTTTATGTGTGCACGTTATTTGCTTATTTATCTGTTCTATGCACTGACATTTGGCTATTTTAATACCCAGTTCAACAGGGAATCAGATGGTACTTTGAGATCCTTGCCAGCAAAGCACGTTGACACTGGAATGGGCTTTGAGCGTTTAACTTCTATCCTTCAGAATAAAATGAGCAATTACGATACAGATGTATTCATGCCATTATTTGATGCCATCCACCAGGTATTTAGTCCAGATGCACACTTGCAGCTTCTTTTATGCTTGTGAGTTATGACAACACTGCAGTAATTAATTGTTGCCTAAAGTAAATTATTTTCGTTGTTAATTTGATATGCATTATGAATGCAGCTGGCAGGTGTTGGAATTCAACCATACTCTGGTAAAGTGGGATCTGACGATGTTGGAAAAGTTGATATGGCATATAGGGTTGTTGCAGATCACATAAGAACCCTTTCTTTTGCTATTACTGATGGTTCTCAACCTGGTGAGTTTATACTATTTTGGTTGGGGACACATGATTGAAAATGATTACCATCCATTTATAAGCATGGTTTAGTTGCTGTAAACAGCCGCAATAACAACAATACACCTGGATGCCCTGTTAAGTTGTTCGCTTCATCGCATCCTACACAATATGATGTTTACGTAGTTCTATCTCATATCTGTCCACAAATGAGCACAATAAGCTTGTGCACTTGTGTTATTTTGATTTTTGGTTACTCAGTTAGAAGTTACTTTGAAATTTAATATGCTACTGTACTAAATTTTCTGTTTCATTTGTAAGATAATTTTTATTCAAGGTATGAATGTGGCACTCGAATGGACATAAAGTCACAAGTAGCTCGTCGTTCCTGATTTTGAAGAATTTGAATGGAAAAGATTGATCATTGTGTACGAACCATTGTCAACCTAAGTGACTAGTCACTCTACGGGAGGCTAGTTTTTGTGGACCTGACTGTTTAATTTTAGTTCAGGGATCTGAGTTGCATTTACTGTTTTAGATAGAAATTCATTAATGCCCTTCTAGTAAATATGAAGTCATACCTGCTAATTTTTTGTGGGCTTAGTTCATTCCGAACCAAAAGTTATAGATTTCAGATGACACACTAATTTGTTGTAATTCTTGTCACATGAATTTATGTTTAAAATACCAATTAAACCTTATTTCGACTGTCTTTTGCACCGACGGAAGTGTTGGTGCTATTGACAGGGTGTTGCAATAAAGTGATGGGTACTTGTTGGCATAAATATGGCAATGATATTTTGTAAATTTTGGGCCAGATCTGGATGTGAGACAGTATTAATTAGTAGCCTAGAATGACATATAGTATGAAGTGAGCTGTTCATGATTTCTTGCTTGTTGTGTATGCAGTAGAAATTTCCATTTGGATCTATAATGGCTGAAAAATAATATGATATGGTTTACATATGTTGCAATTACATAATATTTTGGCAATAAAGTTCAGAACAAGTGCAAAAAATATGATATTGTCTTCATTCAATTTAATGAGATTGTTTTCGGTGGATCCACCATGTTGGTCAACCTTATCTAGTGAGGATGGTTAGAACTGAGAAGATTTTGTCGCTACTACTGAGCAATAGGACTGCACCAAGGGTGGGCTTTGAGCCTTATCTTTTCGCTTTGGTGATGGATGATGTCACAAGGGATATTCAAGGGGACATCCCAAGGTGTATGCTCTTTGCGGATGATGTGGTTATAGTCGATGATAGTTAGACGGGGTTAATATAAAGTTAGAGCTGTGAAGATAGACTTCAGAATCTAAAGGCTTTAGGCTTATAGTAGAACTAAAACAGAGTACATGAGGTGCGGTTTCAGTACTACGGAGTACTAGGCATGAGGAAGAGGAAGAAGTTAGCCTTGATGGGTAGGTGGTACCTCAGAAGGACAGCTTTTGATATTTGGGGTCAATGCCGCCGAAGGATGGTGATATCGATGAAGATGTGAGCCATCGAATCAAAGCTGAATGGTCGAAGTGGTGCCAAGCTTCTGGCGTTCTCTGTGATAAGAGTGCCACAAAAGCTAGAAGGCAGGTTCTATAGAATGGCGATTCCACCTGCGATGTTGTATGGCGCTGAATGTTGGCCTACTAAAAGGCGACATGTTCAACAACTACGTGTAGCAGAGATTGCGCATGTTGAGATGGACAAGTGGCCACACAAGGAAGGCCGGGTTCGGAATGTTGAGATGGACAAGTGGCCACACATGGACCTGAACGCCACGAAGACCACTGGGGCGTTCGACCTGTTCGAAAGGCGAAGCGGCCGTGGTTGAGCTGGCGGCCTTATCAACCACTAGACCGGTAAGATCGACGATTGTTGAAGAAATGGTTGATATTAACACTGTGGTGCACGGAAAGGACAAAAAGGGGTAGTTCACTCAAAAGAGACAAAGGGACAATTCAAGCCTAACCGAAAACTACCGCGGTGCGCGTCGGAGCTCCACCACCAGTTCCTGCAAGAACTACATCATCTCGATAGGTCCTTCAAAAAATGACTATAACTATATCAGGGGAAGGTAAGGTTTGATCCATGAAAAGTTGAAAACCCTAACAATTTTGGTTAGATTTAGGTCTATGTATCCCTTTCCCTCGAAAAAGGGAATTTATATATATCATGTTGCAATTTTTTTTCAAAAGATTACATCATATTTACATAATCATATATTTTCTCTTACAAGCTTACTTGGACATGGAAAATAAGCATATGTGAGGAAAAGGGAGGTCTTGATATATAATGATTTAGGTCTATAGGAGCGATGATCATGAGAGTTTGCCGAGGAGTGCAGAATCGATCATGGAATGGTTCTTGTGATCGAAGGCGACACCGCCCTCGCGCGATCCATCCTAATTAATGTGGGTCATAAGTCAAATATTTAGTTGTGCATACCATATATATTGTATTGTAGAAAATCATCATGAATTACGCCCGTTGCAACGCATGAGCAAACGTACTAGTTTCATTAAACGGGGATTAATCATTTTCTTCCCTTGCTGGTCATGAGTAACGACTCACGGCATTTTTTTATGGCTGCTGCTGACCATAGCCATGGTATTTTTGTACGGCTCCTGAGTTGCTGCTGACCAATATTCAAAAAAAGGGTTGATGCTGACCTGCTGTTCCTGTCTTTATTAATTATCACATGACGCTCTGAAAAGAGGCATGGTAGGGGCAGTATTTTGGTCTCTTCTCACATCTCAATATTACATTTTGCCTTTATTACATTGCATTTTATTAATTATTTATATATACTCGCCGTATGGCCGTTTCTAGAAACTGTCGTATCCCGTGTCCCCGTTTCCGTATCGCTGTATCCATGTCACCGTGTCGGTGCTTCATAGTATTTGAGAGAGATGTCAAACCTAAGGAATTTGACTGTTTGGAAAACTTGATCATATTCTCTACAGTGATGTGTAATAATTCTTTTCCTCGTCCTTATTTTAAGAATGGGAGTGCACTAAATAGAAACATGTCTCTTAGATCATACTTCGGTCATGTTTACGAATGTTCTGTTATGTCCTGCTGAACAAGTTTATATTGCCACCTTTCATGTATTGCAACCACTATTTGTTCTTTCAGGATGCATTTGTTCTGTGGGACCCCTATGGTTATCCAATTGACCTTATTGAGGTTTGTTCTTCATGTTTTCATAAGTAATTTTAATCAAATTAATTTGACAGTGATATAGTTTCCATGTTTATGTAAGATTTTATTGTCTCTTTTTGTGGTATTGTTGTTTTTTCCTATCTCATAGGTCATGGCAGTTGACTTTGGGCTATCTGTTGACATGGAGGGTTTTAATGTTTCTATGGAAGAAGCAAGGCAAAAGGCTAGGAATGCTCGCTACAAGGTTGTATTTATTTCTCCTTAAATATAAAACTTCATCCTTCACGTGTGGTGATTATGCTACCCAAGTTTATTCCTGCTCTTTGTTGTTTATAATATTGTAATTAAGTAAACTTAGCATCTCTTATAGGCCACTGCTCAATTGATTGGACAACTTTTGTCTGCTATGGTTTATATCATACTTATTTCTGATTTTGTTATATATGTTTTTCTTGCAGGTGGTGGTAAATCTGTTGTCCTGGATGCTAATGCTACATCGGAGTTGCGCAATCAGGGGTTTGCCAGTACAAATGATAGCCCAAAATTCCAACACGAGGTTAGATGGTTAGTTAGATTAATTAGTTGTGGTTTGGCTATTAGGTGCGGTTCCTTCGAATATTCAGTGCCTGTTTGGGATTTTGTAGAATTTCATTCTAGTTGGCCCAAACATTTACAAAGCAACCCCCCTCTTGTAATCACCTTCAAGTAATGAATTTACCTGGCTACCAGCTTGTGATTGTTCTTGCACTGCTCATATTTCGCACTGTGGTTAAGCATTTGGAACCCCCTCCCCCGTCCTTCTTACTCTGCAAATTACATTTGTCTGAAGTCAAGTTTTGTAAAGTTCGGCCAACTTTATAGGAAAAAATACAAACATTCACAACTCAAAATAAATATGATTGGGTGCATCATGAATTTAGTTTTCATATTGTAGAACTTTAGTAGTATTATAGATGTTGATATTTTTTCATATAAATATGGTCAAAATTTATGTAGTTTGACTTCGGACAAATCTTATATGCGGAGGAAAAAGGACAGGAGGGACTATACATTGATTATGGCTGATATACCTAAAATAATTTTGCAGGTACATAGCAGTGTGGTGAAAGCTATCTATACTGGCTCAGAGTTCATAGCCACTGCATCTGGTGATGAAGATTTTGGTCTTGTTTTGGAAAGTACAAGCTTCTACGCGGAACAGGGTGGTCAGGTACAACTTCACTTTTGAGAGTGTCATGTTGATGTAGTTGAATGAAAATGTCAAGCGCACTCACCTCTTGAGTTGCGATCATCCAATGAATTATCAGCTTACCTACTGAATAAGCATGGCATTATGTTTTCTTAATGTAACTTGTCATGTGGGGCCATTACTATAGAAGAAACCTTAGCTGACATCAGCTCAATATTTATTTACCTTAGTTTGCAAGTTTGATATTTTCTATAGTCACTATTGAGCTGATGTCTGATGGGGTGTCCTCCTGTAGCAATGGCCTCACATAACAGTATTTTTTGCTAATTTTAACATAACTATATTGATTCATTAGTAAAGTAGACGCATAATTTCTTTTTGGAAGTTATTCTTTGATTGTAATCATAACAAAAATGATTAGTGCACCCTGAAGAGTGATAAGCTCCTGTTGGTTGAAATCTGATTGATATCCTGTGTTGTTTGTTGTATGTCATCCTAATAATCTACAATACTCATAAATACTCCCTCCTTTCCTAAGTATAAGCCTTTTTAATATGGATTACATACGGGGCAAAACGAGTGAATCTACACTCTAAAATATGTCTATATACATCCGTATGTAGTTCGTATTGAAATATCTAAAAGGTCTTATATTTGGAAACGGAGGGAGTAAATGGTTGACGTAATTTATTTTTGTCATTACACCATTTCAAACACCACATTACTGTTGTATCCAATCTCACTCTAAAGAAAATAGTATGTGTTGGGGGCTTAGAATTTTCCCATGCAATACATTGGTTTCAAGTTTTTCAGTCAAAATTTGAAAGTTAATACTCGTACATTGCACAACAAACTTTGCTATTTGCATTCAAGCACCATGGATGTTTTCTCATTTGTTTGAAGTCACCGCACTGCAATGGTCATTTCTTGTTATATTTCAAAGGCATGTATGTAACCCTCTATCTTGTGTGGGGTTCAGGAGTTGCTCCATTCATTGTATGACTTATCTTGACATGCCATGTGATATTTCTGGATTAGATCTATGACCCTGGGAGTATTGAGGGGCCATCTGGCTCTTTCACTGTGAACAATGTCCAAGTGTTTGCTGGCTATGTCCTGCATATTGGTTCATTTCTGGAAGGGCCTGACTCCAAGGCCTTGTCTGTTGGCGATGAAGTAAAATGCAAGGTAACATTCTTAACTGATTAATTGTTTATACTGAATCAGTTAACCTGTGAAATTTGCTAAATTACATTGTGTTACTTGATACTTCTATTACTCTTGGTAGGTTGATTACACACGGCGTACTCTCATTGCTCAGAACCACACATGTACACATATGCTGAACTTTGCTCTAAAGGTATGTTTTTGAGCCTTGCAGATTTTACCGGAAGTGCTTGTTTGCACTCATGATGGTTTAGTTATTGTAAGTGTAGGAAGTACTTGGTGACCATGTTGACAAGAAAGGTTCCATTGTTCTTCCAGAGAAGCTGAGATTTGATTTCTCCCATGGTATGCTGCGATTCTTTTTTATATTGCATTGTCAACTGAGCTGTTAGTATATAATATAACAGGGAAACCTGTTCAGCCCAAAGATTTGAGAAAAATTAAGTATATGGTGAACCAACAAATAAAGTATGAGCTGGAGGTATCTGCGCAAGAAATAAAATTAGCTGACGCAAAACGCATAAATGGTCTGCGAGCTGTGTTTGGTGAAGTGTGCTCTCTCCAGCTTGACATACCATGTTCTTGTATCTTGTTGCCTGCCCTGTTGCTGCGTGTATTTTTTTATATATTGACTTTGTAGATCTACCCCGATCCTGTAAGAGTTGTATCGATTGGTCGCAAAGTGGAAGATCTGCTTGCAAACCCTGAAAGAGAAGAATGGTTGTCCATATCAACTGAGCTGTGTGGAGGTATATTTACAACTCTGTTCTATGTAATTCTACATTTGTGTGTTTTTCTTCTAAAGTTTATGTATATCAGGTACACACATTTCAAACACTAGAGATGCATTTGCCCTCATATCTGAAGAGGGTATCGCGAAAGGTGTTCGGAGGATAGCGACTTTTACTGCTGAGTTTGCCTCCCAGGCTATGAGGTTGGCATCATCTATCGATACTGATATCAATGAAGCATCTAAACTGGATGGAGCCACATTGGAAAAGGTACTAATCTTTTCCCTTTTATGCTGGCTGTGATACTCTGAAAATTGCATACGTTATGGTTTTTGTTTGTTTTCTAAAAAATATTATGTCCTTAGCCTGTCCTGTTGATCTTCTTTGTATTATATCTTATCTGTAACGACCCAATTCACATACAATTGAAGTCTTTGTGATCAAGTGCCAGTCCCTGGATCGAACTCGCTGGCACACACAGTATCATAAATGTATATCAAAGTACAAGTGCATCATTATTACAACGTATGATCCAGAATAAAACAAATAACAAATGCATAGCTCAAGGCTAGCTTATTCAACATAAATATAGCAGAAGCAAAAGCAAATAACGAGGAATCCCATCAACATCCACAAGCGAACATGCTGAGTGTAGACCCGCAACCCTAAACGCACCTTACTGGTCGTCTGAAAAACCTGCAACATCGAAGATTATAGCCCGACAACGGGTCAGTACATCTGATTTGTACGGCAAGTGACACGGAAGAGGTATATATAAAGGACCTACAACTACATGCAAGGTGAGCCAAAAGAAAGACTTATGGTTTTGTTTTGCTGAAAGCCAATTTTCTCCTGAACTAAACTACTCAAAATTTTAAGTTGAATTCTATCAGAAACACACAGCAACCCATGCTAATCTTTCCCACCAAATTATTATTAAGTGTTCATCTGTCAAGATCATTCATCAACAGTATTGACTAGTTGTTCAAAGTTCGTCCGTAACCGTGAACACGGCTAATCATGGTCAGTTTATACGCTCTGCAGAGGTTGTACACGTTCTCCACTGGACTCAACCCGAAGATTGAGACGAAGACTTTTCGAAGAGGTTGCCTCCACCCTTTCGTAGCCGGTACACCTAACACACATGTACATCAGCTAGCTACCAGGGTCAGGTTCCCCACAATGTACTCATGCTAAGCCAGAGCCCATATAGCCAGTGGCTGTACACGGAAGCTACTAGTAATATTGTTGTCTGATCTTTTTGAGCCTGGACGGCGTCCACTGCGTTCAGAGGGTAGACAGCATGTCGCAGCAGGTTCACCACCAAAACAACCATTGGGTGCATTTAACCCCGGCACTGTCCTTAGACAAGACACAACAACAGGATGCAACCCGCCCGGCCAAAAGTGATTTCTATTTATTAAAAAGTTGCTACACAAATTATTAAATAACTCACATGCACTACATGAATTCTCACAATCCAAACCACGTTTACAAAGCATAGCAATAAAGTAACAACATGTGCTAGGTTGATCTAAAAATATAAGTCAAGACATGTGGCTATCCTAACTGGTTTTGCAGCAAAAGTAAAGTAAACTACCTATCATGCAGTAAGATGATATTCCTAACATAATGCATATAGAAAATTATAGGTATTAATATGATCAAAGCATCACTTGACTTCTTCCTATTCCTGACGATCACAATCCTCACAAAACGATGCGGCGCACTCCGGACAATCTATACGAGCAAACATAGCACCAATCAACATATATTCAACACAAATATGCACAAACAGTAATAAACATACAAAGAACAGTAGCAAAACTTGCCTAACAGAAGCTAAATTTAAGTACTCGACAAAAAAAACTAACGCAAAAAGAAACGGTGCAAACGGGCGGACCGCTAAAAAGATACGGCTACCGAAAGTTCAAATTTGAATCTGCTTGGGATTCAAATTTGAAAACTTCAAACTTCTGCAAAACTTAATCCACTTGCTAGAACTTTTCGACACAGTCGCAAAGCAACTGGAATCACTTAATTCCGAGCTACGGTTAAAAAGTAACCGCGGAAACGGTACCGGGGTCTTTTCTGCCAAAAGGGCTAATCTGCAAATAAAATAACCTTTCTACCGCGAACAGGCCCTCGGCTACGGAGCGAACGACGTCCACTCGGGTAAACAGTCCGGCGAACGTTCGCTAAATAAAAACCACGGTTAACCGGAATAAACCGGAGTAAACGCCGGTTAACCGGTAAACTAAAAAAAATGAAACCTTAGATCGGGTTCGATCTGGGCCGCTCCCTGCATCCAACGGTTGGGGCGGATCCGGTCGAATTCCGGCGAACCGGCGGCGGCAGTGGCGGCCCGTCGCGGCAGGTCGGCGACGAGGAGGCACGGGGGTGGCGGCGGGTGCTCACCGGCATCGGGCGGCGGCAGTCAGGGCGGCGGCGGCGGCGCGCGAGATCGGGCGGCGGCTATCGGGTCGGGCGAAACCCTAGCCTGTGGGTCCGCGGGCAAATTTATAACTCGCTCCGTGATTTAAAAAATAAAATCCGAAACCTTTCGAAAACGGTGGCGCAAAATAAAAACAGGACAAAGACCCGTTAGGCCCAAAACACTTTTAGAAAAATAACGAATAATTATTTTTAATTTTTGTTTTCACCAAAACTTTTAAAATAATAAAATTGAACTTTTGGCATTACAAAAATATTCAATAAAAATAAAACTTTGCAACTTATTTTTAAAATACTTTTAAATACTTTTTTCGGCAATTTAAAAATACTGAAAAACTCCAAAAAATGATTTTAAAGTTTTCCCGGAGCATAAATAAATTCCCAAAATATTTTTCAAATTATTTATAACCCAAAGTAAAATTAAAAAATCTCCAGAAAATATTTTAAACTATTTTCCAACATTTCAAAAGTGGGGATAAGTCATTTTATATCTTATCCAATAAATTGCCTTAAGTTGAAAAATGTTTAAAATATTTTTAAAACTCCAGAAAAATGCGAAAACACATGAGATGCATATGATGATCTATTAAAATCCGAATTTAGAAAATTGGGATGTTACAAACCTAGCCCCCTTAAGATGAATCTCGTTCTCGAGATTCGGGCTGGCTAGCAAAGAGGTGTGGATGATCTTGCTTCAAATCTTCTTCTCGCTCCCAAGTGACTTCTTTCTCGGTATGATGATCCCACTGAACTTTGCATAGCTTGATTGTCTTGGTGCGGGTAACTCTTTCTGCAGTCTCAAGGATCTTCACCGGTTTCTCCTCATAAGTCAGGTCACTCTCCAACCGAATATCATCAAGTGGAACGGTGTCTCTCAGAACAACATCGGCCATCTCTGCGTGACACTTCTTCTGCTGGGATACGTGAAACACATCATGAACTCCTGGCAAAGCTTCTGGCAACTCCAACTGATAAACTACCTCTCCTCTGCGCTCCAAGATCTTGTAAGGCCCCACAAAACGTGGTGCTAATTTGCCCTTGATTCCGAATCTCTTGATTTCGTGAATTGGTGAAACTCTGAGATACGCACGGTCTCCAACCTCATAGGTTACGTCCTTGCGCTTCGCATCTGCATAGCTCTTCTACCTGGACTGTGCTATCTTCAGTCTATCATGGATCAACTTGACTTTCTCCTCAGCATCTTTGATCAGGTCTGGTCCAAACAACTGACGCTCTCCTACCTCATCCCACATCAACGGAGTCCTGCACTTCCTGCCATACAGTAACTCGAATGGTGTCATCTAAAGACTACCCTAGTAACTGTTGTTGTATGAGAAATCAGCATACGGTAAGTTGTTATCCCAACTCGAACCATAATCCAACGCACAAGCTCTCAACATATCCTCCAAGATCTGATTGACTCTCTCGGTCTGCCCATCTGTCTGAGGATGGAACGCTGTACTCAACTCCATCCTAGTGCCTAAAGTCTCATGCAACTGACGCCAAAACTTCGAAGTAAATTGAGTACCTTTATCAGACACTACCTTGCTCGGAACTCCATGCAGACAAACGATCCTGGTCATATAAATCTTGGCTAGCTTAGCACTTGTATAAGTTGTCTTTACTGGAATGAAGTGAGCAACCTTGTTCAAACAATCAACAATCACCCAAATAGAATCATATCCTGACCGAGTCCTGGGTAAACCAGTAATAAAGTCCATATCTATCTGATCCCATTTCCAATCTGGTATAGGCAAATGCTGCAACAATCCTGCTGGCTTCTGATGCTCAGGTTTGACTCTTTGACAAACATCACACAATGCAATAAACTGAGCTATCTCTCGCTTCAGGCTAGGCCACCAAAATCTCTCCCTCAAGTCCAAATACATCTTGGTATTCCCGGGATGAATAGAATAAGTTGAATCATGTGCCTCCTAAAAAATCAACTTCTTGATCTCTGCATCTTGCGGTACACAAATGCGCTTCTCAAACCAAATGGCTCCATGCTCATCCTCATGGAAACCCTCTGTTTTCCCTTTGGTCATATTCTCTTTTATCTCCTTAATTTCTGCATCACCCTTCTGAGCTTCTCTGATTCTTTCCAACAAATTTGACTTCACCTCCAATGTTGTTACATATCCCTTAGAAACTATCTCCAACCTGAGATTCTTGAACTGCTCACATAACTCAAGTGGCATATCCTCAACATTAGCAACATTGATATAACTCTTACGGCTCAACGCATCAGCAACCACATTCGCTTTACCATGATGATACTGCACATTCAAATCATAATCCTTAATAAGCTCCAGCCATCTACTCTGCCTGAGATTCAACTCCTTTTGAGTAAAGATATACTTCAAACTCTTATGATCAGTAAAAACATCACAATGGTTACCAACAAGATATTGCCTCCATGTTTTCAATGCATGAACAACTGCAGCTAAGTCCAAATCATGTGTAGGATAGTTCTGCTCATGGTTCTTAAGCTGACGTAAAGCATAAGCAACAACTCTACCCCCTTGCATCAGAACACAACCAAGTCCTCGGCGAGATGCATCACAATATACTTGGAAATCTTTATGTATATCCGGCAAACATAAAACAGGTGCAGTTACTAACCGTTTCTTCAACTCCTGAAAGCTGGTTTCACATTCCTCGCTCCAATCAAACTTATTCTCTTTCTTCAACAACTCTGTCATTGGTTTTGCAAGCTTGGAGAAATTCTCAACGAACCTCCTATAATATCCTGCAAACCCCAAGAAACCGTGAATGTCTCCAACTGTCGTGGGTGTCTCCCATTCTGTAACTGTTGAAACCTTGGATGGATCCACAACTACTCTTTCTCTTGACACAACATGTCCAAGGAATCCTACCTCCTTCAACCAAAACTCACACTTGCTGAACTTGGCATACAATTTGTGCTCCCTGAGCTTCTCCAATACCAGACGCAGATGTGCTTCATGCTCTTGCTCATTCTTGGAATACATCAATATATCATCAATGAACACCACAACGAATTTATCCAAGAACTCCATAAACACCTTATTCATCATATTCATGAAGTATGCAGGAGCATTAGTCAATAAATAATTAATCACAGCTAAAGGATACTTGTTTTTGATATTAACATCATTCAAAGAACGGTAATCAACACACATCCTCTGGGTTCAATCCTTCTTCTCAACAAACAACACTGGAGATCCCCAAGGTGACGAGCTTGGGCGAATAAAGCCCTTTGCTTGCAACTCTCTAATCTGGTCCTTCAACTCTGCAAGTTCATTAGCGGGCATCCTATACAGTCTCTTAGCAATAGGCCCCGTGCCTGGTATTAAATCAATAAGGAACTCAATCTCCCTATCCGGTGGCATACCTGGCAACTCCTCTGGAAACACATCCGAATAATCCCTCACAACACGCACATCATCCAGGCTACCCCCTTAAGAGAATTCACCTGAGCGTGCTGATGTTTATACTTGGACACATATCTGATCTTCTGCCCATTCGGTGTACGGAGAGTGATGGACCGACTGGCACAATCAATAACCCCTTGATACTTGGCTAGCCAATCCATGCCCAATAAAATATCCAAACCTTGTGACTTCAATATAATCAAATATGTAGGAAAAACATGCTTCCCTATGGCTAGGCTTATCTGATAGCATCCCAAACTAGCTGACATCTACGCTCCCGGTGAACTTATGAGCATAGATGACTTAAGAACTACGGTAGGTAACTCATGCTTATCCACAAATATCCTCGATATGAAAGAATGCGATGCACCAGAATAAAAAAGAACAAGTGCGGGTACTGAATTGATAAAGAACTTACCAATCACAGCATCAGGCTCATCATAAATCTACTCCACGTTGACATGGTTCACATGCTCCTTGTTGAAAGGATTGGGCTTCGACTCTGGACAGTCTGTGGCATAGTGTCCCATGTTCTTGCACTTGAAACACTGGATGTGACTCAAGTCCTTTGGCGCCTGGCCATTCTGACGGTTGTTTCCATTGCCTCTATTGGCTCCATTGCTTCTCTCATTCCCATTGTTCCTTCCATTGCCATTGCCATTCCTATTACCATTGTGGTGGTTGTGGCCATTATGGTTGTGACCATTTCCACCATGATGGTTGTGTCCTCCACTGTGAACATGGCCATTCCCACCATTGTGATTATGTCAATGGTTATGTCCTCCATTGCCACCATAAGAATTGCGTGGCTTCTGATTCGGTCCAGAGTTATACTTGCCACCATTGTTGTTGTTGTACTTCCTCTTGCGGTTCTCAATGGCCTGCTGCTTTCCTTCCAACACAATAGCTTTGTCTATGAGCCCCTGACAGTTAGCAAAGATAGCCACTGTCAACTGGACTCCCAACTCATCATTCAGCCCCTTCAAGAGCTTCTCCTGCCTTGCTGCATCATTCCTGACATCATCTGGAGCATATCTTGCAAGCTTGTTGAACACCTCAACATACTCGGCCACTGAACGGCCTCCCTGACTCAAGCTGCGGAACTCCTTCTTCAAGCTCATGGCGCCCGCTGAAACATGTGCGACGCGAAAAGCTGACTGGAACCGCGCCCAAGTGATGGTGTCGATGGGATAAGTCACCAAGTAGTTGTCCCACCAGGCAGCGGCAGGACCCTCCAGCAAATGTGAGGCAAATCTCACCCTCTGCCTCTGTACAGCCAACTGTCTCCATGTTCCGGCCCACTGAACGAAGCCAGTCATCCGCCACTATGGGTTTAGGAGTGCTAGAGAACCTTTGAGGATTCAGCCTCAGGAACCTCGCAAGCGTGTCCACAGGTGGTGGTGGTGGTGGTGGTGGCGCATTGTTGTTGTTGCCCATATTCTGAGTGAGCAACTGGATCAACTGAGCTTGTCCTTGAAGTAGCCGCTGCATGTAAGCTGGCACTTCATTGTTGTTGTTCCCATTTCCCGTGGTATCACGTCTCAGCGACATCTGTTGGGCAAGAATAGGTAAGTTGTAGACAGAAAGTAGCTAGAGAAATATATCCTACCCCATATGCTTATGATGATCATGTCAAGCATTATATATACAATACATATATCACCAATGAACTTCACCAAACAATATCACCATATCATCAAACATATAACAATCATCAACCAATGCACTCATACGAAAAACATCACATATCACACCATATAGTCTCAAAATATATTGCATAACTGATATAAGATCCTCAACACAACCACGAATAATATAAGAGTATATCAAACAACCTAGTATTGCCATACCGAATAAGTCGACATGGTCCAATACGCTAACACGATAACGATAGTAAACTAATTTTCGGTGAAGTAATTCCGAATGCTGTCTTTGCTAAACAACATGCGGTATTCGCGCCCGCTAATGCGGTTGTGCCTTTTGGGACTCGGTTCATCTTCTTCTGCCGAGGTCTCCACTTCTGGTTCCTCTTCTTGTTCTTCAACTCCATTTGTCTTCAACTTCTCCTTCAGCCTCTTTATCTCCGCTTGCATCTCCATCCTCTCCTTCTTCAGCTTGTTGGTGTCCCTCTTAAGCTTGGTGTTCTTCTGCTGCAACTCAGTGATGGTGTAGAGATCCGACTGAGTGCTCTTCTCCAGGTTGTGGAAGTGCTTCTCCAGGCTCTGGATGAAGTAGGTAGTTGTAGCTGGCCAAATGGTCCCAGACACATACTTGAACTTCTTTGGTCATATGTTCCCCGATGGAAGGATCCTGGTCATCTTCTCGTACACCGTACCCTTTAGCTGGCCGGCATAACGCTCAACGATGCGTCCAAGAGCCATTTGAGCGGCTATGCGTACACACTGCTCCTTCTCCGGGGCATGCACCTCGAATGACTCCGTGATCACCCTTTCTTCCGTCATGCTTCCAAAGAGAAATGTCTCCACTTGCCAATAGTCATCAGCTCTCCTTATCTCCACTATGTCCGGCTGAAAGACTGGCGCGTAGATGTTTAGGTAATGGAAAATTCCCCTGAGCTCAGGTCCAAACGCCATAGCGCGGCATGACAAAGTGGTCATCTATAATCAAAGAGAGGAAAGGCAAGATTAGAACAAATATGAATACGAGATAGAGATGGTAATTAAGTACAAGACAAAGTGATGTAAACTAATATGTTCATTCCTATGGCTTTTCTAATCCATTTTCTAGGGTCACGTCCTACAGTCAACACACTGCTCTGATACCATCTGTAACGATCCAATTCACATAGAATTGAAGTCTCTGTGATCAAGTGCCAGTCCCTGAATCGAACTCGCTGGCACACACAGTATCATAGATGTATATTAAAGTACAGGTGCATCATTATTACAACGTATGATCCAGAATAAAACAAATAACAAATTGCATAGCTCAAGGCTATCTTATTCAACGTAAATATAGCCGAAGCAAAAGCAAATAACGAGGAATCCCATCAACATCCACAAGCGAACATGCTGAGTGTAGACCCGCAACCCTAAACGCACCTTACTGGTCGTCTGAAAAACCTGCAACACCGAAGGTTACAGCCCGACAACGGGTCAGTACATCTGATTTGTACGGCAAGTGACACGGAAGAGGTATATATAAAGGACCTACAACTACATGCAAGGTGAGCCAAAGGAAAGGCTTATGGTTTTGTTTTGCTGAAAGCCAATTTTCTCCTGAACTAAACTAGTCAAAATTTTAAGTTGAATTCTACCTAAAACACACAGCAACCCATGCTAATCTTTCCCACCAAATTATTATTAAGTGTTCATCTGTCAAGATCATTCATCAATAATACTGACTAGTTGCTCAAAGTTCGTCCGTAACCGTGGACACGGCTAATCATGATCAGTTTATACGCTCTGCAGAGGTTGTACACGTTCCCCATTGGACTCAACCCGAAGATTGAGACGAAGACTTTCCGAAGAGGTTGCCTTCACTCTTTGATAGCCGGTACACCTAACACACATCTACATCAGCTAGGTACCAGGGCCAGGTTTCCCACAACGTACTCATGCTAAGCCAGAGCCCATATAGCCAGTGGCTGTACACGGAAGTTACTAATAATATTGCCTGTCTGATCTTTATGAGCCTGGACGGCGCCCACTGCGTTCAGAGGGTAGACACCATGTCGCACCCGGTTCACTACCAAAACAACCATTGGGTGCATTTAACCCCGGCACTGTCCTTAGACAAGGCACAACAACAGGATGCAACCCGCCCGGCCAAAAGTGATTTCTATTTATTAAAAAGTTGGTACACAAATTATTAAATAGTTCACATGCACTCCATGAATTCTCACAACCCAAACCACGTATACAAAGCATAGCAATAAAGTAACAATACGTGCTAGGTTGATCTACAAATACAAGTCAAGACATGTGGCTATCCTAACTGGTTTTGCAGCAACAGTAAAGTAAACTACCTATCATGCAATAAGGTGATATTCTTAACATAATGCATATAGAAAATTATAGGTATGAGTATGATCAAAGCATCACTTGACTTCTTCCTGTTCCTGACGATCACAATCCTCACAAAACGATGCGGCGCACTCCGGACAATCTATACGAGCAAATATAGCACCAATCAACATATATTCAACACAAATATGCACAAACAGTAATAAACATACAAAGAACAGTAGCAAAACTTGCCTAACAGAAGCTAAATTTAAGTACTCGACAAAAGAAAACTAACGCAAAAAGAAACGGCGCAATCGGGCGCACCGTTAAAAAGATACGGCTACCGGAAGTTCAAATTTGAATTTGCTTGGGATTCAAATTTGAAAACTTCAAACTTCTGCATAACTTAGTCCACTGGCTAGAACTTTTCGACACGGTCGCAACGCAACTGGAATCACTTAATTCCGAGCTACGGTTAAGAAGTAACCGAGGAAACGGTACCGGGGTCTTTTCTGCCAAAAGGGCTAATCCGCAAATAAAATAACTTTTATACCGCGAGTCGGCTACGGAGCGAACGGCGTCCACTCAGGTAAACAGTCTGGTGAACGTTCGCTAAATAAAAACCACGTTTAACCGGAAAAAACCGGAGTCAACGCCGGTTAACCGGTAAACTAAAAAAAACGAAACCCTAGATCGGATTTGATCTGGGCCGCTCCCTGCGCATCCATTGGCCGGGGCGGATCCGGCCGAATTCCGGCGAACCGGCGGAGGCGGCGCCTGGCGGCGCGGCTGCGCGCGAGGCGCGCGACCTGGCGGGGCAGGCCCGTCGCGGCAGGGCGGCGACGAGGAGGCGCGGAGGTGGCAGCGGGTGCTCACCGGCGTTGGGCGGCGGCGGATCGGGCGGCGGCTATCGGGTCGGGCGAAACCCTAGCCTGCGGGTCCGTGGGCAAATTTATAACCCGCTTTGCGATTTTTTTTAAAAATCCGAAACCTATTCGAAAATGGTGGCGCAAAATAAAAACAGGACAGGGCCATTAGGCCCAAAACACTTTTAGAAAAATAACGGATAATTATTTTTAATTTCCGTTTTCACCAAAACTTTTAAAATAATTAAAGTGAATTTTTGGCATTACCAAAATATTCAATAAAAATAAAAACTTTGCAATTTATTTTTAAAATACTTTTAAATACTTTTTCCGGCAATTTAAAAATACCAAAAAACTCCAAAAAATGATTTTAAAGTTTTCCCCGAGCATAAATAAATTCTTAAATTTTTTTTAGAAATTATTTATAATCCCAAAGTAAAATTAAAAAGTCTCCAGAAAATATTTTAAACTATTTTCCAACATTTCAAAAATGGGGATAAGTCATTTTATATCTTCTCCAATAAATTGCCTTAAGTTGAAAAATGTTTAAAATATTTTTAAAACTCCAGAAAAATGCGGAAACAACATGAGATGCATATGATGATCTATTAACATCCGAATTTAAAAAATTAGGATGTTACATTATCTAAGGATTATGTTTCTCCATCAGAAAATTGGGTCCATCAAGAATACGCTGGATGCAGCTGCTATTCCAGCTGCAAGAAAAGCTGATCTAAGAGGCAATGTCTCAAAGTTGGAAGTCTGTAAATGTTTTCAGTTCATTTGTCACATCTTGTCAAGAGAAAGTGCTTATGGCATTCAGTATTCTATTGGTAGTTAAAACAAAAGCTGATTATTGCTGTTGCATATACCAGGATCAACTTAGGAAGGCGAAGAAGAAAATGGGCGAAGAAAACATCCAGAAGGCTGTCAAGACTGCCATAGATGCTGCAGAAGCTGCTCTTTCTGAAGGAAAACCCTTCTGTGTTACTCATGCCGAAGTGGGTCTTGATACCACTGCTGTCCGGGAAGCAGTTGTCAAAGCCATGAACCGTTTCAAGGTCCCTACTCCAATCCATTTCTGTGATTAGTGTCGCCATCTTCTAAAAATAACCGTAGATTCAGCATACTTTCCAACTTCTACCAACAATTAAAATAACCGTAGATTCAGCATACTTTCCAACTTCTACCAACAATTATTTTTTAATGAATTAAGAATATTAAATTTGTATTCCTTCCGTCAAATCTGTGGATGTGCTAGTGACCTCATGTGACTTTTCCAGAGTTTGCCGATAATGGTATTCAGCACAGATGAGGCATCAAACAAGGCTGTTATTTATGCCGGTGTACCTCCCGACGCATCCAATGGCTTCAAGGTGTTGGATTGGCTTACACCTTCAATCGCACCACTCAAGGGAAGAGGCGGTGGCGGCAAGAATGGTCTTGCCCAGGGCCAGGTGAAGCATTATTTAATATTTAAGATAAGCCTACTAATTATTGTGACCTAATATCTGAGAATCCTGCAACACAGGGAAGTGATGCTTCTCGGGTCAAGGAGTCCATGGAGCTTGCTGGCCATATAGCTTCAATGAAGTTGAGCTGATTTGTTGAGACTAGTCTTCATACTTCCTCCTGTCCTTTTTACTTTGCATATAATATTTGTCTTAAGTCAAACTTCATAAAGTTTAATAAATTTTATAAAAAAAAATACTAACATTCACAATTTTTTTTGAATGGTCTAACATTCACAATTCAAAATCAATATCATTAGATGCATCAGGGATTTAAGTTTTAGATTATATAACTGTAGTTTAATTTTAGTCAACTTGTTTCAGACTGAAAAGCTTTGTTGATGTTTTTCAATATTAATGTTGATGTCTTATATGCAGAGTAAAAAGGACCAGAGGGAGTGTAACACCCTCGGAATCAATGACAGTAATCACTACAGTGATTCCACTGTTAGTGATCATTACTGTTGATGATCAAGCCTTGAACACCTTTGATCACAGCTCATTGAAATTCCAACCCTGATAATTTTTTTAAATAAATGTGGATTGTAAATCTTGCTTCAAGGATTGTGGATGCATGTCAATCAACTTGACCATGGTTAAACCAAATCCAACTAGCCATGTGAATAATCACAAGTCAATGCTTATGATGGAACCAATGTTGTGGGGTTATCACAATTGTTTTGAAAATTAATATATATAAATGAAAATCATAGATCAACCCAAAATTGTGAAACCTATTAATAGAATTGCCTAGCCATCGTTGGGCCATGATTAAAATAACAATGGATATTCTATTAAAGTGTTTAAAAAGTATTATGAAATAAAAACAATAGCTTGGGGATTATTAGATTGCCATGATAATTTTAATAAACAAGTGGGAATTTTAGGTGCACTAAAAATTGTGGAACCTATTTTATAAAATGTCAAGTAACCAGTAGGTGTTAGTAAAATGGAGTTGTGAATTTATTAAATTGTTTAAATGGTATAAACAAATTAAAAACAGTAGCAAAGTAGCCCATTTTAATTATTAAATAATTATAGAAAATACAAATGATTTTATATTTGATCCAAATCTTTTGTGGCATCTTTGTATGATGTAACCATAATATTAGAATTGATTGGCATTTTTATAAAAATCATTTTGGTGGCCAATTAAATATTAACAGAAGAAAAAAAACTAAAAGAAAAAAAATGCAAAAACCTAAACTATCGCCCTGGGCAATGGCCCACACAGCCTAGCCCCCCTCTCTCTCTCTCTCTCCTTCTTCCCCTGTTCGCTCCCCACCCCACACAGTGGCATGGCGATGGCCATGCCGTGGCTACGCCGCCCCCTCACTTGCCCCCTCACCTGCTCCCTCGTGGAGGCGATAAGGGCGAGCCCAACTGCCCCCTGGTCCCTCTGCTCACTCCCCTCTTCCACCTCACCCTCTTCTTCTCCACCTTGCCCGAGCCCGCCGTGGCCGCGCCACCGTAGTCGCCGTGGCCACTGGCCACCTCCGGCCGCGCGAGCTTGTCCTACCGCACCGCCGCACACTACTAAGCCACCCTGCCGATGGAATCGAGTCGTGGGCGCCTCGAGCTTGCGGGATCGACGCCATCTACCTCCTCTGCCTCGCCGCTCGCCGCCGCAAATTCCGGCCACTCCGAGCCTCCGTCGAGCCCGTTGCCCCCTCGACGCGTTCAGGGTGAGCAGCCGCACCATCTCCATGTACCCGTAGCCGCCGGTTTAGCCCGTAGAGGATTCCCCTCTTTCGCACACTGTCCGCCGCCGTGGGCGACCGTATGCTCGCTCCGCCGTGTTTCCGTCCGCGCCAAGTGCACCATCGTGACCCTTGTATGCGGTGGGTACGTTTTGGCCTGTTAGAGCGCTCAACTTCGTCAGGAGTCGTCATTCACCATTGGAGCCCGAGCGCAGCTCCGCCATTGTCGTCCTCAAGCTCGCCTCGGTCATCCCGTCACCCACCACCACCACAGATCAGTTGGCGGCGCTCTGCTCGATCGAACGGAGCAAATGACACCTCAAACCGTGGCCGGAGTCGGCCGAAACGGCCACCTCTCCGGAGTTCGGCCTCGCCGGCGTGGCCACGTGGTTAAGCCGGGGGCTAACCTCACTGACGGGTGGGCCCCGTGGCTTAATCCGGCAGTTAATCCCCTAACCGCCCACTAATCTCATTGACGAGTGGGCCCAAGGCCATTGGTTAGTTCAAATGAAGTCTGATTAATTATATGCATGAATGACATGTGGGCCCTGCCCCACTTAACTATTTGGTTAATTAAAATGCCTGTTAATTAAACATATGTGTCTATGACACCTGGGCCCCAGCTGTCAGTATTTAAAATTATTGATTTATCAAATGTGTGAGTTACTGACATGTGCCCCCCACTACTATTTAAATTTAAATAAAATGAAGTATTAGCACTGTGAGGCTGACCAGTGGGACCCACTGGTCAGTTTTGACTGGTCAACCCTTGTTCTGGATAATTTTGCATTTTATTAATAAAAATAATCCAAAAAAAATGATTTAAGCTGAATTAAACTTTGAATTTGAATATCTTTTAAACCGTAAGTCAGATCAAAATTCTTTATACATAAAAATTGATCAGAAAAATATAACGAATACGAATACGCTATCCGTATGTCTATAACACCCCTCTAACACAATGAACATCGAACTGTCCCCCTCCGGACCTGCAGTTCGTTAAATTGTCCGGTACTGCTAAAGTATCCGAATGAATTTATTTCGAACACGAAAGTTGTTCGGAATAGATCAACTAACCCGGATACACCACCCACACATGTGTCGGATGTCCACGACACCTCCGCATTGATATCTCCCCCCTCCAGACACCCTGTCCGGTAATCACCCGGAGCTGACAGTTCATCCCCGGATGAATTCCCGCTCTAACCAACGTGCATTGCACTGCGTTAGAACACCGTTAACTTTGCGTTTGCCATGTCTTGTATTTGTATTGCTATTATTGATGTGTATTTATTGTTTCTCCCCCCTTTATTCTCTGATAGACCTCGTTGCTTCCGCCGACTACACCGTTGCCGAGTATGACTACTTCGTCGATGACCGTACCCCTATGGTCGAGCTTCCAGGCAAGCAGAGCCATTCTCTTCCCCAGATATCGCCTATCTTTCCGTACTTTTCTTGCACTAGCCATTGTTACTGCTGCTGCTACGTTACAAACCTATTCAATTGCATAGCCTTTTTTTGTCGCCCCTTGATTTACCTTCCTTTACCCTATGCTTCCTATTATATATATTATATCCAGCAGTGAGCCCTGCGCCTTGTTAGCTAGGATTAGATAGCGGGCCGTGATCACTCAGGAGAGTGAACGCGGATACAAATATTATAACTGCACAGGTACGGTACAATGCAGACACCGCCTCAGGCCCCCTAGCTCGGCTCTGCCGAGCCACCATCTAGTGTGAGCTATCAAGGAGTAATCCTTGTACTCCACTCGTTGCTGACTATATATAGCCGCTCTAGGTACCTGGGCAACGGTTGTCCTTCAGGTAAGAAGTCGGACGACCCAACGGTGCCCGCGAGAGGTATTGCGACGGGACGACAGGGAGGGTACGACAAGTGTACCGGTGTGCTTGGCCCCTGATCGTTGGCCGCGAGAGTTACCAAACCACGAAAGTCGAGCTCCTCCAGGAGCACACGCGAGACAAGGTAAGGAGACGGTTCACCTTGTTGGTAACCGCAGTGACTTGGTGGGACGACAGGGCAGGCACCGATGTACTGGTGGTCCTGACTGCTGTCGTTGTCCGCGGGTCGGTTAAGTCGAGGCAACGATAACGGTTGTCACGCAGGTTAATTAAAATGCTAAATGGTTCAGTGAATGTCTTGAGTTGGCTATATGCCATGTACGCACTACCTACCCGTGGGAATTACGAGTTATGGGCTCCTCTGCTTCGTAGTGTCGTCCGAGGACTCTTCAGACGTCAGCAGTACCGCGGCCTGCGCCGGGAAGTGGTGTTGTCTTATTTGCTCGCGCGGTGGTGTCTTATTTGGATTTGCTTTAACTTCACAGGCCAGCCACGCACCGTGCAGGAGTACGTTCGGGTTGGGGTCCAAGGCCCGGCGTACTTAGGATTTAGACCGACGGATGGCCTCTCTGTTGAGTTTGAAAGATGGGTTACGAAGTGTCGGATAGCCTCGGTGGAGCGCTCCCTAACAAGGTTCCCGCCACCCTAGAGATCCGTGCGTGTAGTGTAACACAAGTGCACCCCTGCAGGGAAGATTAATCTATTCGAATAGCCGTGTCCACGGTAACAGGACGCTTTATGCTGAAGCTGGATCTTACCACTACAAACTATTATTATTAAACTGTATGGTTCCGGGTTTTCTTCCTCGCGGGGATGTCGAGGAGTTGAACTCGGAGGCATTGCTAATTATTACAACTTATTATTATACAATGGTGCAACAACTTCTGTTGCATTGTTACTTTATGCTTTATATGAATTGTTGGCTGATTCTTACCTCATGCTTCAAGACATCGTCAGAAGATGCTAGTCATCGATAGGCCTAGCTTCTTATCCTTATTCTGATTTCTATCTTGCAGTCCACTATATACAGCCTCCCCTTTCCATTTGATACAATGCATAATGCTTAGTAGCGGACGTAAGACTCGCGGGTATGCTAGATACTCACCTGCTTTATTTTCCCCTTTTATTGTTTTGCCTGATCGGCCGCTGCAGTCGACGTTGGAGCCTTGGAGTCCAGGAGCAGAAGATCCCCGATGTCGACCACTGCAACATGAAGACCCCCGATGCCTACTACGACGTCGAGTTTTCCGTTGACCAGGAGTAGTTTGGAGGTTCCAAGGCAGGAGGCCTCGCCTTTTCGATCGTGTTGATTTTGTGCTAGCCTTCTTAAGGCAACCTTGTATCCTTGTGTCTGTACTCAGATACTATTGCTTCCGCTGACTTTGTGCTCTCGAGCTGTTGTATTCGAGCCCTCGTGGCCCCTGGCTTGTATTAAACAGCTTGTATTATTTTATTTGTAGAGTTGTGTTGTGATATCTCACCGTGAGTCCCTGATCTCGATCGTGTACCTTGCGTGTATGATTACTGTACACGGTCTGATTTTGGGGGCGTCACAGGGAGTATATGTTAAGCGTATAATATGCGGAGTAAAAAGGACCAGAGGGAGTATATGTTAAGCGCTTAGTTGATGGTTGTTCTGGCCTACAAAGCTAACTGTGATACATGAATACGGAACTAAAGCCGTGCCTGTTTTCACAGCAAAGGGTGGTGTTTAAGGGCCGCAGTTGCGTTTGTTAAGTAGATTGTAGTATTCCTATTATCTAGGAAGGTTCTCTGCATATTTGTCACATGTATGTATATATATATATATTATATATATATATATATATATATATATATATATATATATATTATATCGTGATCTTTGGTCCCTATGGAATATAAGTTGAGCATTAGGTTTTTTCCTGCATCCGCAACCCGTGTTTTTATTTATTTCTGTTCGACGATGGCTCCCTTGTCTGCTAAGTTGTCGTCGACCTCCTTGCTCGCTCCCTGGTCGCCTCGGCCGCTGTCGGCCCCTTCGCTTGGTCGCCAGCCCCGTTCGTCGGTCGCCAAGCCTGTCTGCTTGCCGCCCGTCTCGAGTCGCTACTCGAAGCCGCCCGTTCAGAGCCACCCCGTCGTTTCTAGCCTTGACTTGTCGCCGCTCTAGCCGCCTTGTCGGATTCCGCCTCATGGAGCCGCTAAAACTTTTGCCCTGAGCCGTCCGCCCGAATTCTCTTGATCGGATCCCGCCCTGTGAAGGTTGCGCCGCCGTGGTCTTCCCTCTGGTTCTTGTCGTTGGCCTATGGATCCCACTGCGGCCACCGGTTCTCTTGTCGGCTGCCACCTCGCCTGCATAGATGACCCTCGGCGTCGACTCCTATATGTGCAGCCTGCCCGTCCCCGTCTGGTGTGGTGAGCGTTACCTCTAAAAAAAGAAAAAAAACCTAGCTACAATGGTTTCTTCATTGTGTAGGTGTTACTTTCGCTGCCCGCTGACTGAATGAACGGTGTTCATTCTATTGGCCCCGTCTTGCACCTGTGCCTTTTCTCGGTGCTTGGTGCTTCTTTGTCCACGAGGTCATCTCAACACGTGTTTTTGCACATGGTGATTGTCGTTCTACATCAACATCTCTCGCGACTTTCACCGGTGATTGTCGCTCTGCATCGACTCCTCTCGCAGCTTCCACCGACAGTACTGGTGCATATGGCACTATTGATGCCGTCTCCCACATGCGTCCTCCCTTGGCCTATCGAGACAATGTTGGTCATGCTATACCGCGTTCTCTCGCGGTTTCCTACAGTGCCGGTGGCTGCTCCACCCATGATGCTACTCTATCGCCTGCCTCAGCCGTGTTCACCAAGGAGGAGATTGTGCGACTGCATGACATGGTTACTGCCTTTGAGTCTTCGTTGCGGGGTGCATTTCCTCGACTTCTTCGTTTGAGCCCTTGATTGAGCAGGAGATTCCGCGACTTTGGTGGCTGCTAGATGCCTTCTTCGACTCTTCACCGACTGGTACTGCTGGTCTGCTACTGACTCTTCTGGCATTATGAGACCACATTCTACACAGGCAGGTATATCCTCGTCGATTCTTGATATTGGAGCTTCTTTTCACATGACTCATGATTCATCCACTTTATCGTCTCTTCGATCATTCGATTCACCTGTTCATGTTCTTACTGTTGATGGTACCTCTCTCCCGGTTCATGGTCGCGACACTCTTAGCACTTCATTGTTTACCATTCCTGATGTTGCTCATGTTTCTCGACTTACCATGTAGCTCATTTCTGCTGGTCAGATTGTTGACTCTAGTTGTCGGGTCATTCTGGACTTTGATTCTTGTTCTGTTCTCGACCGTCGCACTGGTTCTCTCCTTGGTGCAGGTCCCCGTTGTCGTGACTCTCAGGGTCTTTGGGAGCTTGACTGGCTTCATCTTTCCTCCGTTTCTACCACTGTTAGTCCCCCCTCCTCTATTGCCTTATCTATCAGCTCTTTTCAGCAGTGGCATCACCGAGTTGGTCACCTATGTGGCTCTCGTCTCTCATCTCTAGTTCGTCGTGGTCTTTTGGGATCCGTCTCTGATGGTGTCTCTGTAGACTGTCTGGGTTGTCGCCTTGGAAAACAGGTCCAGTTGCCTTATCCTCATAGCAAGACTGTGTCTCCGCGTCCTTTCGACCTTGTTCACTCTGATGTCTGGGGTCCTGCTCCTTTTGCCTTGAAGGGCGGTCATCGTTACTGTATTATTTTTATAGACGATTTCTCTCGATACACCTATATCTACTTTATGTCATCTCGTAGTGAGGTTGATGCGGAGGACCCAACCGACATCACCATGGATACATCTCCCCCACGTGGGCCATTGATGAGAGCACAAGCACGCGCCATTGAAACTAAGTTGAACTCGCTCTTATCCGAACTGCTCTTCAATACACATGAGACTTGGGTGCTACCTCATGGGAATACCCTTTGCATCATCAGGTACTAAGAAGACACTGAAGGAGAAGGCAAGGATCAAGGGCAAGTCACAAGAGAAGAGGAGCCACTAGAAGAAGAAGAAGACAACCTGGAGCCCCTGAACACCCCGTGTGCACGGGGTAGGAGACCCCGTGTGCACAGCCTCCCTCGAGGGCTCCTCCAGATGGAGGGGCCGAAGAGCCCTGACTACCCCCATGTGCAGGGGGTGAGAGCCCGTGTGCACGCCCCCGCGTGTGCACGTGGTAAGTGAACCCTGTGTGCACGGCCCCTTCCGCAGCTAGACCTGGGCATCTGCCCATGTATCCTCTCTCCCTCCCCCTATGTAACACTCTCACTGTCAGTGAACAGTAATCACCATTACTGTTGATAATTACTGTTTCAAAATTCTTGCTTTGATCAACCATGTTAATCTTGGACCAATGCAAAGTCAAACTTCCCTTTTATTGAATATTAAAAATAAGTGACAAATAAAACTTGGTCCAAAAACTTTGCAACCATTTTTTTTAAATCCCAAATATTCAGGGGATCACTTCTCTATGGTTTTGGAAATTTATTAAGCTTTGAAATAAATGCAACAAATAAAAACAGTAGCCAAATATCCCTTTTCATATATAGAATAATTAAAACAAACGTTATATGATTTTATTTGTGGCCAAATATTTTTGTGGCACTGTTCTACATGCCAACAATAATTATGGGACCTATAACATAATTTGCAAAATTATAAAACAACTAAAAGAAATGCAGGAAAAGAACCGAAAAGAAAAACAAAAAGAAATAAAAGAAACCCTATCCTACGCTGTGGGCAAAACCCACCCCGGCCCATCTCCCCTTCCGCCCCCACCAGCCCAGCCCACCGGGGTCATCCCCTTCCCCCTGTTCACCAGGCGGCGCGTGGCACGCATCCACTACGACCATGGTCGTGGCTGTCGCCGTGCCGACCATCCACAGCACCGCCGGTAGTCCCGACGACCGATGCCGATGCCCTTGTGTTCGGCTACGTCGACGACGACCGTACCTCTACCGTCGAGCTTCCAGGCAAGCAGAGCCATTTTCCTTCCCCAGATATCGCCTATCTTTCCGTACATTTCTTGCACTAGGCATTGTTACTGCTGCTGCTACGTTGCTTACCTATTCAATTGCATAGCCTGTCATTGTCACCCCTTGATTACCGTTCCGTTATCCTATGCTTCTTATAAATATATATATATAATATTCAGCAGTAAACCCTGCGCATTGTTAGCTAGGTTTAGAATAGCGGGCCGTGATCACTCTGGTGAGTGAACGCGGATTACAATGATTATAACTCCAACAGGTACGGATCAATGTAGACGCCCTAGGGAACCTACAACGGCGAGACTCTGCCGAGTCGCTTCGAGTTTGACTTACGCGTGGACGGACTCGTATTTCACTCTCGTCGGCTCAGTAGCGTATCATCACTGGGATGATACGAGGGTATTCCTCTTTAGTTCATTCCGCTGGTGTCTCGACACCACCGGGGTGATACGAGAATATTCCTCTTTAGTTCATTCCGCTGATGTCTCTGTCGAGCCATCTCAAGTGTACCATCGAGGGTGATTCCTCCTGGTTTCACTTGATGGTAGGCACTCGAATCAACTGGTGTCCTTAAAAGGTAAGGAGTCGGGTGACCCAACGGTGCCCGCGCAGGGTATTTTAGCGGAACGACGGGTCATGTGTATTCCACCTGTGTGCGGCGGGCCTGGTACTGTTCGTGGCCGACAGATATCGTGTTGTACGAAAGTCGAGCTCTTCGGAGCAAACGCGAGACAAGGTAAGGAGACGGTTCACCTTGTTGGTGACCGCACGAGTTGGTGGGACGACAGGGCAGGAGGCCACTGGCTCTGGTAATGGGGGTGGACCTGGCTGCTGTCGTTGTCCGCGACTCACCTAAATAAGGACAACGATAACGGTTGTTCCGACAGATAATAATTAAAATGCTTAATGGGTCAGGTGGATGACTTGAGTGGGTCGTCATGCCCTTTACGCACTACCTCCACGTGGGATTACGGTGTGGGCCCTCTGCGTTGTAGCCTCGTTCGAGGGCTCTTCAGACGTCAGCTTTACCTCGGGCTGATTTCCGGGCTTGGACCGCTTACTCCGGTAGTGGGAAGTGGGCCTGCTTCACCGGCCAGCCACGTACCGTGCAGGAGTACAAAGGACAGGGGTCCAAAGTTCCTTCGTACTTAGGATTTAGACCGGCGGATGGCGTCTCTGTTGAGCTCGAAGGATGGACTTCGATGTATCGGATAGCCTCGGTGGGGCATTCCCTAACAAGGTGTACGCCACCCTGGAGATCCGAGCGTGTAGGGTAACAGTGGTGCAGCCCCTGCAGAGATGATAATCTATTCGGATAGCCGTGTCCACGGTAACAGGACGCTTTATGCTGAAGCCAGATCCTACTACTACAAACTACTACTATTAAACTGTTGGTTCCGGGTTTTCTTCCTCGCAGGGAAGTCGAGGAGGGATTCTCGGAGGCATTGTTAATTGTTATATAATACAACTTACTATTATACAATGCTGCAACAACTTCTGCTGCATTGTTACTTTATGCTTTCATTGAACTGTTGGCTATTCTCTTCTCATACTGCAAGACTCGTCGGAAGATGCTAGTCTTCGATAGGCCTAGCTTCTTATCCTTGTTCTGATTTCTACCTTGCAGTCCACTATATACAGCCTCCCCTTTCCATTTGATACAAATGCATAAATGCTTAGTAGCGGACGTAAGACTCGCGGGTATGCTAGATACTCACCTTTGCTTTATTTCCCCCTTTTTGTTTTGCCTGATCGGCCGCTGCAGTCGACGTTGGAGCCCAGGAGCAGGAGATCCCCGATGCCGACCACCGCAACATGAAGATCCCCGATGCCTTCTACGACGTCGAGTTCCCTATTGACCAGGAGTAGTTTTGAGGTTCCCAGGCAGGAGGCCTCGCCTTTTCGATCGTTGTTGTTTTTGTGCTAGCCTTCTTAAGGCAGATCATGCGTACCTTGTGTCTGTACTCAGATACTATTGCTTCCGCTAACTTTGTGCTCTCGAGCTGTTGTATTCGAGCCCTCGTGGCCCCTGGCTTGTATTAAACAACTTGTATTATTTTTATTTGTAGAGTTGTGTTGTCATATCTCACCGTGAGTCCCTGATCTCGATCGTGTACCTTGCGTGTATGTTTACTGTACACGGTCTGATTTTGGGGGCGTCACACCCTAGACTATAAATAGTCTTCTTCCACCTTCTTTTTAGGGTTAGCTAAGAACAAATCTAAACCTTGAGAGAGCTTAGCTCCTTTTTCCCTTGGGAAATTGATCTCCTTGAGATCCTCTCTCAATCTACCTTCCTCTTCCTAGTAGTAGAAGAAGAGGCCCCTCTTCTAGTAGTAGAAGGAGAGGGAACTACCAACACTGCCACATGTGGATGTATGGATCTTGAGATGTATGGCACTTGTGTGTGGATTTGAGTGTTCTATGTGTTTGGATCTTGTTCCACTTCCTCTCTTGTGTTGATTGTTCTTGCGATTTCCCCCTTGTGCTTTGTTATTGTTGTGGATCTACCCCTCCAAATTGTGAAGATTGGGCCAACCTCTAGGTTTGTCCTACATCATTTGGTATCGTGGGCAAGGTTGCCACAATTTGGAGTTCGCCCCCTCACTTTTCTATCCAATTGTTGTTTGTTCTTGTCCCAATTCGAAAATCCCCACCAAAAATAGCCATACCCAAGATCTTGCAACTTGTTGGTTCTAGTGAGATTTTGTTGGTTTTGTTCCATGGATATGGTGTTTTACTAGTGGATCTCACCTCTTTTGCGTTGCTTTAGCCTCCCCACCACCAATTTCCCATAAAATTTTCTTTCTCTCCACCCAATTTGAGCTTGGCAGCCCCAATTTCTAGGTGAACTCCGCGCCCTCGGGACCCCGTGCACATGGACCTCGGGACCCTGTGCACACGCCCCCCGTGCACACGACCATCAGGACCACGTGCACAGGGCCTATCCAGGGACACACCACTGGAAGCAAGGCCGGTCCACCGTTCTTCGCGAGGGTATGGTGACGTGAGGTATACATTCCATCATAACCACCCTCTCCTTGCCATTACCTTTGAGAGCCTATCCTCCTTTTGCGCATACCATCTTTGTCCTATTGAGACTAGCTCTTTGAGTATTGTCGGCTCTCGCAACTTGCATAGAGTATCAAATGTATGGCTACTAAGGCGCAACGGCGGCCAATGTATGGCTACTAAGGCGCAATGGCTACTAAGGTGCTCTCGCCTGCAGCTCTCCGCCGTCCTTTTCCGGCGAGGCAAAGCTGCTGCCTTTGAGGCCCTGGTGCGCGCTTGAAGGAAAAATGGATCTTTGGGATCCCATCTGCTCGCGGCACCGCTCCGTTAGGTCACTAGCGCAGTAGGTTTGTCGCAGTCGTCGCCGGAAGTTTGCCCGCTGCGTCAGCTTCTGAACCTGTTTGTCAGGTGTTCAAAATCTCAGTTAACGCAGAAGTACAGTACTTCTACTCTAGCGCTTGGCTTATGTTCAAAGTCTCATGGGTGGTGCAGTGGTTGCGAGCAGTGCAGCCCAGCGCAGCGTCTCTGGTTCGAACCCTACTTGGGACATTTGCCCCAACCTTTTTTCTTGCTTTTCTGTTTATTTATTTTTTGGGGTTTTCAAAATCTGAAAACTTCTAACATTCGAGTGCTGGTTCAAATGCCAACATGTGATACATGTTTTTGGGGCAGAAAAATGTGAGGATTAAGGTGGTGCTGTCCATTTTGTGTTTTGGGCAAATGCAAAATGGAGAGTGTTGAGTTTTCCCATGTGCCACCATTGTCCCTTTCATATTTTCTTCTCCAATCTTTAGCTCATGTACACATCCTTCCCATCTTGTCGATCACGTCCTAGCGGAACTTCCCCTATCATGTTGCCACATGATAGGACGATCTAGTCCTTTCTCATGTGTTCTTCCCTGTCTCTTTCTTCACACCTTTTGCGTTGTCGAAACTTTCCCGGTGTCAACCCTTGTCGACACCTTTCGTCTCCGGAATCGTTAGTTTAATTTTACGATGCCTTATTTTGATAACTTGTTTTATTGTTCATGCCATGCCATATTGCTATGATATTTACACCAAAGTTAAGGCTATGACCAATGCCATAAAAATATAAGTAAATGCATATGAAGTTGTTGACGTGTCGTCAACACCTTCATTTAAATTTGACTAGATAGGGTCACATCATGCCAAATTAAACTTGGTCATACCATCTTGCCTGTGCATTGCACCCATTGCTTACTTGTGTGCCTTTTACTTGCCGGTACCTTACGTTAGCACCTGAGACTGCCGAGGAGACTTACGTGGAGGTTTCCGACACCGAGCCCAAGGACCCTGCTACGTCTGCTCCGTCGACCGATTACCCAGGCAAGGGGAAGATTTATACCATTACTTGATACCTTTATGCCTACCTGCCTAGCTGTAGTCTAGAACATTTGTTTGATCCTATCCACTTTGCTTATGCCCCATTCAAAAAACCAAACAACCATGATTCCCACATCCCAGCAAAACTTTGTATTGCTAAGTTACCGCTGCTCAGCCATTGCTTAGTATGAGTAGGAAAACTTGCTGCTTACCCTATGCTATGGTTGGGATATCATGTTATTAAAGAAGTTGGTTGATATTTATTATTATTATGATGTTAATTTATACTCAACGAAAGATGGGAGACCAGGCTGTTCCCGCCAGGTGTTTTGTTCCATTTGAGTCACCTAGGTCCCGAGTTCCGGGTATTTTGTTTCTTGACGAGCGTGCCTAATCGTGTGTGGGGTTCTATGGGCCCCCCTTGTCCTACCTACCTAGATTCATACAATTCTAGTGGTGGCCCGAGCTTATTTACTATTTGCAAACGTGTGTGTGCTTGGTTGGTACCCTAGCAGTTTTCAAAACAAACCGGGCCAGCGGGGACACGGTTCCTTTGTTGGTCCACCTGATCAGCTAGGACCCGGTCTCATGTGAGAATTACCGGCAATCCGACATGCGTCATACGGTAGAGTCCGACCCGAGGGAGTGGCTTGTTCTTGGGTTGGGTGTCGACTCCCCGGGGGCCACCCGGAATTGTGCGTTGTTAGTTAGAGGGACTCTGACGTTCCAAAGTTTCAGGCGCTTACCTAGTCAAGTGGAAACCGGGCGTACATGCGAAGCCTATGATGGGCAGTTTGGTACACCCCTGCAGGGTTAAATCTTTTCTAAAAGCCGTGTCCGCGGTTATGGACGACTTGAGGCCTACTCCTTGTTCATAGAATAACATCAATTTGAATCATAATTAAAACTTGCCTACCGTGTGAGTGCCTTGGTTGCTTTTCTTCGTCCAGGGGGACCGAGAGAAGATCCAAGTGGTGTTATGTTTGACGTTAGTAGGTGAATAGCAGACTTATGACACGCTTTCACGTGCATTCTTGGATCTTACCTCTACTCTAATAGAACGATAGCCACCATATATGCTAGTGCGGCTGCAACCTTTACTTTTACCTTGTCTTACCTTCGGAAGTCAGTTATCCTATAATGATATAATCTCACCCCATGTTTCCTTTTGTGCTTTTACTGTTTTGCCTGATCGGCCGCTGCAGTTGACTACTACCTCGACCCGAGCACCGGACGATACTTCGTGGAGGTGCCCCCGGAGGACGACGACGAGGATGACTTCGCTCAGTAGATCCTATAGTTGGGTTCAGACGTTCCGTGGGTGAACTTATTTATGTGCAACCCTCTCTAGAGCCATTTGGATTTTGACCGTACTCGGTTGTGATTGTCTTCCGCTTGTTGCATGATGTACTATTGGGTCCATGGACCTCTGAGATGATGTAATAAATACCAGTGGCGATGTATGCCCCGGACTCTATATATTTATGTCTTAGTATAAAGTTATTTGTTCTTATATCTGTTGTCGAGAATCAGGCAGCGACACGAGTGCGAGTGTTGTGAGTCAGTGGCCTTTTATGCGCTACTAACTCGAGCGGGACGCGAAAGCGACTAACTTGAGTTAGCACCGCATCGGGGGCCTTACATCAAGCCCGTTGAGAAATCGAGCTAGTGACTCTCTTTGTACTTGTGCAACGCAAGCATTAGTCTTTGCTAGGTTACATTATCTTTCTCACTTTCTTTGTTGCATAAGTCCCAATATCTTTGCGCGTGCGTTTCCTATTGCAATCTCTATCTTTTGATTTACTTGTATTGCATTGCTTCATTTGGACTTCTACCAATTTTATTAACATCTTGATCCACTTGTTGCATTTCTCCAGATAAGCCTTTTGTAGGTCTGCGTGTGGGAACGACATTCATTTCATTTTCACTACGCGAAGCCACACATCACTCGATTCATTTCATCTTCGAGAAAGGTACCCTTGATTTTGTTATATCCCTTTTACTCTCACATCGACCCACTTGTTGTGATGGCTAGACAAGATTCCCCTACTTCTCCGGTGAATGGTACAACTCGTGACACAAAAAATATGGTCACTCAAGTCCAATTCCAACATGAAATGCGTGAAGCCCACGACAAGTTGAGTAACCGTATTGCAACAATTACGGTGAATTTGCAAACCGGCCAAGAGATAATATTAAACTCCATGGAGGAATTCAAACAACACATGCTCGAACGTGACCAAGCCAATATGGATAAGCTCACGGCCATGCTCTCTTCTCGAAGGCCACGCTCTTCATCATTCGCGTCTTCTCACCGCTCTTCTCATCATTCCAAGTCCAACAATGATCCCGTGGAGCATACCCGGTCCCTTCATGGCAAGGAACTAAAAGACCGTGCCATGGAGTGCGAGAAGCGTCTCCACCTTGAAAGACAAGTGCACAACACCCTCAACTACCAACATCACCACCAAGGGGAACAACATATCATGCCCGTCCAACAAGACATGAAAGTGAAGACCACTTGGGTCTACATCATGGGCGCCAAGAACAAGACAATCACATTGCCCGTCGGGTTACTCATGGCGAGCCATATCAATCTCATGTGCATAGAGATGATCGTCACCCAAGACCGCCACTTCCCCCAAGACAAGATGACATAAATTCGACGGTCATGTGCACATTGGAGGGGCGCCCAAATGCACCTCACGTGCCCAACTTTGACCATCAAGATTAATGACAACCTCCACCACAATGATCAACGAGCTAGACCACCTCCTCCACCACTTGAGCATCTTTGGGTACGCCATGCCCAAGTTCTCGGGAGGAACAAACCCCTAGGACTACATATCATGGGTCCTCAAAGTCGACAAGATATACTAAGTGCGCAATTTCGATGAGTCCAAGAAAATCGCCATGGCATCACTTGAATTTGAAGAATGTGGTCTCAATTGGTGGGAGCAAGTGCAAGATCTCCGCCTCGAGAAAGGAAATCCACAAGTGTGCACATGAGAGGAAATGAAACAAGGGATGAGAGCCCAATATGTTCCACAACATTACACCCGTGACCTCTATCAAAATCTCCAAGCACTCAAGCAAGGATAGAAGTCGGTGGAGGAATATTATAAGAAAATGGAGTTGGCCATGATTCGAGCAAATGTGAAGGACTCCACCGAACAAACCGTTTCCTCAACGGCCACAACTACCAAGTGAATAAGATCACCAACTTTCATCCATACAATAGCGTGGAAGAATTGGTTCATCAAGCCACCAAAGTGGAGCAGCAAGTCCAAGAAGATGCGAAGTACTCAAAATTTGTGTCCTCCAACACCCGGGGTACAAGCTCTACATCTCAAGCGTCTCCAAGAACAACACCCTATAACCGAGCACCCCCCAAGTGGTGGCCCTTCAAACACAAGGCCACCGACAAAATCCTCGACTCGTTCTTCGTCAACTACCCCAAACTTCAAGCCAATAGAGTCCACCAATACTTTCCCATCAAGAGATACCAATACAAGTGCCATTCAATGTTTCACTTGCAAGTTCCGTGGCCACAAGACCTTTGAGTGTCCTACCAAGTGGACCATGATCATCAACGAATATGGCGAGTATGACTCTTTGAGTGAGGGTTAAATGGACGCTTTGGCTCAAGTCTCTCAACACATGCATACAAATAAATGATGATGAAGACGACCAAGTATTTTGTGGCAATGATGCAAGTCCCTCCCTAGTGGTGTCCAAAGTATTGACCCTTCAACAAGAGCTCGATGAGAACCAAAGGTGTCACATCTTTCATACCAAGGTGGGCATAAACGGTAGATCTTTCAAGGTCATCATTGATGGCGGAAGCTGCCACAACTTGGCAAGTGAAGAACTTTGCGCCAAACTCAACCTCATCAAGAAAAAACACCCCCACCCGTACAAAGTGCAATGGATTAGTGATTCCGGTTCCAGCAAAGTGGATCACACGGTGGAAATCTCATTGAAAATTTGCGCCTACGAAGACACATTGGAGTGTGACGTGGTGCCAATGAGCATGTGTCATTTGCTCTTGGCCCGACCATGGCAATTTGATCGGAGTGTCCTACATAATGGTCGTACCAACCAATATAGCTTCAAGTGTAGGGGCAAAGAGTTGGTTCTTCGTCCCATGACACCAAGTAAAGTGATTGCCGAGAAAATACACACCACAAACCCTCATGGGGACAAAAGTGAGAGAGAGAACCACCAAAAAGTGACTGAGTGCCACAAGCCAAATATGAGTGAACCCATGAGGCATACCACCAATGACATCGTCTTGATAGCCATCAAAAGAGAGTTCCAATAAGTGCGGAATAACCCATCCCATACCCTTCACTTTGTACTTTTGTACAAAGATGAGATGTTTTTACCTAATGACTCACACCCTCTTCCTCGTGCCATAGCTTCTATTTTGCAGGAATTCTAGGACGGGTTTCCCTCCGAGCTACCCTGGGTCTTCTTCCACTTCGTGGCATTGAGCACCGCATCGACCTCATTCCCGGTGCACCTCTACCCAACCGAGCCCCTTACCGCACCAAACTCGAGGAGACAATAGAGATTCAACGTCAAGTCGAACAACTACTAGAGAAAGGGTACGTCCGCGAAAGCCTTAGCCCTTGTGCAGTGCCGGTCCTAATTGTGCCCAAGAAAGATGGTACTTGGCGCATGTGTTGTGATTTCCGCCCCATCAATAATATTACGGTTCGCTATAGACACCCCATTCCGTGATTAGATGATATGCTTGATGAACTCTCCGGTGCAATCATTTTCACTAAAATTGACCTTAAAAGTGGCTACCATCAAATACGTATGCAAGTCGGTGACGAGTGGAAAACCTCCTTCAATACCAAGAGTGGTCTCTATGAATGGTTGGTTATGCAATTCGGCTTATCCGAAGCCCCTGGCACTTTCATGCGCGTTGTGAACTATGTTCTCCGTTATCTCATTGGAAAGTTTGTTGTAGTTTACTTTGATGATATCCTCATTTATAGCAAATCTGTGGAGGACCATGATAGTCATATTCGTGAATTGCTCCAAGTCTTGCGTAAGGAACAATTATATGCTAATCTTGAAAAATGCACTTTTTGCACTTCCAAACTCATATTCCTTGGCTTTGTGGTTTCCTCCAATGGCATTGAAGTTGATGAAGCTAAAGTAAATGCAATTAAAACTTGGCCACAACCTACCACCCTATCACAAGTCAGTAGTTTCCTTGGTCTAGCCGGTTTCTACCGCCGCTTTGTTAAATATTTTAGTAGCATTGCATCACCTTTGCATGCTTTAAGTAAAAAGAATGTTCCTTTCATTTGGGGTCCATCTCAAGAGAAAGATTTTAATGAACTCAAACATCGCCCTACTCATGCTCCTTTACTTGTTCACTACAAAATCAACGATATCAGTTGACGGGCCATTTGTGTCACGGTAAAGCATTGTTTGTCAGTAATGATACGCTAACGACGGGTTGCCTCCGTCAATCGACCTGTCACTGACACACCGTCAAAAATAATATGAAAATAACGACAGTACCACTTTTTTTGTCGACTAAGATCATTTTTTAGGTGACAACACCAGGATCGTCAACGTTTCCTACCTTCGATGACGGGGCACAACGGTCATCCAATACTGGCTTAACGTCAAGCAAGTTCGTTTTTGTTGACGATAATTCGTCACCTGTTATCATTCCAAGTCGTTCGTCTGATCAATTTTCTGACAAATGGGCCCACCTTTCTTGCTACGTGGCTGCTTTTAATGTGGGTCTGGATGCGATTTAACCGCCTTACGTGTCCGACACTAATAAGATAGTCATTTTTTGACTGGTCAACTATTCTGACATATGGGCCTAGAAAATGCTAACGTGGAGCCTTACAAGAGGCCCCAGGCGATACTGACATGGCAGCTTACATGTGGGGGTCGCGGACTTGGTGACGGTCCTATAATTGTCATATCACTATATCGTATATTACAGTTTTAAAATTGAATGAATTATGAAAATGAGACCAATATAACTTTCATTAACGCTCAAACAGACATGCATTACATAATTGTATCATAGATAATGATCATCGAAATGAGAAAACACAATACCAGCTATGACAACCATAATAAGAGCACGACCCTCAAAAGAAACCATAATAAGAAAACCTAAGTTCCATGACCAAGAACACAATCAGGGCTGCGACATGTGCTGCAACATGGGATCGTTGGAATTGTACTGGCATAGCATGGACTTCATCATTGATTCCAGTTGTTTTTGCCTGGCCACCACATTTGCACTTTGCTGTGCTTGTTCCCTCTTGATAGCAGCACCTTCTTCTTCCTGCTTCATTCTGAGGTCATGTTGTTCCTAAAGCTGCGATTCCAATATTGCATTCATCTGTTCTTGATACCTATTAGCTGCCGATCTCGCTACTAGCTCTTGAGTCTGAAGTCTCTGTTCAAGCTCTTTGATGTGTTCATGAGATGTTGATTTCTGCCTTGAGCTAGATGACGCTCCTATGCTTGCAAGGAATGTACTTGACTTGCACTTCTCTCTGAGAACCTCAACAACAATCTCCATATCTGTTTTCCTTCCGCACATTCTTCCTGAGCTTCCTTTTGCTAGTCCTGCATTTCTTTCTGCAATATGATTGAACCGTTATTAGTAATTTTTACTGCTGCAACATGTGAATTTCAAACATTACATAATGCTTACCAGTGTTATCTCTGCTTCCGGACTCATCACCCCATCCCTTTTCCTCGTGTGCGTTGACTTATAAAAATCAATGAAACATGGATTTTCCTACATGATAAAAAGGAAACGATAAACATTAGTGCCACATGCCATATACTTATAAACAAATCAATTTTGAATGCTCGTTCGAGTGCTTACCTTTTCGTAAAACTGCGCAATAAAGGATCTAGAACCAGTGGTTTGGTGCTGATTCACAACACTTCGGTTGTTAGAATCCCAACTAGGGTAACTGCTAGGGTTTGAGTTCCCTTTGCATGATGTAAAAAAATCAAAAAGAAATTCAAAAATGGGAAAAAGAAAAGCCCCAGAGAATTTAATTAAATGGCCAGACAAAAATTTCTTCCAAAAATTCCTCTGGTATTTTTGAAAAGTCTTATAAATAAGCATGATCACATATAAAGTGAAGTGGGTCCCACTGCATGCTCCAAGTTTGTCAAAAATTCAGAAAGGGCTTGGAAATTAAATAATACCCCTATTTAAATTGAAATTCAAATAGTTTGAATTTCAAAAATCTTCAAATTTTGGGAGTGGCTGACTATAGTCCATGTAAGTCCATATAAATGATTTGGGGATTTTATAAAATGTTTTGGTATTTGTTTATATCAAAACATAACAAATGTCAGAAGAAATAAAAAGAAATAACAGAAGAAAACAGAAAAGGAAGTCTGGCCCAACTGAAACCCCCGGCCCACCTGGCCTCGGCCCAGCCCACGACCCCATGTCGTCTTCTACCCCCTCGCCCCGAAGCTGCTCCGTGGCGGCCAGGAGTACGCCGACGTCACGTCGCCGCTGCACGCGCCTTCTAGGCCTCCTCGAGGCCTCTTCTCGCGCCACGCAGCACCAGACGCCCCCCCGAGCTCATCCTCCCATCCACGGGTCGCCCCCTTCTTCCTCCTCACGAATCTAGCGCCGCCCCGAAGCCATCCGGAGCACGCCGCTGCGCAGCACCGTGGCCATTGAAGACCAGCCGTCCAGCAGACGTGTCCAGGAGGTTCTCCGCAGTCGGCCTCGTCGTCAAGAGCAACGAATCGAGCCAGAAGCCTCTGGATATGCCGCCCGCGTCGACTTCCTCCCCACGGCCGCCGTGCGCCATTACCGGAATTGCTTCGCCGCCGTTGCTTCTCTGCCTCCACCGACCTCTCCATCGTCTTCACGGTGAGGCCCCGGTTATTTCCCCACAACTCACGCTCGTTTTGGCGCGCCGTAGCCGCCGCTCCTCTGTCAAGTGGCTCCGGCCGCCACCTCGTTCGATGCCGCCGACGAGCACGACCTCCCCGGTGGTTCTGCGCTACTCCAGAAGACGCGCACGACTGCGGGCTTTGATTTGGTGGCCGCGCCTCTCCAAGCCGTTGCCATTTGGGCACTCCGGCGAGCGCTCCGCCGTGCGCTGAGGTCGCCGCGGCTAAACGCCGGTGGGCAGTTTAATTAGCGCAAAGTGATCCCCTAACCCCCCCCCCCTTAGAGACACTGACAGTGCAGCCCAGGGTCCTAATTAAGCCCCCGTTAATTAAAACTAACAGGGATTTAACCCCCTGAGGCTGATAGCCATGGCCCACAGGTCAGAGCCCCCCCACGTCATGATGACGCAGTAGGGACGCAATAAACTTTTTATTGTTTTAAAAGAAATCAGAAAATCCAGAAAAATGATTAAACTTTGGAAATTCATAGAAAATTCAAATTAACTCCAAATTAAACATATAATATATGAAAAATTATCGTAAAAATTCAAGGATTAAGAATATGCAATTTGTTTTCATGTTTGACCATTTTAAAATGGGGCAACAGTAGCAAGTTTTCATATGGCTTAATTTGAATTCAAATTTGAAGTTTGAATTTGCAATTCTTTTGCAATACACTTCAATTAAATGGAATTATCAACACATCAGTACCATGTACATCATGTTTTCACAAATTATCATGTGCTTGAGCATCGCAATTATATTTATCCCTTGATTGCTTTGTTTGCTCGATAGAAGTAGAACCGGAACCGGAGGCCATCCCCTTCGTTGAAGACACCGTGTGTGAACCTCGTCAGCAAGGAAAGCAAACCCCATTGATCATGTCTATAAAATCCCACTTCCCTCTCAGTCTCGCTTATGCATGATTAGGAGATCACCTTGTGTCGATTCTACCACATAGTTGAACCCATATCCGATGCATGACCTATCATCTTGTCACAGTAGTAAGCAAACCATAATCCTAGCTGACATAGGAGTTGATTGATATCATGTGGCCCCTGCAACTGTTACAACTTATTGCATGCTTAGGGGTTACATTGAGGTTACTTTGATCTGTGAGTTGGGATGGTTGTGATCATGTTACTGATGAAGGTGAAACTGTGTCGGTGAATCCACCCTAATACAAGGTGAACGATGAGAGGCTGTGTAGGGGTACACAGTGGGTTGTCTCGTATAACACTGCCTTAAGCACCGAGTTCTTGTATGGTAATCCAAGACAAAGAGTACAACCACACATTGTGCTCACTGACCCCTCTCGGCCTAGTACCTTGATCCGTGTCGACGTCTAGGAGTCACATTAGTTCGGGCTTTCCATTTGGCATCTGCATAGAAAAAGAATGAAGGAATGGTTGCATCATATAGATATGTGGGTGCACCTGTGAGGCAGGAAAACCATCTGCCAGAGGTGGCGTCTCGGTCACTTGCATTGTTTGAGTCCGTTTCGTTGATCCGGCCGGGCTCTCGAGCGGAGGCAACTCAGATAGTCGACTCCTGGAATAGACCAGTTGTGAGCGAAGTGTCGTGGTGAACATCCTCGCTGTCACCTCTTGAACGGTGGCGAGAAAAAGGCGGTAACCGATGGTCATGTGTGTGTAGCTTACACCCTTGCAAGGTTAACAAAACTATTCGAATAGCCGCGTCCGCGGTTAAGGACTACTTGGAACCTGTACCTGATTTTTAGACAACTTGAATGGATACTTCTAAAACTCGCAAGATAAGCGTGAGTGCTATGGTGTGCTCCTCGTGGGGAAGTCGAGGAAGTAACCATAGTGGTGTATTGGTTGGAGACATGTAGTGGACTCGTGGAAGGGCATGTATGTTTACAAGGCTTCTCTAAGCCATTTGTTAAACTTGTCTGTACTTAGACCTAATTTGCTTCCGTTTTATGATGTAATGTTGATCACAGACATGTGATCTTTGTATGCTCTATGTGTAAGTCAATAAAGAGTACTTTGTAGAGTTATGTGATGATACCTGCTGTTCATACTAGACATGTGTGCTGCGTGTATGTTTATAACAGGCATGTCTTAGTATTGGTTTTCGAGACCTTAGTTGTGATCTGGCTGGCGGTCTTTTATACACCAAGTGGCCCTTAGATGTGCGCAGCTTGGGGCATCGCGATGCGATTGCTCATGACTCTGTCACATGCACACTTTGTTGTATGATTGAGCCCGCCCTAGACCCCGATTAAGTGATCGGGCTGGAGTTTGTATATGTAAGGGTTATGGTTCAATCGATAACATGGTTGAGGCGACTTGTCTATGAGTATGGGATTTCACCACCCATAATCATTTAGACTTGTGAGCGGGCGATGAGGACCCATCTCAGTTGATCATCCGGCCTGGATGGGATGCCCCTCACGTTCGATGCTTTCCGAGAGTGTACTGTGCTTGGCCTTGTATGCTTAGACAAGTGGGTACGGCTCTCGGCTCTCCATGTGATTGCATCGTGACTGGAATTACATACGCATATTCCGGGTCCCGACAGACTTGGTATTAGAGCAGGACTGTCTGTAGGATTATTCAACCCTTGGTCGAAGTCGAGTCTAGCATTCTATAGTTATATAGTTACTTGGGTATAAAGGGAACAACGTAAGGCTTCTTTTTCTCCTTACACTCATCGATCTGATTTCTGAGTCACCTCATCTTTTCTACGGGAAGATAGGACTAGGCTCATCTATGTCTGACTAGAATATATCGTTGATTGCTTCCTTGTAGCCGTAGGACAGTTGTGGTTGTCCAGAGTCTTCGTGTCTTTGAGTTCCTTGAAGAAGTTCTGTCCCATCTTCTCGAGGTTTTCTTGTTTTCCATCCCGGTGTAGCCGTTATGCTGCCGGATTTGTTCCGTGTTTCTTTGATTCATTGCCTTCGCATTATACTCTTTTCCGTCTTCATCATGTTCTTCTTGTCTTTGATTCCATCATACAACCTGTTCTGATTGTTGATCTTTATGACACAGGATGTCAGGTGGAACTCGTAGTGCTGTTCGTCGGAATCGAGACCCTGTTCGGAATCGAAATGATGATGAACCTCTACCACCGCCTTCTGCGGCGGAAATCATGATGGAAGCTGAGCGGAATAGACGTGATCAAACACGCCTTCTGGAGCTCATCGAGCAGAATACCTCACGTCATCGCAATGTGGTTGTTAGCATTCAGGATTTCATCCTCCTCAAGCCACCGGTATTCCGATGTTCTTCTGAGCCCCTTGAAGCTGATGATTGGCTCCGTTCCATCGAACGTAAGCTTGATACTGCACATGTTGCTCCCGATGACCGAGTTATTTTCGCGGTATACTTCCTGGAAGGTGCTGCTATTCAATGGTGGGAGAACTATGTTGCGATGCAGCCAGATGGTCACCTAGTGACTTGGCAGGAGTTCTGTGTTGCCTTTCGAGGGTACCACATTCTGGATGAGTTGATGGAGCGCAAGAAGGAAGAGTTCTGCAATCTAACTCAAGGAGAGATGTCCATTCATGAGTATGTGAGAGAGTTCAACCGTCTTGCTCGATATGCCCAAGATGAGATCACCACCGATGCCAGAAAGCAGGCAAGGTTCCGTAAGGGACTTAGCCCCATACTTCGTCATGATCTCAACCTCATTGAATTTGCCACCTTTGAGGATTAGTCAACAGATCCTTCAGAGCTGATCATGGCAATGAAGTGTTCGAAGAGTCTCGCAAGCATGCTCTTGAGCTTGCTCCTTCTTCAAGTTCAGCCCCTCAGAAACGCCGAATTTGATTCCAACTAGTGCCATACCTCAAAACTTTCTTCAGAGACCACCATCCAATATATGCCATCCACCTCAACACATTGTTCCTCCCAGGAATGATGGTGTGCAGCCAGGTAATCCCACTCCCATCAATTCAGGCAGGGTGTGTTACAAGTGTGGTCTGCCAGGCCATTACCTCCGTTAGTGCCCTCAGGTTTTGATGACACAACATCATTCTCGACGTAAGCCTTCAAGGAAATCCACCTCCAAACCCTTGCAAGCAAAGCTTTTAGTCACAGGTAGTGATTGTGTGAACCAAATCTCAGTTGACGAAACCACTGCTGATTCTGACGTCATCCTTGGTACACTCCCAGTCAATCATGTTCCCGCCTCCGTTCTTTTCGATCCAGGAGCTTCTCATTCATTCATGTCGGAGAGTTATGCACTTCGTCATGAATTCCTTTTTGAAGAAATGTTTTCTCCAATGATAATTCAAACTCCTGGTTCAAAGTGGCAAACTAATAGAGTGAGCCATGGTAATAAAATTGCAATTGAGGGTTTAGTATTCCTTGCTTCTCTTATAGCCCTCAAGTCTTTAGACATTGATGTCATCCTAGGAATGGATTGGTTATCAAGGCAGAATGCTTTCCTTGATTGTAAAGCCAAGTCAGTTAAACTCACCCATCCTTCAGGTCAGACCATTGACTACACCTCACCCAACTCTAGAATCCAGATGCATACCTTGAATGTGCTTCCCCTTCCTGAACTTCAAGATATTCCGATGGTTCGTGACTTCCCGGATGTCTTTCCTGAAGAACTGCCAGGGATGCCCCCTGACAGATGTGTAGAATTCATAGTGGATCTTATACCAGGCACAACCCCAATCTCCAGACGCCCATATAGAATGGCCCCACATGAGTTAGCTGAGCTAAAAACCCAACTTGATGCTTCGTTGGCAAAAGGCTTCATCCGCCCTGGCTCATTGCCATGGGGTTGCCCCGTTCTATTCGTAACGAAGAAAGATGGAACAGAAAGGATGTGCGTAGACTATCGCCCGCTAAATCTAGCGACGATAAAGAACAAGTACCCATTGCCCAGGTTCAATGATCTTTATGCTCAACTTGCTGGATCCTCTGTCTTCTCCAAGATGGATTTGAGATTAGGCTATCATCAAATCAAAATCCGAAACGAGGACATTCCAAAAACGGCTTTCACTACTCGTTACGTTCTTTACGAGTACACCGTCATGTCCTTCGGTTCAACCAATTCCCCCGCCACATTCTCGCGCTTGATGAATTCGATCTTCATGGAGTACCTAGATAAATTTGTTGTAGTTTATCTTGATGACATTCTCATCTACTCGAAGAACGAAGAAGAGCACGCAGAACATCTTAGGTTGGTATTGATGAAACTTTGAGAGCATCGCCTATATGCCAAGTTCTCTAAGTGTGAATTTTGGCTACCAGAAGTGACATACTTAGGCCACATGATTTATGCGAAAGGCATTGCTGTGAATCCCGAGAGAGTTCAGGCCGTCCTTGACTGGACTCCACCTGAATCGGTTAAGAAAGTTAGGAGTTTTCTTGGCCTAGCAAGCTATTGTCGCCGCTTCGTTGAGAACTTCTCAATGTTGCAAAGTCCCTGACTGAACTCCTCAAGAAAGATAAGAAATTCCAATGGACTCCCAAGTGCGAGGAAAGCTTTCAAGAGCTAAAAAGAAGATTGACTTCTGCACCCGTACTTGCACCTCCAGACACCAAAAGGGATTTCGAGATCTATTGTGATGCTTCACGGCAAGGGTTAGGATGCATACTTATGCAAGATAGACATGTGGTAGCTTATGCTTCACGCCAGTTGCGGCCACATGAAGAGAACTATCCTATCCATGAGCTTGAACTCGCTGCCGTAGTTCATGCCCTGAAGACTTGGAGACATTACCTCCTTGGTAATCGTTGTGAGATCTATTCCGACCACCAAAGCCTCAAATATATTTTCACCCAGCCAGATCTTAACCTCAGGCAAAGACGCTGGATAGAGTTGATAAAAGATTATGACTTAGGAATTTCATACACCCCAGGCAAAGCCAATGTCATGGATGATGCACTAAGTCGTAAGTCGTATTGTAACAACCTCATGTTACAACAGTATCAACCACTTCTTCATGAGGAATTTCGAAAGCTTAATCTCGAGATTGTTCCTCGTGGATCTCTTTTCAACTTGGTGGCGAAACCAACCCTTGAGGATCAAATCATAGTTGCCCAAAGGCGTGCACGAGGTGTTCGCCGGATCAAGGAGAACATTGCTAGCGGAGTTGCTAAATGTTTCTCCACAGATAGCAAAGGAACGGTATTCTTTGGAAATCGTTTGGTAGTACCTAAGAATAGAGATCTAAGGCAACTAATCCTCAAAGAAGCCCATGACACATCCCTCTCGATTCATCCCGGTAGCACAAAAATGTATCGAGATCTACGCCAGAGATTTTGGTGGACCAGGATGAAGAGAGACATTGCTCGATTTGTTGCTGAATGTGATGTTTGTCGTCGCATTAAGGCAGAACACCAAAGACCTGCTGGCACACTTCAACCTTTGCCTATTCCAGAGTGGAAATGGGACAAAGTCGGTATGGATTTCATCACCGGCTTTCCAAAAACCCAGAAAGGAAATGATGCCATCTTCGTTGTCATTGACCGACTCTCACAATTTTCCCACTTCCTTCCAGTTCGCGAGTCTATAACTGCTAGCCAGTTAGCGGACTTGTATGTCTCTAGAATCGTGTCTCTTCACGGTGTTCCTTTGGAAATCAATTCTGATCGTGGTAGCCTTTTCACCTCTAGATTCTGGGGAAGCTTTCAGAATGCTATGGGAACTCATCTATCCTTTAGTACAGCTTTCCATCCTCAGTCTAGCGGTCAAGTGAAAAGGGTTAATCAAATCTTGGAAGACATGCTCAGAGCTTGTGTTATCTCATTCAGAAAGAATTGGGAGAAATCTCTTCCTTTCTCCGAATTTTCTTATAACAATAGTTTCCAATCTAGTCTGAACATGGCTCCGTTTGAACTCCTCTATGGACGAAGATGTCGAACACCCCTAAACTGGTGAGAAACCGGTGAAAGACAATTCTTTGGACCGGATATGATCAAGGAAGCAGAAGAGCAAGTTCGCATTGTTCGTGATCGATTGAAAGCCACCCAGTCTCGTCAGAAAAGCTACTATGATCGTCATCATAGGAAAGAAAGCTACAATCTGGATGAGAAGGCTTACCTTCAGGTTACTCATCTGAAGGGAACCCAACGCTTCGGTATCAAAGGCAAGTTGGCCCCACGTTACATTGGACCTTTCTGCATTCTCGCTAAACGTGGAGAAGTTGCCTACCAACTTGAACTACCTCCGCACCTTTTCCGAGTACATGACGTATTCCATGTGTCACAACTCAGACGTTGCTTCAAGGACCCCATCCGCGAAGTCGACCATGAAACGCTTGATCTCCAAGATGACCTTTCATATCGAGAGTACCCTGCTCGTATTCTTGATTCAGAAGAGCGTGTCACCCGTCGTCAGAAGATCAAGTTCCTCAAAGTGCAATGGTCAGAAAGAAGCAACATGGGAAAGAGAAGACCGCCTCCGTGTCGAGTACCCCTCCTTCCTCCCGACGACTTCTGAATCTCGGGACGAGATTCTTTTGAGTGGGGGCGAGTTGTCAGAACCCCAACTAGGGTAAGTCCTAGGGTTTGAGTTCCCTTTGCATCATGTGAAAAATTCAAAAATGGGGAAAAGAAAAGCCCCAGAGAACTTAATTAAATGGCCAGACAAAAATTTCTTCCAAAAATTCCTCTGGTATTTTTGAAAAGTCTTATAAATAAGCATGATCACATATAAAGTGAAGTGGGTCCCACTGCATGCTCCAAGATTTGTCAAAAATTCAGAAAGGGCTTGGAAATTAAATAATACCCCTATTTAAATTGAAATTCAAATAGTTTGAATTAAAAAAATCTTCAAATTTTGGGAGTGGATGACTATAGGCCATGTAAGTCCATATAAATGATTTGGGGATTTTATAAAATGTTTTGGTATTTGTTTATATCAAAACAGAACAAATATCAGAAGAAATAAAAAGAAATAACAGAAGAAAAGGGAATAGGAAGTCTGGCCCAACTGAACCCCCCGGCCCACCTGGCCTCGGCCCAGCCCACGACCCCGTGTCGTCTTCTACCCCCTCGCCCCGAAGCTGCTCCGTGGCGGCCAGGAGCACGCCGACTCCACGTCGCCGCTGCACGAGCCTTCTAGGCCTCTTCTCGCGCCACGCAGCACCAGACGACCCCCCCCGAGCTCATCCTCCCATCCACGGTCGCCCCCCTTCTTCCTCCTCACGAATCCAGCGCCGCCCCGAAGCCAGCCGGAGCACGCCGCTGCGCACCACCGTGGCCATCGACGACCAGCCGTCCAGCAGACGTGTCCAGGAGGTTCTCCGCAGTCGGCCTCGTCGTCAAGAGCAACGAATCGATCCAGAAGCCTCTAGAGACGCCGCCCGCGTCGACTTCCTCCCCACGGCCGTCATGCGCCATTACCGGAATTGCTTCGCCGCCGTTGCTTCTCTGCCTCCACCGACCTCTCCATCTTCTTCACGGTGAGGCCCCGGTTATTTCCCCCCAACTCACGCTCGTTTTGGCGCCCCGTAGCCGCCGCTCCTCTGTCAAGTGGCTCCGGCCGCCGCCTCGTTCGACGCCGCCGACGAGCACGGCCTCCCCGGTGGTTCTGCGCTGCTCCAGAAGACGCGCACGACTGCGGGCTTCGATTTGGTGGCCGCGCCTCTCAAAGCCGTTGCCATTTGGGCACTCCGGCGAGCCCTCCGCCGTGCGCTGAGGTCGCCGCCGGCTAAACGCCGGTGGGCAGTTTAATTAGCGCTAATTGATCCCCTAACCCCCCCTTAGAGACACTGACAGTGGGCCCTAGGGTCCTAATTAAGCCCCTGTTAATTAAAACTAACAGGGATTTAACCCCCTGAGGCTGACAGCCATGGCCCACAGGTCAGAGCCCCCCACGTAATGCTGACGAAGCAGTGACGCAATAAACCTTTTATTGTTTTAAAAGAAATCAGAAAATTCAGAAAAATGATTAAACTTTGGAAATTCATAGAAAATTCAAATTAACTCCAAATTAAACATATAATATATGAAAAATTATCAAAAAAATGCAAGGATTAAGAATATGCAATTCTTTTTTCATGTTTGACCATTTTAAAATGGGGCAACAGTAGCAAGTTTGCATATGGATTAATTTGAATTCAAATTTCAAGTTTGAATTTGCAATTCTTTTGCAATACACTTTAATTAAATGGAATTGTCAACACATCAGTACCATGTACATCATGTTTTCACAACTTATCATGTGCTTGGGTATCGCAATTATATTTATCCCTTGATTGCTTTGTTTGCTCGTTAGAAGTGGAACCGGAACCGGAGGCCACCCCCTTCGTTGAAGACACCGTGTGTGAACGTCGTCAGCAAGGCAAGCAAACCCCATTGATCATGTCTATAAAATCCCACTTCCCTCTCAGTCTCGCTTATGCATGATTAGGAGATCACCTTGTGTCGATTCTACCGCATAGTTGAACCCATATCTGATGCATGACCTATCATCTTGTCACAGTAGTAAGAAAACCACAATCCTAGCTGACATAGTTGTTGATTGATATCATGTGTCCCCTGCAACTGTTACAGCTTATTGCATGCTTAGGGGTTACATTGAGGTTACTTTGATCTGTGAGTCGGGATGGTTGTGATCATGTTACTTATGAAGGTGAAACTGTGTCGGTGAATCCACCCTAATACAAGGTGAACGATGAGAGGCTGTGTAGGGGTATACAGTGGGTTGTCTCGTTGAACACCACCTTAAGCACCGAGTTCTTGTATGGTAATCCAAGACAAAGAGTACAACCACACATTGGGCTCTCTGACCCCTCTCGGCCTAGTACCTTGATCCGTGTCGACGTCCAGGAGTCACATTAGTTCGGGCTTTCCATTTGGAATCTGCATAGAAAAAGAATGAAGGAATGGTTGCATCATATAGATATGTGGGTGCACCTGTGAGGCAGGAAAACCATCTGCCAGAGGTGGCGTCTCGGTCACTTGCATTGTTTGAGTCCGTTTCGTTGATCCGGCCGGGCTCTCGAGCGGAGGCAACTCAGATAGTCGACTCCTGGAATAGACCGGTTGTGAGCGAAGTGTCGTGGTGAACATCCTCGCTGTCACCTCTTGAACGGTGGCGAGCAAAAGGCGGTAACCGATGGTCATGTGTGTGTAGCTTACACCCTTGCAAGGTTAACAAAACTATTCGAATAGCCGCGTCCGCGGTTAAGGACTACTTGGAACCTGTACCTGATTATTAGACAACTTGAATGGATACTTCTAAAACTCGCAAGATAAGCGTGAGTGCTATGGTGTGCTCCTCGTGGGGAAGTCGAGGAAGTAACCATAGTGGTGTATTGGTTGGAGACATGTAGTGGACTCGTGTACGCTTCTTACCTCAAGTCTGCCACTCGTAGTTCAGGACTAGCCAAGTCAAAGCTGGCACTTCTGCATGATGAAACCCCACCTCCTTTACCTTGCAATTTGAGCATGAGTAGTGTAGTTCTGATGTAAGTCTTGCTGAGTACGACTTTGTACTCACGTTTGCTTATTCTATATTTTAGATGAGACCCGGACCCCGATGGAGTCACCTTCTTGAAGCTCGACGTTGACCTTGGTAGTATAGTTCCAGACAGCAGTCTGGCCCCTCGTGGAAGGGCATGTATGTTTACAAGGCTTCTCTAAGCCATTTGTTAAACTTGTCTGTACTCAGACCTAATTTGCTTCCGTTGTATGATGTAATGTTGATCACAGACATGTGATCTTTGTATGCTCTATGTGTAAGTCAATAAAGAGTACTTTGTAGAGTTATGTGTGATGATACCTGCTGTTCATACTAGACATGTGTGCTACGTGTATGTTTATAACAGGCATGTCTTAGTATGGGTTTTCGAGACCTTAGTTGTGATCTGGCTGGCGGTCTTTTATACACCAAGTGGCCCTTAGATGTGCGCAGCTTGGGGCATCGCGATGCGATTGCTCGTGACTCTGTCACGTGCACAGTTTGTTGTATGATCGAGCCCGCCCTAGACCCCGACTAAGTGATCGGGCTGGAGTTTGTATATGTAAGGGTTATGGTTCAATCGATAACATGGTTGAGGCGACTTGTCTATGAGTATGGGATTTCACCACCCATAATCATTTAGACTTGTGAGCGGGCGATGAGGACCCATCTCAGTTGATCATCCGGCCTGGATGGGATGCCCCTCACGTTCGATGCTTTCCGAGAGTGTACTGTGCTTGGCCTTGTCTGCTTAGACAAGTGGGTACGGCTCTCGGCTCTCCATGTGATTGCATCGTGACTGGAATTACATACGCATATTCCGGGTCCCGGCATCGGTTCAATTTATTTTTTGCACATATCTCCTACGAATTTCGGTTAAAATTAGATTCTTACGATATAACAATCTACAAGTATGACATATTAGGTATGAATTACCTAGAACTTCTCATCACTGAACTGTTGCAATAGTTCTTTCCAACCACCTTCGCTAACAGTGGGTGGCTTCAGCTTCATCGCCTGCTCCATGGTAAGGTTCTTAACCTTAGTGTAATATTGCTTCTTAAGATGGTGCCGGTGTGACCGCAAGGATTTCTGGAGGATCGATTTGGTCACTTCGAAGTACAATGTTTCATCTTCTCCAATATCGAACCCTTGCTGCACACATCAATGAAACAATGCATGTCACAACAATTACAGGGCTAATTTAGAAAGATGCGCTATAGGAAAATTGAAAAATAAAAATAACTTGATGGCTGACCTTTACTTTCATGGCGCTTCAGGAATAATATGCTCATTCTCCTTTAAACTGTAATCCTTGCACTTGGTTTTCAACGGCATATATGTTCTCACGTGCACACCAACCTCCGAGCTAAGTTTTGTAGCTTGCAAACAGTTGATAGCTCTTCTTAGACCTGGCAGCAAGTCAATCTTCATCTTGCAACCTTCCCTTTTGTTAATAGCGTCTAATTGACGCCCAAAATAGCTCCACGCTCACCTCTCTTCTTATTCTTCTCCTCTAAATGGTGTGTGTCTTGTTCTGAATGTTGTTGTGAAATGATGTTCCTATCAATGTTTTGAGTCTCAGGACCACCTAGTTCAGAATTATCATGGGAGTTAACAATAGGGGGGTTTCTCTCAGAAGTAAGTTGATTTGTTGGTGTGATCTGCAAGTCTTCAGCTATGTCCTCGTCATCAGGATGTACAGGTGTTTGTTAAGCTACTGTTTTTTGCAACATTGCTGCTCTAGATCTTGTTACTGCATTAGTAACAGGAGTAGTGTTTTAAGTCTGCTCATCCTGTGTTGCCTGAAAGACAAAAGTTTAGGAATGGCAAAATCACAAAGATGATTAATTAGGCACTATGAAATTAATATGGATTCCAGAGTCCAGATATTATTTGGTACCTCTACTTCAGCTCTACATCTTGGTAGTGCATGAGTACCAGGAGTAGTGTTTTCAGTCTGCTCATGCTGTGTTTCCTGGTAGACAAAAGTTTAGGAACGTCAAGATGACAAAGCTAATTAAATAGGCACTGTGAAATTAATATGGCCTCCAGAGTGCAGATATTATTTGGTACCTGTACTTCTGCTCTACATCTTGGTCGTGCACGACTACGAGGAGCAGTTTCTTGAGACCGCTGATCCTGTGTTTTCTACAAGACAAAAGATTAAGAACGTTAATGTCACAAATGCTGGTTAGGTGCTGTGAAATTCATATGGACTGGAGATATTATTTGGTACCTCTAGTTCCCAGGCATCTGTGAGGGGAGGTTCTGTCTCCGAATTGTTTCCATCTACAGTTTCATCATCATCGTCATCTTCATCACTTTCCTCATCTGTACGCGTTGGTTCAAAGTCAGGGTCCTTCTCTACCTCTACCTCCTCCTTTATGCGCGTTTTTATAACGGATTCTCCCATTTCCTTGATTCTTTGCACCTTCCTTACCTTTCGAAAAAATAATACTACGTGCCAGTTTGGAAAAATTGTCCAGACCATTAGGATGACCCTTTTTTTGAATATTTCCTTCATTCGAAGAGCATTTTTCCTAATTTTCCTTTCCCTCACCTTCAAACACTCAGGAATTGGCGGACTGTGTAGCCACGGGTGTAGAAACTATAGATCAAATATGAAATAATCATAAAATCAGTAAATATAAAACCCCTATCTTGGGATTTGGACATATAACAACATGAGAACAACATGCACCGTTATGATACAATACTCTATTTTGAGCAAACAAATACATCATTTGTCGAAAAGAATGAATGAGATGCGACGATGGAGACCGGGAGAAATCTGGAGTCGTCAGGATATGGCTATGCAAATCCTAATCCTAAGTGAAGATGCATTCTCTAATAGAATATGTAGGAGTTGCACCATTGGATTTCAATAACATGCGAACCACATGAAGAACGGAAGTATTACCTGTACGTTTACGTTTAACTTTTGTGATGCATATGGTAGGAGGAACATTGTGTTCCTTGCCGCTTCGAAGGCATGATTTTGCGCTGCCATTCTTCTTCATGGTGTACGCCGGGGACGGGGAGGAACACCGTCGCCGAGGCCTGGGGAGGGCACCGCCGCCGCCGATATTCATCCGGATCTGGATGACGATAGAGGGAGGAGGTGAGGTGAGGTGCAGTGCAAAATTAGTGTGGGGTTAACTGCGAGGTATTTATGGTGGGTGTTGAAAATTATGCCCATGCGCGCTTTGGGAATGTAGGCAGGAAGGAAAAAAATGAGGGAAGTAAAAAGAGGGAACCTAATTTTTGATTCTTTCAATATCAATTGAGAGGTTGAGATTGGACTTGTACAGGAAGATGTGTGCGCCAAAAACACAGCAAGGAGGGAGCGAAAAGGAGGGAACCCAAATTTCGACTCTTTCAATATCAATTGAGAGGTTGAGATCGGACTTGTACACGCAGATGTGTGCGCCAAAAACCCAGCAAGGAGGGAGAGAAAAGTAGGGAACCAAAATTTCGATTGAGAGTCGTGCACTTATACACTCATATGTGTGTGTGATGCACATGCCAATCCATAATGTTTGTATCGAGCAAAAATTATTTTATCTTATAAATTTTGCAGTTTGATTATAATCAAGATTGTGTTTAGGCACACACATACGAACCATCCTCAAGTTCAAAAAATCTTCACAAAAATGGAACATCACGTATGAAGGTTTCATGATTTTCATCAAATGACAATGCAATGACGGTTATCTCTTTACCAGTTGTTATGATGGAAAATTATGTACAATCTTTAAGTCCATAAGATTTGTGGCCAATATAGTCACCTTTTTCTTCAAGGATGTGCTCCATGGTGAATTCCTCTTGGTTAATTCAAGATTTGACATGTATGCCACATGTAACTAAGGGGTTTTTTGGTTCTTAAGCTAATGTTGCCACACCTAATTAAGCTTAATCATGCCACAATAGCTTATGTGTGTATTTGGTTCATTGCCATACTTGTGGCTTGCCACAATTTACTACTGCTATGGTACACATGTCAAATCTAGATTCATATTTTTGCCACACCTTGTGAGTGTCAATTATGTGTTTAGTGAATCAAAAAATGTGGCACATTAAAACCATGCATTATTGCATATTCAAAACGTAACAAAAAACCTTTTAAGCATCTTGTATGTACTTAGGGTCACATACAGTTGGGTGGGGGGAGCATCCGGAGTTCACTCATGTTTTTGTCTAGTAAATTATCTCCTTTTGGTCTAGGGTCTCCAACATAAAAAAGGGGTAGCCACAATGGTAAAAAAATATTTTGGTTTGCATGTATATATAAGGTTTTTCCTCATATAGTACATTTCAAACCAAAATTGAGGCATAGTATATATTAAGAGGGATTCACTCACGTCGTACTTAAAGGACCCACGCTATATATAAGTCCAATACACCTTTCTGGGTGATAGTCATATATATATATATATTTGTGAAGAAAGTCCACATCAAACTTATATATGCATTTCGTATTCAAAACTTAATAAAAAAAGTCAAACATGCACGTACATATATGCATGCATTAAGCTGTCAGAGGTCATTCGAACCTAACCGTCCGCTATTGGTTGTTTTTGTCGAAACGTGTTTCCCGCTGGATGTTGGCCCACATATACCACATGGTAATCCATGTTTTAAATTGATTTTGTAAGGTTTATCCTAGAACATTACAAATCAAGGTTCGAGGCACATTACTCAAAATATTTCGTCCTTCGACTCTAATACAAATGGGGCCGGGGACCCACGCAAAGTCCATACGTACAGCGGGCCATAGTTTTGCTTACGAAGCAAGCACTATTGCGACAAAGTTGTTCATGAATATTCAAACATAACAAAACCCCTTCAAATTAAGATGTATTAGGGCCACATATATATGGAGTCTCATTTGGATCCATCTCCCCCGTGGCGCTTTTGATCAAAACGTTTGTTTTCGATCCGATTGCTTGGTTGGCGGTCGATCACTATATAGAGAGGGCCAGTCATAGCCCATGGTAATTTCCTCTAAGTTTTTGTGGGGTGGCCCTATATAGGACAACTGAAACCAAGTTCGAGCTTGGCGCATGTGCATAGTTTTCATAAGATTTCCTTTCATAAGTCAATATACAACTATATATATATATATATATATACTAGGAAACATGCCTGTGCGTTCCAACGGGAATTTTTTCTCACTTCTGCCCCGCAACATGAACTTTAGCGAACACCCTAATGCATCGTACACCCTGTCCATGATTCCTCATGATTCTAGTTTGATCACATTTATTAATTAATTGAAAAATAAATAAGAGGATACAGATATAAATCTGCGCATTTTGCTCGCTCTTTCATATTTCTGAAGAAGGATATTCAATATACTCCTTTTCTTTCTCTAATAATTATTCTTTTATGTAAGGTGTAGTTATTTTGACAAGATGATCAAAGCAATAAATAAAAGAAAATTGAAGATGGAATTATCCTAGGTTAAATTATTTATTAACGACAAATAATTCAATTAGGGCAAAAAAAATAGATACGTGCAATCGAAAAATAAATACTTTTATTTCTAGTTGGAGAGATACATGCTATCAAAAGAGAGACATTTTTCCTTTTTCTGAGGGATAAAAGAGAATTAATAAATTAGAAATAAAAAGTTTTATTTATTTTTTGACACGATGACCAAGGTACGAAATTATAGGTAACTTAAAACTAAATTACTCTATATTAATTTTTTATTAACTGCAATTAAATAAATTAGTCTGTGAAAAAAAAGATACATATAATTTAAAGAGAGATATTTTTTCCTTTTCTAGAAGAAGAGATACATGCAATAAAAATGGGGTACTTTTCTTTATTTTAGAGCGCTTAAAAGGTGATCACCCAATTAATTTGCGCGTTCGTATTTTTTATCGGACAAAATTTTATTTTGGACCCAACCGATGAAATAAGTTCTCGTTTAAGTACTCTTTATCCTTGCATCAATTAATTATGTATGAATCAAACACGCACATTCTTACATGTTTAATCCGACAATAATCCTTTTAATTAGCCTAACCGCTCAACTTCGTGGGCATTGCTGGTGGCCCACTCGTGAAACCTACTCTACATGTTTTTTTTCATGCGGCCGAGGCCCCAAGCGTGCTTTTGTTTTTTTCACTCTTGAGCGTTTTTTGTTTTTTCAGCTGCCACGGCCCAATTGAAATGGCCCAACAAAAAATAACAGAGCAGCAATGATTTTTTTTGTATAATCAATGGACCGCGGGTTAATTCAACTAAAAGTGAGGGACGTTTACGCAAAATACAGCGAAACTTTTTTCGCTAAACTGTAAGGGATTTTCTGCAAAATGTCAAACGGAAGGAGACTCACCCCCTACGATATATATATATATATATATATATATATATATATATATATATATATATATATATATATGGGCACCTTACAACATGTACGCCTATATTTCATGGGGTATTTCGACTTTTGCTTATAAAGTAAGTGCCACATCAAAGTTGTGCATTTGGATGTACATTCATATGTAATGAAACCCTTCCAAACATGTATTAGAACCACATGCATATATAAGGTGGATGCCATATATATGGACCTCCCTCGTGTGTTGCTGTGTGTTGCTTTTCATCGATGAAAGCTGGCCCCGCTTGGTCACTTTTGACTAGCAGAACATATCTCATGCATGTAAATGGTGATTTACTCTAGGCTTTGTTGCGTCGCCCTATATAGAACACACATCAAACCCAATTAGGTGCATAGTATTCATAAGATTCCGTAAATTCATATCTAATAATTATAAAGTTTGTGACTTGCTCTTTTAAGTCGAAACCTTCGCTGAGGATGACATCCAATGAAGTTTGTGAAGCACGTGGCACATCAAAGTCATGCATTGAACATTTAAAAAACAACTAAACAATTTTATACATGAAAAAGAGCTGCATGTGTGTGACGAAGCTTGTACGGATATTCATGGCGTTATTTTGGATGAAACGATCCACACTCGTGTTATAGGGGATCACCGACATAAAAATGGTGTATACATGGTGATTTCCTCGAGCTATATGTCAAGGTGTTCCTATAGGACATAAAAAATCAAGTTTGTGGTCATCCGTTAACAACACTCAGTTTTTCTCACATTGTTAAGATTGTTTGTGATTGTAATTTTTAGATGGAGAAGTAATTTCAGTACAGTTTGGACCGTGGGATGAATGATGGACGGCCTCGGACCCGGCTGCCTCCTCGCATCCTTATTCAATTACCCTCGACTGTGGTCTAATCACTTCATGTGCACACCATTCCACAGTAGGCAACTGGTCAATTTAAGGAGCGATTCCTTGCAATTTACCAGCGAACCCCAGAAATCAAACAATCCCATTAGCATCGACGATGGTGCGCCCTCCGCATGCCGCCCCTTCATCTCCGCCTCCAGCGCCGGTGGCACACCGCTTCCGCCACATCCTGCCCCGGCGAATGGCGTATCCTACTACCCCCCATAGTCCCCAATCTGACTAGCCACCACACTGTGCTGCGCCATCCTCTTCGTCCACGGCGGTAGGTCATCCACTCGGCTCCTACTATAGGAAGCGAAAGCCAGTGACCGATGGTGGCCATGACCGGGTCGCACATCAGCCACGCGCCATCGATAAAGACGATGTCCTGGCCGAGGAGGTTGTCCTCCGCCAAGCATAGGAGATAGGCCGCTAATGCGACCGCCTCTTGAACGAACTCGTTCAACTCCGGGATGAAATCATGCGCCAAATCGACGGCACACGTTGTGAGTTGGCTGAGGTTGATCCGGTGCTGGAGGGGCTCCACCGCGCCATTTCCGAAGCGGAGATCGAGGCTGTGCAAGCAATCTCTAATGCGACGGCTCGCACCGACGAAGCCATCCGGGAAGCCCAACGTCTTGCCGACCAGGCATTAATGGAGGCCGGCATCAAGATTTCCTCGATCACAGTGTATGCGGAAACCGTGATCCGCCAAGCGTACGACAAACTCAACGCCGCATAGGAAGCGCGATATGCCAACAAAAAGGACAATGGCAAGGAATATGACGCTGGCGAGGCGGAAGGCGTGGACGAGGATGAGGATGAGGATGACAATGCGGGCGAAGACGGTCAGGAGAACGATGACGAGGAGGACGACGCCGATGAGGACGAGGATGACGGCGACGACGGCCACGACGATTAATAAATTCAAGTAGTTCACCTGTTTTACTAATATGCATGTTAATTATGCATAAGAACTTCTATTAATTTCCCTTCGCAAAAAAGATCATCTTTTATATGAAGTTGTTGTTCATAGAATCCGCTGATGTCCAGTGTAAAATATTTATTTTTCTATCGACTTATTTCTATCATTCTCAAGTGGCCCCAAACACGGGATACCCTTTGGTCAACCCAACGTCGCTGCCGCTCTTATTCTACACAAAGCCATCTTCCCTCCCACCCAAATCTCCAAATCACACCCCCGCCAACGATTCTAGTACATTAGTGCCGCCACATTCTCCCACTAACATCCCCGCAGAAGTTCTCCACGGCGGTCGTCGACCAGATCGCCACTGCGTACAGCCGCCGCCGCCGCCATCGACCTCCAGGGAACCCTAGGCAGGCGGATGTTGGGAAACGGGGTAGAAAATAATAATTTTTTTCCTACCTAAGAGTCCCGAACCCAAGACCTATGCTATGGAGATGCAAGTAATGGATGGAAATAGGTCACATACCAGTATGTAGTCTGTTAAGCGGGAAACGTTCCCGCGTGAACGTGGTTGATGTAGTCGTACTCGGCAATCCCCGATGCCGCGAAGATCCACGATGACTCCAGATGCCACTCGGTCCTTGTAGACCGATGACGGGATTACATCCTGAAAGTCCAAGTATTTGATCAGAGGGGGAGGGGGTGAATGATCACTTCAAATTTTCGAGTGAAGCTTTGAAGTGAAGCTTAAACACAACAGTAAAGGATCACAGAAACAAGTAACAATGAAGATAAACTTGTAGCGAAACTAAACACAGCGAGTCAAATCATTCTGAAGCATAACTGGGAAGAAAATGTGGTGCGGAAATTAAATGCTTGAAGTAAAACGAACTCTTGACTCGGCGATGTTTGTTCGACCAGTTCACGCTCTGCAAAGCGCTACGTCTGGTTGGAGGGACTGTTGACTGAACACCTGGAGCAAAACTCTCTCCGTCCGTTTCTCCACTGCACCAATATCCTTGAGCTTGGCCAGTTTTGACTCGGGGTAGATTATCAAGGAAATCTCCGAAACCTTTGACAAACTTGAACTTCGAGGCGACAATTACTCTTCGCTCTCTGAAGACGACACTCTAACCGTCTAGGAGAATTGCAATTCTCCAAGATAACAAGGCTAGCAAAATTTCACCTAAGTCATGATGAATCTACTCAGATAAATTGGACTTAGGATTCGGTGGTTTGTCTTTTGGGTTTTTTCCTCGGTGGCGTTCTTGGGATGCTCTCTTCAGTCTCTCTCGGGAATAATATCAGAGCAACCAGCCGCAAATGGAGGCGGGGGCGGCGTATTTATACGTGGCGACCTGAGGTGCGAAATGACTGATTTCACCTGAAGCGACAGCTTGACGCGTGTCCACAACTGTCGGATTACTCATCAATGCGCAAATTTACTTGAGGAACACGTAAAGCTGACTCACGGACTTAGTTGTGCTTCGGAAGCCAAAGAACAAAGTGTTTGCTACCGAAACTTAACTCAGTGCACGTGAGATTTCTTCTCTCTGGCTTCTCACATGGTTTAGATTTGATCCGAGCATTTCCACAATAGCTTCGGTGTCCACCAACTAAACCCCTCTTGATAGTACGGTTTTTCCTATGACTCAAAGAAAAGAAAAAGAACTACACAAAAACATCTAAGTCTTGCGCCATGTCGGGACCCGGGGTTAGCGTATGCAAGACTCGCTACAACACAATCATATGGAGAGCCGAGAACCGTACCCACTTGTCTAAGCAGACAAGGCCAAGCACAGAACGTTCTCGGAAAGCATCGAACGTGAGGGGCATCCCATCTAGGCCGGACGATCAACTGAGATGGGTCCTCATCGTCCGCACACAAGTCTAAATGATATGGGTGGTGAACTCCCATAATCATAGACAAGTCGCCTCAAACATACTATCGATTGTATTATAACCCTTACATAGACTGACTCCAGCCCGATCACTTAGTCGGGGTCTAGGGCGGGCTCGATCATACATCAAAGTGTGCACTAGACAAAGTCTCGAGCAATCGCATCGCGATGCCCCAAGCTGCGCACATCCAAGGGCCACTTGGTGTATAAAAGACCGCCAGCCAGATCACAACTAAGGTCTCGAAAACCCATACATAGACATGCATGTTATAAACATACACATGATACGTCCAAAACGTATCTATAATTTCTGCTTGTTCCATGCATGTTTTGTGTGATATTGCTAGGTTCTAGATACACTTTCATACACTTTTGATCATATTTGGACTGACCTATTAACTCAGTGCACCCTAGTGCCAGTTCCTGTTTTCTGCTGTTTTTCTATTTCAGTTTTCCCCCATATAAAAAGTGCCAGAAAAATTCCGGGAAAAATACAGGAAAAATCAGCGTACAGGAAGCTTCGCGAAGAGCCCGAGTGGGGCCAGAGGGGAGCCAGGGGGGACCCAGGCGGCCACCCGGCGCGGCCCCACCCCTGGCCGCGCCAGAAGGGGGCGCCTGGGGCCCCTGGTCCACCTCTGGCTGCCCCCCTTCGCCTATTTATTCTCCGTCACGGGGAAACTCCGAAGACAGAACCCTATTTCGCAAACTCGCCTCTATTCCGCCGCCGCCACGCTTCCGAGATCGGGAGCACCAGAAGACCTCTTCCCGGCACCCTGCCAGAGGGAGGGCCGACCTCCGGGAGTCTCCTCTCCACCATGGATGCTCCCCAGATGTCTCGTGAGTAGTTTTCCTTGGACCATGGGTCCGTGATCAGTAACTATGTGATGTTCTCCTCCCCTCTTTGTTCTTCATGGTTTAGACCTCGTGAGCTGCCCTACATGATCGAGGCACTTTTGTAATCTTTCTGCTATTGCTATGCTGAGTTTGATGGGATCTGATGGATTATGAGATTATGTTCAGATTGTGATAGAGTAATATATTTGGTTTTTATCTCTTATAATTTTGTTCCTAAGTAATTCTTGCATGTTCTCCGTTGCTGTTTATTGCTTTGGCCAAGTAGTAGGTAGTGACTCCAAGAGGGAACGTTATGCTCGATTGTGGGTTCATGCCCCCCGATTACACGCTTGAGTGACAGAAACATGAGTCTAGGGGATGTGCTGTTGCCACAAGGGGGAAAACAACGGTGCTTGTAACCGCGGTTGCAAGGATTGTTTACTTTACGCAAAGTGCTTTTTAATGCAGTTGTCTGTTGCTTCGGGTTTACACTTTGGATGGGGCTCGCAACTTAATACCAGCGAGATGTTCTGGATAGATATCTCAAGGTGGATGATTAGTAGTAGATGTAGTTGGATTTCGTTCTACTTATTTTGGCGTACTGCCCGTGCTTTTTAGCCTCTTCCTTTCTTTTGTATCATAGTTAGCATTGCGGTGCGTTCATAATCCTGTCAATTGCCCTTCTGTAATTTTTTTACCTCGCATAGCAGTTTTATCGTCTTTTGGGAGAGAGACATCAGTAGTGAACATCACGTATCCCGATCCATATCCTTATTACTGTTTCCACGCTATCTTTACTTTTCTTATTTTACTTTCAGTTGCTATCATTATCCTTTGTGTTTTACCCTTTGTGAACAACAAGACAGGAGAGATTAGCAAGCTCTCTGAACTTCGTTGGGAACAAAGTTATCTGTGTCTGTGTGCAGGTCCACGTCAGTTGCGCCGCTGACACCTACTTATCATCTCTGCAGTCCTACTGGAGACAAACCTTGGTATCTTCACTGAGGGAAACTTGCTGCTGCGCTACATCTCAACCTTCCACTTGGGGTAACCAACGAAGGGAGAGAAGCCATCAAGCGAATTTCTGGCGCCGTTGCCGGGGACTCCGAGTGCTAAGATAGGGGAGTTGCACACTACCCTTTATCTTTGTTTTTTAGTCTTGTTAGTTTACCTTTCAGTTTTTATCTCAGTGTCCTTTATGAAAAACCACAAAAATAGTTGCTACCTTTTTCCTTTGTCTTGCTTTGCCTATTTATGCTAATCTCACCATGGGTGATGAACCACCCAAATATGGTAGGACGGACATGTTTCACTTGGATAGTCTTCGATCAATTTGTGCTCGCGCTAAAAACCCGACCGACTTGGTTGAGGGAAAATCATTGGATGAGCATGCTCATTATACGCGGCACCGCCTATCTCAGAAAGGGAAACACTTATGGGATCAAATACATGTTTCTTATTGCCATGCTAAACTTTTGTGCCATATTTATGATTTCACTTGCTGTTCTAATATAGATCATAAACACCTCCCTTTCCAATGTGAGTTTAATGAAAATGAGATCTTATCTTCTTATGCTAAAGGTTTTTATGATTACTTTGATGTTGAAAAGATTGGAGAGTTTGTTTCTTTTAAAGGTGCCTATGAGATTGCTTCTTTGATTGAAAAGTATCACGATACTATTTTCGAGTCTGAAAACTTTGGAGTTGTAGCTTATTGCGTCGAGAATTATATTTCCAATTCTTATATTGAGGATTTTAAAAATAAAATGATTGCTGCCCAAGAAGAGGCCAATTATTGCATTGAGGAGGAATCCCATGATTCCGAGGACTCATTTGAAATATCCCTTTCTGAAAATTTTGATACTTGCTTTGTTGATGGCCAAGATGCCTCTATGGATGATGCTGACAAAAATGAACTCTCTATATTTCCTTAGGTTAAGCATGAAATTGTTGCTATTGCACCCACACTTGATTGTCCTATTATCCTTTTGAAATCTCCAACTCCGGAGAACTTTGCTCTTATCAAGGCTCAATGTGATGGGTTGCGTTTATCTTATCATCCTAAAAACTGTGTTGAAAATAATACACGTGTGCTTGTAGGTCATGAACAACATGATTTATGTGATAGTTATATTCTTGATGTTGTTCATGATGCTACTGAAAATTACATTGAGAGAGGAAAGTTTGGTTGTAGAAACTTCCATGTTACAAAAACACCTCTCTTCATGTTGAAAGTTTTGAAGTTGTTCTTGTTCTACCTTCCTATGCATGTCACTTTGTGCTTCTTTGATTTATTTTCATACAAGATGCCTATGCATAGGAAGTGGGTTAGGCTTAAATGTGTTTCAAATTTGCTTCTTGATGCTCTCTTTTGCTAAAATTCCCATTCTCTTGTGAGAGCATCTTTTATAATCTTTAAGCCTAGCTAAAGGCATAAAAGAAAACGCTTTTGGGAGGCAGCCCGCAACGAATGTAGGTTTTTGTTTTTGTTTTTTGTGTGTCTTGATGTTTTTTACTACTGTAGCAACATCATTGTATCTTTATTTTTCAGCTTTGTGCCAAGTTAACGCCTCTTATGATAAGGGAAGCAAAAGTTGTGACGTGCTGTCCAGAAAACAGATTCTGTCCCTTGACAGAAAAATTTGAATCAAATCACCAGATCATTTTTTTGATCTGAATTTTTTTGACAGCGTGCTCTATAAAATTGTGAAACTTCCGTATGTACTGAGTTTTTTTATTTGAGTTGCAGAAGTACCCCTAAACAATTCTTTACTACCTGCTGTTCTGTTTTTCACATATTCTGCCACGCTTTGTCTCTCCTAACTTTTGCAAACCTTAAGCTTGCTTTTTCTTTGCAAAAACTTTTTGGCACTCTTGAGAAACAGTAGATCTTCAAGAATATCTATATATCCAGTGGGGAAAAATTATTTATTAAGGGTACTAACCTCTCTAATCAGCTTATGATGAGTTATGTATGAAGGGAGTTTTCAAGTGTGCGATGGAAGATGATGAAAGAAGATCCAGGAGTGTCAAGAGCTCAAGCTTGGGGATTACCCCATGCACCCCCAACAAATATTCAAGGAGACTCAAGCATCTAAGCTTTGGGATGCCCCCGTGCATCCCCTTCTCCATCAACAATCATCAGTTCGTCCTTCGTCTCACTATATTTTTATCACTTCATGCGTTATGTGCTATGCTTGGAGCGTCTCGCTCTTAGGTTGTATTTTTTAGTTTTCTTTAGCTTTTCTTGCTGTTCATTACAAGTTAGATCCCATCTTACTTTGTGTGGGAGAGAAACACGCTCCACTTTCAAATTCTAGAACACATCATAGAATTTTTCCTGTTTATCTTTTTGCTATTGTGTGTTCTTTACCTTTTCATAGCTACTGCCATGTTTAGTCTTAGTCTTAGTTTGTCTTTAGCAAGAGCCTTGGATTTTGTTTAGTTTGTTGCTGGAACTCTTTTTAGTTTTCATGTTTATCTTGTTAAAGATAGTTGGTTGTTGCACTGAGTTGTGTCTTGTCTTGAAAGTAGGTAATTGAGGTTGCTATTTAATTTTAGTAGTAACTTGCAATGGTTTTGAGGTATTGATGTGAGTAATGTTTGAACTTTTGGTGTCAAGAGATCTAGCCTATTAGTGATAGGTGTCGTATTTTGGGCAATCCGTGTGTATTTTCAAAACCTACAAAACTACTCCCTCCGTTCCAAAATAACTGTCGTAGCCTTAGTACAAATTTGTACTAGAGCTAGTACAAAGTTGCGACAGTTATTTTGGAACGGAGGGAGTAGTTGAGAACTCTAGCTACTAGATGGATCACTAATCTTTGTAGGGATCGAATATTAGAGTACACTCACGTACCATGAGTCGAGGATGCGCAAGGATAACCAAAACCCCATACACTCCTCCTCGGGGTACTTTTCTCTTTGTGAACCTCCTTATTAGATTGAGAGTTACCGATAATAAGTGCATGAGTTCTTCGGACTAATGTAAGTATTGAAAGTTGACACTTGCACCTTCCCATATTTTGCTTGCCTCTCCCGTGCTATGCATTGCCTTCTTCTCACTCCGAGAGTTGGTGTCCACCTTCGCCGGTACATCCAAACCCTTGGCATGATACGCTATGTCATCATAAACCTTCTTATATCTTTCCTCAAAACAACCACCATACCTACCTATCAAGGCATTTCCATAGCCTTTCCGAGTTATATTGCCATGCAACATCCACCTCTTCATGACTTGATACTCATGTCATACATGTTCCTGCGACACTGGCAGCGACGTACATTGCATACATCATGATAGTTACATCTTCTTTATGATTTTGAGTACCTTGTAAAGTGTGAAAGATCTCCTTTACCTTCTTATAAAATAGAGTGTTGCCCTTAAGTGAGGAAAAGATCCCAAAGTGGACACAATAAAAGATACCAAAGAGGACAAATGAGAGTTGAATAGAAAGAGCCATTGAGGCCACAAAAAGTACAAAAAAAAAATAGAAAAAAGAAATAAAAAGAGAGAAAGGGGCAACACTACTATCCTTTTGAGAGATCCACACTAGTACTCCCTTTATATCCTTGTACTCCATAGAGATGATCTTCATGCATATAGCTATGTGGGGACCTTCACACTATAGAACATGCCTTGCATATTCCAAGGATGATCCTCCTCAAACGAGCTCTAGGTCTTCATGAGCGAGCAAGTTAGATGCACCCCCACTAGTTCCATTGGAGAGCTTCTTAGCTCGTATGTGCATCCGTTGCATGGAAATTCCTACTCCTCACATCATATCTATCATTCGGCATCTCTTGCCTATGATTGTCCTCATTGATGTGAGCCTTTCTCATCCTTTTTGTCTTCCTCCTCCGTACTTCTCTCTTTGCCATCCTAAGTGTCAACTCTCATGCTTACACTCATACATTGCATGAGTGCTCGAAATATCGAAAAGGAGTGGATCAAATTGACTTGTACCTGGCTAGTGGTCTGGGGACGAGTCAAGATAAGATTCCAAAGAGGACCAAGTGTGAAACTTTAGTAGATTGAGTTCTCAACAAATACTTTTTTCTCGTATTCCCTATCCCCCTTCTTGCACGCAAACACCATTTGGAGACATTCGAGTCACGGACAGCGAGAGCTCTTGCACCTAATGTTCTTTTGTTACTTGTTTCAATGCTAATATAGACTCTTGCATGTTATGACTTGAATTGAATCTCTAACCTTGATTGCTTTACTTTTCAAAGTTATTTTATGGTTGCTAGCATGTCACCACAGAAATTATGCCGTTATCATTTACCTACTCGAGGACGAGCAGGAATTAAGCTTTGGGATGTTGAGACGTCCAAAACGTATCTATAATTTCTGCTTGTTCCATGCATGTTTTGTGTGATATTGCTAGGTTCTAGATACACTTTCATACACTTTTGATCATATTTGGACTAACCTATTAACTCAGTGCACCCCAGTGCCAGTTCCTTTTTTCTGCTGTTTTTCTATTTCAGTTTTCCCCCATATAAAAAGTGCCAGAAAAATTCCGGGAAAAATACAGGAAAAATCAGCGTACAGGAAGCTTCGCGAAGAGCCCGAGTGGGGCCAGAGGGGAGCCAGGGGGGCCCAGGCGGCCACCCGGTGCGGCCCCACCCCTGGCCGCGCCAAGGGGGCGCCTGGGGCCCCTGGTCCACCTCTGGCTGCCCCCCTTCGCCTATTTATTCTCCGTCACGGGGAAACTCCGAAGACAGAACCCTATTTCGCAAACTCGCCTCTGTTCTGCCGCCGCCGAGCTTCGGAGATCGGGAGCACCAGAAGACCTCTTCCCGGCACCCTACCGGAGGGAGGGCCGACCTCCGGGAGTCTCCTCTCCACCATGGATGCTCCCCGGATGTCTCGTGAGTAGTTTTCCTTGGACCACAGGTCCGTGATCAGTAGCTATGTGATGTTCACGTCCCCTCTTTTTTCTTCATGGTTTAGACCTCGTGAGCTGCCCTACATGATCGAGGCACTTTTGTAATCTTTCTGCTATTGCTATGCTGTGTTTGATGGGATCTGATGGATTATGAGATTATGTTCATATTGTGATAGAGTAATATATTTGGTTTTTATCTCTTATATTTTTGTTCCTAAGTAATTCTTGCATGTTCTCCATTTCTGTTTATTGCTTTGGCCAAGTAGTAGGTAGTGACTCCAAGAGGGAACGTTATGCTCGATTGTGGATTCATGCCCCCCGATGACACGCTTGAGTGACAGAAACATGAGTCTAGGGGATGTGCTGTTGCCACAAGGGGGAAAACAACGGTGCTTGTAACCGCGGTTGCAAGGATTGTTTACTTTAAGCAAAGTGCTTTTTAATGCAGTTGTCTGTTGCTTTGGGTTTACACTTTGGATGGGGCTCGCAAATTAATACCAGCGAGATGTTCTGGATAGATATCTCAAGGTGGATGATTAGTAGTAGATGTAGTTGGATTTCGGTCTACTTATTTTGGCGTACTGCCCGTGCTTTTGAGCCTCTTCCTTTCTTTTGTAGCATAGTTAGCATTGCGGTGCGTTCATAATCCTGTCAATTGCCCTTCTGTAATTTGTTTACCCCACATAGAAGTTTTATCGTCTTTTGGGAGAGAGACATCACTAGTGAACATCACGTATCCCGATCCATATCCTTATTACTGTTTCCACTCTATCTTTCCTTTTCTGCTTTTACTTTCAGTTGCTATCATTATCCTTTGTGTTTTACCCTTTGTGAACAACAAGACCGGAGAGATTGAAAACCTCTCTAAACTTCGTTGGGAAAAAAGTTATCTGTGTCTGTGTGCAGGTCCACGTCAGTTGCGCCGCTGACACCTACTTATCATCTCTGGAGTCCTACAGGAGACAAACCTTGGTATCTTCACTGAGGGAAACTTGCTGCTGCGCTACATCTCAACCTTCCACTTGGGGTAACCAACGAAGGGCGAGAAGCCATCAACACGCAGCACACATTCCTTGTATGAACAACAGGTATCATTGCAATTCTCTACAAAGTATACATTTTATTGATAACTCTCACAGAGTGCACACAGAGATCACGAGACCGTAATCAAACATTACAACAGGCATGCAGAAGCAAATTATGTCTGGGTACAGACAAGTTTAACAAATGGCTTAAGAAGCCTTATTTAAACACAAGCCCTCCACGAGGGAACCAGTCTGCTGACTGGGACTACACTAGCTTGGTCTTCAGTCGTCGAGATCTAGGAAGAATCCACCTTCGGGGTCAGTGGGTTCATCTAAAACATAGAATAAGCAAACGTGAGCACAAAGTCGTACTCAGCAAGACTTACGTAGGAGCTATACTACTCATGCACATGTATCAAGGTAAAGGGAGGCGGGGTTCAAAAGTAGAAGTGCCAGCTTTGACTTGGCTAGTCCTGAACTATGAGTACCAGACTTGAGGTAAGAAACGAACACGAGTCCACTACATATCTCCAACCAACTACACCACTATGGTGCCTTCCTCGACTTCCCCACGAGAAAGCACGCCATAGCACTCACGCTTATCTTGGCAAGTTTTATAAGTATGCAGTTCAAGTTGTCTAGTAATCAAGGTAAGCTTTCCAAGCAGTCCCTTACCGCGGACGCGGCTATTCGAATAGTTTTGTTAACCCTGTAGGGGTGTACCTCTACGCACACATGACCATCAGTTACCGCCTTTGATCTCGACACCATTCAAGGGGTGTCAGCGAGGATGCTCACCACAACTGTTACCTCATAGCCGATCTAGTCCAAGAAAGCCGCCTACCTGGGTTGGCTACCACTCTCGTGAACCCGGCCGGTTTACCGAAGTGGACCCAGATGATGTGTGCGTGGTGCACAAGCCGGTCTCGGCTGAGCCGTTCTCTCACTTAGCAGCCAGGCCACAAACCTACCAGAACTCCGAACTACTGCAAAATCTGGACATCGAAAGGGATGAGTTAGTAGGCTGAGAGGGGTTAGTGAGCCCAATGTGTGTTTGTACTCTTCATCTTGGATCACCACACAAGAACTCGGACTTAGGGCGGTGTTCAACGAGACAACCCACTGTGTACTCCTACACAACCTCTCATCGTTCACCTTGTATTAGGGTAGATTCACCAACACATTTCCACCATCATCAACATGATTTCTACCATCCCGACTCACATAACAGTATCAACATTGTATCACTCTAAGCATGGAATGAGCAGTAACAATTGCAGGGGCCACATGATATCAACCAACTCCTACATTTTCTAGGATTGTGGTTTGCTTAGTACTGTGACAAATGATAGGTCATGCAAAGGAATGGGTTCATCTATGCGGTAGAAACGTAGCATGGTAATCATCCTAAACAATGCATAAGCGAGATTGAGAGGGAAGTGGGATTTTATCGACATGATCAATGGGGGTTTGCTTGCCTTGCTGATGAGGTTCGGAATCGGGGTCTTCAACGAAGGGGGCAGCCTCCTGTTCCGGTTCCACTTCTACTCGACAAACAACAAACAAGGAAGCAAAGTAAATACAATGCACAAGCACATGGTTGAAGGTTTAAACTTGATGTATATGCTTCTGATGTGTAAGGGTTTCCATTTAAATGAAGTGTATTGCAAAGGTTTTGCAAATTCAAACTTCAATTTGAATTTAAAAGGAATTCATATGCATTGTTCTCACTGTTCCCCAATTTTAAAATTGTAAAACATGAAAACAAAGTGCATATTCAGAATCCTTGCATTTTTCTGATAATTTTACATATATTATATGTTTAATTTGGAGTTAAAATGAATTAGTTATGAATTTCGAAAGTTTAAGCCATTTTCTGGCTTTCTAGAATTATTTTAAATTGAAAATGCATTACTGCGTCACTGTGATGTCATGCTGGCGTCAGGGGGGGGGGGTTCTGACCAGGGGGTCCCACCTGTAAGTGTCTCATGTGTTAATTAAAACGTTTAGTTTAGTTTTAAATTAACCCAAAGGTTAATTAGGGCCTAGGGCCCACATGTCATTCTCTCTGTGGTTATTTAAACAAGTTTAATTTGTTTTAAACTTAACCAGGGGTTTAAGGGCCTGGGGGCCCCACCTATAAGTCTCACAGGGGGAGGGACTAGGGCTAATCCCCTACCACGTGGACCTCGTCGCCGGCGTGTCTCCGGTGACCTCCCGAGACGGTGGCGTCCTCGGGGATGGCGTTCCCGTGGTCCAAATCGAGCGCTGCTTCCACCATGTTGAAGCCCTCGTCGTCGCGCTTCGGTTGGAGCAGGCTGGGGGTGCTGGGGTGCTTTGTACGCTCGCCGGCGACGAGTTTGGCGGCGACAGAGGCAGGCCGCGAGGCAAAACTTGGTGAAGGGCTCCACTTGAAGCGGGGAAGGCTAGATCGACATAGTGGAGCACGGAGAAGGTGAAGGACATGGCCCCCAGCTCGATTGCTTCTCGGGTGCTCGCCGACGAGCACCACGGCGGAGCTGAGCTACGACTTCCATGGCAGATCGGCGTAGAGGAAGAGTTGGGGCTCGCGGGGTTAGGGGAAAAGCACAACAGGCTTTGGTGAACACGCTGGTGTAGTCTACGGAGACGGGGAGGCTCTGGAGCTGCCGGATTTAGAGGTGAATCCGCGGCGGCCGAAGACGAAGACGATGAAGCTAGCGAGCTCGTGGGGGCGCCGGGCTTCGATTCCTTCTGCACGGTGGGGTTGTATACGACGACGGAGCTGATGGACTTGCGGTGCGTCCTCTCGTCGACGGTGGCCGCGTGAAGACGGCGGTGTGTTCCACGGCTGCTCTCGGATGGCGATGGATTCGAGCGGGAGAGAAAGGGGAGACGGCTCCCAGGGGGGGGGGAATGGACACGGCGTCTCCAGGGTGTCGTCGTGGCGAGGAGATAAGGTTTGGGGGCGCCTGGAAGGCTCTCGGCGTCGCGGTGGCGTCCACGGCGCGCTCTGGCTCGACACCAAGCTGCTTGAGGAAGATGACAGTGGAGGTAAGTGGGCTTGGGCCGGTTGGGAAACAAGTTGGGCTGAAACACAGTTAGCCCTTTTTTATTTTTTTCCTTTCTGTTTTCTTTCTGTTATTTGTTGTGCCTTGCTAAATAAAATAGCTAGGCATTTTCTAAAATGCTGAAACTTTTTATATGGCTTCATAATATATTAGGTTAGCCACTTGTAAAGTTTGAACATTTTTAAAATTCAACTCATTTGAAGTTTAATTCAAATAGGGGTTTAAATTTAATTCCATGCTCCTGTTTGAATATTTGAAAAATCCATGAGCATGGGGTTGATCCCACATCACTTGATATGTGATCACACTCATTTATGAGACTTTTAAAAAATGCAAAAGGAATTTTTGGAGCAACTTTATTTCTGGCTATTTGAATTAATTCATCTGGGGGGTGTTCCTTGTCCCATTTGAGTTTGAATTTGAATTCCATTTGATTTTCTTTGATGAATGCAAGGTGACTTTGATCCTAGCACATTACCTAACTTGGGGTTGTGACAACTCGCCCCCACTCAAAAGAACCTCGTCCCGAGATTCAGAAGTCTGCGGGAGGAAGGAGGGGTACTCGGCACTGAGACGGTCTTCTCTTTCCCACGTGGCTTCTCTCTCAGAGTGGTGTGACCATTGCACTTTCATAAACTTAATCTTCTGACGACGAGTGACACGCTCTGCTGAATCAAGAATACGAATGGGGTATTCTCGATAAGAAAGGTCATCTTGGAGATCAAGCGTTTCATGGTCAACTTCGCGGATGGGGTCCTTGAAGCAACGCCTGACTTGTGACACATGGAATAAATCATGTACTCAGGAAAGGTGCGGGGGTAGTTCAAGTTGGTAGGCAACTTCTCCACGTTTAGCAAGAATGCGGAAAGGTCCGATGTAACGTGGGGCCAACTTGCCTTTGATACCGAATCGTTGGGTTCCGTTCAGAGGAGTAACCCGAAGGTAAGGCTTCTCATCCAGATTGTAGCTCTCTTTCCTATGATGACGATCATAGTAGCTTTTCTGACGAGACTGGGCGGCTTTCAATTGATCATGAACAATTCAAACTTGCTGTTCTGCTTCCATGATCATATCCGGTCCAAAGAATTGTCTTTCACCGGTTTCTGACCAGTTTAGGGGTGTTCGACATCGTCGTCCATATAGGAGTTCAAAAGGAGCCATGTTCAGACTAGATTGGAAACCATTGTTATAAGCAAATTCGGCGAATGGAAGAGACTTCTCCCAATTTTTTCCGAATGAGATAACACAAGCTCTGAGCATGTCTTCAAGAATTTGGTTAATCCTTTTGACTTGACCGCTAGACTGAGGATGGAAAGCTGTACTAAAGGAGAGATGATTTCCATAGAATTCTGAAAGCTTCCCCATAATCTAGAGGTGAAAAGGCTACCACGATCAGAATTTATTTCCAAAGGAACACCACGAAGAGACGCAATTCTAGAGAAATACAAGTCCGCTAACTGGCTAGCAGTTATAGACTTGCGAACGGGCAGGAAGTGTGCAACATTGGAAAGTCTATCCACCACAATGAAGATGGCATCATTTCCTTTCTGGGTTTTTGCAAAGCCAGTGATGAAATCCATACTTACTTTGTCCCATTTCCACTCTGGAATAGGAAAAGGTTAAAGTGTACCAACAGGTCTTTGATGCTCTGCCTTAATGCGACGACAAACATCACATTCGGCAACAAATCGAGCAATGTCTCTCTTCATCCTGGTCCACCAAAATCTCTGGCGTAGATCTCGGTACATTTTTGTGCTACCGGGATGAATAGAGAGGGGTGTGTCATGGGCTTCCTTGAGGATGAGTTGCCTTAGTTCCTTATTCTTAGGTACTACCAAACAATTTCCAAAGAATACCGTTCCTTTACTATCTGTGGAGAAACATTTAGCAACTCCGCTAGCAATGTTCTCCTTGATCCGGCGAACACCTCGTGCACGCCTTTGGGAAACTATGATTTGCTCCTCAAGAGTTGGTTTCGCCACCAAGGTAGAAAGATAGCCATGAGGAACAATCTCAAGATTCAGCTTGCGAAATTCCTCATGAAGAAGTGGTTGACACTGTTGTAACATGAGGTTGTTACAATACGACTTAAGACTTAGTGCATCATCCATGACATTGGCTTTGCCTGGGGTGTAAGAAATTCCTACGTCGTAATCTTTTATCAACTCAATCTAGCGTCTTTTCCTGAGATTAAGATCTGGTTGGGTGAAAATGTATTTGAGGCTTTGGTGGTCGGAATAGATCTCACAACGATTACCAAGGAGGTAATGTCGCCAAGTTGTCAGGGCATGAACTACGGCAGCGAGTTCAAGATCATGGATAGGATAGTTCTCTTCATGTGGACGCAACTGGCGTGAAGCATAAGCTACCACATGTCTATCTTGCATAAGTATGCATCCTAACCCTTGCCGTGAGGCGTCACAAAAGATCTCGAAATCCTTTTTGGTGTCTCGAGGCGCAAGTACGGGTGCAAAAGTCAATCTTCTTTTTAGCTCTTGAAAGCTTTCCTCGCACTTGGGAGTCCATAGGAATTTCTTATCTTTCTTGAGGAGTTCAGTTAGAGGCTTTGCAACTTTAGAAAAGTTTTCGACGAAGCGGCGACAATGGCTGGCTAGGCCAAGAAAACTCCTAACTTGCTTAACCGATTCAGGTGGAGTCCAGTCAAGGACGGACTGAACTCTCTCGGGATTGACAGCAATGCCTTTTGCAGAAATCACGTGGCCTAAGTAGGTCACTTCTGGTAACCAAAATTCACACTTGGAGAACTTGGCATAAAGGCGGTGCTCTCTAAGTTTCATCAATACCAGCCTAAGATGTTCGACATGTTCTTCTTCGTTCTTCGAGTAGATGAGAATGTCATCAAGATAAACTACAACAAATTTATCTAGGTACTCCATGAAGATCGAATTCATCATGCACGAGAAAGTGGCGGGGGCATTGGTCAAACCAAAGGACATGACGGTGTACTCGTAAATACCATAACGAGTAGTGAAATCCGTTTTGGGAATGTCCTCGTTTCGAATTTTGATTTGATGATAACCTAATCTCAAATCCATCTTGGAGAAGACGGAGGATCCAGCAAGTTGATCATAAAGATCATTGATCCTGGGCAGTGGGTACTTGTTCTTTATCGTCGCTAGATTTAGCGGGCAATAGTCTACGCACATCCTTTATGTTCCATCTTTCTTCGTTACGAACAGAACGGGGCAACCCCATGGCGATGAGCTAGGGCGGATGAAGCCTTTTTCCAACAAAGCTTCAAGTTGGACTTTAAGCTCAGCTAACTCACGTGGGGCCATTTTGTATGGGCGTCTAGAAATTGGTGCGGTTCCTGGCATAAGATCCACTATGAACTCTACACATCCGTCGGGTGGCATGCCCGGTAGCTCTTCAGGAAAGACATCCGGGAAGTCAAGAACCACCGGAATATCTTCAAGGTCGGGAAGGGGAAGTACATTCAAAGAATGCACCTGGGTTCTCGTTCTGGGTGAGGAGTAGTTGACTGTCTTGCCTGAAGGGTGGGTTAGTTTCACTGATTTGCCTTTGCAATCAAGGTAGGAATTCTGCCTTGATAGCCAATCCATGCCAAGGATTACATCGATGTCGGAAGACTTGAGGGCTATGAGTGAAGCAAGGAATACTAAACCCTGAATTGCAATTTGATTACCATGGCTTACTCTATTAGTTTTCCATCTTGACCCTGGAGTTTGAATAATCATTGGGGGTGGACAATTCAACAAAGGATAACTCATGACAAAGTGCATAATTTTTTGACATGAATGAATGAGATGCTCCTGGGTTGAAAAGAACGGAAGTAGGAACATAATTGACTGGGAGCGTACCAAGAATGACGTCAGAAGTGTCGTCAGTCTCTTCAGCTGAGATCTGGTTCACACGTCCACGAGTGGCGGGAGGAGCGAGTTTGGTGGTGTAGACCTTCGGGGGTGGCTTGCCACGACCATTGTTGTTACCTCCGGCACGGGATGGAGCATTCTGATTCTGGAGCTGGTTCTGGGGACACTCGCGGGAGTAGTGGCCTGCCTGACCACACTTGTAGCAGGCTCCAAAGACAGTGCGTGGAGCTGGGTTGTTCGGTGGAGCTGGGTGGAACGAAGCTGGTGGACGAGGCACCACATAGGATGGCCTCGGTGGGTTGTTCTGACGAAACATGCTGTTGGGGATCCAGATCTTGCGCTTCTGAGAGCCTGAGCTGGATGAACCATCGTCTCTAGGGTGTTTGCGGAAGTCATTGATGGTGTTCATGTCCTCTGCCTTGATGGCCTTGTTGACAAGGACCTGGAAGGTGGCAAAGTCATGCAGGTTGAGCTCACGACAGAGTCCAGAACCGAGTCCACGACGGAACCTCTCTTGCTTCTTAGCGTCGGTGGAGACCTCTTCATTAGCATAACGAGCAAGTCGGTTGAACTCACGACTAAACTCGTCAACAGTCCTTCTGCCTTGGGTGAGGTGGCGGAACTCCTCACGCTTGCGGTCCATAACACCCTTTGGGATGTGGTGCTCACGGAATGAAGTGCAGAACTCATTCCCAGTGGTGGGCGGTCCAGCGGGACGCATGTTCAGGAAATTCTCCCACTAAGAGCTACCTGCACCCTCGAGGTGGTAGGTGGCATAGCTGACCCTGTCACCATCTGCAACATGGCCTGCCTGGAGTTTCCTCTCGATGCTGCGAAGCCAGTCATCGGCGTCAAGGGGCTCGGTGGAGTAGCTGAAAACCAGGGGATGAATCCGGATGAAGTCATTCAAAGACACCAACTCATTGCGCTGCTGAGTGGTGTTGCGGGCAATGACCTCCAGCAACTGGTGAGAGTCTCGGTGGTTCCTCTCAACCTCCATCAGAACCTGAGCCATCGTGGGTGGGGGTGGAAGATTGCCTTCTTACGGATCATTCCCACGACCATGGGCACGACCAAGCTGGCCACGGGTTCCTTGAGATATCCTGAAGGGGAAAACCAAAGTCAAACAGAGTTGATTGGAAGAGTCTAAACAAGGTATTGAAGGTACTGGAAGAATCACAGAGCAAAGGAAGTAATCATCTTGACAACATGGTGATAAAAGCATACAAGCCATATATTCACAAGCTGTCATACAAACCATACATCGTTTTAGTACAAGCGCCAAGCCAATACAAACGTGATGAAGATGATACATCCTTCAGAGGCACTCTGACTTCCTATACATTATTTATCTAAGCCTCTGGAACTTAGAACACATTGCGTACAATATACTAAGATACTACTACATCCTCACTAAAGTAAGACCACAGGCGGTCTCACTCATCTCCATCACCATAGTAATCCTCATAAAAGTTACCCGCGTAACCCGGTAGCTGAAGGTGACCATCGGAAAACACGGAGGCCTGTGGACCCTGATATCCAAATGGGCAAGGATGGGGCCTAGGTACAGCGTAGGGTGGAAGCAAAGGACCACGGGGTGGAAAAATGCCTCCAATCTCGGGCCAAGCAACTCTAGAAGGCATCTGTGTCCTGGCTGGGTAGATAGCATCATACTCCACTGATCCAACACTCACAAAAGGAGCCAGGAGTGTAAGTGCTCGATACAGACGGACACGGTTGGCGTGAAGCTCAAAGCGAAGGGCTCGTGCATCACGATCTCTATCACAAGCGTGCCGAGCAGTGATCTGAAGCAAAGTATCCTCCAGGGAGTGATCTGTGTACAATCCGGTGTAATATCCCTCTTCTCCTGGAAGTGCGGCAGGGATATAGCGGAAAGGTGATCCTGCAAGCAGGGCATGCTCCTCTCTCAGCAGGGTAATACATGAGTATGCAACATCGTGCACAGCCATGTTCTCGGTCACACCAATGCCATGTCCAAAGAGGACAGGCTGAGAGACTCCAATGTGGTGCGGGTAGATCCTGACAGTGCAGTGGAACTGAGTCTGGTTGAAGTCAAGGAACTGCTCCTCAACGGTGTACTCAGGATACCATCGATAGCCAATGAAAGACATCATCTCGGTGAGCATGGCTGGATGCCCACGCACATCTAGGCACCTAGTCAGACGAACAATTTGCCCCGGGGGGGGGGGGGGAAGATCCGCCATCTGAAACAGAAAGAAGGAGTTTGCAAATGCATCAGATTATGAAGAAACTTGGAATGACTCGGGCATCATAACGGCTGTAATTTGCAAGAAAAGACAATTTCTTACAACATGAAAACATCACTTACATACGATGTAAGAAATCAGGAAGCACAACAACGCTAGCAAACCGAACACAACTTTCCTACGGCTACAAGGAAGCAAACAACGAGATGTTCTAGTAAGACATAGATGAGCCTAGTCCTATCTCCCCGTAGAACAAGATGAGGGTGACTCAGAACTCAGAACGAAGGGGGTAAGGAGAAAAAAAAGAAGCCTTACGTTGTTCCCTTATATACCCAGAGTAACTATATAACTATAGCAAGCTAGACTCGACTTCGGCCAAGGCTGATAATCCTACAGTCAGTCCTTCTCTGATACCAAGTCTGTCGGGACCCGGGGTTAGCGTATGAAAGACTCGCTACAACACCATATGGAGAGACGAGAACCGTACCCACTTGTCTAAGCAAACAAGGCCAAGCACATAACGTTCTCGGAAAGCATCGAACGTGAGGGGCATCCCATCCAGGCCGGATGATCAACTGAGATGGGTCCTCATAGTCCGCACACAAGTCTAAATGATATGGGTGGTGAACTCCCATAATCATAGACAAGTCACCTCAACCATACTATCGATTGTATTATAACACTTACATAGACTCAGTCTAGCCCGATCACTTAGTCGGGGTCTAGGGCGGGCTCGATCATACATCAAAGTGTGCACGAGACAGAGTCTCGAGCAATCGCATCGTGATGCCCCAAGCTGCGCACATCCAAGGGCCACTTGGTGTATAAAAGACCGCCAGCCAGATCAAAACTAAGGTCTCGAAAACCCATACATAGACATGCATGTTATAAACATACACACAACAAATATGCCTTGTATGAACAGCAGGTATCATTGCAATTCTCTACAAAGTATACATTTTATTGATAACTCTCACAGAGTGCACACAGAGATCACGAGACCGTGATCAAACATTACAACAAGCATGCGGAAGCAAATTATGTCTGGGTACAGACAAGTTTATCAAATGGCTTAAGAAGCCTTATTTAAACACAAGCCCTCCACAAGGGAACCAGTCTGCTGACTGGGACTACACTAGCTTGGTCTTCAGTCGTCGAGATCTAGGAAGAATCCACCTTCGGGGTCAGTGGGTTCATCTAAAACATAGAATAAGCAAACGTGAGCACAAAGTCGTACTCAGCAAGACTTACGTAGGAGCTATACTACTCATGCACATGTATCAAGGTAAAGGGAGGCGGGGTTCAAAAGCAGAAGTGCCATCTTTGACTTGGCTAGTCCTGAACTATGAGTACCAGACTTGAGGTAAGAAGCGTACACGAGTCCACTACATATCTCCAACCAACTACACCACTATGGTGCCTTCCTCGACTTCCCCACGAGAAAGCACGCCTTAGCACTCACACTTATCTTGGCAAGTTTTATAAGTATCCAGTTCAAGTTGTCTAATAATCAAGCTAAGCTTTCCAAGCAGTCCCTTACCGCGGACGCGGCTATTCAAATAGTTTTGTTAACCCTGCAGGGGTGTACCTCTACACACACATGACCATCAGTTACCGCCTTTGATATCGACACCATTCAAGGGGTGTCAGCGAGGATGCTCACCACAACTGTTACCTCATAGCCGATCTAGTCCAAGAAAGCCGCCTACCTGGGTTGGCGACCACTCTCGTGAACCCGGACGGTTTACTGAAGTGGACCCAGATGATGTGTGCGTGGTACACAAGCCGGTCTCGACTGAGCCGTTCTCTCACTTAGCAGCCAGGCCACAAACCTACCAGAACTCCGAACTACTGCGACATCTGGACATCGAAAGGGATGAGTTAGTAGGCTGAGAGGGGTTAGTGAGCCCAATGTCTGGTTGTACTCTTCATCTTGGATTACCACACAAGAACTCGGACTTAGGGCGGTGTTCAACGAGACAACCCACCGTGTACTCCTACACAACCTCTCATCGTTCACCTTGTATTAGGGTAGATTCACCAACACATTTCCACCATCATCAACATGATTGCTACCATCCCGACTCACATAACAGTATCAACATTGTATCACTCTAAGCATGCAATAAGAAGTAAAAATTGCAGGGGCCACATGATATCAACCAACTCCTACATTTGCTAGGATTGTGGTTTGCTTAGTACCGTGACAAATGATAGGTCATGCAAAGGAATGGGTTCATCTATGCGGTAGAAACGTAGCATGGTAATCATCCTAAACAATGCATAAGCGAGACTGAGAGGGAAGTGGGATTTTATCGACATGATCAATGGGGGTTTGCTTTCCTTGCTGATGAGGTTCAGTATCGGGGTCTTCAACGAAAGGGGCAGCCTCCTGTTCCGGTTCCACTTCTACTCGACAAACAACAAACAAGGAAGAAAAGTAAATACAATGCACAAGCACATGGTTGAAGGTTGAAACTTGATGTATATGCTTCTGATGTGTGAGGGTTTCCATTTAAATGAAGTGTATTGCAAAGATTTTGCAAATTCAAACTTCAATTTGAATTTAAAAGGAATTCATACGCATCGTTCTCACTGTTCCCCCATTTTAAAATGTTCAAACATGAAAACAAAGTGCATATTCAGAATCCTTGCATTTTTCTGATAATTTTACATATATTTTATGTTTAATTTGGAGTTAAAATGAATTAGTTATGAATTTCCAAAGTTTAAGGTATTTTTTGGCTTTTCTGGAATTCTTTTAAATTGAAAATGCATTACCGCGTCACTGTGATGTCATGCTGGCGTCAAGGGGGGTTCTGACCAGGGGGGCCCACCTGTAAGTGTCTCATGTGTTAATTAAAAAGTTTAATTTAGTTTTAAAATAACCCAAAGGTTAATTAGGGCCTAGGGCCCACATGTCATTCTCTCTGTGGTTATTTAAACAAGTTTAATTTGTCTTAAACTTAACCAGGGGTTTATGGGCCTGGGGCCCCCACCTGTAAGTCTCACAGGGGGAGGGATTAGGGCTAATCCCCTACCACGTGGACCTCGTCGCCGGCGTGTCTCCGGTGACCTCCCGAGACGGCGGCGTCCGCGGGGACGGCGTTCCCGTGGTCCAAATCGAGCGCTGCTTCCACCAGGTTGAAGCCCTCGTCGTCGCGCTTCGATTGGAGCAGGCTGGGGGTGCTTGGGTGCTCTGTACGCTCGCCGGCAACGAGTTTGGCAGCGACACAGGCACGGCCGCGAGGCAAAACTTGGTGCAGGGCTCCCCTTGAAGCGGGGGAAGGCTAGATCGACGCAGTGGAGCACGGCGAAGGTGAAGGACATGGCCCCGAGCTGGATTGCTTCAAGGGTGCTCGCCGACGAGCACCACGGCGGAGCTGAGCTACGACTCCCATGGAAGATCGGCGTAGAGAAAGAGCCGGGGCTCGCGGGGTTAGGGGAAAGGCTCACCAAGCTTTGGTGAACACGCTGGTGTAGTGTACGGAGGCGGGGAGGATCTGGAGCTGCCGGATTTAGAGGTGGATCCGCGGCGGCTGGAGATGAAGACGATGAAGCTAGCGAGCTCGTGGGGGCGCCGACTTCGATTCCTTCTGCACGGTGGGGTTGTAAACGACGGAGGAGCTGATGGCCTTGGCGGTGCGTCTTCTCGTCGACGGTGGCCGCGTGAAGACGGCGGCGTGTTCCACGGCTGCTCTCGGATGGCGATAGATTCGAGCGGGAGAGAAAGGGGAGACGGCTTCCAGGGGGGGGATGGACACGACGTCTCCAGGGCATCGTCGTGGCGAGGAGATAAGGCTTGGGGGCGCCTAGAAGGCTCTCGGCCTCGCGGTGGCGTCCACGACGCACTCTGACTCGACACCGAGCTGCTTGAGGAAGACGACAGCGGAGGTAAGTGGGCTTGGGCCGGCTGGGAAACAAGTTGGGCTGAAACACAGGTAAGCCCTTTTTCCTTTTTCCTTCATGTTTTCTTTCTGTTATTTGTTGTGCCTTGCTAAATAAAATAGCTAGGAATTTTCTAAAATGCTGAAACTTTTTATATGGATTCATAATATATTAGGTTAGCCACTTGTAAAGTTTGAACATTTTTTAAATTCAACTCATTTGAACTTTAAATTGAGTTTAAATTCAAATAGGGGTTTAAATTGAATTCCATGCTCCTGTTTGAATATTTGAAAAATCCATGAGCATGGGGTTGGTCCCACATCACTTGATATGTGATCACACTCATTTATGAGACTTTTCAAAAATGCAAAAGGAATTTTTGGAGCAACTTTATTTCTGGCCATTTGAATTAATTCATCTGGGGGGTGTTCCTTCTCCCATTTGAGTTTTAATTTGAATTCCATTTGATTTTATTTGATGAATGCAAGGTGACTTTGATCCTAGAACATTACCTAACTTGGGGTTGTGACACGCCATCTTGTTCATTTCCTTCGATGAGTTGAGCTTCAGGAAACCTTCATTTTTAGGGGTCATCCTCCATGATTAAGCTTCGCTCAAGAGGTTGTGCTTCGACAACTTGAAAACCTTCCTTGAAGCTTTATCACCTAGCTTGTCCTTTAGGAACCTAATCAACTGTTTATACTCGAAAACATTGTTAGTTACTCTACTGTCTTGTCCAACAATATCCAAAACACATGGGGGCAAAACTTTGCTCTTACACATCCCCGTCGGAACGTGGTCGATGAAGACGTCGCGATACGGCCTCGACGATGAAGCAGCACCACAAGTGTTCCGCCTCGCGGGATTACACACATACGGTGTACCCGACGTTCCCTCCGGGCTCTGAACCAGGCGAGCAGCGGAAAGAAGATGTATTCGGATCCCGATTCCAGTAGCACGACAATGTGCGTATGTCAAAAGGCTATGTAAAAATCTCTATCACATGGTGATGGCACTGAAGTAGTGCTCCTCGTTGGCTACCCCAAGTGGAAGGTTCAGATGTAGCTAGTAGAAAATTTCCCTCGGTGAAGATACCAATGTTTGTCTCCAGTAGGAATCCGACGATGACAAGTAGGTGACAACGGCGCTATAAATTACTTGATAGCGCGAGAGTTCACGTGGACCTGCACACAGATAGAAATAACTTTGCTCCCAACGAGTACAGAGAGGTTCTCAATCTCTCTGGCCTTGCCGTTTACAAAGGATCAAACACAACAGATAAAAGGTAATAGTCATTACAACTAGAAAGTAAAACATGAAGTAAATTGAGGGTGTAAACAGTGGTGGAAATATGGACTGGGGTTCCATGAAGCTCACTAGTGATGTCTCTCTCCCAAAAGACGACAAACAACTATGCGAGGTGAAAAAATTACAGCTGGAAAATTTATAGGATTAAAAACGCACCGCAATGCTAACTATGCTACAAAAGAAAGGAAGAGGCTCAAAAGCATGGGCAGTGCGCCAAGACAAGTAGACTGAAATCCATCTGCATCTACTCACTAATCATCCATCTTGAGATATCTATCCAGAACATCAAGCTGTAATTAAGTTGAGAGCCCCACCCAAAGTGTAAACCCAAAGCAACAGACAACTGCATTAAAAGAACTTTGCGTAAAGTAAACAATCCTACGGTTACAAGCACCGTTGTTTTCCCCCTTGTGGCAACAACACATCCCCTAGACTCATGTTTCTGTCACTCAAGCTTGTCATCAGGGGGCATGAACCCACAATCATGCATAACGCTCCCTCTTGGAGTTACAATCAACCACCCAAAGTAATAAAACACATTGGAGAACATGCAAGAATTACTCAAGAACATAAATATAAAAAGAGAAGAACCAAATATATTACTCATCACAATCTGAATATCATCTCATAATCCATCAGATCCCAGCAAACTCAACATAGCAACAGCAGAAAGAATTACATATGTGCCTTGATCATGTAGGTCATCTCACAAGGTCTAATCCATGAAGAACAAAGAGGGAGAGAGGACATCACATAGCTACTGATCATGGACCCATGGTCCAAGGTGGACTACTCACGGATCATCCGGGAAGTGTCCATGGTGGTGGAGAAGCTCCCGAAGGTCAATCCTCCCTCCAGCAGGGTGCCGGGAAGAGGTCTTTTGGTGCTCCCGATCTTGGAAGCGCGGCGGCAACGGAGCAGAGGCGAGATAATAAAAATTGGTTCTATCCTCGGGGGTTTCGGGACGAGAGAGATATATAGGAGAAGGGGGGAGTCAGGGGGGCCACTAGGAGTCCGGGCGGCCTCCCGACGCGGCCCCAATCTAGGACGAGGCCCCTGGCTGCCTGGGCACCAGGTGGGGCCCCTCTGCCCCCCTTCGGGCGTCTGGAAGCTTCCGGTACGCTGATTTTTTATATATTTTCCCGGATTTTTTTCTAGCACTTGAAGTAAAGGGAAAACATGAAATACAAAAACAACAGAAAACAGAATCTGGCACTGTGGTGCACTGAGTTAATAGGTTAGTCCAAATATGATCAAAAGTATATGAAAGTTTATCAAAAGCATAGCAATATCACCCAAAACATGCATGGAGAAACCAGGAATTATAGATACGTTTGGGACATATCAACATCCCAAAGCTTAATTCCTGATCGTCCTCGAGTAGCTAAATGATAACAAGCATAATTTCTGTGGTGACATGCTACCAACCATATAAGAACTTTTAAGTAAAGCAATCAAGGCATGTAAGTCAATTCAAGTCATAACAAGCAAGAGTCTATATTAGCATTGAACATAAGAACATAAATGTGCAAGAGCTCTCGCTGTCCGTCACTCGAATGTCTCCAAATGGTGTTTGCGTGCAAGAAGTGGGAGATGGGAATACGAGAGAGTAAAAACATAATATTTTGGTTGAGAACTCAATCTACTAAAGTTTCACACTTAGTCTTCTTTGGAATCTTATCTTGACTCGTCCCGAGACCACTAGCCAGATAAAATTCAAACTGATCCACTCCTTTTCGTTATTTTGAGCACTCATGCAATGGATGCGCGTAAGCAAGGAAGTTGACACTTAGGATGGCAAAGAGAGAGAGATGGTGGAGGGGGAAGACAAAAAGGTGTGGAAGGCTCACATATATAAGGACAATCATAGGCGAGAGAAATCCAAATGATAGATATGATGTGAGGAGTAGGGATTGCCATGCAACAGATGCACATATGACCTATGGAAATATCTCCAATGGAATTAGTGGGGGTGCATCCAACTTGCTTGCTCATGAAGACCTAGAGCTCATTTGAGGAGGCTCATCACTGGAATATACAACCCAAGTTCTATAGTGTAAGGGTCCCCACATAGCTATATGCATGTATGATGATATCTGTGGAGTACAAGATATAAGAGGGATTACGAGTGTGGATCTCTAAAAAGGAATAGTAGTGTTTCCCCCTTCTCTCTTTTTATTTTCTTTTTTCTCTTTTTCTATTTTTTTGTATTTTTTGGTGGCCTCCATGGCTCTTTCTATTTAACTATCATTTGTCCTCTTTGGGATCTTTTAAATTTGTCCTCTTTGGGATCTTTTCCTCACTAGGGACAACACTCTATTTTACAAGAAGTATAGAAGATCTTTCACACTTTACAAGAGTATTCAACATAAAGAAGAAGCTATCATGATGTATGCAAATGTATGCCTCTGCCAGTGCAGCAGGATATGCAATGATACTAGCGCATCATGTAGAAATGATTAGGGAAAGTCCCAACTAGCATGCGGCTCATTGATCGAGCAAAAGCATGTATGGCATGAAGATCAAGTCATGAGATGGTGGATGTTGCATGGCAATATATCTTGGAAAGGCTATGGAAATGCCTTGATAGGTAGGTATGGAGGCTGTTTTGAGGAAGGATATAAGGAGGTTTATGATGACAGAGCGTATCATGCCAAGGGTTTGGATGCACCGGAGGGTAGACGCCAACTCTCAGCGTGAGAAAATGCAACGCACGACACTGAAGAGGCTAGCAAAATATGAGGTGGAAGTGTCAACTTACGAATACTTACATTAGTCCGAAGAACTCATGCACTTATTATCAGTAACTCTCAATCTAATCAGGAGGTTCACAAAGAGACAAGTACCTCGAGGAGGAGTGTATAGGGGTTTGGTTATCCTTGCACATCCTCAACTCATGGTACGTGAGTGTACTCTAATATCCGATCCCTCCAAAGATTAGTGATCCATCTAGTAGCTAGAGTTCTCAACTAGTTTTTTGTAGTTTTTCGAAAATAAACACAGATTACCCAAAATACGACATCTATCACTAATAGGCTAAAGCTCTTGACACCAAAAGTACAAATATTACTTAAAACAATACCTCAAAACTATTGCAAGTTACTACTACAATCGAATAGCAACCTCAATTACCTACTTCAAGTCAAGACACAAAACTCAGTGCAACAGGCCAACTCTCTAAACAAGATAAACATGAAAACTAAAGAGAGTTTCAGAAACAAACTAAACAAAAGCTCTTAAAAATATAAGCATGAAAACCAAGAGCTAAACATGACAACAACTACGAAAAGATAAAGAACACTCACAAAAAGAAAGATAAGCATGAAAATCCTATGATGTGTTCTAGTTTAAAGTGGAGCGTGTTTCTCTCCCACACAAAGAAAGATAGGTTCTAACTTGTTTTGAACAGCAAGAAAAGCTAAAGAAAACTAAAAAGTAAAGAGCAAGGTGCTCCAAGCATAGCACATAACGCATGAAGTGATAACAATATAGTGGAACGAAGGTCGAACTGATAATTGTTGATAGAGAAGGGGATGAACGGGGGCATCCCCAAGCTTAGATGCTTGAGTCTCCTTGGATATTTCTTGGGGGTGCATGGGGGCATCCCCAATCTTGAGCATTTGACACTCCCGGATCTTCTTTCATCATCTTCCTTCGCACACTTGAAAACTCTCTTCATACATAACTCATCATAAGCCGATTAGAGAGGTTAGTACCCATAATAAAACAATTTGCCTCTACTGGAAATACATATATTATTGAAGGGATACTGTTTCTCCAGATTGCCAAAAAGTTTTTGCAAAGAAAAAGCTAGCGCAAGACTTGAAAAACGAAGAAATTGCAAAACAGGGAAGAATCTATGAAAAATAGAGCAGCAGGTAGTAAATAAATTTTTTGGGGTACTTCTGCAACTAAAAAAATCAAAATAGACGCTCGAAAGCTAATTGTATAGATCATGCTGTCAAAAAAATCCAGATAAAAAAGATGATCTGGTGATTTGAGCCGAATTTTTCCGTCCAAGGACAGAATCTGTTTTCTGGACATCATGTCAGAACTTTTGAACTTTCTTGCAATCGGCGGCTAAACTTGGCACAAAGCTTGAAAATAAAGATACAATGATGTTGCTATAGTAGTAACAATCATCAAGACCACTAAAAACAGAAGGAAAAACATCTTGGGTTGCCTCCCAACAAGCGCTTTCTTTTACGCCTTTGAGCTTGGCAAGAAGCAAAAAGAATCAAGTTTTCTCAAGTGTAAGAGAATAGCTAACCCGTGTAACAGACTCAAAAGGTAACTTAATTTTCTTCCTAGGGAAGTGCTCCGTGTCCTTTTCTAGAGGGAATTGAAATTTATATTCCCCTCATTCATATCAATTACAACACCAACAGTGCGAAGAAAAGGACGTCCCAAAATAATTGGACATAAAGGTTCACACTCAATGTCCATAATAATAAAATGAATGGGAACATAATTATAATTGAAAATAATAAGAACGTCGTCAGTCTTCCCCAAAGGTTTCTTTACGGAAGAATCAACGAGACGAACACCCACAGAACAAGAATGAAAAGGTTTCAATTCAAACATATCATACATTCTTTTGGGCATAACGGAGGTACTAGCTCGAACATCACATAAAGCATATCAAGAGATGTTATTCAATTTAATTTTGATCATAGGATCCCAACAATATTCTAGCATTCTAGGTATGGAGGATTCTAACATAAGATTCTCCTTCCTAGCTTTAATGAGAGCATTGGTGATATGCTCCATGAAGGCAAGATTTAGTATGCTAGTGTGGGGGTCTCTAGCCATTTTGTGTAGTAAGCTAATAACTTCAGAAAGGGTACAACTATCAGAATCAAGGTCACTACTATCAAGTAGAGTGCCAGTGATGTCATTTAGGCTTACTTGTTTGAAAGCCTCTATGTTCATAGGATTTTCTTCTTCTACGGTTGAGGTAATAGCATCACCATTAATAAGTCCAATGTGACTAGGGGTGTGCTGGGTGCTAAGGGTTTGGATATCCTCAACAACTTGGATAGTAGGCTTAGTAGCTATGGTGTGGTGTGTGGGAAGGCTCTTAATTCTGTCTTCTTCCATGGGGATAACTTCAGGTTTGGCTGCCATCTGGTTTATCAAAGTAGCTTGGGTGTGAGACATGTTTGAAACATAAGTTTCAGTGGCGGTAAGTCTAGTTTGGAGATTAGAAATCTCACTGTTCAGGCTCTCAAGTTGCTTGCTAATGTTTTACAAAATCGAGGTATGCTCACCTAATTTTCTGGAGAAGGCTTTTTTTTGTTCAAACTGTGTGTGCATATAATTCTTAGTGGTCTTCTCTATCTCTACCAGTTTCTCAAAGCTAGGTAATTCTCTTTCTCTATAGGTTTGACCATAGGAGTTGTTATTGTTGTCCCTATAGTTGTTGGATGGGAACAGTCTAGGATTGCTACCAAAGTTACTCCTATAAGCATTGTTGTTGAACTTGTTTCTAGAGATAAAGTTCACATCTACTTGTTCTTGAGAAACCAAGGAATTTAAGGGAACATCATGAGGATCACTAGGAGCTTGCTTGGTAAGTAAAGACATGATAAATTCAACCTTTTCATTTAGGGAGGAGATCTCCTCGACAGAGTTTACCTTCCTACCCGTTGGAGCTCTTTCGGTGTGCCATTGGGAATAGTTGGTCATCATCTCATCAAGTAGTTTTATGGCCGCACCAAGTGTTGTTGACATAAAGGTTCCTCCCACGGCTGAATCTAACAGGTTCCGTGAGGTAAAGTTCAAGTCTGCATAAAAAGTCTGGATAACCATCCAAGTAGTCAAACCATGCGTAGGGCAATTCTTAACAAGAGATTTCCTACGTTCCCAAGATTGGGCAACATGTTCATTATCCAATTACTTACAATTCATAATATTACTCCTTAGTTGGATAATCTTAGCAGGTGGGTAGTACTTCCCAATAAAAACATCCTTGCACTTATCCCAAGAATCTATGCTATTCCTAGGCAAGGATTGAAACCAAATTTTAGCTCCTCCTCTCAAGGAGAAAGGAAAAAGCTTAAGCTTAAGAATATCACCTTCTACTTCTTTATACTTTTTCATATCACAAAGTTCAACAAAATTATTCAAGTGTAAAGCAACATTATCTCCAGCGCCAGAGAATTGTTCTTTCATAACAAGAGTAAGAAAAGCAGGTTTAATTTCATAAGAAGATGCTGAAGTGGCAGGTGTAGAAATAGGAGTGTAGGTAAAATCATTGTTGTTGTGACTAGTGAAGTCACACAAGTTGGTGTTTTCAGTGGAACCCATAGTAGTATCGGCAAGCACGACAAGATTTTTTTTTGTGATTTTTGATAAAGGAAAAAAAGATAAAAACTGAAAGGTAAACTAACAAGACTAAAAAGCAAAGATAAAAGATAGCGTGAAACTCCCCTATCTTGAAGATTGGAGTCCCCGGCAACGACGCCAAAAATTAGCTTGATGGCACTCATGTAGTGCTCCTCGTTGGCTACCCCAAGTGGAAGGTTGAGATGTAGCTAGTAGCAAATTCCCCTCGGTGAAGATACCAAGGTTTGTCTCTAGTAGGACTCCGACGACGACAAGTAGGTGACAACGGCGCTAGAAATTACTTGATAGCGCGAGAGTTGACGTGGATCTGCACACAGATACAAATAACATTTCTCCCAACGAGTACAGAGAGGTTGTTAATCTCTCCGGCCTTGCCGTTTACAAAAGATCAAACACAACAGATAAAAGGTAATAGTAATTTCCACTAGAAAGTAAAACATGAAGTAAATTGATGGTGTAAACAGTGGTGGAAATATGGACCGGGGTCCCATGAAGTTCACTAGTGATGTCTCTCTCCCAAAAGACGATAAACAGCTATGCGAGGTGAACAAATTACATCTGGGAATTTGACAGGATTAAAAACACACCGCAATGCTAACTATGCTACAAAGGAAAGGAAGAGGCTCAAAAGCATGGGCAGTACGCCAAGACAAGTAGACCGAAATCCATCTGCGTGTACTCACTAATCATCCACCTTGAGATATCTATCCAGAACATCTCGCTGGTATTAAGTTGTGAGACCCACCCAAAGTGTAAACCCAAAGCAATAAACAACTGCATTAAAAGAACTTTGCGTATGATACGTCCAAAACATATCTATAATTTCTGCTTGCTCTATGCATCTTTTGTGTGATATTGCTATGCTATTGATGCACTTCCATACACTTTTGATCATATTTGGACTAACCTATTAACTCAATGCACCCCAGTGCCAGTTCCTTTTTTCTTCTGTTTTTGTATTTCAGGTTTTCCCATTACTTAAAGTGCCAGAAAAATTCCGGGAAAAATATAGGAAAAATCAGCGTACAAGAAGCTTCGGGAAGAGCCCAAGTGGGTCCAAAGGGGAGCCAGGGGTGGCCCAGGCGGCCACCTGGCGCGGCCACCCCCTAGGCCGCGCCAGGGGGGCGCCTGGGGCCCCTGGTCCACCTCTAGCTGCCCCCCTTCGCCTATATATCCATCTCGTCCCGAAACCCTCGAAGACAGAACCCTTTTTCGTGATCTCTCCTCTGTTCCGCCGCCGCCGCGCTTCCAAGATCGGGAGCACCAGTAGCACTCTTCCCGGCACCCTGCCGGAGGGAGGAACCACCTCTGGGAGCTTCTCCACCACCATGGATGCTTCCCGGATGAACCGTGAGTAGTCCACCTTGGACCATGGGTCCATGATCAGTAGCTATGTTATGTTCTCCTCCCCTCTTTGTTCTTCATGGTTTAGACCTCGTGAGCTGCCCTACATGATCGAGGCACATATGTAATCTTTCTGCTGTTGCTATGCTGAGTTTGCTGGGATCTGATGGATTATGAGACTATGTTCAGATTGTGTTTGAGTAATATATTTGATCCCCCTCTTTTATATTTATTCTCTTGAGTAATTCTTGCATGTTCTTCGTTGCTGTTTATTGATTTGGCCAAGTAGTAGGTAGTGACTCCAAGAGGGAGCGTTATGCATGATTGTGGGTTCATGCCCCCTGATGACTAGCTTGAGTGACAGAAACATGAGTCTAGGGGATGTGCTGTTGCCACAAGGGAGAAAACAACGGTGGTTGTACTTGCGGGTGCAAGGATTGTTTACTTTACGTAAAGTTCTTTAATGCAGTTGTCTGTTGCTTTGAGTTTACACTTTGGGTGGGATTCACAACTTAATACCAGCGAGATGTTCTGGATAGATATCTCAAGGTGGATGATTAGTAGGTCGGTGCAGATGGATTTCGGTCTACTTGTCTTGGTGTACCGCCCAAACTTTTGAGCCTCTTCCTTTCTTTATAGCATAGTTAGGATTGGTTTGCGCACATAATCCTGTCAATTGCCCAGCTGTAATTTGTTTACCTCGCATGGCTATTTTATCGTCTTTTGTGAGAGAGACATCACTAGTGAACATCATGGGACCTCGGTCCATATTTCCACCACTATTTACACCCGCTATTTATTTTCTGCTTTATTTCCTTTTCTGTTGCTATCGCTATTATCCCGTGCGTTTGATCCTTTGTAAACAAAAAGGCCGGAGGGATTGACAATCTCTCTGTACTCGTTGGGAGCAAAGTTAACTGTTGTGTGTGCAGGTCCCCGTCAACCGCCTAATTGCTGGCGTCGTTGTCAATTCCTATCGTTGTCGGAGTCCTACTGGAGACAAACCATGGTATCTTCACCGAGGGAAATGTGCTGCTTTCTACATCTCAACCTTCCACTTTGGGTAACCAACCAGGGGCGAGAAGCCATCAAAGCTAATTTCTGGCGCCGTTGCCGAGGACTCCACCCTTCAAGATAGGGGAGTTGCACACTATCTTTTATATTTGCTTTTTAGTCTTGTTAGTTTACCTTTCAGTTTTTTCTTTTGCTTTTGTGTCTTTATGAAAAACCAAAAAAATAGTTGCTACCTTTTTTCTTTTCCTTTGTCTGCCTTCTGATGCTATCTTTACCATGGGTGTGGAACCACCCAAACATGGTAGGATGGACATGTTTCACTTGGATCGTCTTCGATCAATTTGTGCTTGCGCTAAAAACCCAACCGACTTGGTTGAGGGAAAATCATTGGATGCGCATGCTCATTATACGCGACACGGCTTATCTCAGAAAGGGAAACACTTATGGGACCAAATACAAACTTCTTATTGCTATGCTGAGTCCTTGTGCCACATTTATGATTTTACTTGCTGTTCTAATATAGATCGTAAACACCTTCCTTTCCAATGTCAGTTTAATGAAAATGAGATTCTATCTTCTTATGCTAAAGGTGTTTACGATTACTTTGATGTTGAAAAGATTGAAGATTTTGTTGCTTTTAAGGGTGCTTATGAGATTGCTTCTTTGATTGAAAAGTATTACGATACTGTTCACAAGTCTGATAACTTTGCAGTTCTTTCTTATTGCTTTGAGAATTATGTTTGCAATGATTATATTGAGGGTTTTAAAAACAAAATGGTTGTTTCCCAAGACGAGGCTAGTGATTTTTATGATGAGGAATCCTATGATTCCGAGGACTCACTTTATACATCCCTTTTTGAAGATCTTGATACTTGCTTTGTTGATGGCCATGATGCCAATATGGATGATGCTTACGAAGATGAACTTGCTATAGTTCCTTATGTTAAGCATGAAATTGTTGCTATTTCACCCAAACTTGATTGTCCTATTATCCTTTTGAAATGTCCAACTCAAATTCCGGAGAATTGTGCTCTTATTAAGGCCCAATGTGATGGGTTGCATCTATCTTATGATCCTCAAAACCGTGTTGAAAACAATACATGTGTGCTTGTAGATCATGAACAACATGCTTTATGTGATAGTTATATTCTTTATGTTGTTCATGGTGCTACTGAAAATTATTTTGAGAGAAGAAAGTTTGGTTGTACAAACTTTCATGTTACAAAAACACCTCTCCTTATGATGAAAGTTTTTAAGTTGTTCTTCTTGCACCTTCGTATGCTTGTTACTTTGTGCTTTCGTGATTTATTTCTTTACAAGGTTCCCATGCATAGTAAGTGTGTTAGGCTTAAATGTGTTTCATGTTTGCTTCTTGATGCTCTCTTTTGCTTCAAATCCTTATTCTTACGTGAGCATCTTTTATAATCTTCATGCCTAGCTCAAAGGCATAAAAGAAAGCGCTTTCGGGAGGCAGCCCGCAACGAATTTAGGTTTTCCTTTTTGTTTTTCTTCTGTTTTTAGTGGTCTTAATGATTGTTACTACTTTAGCAAGATCATTGTATCTTTACTTTTCAAGCGTTGTGCCATTTATAGCCTCATATGACAAGGGAAGTGAAAGTTGTGACATGCTGTCCAGAAAACATATACTGTCCTCGTGACGGGAAAAATCGTAGAAAAATCCCAGTTCATATTTTTAGCTGAATTGTTTACACACCATGCTCTATACAATCACGGAACTTTCGTATGTTCTGAGTTTTTTTATTTGAGTTGCAGAAGTATCCCTAAAAAAATATTTACTACCTGCTGGTCTGTTTTTCACAAATTCTGTCCTCGTTTTGCATTTTCTTCATTTTGCAAACCTTAAGCTTGCTTTTTCTTTGCAAAAACTTTTTGCCGATCTTGAGAAACAGTAGCTCTTCAAGAATATCCTTATTTCCAGTAGAGAAAAAATTATTTTATTGTGGGTACTAACCTCGCTAATCAGATTACGATGAGTTATGTATGAAGGGAGTTTTCAAGTGCGCGAGGGAAGATGATAAAAGAAGATTCAGGAGGGTCAAACACTCAAGCTTGGGGATGGCCCCGTGCATCCCCAAGAAATATTCAAGAAGACTCAAGAATCTATGCTTGGGGATGCGCCCATGCATCCCCTTCTCCATCAACAATTATCAGTTTGTCTTTCGTTCCACTATATTTTTATCACTTCATGCGTTATGTGCTATGCTTGGAGCGTCTTGATCTTCATTTCCTTTTTAGTTTTATTTAGGTTTGCTTGCTGTTCATAACAGGTTAGAACCCATCTTTCTTTGTGTGGGAGAGAAACACGCTCCACTTCACCCTTGAACAAAACATAGGATTTTCATGCTTATCTTTGCTGTGTGTGTTCTTTATCTTTTTCTTAGTTGCTGTCATGTTTAGCTCTTAGTTTTCATGCTTATATTTTTAAGAGCTTTTGTTTAGTTTGTTGCTTTGTAAACAACAAGGCTGGAGGGATTGACAACCTCTTTGTACTCGTTAGGAGTAAAGTTATCTGTTGTGTGCGCAGGTCCACGTCAACCGCCTAATTGCTGGCACCGTTGTCACCTCCTGTCATTGTCGGAGTCCTACTGGAGACAAACCTTGGTATCTTCACCGAGGGAAATTTGCTGCTGTCTACATCTCAACCTTCCACTTTGGGTAACCAACGAGGGGAGAGAAGCCATCAGCGTAAAGTAAACAATCCTTGCAACCGCGGTTACAAGCACTGTTGTTTCCCCCCTTGTGGCAACAACACATCCCCTAGACTCATGTTTCTGTCACTCAAGCTAGTCATCAGGGGGCATGAACCCGCAATCATGCATAACGCTCCCTCTTGGAGTTGCAATCAACCACTTGGCCAAAGTAATGGAAAGCAACGAAGAACATGCAAGAGTTACTCAAGAACATAAATATAAAAGGAGAAGAACCAAATATATTACTCATCACAATCTGAACATAATCTCATAATCCATCAGATCCCAGAAAACTCAACATAGCAACAACAGAAAGAATTATATATGTGCCTTGATCAAGTAGGGCAGCTCACAAGGTCTAATCTATGAAGAACAAAGAGGTGGAGAGGACATCACATAGCTACTGATCATGGACCCATGGTCCAAGGTGGACTACTCACGGCTCATCCGGGAAGCGTCCATGGTGGTGGAGAAGCTCCCTGAGGTCAATCCTCCCTCCGGAAGGGTTCCGTGAAGAGGTCTTCTAGTGCTCACGATCTTGGAAGCGCGGCGGCGACGGAACAGAGGCGAGATCGCGAAAAAGGGTTCTGTCCTCTGGGGTTTCAGGACGAGAGAGATATATAGGCGAAGGGGGGTAGCCAGGGGGCCCACCAGGAGTCCAGGCGGGGCCCGTCTGGCTCCCCTTGGGGCGTCTGGAAGCTTCCGGTACGCTGAATTTTTATATATATTTCCCGGAAATTTTCTGGCACTTTAAGTAATGGGAAAACCTGAAATACAAAACAGCAGAAAACAAAAACTGGCACTTTGGTGCACTGATTTAATAGGTTAGTCCAAATATGACCAAAATTGTATGAAAGTGTATCAAAAGCATAGTAATATCACCCAAAACATGCATGGAGCAAGCATAAATTATAGATACGTTTGGGACGTATCACATGGCCTTTATATGCCTTTGCCTATTCCTCATGTTCCATGGGAACACATTAGTATGGACTTCGTTCCTGGCTTACCACGCACAAGGAATGGTAAGGACTCTATATTTGTGGTAGTGGATAGATTCTCGAAAATGGCACATTTCCTTCCTTGCAATAAAACGGATGATGCCTCACATGTTGCTAACATCTTTTGTAGGGAAATCCTTCGGCCTCATGGTGTGCCCAAGTCCATCTTCTCCGACCGGGACATCAAGTTACCTCAACTACTTTTGGAAGAAACTATGCGCCAAGCTCTGCATCAAGCTCCTCTTCTCCACGACGTATCACCCACAAATGGATGGGAAAACGGAGGTGGTGAACCACTCACTATCAACTCTCCTCCGAGCGCTTATCAATAAGAACATCAAGGAGTGGGAAGATCACATCTCGGTGGCGGAGTTCGCCTACAACCGCGTCGTACACTCCACCACGAAGCGGTCACCATTCAAGGTTGTCTATGGGTTTAACACACTATTCCCATTGGACATCCTCCCTCTACCACTCCAAGAGTGCACCAACATAGACGCTAGCGCAAGGGAAAGTTTCCTAAAGAGGCTTCATGAAGATACAAGGGCAACTATCGAGCAACAAGTTCAAGACCATGCACACAAGATGAACATCCACAAGAAGCCAAGCACATTCCAACCGGATGACCTAGTTTGGATACACCTTCGCAAATACTGGTTCCCGGACACCTGCAAGTCAAAGCTCCTTCCTCGCGCCGACGTTCCATTCAAGATTGTTGCCAAGTTCTACAACAATGCATGCACGATGTACGTCCCCACACACAAGTACTTGGTGAGAAACACGTTCAACATCTCCGACCTCCCGTGTTACCATGGTGATGAAGATTTTGATCCATGGAAGGATCTTCCCCAAGGGGGGGGGGAAAGATGATGCAGATTAGCCAACCGACATCACCATGGATACATCTCCCCCATGTGGGCCATTGATGAGATCACAAGCACGCGACATTGAAACTAAGGTGAACTCGCTCTTATCCGAACTGCTCTTCAATATACATGAGACTTGGGTGATACCTCATGGGAATACCCTTTGCATCATCAGGTACCAAGGAGGCACCCAAGGAGAAGCCAGGGATCAAGGGCAAGTCACAAGAGAAGAGGAGCCACTAGAAGAAGAAGATGAAGACAACATGGATCCCCTGAAGACCCCGTGTGCACGGTGTAGGAGACCCCGTGTGCACGGAATCCTCCGAGGGCTCCTCCAGCTGGAGGGGTCGAAGAGCCCTGACTACCCTGTGTGCACAGGGTGAGAGCCCGTGTGCACGGCCCACCATGTGCACGGGGTAAGTGAACCCCGTGTGCATGGCCCCTTCTGCAGCCAGACGTGGGCATCTTCCTGTGTATCCTCCCTCCCTCCCACCCCCTAGACTATAAATAGTCTTCTTCCACCTTCATTTTAGGGTTAGCTAAGAACAAATCCAAACCTTGAGAGATCTTAGCTCCTTTTCCCCTTGGGAATTTGATCTCCTTGAGATCCTGTCTCAATCTACCTTCCTCTTCCTAGTAATAGAAGAAGAGGCCCCTCTTCTAGTAGTAGAAGGAGAGGGAACTACCAAGACTACCACTTGTGGATGTATGGATCTTGAGATGTATGGCACTTGTGACTGGATTTGAGTGTTCTATGTGTTTGGATCTTGTTACCCTTACACTCTTGTGTTGATTGATCTGGTGATTTCCCCTTGTGCTTTGTTATTGTTGTGGATCTCCTCCCCCAAATTGTGAAGATTGTGCCAACCCCTAGGTTTGTCCTACATCAGAGGTCTTATCCATATATAAGCGTTTTGCTGCCATGGTTGACACTCAGTTCTCCACGCCTAGGTTCTGTGTTGACTTTGCTGGAGAGTATGTCTCCAAGATGTTGCGTGGATTTCTTGCCGAGCATGGTACTCTTGATCAGTTCTCTTGTACTTCTAGTCATGCTCAGAATGGCGTGGCAGAGCGCACGCATCGTCACCTTCTTGAGACGGCTCGTGCGTTCATGATCTTCGCTTCTCTTCCCCCTCACTTCTGGGCTTAGGCCGTCTCAACTTCTGCCTGTCTCATTAATATCCAGCCTTCTGCCCATCTTCAGGGTGCCATTCCTCTTGAGCACCTTTCCGATCGCTCACCCGACTATTCTATGCTTCGGTCATTTGGTTGTGTTTGGTTTGTATTTCTTGCTCCTCGCGGACGCACCAAACTATCCTCCTAGTATGTTGAGTGTGTCTTTCTCGATTAAAGTGACGAGCATAAGGGCGGTGGCTCGTCGGATGCGTATATCTCAGGATGTGACTTTTGATGAGTCTCGTCCTTTCTATCCGCATTCGACATCGACTTCTATGGAGAATCTTTGTTTTCTCATTTTCCCAATTCTCCTCCCTCGGTTCATCATGATCCTTCTCCTACTACTCCTGTTGATCTTGTTCCGTCTCCTCCGCCTCCGGTGCCATCTACTCTGACTCTTTCATCTACTTCTTAATCGTCCTCCTCTACACCCTCTTCCCTAGTGATTCCCTCACCTCCGTCTCCTCATGTTAGCCCTTCTCCTCCTAACTTCCCTTTACACTATACTCGGCGTCATCGTGTTGTCCCTGAGTCCTCTGATGCACCCTCTACTTCTGGTTAGGGATGAAAACGGAGCGGAAACGAACGGAATTGTGTATTGCCACATTTGTTTTCATTTTTTTTGAAGAAGCGGAAACAAATACAGACACACCGGAAATGAATATGGAAACAAATCATACCGAAAACGAACATGGAGAGAATACGCACCAGACACAAAACTAGAAATGGGTGTTACCGGAACTTAAAAAACCTTGATCCATAGAGAAATAAAAAACTTCAACACTCATTGATATAATTACAAGATAATACGAATATGTTAGTGAATTAGCACAATATTATAATATTACTAGACAATTACGTATGGGTCTAGTTGAGTACATGTGTGATCGTAGAAGTTGCCTCACATGGGCCCTTTTGCACATTTTATCATTGTGCTTATTTTCGTGCTTCGGAAGCAAAGGAAGCATAGTCCCATAGTAAAATCGGAAATTCCATATTCAGGGAAAAGGAAAGTTCCATTTTCATGTCTGTTCCACCGGAAAACACCATTCCTTTTGGTTCCCGTTTCCACATAAATTTTTTCACTTTCATTTTCGTTTTGCAACTTTCCATTTTTATATTTCCTCTCCATTTCCGTTTTTCCTCCAGAAAAGAAGAAAGTGTCCACTCCATTTTCATCCCTACTTCTTGTGCATCACCTCCTCCACCATCCCATTCTCTTCGTCCCCGGCCTTGTCCCCCTCCTAAAGTATATGATCCTGATGATCCTGCTACCTATAGTGTCTTGGCTATTCAAGAGCTGACCACTTACCGTGAGGTTGATGTTCATCCTGACTCGCAACTCGCCATGGCTGAGGAGATTGATGCACTTGAGCGCACTGGCACGTGGGAGATTGTTCCTCTTCCTCCTCAAATTCGTCCGATCACGTGTAAGTGGGTGATACGTCCAAAACGTATCTATAATTTCTACTTGCTCCATGCATGTTTTGTGTGATATTGCTATGTTTTTTATACACTTTCATACACTTTTGATCATATTTGGTCTGACCTATTAACTCAGTACACCCTAGTGCCAGTTCCTGTTTTCTGCTGTTTTTCTATTTCAGGTTTCCCCCGTATTAAAAATGCTCCAAAAATTCCGGGAAAATACAATAAAAAAGCAGCGCTTCAGAAGCTTCGGGAATCACCGAGGAGGGGCCAGACGGGACCCACCAGGTCCCCAGGCGCCGTCCCAGTGCGCCCTAGGGTGGAGCCACGCCAGGGGGCAGCCTGGACCCCTGGTGGCCCCACTGGCTTCCCCCCTGTGCCTATTTATTCTCCATCACAGGAAACCTTCGAAAAGAGAACTCTTTTTCGCGATCTCGCCTCTGTTCCGCCGCCGCCGCGCTTCCAAGATCGGGAGCGCCGACAGACCTCTTCCCGGCACCCTGCCGGAGGGAGGATTGACCTCCGGGAGCTCCTCCTCCACCATGGACGCTTCTCGGATGATCCGTGAGTAGTCCACCTTGGACCATCGGTCCATGATCAGTAGCTATGTGATGTTCTCCTCCCCTCTTTGTTCTTCATGGATTATACTTTGTGAGCTTCCCTACGTTATCAAGGCACATATATAATTATTTCTGATGTTGCTATGCTGAGTTTGCTGGGATCTGATGGATTATGAGACTATGTTTAGATTGTGATTGAGTAATATATTTGGTTCTTATCTTTTATATTTTTGTTCTTGAGTAATTCTTGCATGTTCTCCGTTGTTGTTTATTGCTTTGGCCAAGTAGTAGGTAGTGACTCCAAGAGGGAGCGTTATGCTTGATTGTGGGTTCATGCCCCCTGATGACTAGCTTGAGTGACAGAAACATGAGTCTAGGGGATCTGTTTTTTCCACAAGGGGGAAAACAGCGGTGCTTGTAACCGCGGTTGCAAGGATTGTTTATTTTACGCAAAGTTCTTTTAATGTAGTTGTCTGTTTCTTTGGGTTTACAGTTTGGGTGGGGCTCGCAACTTAATACCAGCGAGATGTTCTGGATAGATATCTCAAGGTGGATGATTAGGAGTAGATGAAGATGTATTTCAGTCTACTTACTTTGGCGTACCGCCCATTCTTTTGAGCCTCTTCCTTTCTTTGTAGCATAGTTAGCATTGGATTGCGCCCGTAATCCTTTCAATTGCCCAGCTGTGATTTGTTTACCTCTCATAGAAGTTTTATCGCCTTTTGGGAGAGAGACGTCATTAGTGAACGTCATGGGACGTCGGTCCATATTTTAATCACTGTTTACACTCTCAATCTGTTTCCAGTTTTTACTTTCGAGTCGCAATTATCACTATCTATTATCCGTTGCGTTTGACTCTTTGTAAACAACAAGGCCGGAGAGATTGACAACATCTCTGAACTTCATTGGGAGTAAAGTTACTTGTTGTGTGTGAAGGTCCAAGTCAAGGAAGCAACTTTTGTCTTAAAAACGGTGCCATTGTTTCCTTGCCACCTACTTGCAGTTATCAGAGTCCTACTGGAGACTAAACCTTGGTATATTTGCCAAGGGAAATCTGCCGCTACGCTACATCTCAACCTTCCACTTGGGGTAACCAACGAAGGGCGAGAAGTATTTCCTCTCTAGCATCAAGCAAATTTCTGGCACCGTTGTCGGGGACTCCAATCTTCAAGATAGGGGAGTTGCACACTATCTTTTACCTTTGCTTTTTAGTCTTGTTAGTTTACCTTTCAGTTTTTATCTTTGTGTCCTTTATCAAAAATCACACAAAAATTGTTTCACACTTACTGCTACTATGGGTTCCACTGAAAGCACCAAGTTGTGTGACTTCACTAGTCACAACAGCAATGATTTTATCTGCACTCATATTGCTACACCTGCTACTTCAGCTACCTCTTATGAAATTAAACCTGCTTTGCTGAACCTTGTTATGAGAGATCAATTCTCCGGTGTTGGAGATGATGCTGCTTGACACTTAAATAATTTTGTTGAACTCTGTGATATGCAAAAGTATAAAGTAGTAGAAGGTGATATTGTTAAGCTTAAGCTTTTCCCTTTTTCTTTGAGGGAAGGAGCTAAAATCTGGTTTCAATCCTTGCCTAGGACTAGCATGGATTCTTGGGATAAGTGCAAGGATGCTTTTAATGGAAAGTACTACCCACGTGCTAAAATTATCCAATTGAGGAGAAACATTATGAATTTTAAGCAATTGGATAATGACCACGTTTCCCAAGCTTTTGAACGAATGAAATCTCTTGTTAAAAAATGCCCTACACATGGTTTGACTACTTGGATGGTTATCCAAACTTTTTATGCAGGCTTGAACTTTACCTCGCGGAACCTGTTAGATTCGGCCGTGGGAGGAACCTTTATGTCAACAACACTTGGTGCTGCCACAAAACTCCTAGATGAGATTATGACCAATTATTCCCAATGGCACACGGAACAAGCTCCAACAGGTAGGAAGGTAAAATCTGTCGAGGATATTTCCTCCCTAAATGAAAAAGTTGAATTAATTATGTCTCTACTTACCAAGCAATATCCTATTGATCCTCATGATGTCCCTTTAAATTCCTTGGTTTCTCAAGAACAACTAGATGTGAACTTTATCTCTAGAAACAACTTCAATAATAATGCTTATTGATGGCGTTGAAGTTAATAGGTTTAGTTGGGTTGCCTCCTCCGTTAACCGCGCCAATAAACGATTCTTCATAACCCACAAGTCTAGCAGATCAATTGTAGCTTTTCGATAAATAAGGATGTCGATCCCACGAGGAGCAGAAGGTGCTGATAAGTGACACTGGATAAGAAAAGGCTCCACACACTCAAAGGTAAATATTTAGGGGTTTTTGGTTTAAGCAACATAAAAGTAAAAGACAAGCAAAGTAAAAAGGGTAACTGAGGAGTAGCAAGTGGCCGAATCCTTTCACAAGGATAAGCCTAGGAACTAAACTTATAAAAGCTAAAGAGTTCTTGAGAAAACACGGGAGAGATAGCCAAGTTACTTTCACAATACTCCGCCAAGTAATATGTATTGTGTTGATAATTGTCGGTGGGTGGATCAATGCTAGTACACCTTCTAGACTAAGATAAGTGTACTCTTATGATTACACACCTTGAAAGCATCCGCAAATACAAGGTAGTAATTAAGGCATAAGCCTAACCACAACATTACGATCAAGGATCCATAACTCCCTTGTGCAAAAGTGTGCGAACTGGGGTTCAGGGTTCTGTCACTCCGGCAACCCACCATAAGCATCCTTTGTGCACAATGTATTTCTCTAGGCCCATGAAAGGTGAAGTGTTAAGTGTTCGACTCACATAACACCACTAGAGAAATAACAACACAACTTAAGTATCAAACAACACATAATACTTCAACATCATATGACTACTAACAACTAGACTTCTCCCATGTTCTCAAGAACTGAAGTAACTACTCACAAGACATAAAAGAGATCATGATCAGAGGTGATAGATGGGTGGCAAACAATCTGGACACAATGATATTTCTGCAACAAAACTCAATAGCATTCACTACAAAGTAGTAATCAACACCAACAGAGTAGAGAAGATAGATAGTACGGATTACAACACAAGTTGCAATTGGGAGATGAGATGGGATGGTGATGGAGATGGTGCTGATGTTGGGGATGATGTTGATGATGATCTCGATGATGCCCGTGACGATGATGATGATGATGGGGACGATCTCCCCTTCTGGGAGGTGATCTCCCCGGCGGAATCTGCCCGCCGGAGATGGATTTTCTCCTCTGTAGGTTTCCGCCCCATGGCTGCGGCGAAACACGGAAACTCTTCTTTATTTAGGGTTTTCACCCCAAGGGTTCTTATAGGCGAGAGGGGGCACCGAGGGGGGCCACCAGGCATCCAGGAGGGTGCCTGGCGCGACCAGGAGGGGGGCCGCGCCAGGCACCCTTCTGGCTGCCTGGTGGGTCCCCTCACCTCCATCTTCGGTGATCCCCAGACAATTCCCATAAAAACGATCCCCGTAAATTTTCATCGCGTTTGGAATTAATCTGATTAAGCATCTTGGTGTCCACTTTTCACCGCTGAATTCTGGTTCTGCTGCTTTGGCACCGGAAAGTTGTAAACTGTGTAAAACAAGCCAAAACAACATAAGAACAATCATTTAAAGTGGAATATATCAATGAATGGGATGAAATTACAATATAAAATAGTGATGAATTTTGGACGTATCAACTCCCCCAAGCTTAGACCTCGCTTGTCCCCAAGCGATTGCTGAGCTCGGTAAACTTGTCCACAAGTTTAGAGAGTGAAGCGTCGATAAAAGAATACGGACAAGAAGCATCAAGATTTCTCACCAAACTGAAGCATCCTTGTAAGAGCAAGTTTTGCCCCCGAAGGTTTTGGACATTGTTGGACAAAGCAGAAGTGGAACTAATATTGTTTTCGAGTATAAACAGATACTTAGGTTCCGAAAGAATGGAGTTTGCAAGTAGAAGGTCGAAGGAAAACTCGCTGCAGTGAAGCTGCAGTTATCTACCGAAACCTTTGAAGGAAGACGACCCCTAAAAATGTTGTCGAAGAAGATGTTTCTCTCGAGCAAAAGCGCAACGAGGAGAAAGCTGAAGCTGGTCGAAGACTTAGTCTTTTTGCTAGTTTCTCTTTGTTTCTTGAGTCGTAGGAAAAACCGTACTATCAAGAGGGGTTTGCTAGTTGAGATCTTTGTCGAAGTGAATTTGCTCTGCTCAATCAAAACCCACAAAAGCCTACCGAGAGAAATCTCACCGAGTCGAGCGAATAGCTCGAAGGCAAAGTCATTGCACTTCGTGCCTTCGAAAGAGAACTCGTTCGGTGAGTCATCTTACTTGTTCCTCAAGTAAAGTTGCGCAGTGATTGGAATCCGACCGTTGTGGACACGCGTCAAGCGGTTGCATCGGGTCACTTCAGTCATTTTACCCATCGGGATCGCCAACTATAAATACCCCGCACCTACCCGCCATTTTGGGTTGGCTGCTCCACTGAAGTTTTTAAGACAGAAGTCTGAGAGCATCCCAAAGAGATCCATCGAGAGAAAATCTATACCCAAGTCTGAACTGAGTTGAGAAATTCACTATGACTTAGGTTGAGATTAGCTGATCCTTTTATCTTGGAGCACTGCAAGTCTCCTAGACGGTTAGGCGTCGCCTGTCAAGCAGTCGAAGAGTAATTGTCACTGCTGAAGGAAGTTTGTAAAGGTCTCGGAGATGTCCTGAATCATCTACCACGAGTGAAAACTGGACAAGCTCGAGGAGTTTGTTGCAGTGGAGAATAGGACGGAGACAGTTTTGCTCCAGGTGTTCAATCACCAGTCCCTCCAACCAGACGTAGCACTTTGCAGAGTGTGAACTGGTTTACCAAACATCGCTGTGTCAGGCTCGTTTTCCTTCTAGAATTTACTTCAAGTATTTACTCGTAGCCTGTTTGTCTTCGATGTTTTCCTTCGCTCCAAATCCTTTCGAGCCTTGCATTACTTTCGATACTGTATTTCCTTCGAGATGTCTTTAGTCCTACGATGTTTACATGATTTCCTTCTAAGTTCCTTAGAATTTTTAGAAGTGATCATTCACCCCCTCCCCCTCTGATCATTCTTGAGCTTTCAATTGGTATCAGAGCTAGGCACTCCCTATGCTCTGCGTATTTTGGTCTAACAACCTGGAGTGTTGTCAAGAATGTCGTTTGCAGCTGTTCGCTTGGGGGAACCAATCCCTATTTTCAATGGGAAGGACTATCCCTATTGGAAGGACAAAATGAAGAGGAATATCATGGCTATCAACTCTGGCGCTTGGGAAGTTGTCAAGAATGGTGTAACTGTCAAGGACACTGATGCCATTACTCCTGAAGAGACAAAGAAGATAGAGTTAGATGCTGAAGTCTGGGTATTCATCACAAATCATTTGATTCCTGAAAAATATCATGAGGTCAAGAATATTCCTTCGGCCAAAGGTGTTTGGGATTATCTCGAGAAGATTGGTGAAGGTGTCTCTACTCAGAAAGATGCTCGAATTGACACCCTTCGAAGCAAGTTCTATCGTTTCAAGAGGCACGAGGGAGAAAAAGTTTGTTCCATATACAGCAGACTCACTGCGCTGTCAAATGAACTGATTTCCCTCGGTGCAGATGACATTACCAATCGGATTATTGTCAGAACTTTGCTCCGTTCTCTTGATGATTCCTTCGATCACATTGTGCTGATGATTAAGGAAAGAACTGATTTCAAGGATATGGTTGCCGCTGATATTCTTGAAAGGCTTAATACTTTCGAGATGGAAGAAGATGAGAAACGTGACGTCAATGGGAGTCGAAGAAAATCTCATGCACTGAAAGCCAGAGCTTCACATCACTCCTCTCCTGAAGCTAGTTCTGAATCGGGTTGTGCCTCAGATGACCCCGAGAACATTGGAAAAGATCTGGCACTAATAATGAGAAGATTCAATCGCTTTCAGAGAAGGAACTCCTCCTCACCGAAGAAAAACTTTTCTTCAAGACATTCAAGTAATTCATCTCAACATCGATCATCATCCAGAAACTCTTCAGCGAAAGATAACTGTTGCTATAAGTGCAAGAAGCCAGGTCACTTCATTGCTGATTGTCCTCTCTGGGAAATTGAACATAAATCAAAGCACGCTCACAGCAGCTCTTCGAGCAAGTCTTACAGATCGAGCAAAAATCACGATTCGAAGAGATATGATTCAAGGTCCAGAAAAGACAAGAAAGATGGTTCTGATGATGACAAGAAAAAGAAGTATCACAAGCATCGAGAGGGTTCTTCATCAAAATCTCATTCCTCTCGTCGAAAGAATTCGCACCGAGCCAAAGCCTATCTGGGTAAAGAGATGAACTCTGAAGAAGAAGCATCCGGTTCTGAAGCAGGATCAAAGTCAAGATCAGGTTCTGGTTCTGGTTCTGAATCTGATGGTGTTGCTGGGATAGCATTCGCCTCGAACAAGAATTCAAGTTCATTCTTCTCCAACCAGAGCAGTGAAGATGAATCTCCAGCTTACTGCTTCATGGCCAAGGCTAAGGTATCCTCATCTAAGAAATCCTACGATACTTCTGATGGATCTGCTTATGAAAGTGACTCTAGGATAAGCTATGCTAAACTTGCTAAAATTGCTTCTATCCAACAAGATGAACTAGATTCTCTAAGTGAAACTATTCAAAAATCTGAGACTCTGTTGATCAATGAGATTGAGAAGGGTCAAACTTTGACTAACGAGCATGCAGCTCTGAAGGAAAAGTATGATGAACTTTCCTCTCGTCATGAACTTCTCTCAGTGGACTACGAGAAGCTAACCTACGAATTCCTTCAAAGGAAAATGGCTCTCGAGAAACTGAGAGAGGCTAATGAAGAGTTGGAAAGTGTAAATCTCACTCTCATGGCTCAACAGGGCTCAGAAGATAAAAATGAATCTGTTTCACCTTGCTTGACTTGTTTGGAACGAAGTAAAATTGATTCTATTGATGAGAGATCGAAAGGAATGCAACCTATTGTTATTGATGATGCTAATCCCTCGGACGAGGAAACCATTACCGAGGAACTCCTCAGGTAGAGAAATTTGTTTGAAACAGGCATGTTCAAAAGTGTGCAGGGACACCATTATCTGTGTGATATCCTTCGAAAGGCTCTTCTTCACCGGAATCCTCGAAACGAAGGAGTTGGCTTCGAAAGGAAAATCAATCCTGATGGAACCTACTGGAAACCCGAACAGTATCCTAAAACTGTCTGGGTTCTTGCGAAAGAAAAGCCCATTGATATTGCTAACCTTTCAGGTTTCAGTTGCAAAATTGACAAAGCTATTGTTGATGAATCACTTGATTCTGACTACAAACTTGTTAAAGATCAGGAAGGAAAGGTGTCAGCTGAATTCGTTGGTACTCCTCCAAAGAATGGCTTTTATAAGCGACAGATTTGGGTTCGCAAATCTCTCGTAGAAAAACTGCCCCCTAACCATTCTATGCAGGGAAAATCCTCGGTACCACCGAATCACTACTATTCTCTCGAGGATAGAAATGAACCCTTGGTGCCTGCTTCAAATGTTCCCAAGAAGGATTACTATCGTATAGATAGAACTGTTTATCGTCATCGTGACAATCGTACCAAAATTGCCATTACCCATCGCTACTCTAACCCCTCATCGAGGAATTATATTTATGGTGTGCTTGATGGTCCTGATCGACAATGCAATCCTGTTCGATATAATATTGCTGATCCATGTAGCTCTACCATGCCTTCTAAGTCACCTGCTCGTTTGTGGGTGGTTAAGAAGAACTAATTCTTCTGCAGGGCTATGTCTCCGGTGGATCCGAATGGGTCATGGATAGTGGATGTACAAATCATATGACCGGAGACAAAGAGTTGTTCGCCGAGGAAAAACTATCTGAATCTTCACAGAAATATATTACCTTCGGTGACAACAACAAAGGGAAAGTACTTGGTTTGGGTAAAGTTGCTATATCGAAAGACAAGCACATTGATAAGGTTTTGCTTGTACAATCTCTAGGATATAATCTTATGTCTATATCGAAACTTTGTGATATGGATATGCTTGTTCTGTTTTCTGCGTCTCGTTGTGTTGTCTTTTCACAGGATGATTATTCCTTCGTGTTTGAAGGATATCGCAAGGGTGATCTTTACGTCGTTGATTTTTCTTCGGGACCTGCTGTGTCCACATGTTTAATGGCCAAATCCACTTCTGGTTGGTTATGGCACCGAAGACTTGGTCATGCAGGGATGAAAAATCTTCAAACTCTTATCTCGAAGAAGAACATCGTTGGAATTGATAATGTAAAATTCGATAAAGATCGTCTATGCAGTGCCTGTGAAGCAGGAAAGATTGCCAAGAAACATCACTCTGCAAAAACCGTCATGACTACTACTCGTCCTCTTGAATTACTTCATATGGATTTATTCGGTCCTCAAAATTATGCTAGTCTTGGAGGTAAAAAGTATGGTCTGGTTATTGTTGATGATTTCTCTCGATATACCTGGGTTTTCTTTCTAGATGACAAGAGCAAGGTTGTTGAAATTTTCAAAACTTTCGCAAAGAGAGCTCAAACTGAATATGAATTATCTCTCAAGCATATCAGAAGTGATAATGGTACAGAATTCAAAAATACTCATATCGAAGATTTTCTTGATGAATATGGCTTTACTCATGAATTCTCGGCTGCTTATACACCGCAACAAAATGGTGTGGTCGAGAGAAAGAATCGAACACTTATTGAAATGGCCAGAACAATGCTTGCTGAATACAAGACTCCTATCAGGTTCTGGGCCGAAGCTATCAACACTGCATGTCATATCATCAACAAGGTTTATCTGCATAAGTTTCTGAAGAAAACTTCACATGAACTCATCACTGGTAAAAAGCCAAATGTGTCTTATCTCAGGGTTTTTGGTGCTCCATGTTATATCAGAGACATGAATCACAGCTCCAAGTTCGCCCCAAAGGCACACGAAGGTTTTCTTCTAGGTTATGGTTCAAATTCTCACACTTACAGAGTTTACAACTCACATCTTGGCAAAGTTGTAGAAACTGTAAATGTTCGATTTGATGAAACTAACGGCTCTCAAAAGGAGCAATTACCTCTTAACCTGGATGAACCTCCTTTGGATGAAGTTATCAGGTACATGGCTATTGGAGATATTCGACCTGTCGATGGAAATGCTCAACAAGCAAACAGGGATGATGATGGTCCAATGTTCCCACACATAGCCCGGGGCGCTGGAGATCAACATCCTGAAGAAATTGATGCACAGGTCGAAGGAGAACGCATAAACGAAGAATATGTTGATCCCGAAGGACAAGCTGATCCCGAAGATCAACCTGATCCACAAGATGAAGAATATTTTCCTCGTGTTCGAAGAAGAGTGAATGTCGACTCAATTCTCGAAGAGATTCGTTTACCAGGTCGTCCCACCACTCGTTCTCGTACTCGATTAGCTAACTTCTGTGGAAATTTTTCGTTTGTATCCATGCTAGAACCATCAAAATTCGATGAAGCCATGAAGGACTCAGACTGGATGACTGCTATGCTCGAAGAACTTAACCAGTTCGAGAGAAATAAAGTCTGGTCTCTTGTCGATAGACCTGATCCCACGAAGCATAATATCATTGGTACGAAGTGGATTTTTCGCAACAAGCAAGATGAAGATGGCATAGTGGTAAGGAATAAAGCTCGACTGGTTGCACAAGGCTACACCCAAATCGAAGGTATTGATTTTGGTGAGACTTATGCACCAGTTGCTCGTCTTGAATCAATTCGCGTCATGCTTGCTTTTGCCAATTACTATGGTATATTGCTATATCAAATGGTTGTCAAAAGTGCATTTCTTAACGGTGAAATCGAAGAAGAAGTGTATGTTATGCAGCCACCAGGTTTTGAAGACCCAAAGAATCCTGATAAGGTGTACAGATTGCACAAGGCCCTATACGGGTTAAAGCAAGCACCTCGTGCTTGGTATGAAACGCTGAAGGATTTTCTTCTTAAGAAGGGCTTCAAACCAGGAACAACTGATCCGACTCTCTTTACTCGTGCATACAAAAATGATCTTTTTGTGTGTCAAATTTATGTCGATGACATTATTTTTGGCTGTACTAACCCTGATATTAGCGAAGAATTTGCTCGTATGATGTCGAAGAAATATGAAATGTCTATGATGGGTGAATTGAAGTTCTTTCTCGGGCTTCAAATCCGTCAACAGAAGAATGGTACTTTCATTTCACAAGAGAAGTATCTCAGAGATTGCCTGAAGAAGTTTGATCTTGTCAGTTGCAAAACTATCAAGACTCCAATGCCTACGAATGTTCATCTAGATGCAGATGAGAAGGGCAAACCTTTCGATCAGAAGAAATATCGCTCGATGATCGGTTCGCTTCTTTACCTTTGTGCATCTAGCCCTGACATTATGCTATCAGTATGTATGTGTGGTCGTTTTCAGGCAAATCCGAAGGAATCTCATCATATTGCTGTCAAGCGAATCCTTCGATATCTGGCACACACACCAACCTTGGGTCTTTGGTATCCCAAGGGTGCCCAGTTTGATCTCGTTGGTTATTCAGATTTTGACTGGGCTGGTGATCGAGTCGATAGGAAATCTACCTCAGGCACATGTCATTTTCTCGGTAGATCTCTTGTCTGTTGGGCCTCGAAGAAACAGAATTGTGTATCTATTTCTACGGCTGAAGCCGAGTATATTGCTGCCGGTTCATGCTGTACTCAGATTCTGTGGCTCAAGCAAACGCTGAAAGATTATGGTATTCTTGTGAAGAAAATTCCATTGCTTTGTGATAATGAGAGTGCAATCAAAACTGCTCATAATCCAGTGCAACACTCTCGAACGAAGCATATTGATATTCGTGATCATTTTCTTCGAGATCATGTTCAGCGAGAAGATATTGTTATCAGTCATGTTCGCACCGAAGAACAATTGGCTGATATATTCACAAAGCCCTTGGATGAAAAGAGGTTCTGTACACTGAGGTGTGAGTTGAACATCTTGGACTCACGCAATGTGCAGTAAGATCATAACCATCGGTATTATGTATTATAAATTTTCATTGATATTTACTTTCGTTAATTTTCTGTCGTATTTCTTTTTCGTTTATTTTGTTCGTTTGGTGTTGTCCTATACACTTATCACTCCGAGTTTTTATCGCTGTTTTTAACCTCGGATTGACTAAGCATCGGACCCCGTTTTCCCTCTATTCTATCCCTACCTATTCTTTGCTTTTCTCTCGTGAACATGTACATATTGTACTCGATCAAGATTCCCCTCGAATGTCATTGATTCCGAAGGAAAATCTATCGAAGTTTTATCTACTTTTATACTCGATGTTCGATGAGTTTGGTCTCGGACGTGGAGCAACTTTCTTTCGGTTCGTTGGGATTTCCCGCGATTACCGCCACAAAATCCGTCCGTTGAATGCGGAGAGACGCGAAATCTGCGCCGTTGGATCAGATCTGACAGCTCGGTCAGAACCTCCCTTATAAATACTGATCCACTCCACCGGCTTAGACATCGCTATTCCTTCGACTTCGTCTCGTCGCCTCCAGAAGCTCTCTCTCTCGCGCGCCGCCGTGCTGTCTCGTCGCCGTCGACTCCCTCGCCGCTTAACTGCCGGAAGGAAGCCGCCGGAGGCGTTCCCGTCGACGAAGATCATCATCCGCGTCGCCGTAGTCGCCTCACATCACCAAGTTAGGGTATGTGTGGCTCTGGAGTCGATTCAATCTCGTTCTGTTCATCGTTTCCAGCTTTTGTGTTGATTTTTTTCTCTGATTTCTTTTAGGTCTGTTTGATCCGTTTGGATCTTTGAAACTTGGGAAATCTGTTTCTAGCTTTTCTGTCGATTCCCCATCTGTCCTTGGTAAGAAATCCCTCGGATTCTCTCACTTAGGCAAATCCTACAGTATCGTTTCGATAGATTTAATCTTGTGCGATTTATTCATACAAGTTCTTCGTTAGATTTCCACCCGATGAAAATCTAGCCTAGCACTTTCATGAAAACTTGCGATAAGACAAATCTCTCGAAAAGATTGCTGCATTCAAAATGTTTTTCCTCGAAATTGTTGGTACTTGTTCACAACTTTCCTATATTCCCTCGTATCCTTCTTTTTCGCAGGAAAATGGCTGGTAACGAAGGAAATATTAGAGTTCCCAAGCGTGTGGGAGGCCGAACAAGAATCACCAATAACTCTAAAGGTTTGTCTGAGGAAGTGATCATTGAAAAGAATTTGAGAACGCCGTCTGGTTCTGAGGATGATCGTACAAGAGAAAATCGTCTGCAAGAGATTCGAAGACTTCAAGCTCTTCGTTGGTATGAATACAAGTCTCTTATTCCTCGTTGGGAGAGGCTGTTTGCTATGAAGAATCCTTGGGTTGATGTCAAAGCTCTAAGGCCAAAGTGGACGAAATTTAATCGACCACCTCCTCCAGCTGATGCTCACCCTTCTTCCCTCAAAACTCCTGATGATTTTAAAGAGCTCGTTGAAGCACGTGAACTTCGAGCACATAAGAGGAAATAAGCTAAAGCTCGAAAGGAAGCAGCTGCTGCTAAAGCTGCCGAAGAAGTTGGCCCTAGCACCAAACCGAAGGGTGGCAAGAAGTCAGCCAAGAGACAGAAAAAGGTTGTAATAGTTTCACCTCCTGATGCAAGCTCCGAAGGAGAAGCTAATTCTGATGATCAAGACCCTGGTACAGAGGCTGATGTCGAGGACTTACCTCTGAAGAAAAAGCCGAGCAGTAGAGGCATAAGGATCCAGGAGCCAGCTCCACAGGCTCCTCGAGGAAATATTGACTTGACCAACTTGGTCACAGATCCACCTATTTCATCTGCTCCACCTGTTCCTGCTCGCCAACCAAAACCTTCGGCTCCATCGAAGGGAAAGCAAGCTCAAGTTGGTGAAGATGATGAAACGCTTATTCAGCGAAAGGAAAGACTGGCCAAGCAAAAGGAACAAGAGGAAAAAGACTTGATTAATTCTAAGCTCCTTAACTTTCACAGTCAGCCCGAGCATAAAAAGGCTCTGGTTGCTCAACAACTGGGCATTCTTCACTTGGTCAGTGAAAAGTATCGTCAACAAATTTTTGAAGGCACTATCCCTATTGACCCGAAAGAAAAGGTCACCGAGAAAGTTGTGACTCCCACAGTCACGAAAGAAAAGGTAATAGCCCCAAGTGCTTCGAAGAAGAATGCTGAGGCCCCTAGTGCCTCGAAGGATAAAGCAGTGGTCTCAAAACCCATTGCTGCTGCCAAGGCCACCAAGGAAGCCGAAAAGAAAGCCAAGGAGGCAAGACTGAAGGCTCAAGCTGCTCCAGTTCCTCGAGCTGCACCAGCTCCTGCCCCTGTTGCACCAGCTGTTTCCGGTCCTCGTGCCGATGAAGAGAGTTCCAATGAAGGAGAATCAAATGCCAATGCTCCTTGGGATGCTGCACATATATCTCACATTCTCTGGAAAATGGCTACTACACCGAGCAAAGTCACTTCCGAGGATGATGTTCCTGCTGAAATCCAAGAGCATGTTGCTCGATACATGATACGCTGGGAAGGCTACATCACGCAGGATCGAAAGGATAAGGAACAAGTCAGGTTTTACACCAGGCAACTACAAGAGGAAACCGAGGACATTGAGTCCCGAAATTTTTTCAAGTCCAAGATTGCATCTGCTGAAGCTTCCAGGAGGACTCAGAAGGAAAATTTAACTGCTGTGTTTGACAAGGTAAAACAAGTTGTGTCTGCTGTTTGCAAAGAGCATAATGATGCTCTGTTCCAAAGACAATCTCGAAAGAGAAAGTCTGCTGCCCCAACCTCTGAGCGTGGGACGCCAGAGATCGAGAAGAACGCCAAGAAGGCCAAGTCCACCGAGGTCGTTGCTACCACAGAACGACAAGAAACTGAACCAAACCCCACCAAGCAACCCACTCCTCCCCGTAAGAAAACTCCACCACCTCGCCAAACAAGTTCACCGCCTCGACAAACAACTCCACCCCCTCGTCAAGCTACACCTCCACCCCGCCAACAAACACCTACACCTCCACCCCGACAACAAACACCTCCACCTCCACCTCCATCTCCACCCCGTCAACCCTCACCACCAAAAGCCTCGCCACCACCTCCAAACCCACCATCTCCACCTCATGTCATTCCATCGACCACCCCCGCCACTGAAATCCAAGCTCATGCAGAGACCGAGCAAGTTGCTCGTGTCGAGCAAGAAACTCAAGTCCAGAAAGATTACTCTTCTGCCCGGACTATGCCTGAAGGAGAAGATGTTGATGTTGACATCACGACAGTTTCCTCTCGACGAGATCCTGTCGTAAGCAATAGTTCTGGAGATGACAGTTCAAGTGATAATTCTTCATCTTCCTCATCCAGTTCTTCGAACGAAGAAATGGTTGATGCGTTTGCTCAATTTGATGAAGACTTGGAGGCCATGGAAATTGAAGAGGCCGCACAAAATGCTCAAACCGACGAAGGAGATGCCGTCGTAGCTCAGGCCGAGGAGAATGCTCCTACAGTCATTCCGGCTCAGGATATCGTAAACATTCCATCATCTATCTCTCGACCTGCTGAACCAGAGTTCCAGATGCCAGATAATGCTGCTGAGGTTTTTCCCATTGATGAGCTGCTTCACTCTACTCATCCGAGAGAAATGATGCCTTTGTTCCGCTCAGATGTTCCTCGTGGAGGTCCCATATTCAAAAGGCGCGAACACAAGCCATTTTTCTTCGGTACCAATCCCTACGAGAAGCCCAGAAGTGCTTATTCTCTTCGGTTTTGGACCCAAGAGCAAGCTATCTACTATACTCGTGTGTTGTACAACAAGGCAAGAGTTTTCCAGCATCAATATCTTGATATGCCTTCGGTGTACTCCACTACTTGTTTCGAGAACATTGCCGAGACAATTGATAGCCTGCATGCTCACAAGATGTTTGCTCTCGATTGTGGTTACAATCCCGAGCTTATCAAACAGTTTTATGCTACACTTTATGTCTCTGGAGATCCTGAGAACTCGAAGACATGGAAATTTGACTATATGATTCAAGGCCAAGTTTTTCACATGACTGTCGACCAATTTCTGGCTATCATCAATTTACCTCGGTTCGAAGGATTACCTCACAAACTTCATGACTTACCTGCTGCAACTCCTGCTGAATTCTCTACGCTGATGGATCCAGAAGTCGTAGGAGATCACGGGGTTTGAGGGTGGTCAAGTTTGCCCACGGGGTTAAGGGTTTTGCATTCCATTCGATAAACTCTTGATTTTGAGGTTTCTGAGTAGTTTCAACAAACTTTCGATTCTCATTCGATCTGGTTGTAACTAACTCTAAGTAGGACTGTGAACTGCTACTCTTTTTGTAAGATATCTATCTGCTGCTTTCTATCCTTAACCATTTTTGTAGGAAGTTATCTTTCATATAAGTTCACAGGTCATTCGAGGAAATTGCATACTTCACATTGGATACTATCTGGAATGCAATTTCTCTCGCTAAGATTTTTGATGTTTTTCCCTCGACACTACGTGTAAAATATGCACTTCGCAGGAAATCTTTATCTTCCGTGCATACATCAAGGGGGAGTACTTCATCGATCTCAGCACTGGTTTATCATCGAAAACTCAAACTTTTTCAAATTATTTATCGATGCCTGTTTTGTCAACAATCGTCCAAAAAGGGGGAGATTGTAAGAGCAAGTTTTGCCCCCCCAGGTTTTGGACATTGTTGGACAAAGCAGAAGTGGAACTAATATTGTTTTCGAGTATAAACAGATACTTAGGTTCCGAAAGAATGGAGTTTGCAAGTAGAAGGTCGAAGGACAACTCGCTGCAGTGAAGCTGCAGTTATCTACCGAAACCTTTGAAGGAAGACGACCCCTAAAAATGTTGTCGAAGAAGATGTTTCTCTCGAGCAAAAGCGCAACGAGGAGAAAGCTGAAGCTGGTCGAAGACTTAGTCTTTTTGCTAGTTTCTCTCTGTTTCTTGAGTCGTAGGAAAAACCGTACTATCAAGAGGGGTTTGCTAGTTGAGATCTTTGTCGATGTGAATTTGCTCTGCTCAATCAAAACCCACAAAAGCCTACCGAGAGAAATCTCACCGAGTCGAGCGAATAGCTCGAAGGCAAAGTCATTGCACTTCGTGCCTTCGAAAGAGAACTCGTTCGGTGAGTCAGCTTACTTGTTCCTCAAGTAAAGTTGCGCAGTGATTGGAATCCGACCGTTGTGGACACGCGTCAAGCGGTTGCATCGGGGCACTTCAGTCATTTTACCCATCGGGATCGCCCACTATAAATACCCCGCACCTACCCGCCATTTCGGGTTGGCTGCTCCACTGAAGTTTCTAAGACAGAAGTCTGAGAGCATCCCAAAGAGATCCATCGAGAGAAAATCTACACCCAAGTCTGAACTGAGTTGAGCAATTCACTATGACTTAGGTTGAGATTAGCCGATCCTTTTATCTTGGAGAACTGCAAGTCTCCTAGACGGTTAGGCGTCGCCTGTCAAGCAGTCGAAGAGTAATTGTCACTGCTGAAGGAAGTTTGTAAAGGTCTCGGAGATGTCCTGAATCATCTACCATGAGTGAAAACTGGACAAGCTCGAGGAGTTTATTGCAGTGGAGAATAGGACGGAGAGAGTTTTGCTCCAGGTGTTCAATCACCAGTCCCTCCAACCAGACGTAGCACTTTGCAGAGTGTGAACTGGTTTACCAAACATCACTGTGTCAGGCTCGTTTTCCTTCTAGCATTTACTTCAAGTATTTACTCGTAGCCTGTTTGTCTTCGATGTTTTCCTTCGCTCCAAATCCTTTCGAGCCTTGCATTACTTTCGATACTGTATTTCCTTCGAGATGTCTTTAGTCCTACGATGTTTACATGATTTCCTTCTAAGTTCCTTAGAATTTTTAGAAGTGATCATGCACCCCCTCCCCCTCTGATCATTCTTGAGCTTTCAATCCTCAACAGCAACCTCAACTCATAAGGTCCTTATGAGAAAGTAGTAACAATTATAACAAAGTAGGACCTGGAAAACTCATCAAATCATGGCAAACATAGCCTTGGTCAAGGAACAACTAATAACTTTTACTTTTTCTCTTTTCACTTATAATGGAACCAGTTGAAGCTTTGGAAAGGACATGTTATTAGTCAAGAAGTGCACATGGTAACACAAAGGAAGATGTTTGCTCAGCATAAGCTTTTGCAAACAACTCACTTATCAAATGATAATGTCAATAAAGATGTAACATGCTAACTTTCAATGCAGCTTTGTATGCAAGAATCTTTATTAACATCAAGTGTCTATTCTCTCTCAAGAAGGAAGGAAGTAGGAAGGACTGACTCAGCACAAAATAAAGGATAAACCCCGTGCAAAAGGGTAAGCAGGGAAAAATCATGTGCCATCTCTAGATCAAACAGAATAAAAACAGACTTTTGGGAGGTGCATGATCCGTCAACGACTGCTGATAGATAACTCACTCACTTCATGATTTGGACAAGTTTCGAGGAACGTCTACCATGTGGGGACGATCACATCCCCTTAAATTCCTTTGTTTATCACTCATAAATGGGCGAAGGAACTTGTGCGTTAGTATTTATCTTTTACGAGCTGGGCACTCATGCCAGTCCCTTCTCGTATTAGGGGTTTGAAGATTAGGCATGCAATCCCAAGATAAAATTTGTCCAAATTAAGAAGATCATGGGTTACCCACCACTTCCTCATGAGCTGAATCAGTGGCACAAAATAGAAGATTTTGAACATCTAGAGATAGCACATAAATTATATACTTTAGGAGTGGTAGTGGAATACCACAAATAGGAAGGTATGGTGGACTCAAGTGGAAGATGTTGGTTTCAGGGTATGGAAGTACAAGCAGAATTCCGCTTAGTACAGAGTTTTGGCTAGCAAGGCTTTGAGAGACCAGACAATTGATGGCAACTTAGATGCAAGCAATACAAAGCATAAACATTAAAACTAGCATGAAACATCAAGTTTTCTTCCTTGTCAACATAACACTTCAAGCATAATAACACAAAGGTTTTGGTTATGCCTCTACTTTGAGAAAAACATGCTTGTTGTTATGACCAAAGCTATACTTGCCAAGATTTAAATAAAGTTTTCGAAGCCATACCTGATACAAGGTCAATACTCCCCATAAGAATCAGCTCATATTGTCGATTGCGTGAAGAGAATACCGAGTGCAGCGAAGAAACAAATAGACTTCTTATTAATATTCCTTCATAGACGACCCCACACTCATGTATACAAAGCTCTCCACAAAAGGAGTGATAGACCTCAATGCAACACCTATTTCATAAAGTAACTTCCCTAGACATGATACGACTCTACTTGACTCCTAAAGACAAAGATAAAGATAAAGATACCCGACACTGCCCCAAGCTTGGAACAAGCTAAGGGGATGCCATTACCCGAGGAGATTTGCTCCTCATCTTGTTGTGGTTGTTTCTTCAGATCCCTGATAACACGGCGAAGGGTTCGATCTCTAACTCCAAGACTTCCAGTTGTATTTTTAGTACACGAAAATCTTCAAAGAGTTGGTTGGTGATGCGGTAGGCCTCGGAGATGGTGGAAAGCTTGTGTTGATCTTCAGGTGAAGTGGAGGCCCCTGAAAGGTTAAGAGAAAGATCATATTGAGGTTGGACAGATCCCACCATGATGGGATTGCTTGGACCTCCTTGTTGTTGGGCAGTGATAGTCTTAACTTCCTCTCTCACGGAGCGCTCCATCTCTGCTTGTCTTGCGACAATTTCTTCTTCGGTAGCCCAATCAACGTGCTTCCCTTGATTAAGATCCTTCTGGACTTGACGTAGACGCCATCCCAAGAAGTCCTCCCCGCTCGAGCCGCAAGAAGAAATCTCTAGCAACAGCTTTTCACCCTGGCAGAAACAGACCGAGAAATAAAACACACGAAATCGAGAGATACGGTGCCGGGACTATCCAGGCAAATATATAGCAAAAATTTCTGCAACAGAAGGAAGGTTTCAAGCCTAGGTGGAGTCGTAATCGGAGTCCAGGGAACCCAGGAGGGTGCCTGGCGCGGCCAGGAGGGGGGCCGCGCCAGGAGTCCTCCTGGGCCCCCTGGAGTTCCTCTCCGGCTCCACTCGGGCTTGGAATTTTCCTAATTTTGCAAAAACCTTGAAAAGTAAACTTTTATTGACGTTCGCGATGTTTCCTTACTGTAATACATACCTTTTCTTATTCTTCTCCTGCCGGAGTCTGAAACTGGGCTGCAACATGCTCTTCACGAGTTCTTGTATATATCATGTTCACATCCACATTGATAGGATCACCTGCCATGTAATGTTTGAGTCTTTGTCCACTCACAACTTGAGGTTTGGTGCCTTCGAAATTATTGATCTTGATCGCACCAGACCGATATACTTCTTCGATATGAAAAGGTCCTTCCCATCTGGAAAGTAGTTTACCTGGAGAAAACCTGAAACGAGATCTAAACAACAAAACTTTATCACCAACATTAAATTCACGTTTCAGAATTCTTTTTATCTTGCCACTTCTTTACCTTTTCCTTGAACATTTTAGCGCTCTCGTAAGCTTCACTCCTCCACTCATCTAGAGAAGTCAAGTTCATGAGACGCTTTTCACCAGCTTACTTTGGGTCAGCATTTAGCTCTCTGACAGCCCAGAAAGCCTTGTGCTCTAACTCTAGTGGTAAATGGCAAGCCTTTCCATTGACCATTTTATATGGAGACATGCCCATGGGGTTTTTGTAAGCAGTTCTATACGCCCACAAAGCATCTCCTAACTTCTTTGACCAGTCCTTTAAGAACTGTTTACTGTCTTCTGTAAGATCAACTTGATCTCCCTATTGGTGAGCTCAACTTGCCCACTAGTTTGAGCGTGGTACGGTGATTGGCATCGTACTTGGCTAGAGCTTTCCTAAAAGCTCCATGCGTGAAGTGTGACCCTCCATCTGTCATGAGGTACCTTGGTACTCCAAACCTAGGAAAAATTACATCCTTGAGAATTTTCAAAGATGTCTTGTGATTAGCACTCTCAGTGGGGATTGCTTCAACCCACTTGGTTACATAATCAATAGCAACTAGGATGTGTGTGTACTTGTGTGAAGGAGAAAATGGACCCATAAAATCAAAAACCCAGCAATCGAAAGGTTCGATCACTAGTGAGTAATTCATAGGCATCTCATTTCTCCTGTTAATGTTAACAACTCTCTGACACTTATCACAAGATAGAACGTACCTTCGGGCGTCCTTAAAAAGAGTAGGCCAATAAAAACGTGATTGTAAAACTTTATGTGTGGTCCTTTCACCGGCATGATGTCCTCCATAGGGACTATCTTGACATTGTCGAAGAATGTCCTACTGCTCGTGCTCCGGTATACACCTTCTTACGATCCCGTCCACACCTTCTTTGAAAAGATGTGGGTCATCCCAAAAGTAATGCCTCAAATCCGTGAAGAATTTCTTCCTCTGCTGAAATGTAAAACCTGGAGGCAAAAACTTTGCAACGATAAAATTAGCATAATCTTCAAACCAAGGGTCGGAATGAGATAGTACTTTTACAACAGCAAGCTGTTCATCTGGGAAACTGTCGTTGACTAGAATAGGATCGTGCGGGATATCTTCCATCCTTGAAAGATTATCCGCCACCAGATTGTCTTCTCCTTTTCTATCGACAATGTGAAAATCAAATTCTTCAAGAAGGAGTATCCATCTAATGAGTCTTGGTTTGGCGTCCTTTTTCTGCATAAGATACTTAATGGCAGCATGGTCAGTATGAATAATAACTTTAGAATCAACAATATACGGTCTAAACTTATCACAAGCAAACACCACTGCCAAGAATTCCTTCTCGGTAGTAGCATAATTCTTTTGAGCACTATCAAGTGTCTTGCTGGCATAGTGGATGACATTCAGCTTCTTGTCAACCCTTTTTCCTAAAACAGCTCCAACAACAAAATCACTAGCATCACACATAATTTCAAAGGGAAAATTCCAGTCAGGTGGTTGACGGGGATGTACCCCGGCAAATCCCATGGCCAGTGACCCTGGGTTAGTCATGAGAGGCACAGGTTGGACGATAGCTCCTCGGCTAACAGGAGGATACGTTCCTGCTCGATGTTATTGGTTGGAGATGGAGATTACAGAGGAGCCAAGGCTAGTGCGCACAAGGCTAGGGTTTACAGATTGTGTATTGCTTGATCTTGACGTCTCCCCTCCTAGCCTTTATATACTAGGCTAGGTCTCGGGGAGTCCGTCTGGGATTACAGATGAGGTTTCCTAACTCTAACCCTGTACCGTACGACAAGTTTGCACCTTCCTTATGAGTCGCGGACTCCTACGTCGGTGCCACTAGTGGGCCAAGGTTGGGCCCAGGCGGTATCTCTGTGGGCCTCCTGTCTTTGGGTACACCGGGTAGGCTCATCTATAGGAGTCGTGGGGTCACCCCCTCGTCAGTAGCCCGCGAGTGCCTGGGGGACTCAAAGAGGCGCGCAGGGACTCGAGTCCATTCTTGCGTCGTTTTGATGTGTGCACGGTTCAACCGCGGGTCACTGGCAGTCTGGGGCCATGACAAAACCTGTTTCGAGGGATGCTAAGCTAAAAGGGCCCAAGGAGTCGACTGGTCGAGCCTTGGTGAATTGCACTAGTGGAAAAAACCGCAGTAGCCCAATCAAACCCATGTCCCTCGCCATGAGCTTGGAACACTGGTGTCGAGCAAAAGTCAAGCCGCTGCAGGTCTTACAGTGATCAGTTGCCGCCAGTAAAGTTCGTAGCCTAGGCGCGTCCGCCCGGCTTTTTCTATCATGCAAGCGCATAGGAAAGACTGGGAGTGAAATCTCTCTGTGGCAAGTCCCAGCCCGGCCGATCTGCGCAGCGGGGTCTTACCTACACGCTAAGCTTGCGTGGCATCTGGGCACAGTGTATCATGTTCCAGGAATATGTATTTTTTATTGAGGCGCGGAGCCTAGTTGATAATGCACCCACTTGGAATAAACAATCAAGTGAGCTGTTTTAGCAGTCTTTCGCGGGGCTTTGCTGAGTGCTCGGGCGAGGAGTAAATGTAGAGGAATATTTTCTCGGGAGGTCGTCGAGTGTTCGAGTACGTAGAGTTTGCGAGTAATTACTCGAGTATCACTTTCTCTCTCGAGGTGAGGGAGCACCCGATACTCTGGGATCGCTTGATCTGGCGAGTGCAAGTCTGTTATCTTCTGTCGTGGTGAGGGAGCACCCGAAACTCTTCATGTGTGCGAGTAATCACTTGAGCACGTCTTTTCTTTGAGGTGAGGGAGCACCCGAAAATCTTCACGGGTGCGAGTAATCACTCGAGCACATAATTACTCTTTAGGTGAGGGAGCACCTGAAACTCTCATGGAGATGCTCCCGATGGGAGAAATGTTTTGCCCATCGGAAAAAGATTTAAAAGGTTGAAATTCTGAGGCTGGGAAACGTACTCGATACGTCTTGTGGGGATGTGACGCTGGCTTGGTTTTTCTGGTATCTCTGACCATTGTAGTCTGTCAAAGGAAATGACTTGGCGTTGTCCCGCCGAAATTTCCTCTTTGTGTGATGATGGTCCTCTTTTTGCGCGCGTAGTGGGCGGTGCTGTTACTGCGCCGATTGGGGTTTCCATGTTTTTCGCCTGCCGTGGGATCGTTCCATGTTTACTAGATGCTTGGATTGAACGGTGCCCTTGCTCTCTTGGCTGGTGGTTAAATACCGAGCGGCTGAGTAAATTTTAGGTTTTACCCAGCCATTGCCTTCTCCTCTCGCTTCTAGATTTCCCCTGTTTTTAAGCCTTCTCCTTCCTCCTTTTGCTGCTTGCTGCGGGATTGATGACAACGCGCTCCCGTGCTGCTCCAAAATCGGCCAAGATGTCTGGCAAATGGGAGCGCTCAACCTTTGGGGCTGTAGATCTCGGCTCGCTGATTGCTGATTGCTTGGTGGTCGGAGATGCCGTACGGATTCCGGGGGATGAACCTGTTCCCGCTCCTACGGCAGATGAGCGGTGTGCTTTCAGGCGTTCTTCCCTCGCGGGTTTGCCCTTCCGATTCACCCTTTTGTTCGTGGTTTGATGTACACTTATCGGCTTCAGCTGCACAATTTGACTCCCAATGGGATTTTGCACATTGCTTGCTTTATTACCCTTTGTGAGGCTTTCTTCGAGATCTATCCCCATTGGCGGCTCTGGAAGCACCTCTTTTGTATAAAGAGGACGAACTCTGAGTATGCTGTGGGGCAGGTGGGTATATCCATTAGGGACTCCAAATCGTACTTTGATTTGGAGATGCTTGACTCCGTCAGTGCTTGGCGGAAGAGTTGGTCTATCTGAAGGATCAACACATTGCTGGGAAGGGATTTGGGCTTGCTCCCTTTAATTCTGAAGCGCGAGTAGTCAAGAAGGCTTCATGGTCCCATTCTTTGTCTGAGAAAGAGTCATTTGAAGTGGCTCCATTATTGGAGAGGGTTGCTCTAGTGAAGGACAACTTGACCGGTAGGCAGCTCATCTCTGTTTTTATTGGGAGGCGCGTTCAACCGTTGCAGTCTCGAGCCCGTCCCATGTGGCAATATGAGGGACTCGAGGACTCGACGAGATGCTCCTGCCAAGAGCTTGATGCTGATGGCCTCTTGGCCCGGATCCAGTATGTGACCAAGTGCTCGAGCGTGTCCGAGATGGGTTTCGTCCTTCCTTATTCTTCTGATCACGCATTGCCGTAGGTTCGCGTTTTTTGAATTTCTCGTTTGATTTGAGATGCTTGTTTGACTGCTTGCTGATGATGCTATTTGCTTTTGTAGAATCATGTTCCTGTGTTGTGCAACCCTCCGCAGCCGGAGGATTCTGACATTCACGAGGAGCCGGATGCTTCCGCTACTAACGATGCTGCGCCAAGTGCTGGTGCTAGCGTGCTCGTGGGTGCCACTGGTGCTGACGAGTCCACGGGGGTCGGGCTGCCGGGGACCGGAGATAGTGAGGAGTCGGCGCCCTTTCGTGTCAAGCGGTCGCGGCCTTCGGGTGTCGAGGATCTTGACGCGACGAGCGGTGCCGTCCTGCTGTCTGTGTCGTCTCCTTCTGTTGCTGCGTGCAAAAGGCCCAGGTTTGGGAGGTTGTTGCGTGCTCGCTCTGCGTGTGGAGGGTAAGCACATGCTTAACTTTGCTAGGGAAGTTTTTCTTCTGCTCATTTGTCTGATAGCTTCTTCTTGTAGCGCTGCGGCTACTCCGACTGCTTCCTCCACTAGTGCGGCTGCTATTGACCTGCAGTCGACTAACTCTGGAGCAGCTGCCAAGCATACTGGGGATTCTTCGGCTGCTGTTGGTCAGCCCGCACCGTCGGCGACTCCTGCTGTCCCGGCTGCTGGTGTGATTCCTGCTGCTGCTCCGCCTGTGGCGTCTGGTGCTATTGCTCCAGATCGTCCTTGCTTGGACTGTCGTGATCTTGGTGTTGAAGAAAAAGTCCGCTTTTTCGACCGTATAGCTGGGCTGGTGAGTTTGTTTCCTGTTTGTTTGTGTATTTTTTGTCATCGGGGGCACGGCAGTGCTCCCTATGGGAGTAGCCCCCGAGGCTGCAAGCAAGTGCTTGCGGTTGCTTGCAGTCTTTCCGTGGCTCAGTTTTTCCTTTGTGTCGTCGTTGGGAGCACGGCCAGTGCTCCCGATGGGAGTAGCCCCCGAGGCTGCAAGAAAGCGCTTGCGATTGGTTGTAGTCTTGCTTTGGTTCTGCCTTTAATACTTGATTTCTTCGAGTAGCCGGTGTTCCAACACAGTGAGCGTCTGGTGGTCGAGGCTGAGCGTTGGCAGCGGGCCCACAACTTCCCAGGATGCCTTGTCTGCCATGAGTAGTGAGTATTTCTTCCTACGCTGCCGTGCTTGAACTGTTGGGTCTTCGATTCTGAGTACTGTTTTGTTTTTTAGACCTTCGTCAATCTTCCGAGAAGCAGGCCGAGAAGGCGGAAAGAACGGTTTCCAACCTTAAGGCTGCTTTGGATTCCAAGGAGAAGGAGCTACACGATCAGCACGAGGAACTGGTGCGCCTGCGTCGGGCTGAGGATGCGCTTGTGCAGGCGGAGGCTGTCGAGTGCGAGCGTCTTCGGGTTTTGGAGAACTCGCTTGTCTGTAAGTTGTTGTTCCGTTGCTGGGTGCTTATCCTCCTGTATTGATTTTTTGTCTCCTGGTGCAGCCTCCACTGGTGTGAGTGCGACGGAAATTGCTGCGTCGGAGTATGGGGTTCTTCGAGGGGCCGTGGATGCCATGTCGGCCGCTATTGACGTTGCCAAGGGGGTCTGTGCCCGGGTTTCCACTCTTGTGGGTCTTGTTCGTGAGCACCTCATGCCTGAGGGCACGAAGGTACCTGCTGGTCTGGACGCCTGCGTTGCTGCATTTGGTAATGGCGGGGATCTCTTGGAGGATCTGGTTGGGGAGAACGTGGTGAGTGGTCTTTCCACGTCCCTTGTTGTTCTTATGGGGCACGGAGTTGCCATTGACGACTCTCTGGTTGATACTGTCCCTGCTTATACTAACGAGCAGAGCGCGCGAGCCACTGTTCTGGCTCGTTGCCTGCAGGAAGTTGTGGATGCTCAGTGTCCCTCTTTTGTAGGCAAGGGGGGATCGTAGCCATGTCGTGTCGTCTGAAAATTTCTGGTTGTAATATGCCTCCTTTGTGGTGGTGAATTTGTGCTACCTTGATTGGAATAACTGCTTGGCTGTTCCGGTTGTTGTGCTTGATTGTCCTTTCTTTTTGTTCGTTTTGCGGTAGGCCGCCCCGGGCGTGCTTCGGTCTTGGAGTTCTTTGAAGGAGACGCCCGCGAGGGCGCGCATGAGTCCGTGTGCTTGAGGCTGAGAGACGCTGAGCGGGAGGTTGTTCACTTGAAGGGGGCTGCAGCAGTCCATCGTTCCAAACGCGAGCGTGCTGAGGCCGTGCTGGATAGTCTTGCTTCGTGGGTGGTGAAGTTGTCTGACCTCCTGCGAGGTGAGTCGTGCTGCTGCTCGATTGCTCGACTGTGCTTAGAGCTTTCGTGTCGTTGTCTTTGATTTTGATTTTGTTTTTCGAAGTGCTGGCGGGGCGGTCCCGGATGAAGAGAAGGCCATCCAGTCGGAGCTGTCTCGGCTGGATGATCCTGATGTGCAGGCGAGCAATCCTTTCTGGGCACATGGGGCTCGTGCTCGAGCTTTTGCCGTACTTCGTCTTCGAGTTGAGCGGGTGCCGGCTGCTTTGCGGTACTGTCAACAGGTGCTGGGCGGGATCCACGCTGAGTTTTATCCGCTGCAGGTGGTGCCATCATCCTTTGAGACGCTTTGTCGCGTATTTTCTCAGCCTGCAGAGCACCGTCGCGTGATGAATCACCAGATTCATGCTGGAGCCCGTGCTGCCTTGGGTTTGGTCCATAGTCATTGGCCGGAGGCTGATATTGCTCAAGTGGTGGGGGGTCCTCCAGGTGGTAGGGATTACCCGATGGATGAACATTACTCGACGGTCGATGAGCCTGCGCGCGGAGTAGTGGAGCGAGTTTTTGAAGAGAACGACCGTTATCTGGGTGCCCTTATTAAGGCGAAGATGGAGCCTGGGGGTTAGATGCTTCCTTTCTTTGTATATGCTTCTTTTTGGTGTACTGTGTTCCTTTGCAGTAAAGGGTTTTGTTTCTGTGGCGAGCCCTTGTGTGTTGTGATTGCGAAGAACGCCTCGTGGGGTGACTGCTGCGGCGAGCCCCCTAGTGCCAATTTCGTTTAAGGTAGTGATTGCGAAGAATGCCTCGGGGGGTGGCTGCTGCGGCGAGCCCCCGCGTGCCCGTTTTGTTAGGTCGCGATTGCGAAGAACGCCTCGGGGGGCGGCTGCTTCGGGGAGCCCCCGAGTGCCAATTTTATTTAAGTCGCGATTGCGAAGAACGCCTCGGGGGGTGGCTGCTTCGGCGAGCCCCCGAGTGCCAATTTTGTTTAAGTCGCGATTGCGAAGAACGCCTTGGGGGGTGGCTGCTTCGGCGAGCCTCCGAGTGCCAATTTTTTTTAAGTCGTGATTGCGAAGAACGCCTCGGGGGGTGGCTGCTTCGGCGAGCCCCAGAGTACCAATGAATTCATTTTTGGAAAAACATTTTTCAATATTCTTCCTGGTGTTTCTTACATTTGGCAAGAATGGGGGGGGGGGGGTTTGATGAGGACATTCCCCTTTAAAAATGGCGGCGTGGTAGCCTTAAGGGCTAGATGGCTTCTTCTTCGAGTGCTCGGGTCCTCCGGGTGGTAGCTTCTTTTATGGGAGCGCTTCTTCTGCGGGTCCCGTGGTCTCGCTGCCTTGGTGGGCTCCGAAGGCCTCTGATACCTTGTGGAATTCCTTGTCGCAGCGGTCGGACCTGACGAAACTGCCGCTGATTGTGATGACCCCATGAGGGCCTGGCATCTTTAGCTTAAGGTAGGCGTAGTGAGGCACTGCCATGAAGCGGGCGAAGGCCGGTCGTCCGAGGATTGCGTGGTACTGCGACTTCCAGTCGACCACTTCGAAGTCGAGGGTCTCCTTGCGGAAGTTGGTCGCATCACCAAACACCACTTCCAGGCTTATTTTTCCCAGAGGATAGACTGCTTTTCCTGGAACAATCCCGTGGAAGGTTGTGCTTGAGGATTTCAGCGCGGAGCTCTGGATTAGCATTTCTTCGAGTGTCCTTGTGGAGATGATGTTGATCCCGCTGCCGCCGTCCATGAACACTCGTGACATGTCGTAGTTCCCAATTCTGGCCTCGAGCACTAGCGCGGCGTGTCCTGGTCGAGGGATGGCAGGCGGGTGGTCCTCCCGAGAGAAGGTAATATTTGTCTCGGACCCGCGCAAGTACTCCGGGACAGCGGGGTGCGAGGAGGCTACGAGGTAGACTTGTCTTGTGACCTGCTTCTGCTGTCTATTTGAAGGCCTGCCTTCTTGTATCATGTAGATCCTGCCATGGGCTTCTGGGTACTCCTCCTCTGCATCTGATGTCCTGCGCCGTTGCTGGATTGCGTCCAGTTGCCTTGTTGGTAGGGGAGGGGCTGGCGGTGCGTCATGGGCGATGGGCCCTAATGCTATGCTCGCGAGTGGCTGAGCCGCTGTTGTCGCATATCGACTTTTTTCCTCAGCCAAATCGTTGAAGCTTCTGCAGTTCCTGAGGGTGTGTCCCGATCTGAGGTCCCCTCGTTCGTTTCTGAATCCGTGTATCGAGCACGGTCCGTCAAGTTGTTCTTTGGCCGAGCGGTATGTTCTAGTGCTGTCGCGTAGCTGCCTCGTCCTCCAGTCTTGTTTCTGAGCTTGGGGCGCATCTTCGAGGTTGTCTCTTCGCTGTATTCTGCTATCGTCTCGATGCCTGCCGTCTTTGTCGTCTGGGAACCCGGCGGCGACCATGTCGGGTCCTCTGTCGTCGTAGAAACTGCGTCTGGGTCACTTCCTTCGACGGTCGAGTCCTCCTTCTCCGTTGTGGTAGTCGTAGTCGCGTTCTGAGTGTGCGATGTGGATTTCTGTTTTGTTGCGAACGGAATCCTCGCCGTCCGCCCAGCTGTTGGGTTGCTCCAGCAGCCGTGCGATTATTCGGACTTTAATCTGCCCGAGCTGTTCCTTGAATTCGATGCGCTGCAAGCCTCGCTTGAACGCGTTGATTGAGCTTTCGTCTGATATGTCTTCTGCTTAATTCTTGAGTATGGTCCACCGCTGGATGTAGGCTCGCAGGGTTTCCCTGGTTCCTTGCTTGCATGCTCGCAGCTCCTCGAGCGATTCCGGTCGTTTGTATATGGATTTGAAGTTTTCTATGAAGGCTTCACGGAACTGCCTCCATGTGCTGATGGATCCTCGCGGGAGATTCTTCAACCAGTGTCGTGCCGAGCTCTCGAGTATGAGCTGCACATACTGCATTGCCGTGACGTTGGTCCCTCGCTGGAACTTGACTGCTGTTAAGTAGTCGTCGAGCCATGCCTCTGGCTCCTCGAGTCCATTGTGTTTTAGCGTTGTGGAGTTCAATTTGAACCCGCTCGGCATTCGCGTCTCGCATATGGAACGCGTGAAGCATAATGCTCCGCATGGCTCAATTTCTTCATCGAAGGCTTCTTCGTCCGAGTACTCTTTACGCGCTGTGCTTCTTCGTCTACTGCGGTTGACTTTGTTTTGTGTGATGTCGTCGCGCGCGTCTCGTCGACTGCTGCAGCGCCTGTCGTCGTCGTCGTCGCTGTCGTGCTTCCTATTTTTGCCGGAGCGTTTGCGCCAGTCATCGCTGTTGTCGTCGTCATCGGGTGAGCTGGGGTCACTATCTGGTATCCTCTCGCGAGTCAGTCTCCTTGCACTCGATTTATTGGGTGCTGAGGCGGCGATGGCGTCTTTCATTATCTGCAAGGCCATTGATGTGTTGCGGTCTGGTCTGCTCTGCCTGTTTTTCTGGGCGCGAGACAGGTAGTCTCGGGCGCTAATAAGGGCTTCTGCTGGTGTGAGGGGTTCCTCTTCGTCGTCCTCCTCTTCTAGCTTGAAGTCATCGTCGAGCTTCCGAACCACTCTCTTCTTGTCCGTTCATCGCAGGTTGCTGAATTTCGATTTATTGCTGGGAGGGGAACCGTGATCCGGAGAGTCGTCTCTTGGATGTGGCTTGCAATTGATTTTCCGCTCGGCGACCACCCTTTCTTGCTTCTCCAGCTCTAGGCGCCGTTGTCTCGCTTGCTGGGTTAGCTCGCTTGCCAACTTGTTGTATGCCCTGAGCTCGTCCCTTGTTGCGCTTGCCGGTAGTAACTTGCCGTGTTCGACTGCGTGCTTTACTCTGGCCATTGATCCTTTGGACAGGTATATTCGCTCTTTGGGAGGGTCGTCCACCGCCGTACTCGGGGTTTGTTGCTTGCTGCTTGATGGCTCGTTGCCCTTGTAGTTGCTCTGTTCTTGTCCCTGTGGTACTTTCATTGCTATGCTTCCCACTTCTCCCAGCTTCACGACGGTCTTGCTGGTGGTTCCAGACTCTTTTTTGTTGCCGTTGACCTGCCGAGTGTTCGGGTCATCTTCTTGGCCCTTGCCGTTTGCTGGTGGTGCGTCGGTTTCTGCCATGAACACCTGAGATGGTGCCCTGAGTGCCTTATTGCTCGCGCGTGTGATGCTTCTTTTCCAGGCTGGAGGTCCACCCGAGCGGTCGTGGGTGATGTGAAGCCTTGGGTTGGGTGGGCAGTCGCGGCTGTCTCGAAGGGTGGCCACGCGGGTGGCGACTGCGTCGATTGTTGCTGTAGATGTCGTCACGGGTGCTCGGGCATCGTCCGTGAGGCGGAGAGCGCCCCAGTGGTTGATGTAGATCTGATATGCTCCGAAGATCAGGTTGATGCCGGAGCGGAGGCCGGAGGAGACTAGTCGGAGAGTCGAAAGGTGGGCCGTGAAACCGAGGGACCCAAGCAGATCGGATTCCGCCTGGGTCGTCGGATCGAAAAGTGCTGATGAAGTCATCGCGTCGGCGGGTGTTGAAGATGCTGGTGAGGCCGCCGAGATCGCGTTTCCAACCTGTGTGTTTCCCACAGACGGCGCCAATTGATGGGAATGTACCCCGGAAAATCCCATGGTCAGGGACCCTGGGTTAGTCATGAGAGGCACAGGTTGGACGATTGCTCGTCGGCTAATAGGAGGATACGTTCCTGCTCGATGTTATTGATTGCAGATGGCGATTACAGGGGAGCTGATACGTCCAAAACATATCTATAATTTCTTCTTGCTCCATGCATGTTTTGTGTGATATTGCTATGATCTAGATACACTTTCATACACTTTTGATCATATTTGGACTAACCTATTAACTCAGTGCACCAGAGTGCCAGTTCCTGTTTTCTGCTGTTTTTCTATTTCAGTTTTCCCCCATATAAAAAGTGCCAGAAAAATTCCGGAAAAATATAGGAAAAATCAGTGTACAGGAAGCTTCGCGAAGAACCCGAGTGGGGCCAGAGGGGAGCCAGGGATGGCCCAGGCGGCCATCCGTCGCGGCCACCCCCTGGGCCGCGCCAGGGGGGCGCCTGGGGCCCCTGGTCCACCTCTGGCTGCTCCCCTTCTCCTATATATTCCCCGTGACGTGAAACCCTCGAGGAAAGAACCATTTTTCGCGATCTCGCCTTTGTTCCGCTTCCGCCGCGCTTCCGAGATCGGGAGCACCAGAAGACCTCTTCCCGGCACCCTGCCGGAGGGAGGGTTGACCTCCGGGACTCTCCTCTCCACCATGGATGCTTCCCGGATGTCTTGTGAGTAGTTTTCCTTGGACCATGGGTCCGTGATCAGTAGCTATGTGATGTTCTCCTCCTCTCTTTGTTCTTCATGGTTTAGACCTCGTGAGCTTCCCTACATGATCGAGGCACTTTTGTAATCTTTCTGCTGTTGCTATGCTGAGTTTGATGGGATCTGATGGATTGTGAGATTATGTTCAGATTGTGATTGAGTAATATATTTGGTTCTTATCTCTTATATTTTTTTTCCTAAGTAATTCTTGCATGTTCTCCATTGCTGTTTATTGCTTTGGCCAAGTAGTAGGTAGTAACCCCAAGAGGGAACGTTTTGCTCGATTGTGGGTTCATGCCCCCCGATGACACGCTTGAGTGACAGAAACATGAGTCTAGGGGATGTGTTGTTGCCACAAGGGGGAAAACAACGGTGCTTGTAACCGCGGTTGCAAGGATTGTTTACTTTACGCAAAGTGATTTTTAATGCAGTTGTCTGTTGCTTTGGGTTTACACTTTGGGTGGGGCTCGCAACTTAATACCAGCGAGATGTTCTGAATAGATATCTCAAGGTGGATGATTAGTAGTAGATGCAGTTGGATTTCGGTCTACTTATTTTGGCGTACTGCCCATGCTTTTGAGCCTCTTCCTTTCTTTTGTAGCATAGTTAGCATTGCGGTGCGTTCATAATCCTGTCAATTGCCCTTCTGTAATTTGTTCACCTCGCATAGCAGTTTTATCGTCTTTTGGGAGAGAGACATCACTAGTGAACATCATGTATCCCGGTCCATATCCTCATTACTGATTACACGCTCATTTACTTTGCTGCTTTTACTTTCAGTTGCTATCCTTATCCCTTGCGTTTGATCCTTTGTGAACAACAAGACCAGAGAGATTGACAACCTCTCTGAACTTCGTTGGGAACAAAGTTATTTGTGTCTGTGTGCAGGTCCGCGTCAGTTGCGCCGCTGACACCTACTTATCATCTCTGGAGTCCTACTGGAGACAAACCTTGGTATCTTTACTGAGGGAAATTTTCTGCTGTGCTACATCACGCCTTCCACTTGGGGTTTACCAACGAAGGGCGAGAAATCACTATCATTACCTCGCACATCAGGAGCCAAGGCTAGTACGCACAAGGCTAGGGTTTTCAGATTGTGTATTGCTTGATCTTGACGTCTCCCCTCCTAGCCTTTATATACTAGGCTAGGTCTCGGGGAGTCCGTCTGGGATTACAGATGAGGTTTCCTAACTCTGATCCTGTACCGTACGGCAAGTTTGCACCTTCCTTATGAGTCGCGGACTCCTACGTCGGTGCCACTAGTGGGCCAAGGCTGGGCCCAGGCGGCATCTCTGTGGGCCTCCTGTCTTCGGGTACACCGGGTAGGCTCATCCATAGGAGTCGTGGGGTCACCCCCTCGTTAGTGGTTGTACTATAGGAGCAGTTATCAAGGCTTTCTTAAGAACTTCAAAAGCTTCCTTACAATCTTCATCAAATACAAAAGGAGAATCCTTCTGGAGAAGATTGGTAAGGGGTCTCGAGGTCTTTGAGAAGTCCTTGATAAATCTTCTATAGAAACTAGCATGACCTAGAAAACTACGAATACCTTTGATGTCCCTTGGATAGGGCATCCTTTCAATAGCTTCAATTTTTTCCTTGTCCACTTCAATTCCCCTTTCGGAAATCTTGTGTCCAAGAACTACCCCTTCGTTAACCATGAAATGGCACTTCTCCCAATTGAGCACCAAATTCGTTTCTTCGCATCTCTGCAAAACTTTATTAAGATTGTGGAGACAGTGGTCAAAGGAGTTTCCATAGACGGAAAAGTCATCCATGTAAACTTCTACAATCTCCTCGCAGAAACCATGAAATATTGCAGACATACATCTCTGAAAAGTAGCAGGTGCATTACACAAACCAAAAGGCATACGCCTATAAGCATAAGTACCGTAAGGACACGTAAAGGCGGTCTTCTCTTGATCCGCAGTGTTAACGTGAATCTGGGAGAAGCCAGAATACCCATCAAGATAGCAGAAGTGGTTGTTTTTAGACAGCCGCTCGAGCATCTGATCAATAAAGGGCAGTGGATAATGGTCCTTCCTGGTGGCCTTGTTCAACTTCCTGAAATCAATACATATTCTATATCCAATAATAGTCCTCTGAGGTATTAGTTCATTTTTATCATTAGGAACAACAGTCATACCTCCTTTCTTAGGAACACAGTGAACGGGACTTACCCACTTACTATCAGCTATAGGATAGATGATACCTGCAGCTAGAAGTTTGAGAACCTCCGTCCTAACCACGTCCTTCATCTTTGGGTTCAATCGTCGTTGATGATCAACAACGGGTTTAGCATTGGGCTCGAGATTGATAGTATGTTGGCAAATGGATGGACTAATACCCTTGAGATCATCAAGAGTATAGCCAATAGCACCTCGGTGTCTGCGGAGTGTCTCCAATAATCACTCTTCTTCATACCCTGAAAGGTTAGAATTGATAATAACATGATATACTTTATTTCCATCTAAATAAGCATACTTGAGTGTATCGGGCAGTGTTTTTAGTTCAAACACCGGGTCTTCTTTTGGTTGCGAGAGTATTCCTAAAGGTTCAACCGGGAGGTTGTGCTTCAGGATAGGAGCTTGTCTTAAAAATATGTCTTCTAGTTCATCCCTCTCCTGCATATGTATGTCATTCTCGTGGTCTTCCATAAATTGCTGCAAAGTATCATCAGGAGGAATATCAATAGAAGCAATTTCTTCAATAATTTTGTCATTACTTGACAAGTTAGTACCACGAGGATGCTTAGAAAACTTAGAAAATTAAATTCATACGGCTCACCGTTGAATTCAACGGAAACTTTACCTTTCTTGCAATCTATTATAGCTCCACAAGAGCCGAGGAAGGGCCTACCAAAGATAATAGGGCAAAAACTATCTTGCACTGAACCAAGTACAAGAAAGTCAGTAGGATATTTTACCTTCCCGCAGAGTACTTCAACATCTCTCACAATCCCAACTGGAGAGATTGTTTGTTTATTTGCAAGATGAATCGTGACATCAATGTCCTCGATCTCACACGGCTGAATCTCGTGCATGATCTCTTGATAAAGTGTGAAGGGAATAGCGCTGTCGCTAGATCCCAAATCACATAGCCCATAGTAATTATGATCTCCTATTTTGACAGATACAACTGGTGTACCTGAATTTGGGCCTTTGTTCTTGGCTGTGACAATGTTAGTGGAAACAACTCAAAAACTAATAGTGGATTCTTCAATATCACTGGTTACCAGATCCTTGACCATTGCAACTTGAGGCTTGACCTTGATCATGTCCTCAGGTTCATCAGTGGTCCTTCCGTTTTTGTTTAGAATACCTGTAACAAAAGAGTGCTCCTTTATCCTTGAGGGATAAGGAGGCTGTTCATACACAAATGCAGGTAAAACAGGATCAGTAACATTAATCTCAATAGGCGACTCCTTGAAAGGTTTATGATGTTGACTCTCCTTCTTCTTAGAAGAATCAATATGAGAAGCAAAGTCCTTGCAAAAGTCAACCATTAGCTGGGAAGCAAGACCAAATTTAGAGCAAAAGGTATTAAAGTAATCAATCTTCACATAACTCTCAATGTAGTCATGCTCATAGTTTATAGCGGGTTCAATACCTTTATCAATTTCCCAGTCTTTAGTGTTCTTCTGGATCTTTCTATAAGATCCCATTTTTCTTCCATACTTCTGCTCTGGAATACCCCGCTAGAGGAGGCATCCAACATCTCCCTGTCCTGACGAGAAAGCCTGGCATAAAAACTTGTAAGTATAATTTCCTTGGGGAGCTCATGGTTTCGACATTTGAACATCAGGGACTTCAGTCTCCCCCAAGCTTGAGCGATGCTCTCTCCGTCGCGAGACCAAAAGTTGTAGATGTAGTTCCTGTCTTGGTGAATTTCACGAAGAGGATAAAACTTTGCACAAAATAGAGACATAAGCTCTGGCCATTCAAGCAGACCAGAGTTATCGAGTAGCTTATACCAATTTGAAGCTTTATCTTTGAGTGATACGGAGAATAGTTTCTTCATGATGAACTCCATCGTTACACCTGCAAGCTTAAATAAAGAACATAATTGTGATAAATATAGCAGGTGTTCTCCCGGATGTCCTTTTCCTGTATAACGATTAGCCAAGACATAATCAATAATACCAGATGGTATTTTATAGGGCACAATTTCAGTAGGGGTAGGAGTGACCACCACAGTAGTGGGGCGGCTCCTTACCAACAACGAACCAACAGTAGAAGAGTCCATAAGGAATGAAGGTAACAAAAGAAAATAAAGATTTCCTTACCGGCTTCACTTACCAGTAGCGCTACACTCCCCAGCAATGACGCCAGAAAATCTCGTTGATGGCGGTAAAGTTAATAGGTTTAGTTGGGTTGCCTCCCCCGTTAACCGCGCCAATAAACGATTCTTGATAACCCACAAGTCTAGGGGATCAATTGTAGCTTTTCGATAAATAAGGATGTCGATCCCACGAGGAGCAGAAGGTGCTGATAAGTGACACTGGATAAGAAAAGGTTGCACACACTCAAAGGTAAATATTTAGGGGTTTTTGGTTTAAGCATCAGAAAAGTAAAAGACAAGCAAAGTAAACAGGGTAACTGAGGAGTAGAAAGTGGCCCAATCATTTCACAAGGATAAGCCTAGGAACTAAACTTATAAAAGCTAAAGCGTTCTCGAGAACACACGGGAGAGATAGACAAGTTACTTTCACCATACTTCGCCAAGTAATATGTATTGTGTTGATAATTGTCGGTGGGTGGATAAATGCTAGTACACCTTATAGACTCAGATAAGTGTACTCTTATGATTACACACCTTGCAAGCATCCGCAAATACAAGGTAGTAATTAAGGCATAAGCCTAACCACAACATTACGATCAAGGATCCATAACTCCCTTGTGCAAAAGTGTGCGAACTGGGGTTCAGGTTTCTGTCACTCCGGCAACCCACCATAAGCATCCTTTGTGCACAATGTATTCCTCTAGACCCATGAAAGGTGAAGTGTTAAGTGTTCGACTCACATAACACCACTAGAGAAATAACAACACAACTTAAGTTTCAAACAACACATAATACTTCAATATCATATGACTACTAACAACTAGACTTCTCGCATGTTCTCAAGAACTAAAGTAACTACTCACAAGACATAAAAGAGATCATGATCAGAGGTGATATATGGGTGGAAAACAATCTGGACACAATGATATTTCTCCAACAAAATTCAATAGCATTCACCACAAAGTAGTAATCAACACCAACAGAGTAGAGAGGATAGATAGTACGGATTACAACACAAGTTGCAATTGTGAGATGAGATGGGATGGTGATGGAGATGGTGCTGATGTTGGGGATGATGTAGATGATCTCGATGATGCCCGTGACGATGATGATGATGATGGCGACGATCTCCCCTTCCCGGAGGTGATCTCACCGGCGGAATCTGCCCGCCGGAGATGGCTTCTCTCCTCTGTAGGTTTCTGCCACGTGGCGGCGGCGAAACAGGGAAACTCTTCTCTATTTAGGGTTTTCACCCCAGGGGGCTCTTATAGGCGAGAGGGGGCACCGAGGGGGGCCACCAGGCATCTAGGAGGGTGCCTGGCGCGGCCAGGAGGGGGGCCGCGCCAAGCACCCTTCTGGCTGCCTGGTGGGTCGCCTCAGCTCCATCTTCGGTGATCCCCAGTCAATTCCCATAAAAATGATCCCCATAAATTTTATCGCGTTTGGACTTGATCTGATTCAGCAACTTGGTGTCCACTTTTCACCGCTGAATTTTGGTTCTGCTGCTTCGGCACCGGAAAGTTGTAAACTGTATAAAACAAGCCAAAAAAACATAAGAACAATACTTTAAAGTGGAATATACCAATGAATATGATGAAATTACAGTATAATATAGTGATGCATTTTGGACGTATCACTTATAGGGGTAATTTTGCTAGCAATCCTAGACCGTTCCCATCCAACTATGGGAACCACAACACTTATCTGAGAAACAAGAACCCCACCTCTGAATTAGAAAGCATGCTTAAAGAATTTATCACTACCCAAAAAGCCTTCAACAAGAGTGTAGAGGAAAGATTAGACAAATTAGATAATCTCTCTTTGAAGGTAGACAACTTAGCCCTTGGTATTGAGATTCTTAAAATAGAACCTCTCCCCTCGAGGAGAGGAATGCCACTCCTATTAATTCTATCCAATTGAAAATTAATGAAAACATTAGGATGATGGATAAACTCAAAGAAAGATGGGCTAGAGAAAACAAGGAAGAGGATAGAATTAAGAGCCTTCCTACGCACCACACTATTGGTACTATCCATGTTGTTGAGGATACCCAAACTTTTAGCACCCAACACACTCCTAGTCCCATTGAACCTATTAATGGTGATGATATTACCTCAACCATAGAAGAAGAAACTCCTATGCACATAGAGGCTTTCAAACAAGTGAGCCTAGATGACACCACTACCACCTTTGATAGTAGTGACATTGATTTTGATAGTTGCACCCTCTCAGAAGTTATTAGCTTACTACGCAAAATGTCTAGAGACCCCCACACTAGCACACTAATTCTTGCCTTCACGGAGCATATCACTAATGATCTCATTAAAGATAGGGAGGAGAAGCTTAGAGTAGAAGACTCCATACCTAGGAAACTAGAGATGGTTGGGATCCTATGATCAAAATTAAATTGAATAACTTCTCTTGTTATGCTTTATGTGATGTTGGAGCTAGTACCTCCGTTATGCCCAAAAGAATGTATGATATGTTTGAATTGAAACCTTTTGATCCTTGTTATTTTGGTGTTTGTCTCGTTGATTCTTCCGTAAAGGAACCTTTGGCGAAGATTGACGATGTTCTTATCATTGTCAATGAAAATTATGTTCCCATTGATTTTAATATTATGGACATAGAGTGTGAACCTTTATGTCCAATTATTTTGGGACGTCCTTTTCTTCGCACCGTTGGTTCTGTTATTGACATGAAAGAAGGGAATATCAAATTTCAATTACCTCTTAAAAAGGGGATGGAAAACTTCCCTAGGAAGAAGATTAAGTTACCTTTTGAGTCCGTCACACGGGCTAGCTATTCTCTCTCTCTTGACAAAACTTCATCTTTTTGCCGCTTTCCTAGCTTAAAGGCGTAAAAGAAAGCGCTTGTTGCGAGGAAAACCAAGGTGTTTTTACTATTGTAGCAACGCCATTGTATCTTTATTTTCAAGCTTTGTGCCAAGTTTAGCCTCCGATTGCAAGAAAGTTCAAAAGTTGTGACATGCTGTCCAGAAAACAGATTTTGTCCTTGGACGGAAAAATTCGCGTAAAATCACCAGATCATCTTTTTGATCTGATTTTTTTTGACAATGTGCTCCATACAATTGGATTTTGAGCGTCTGTTCTGAGTTTTTTTATTTAAGTTGCAGAAGTACCCCGATTTTTTTTACTACCTCTTAGTCTGTTTTTCACAGATTCTGCCACGTTTTGCCTTTCCCCACTTTTGCAAGTCTTGCACTAGCTTTTTCTTTCCAATTTTTTTTGGAAATCTTGATAAATATTAGCCCTTCAAGAAAATCTTTATTCAAAGTAGATGAAAATTATTTTATTAAGGGTACTAACCTCTCTAATCAGCTTATGATGAGTTATGTATGAAGGGGGTTTTCAAGTGTGCGAGGGAAGATGACGAAAGAAGATCTAGGAGTGTCAAACGCTCAAGCTTGGGGATGCCCCCTTGCATCCCCAATGAATATTCAAGGAGACTCAAGCGTCTAAGCTTGGGGATGCCCCTATGCATCCCCTTCTCCATCAATAATCATCAGTTCGTCCTTCGTCTTACTATATTTTTATCACTTCATGCATTATGTGCTATGCTTGGAGCGTCTCGCTCTTAGGTTTCCTTTTTAGTTTTCTTTAGTTTTTCTTGCTGTTCATAAAAAGTTAGACCCCAGCTTACTTTGTGTGGGAGAGAAACACGCTCCACTTCAAACTAGAACACATCATAGGATTTTCATGCTTATCTTTCTTTGTTGTGTGTTCTTCATCTTTTCGTAGTTGCTGCTATGTTTAGCTCTTAGTTTTCATTTTATCTTTTTCAAGAGCTTTAGTTTAGTTTTTTGCTGGAACTCTCTTTACTTTTCATGTTTATCTTCTTAAGAGAGTTGGTTGTTGCACTGAGTTGTGTCTTGTCTTGAAGAAGGTAATTGAGGTGGCTATTCAATTGTAGTAGTAACGTGCAATAGTTTTGAGGTATTGTTGTGAATAATGTTTGAAATTTTGGTGTCAAGAGCTCTAGCCTATTAGTGATAGGTGTCATATTTTGGGCCATCTGTGTTTATTTTCAAAAACTACAAAACTAGTTGAGAACTCTAGATACTAGATGGATCACTAATCTTTGGAGGGATTGGATATTAGAGTACACTAACGTACCATGAGTCGAGGATGCGCAAGGATAACCAAACCCCCATACCCTCCTCCTCGGGGTACTTGTCTCTTTGTGAACCTCCTTGGCATGATACGCTATGTCATCATAAACCTCCTTATATCTTTCCTCAAAACAACCACCATACCTACCTATCAAGGCATTTCCATAGCCTTTCCGAGATATTTTGCGATGCAATATCCACCTCCTCATGACTTGATCTTCATGTCATACATGTTCCTGCTACACTGGAAGAGGCATACATTTTCATACATCATGATAGATACATCTTCTTTATGTTGAGTACCTTGTAAAGTATGAAGATCTTCTATACTTCTTGTAAAATAGAGTGTTGCCCTTAAGTGAGGAAAATATCCCAAAGATGACAAATTTAAAAGATCCCAAAGAGGACAAATGAGAGTTAAATATAAAGAGCCATTGAGGCCACCAAAAAAATACAAAAAATAGAAAAAAGAGAAAAAATAAAATAAAATGAGAGAAGGGGAAACACTACTATTCCTTTTGAAAGATCCACACTCGTACTCCCTCTTATATCTTGTACTCCATAGAGATGATCATATATGCGTATAGCTATGTGGGGACCTTCACACTATAGAACTTGGCTTGTATATTCCAATGATGAGCCTCCTCAAACGAGCTCTAGGTATTCTTGAGCGAGCAAGTTGGATGCACCCCCATTAGTTCCATTGGACAGCTTTTCTTAGCTCTTATGTGCATCCGTTGCATGGCAATCCCTACTCCTCAAATCATATCTATCATTTGGCCTTCTCTCGCCTATGATTCTCCTCATTGATGTGAGATTTTCACACCCTTTTTTTCTTCCTCCTCCACCATATCTCTCTCTTTGCCATCCTAAGTTACAACTCTCGTTCTTACGCTCATCCATTGCATGAGTGCTCAAAATATCGAAAGGGAGTGGATCAAACTGACTTGTACCTAGCTAGTGGTCTGGGGACGAGTCAAGATAAGATTCCAAAGAAGACTAAGTGTGAAACTTTAGTAGATTGAGTTCTCAAAAAATACATATTTTTTCTCGTATTCCCATCCCCCACTTCTTGCACGCAAACACCATCTGGAGACATTCGAGTCACAGACAACAAGAGCTCTTGCACCTTTATGTTCTTATGTTTCTTGTTTCAATGCTAATATAGACTCTTGGCTGTTATGATTTGAATTGAATTACATACCTTGATTGCTTTACTTTCAAAGTTCTTATATGGTTGTTAGCATGTCACCACAGAAATTATGCTTGTTATCATTTACGTACTAGAGGACGAGCAAGAATTAAGCTTGGGGATGTTGATACGTCCCAAACGTATTTATAATTTCTGCTTGCTCCATTCATGTTTTGTGTGAAATTGCTATGTTTTATATACACTTTCATACACTATTTATCATATTTGGACTAACCTATTAACTCAGTGCACCCCAGTGTCAGTTCCTGTTTTCTGCTGTTTTTCTATTTCAGGTTTCCCCCGTATTAAAAATGCTCCAAAATTTTCGGGAAAATAAAATAAAAAATCAGCGCTTCGGAAGCTTCGGGAATCACCGAGGAGGGGCAAGAGGGGACCCACTAGGTACCCAGGCGCCTTCCCAGCGTGCCCTAGGGTGGGGAAGCGCCAGGGGGCCACCTGGACCCCTGGTGCCCCCCTGGCTGCCCCCTTCGCCTATTTATTCTCACTCACGGGAAACCTCTGAAGAGAGAACCCTTTTTCGCGATCTCGCCTCTATTCCTCCGCCGCCACGCTTCCAAGATCGGGATCTCCAGCAGAACTCTTTCCGGATGATCCGTGAGTAGACCACCTTGGACCATGGGTCCATGATCAGTAGCTATGTGATGTTCTCCTCCCCTCTTTGTTCTTCATGGATTAGACCTTGTGAGCTGCCCTACATGATCAAGGCACATATGTAATTCTTTCTGATGTTGCTATGCTGAGTTTGCTGGTATCTAATGGATTATGAGTCTATGTTCAGATTATGATTGAGTAATATATTTGATTCTAATATTTTATATTTTGTTCTTGAGTAATTTTTGCATGTTATCCGTTGTTGTTTATTGCTTTGGCCAAGTAGTAGGTAGTGACTCCAAGAGGGAGCGTTATGCTTGATTGTGGGTTCATGCCCCCTGATGACTAGCTTGAGTGACAGAAACATGAGTCTAGGGGATGTGTTGCTGCCACAAGGGGGAAAACAACGGTGCTTGTAACCGCGGTTGCAAGGATTGTTTATTTTACGCAAAGTTCTTTTAATGTAGTTGTCTGTTTCTTTGGGTTTACACTTTGGGTGGGGCTCGCAACTTAATACCAGCGAGATGTTCTGGATAGATATCTCAAGGTGGATGATTAGTAGTAGATGCAGATGGATTTTGGTATACTTACTTTGGCGTACCGCCCATGCTTTTGAGCCTCTTCTTTCTTTGTAGCATAGTTAGCATTGGATTGCGCCCGTAATACTTTCAATTGCCCAGCTATGATTTGTTTACCTCGCATAGCAGTTTTATCGTCTTTTGGGAGAGAGACATCACTAGTGAACGTCATGGGACCCCGGTCCATATTTTCATCACTGTTTCAACGCTCAATCTATTTCCTGTTTTTACTTTCTAGTCGCAATTATCACTATCTATTATTTGTTGCGTTTGATCTGTTGTAATAAAGAAGGCCGGAGAGATTGACAACCTCTCTGAAGTTTGTTGGGAGAAAAGTTACCTGTTGTGTGTGCAGGTCCAGGTTAAGGAAGCAACTTTTTTCTTAAAAACAGTGCAACTGTTTCCTTGCCACCTACTTGAAGTTAGCGGAGTCCTACTGGAGACAATCTAAACTTTGGTATATTTGCCAAGGGAAATCTGCCGCTATGCTACATCTCAATCTTCCACCTGGGGTAACCAACAAAGGGCGAGAGGTATTTCCTCACTAGCATCAATGGGTCTATAAGGTTAAGATCCGTTCTGATAGGACTCTTGAGCGCTACAAAGCTCATTTAGTCGCTCGTGGATTTCAGCGGGAGCACGACCATGATTATGATGAGACTTATGCTCTGGTGGCTCACATGACCACTCTTCAGACTTTTCTTGTTGTGGCCTCTGTTTTCCATTGGTCCGTGTCTCAACTTGGTGTCAAGAATGCCTTTCTTAATGGTGAGGTTTGTGAGGAGGTTTATATGAAACCACCACCTGGGTATTCTGTTATAGATGACATGGTTTTCCGTCTCCGTCTGTCGGGACCCGGGGTTAGCGTATGTAATTCCAGTCACGATGCAATCACATGGAGAGCCAAGAACCGCACCCACTTGTCTAAGCAGACAAGGCGAAGCACAGAACGTTCTCGGTAAGCATCGAACGTGAGGGGCATCCCATTCAAGCCGGATGATCAACTGAGATGGGTCCTCATCGTCCGCTCACAAGTCTAAATGCTTATGGGTGGTGAATCCCATACTCATAGACAAGTCGCCTCAACCATGTTATCGATTGAATCCTAACTCTTACATAGACTTACTCCAGCCCGATCACTTAGTCGGGGTCTAGGGCGGGCTCGATCATACAACAAAGTGTGCACGTGACAGAGTCACGAGCAATCGCATCACGATGCCCCAAGATGCGCACATCTAAGGGCCACTAGGTGTATAAAAGACCGCCAGCCAGATCACCACTAAGGTCTCGAAAACCCATACTAAGACATGCATGTTATAAACATACACGCAGCACACATGCCTAGTATGAACAGCAGGTATCATCACATAACTCTACAAAGTACTCTTTATAGTCATCACATAACTCTACAAAGTACTCTTTATAGATATACACATAGAGCATACAAAGATCACATGTCTGTGATCACATTTCATCATACAACGGAAGCAAATTAGGTCTGAGTACAAACAAGTTTAACAAATGGCTTAGAGAAGCCTTGTAAACATACATGCCCTTCCACGAGGGACCAGACTGCTGTCTGGGACTATACTACCAAGGTCAACGTCGAGCTTCACGAAGGTGACTCCATCGGGGTCCGGGTTCTCATCTAAAACATAGAATAAGCAAATGTGAGTACAAAGTCGTACTCAGCAAGACTTACATCAGAACTACACTACTCATGCTCAAGTATCAAGGTAAAGGAGGTGGGGTTCAACATGCAGAAGTGCCAGCTTTGACTTGGCTAATCCTGTATTACGAGTACCAGACTTGAGGTAAGAAGCGTACACGATTCCACTACAATTCTCCAACCAATACACCACTATGGCTACTTCCTCGACTTCCCCACGAGGAAGCACGCCATAGCACTCACGCTTATCTTGCGAGTTTTATAAGTATCCATTCAAGTTGTCTATGATCAAGTAGAGGTTTCCAAGTAGTCCATAACCGCGGACACGGCTATTCGAATAGTTCATTAACCATGCAAGGGTGTACATCTTCACACGCGTGTCATCACTTATCGCCTCGTTCTTTTCATCCTTCAAGAGGATGTCGGACGTGGATGAAACCAAGGCACTACCCTCACATCACCTTCTCTAATCCAGGAGTCAACTACCTGAGTTTGTCACCGCTCGAGAGTCCGGCCGGTTCCACGAAACGGACTCAGATAATGTAAGGGACCGAGACGCCACCTTTGACAGATGGTTTCACTGCCTCACAGGTCCACCCACATATCTATACATAAATCAAATGGAAAGCCCGAATCTAGTGTGACTCCTGGACTGGATCGGGTACGTAAAGAGGCCAAACGGGGCTCCCATAAAACCCTACATGTGGTCATACTCTTTTTCTTGGATCACAAATTAGGAACTCGGGGCCTAGGGCAGTGTTCAACGAGACAACCCACTGTGTACTCCTACACAGCCTCTCATCGTTCACCTTTGTTTAGGGTGGATTCACCAACACGTTTATCATCGGTACCACTGTGTTCATTCTATCCCGACTCACAAACATAACATCCTCATTGTATCACTAAGCAGCAAAAGCAGTAACAGTTGTAGGGGCCACATGCTCATCATTCAACTCCTAAATCTGCTAGGATTGTGGTTTGCTTAATACGGTGACAAAATGATAGGTCATGCATCGGAATGGGTTCAACTATGCGAAAGAACGTGTCTCGGTGATCTCCTAAACATGCATAAGCGAGACTGAGAGGGAAATAGGATTTTATAGACATGATCAATGGGGTTTGCTTGCCTTGCTGACGATACACGGGTCTTAAGGGTGGTCTTCTTCTTCGGGGGTGATCTCCGTCTCGGAACGTCTGTCATCGGAGGCAATCATCAACAAGGGGGGGACAACTTCGAAAGTAAAAATGCACAAACACATGATAAGGTTGTCCATGATGTGAATGGTACTGGTTTGTAGCATATTCAATTTAATTGAAGTATATTGCATTTGAATGCAAATTCAAACTTCAAATTTGAATTCAAATTAAGTCATATGCATGTTTGCTATTGTTTCCCCATTTTAAAATGGTCAAACATACAAACAAATTGCATATTCTTAATCCTTGTATTTTTCTGATAATTTTTCATATATTATTTGTTTAATTTGGAGTTAAAATGAATTTTCTATGAATTTCCAAAGTTTAATTCAATTTCTGGAATTTTCTTTGTTTTCTTTAATTCTTTTAATTCATAAATTGATTTACTGCGTCATGCTGACATCAGCATGACATGGGGGGGTGTCTGACCAGTGGGGTCGACCTGTCAGTGACACAAGGGGTTAACCCCTATCTGTTTAATTAATAGAGGGGTTTAGGGGGCTAGGGGGCCCACCTGTCATGGACTCGGGGGGGGGGGGGGGGTTAAGTGTGGTTTAGGCGCTAATTAACTTGGGCCCGCCGGCGGTTAGCCGACGGTGCCACTGGGCATGGCGGAGGCTTGCCGGAGTGGCCATTCCGGCCATGGCTTGGCACGGGGAAAACACGGGGAGGTGCGCCGTGCTCTCCCGAGTCGAGGGGAGGAACCAGGGGGTTGCCAGGGGCACTAGGGCGACGGCGGCGTCGACAAGTGCGGCGGCCGGAGCCACGGTTGACGGCGAGAAGGCGAAACCGGGCACGGGGAAGAGCTGGAGATGGCGCAGATCGACGAGGAGCTCACCCTGGCGACGTTGAAGAGGACGGGGAGGTCGGGGGCTGGCCGGAGACGGCGGGATTTGAGCTTGAAGCTCCCAGCGACCGACGACAATCCGGTGAAGGGGGCAACGACTCCAGGGCTCCTCCGGCGCGATTGAGTGGGGGGAATGGAGTAGACGTCCACGGCGGTCACGGCAGACAGCTTCGCTTGCTCTCTCGTCGGCGTTGGCCACGGCGGTGCACGCGGCTGTGCTCCGGCGAGCGCTCTGTCGTCGACGAATACGAGCGGAGGAGAGGCGGAGGGTGAGCTAGAGGAGAGGGATAGGATCGGGGGGGGGGGGGGTCTCTGGCGTCGCGTGGCGTGAGGAGGGAGGCAGGGGAGGCCTAGACGCCTCTCACGGTGGCGACATGGCGTCGGCGCGCTCTGTCGTCGCCACCGAGCTGCTTTGAGCTGCGGGGAGGAAGACGACAGGCGGCTCGGTGGGCTGGGCCGTGCTGGGCCTTCTCCCTGGGCGACAGGTAGGTCTTTCCTTCTTGTTTTTCTTTTTATATTTCTGTAAATAGGTTGGCCCCACTAATTAAATTAGTTAGGCATTTTTAATAAATGTCCAAATAGTTTTATAAATCCTAGGTGACCAGTAGCTAGTCACATTTAGGATTTGGACATTTTTGAAATTCAACTTATTTGAATTTCAAATCAAATAGGGGTTTATTTAATTCTCCAAGGCACTGTTTGAAAATTAGAAAATTCCATGAGCATGGGATTGATCCCAAACCATTTTTAAAATGATCAGCATCATCTATAGGAATTTTCCAAATGTTCAAATGATTTTTGGAAAAAGATTTTTATCTGCCCATTTGAATTAATTTCTCAGGGCTTTCTGCTTCCCCATTTTTGAATTTCTTTTGAAATTTTGCATGATGCAAAGGGCACAAACAAACCCTAGCACTTACCCTAGTTGGGGTTCTGACAACTCGCCCCCACTCAAAAGAATCTCATCCCGAGATTCAGAAGTCGTCGGGAGGAAGGTGGGGTACTCGGCACGGAGGCGGTCTTCTCTTTCCCACGTTGCTTCTTTCTCGAAGTGATGTGACCATTGCACTTTGAGGAACTTGATCTCCTGACGACGAGTGACACGCTCTGCTGAATCAAGAATACGAACACGGTACTCTCGATAAGAAAGGTCATCTTGGAGATCAAGGGTTTCATGGTCGACATCGCGGATGGGGTCCTTGAAGCAACGCCTGAGTTGTGACACATGGAATACATCATGTACTCGGAAAAGGTGCGGAGGTAGTTCAAGTTGGTAGGCAACTTCTCCACGTTTAGCAAGAATGTGGAAAGGTCCGATGTAACGTGGGGCCAACTTGCCTTTGATACCGAATCTTTGGGTTCCCTTCAGAGGAGTAACCCGAAGGTAAGCCTTCTCATCAAGATTGTAACTCTCTTCCCTATGATGATGATCATAGTAGCTTTTTTGACGAGATTGAGCGGCTTTCAATCGATCACGAACAATGCGAACTTGCTCTTCTGCTTCCTTGATCATATCCGGTCCAAAGAGTTGTCTTTCACCGGTTTCTGACCAGTTTAGGGGTGTTCGACATCGTCGGCCATAGAGGAATTCAAAGGGAGCCATGTCCAGACTAGATTGATAGCTATTGTTATAAGAAAATTCGGCGAATGGAAGAGATTTCTCCCAATTCTTTCCGAAAGAGATAACACAAGCTCTGAGCATGTCTTCCAAGATTTCATTAACCCTTTCAACCTGACCGCTAGATTGAGGGTGGAAAGCTGTACTGAAGGATAGATGAGTTCCCATAGCATTTTGAAAACTTTCCCAAAATCTAGAGGTGAAAAGGCTACCACGATCAGAATTGATCACCAAAGGAACACCGTGAAGAGACACAATCCTAGAGACATACAAGTCTGCCAACTGGCTAGCAGTTATAGACTCGCGAACTGGAAGGAAGTGAGCAACTTTTGAAAGTCTATCAATGACCATGAAGATGGCATCATTTCCTTTCTGGGTTTTTGGAAAGCCGGTGATGAAGTCCATACCGACCTTGTCCCATTTCCACTCGGGAATAGACAATGGTTGAAGAGTGCCAGCAGGTCTTTGGTGTTCTGCCTTAATGCGACGACAAACATCACATTCGGCAGAATATTGTGCAATGTCTCTCTTCATCCGGGTCGACCAAAATCTCTGGCGTAGATCTCGGTACATTTTTGTGCTACCGGGATGAATGGAGAGGGGAGTGTCATGAGCTTCCTTAAGGATCAGCTGCTTTAGGTCTTCATTTTTAGGAACTACTAAACGATTTTCAAAGAATATCGTTCCTTGATCATTTGCAGAGAAACATTTAGCAACTCTGCTAACAATGTTCTGCTTGATCTCTTGAATACTACTATCTTGTTTCTGGGCGGCTATGATTTGATCCTCAAGGGTTGGTTTCGCCACCAGGGTAGAAATAAATCCATGAGGAACTATCTCAAGATTGAGTTTGCAAAATTCCTCATGAATAAGTGGTTGATACTGTTGTAACATGAAGTTGTTACAATACGACTTACGACTTAGTGCATCAGCCATGACATTGGCCTTGCCTGGGGTGTAAGAAATTCCTAAGTCATAATCTTTTATCAACTCTATCCAGCGTCTTTGCCTGAGATTAAGATCTGACTGGGTGAATATGTATTTGAGGCTTTGGTGATCAGAATAGATCTCACAACGATTACCAAGGAGGTAATGTCGCCAAGTCTTCAGGGCATGAACTACGACAGCGAGTTCAAGATCATGGGTAGGATAGTTCTCTTCATGTGGCCGCAACTGGCGTGAAGCATAAGCTACCACATGTCGATCTTGCATAAGTATGCATCCTAACCCTTGCCGTGAAGCATCACAATAGATCTCGAAATCCCATTTGGTGTCTGGAGGTGCAAGTACGGGTGCAGAAGTCAATCTTCTTTTTAGCTCTTGAAAGCTTTCCTCGCACTTGGCGGTCCATTGGAATTTCTTATCTTTCTTGAGGAGTTCAGTAAGAGGCTTTGCAACTATGGAGAAGTTCTCAACGATGCGGCGACAATAGCTGGCTAGGCCAAGAAAACTCTTAACTTGCTTAACCGATTCAGGTGGATTCCAGTCAAGGACGGCCTGAACTCTCTCGGGATTGACTGCAACACCTTTCGCATAAATCACGTGGCCTAAGTAGGTCACTTCTGGTAGCCAAAATTCACACTTGGAGAACTTGGCATAAAGGCGGTGCTCTCTAAGTTTCATCAATATCAACCTAAGATGTTCTGCGTGCTCTTCTTCGTTCTTCGAGTAGATGAGAATGTCATCAAGATAAACCACAACAAATTTATCTAGGTACTCCATGAAGATCAAATTCATTAAGCGCGATAATGTGGCGGGGGCATTGGTTAAACCGAAGGACATGACAGTGTACTCGTAAAGACCATATCGAGTAGTGAAAGCCGTTTTTGGAATGTCCTCGTTTCGGATTTTGATTTGATGATAGCCTAATCTCAAATCCATCTTGGAAAAGACAGAGGATCCAGCAAGTTGATCATAAAGATCATTGATCCTGGGCAGTGGGTACTTGTTCTTTATCGTCGCTAGATTTAGCGGGCGATAGTCTACGCACATCCTTTTTGTCCCATCTTTCTTCGTTACGAACAGAACGGGGCAACCCCATGGCGATGAGCTAGGGCGGATGAAGCCTTTTGCCAACGAAGCATCAAGTTGGGTTTTTAGCTCAGCTAACTCATGTGGGGCCATTCTATATGGGCGTCTGGAAATTGGGGTTGTGCCTGGTATAAGATCCACTATGAATTCTACACATCTGTCGGGTGGCATTCCCGGCAGCTCTTCAGGAAAGACATTCGGGAAGTCACGAACCACCGGAATATCTTTAAGGTCTGGAAGGGGAAGCACATTCAAAGTATGCACCTGGATTCTAGAGCTGGGTGATGTGTATTCAATGATCTGGCATGAAGGATGGGTGAGTTTGACTGATTTGGCTTTACAATCAAGGAAAGCATTCTGCCTTGATAACCAATCCATTCCTAGGATGACATCAATGTCCGAAGACTTGAGGGCTATAAGAGAGGCAAGGAATACTAAACCCTCAATTGCAATTTGATTACCATGGCTTACTCTATTAGTTTGCCACTTTGAACCAGGAGTTTGAATGATCATTGGAGAAAACATTTCTTCAAAAGAAAATCCATGACGAAGTGCATAACTCTCTGACATGAATGAATGAGAAGCTCCTAGATCGAAAAGAACGGAGGCGGGGACATGTTCTTATCATTGTCAAGTAAAATTATGTTCCCATTGATTTTAATATTATGGACATAGAGTGTGAACCTTTATGTCCAATTATTTTGGGACGTCCTTTTCTTCGCACCGTTGGTGCTGTTATTGACATGAAATAAGGGAATATCAAATTTCAATTACCTCTTAAAAAAGGGGATGGAAAAATTCCCTAGGAAGAAGATTAAGTTACCTTTTGAGTCCGTCACACGGGCTAGCTATTCTCTCTCTCTTGACAAAACTTGATCTTTTTGCCGCTTTCCTAGCTTAAAGGCGTAAAAGAAAGCGCTTGTTGCGAGGCAAACCAAGGTGTTTTTACTATTGTAGCAACGCCATTGTGTCTTTATTTTCAAGCTTTGTGCCAAGTTTAGCCTCCGATTGCAAGAAAGTTCAAAAGTTGTGACATGCTGTCCAGAAAACAGATTTTGTCCTTGGACGGAAAAATTCGCGTAAAATCACCAGATCATCTTTTTGATATGAATTTTTTTGACAATGTGCTCCATACAATTGGAAATCTTGATAAATATTAGCCCTTCAAGAAAATATTTATTCACAGTAGATGAAAATTATTTTATTAAGGGTACTAACCTCTCTAATCAGCTTATGATGAGTTATGTATGAAGGGGGTTTTCAAGTGTGCGAGGGAAGATGACGAAAGAAGATCTAGGAGTGTCAAACGCTCAAGCTTGGGGATGCCCCCTTGCATCCCCAATGAATATTCAAGGAGACTCAAGCGTCTAATCTTGGGGATGCCCCTATGCATCCCCTTCTCCATCAATATTCATCAGTTCGTCCTTCGTCTTACTATATTTTTATCACTTCATGCATTATGTGCTATGCTTGGAGCGTCTTGCTCTTAGGTTTCCTTTTTAGTTTTCTTTAGTTTTGCTTGCTGTTCATAAAAAGTTAGACCCAAGCTTACTTTGTGTGGGAGAGAAACACGCTCCACTTCAAACTAGAACACATCATAGGATTTTCATGCTTATCTTTCTTTGTTGTGTGTTCTTCATCTTTTCGTAGCTGCTGCTAAGTTTAGCTCTTAGTTTTCATTTTATCTTTTTCAAGAGCTTTAGTTTAGTTTGTTGATGGAACTCTCTTTACTTTTCATGTTTATCTTCTTAAGAGAGTTGGTTGTTGCACTGAGTTGTGTCTTGTCTTGAAGAAGGTAATTGAGGTGGCTATTCAATTGTAGTAGTAACGTGCAATAGTTTTGAGGTATTGTTGTGAATAATGTTTGAAATTTTGGTGTCAAGAGCTCTAGCCTATTAGTGATAGGTGTCATATTTTGGGCCATCTGTGTTTATTTTCAAAAACTACAAAAACTAGTGGAGAACTCTAGATACTAGATGGATCACTAATCTTTGGAGGGATTGGATATTAGAGTACACTCACGTACCATGAGTCGAGGATGCGCAAGGATAACCAAACCCCCATACCCTCCTCCTCGGGGTACTTGTCTCTTTGTGAACCTCCTTATTAGATTGAGATTTATCGATAGTAAGTGCATGAGTTCTTCGGACTAATGTAAGTATTGAAAATTGACACTTCCACCTCCTCATATTTTCTAGCCTCTTCGGTACCGTGCATTGCCCTCTTCTCACTCCGAGAGTTGGTGTCCACATCACTTGCGCATCCAAACACTTGGCATGATATGCTATGTCATCATAAACCTCCTTATATCTTTCCTCAAAAGAACCACCATACCTACCTATCAAGGCATTTCCATAGCCTTTCCGAGATATTTTGCGATGCAATATCCACCTCCTCATGACTTGATCTTCATGTCATACATGTTCCTGCTACACTGGAAGAGGCATACATTTTCATACATCATGATAGATACATCTTCTTTATGTTGAGTACCTTGTAAAGTATGAAGATCTTCTATACTTCTTGTAAAATAGAGTGTTGCCCTTAAGTGAGGAAAATATCCCAAAGATGAAAAATTTAAAAGATCCCAAAGAGGACAAATGAGAGTTAAATATATAGAGCCATTGAGGCCACAAAAAAAATACAAAAAATAGAAAAAAGAGAAAAAATAAAATAAAAAGAGAGAAGGGGAAACACTACTATTCCTTTTGAAAGATCCACACTCGTACTCCCTCTTATATCTTGTACTCCATAGAGATGATCATATATGCGTATAGCTATGTGGGGACCTTCACACTATAGAACTTGGCTTGTATATTCCAATGATGAGCCTCCTCAAACGAGCTCTAGGTCTTCTTGAGCGAGCAAGTTGGATGCACCCCCATTAGTTCCATTGGACAGCTTTTCTTAGCTCTTATGTGCATCCGTTGCATGGCAATCCCTACTCCTCAAATCATATCTATCATTTGGCCTTCTCTCGCCTATGATTCTCCTCATTGATGTGAGATTTTCACACCCTTTTTTTCTTCCTCCTCCACCATATCTCTCTCTTTGCCATCCTAAGTTACAACTCTCGTTCTTACGCTCATCCATTGCATGAGTGCTCAAAATATCGAAAGGGAGTGGATCAAACTGACTTGTACCTAGCTAGTGGTCTGGGGACGAGTCAAGATAAGATTCCAAAGAAGACTAAGTGTGAAACTTTAGTAGATTGAGTTCTCAAAAAATACATATTTTTTCTCGTATTCCCATCCCCCACTTCTTGCACGCAAACACCATCTGGAGACATTCGAGTCACAGACAACAAGAGCTCTTGCACCTTTATGTTCTTATGTTTCTTGTTTCAATGCTAATATAGACTCTTGGCTGTTATGATTTGAATTGAATTACATACCTTGATTGCTTTACTTTCAAAGTTCTTATATGGTTGTTAGCATGTCACCACAGAAATTATGCTTGTTATCATTTACGTACTAGAGGACGAGCAAGAATTAAGCTTGGGGATGTTGATACGTCCCAAACGTATTTATAATTTCTGCTTGCTCCATTCATGTTTTGTGTGAAATTGCTATGTTTTATATACACTTTCATACACTATTTATCATATTTGGACTAACCTATTAACTCAGTGCACCCCAGTGTCAGTTCCTGTTTTCTGCTGTTTTTCTATTTCAGGTTTCCCCCGTATTAAAAATGCTCCAAAATTTTCGGGAAAATAAAATAAAAAATCAGCGCTTCGGAAGCTTCGGGAATCACCGAGGAGGGGCAAGAGGGGACCCACTAGGTACCCAGGCGCCTTCCCAGCGTGCCCTAGGGTGGGGAAGCGCCAGGGGGCCACCTGGACCCCTGGTGCCCCCCTGGCTGCCCCCTTCGCCTATTTATTCTCACTCACGGGAAACCTCTGAAGAGAGAACCCTTTTTCGCGATCTCGCCTCTATTCCTCCGCCGCCACGCTTCCAAGATCGGGATCTCCAGCAGAACTCTTTCCGGATGATCCGTGAGTAGACCACCTTGGACCATGGGTCCATGATCAGTAGCTATGTGATGTTCTCCTCCCCTCTTTGTTCTTCATGGATTAGACCTTGTGAGCTGCCCTACATGATCAAGGCACATATGTAATTCTTTCTGATGTTGCTATGCTGAGTTTGCTGGTATCTAATGGATTATGAGTCTATGTTCAGATTATGATTGAGTAATATATTTGATTCTAATATTTTATATTTTGTTCTTGAGTAATTTTTGCATGTTATCCGTTGTTGTTTATTGCTTTGGCCAAGTAGTAGGTAGTGACTCCAAGAGGGAGCGTTATGCTTGATTGTGGGTTCATGCCCCCTGATGACTAGCTTGAGTGACAGAAACATGAGTCTAGGGGATGTGTTGCTGCCACAAGGGGGAAAACAACGGTGCTTGTAACCGCGGTTGCAAGGATTGTTTATTTTACGCAAAGTTCTTTTAATGTAGTTGTCTGTTTCTTTGGGTTTACACTTTGGGTGGGGCTCGCAACTTAATACCAGCGAGATGTTCTGGATAGATATCTCAAGGTGGATGATTAGTAGTAGATGCAGATGGATTTTGGTATACTTACTTTGGCGTACCGCCCATGCTTTTGAGCCTCTTCTTTCTTTGTAGCATAGTTAGCATTGGATTGCGCCCGTAATACTTTCAATTGCCCAGCTATGATTTGTTTACCTCGCATAGCAGTTTTATCGTCTTTTGGGAGAGAGACATCACTAGTGAACGTCATGGGACCCCGGTCCATATTTTCATCACTGTTTCAACGCTCAATCTATTTCCTGTTTTTACTTTCTAGTCGCAATTATCACTATCTATTATTTGTTGCGTTTGATCTGTTGTAATAAAGAAGGCCGGAGAGATTGACAACCTCTCTGAAGTTTGTTGGGAGAAAAGTTACCTGTTGTGTGTGCAGGTCCAGGTTAAGGAAGCAACTTTTTTCTTAAAAACAGTGCAACTGTTTCCTTGCCACCTACTTGAAGTTAGCGGAGTCCTACTGGAGACAATCTAAACTTTGGTATATTTGCCAAGGGAAATCTGCCGCTATGCTACATCTCAATCTTCCACCTGGGGTAACCAACAAAGGGCGAGAGGTATTTCCTCACTAGCATCAATGGGTCTATAAGGTTAAGATCCGTTCTGATAGGACTCTTGAGCGCTACAAAGCTCATTTAGTCGCTCGTGGATTTCAGCGGGAGCACGACCATGATTATGATGAGACTTATGCTCTGGTGGCTCACATGACCACTCTTCAGACTTTTCTTGTTGTGGCCTCTGTTTTCCATTGGTCCGTGTCTCAACTTGGTGTCAAGAATGCCTTTCTTAATGGTGAGGTTTGTGAGGAGGTTTATATGAAACCACCACCTGGGTATTCTGTTATAGATGACATGGTTTTCCGTCTCCGTCTGTCGGGACCCGGGGTTAGCGTATGTAATTCCAGTCACGATGCAATCACATGGAGAGCCAAGAACCGCACCCACTTGTCTAAGCAGACAAGGCGAAGCACAGAACGTTCTCGGTAAGCATCGAACGTGAGGGGCATCCCATTCAAGCCGGATGATCAACTGAGATGGGTCCTCATCGTCCGCTCACAAGTCTAAATGCTTATGGGTGGTGAATCCCATACTCATAGACAAGTCGCCTCAACCATGTTATCGATTGAATCCTAACTCTTACATAGACTTACTCCAGCCCGATCACTTAGTCGGGGTCTAGGGCGGGCTCGATCATACAACAAAGTGTGCACGTGACAGAGTCACGAGCAATCGCATCACGATGCCCCAAGATGCGCACATCTAAGGGCCACTAGGTGTATAAAAGACCGCCAGCCAGATCACCACTAAGGTCTCGAAAACCCATACTAAGACATGCATGTTATAAACATACACGCAGCACACATGCCTAGTATGAACAGCAGGTATCATCACATAACTCTACAAAGTACTCTTTATAGTCATCACATAACTCTACAAAGTACTCTTTATAGATATACACATAGAGCATACAAAGATCACATGTCTGTGATCACATTTCATCATACAACGGAAGCAAATTAGGTCTGAGTACAGACAAGTTTAACAAATGGCTTAGAGAAGCCTTGTAAACATACATGCCCTTCCACGAGGGACCAGACTGCTGTCTAGGACTATACTACCAAGGTCAACGTCGAGCTTCACGAAGGTGACTCCATCGGAGTCCGGGTTCTCATCTAAAACATAGAATAAGCAAACGTGAGTACAAAGTCGTACTCAGCAAGACTTACATCAGAAAAACACTACTCATGCTCAAGTATCAAGGTAAAGGAGGTGGGGTTCAACATGCAGAAGTGCCACCTTTGACTTGGCTAATCCTGTACTACGAGTACCAGACTTGAGGTAAGAAGCTTACACGAGTCCACTACAATTCTCCAACCAATACACCACTATGGTTACTTCCTCGACTTCCCCACGAGGAAGCACGCCATAGCACTCACGCTTATCTTGCGAGTTTTATAAGTATCCATTCAAGTTGTCTATGATCAAGTAGAGGTTTCCAAGTAGTCCATAACCGCGGACACGGCTATTCGAATAGTTCATTAACCCTGCAGGGGTGTACATCTTCACACGCGTGTCATCACTTATCGCCTCGTTCTTGTCATCCTTCAAGCGGATGTCGGACGTGGATGAAACCAAGGCACTACCCTCACATCACCTTCTCTAATCCAGGAGTCGAATACCTGAGTTTGTCACCGCTCGAGAGTCCGGCCGGTTCCACGAAACGGACTCAGATAATGTAAGGGACCAAGACGCCACCTTTGACAGATGGTTTCACTGCCTCACAGGTCCACCCACATATCTATACATGAATCAAATGGAAAGCCCGAATCTAGTGTGACTCCTGGACTGGATCGGGTACGTAAAGAGGCCAAACGGGGCTCCCATAAAACCCTACATGGGGTCATACTCTTTGTCTTGGATCACAAAACAGGAACTCGGGGCCTAGGGCAGTGTTCAACGAGACAACCCACTGTGTACTCCTACACAGCCTCTCATCGTTCACCTTTGTTTAGGGTGGATTCACCAACACGTTTATCATCGGTACCACTGTGTTCATTCCATCCCGACTCACAAACATAACATCCTCATTGTATCACTAAGCAGAAAAAGCAGTAACAGTTGTAGGGGCCACATGCTCATCATTCAACTCCTAAATCTGCTAGGATTGTGGTTTGCTTAATACGGTGACAAAATGATAGGTCATGCATCGGAATGGGTTCAACTATGTGAAAGAACGTGTCTCGGTGATCTCCAAAGTTTAATTCAATTTCTGGAATTTTCTCTGTTTTCTTTAATTCTTTTAATTCATAAATTGATTTACTGCGTCATGCTGACATCAGCATGACGTGGGGGGTGTCTGACCAGTGGGGTCGACCTGTCAGTGACACAAGGGGTTAACCCCTCTCTGTTTAATTAACAGAGGGGTTTAGGGGGCCAGGGGGCCCACCTGTCATGGACTCGGGGGGGGGGGGGTTAAGTGTGGTTTAGGCGCTAATAACCTTGGGCCCGCCGGCGGTTAGCCGTCGGTGCCACTGGGCACGGCGGAGGCTTGCCGGAGTGGCCATTCCGGCCATGGCTTGGCACGGGGAAAACACGGGGAGGTGCACCGTGATCTCCCGAGTCGAGGGGAGGAACCAGGGGGTTGCCAGGGGCACTAGGGCGACGGCGGCGTCGACAAGTGCGGCGGCCGGAGCCATGGTTGACGGCGAGAAGGCGAAACCGGGCACGGGGAAGAGCTGGAGATGGCGCAGATCGACGAGGAGCTCACCCTGACAACGTTGAAGAGGACGGGAAGGTCGGGGGCTGGCCGGAGACGGCGGGATTTGAGCTTGAAGCTCCCGGCGACCGACGGCGATCCGGTGAAGGGGGCGACGACTCCAGGGCTCCTCCGGCGCGATTGAGTGGGGGGAACGGAGTAGACGTCCACGGCGGTCACGGCAGACAGCTTCGCTTGCTCTCTCGTCGGCGTTGGCCATGGCGGTGCACGCGGTTGTGCTTCGGCGAGCGCTCTGTCGTCGACGAAGACGAGCGGAGGAGAGGCGGAGGGTGAGCTAGAGGAGAGGGATAGGCTCGGGGGGGGGGGTCTCTGGCGTCACGTGGCGTGAGGAGGGAGGCAGGGGAGGCCTAGACGCTTCTCACGGCGGCGACGTGGCGTCGGCGCGCTCTGTCTTCGCCACCGAGCTGCTTTGAGCCGCGGGGAGGAAGACGACAGGCGACTCGGTGGGCTGGGCCGTGCTGGGCCTTCGCCCTGGGCGACAGGTAGGTCTTTCCTTCTTGTTTTTCTTTTTATATTTCTGTAAATAGGTTGGCCCCACTAAATAAATTAGTTAGGCATTTTTAATAAATGTCCAAATAGTTTTATAAATCCTAGGTGACCAGTAGCTAGTCACATTTAGGATTTGGACATTTTTGAAATTCAACTTCTTTGAATTTCAAATCAAATAGGGGTTTATTTAATTTTCCAAGGCACTGTTTGAAAATTAGAAAATTCCATGAGCATGGGATTGATCCCAAACCATTTTTAAAATGATCAGCATCATTTATAGGAATTTTCCAAATGTTCAAATGATTTTTGGAAAAAGATTTTTATCTAGCCATTTGAATTAATTTCTCAGGGCTTTCTGCTTCCCCATTTTTGAATTTCTTTTGAAATTTTGCATGATGCAAAGGGCACAAACAAACCCTAGCACTTACCCTAGTTGGGGTTCTGACACTGTCGCCGTCTCTATGGCCTCAAGCAGGACCCTCGTGTGTGGTTTGAGCGCTTTGCTTCAGTGGTCACTGCCGCTGGTTTCTCCCCAGTGCTCATGATTCGGCGCTGTTTTTTCACTGTTCTCCTCGTGATCACACTCTTCTTCTTCTCTATGTTGATGACATGATCATCACTGGTGACGACCCTGAGTATATCGCCTTTGTTAAGGCTCATCTAAGTGAGCAGTTCCTCATGTCGGATCTTGGTCCGCTTTGTTATTTTCTTGGGATTGAGGTTTCCACCACTGTTGATGGATTCTTCATTTCCCAAGAAAGGTACATTCATGATCTTCTTGCTTGTGCCGCTCCTACTGATGAGCGTATTGTTGAGACTCCCATGGAGCTCAATATCTCTCTTTGTGCTTCTGATGGTGATCCTCTTTCTGATCCGACTCGTTATCGACACCTTGTCGGGAGTCTTGTCTATCTTGATGTTACTCATCCAGACATTTCTTACTCTGTCCATATTCTGAGTAAGTTTGTTTCTGCTCCCACTATTGTCAACTAAAGTCACCTTCTTCGTGTTCAACGCTATCTTCGTGGGACTATCTCTCTTTCTCTCTTCTTTCCTTGTTCCAGCTCCAGGCTTACTCCGATGCTACGTGGGCGAGTGATCCTTTGGATCACCGTTCACTATCTATTAATTGTGTTTTTCTTGGTGGTTCTCTCATTTCCTGGAAGACAAAGAAGCAGACCGCAGTTACCCGTTCGAGTGTAGAGGCTGATTTGCGAGCCTTGGCTCTTGTGACTCCTGAGGTGACTTCGTTACGGTGGTTCCTTGCAGATTTTGGTGTCTCGGTGATGACACCCACTACTCTATTGTCTGACAGTACAAGTGCTATCAGTATTGCACGTGACCCAGTGAAGCATGAGCTTACCAAGAATATTGGTGTTGATGCTTCCTTTGTTCGTGCTAGGATCAGATTATTGTGATCCAGTATGTGCCTTTAGAGCTACAGTTGGCAGATCTCTTTACGAAGGCCCAAACTAGATCACAATATCACTTTTTCCTCTCTAAACTCAGTGTTTTCATCCACCATGAGTTTGAGGGTGGAGTGTTAGATTAGATTGTAATATCCCTATTAGCTAGGGGGTTTCCTGCATATTTTTCACCTATACATGTACTATATATTGTGGCCTTTGGACTCCATGGAATACAAATTTATTATTCCTATCAGTGTTAATACTGTTAGGAATTGCAGAAAAAGTGCGATGGGGATCATATTTTTGTAGGCTTGCCACATTGTCCCAACACTTCTAGCACGTGTTTGAAAAAGATATTAAAGAAAATGTACCAATTTCCATGCCCTCACCATATACAAAACACACACCACATAAGTGAAAGGATCGAGATAGACCTAGAGGGGGGGTGAATAGGTTTAATTACAAATTTTATCACTACTTAGAAATTTTAGGAAGTAGTGCGGAAGATAAAGACGAGCCGAGAAATTGCAAGGAGGAACTAGCTAGGATAAAGTAGACAACAAGCACAATATAAAGTAGCAAGTGAGGGATAAACAACAAGGTAACAACAAGGTAGTGCAAGTAAAGGGGAAAGGGTAAGGATAACCGAATGTAACATCCTCAGTGTCTGTAATAGTAATCACTTATAATGTTGACCATTACTGTTGGTAATCACTGTTGCAATCATGCTATGATCATCTTTGCTTTTGATCACATTCCAAAAATGCCTTTTGGTTAACATCAAAAATCATGTGAAAATTAAACTAGTCCAAAAATTATACAACCACTTTTGTAAAATCACTAATAATCACTGGACCATGCTAGTATGGTTGTGGTAATTTATCAAGCTATGTAAAAATGAGTACAAATCATACCAGCAGCAAAACAACACCATTTGCAATTTGCAATTTGCAAACAAATATCAAATGAGATTATAAAATTCCAATTCTTTTTGTGGCACTGTTCTATAGTGCAACACTAATTATAGAACCTGTTACAAGTTTTACAAAAATGCTGAAGTAACTAAAACAAATAAAAATAATTTAGAAACAGAAAAAAAAACAATCTAATGCCCCGGGCTAGGCCCCCCACTGGGCCAAGCACAACCCACCCTCCCTCGTCCTCTTCCTCGCTACAGTGCAGGAAGGACGGCTATGCCGTGGCGGCCATCCCGCTGCCGGCCGGCGTGCCGTGGCGGCCATCCGGCGAGGCCCCGACGTGGATAAATCCGCCCCCTGCGCTCCCTCGCCCCCAACCTCGAACCCTAGCCCCCAGTTATCCTCTCCCTCGTGCCCTCGCCTTACCCCCGCGCGAGCAGTGGCCGCGTCGCCGTGCCCACCGTGGCCAACGACCACCTTGGACCGTGCCGACACGCCTAGGAGGAGCACCAGCCTCATCTACTTCCTCTAGCGAACTCCATTCTCGCCGGGATCGACTACATCGCGTGGATCGAGGGATCCCCTCCGCCGCGGTCACCATCCTTGATGCCAAAATGAGGCTCCATCGCTGCAACCCCTTCCTCCTCGAGCAGTGCATCGCGCTCACTGTGAGCACACGCTTGTTTTGCCCCATCTCGCGCTCGAAACGGTAGCTCCGGCCGTAATCCCCGTCCGTGTTGTGCCCCGTCAGCGCTGCTCGTCGCCACACCGGCCAGCCCCGACCGCCCCAACTGCGGCCACCATAGTGGATCGACGCGCGACTTTGCCCGCGCTCCATTCCGCCTCCCTGCGCGCCGTTTGGTCGATGGAGGCGAGCACACGGCCCTCGCCGGCGTGCTCGGCCTCGCGCAGGCGTCCATGGTGGTTAACCACCAGCGCTGGGCTAACCCAAGTGGGGTGTGCCACTGACCTCTGTGATTCACCCAGAGGGATTAACCCCTAACCCCCATATTAGACTAATCCCCTAGTTATAGCACCCCTTGGGTCCCTGACCTGTGGGCCCAACCCACTAACCCCCTGATTAACTAAATAAAATGGGGTTAAGTTTATCAGCGGCTGACAGATGGGCCCCCGGCCTTTTAAAATAATTTTTAGCAGATATTTAGCTATGTGTGAATGACACCTAGGCCCCAGCTATAAGTAATTAAAAATATTGATTTATTAAATCTGTGAGTCAATGACATGTGGCCCCCACTGCTATTTAAATTAAATTAAATGTTTTATAATTATGTGAGGCTGACCAGTGGGACCCACTGGTCAGGTTTCACTGGTCAACCACTATTCTGGATAATTTTAAATAAATGAATTAAATAAATTCAGAAAAACTTTTAAAATGATTTAAACTTTAAAATTGAATATCTTTAAACCGTAATTTAGATTCAAAAACTTTATACATCAAAATTGATCATAAAAATGCAACGAATACGGATACGCTATCCGTATACCAACCACACCCCTCTAACACAACGAACATCGACATCCCCCCGCTCTGGGCCGTCCCCGGAGCCGGTATTTCATCCTCGGATGAATTCCCGCTCCGAGCATAACACATTGTACCACGTTAGAACACCGTTACCATTGCATACGTCATGCCATTCATCTGTTTGCTATGATTTCTTTCTATTTACTGTTTCTTCCCCCCCCCCCTTTATTCTCCGGTAGACCCTGCCGCTACCGCTGACTACACCGCTGCCGGGTACGACTACTTCGTCGACGACCCTACCCCTACCGTCGAGCTTCCAAGCAAGCAGAGCCATTCTCTTCCCCAGATATCACCTATCTATTTCGTACTTTTCTTGCACTAGGCATGGTTACTGTTGCTCGTACGTTACAATCCTATTCAATTGCATATCCTGTCATTTTCGCCCCTTGATGTACCTTTATTTATCCTATGATGCCTATTATAATTATGCATTATTCAGCAGTGAGCCCTGCACTTTGTTAGTCAACTAGGATTAGATAGCGGGCCGTGACCACTCAGGGGAGTGACACGGATACAATATATTAATTGTAACAGGTACGGTACAATGCAGGCACCCCCTAAGCCCCCCTAGTTCGGCTCTGCCGAGCCACCATCAAGTGTGAGCTATCAAGGAGTAATCATTGTACTCCACTCGTTGCGGACTCTGTATAGCCGCTCTAGGTAACTGAGCAATGGTTGTCTTTAAAGGTAAGAGTCGGGCGACCCAACGGTGCCCGCGAGCGGTATTGCGTCGGGAACGATACGGAGGGTACGACCGACGTTACTGGTGTGCTTGGCCCCTGGTCGTATCTCGTGAGAGTTACCAAACCACGAAAAGTCGAGCTCTACCAAGAGCACACGCGTGACAAGGTAAGGAGATGGTTCACCTTTTTGGTAACCGCGTTCTTTCACGGGACGACAGGGCAGGCCCTCACGTACTGGTGGTCCTTGTTGCTGTTCATTGTCCGTTGTGTTGTTAGTCAAACAGCGATAAAGGTTGTTTGCGAGATAATATTAAAATTCTAAATGGTTACTTGGATGACTTGAGAGGCCCGTTGGTCTGTACACACTACCTACACGTGGGATTACGGTGTGGGCGCTCCGCGTCGTAGTTTCGCCCGAAAGCTCTTCAGACGTAAGCAGTACTGCGGCCTGATCGCCGAGAAGGTGTGTTGTCTTCTTTGATACAGCAGGTGTGTTTGGATTTTCTTTTGCTTCACCGGCTAGACTTGCACCGTGCAGGAGCGTGGAAGGGTGAGGGACCTAGACCCCTGAGCGCATAGGATATAGTCCGGCGGATGGCCTCTCTGCTGAGCCTAGGATGGGCTGTAATGTGTCCGATAGCCTCGGTGGAGCGTTCCCTAACAAGGTGCCCGCCACCCTGGAGATCCGAGCGTGCAGGCTGAACAGTAGTGCACCCCTGCAGGGAGTTTAATCTATTCGAATATCCGTGTCCACGGTAACAGGACGCTTTATGCTGAAGCCAGATCTTACCACTACAAACTACTACTTCTATGAAACTGTATGGTTCCGGGTTTTCTTCCTCGCCGGGAAGTCGAGGAGGGGAACTCGAAGGCATTTATTATTCTTAATCATTCCAACATACTATTATACAATGTTGTAGCATCTTCTACTGTATTGTTAGTTTATGCTTTATATGAACTGTTGGTTGTTCTCTTCTTGTGCTGCAAGACTCGTCAGAAGATGCTAGTCTTCGATAGGCCTAGCTTCTTACCCTTATTCTGATTTCTATCTTGCAGTCCACTATATACAACCTTCCCTTTCCATTTGATACAAATGCATAAACGCTTAGTAGCGGACGTAAGACTCGCGTGTATGCTAGATACTCACCTTTGCTTGATACAAATGCATAAACGCTTAGTAGCGGACGTAAGACGTAATCGGCCGCTGGAGTCGACGTTGAAGCCCTAGAGCAGGAGTACCCCAGAGGAGGATACTACTACGTCGAGACCTGTAAGGCCCGATATGCGGTATTGTTCCAGATCTAGACGTTTCCAACCAGATCCGGGGACGAAGAACTTATCAGTCCCACCGCGACATATGACACTGCCATATGCCCCGGATTTCCAACATGATATCACAACATTACAAATACAAAGGTACAACATCTCATACAATCGGCATACAACTGCCTTAATACAATGTAACAGCGGAAGATATATGTCTGAGTACAGACTAAAATCAAATGCCCAGTGGAAAAGAGGAAATCATCGATCCCCATAACCACACGGGTCCAGGCCCTCCGCCGGGATCCGCCTAACTAGTCGTCGTCGAGTCTCCACGCAAAACATCGATCACCGTACCTGTTGTCGATCAAGAACCCTGAAAAGAGTTTGGGGGTAGTGTCATGAGTACAGAAGTACTCAGCATCCAACTGTAGTGGTGATCTGACCCAGCAAGGACTTCATCACTCGTCATTCTAGGACAACTAGTAGTTTACGGTAAGGATGGGGTAAGTGGTGAGGTTGCTTCCGCAATAACATTTATGAAGTGGCTAATGATCTAGAGAGTAAGATAAGAAGCCAAGCATTCGACGAGGAATCGCCTCCAACAAGTCTTGCTATCAACTACTTACGCAAACATAACACCTATCCTATCCTTGTCCTCCTCTTCGCATCCCGACGAAGAAGAAGCAGTCAAGTCACACACACGTTGATCAAGTTATAGTTATGATTCAGTTGATGTTATGTATGAACAAGACGTAGGTTCCAAGTCGTCCATAACCGTGGACACGGCTTCTCGAAAAGATTTAACCCTGCAGGGGTGTACCAGTTGCCCATTACAAGGCTCCGCACGCATGCCCATCTCTCTCAGTTGCTACCCATCACAGGCAACCATTTTATGATTTAGTTCCGAGAGATCCAAAACGACAGGTCCCTCTAGCTAACAACAAACAAATCCGGGTGGCCCCCGGTGAGTCGACATCCAACTCAAAAGCCGGCCGCGCTCTCGAATCGGTCTCTACCGTATGACTCGGGTTTGGATAACCGGTGAATTATCATATGAGTCCGGGTCCTCAGCCGGCCAGGTTGGACCAATTGGGAAACCATGTCCCCACTGGCCCGGTTTGTTTGAAAACTACTTGCGGCCGACCAGCACACACATGGTTTCAAATGGTAAATCAGCTTGGGCCACCACTAAAAATGTTTGAATCTAGGTAGGTAAGAAGAGGGGACCCCATAAAATCCCACACGCAGTTAGGCATGCTCAGTCTTAGAACCAATACCCGGAACTCGGATCCTAGGTGACTCGAATGGAACAAACCGTCGGGGCGGGATAGCCTAGACCTTCCATCCTTCGTCGAATATAGTCAACATTATAATAATCATATCATCAACAACAATATAATAATGTGATAGCCCAAACCAAGGAGTAACAGGGTAACATCGTAGCATCCTAAGCATGCATACTAAGCAGGGGATGAGCAACGAGCAATAGTAACATAGCAGTACATGGTTTGCTGGGAGGGGACATGGCTGTATCGGTTTGAAAGAGGCTGTAAACATGTGGTAGGATCAAACATCGAACCTATCCTAGACTAGCATGCAAACCGTTGGTTGAAATAGAATGGATCATAAGTAATGTATAGTCCTTGCCTGTTGATAAGTCGGATTCCGAAGATGTAGTTGATCGCAAGCTCGCATCGTCTCCAAAGGTACCCGCGGAAGCACACAAGATGGTAAACACTGGAAAGCAATCAACAAGAAAGCATCAATTACTACGAGAAAAACACGAGCATGCATCAACAAGAAGTCAACACGAGACATCGCACCTACCGTCGAGAGCGGTTACTAACAGGTTAAGTGGAGTACTCGTCACACACGACGATACCGCACATTTAGAAAGGTTCAAGTTGTTTAGCTACAGGTTATCAACAGAGGTTGTTAACATGGCATCTCACCCAAGCATGGCATATCACACAAACATGACAAGAGGTGAAGCATAAGATAAACTATCTATGCTAGTCAATTTTAGTGAGGCACAACCTAAACATGGCATAACACTAAGTACCCCACGACAATAAAAAGATTTGGTACTTTTCTTCCCTAAACCATATTTTATATTGGTTAACAGCAGCAAACAATAGCATAAACACAAAGTACACGAAAAACTAATCAAGTTACATATAAAGAACACCCCGAACGGAGTTACGATTAAAAAGATACAAGCAAACCAAGTTTGGAACACAATCTGCCAACATCAGGAAGCACACTTTAGAGCAATGCATAAACAGGGTAATGAATGCAAACACGCTCACAAATGATATGCAACTAAAGTGGACATGGCAGGGAAGGCATGGCAAAAATAATCATGCAAATAGGCATCATGAACAATAAATTATAGCCCAAGCAAAACGCAATAAAACATTACTGGTCAAGGACTTAGTGAAAATCAGAGAAACATTGCAGAAACTGTTATTTTTATGCTGTATAAACAGGGGTAAAGCTATATGGAAATGTGTAGCAAAATGACATAGCAATATAAGAGCATGAACTAGACATGATGGTGATCAGGTACAAACAAGAATCATGGTCATAGGCATAACAGATCAAAAGATATTAAGCATGCAACATGGCATCGGAAAGTTACAGACTTAGTGAAAAACAGAGGTGGTTGTCAACAACAGCAGCATAGCAACTTTGGAGCTAAAAATAACTATGACAAGTAATGCAAACATGACAATGCAATACATGTAATGGAAGTAGACATGATGCTTAACAGTATGCAAAAAGAGTCAATGCAATAGGCCTCATGGATGTGTCACAATCATCATGCAAACTTGCAGTAAAATAACATCAGCGACACACTAACAGGAAATAATAGCAATTAACAGCCTGATGCCCACTTCAACACATATTAACAACATCAAGATGGCCTCAAATAAAAATGCTCACAAAAGATGAACTGAAGTACACACAATTCTAAATTTTTTTTTCTTTTGGGCGCAACGTCATCTGAGCTACAGATTACTCGCAAATCTACTCGCAAAATTGAATCAGCAGCAAAATTTACAAGACTTAAGAAAAATTCACAGGGGGTAAACTAAAAAAAATAAACGGGCCTCACCCCACATGGGCCGAGCCCAACTGGCCGGTGCCGGATCTGGCCTGGCAGGCCCCGGCGGCTGGATCGGGCGCCTGGGCCGTGGAGTTGCTGGGCCAAGGGGCGCCTGGGCCAGCCCAACTGGCCACGGTGGCTGGCGGTTGGTGGCTGGCTCGGGGTCGCGCCCGACCCTGACGATGGTGGCGCCGGCAGCCGGCGGCTAGCCGGAGCGCAACGGCGCCGAGGTGGCTGGGACGACGGAAAGGCTCGGGGTGGCCGGGAACGACGGATCCGGCTGCAGGAGGCGGGCGGCGAGCTCCTTGGGTGGCCGTGGGGTTCGTCTCGGCCGGCGGAAGCTCGAGCTCCGAAGCGCCTCCCATGGCGCGACCGCTCGGCTCCGACTCCGTGGTGACCTGCGACACGGGAAGAGAGGGAGGACGTGAGGGAGGATCCAGAGGAGAGGAGGGCGCGGGAGAGGAGAGGAGGAGGTCGGGGCGGCTCGACGCCGGCGGCGGTGGCGGCTTCCAGGAGAGAGATGAGAGGTAGGTGGGCGACCAGAGCGGATCTGGGCCGTTGGATTGGCCGATTCGACGGTCCAGATCCGCTGGGAAGCTAGGGTTTGGATTTTGGGGATAAAACTACGAAAATGGGGCAATTTTTGGGGCAAAGTGGAGGGGGTGGCTGCAATTTTTTGGCTAGGGAAACCCTAGAAAGGGGTGGGAGTGTGGTGGTCTTTATATAGCCCAGGTGGCTGGCAGTTTGCAAAAACATCCACGGTTTTCCTCTCGCGCGCGCGGTGCTTACGTTTCTGACCACCGGGGGTCCGCAAGAACTCCGATTCGGGTAAAACTTGGAACTGCGCGATCAGCGCGTCGAGCCGGCGGCGTTCACCTCACGCTGGGACCGTTCCGAGAAAACTTTCCGGCGCTCTATAAAAATATCCCGTTTACATATTAAACAGGGTTTTTTTTCCGTTGGTTGTGGCTGGTCTCGCGCGGTTTTCGCGACGGTGATCGGGAGAAACCCGGTGTCGCAAATGTCGAGTGTCAGGGTGGAAAGGGTCGGTCTCTGTCCGATGCGAGATAAGAGGGGGAAAAATAATCGTCGATCGATAAATCGTTGATGCAAACACCGCAAACAAATCAGACAATCAAACAATTCACAACGAAAACAAATTTTTTAATTTTTGTGAAATCTGGGCTGTTACAAGACCCCCTTTGACTAGGACCAGGAGTAGTTTCGGAGGCTCCCAGGAAGGAGGCCTTGCCTTTTCGATCTGTATCTCTGATGTTATTTGTGCTAGCCTTCTTAAGGCAAAACTTGAGTAACTATGTCTGTACTCAGATATTATGGTTTGTATAACTTATATTTTCGGGTCCGAGTGACCCCCTTATCTTGCAACATATTGGTTTATCCTTTTGTGTTTAGTGTTGTGATGTGATATTCTCACCGTGGCACCCTAATCTCAGCCGTGTACCCTGCATGTATGATTACTGTACACGGATTGATTTTGCGGGCGTCACACCGAATGACGCGAAGACAACGATGTATCTCGATTTTCTCTTCCTTGGAGGGAAGCAACTCACCGTTTGGAGAGAGTGGGTGTTAACACGAAGGCACACCAACGCCACAAAGGCTCACCCTATTCTCCTTGAGATATAACCACGAAGGCGATTCCCAACCACTGCCGTTTGACCTTAAAGGTGGTCACCAAACCCTCACAAACTCAACGGGGGTAATCACAATGGTCGATTCCTCTCCGAAGAACTTCTACCCGCCTAGGAGTCTCCAACTTACAAGAGTAACAAGAACAATGGGGAATGCTCAAGACTTGCTCAAAACGCGATTTTCTTTGGTTGAAAGATGGGGAAGGGCCAGATCTATCACTGGGTGAAAGATCCGACAAGAACTCTCAAGAATCTCTCTGGGATCTGAGATTTGGTGTAAGAGATAGTGATAGGGAGCACTTGTGTTCTTTTGAGTGATTGGAGTGAAGTGGTCAACCCTCAAAAGTGGGTGTGAGGGGGTATTTATATTCCAATGTCCTTTAGTGTCCGTTGGAGCTGTTCAACTATGTAAATGTCGGACGTCCGAACTCCAATTGTCGGACGTCCGAAATCTGTCGGACTTCTGGAATGTTCTTGTGTAACACATGCGTGGCAGATCACGTCAATAGTCAGTGAAACAACTACTAGACGTACGAAAAGTCGGACGTCTGAAGGCCGTCAAAAGTCCATCCAATTTGGAGAGACTTACTGACCTTGTGAGGCAATGAGTCTGGCGCAAAGTCGGATGCCCGACAGGTTTCGGACGTCCGATATGTCGGACATCCGAAACACGTCGGAAGTCTGATATTATTTGCAGGCTTACTGACCTTTCCAAACAATCTCTGCAAACGGGATGTCGAGTTTCCGATATACGATAAACGTCCGATATACGACGGTCGTCTGAAACTGTTAAGTGTCGGACGTCCGAAACACATCCGACGTCCGAAAGTTAGGACAGAGAAAAGTTTGCAAACCCAATTTGTGTTGTGTTGTTTCAAGGTGATTTGAGAAAATCTTAAACAAAACCCCACTGATCCCCTCTTAATAGTGTGGGGATCCCTATACTCAAGAATAACCTGAAAAGCTTACGCTTCACCTTTGTTGTTTCCATATCTTTAGATATTGATACTATCAATGGTCCATGATCCACACACACAACGATCCGAGAACTAATACCTGTAGTATACTTTCCAAACATTATTAGTCCTCTATATGTATATTGTCATCAACATCAAAATATGATTAAGGGCATGATTCCACTTTCACTAAGGCCCGATAACCCGCCTATCTCGAGGGACGTGGCTCGTGTAATCTTCCTCATGGCCAACTTCCCTTTGACATGTTCTCCATGTCCGTAAATTCCCTTCATCATTGCGGGCGTTGTCCTGACCTCAAGAGGCATCCTCATCAACATGATCCCTTCATCATTGTGAGCGCCTTCCTCACCTCAAACGACATCCTAATCAACATGATCTCCTTTGACCCAAACTACTAAGATAGTCATGATTGTGGTAGCAACCGATACCCCGTTTTGTGTGTTGGTTGTGGGGCCGAATGACCGCCACGCGATAGTCATCACCCATTGGCTTCCTTCTTCAAGCTGATGGACAACAAACTTCATATGGGAGGCCTGGGCTTGGGGCAGTGTGGAAAGCTGGGTTACAAAATCTCCACACCATTGCATCCACCATGGCGAGGCTCATGAAGGGTACACATGTTGTACGTGCACAAGTACATGCAGTTCATGGGGAGGAGTGAGGATTTTGAATGATTTATGTCGTGCCATCGAGTCCATGTCTAGACTTGAATGGGAAGATGATGCTGCTACTCGACACGATGATTGGATTTTACACACACCACTTCATAAAGCACCTTGGGATCCGCCTTGCTATAGGGGACGACCACAAACACATCTGGTAACTCACCGAGATCTAATGGTTCCTCAAGTTTTGTGGGGAGGAGTAAATTTCAGTGATTTATTTAGATAAGAACATTTTTTTTGTAAGAGGTGGGGCCTATGAGGATAAATTTCTCCCCTGGGTTATCGCTAGGATATTGTATGCATGTCTTCGAACACACACCTCCTAAGTGAAAGGATCGAGATAGACCTAGAGGGGGTGAATAGGTTCAATTACAAATTTTATCACTACATAGAAATTTTAGGCAATAATGCGAAAGATAAAGATGAGCCTAATGTTGGGAATGTGCCGTAGAGGCAAATAAAATATGTTTATTAGCATATTCCATTAGTTCATAATAAGTTTTATACTGTGCTATAACTTTATTAAGAGGAAACATTAATACACGTGTGGTATAAAACAACCAGGTCCCTATTTAACTCTAGCATACTAGCTCATTGGGCAATCGATGATCATGGTTTCCTGATCATGAGGTACGAACCGCCTATTGGCAATGGGGTCGTATCATTGGGAGAATGATATGATCAACATACACCCACAAAAAGTGTTGCAATGTGATCGAGTCACATAAGTTCAACATTGCGATTACTATAACGTAGTGACCAGATCCTTTGAACGCAATGATCATACATAATTGCAATCTATTAGGATGCTTTGATTTGCATCCATCGCCTGACTGAAATATGCTAGCCATAAAGGTGTACTTTGGGTATTCCGAAATAGATATGTTGATGAGTATGCAAATAGATCAAAGCGGAATTTGTCCATCCGAGTGATGGATAGGTACTCTGGGCCCACTCAGTGATATTGCATCATAAAGTTTGCAAATGTATGACTAGGTCACGGGGTTGTAATATCACAGGAATGAGTAAACATGTTTGTCGGTAACAAGGATGAAATAGGTATATTGGATACCGACAATCCAATGTTGGACAAACAAAGTATCGTAGGACAAAGGGAATAGGCTCAACGTTAACGGATCCAACAGTGATGAAGTTCATTTGATGGAAGCGCAGGGCTACCAAGGATTGTAACTAGGTCCAATTGATTAGTCATTGGTCAGAGAGTGTCTGATCATGTCTGCTAATTCTCGGACCGTAGTGTGTCACACTTAAGGGGTATTCGACGCAATAAGGATAAATTCAGGATCACTTAAGAAATAAGAGAGAACACCGAAATTGTTCCCGTGGAGGCCAGAAATGGTTCTGGGTATTTTGAAAGGTTCAACCTATTATTTAATAATGTTTAAATATGTTTTAACAGAATTAAATATTAAAATATAATTAAATATAATTAAAAATGGAAGAAAAGCCATATGGGCCTAAAGAGGCCCATTAGGGGAAGGAGGAGCCTCCCCCCTTGGGCCATGCACCAAGGGAGGGCCCCACCTCCCCATGGCGCACCCTCCCTCTCCCTTTGGTTTAGTACCACATGGGAAGTTGAGGGAGGGTGGACTCCCCCCTTGGCTTATATAAGGACGGGTAGGGGTTCTCTTTTTTCTTCAATAACTTTTGATTTGAGACAAGTTTCTCTAATCTCTCTTTTCCTCCTTTCTCCTTCCTCGAGTGGACTCCCATTGTTTGGAGTCTGCACTTGGTTGGGGATTTCTCCACCATATGCACGGCATCGTGTTGCTGGAATCGGGATCCGAATCCATCTTCTTTCCGCTGCTCTTCTGGTTCGGAGCCCGGAGGGAACGTCGGGTACACTATAGGTGTTTAATCATGTGAGGTGCTACACTTGTGGTGCTATTTCATCATCGTGGTCGTATCGCGATGTCTTCACCGACAACGTTCCGACGGGGACGCAATCCGGTCATCGGTCTACAAGGACCGGGTGGATTTTGGAGTCATCGTGGATTTGCGTGGCATCGGGGATTGCCGGTACAACTACATCAACCACGTTTACGCGGGAACGTTCCCCGCTTAATGGACTACATACTGGTATGTGATCTGTTTCCATCCATTACTTGAATTGCCATAGCGTAGGTCTTGGGTTTGGGAGTCATAGGTTAAGAAAAATTATTGTTTTCTGCCCCGTACCCCAACAGTGGTATCATGAGCAAGGCTATGTGTAGATATATTGTACGGATAGAACACATCTAGTATGTGGGCATCAATTCTCCAATTGTTACCCTCTCATGTGTACTCGTTTAGCATTGCGACAATGTTCTAATGAAGCGGCCCGACCGGCCTTACGCGTTTACGCGAGAATGGTTCCACGCTTGGCATATAGCTTGTACCATATAAGTAGCTGAGGGGTGTCTGTCTCTCTAACATTAGCGATGCGAAGACGTTTGCAATGGAGGGTCCCAACATGGGTGTAATAGAGACAATTGCAGGATTTGTGTTGTGGCTTTTTTCGTAGGATATAAAACGGTTCTTTTCTCGAAACCCCTAGCAGTCGCGTAAAACTTGCAAAAGATAAAGTAGAAGGCGTTTTAACTTTAATTTGCATGTCCGGGGGAATCATAGCATGTATGGTTTATTGGTTTAATTCCTGTTTTGCTAATATGCTAGATATAACGACGGTAGCATAATAGGAAAATCTCTCACAATACCAGCATTGTGTTTTCCCTTAATGGGCACCGCCTGGAAGGATCTCCCTTATGGCCGACACACCATACATTGGGTGTCACACATAATAAACGGCGTTCACATGAGGTTGGCTTTGGCAAGCCTAGCATATGCAGATATGGCCTTGCTAAGCAGCTAACATGAAGGTCTAAATGACAGGCTTGACGTATGTAGATGCGGGCTTGGAACACAGAAGATCTAAAGATCGAGCACGAGGCACCTAACTGATGTGATTGGCATGGTGGCCTACCTTAGCCACATACTGATGACCGTGACGATCGGGGGAGGTATGAGGTTCTAGGATTGTGTAACCTCTTAGTAAATTTGAGAGATGTTTAACTAAGTAGGAGTTTTAGAATTAATGAAAATTGAACTCCACATATTATGAACTCATCGGAATTGGCGTCGTCCGTGCCCCACCGAGCCCATTGCCACCCTCTAAAAACTTGACGTGCTATCCTCCCCCCATTCCCCACATTTTTTCCGTCGATTCTTCGCCGTAGAGCCGTGCCCCGCCTGGGCCGCCATGGACGGGAGCTCAAGCTCCCGCATGAGCTCTGCCGCTGCTTGCCTCGCCCGCATGAGGCCGCGCTCGCCGCGTCAGCCTCCGCTCGCCGCTCTCCGCCGCTCTCTATCGTGTCTGCGCCGTCTCCGCTTCGGCAGCCGCAAGCCGCCGTGCCCCTCGCCGCAAACGGCTGGATTAGCCATGGGCTAGAACCCCACCCCACCCCCCCTCACTGACATGTGGCCCAACCCCTGTTACATTAAGAGATAACCCCCTAACACTTACATGTGGGCGAAGACCCTTAATCTAATCCTTGCTGTTAAAATGAAATAGAGATAAACTATGTGCCTATGACATATGGCCCAGTCTTGTAAATAACCCTCTGAATTAATTAAAATGTTAAATTAAACATGTCTCCATGACAGCTGGGCCCCACTACTTTTAAATTAAGTAAAAATGTTAGTTAATATGTGTGGCTGACATGTGGACCCCACTGGTCAGGCTTGACCAGTCAAACACTACTGTGTATGACATGTGCCCCCCTATGTCAGTGGCACTATTCTGAATAATGTTATGGATAATGATAGATTTAATAATAAAAGAAAATTCAGAAATTGATTAAAGGGAAAAGCTATAGAGAGGCGCCGCATTTGGCACATCTCGTGCGGCTGTTGGTGCATGCAAGGAGCATGCAAATATGCTATTACCTTATGCTGACATCACCATATTAAATGCTTTTTTCGAATTTTTAAAATGATTTATCTTGTAAACCATTAATCCGATTTGCATTCCGTCTTCACCGTTGGGTTTGTCTTGACGAGAGCTTCAAAACAAGATCCCATATTGATATGCTTAGATGCATTTTTTTTGTCACTGTCAGTTGCCAGATTTAGGTCACCCTAGTTGCCATTTTTACCGTGAGCTGTTGCCACAAATATTTGTACATAATTGTCGCGGGAGTAGTTTCGTATACTTAAGCTTAGGATACAACCCGATAAAATAAAATGGCAACTCATACTGATAAAACTGGCAATAACAATAAACCATCATGTCAATTAGATGTAAAAAATACGGCAACCGAACATAAATAAATCGGTAACCAATTGTTCAAGCACAAGTCATTATGACATTTGTGTATAAATAACATGACAAGTATGGATGTTTTTAGATGATTCTAAAGAGAAACACATACAAATACCACAAAAACAAGTTTTTCATTTATATATGTTAGTGTACAGTGTTTTAACGACCAAGTTGGTATAATATGTCAACTATATAAATAATTATCAGGTAAGTAGAACAGTAATATGGCAAGTGCTAATGAAAAAAAGTTTTAACAACCAAGTTGGTATAATCTGGCAACTGTATGAATAATTATCATATAAGTAGAATAGTAATGTGGCAAGTAGTGATGGATAAAAAAGTTTTTCAAAATATATTGACATGGGATCTAGTTTCGAAGATCTCGTCGCGAGAAAGCTAATGGTAAAAACGGATCTTTAATCAAATTAACGGTTTGAGTGATAAAACATTTCAAAATTTCCAAAACACTAAAGCTAGCACATTTTGCTAGCCTATTAGAAGTACTAGTATTACTTGGTCAGCTGCCGCATGGTAAATGCATGCGGCGCCGCTATGGAGTGCGGTCCTTGATTAAAATGATTTAAACTTTGAAATTCAATATATTTTAAATCGTAGGTCAGATCGAAATAATTTATACATGAAAGTTGATTAGAAAAATACAACGAATAAGACTACACTATCCATACACCCACCCCCTCTAATACAACGAACAAGAGACCTTCCCCCTCTGAGTCGTATGCCGATAATCACCCGGAGCTGGCAGTTCATCCCCGGATGAATTCCCACTCCGTGCAAAGCACATTGTACTGCGTTAGAACACCGTTAACACTGCATCAGTCATGCCATGCATAAGTTTGCATATGATTGCCTTACATTTACTGTCGCCCCCCCTTTATTTTCTCGTAGACCCCGGGACTACCGCCGACGACACCGTTGCTGGGTACGACTACTACGTCGACGGCTCTGCCCTTGCTACCGAGCTTCCAGGCAAGCAGTGCCACATCCCCTCTCCCAGATATCACCTATCTATCTATATTTATCTTTGCACTAGGCATTGTTGCTGCTACGTTACATTCCTATTCAATTGCATAGCCTGTCATTGTCGCCCCTTGATGTACCTTCCTTATCCTATGCTGCCTAGTGTATAAATATAATATTCAGAAGTTAGCCTTGCGCAATGTTAGTCAACTAGGTTTAAATTGCTGCAAGTGGTACGGTACAGAGCAGACGCCCAAAGGAACCTATAACTGAGAGACTCTGTCGAGTCGCTTCAAGTTTGACTTACGAGTGGATGGACTCGTATTTCACTCTCGTCGCTAGCTCGGTAGCGAAGCACCATCGGGGTGATACGAGGATATTCCTCTTTAGTTCATTCCCGCTGATGTCTCTGTCGGACCACTTCAAGTGTACCATCGAGAGTGACTCCTCCTGGTTTCACTTGATGGTAGGAACATGAATCAACTGGTTTCCTTAAAGCTATGTAGTCGGGTGACCCAACGGTGCCCGCGAGAGGTATTGTATCGGGACGACAGGACGGGAGGATACCATCGTGGGCCTGGTCCTTGCTCGTTGGCCGTGAGATACCAAACCACGAAAGTAGAGATCCTCAAAGAGCACACGCGAGATAAGGTAAGGAGATGCTTCACCTTGCTGGTAACCGTGAGCTACAGGGGGACGACAGGGCAGGCACGTGCTCTTGTAATGGGAGGTGGTCCTTATTGCTGTTAGTTGTCCGTTGTGTTGACTAGTCGGGACAACGATAACGGTTACCCGCGAGATCATAATAAAATGCTAATTGGGTCGGGCAGATGACTTGAGTAGCCACTGGCTTATGCGCGCTACCTCCACATGGGATTTCGGTGTGGGCCCTCCGCGGTATACATTCTATCGAAAGCTCTTTAGACGGCAGCAGTACCGCGGGCTGATTGCCGGGATTGGACTGCCTACTCCGGTAGTGGGAGGTGGGTCTGCTTCACCGGCCAGGCACATAGCATGCAGGAGTACAAAGGACGGGGGTCCAAAATCCCTTTGTTCTTAGGATTTAGACCGGAGGATGGCCTCTCTGCTGAGCCTAGGTAGGACTACGTCGTGTCGGATAGCCTCGGTGGGGTGTTCCCTAACAAGGTGTACGCCACCCTAGAGATCCGAGCTTGTAGGGTAACAATATTTCAGCCCCTGCAGGGAAGATAATCTATTCGAATAGCCGTGTCCATGATAACAAGACGCTTTATGGTGAAGCCAGATCCTATTACTACAAACTATTACTATTAAACTATTTGTTCCAAGTTTTCTTCCTCGCAGGGAGGTCAAGGAAGATACCTCGAATGCATTGATAATTATTACAACTCATTATTATACAATGTTGCAGCAACTTCTGCCGCATTGTTACTTTATGCTTTATATGTAACTGTTGGCTGTTCTCTTCTTATGCGGCAAGAATCGTCGGAAGATGCTGGTCTTTGATAGGCCTAGCTCATTTCCTCTTATCCTAGTACTTCTATCTTGTAGTCCACTATATAGCCTCCCCTTCCATCTTGATACCATTGCATAAATGCTTAGTAGCCTGGGTTTAAGTCTAGCTGAGCATGCTAGATACTCACCCTTGGTTTTATTTATCCTTTGTTTTCTATATACCCGGTACCTGCAATCAGACGCGAGGCGTCTAGGAGCAGGAGAACCCCGATGCCGACCACCACAACATGAAGATCCCTGGTGCCTTCTATGACATGGAGATCCCCGACGACCAGGAGTAGTTTGGAGGTTCCCAGGCAGGAGCCCTGCTCCTTTTCGATCGTTGTTGATTTTGTGCTAGCCTTCTTAAGGCAACCTTATATTCTCGTGTCTGTACTCAGATACTATTGCTTCCTCTTATTTGCGTATCTCGAGCTATTGTATTCGAGCCCTCGTTGCCCCTAGCTTGTATTATTTTTATCATTAGAGTTGTGTTGTGATATCATGCCGTGAGTCCTTGATCTCGGCCGTGTACCTTGCGTGTATGATTACTGTACACGGTCCGTTTTTAGGACGTCACAAGTTGGTATCAGAGACGATTGTCTGTAGGACAACCCTTTCAAACTCCTTGGTCGAAGTCGAGTCTAGTCTTTGCAAAACTACTTTACTAACCGTGTCGTGTGGCTTATCGGCCCATGTTGAAAATTGGGTGGTATTAGGATCTTTTTCTCCGCACCTTTACTCTGGGACTCCGATCTCTCTCCTCTTTTGGGTTAATTATTTTTGCTAACACTAACTTTAGGTTCTCGTACCTCCTTCCTTTCGGAGATCCCTGCATTTCAGATGATTGCTTACTTCACCAGAAGATGTCGAGATACTCTCCGATAAATTCCCGAGACCCTTATGCCCACTGCTTTGCGATTCCCCACCCCCGATAAGTCAGTGTGTATAATTACATACACCTTTCGTTTGGCCATTCGATCCTAGTTGCTCTTGTTAATACAAGATACCCCGTAATATTCTCCGTTGTTTCGAAATCGTTTGTTCCTACTGCCTTGCAGCTTGTTTTCACCCTGCGGATAACTCCTCACATTTATCGAGGATCCGTCATCCTAAGTGGTTCCTGTGATTCCCAAAATACTTTGAAATACCATCCGATCTCGCGCCAATCCTCGGCAGCCTACTGCTTTGGAGATTCTTCTTACCTGCTTGCACTATGATTAATCCCATTTGTCTTGTAGTCTTCGATGACCTCCCTTGGTATTTCCATCCCGATCTATTGAATCGTCGTGTGTGCTAGTGCATGAAATCATCAGTTGATCCCTAGGAATTCATTCTTCCGACTTAGACGTTATTACGGACATGAGATGGATATCGGTAAATCAAACCTTGATTGATTGTCCTTCAGTTCCATCCAGCTTACTCATCATTTTATCGAAGCGTCTGCTTCCGATCCTTTATTTTGGAAGTCATAATAACTTCATATTCAATCATCAAATTATTCAAATGCTTTTATCTCCGATGTCTTTGCATTCTTTCTTCTTATGGTTGAGTACCGATACTCATACCAGACTCTCTGTACGCCACCTGACATTTTGGTGGATTACTACCTACCGTTCCCTTGTGTCCTAAGTCCTTGATGAATTTCCCCTCATAGAAGATGCCTCCGGCTAATGGTATATTCTACTCCGTGCCATCAACCTTATACTTTCAAACTTGTATTCCTCTCTTCTGTTGTTCGATTGTATTCTCTTGAAACCTTTCGACATGCTGTGTCGTGGTCATCATAGACGTCTTGGATTCTTCCGAGTGTTAATTGAATTCATGGTGAGAAATACCATCCTTGCCCCCTTGATAATTTGGGTTGTCCTCGATAACATCGTTGCCCTTCCTTGGGAAGGATATACACCAAGTACTGGTGTATAATCATATTTTCCTTTCCATTGGTCTGTTTAATTTGATAATCACATTTTCCTTTCCATTGGTCTGTTTAACCTTTCTTGTGGTATGACTTATCTAAGCAGTGATATTTCCCTGATTATGTAAAGACCTCGATGTAACCCTCTGTTAGTATAACCTGTTACTATTATTGATGACATTTTGGTAACCACCAATGGACGAGAACTTTGCCAATTGGTTCGCCTTGTCTTAACGAGCAGGAAAATAGTTCTCTTCGTCTCTCTCCCTTGGTACCGACGTTGTTGCCGACATAGCTGAGAAGCTGTTCTCTGACCACCTTGCATCGTTATCGCGTAATACGCCACCACTCTAAGCCACAGTTCCACAGGATCGAAACCTGACTCTTTTGTACATCCCCGTTCCCAAGGTTATTCCTCGTGCTTAACCTCGTATCCAATTCACGAGTCACCTACTTGTGCTATTTAGTCTGATATCAGCCACGATCCTTATACTTGATGCTCTGAACCCTTTTTCATCATCAGTCATCGACATCGAATGCATGTCTATCCGCTTGAAACTTCTCATACCTTCTTTTGTTTCTCTCGATGTATTTCCCTGATTTAAACTCGGAAGATACTTTGTATCCCATTCCCTTGGACACCCTTTGTGGATTAACCGGGTACCGATCCAACCCCCCACACCTTTTAAGTTTTCCCTCCTAGCCTATTCATAAGTACGATGAAGCCCTGAAGGAAGGATGACAACTCGTCGAGATGCACTGATACATAGAAATGAAGACATCAACAAGAAGGATTAACATCTTCAGAAGGGAAACAAGAACCAGAAAATTCGTTAGAATACGAAACCAAAGCTTTAACCCTTACACTACCTTTCAAATTCTCGGGACGAGAATTCTTGTAGTGGGGGAGATTTGTAACACCCTCAGTGCCAGACAACAATAAACCTTTTGTTAATATTAGTTCTCCATGATTGGCAAGCCCCTAATCACCCTTGATCAGGGCCAAGTCAAATTCAAACCAAATTGAATTCCCAAAACAATGTGGTAAATAAAACCTTGCCCAAAAGTTCTGCAACCAATTTTGTAAATTGCCTAAAAGTCAGTTGACCATGTTAAACCAATAATGGGAATTTAATATACCATTTAACTATTTGAAACAATTCAAATCAGTGAAAAAACAACCCTATTTAGTCCTTTTAAATAAAAAAATCCAAATGATTTTATATGGGTCTCAAACTTCTTGTAACATTATATTAACTAGCAGGGTGACCCGCACATTTGCGTGGCTAGACTTTGTATGAAAATTCTCATAGTCAAACATGTCATAACTTTTATTGCACAACCATCTAATAGTTAGGAAAAATGTAATTAGGATCATGTTCTCAATATGATATGTTTCTTCTAACATATATGGCTAGTTCAACAACATAGTTTGTTTGATTATGCCATACTTCTACACATAACACATGCTTATTAGTGGGTTCATGCATATTTTTTCTCATAGATGGGCATGTATATATTCTTTGATTCTTTTCATTGTAGCATGTCTCCGTCCACTTTGATGTAGTGTACTCCAAGAGTGACAACAATTCATTCATTCATAAATGATTCAGTTCATCTTGACCTTATCCGTACTTTTTGTATATTATCAAATCATTTAAGTTAACACTGATTTTTTTGGGAAGAACTAACGAATGTATGATATTCTAAGAGACATGCTAGATTTAGCGAATGTTATTTAATATTATATTCTAACCTTAAAAAACTAACATGGCAGAGTCCAGATGAATTTATTTTACTGATTCCAATTCTTACGGCTATGTTCTTTGTTCATTTAATAAAGATATTTAATAGACAATTTATTTTGGAGTTAGTTATTAATATATGATATACTTCAAAGTTACTTATTGAGTATTTGATGTGGAGTTTATTGAAAAAATTACTAATTTCCGATTTAACTTATTTACACACCTAATGTGAAGTTCATATATGAATATATTTTTATGTTATTAATTTCTTATCTGAAAAATGGTAAATGTACTCATTGTCCCAATGAATAGAAAATTGCATTAACATTATGTAAAACAAAACTTTTATTGGATTGCGATTTTGATCTTAGTGTGTGAGAATTTATGGTTATGAATATTAATAAAAGATCTCAATGTCAATGAATTTATTGAAAAATGTACACTACTGTATAAAACTACTCGATTAATCGACGATGCAATAAGGATTGTTTAAATTCAACAATTGATTGTAAAAAATAATTAAAATAATAAATAACTGTTGAATATTTCAATAATGGTTTCCAATTTTAATATTATGGAATTTGAGGCCATAGAAATTTATTAAATTTACAAACGACATTGAATTTTCAAAACCAATAATTGTATAATGTTGTGAGTTGTTATAAAACGGACTTGATTATCGTAGTATAAGGATAGGTTTCTTTATTCTAAATATACTTATCATTGTATACTGTTGTGAGTTGTTATAAAACGAACTTGATTATCATAGAATTAAAAGATGATATTATTGTATGTAACTCTAATTGATTTCCCCCCTAAAAAACTCTAATAGATTTGTAATCTCGACCATCAAAAATAAATCAACGATCCATATATTTTTAATAATATAATAAATAGATTTATGTTGATTTTTCCTATTAAGGATTTCACTTGTAGTTTCAACAAAAACGAATTTGTTAATTTTATTTGATTATTTTAATTCCTTATGTAAATATATACTTTGCATCGTATATCTCACTAAGTATTTCATATCAAGTTTTTGCAATGACCAAATATATTACTATATTTTTTTACATTCTAAATTTTATATCATATAATGTTGTCGTATTATTTATCCATTCAATAAGGCTTTCTAATATTGGAAATGTACTAAAATTTATCAATATGTTTTTTCTCTCTGCTCCGCTTTTATTTCCACATGGGATTATCCGGTTTGCTATAGTACTATGAATTTGGCCAGGTAGGCGCCACGTTCGCCTATGTTGAGCGTGGCTGGCAGTGTTGTTCTTGTAATAGAGTTTGAATGGAATTGGTTATTTCCACGTACAACACATAAGATTGTAATTTTGTAGGTCACTTTTTCTTCTACCTCTCCTTGCTTTGCACTTTCCCATTGTAATACATGGACGTGGCATTTTCTTTTCTATTAGACTTTGAACCGGAACGGCACGTCTCCTATTTGCATGTACAAACTTGTATGCTTCCTTCTCTTATACCTCCCCTTTCATATATGATTGTGTTTTGCAGTTTTCATCATAATTCATGTATGTACGTGACAGACTTTTAATGTTGCAAAAAGGAAAATACACAATATTTGTATGTGAATTGGTTATTTCCACGTACAACACATAAGATTGTAATTTTGTTGGTCACTGTTTCTTCTACCTCTCCTTGCTTTGCACTTTCCCATTGTAATACATGGACGTGGCATTTTCTTTTCTATTAGACTTTGAACCGGAACGGCACGTCTCCTATTTGCATGTACAAACTTGTATGTTTCCTTCTCTTATACCTCCCCTTCCATATATGATTGTGTTTTGCAGTTTTCATCATAATACATGTATGTACGTGACAGACTTTTAATGTTGCAAAAAGGAAAATACACAATATTTATATGTAACGTTTATATCTTTAAATCTTAGTCATTAATCTCTAAATTTAACGGTTGATATAATTTAATATATGTGGATCAATGTGATGTCTTGCTTGTCTACTGTGTTAATTATATAATAGATGTGCAACGCAAACACTGGAGCTGGTTTCATATTTTACAAAAACCAAATGGTGGTCAAACAAATAAAACAGGAAAGAATTGAGCAACAGAAAGAAAACAAAAAAAAGCAAAAAGACTATATGTCGCCCACGGTGAAGCCCAACCGGGCCCGCCCAGCACCTCCCATTGTCTTCTTCCTCCTGTTCATGGGAGGGGGCCGTGGCGCGCATCCTTGACTGTAACATCCCAAATTTTTTCAAATTTTGAAATGTTAATTAAGTAAATTATATTATTATTTGTTTGCTTGATATGTTTGACTTTCATTAGGAGCTGAAAATTTTGGATTTTAATTGAATAATAAAATGAGAGGGAATAAAAGGACTTTCCCTATTATTCAATGTTAGTGTTTTGGCATTTATTGTTTAAAGCAAATCCAACAAAATAAAAGGAGAGAAGGTAATATGACTCCTTCGATATAAAAAGAAAGTTGAAATATTTTAATCGCTTTTTGTTTTAATTGGAGTTATTTAAATAATTTTCCTTTCCAATATAATAATAACTTGAGAGGAGATAAAATGACTTCTTTAGAAAAATAAATTGGAAATTATTTAAATATTTTTTGAGCGGTTTTGTTGATTTTTAAATGATTTTATAACTAAATTAAGTCATTGAAAAAATGTCATTTTTTTATTTAGTCTTTTGGGTAATCTGTTCATGGTAGAATTTTATACATATTATTTGATAAATTTAGAAATTTATTGTGTACTTTTCTGTTATTTATTGGATTTTTATGAAATTTTTTGAAGGTTGGATTTATTGAAACAACGAAAAAAAAGATGTAGCGCGCCGGCCCAGTGTTATTTGTCGCTGCTGGACGATTCGGAGCACGACTTGGACACGAAAAAAAATCCGGCCAGACCCAAATTTTTTTTCTTTTCGGTGTATATATATGTTCGAGAAAATTATTTTTTGCTTTTTAGAAAACCTTAAATCGCTCAGCGGGACCCGTGCCTCGATTTCCGTGCCAACGCCAATGAACCTCGGGATCCGCGTTGCCGACGAACCTCGGTTTCCATGTCGTCGCCACGTCAACGGTACGTCAGCGTTTTGTCCTGTAGCGAAAAGGACCTGTTTGCGACATAGGATTTTATTTTATTCGCGAAGGGGCCCTTTTTCACAAATTGCACCCTAGAACGGTTTAGGCTATATCTTTTAAACCGTAGCTCCGATTTAGGTGATTGTTTTTCCGTTGCGATTGTTATGAAAATTAGAATAATTTAGAATATTTCACACTTTTGAATTTTTTGGAATTTGAATGTTGTACAGATTCAAATTCAAACTTCCGGTGACCGTTTCTTGCAAATGGTGTATCCGTTTTCGTTGATTCCAGTTGCGTTGGGATCCTAGTGACTTGTAGATAATGTTGAGCTACTGTTTAATGGTTTTACTTGCTGTTCATTTGGATCTTTTACTGTTGTATTATTTATGTGTGAAGTGTGATGTTGATTGTTATACTGTTGATCGTGTAGATTGTCTGGAGTGCAGAAAGAATCAGAAATAAGTGTTAGAGTACTTCAACACCGTTCAAGGCGAGTTTCGCTTTTGGTTATGCTTCACTTTTGATTATGCACATACTATGCTTCTATGCATGTGAAGGAAGTTATGTTATGCTGAAACCTGGTAGGATAGCCATATGTTTTGATTGATCCTTATATCCAACGTTGTTATGTGTTAGTATTTCTTGTGCTGTGTGATTTTGTGCTTACTGTTGAAATGATAATCATGGGGGGAATTATTGTGTTATCCAAGTGTTGTGACAACATTATTATTAGTAAAATAGTAACTTGCAATTGAGGTACTGTAGAGTGGTATTGCATCCTAAGGGCTCTGTAATATTCACGTACGATTGTTTGTGTGGCATTGCACCCTGAGGGCTCTGCAAAGTTCACTTTGTGTCTAGGTAGTGGCACTATATCCTGAGGGCTCTACAGATAGGGTGATGTTGCATCCTGAGGGCTCTGTAATAGTCAAGAATGTGTTTGTAGTGGCATCGTATCCTGAGGGCTTATGATGTTCACGAATAGGAGGTACGTGTGTTATTCTATCCTGAGGGCTCTACAATACTCACGAAACCATGATCCCGAGGGCTCTCATGGCTGCCATTAAAAATCCTATGATCCTGAGGGCTCTCATAGGCGGTTTAGTTAGATGTTGTCCTTTGTGGGTTGATATTAACTTAAGATGAGAAAAGTTTTGAGTAGTAAGTAGAAGTAGGTGAATACCAACTTTATGTACAACAAACCAAGCTTGATTCATGTTCTTGATTTAAAATTAGTTGTAGGATTGCTTTACCACTTGTGTTGCTTGCCGTACAAATCAGATGTACTGACCCGTGTTCGGGCTGTAACCTTCGTGTTGATCATAGAGACTCTGATTCTGTGTGAATTGGGTCGCTACAGCGGCACCATGGCGCACTGTGCCACCGTGTCGAGCATCCCGTGGTCACCGGCGCATATAATAAGACACCAAGCCCCGCCCAACCCCTAGGCCCCCCCTCAGATCTCCTACCTTGCGCCTCGCTCTCCCTCTCCCGTAGCTCGCCTGCACCACCGGGGGTGCGCCACCGTCGTGGACGCAGCCACCGGCCATCCTGTGCCACCGGAGCTTGTCCGGGTGGACCGCCGTGGACATGTCCGTCGCCTGTCGCGTTCAATCGAGCCTAGGGAACCCTCGAGCCGCCGCCCACGTCGCCTTCCCCATCGGTCTTGCCACGGCCGCCATCGACCACGCCGTAATTGGCGCCGCTCCGAGCCTCACCGAGCCCATTGGCACCCTCTACGAACTCGCCGTGAGATCCTCCCCCATTCCCTGCATTTTTTCCGTCGATTGTTTGCCGCAGAGCTGTGCCCCGCCCGGGCCGCCATGGACGAGAGCTTGCTCAATCTCCCGCGCGAGCTCTGCCACTGCTCTCCTCGCTCGCATGAGGCCGCGCCTTGCCGCGTCGGCCTCTGCTCGCTTCTCTCCGTCGCTCTCTGTCGCACCAGCGCCATCGCGGCTTTGGCACCCGCACGCCGACGTGCCCCTCGCCGCCGACGGCTGGATTAGCCGTGGATTAGAACACCATCCCCCTCACTGACATGTGGCCTAGCCCCTGTTACATTAAAAGATAACCCCTTGACACTTACATGTGGGCCAAGCCCCTTAATCTAATCCTTGCTGTTAAAATGAAATAGAGATAAACTATGTGCATATGACATATGGGGTCAGTCTTGTAAATAACCCTCTGAATTAATTAAAATGTTAAATTAAACATATCGCCATGACTGTTGGGCCCCACTACTTTTAAATTAAGTAAAAATGTTAATTAATATGTGTGGCTGACATGTGGACCCCACTAGTCAGATTTGACCAGTCACACACTACTGTGTATGACATGTGGGCCCCCTATGTCAGTGGCACTATTCTGAATAATGTTGTGGATAATGTTATATTTAATAATAAAAGAAAATTCAAAAAATGATTAAAATGATTTAAATTTTGAAATTCAATAGCTTTCAAATCGTAGGTCGGATCAAAATAATTTATACATGAAAGTTGATCAAAAAATACAATGAATAGGTCTACACTATCCATACACCCACCACCCCCTCTAACATACCGAACACGAGCCCTCCCCATCCGGGTCGTATGCCGATAATCATCCCGAGCTGGCAGTTCATCCCTGGATGAATTCCCGCTCCGAGAAAAGCACATTGTACTGCGTTAGAACACCGTTATCATTTCATCTGTCATGCCATGCATATGTTTGCATATAATTGATTTATATTTTTGGTTGCCCCCTTTATTCTTCGGTAGACCCCGCGACTGCCTCCGACGACAGCGTTGCTAGATACGACTACTACGTCGACGACTCTACCCTTGCTACCGACCTTCCAGGCAAGCAGTGCCCCATCCCCTCTCCCAGATATCACCTATATATCTATATTTATCTTTGCACTAGGCACTGCTTCTGCTACGTTACATTCCTATTCAATTGCATAGCATGTCATTGTCGCCCCTTGATGTACCTCTGATACACGAGAGATGATAATTGCTTCTCGCCCTTCGTTGGTTACCCCAAGTGGAAGGTGAGATGCAGCGTAGCGGCAAGTTTCCCTTGGTGAAGATACCAAGATTGAGAGTATCAACCAGTAGGACTCCGACAATGATAAGTAGGTGGTGAAGTGAACAATGGCGCCGTTCACAACTCTAGGTTGCTTACTTCACCTGGACCTGCACACAACACAAATAACTTTGCTCCCAACGAAGTTCAGAGAGGTTGTCAATCTCTCCGGTCTTGTTGTTTATAAAGGATCAAAACACAAGGGATAATGATAATGATGATAGCAACTGAAAGTAAAGCGGAAAAGTAAATAAGCGTGTAAACAATGATGAGAATATGGACCGGGTTCCCGTGATGTTCACTAGTGATGTCTCTCTCCCAAAAGACGATAAAACTGCTATGCGAGGTAAACAAATTACAGATGCGAAATTGACAGGATTATAAACGCACCGCAATGCTAACTATGCTACAAAGAAAGGAAGAGGCTCAAAAGCATGGGAAGTACGCCAAAATAAGTAGACCGAAATCCAACTGCATCAACTACTAATCATCCACCTTGAGATATCTCTCCAGAACATCTCGCTGGTATTAAGTTGCGAGCCGCACCCAAAGTGTAAACCCAAAGCAACAAACAACTGCATTAAAAAGCACTTTGCGTAAAGTAAACAATCCTTGCAACCGCGGTTACAAGCACCGTTGTTTTCCCCATTGTGGCAACAACACATCCCCTAGACTCATGTTTCTGTCACTCAAGCGTGTCATCAGGGGGCATGAACCCACAATCGAGCATAACGTTCCCTCTTGGAGTTACTACCTACTACTATGCCAAAGCAATAAACATCAACAAAGAACATAAAAGAATTACTTAGGAACAAAAATATATAAGATAAGAACCAAATATATTACTCTATCACAATCTGAACATAATCTCATAATCCATCAGATCCCATCAAACTCAGCATAGCAACAGCAGAAAGATTACATATGTGCCTCGATCATGTAGGGCAACTCACGAGGTCTAATCCATGAAGAACAAAGAGGTGAGGAGAACATCACATAGCTACTAATCACGCACTCATGGTCCAAAGGAAACTACTCACGACACATCCGGGAAGCGTCCATGGTGAAGGGGAAGCTCCTGGAGGTCGATCCTCCCTCCGGCAAGGTGCCGGGAAGAATTCTGCTGGCGCTCCTGATCTTGGAAGCGCGGCGGCGGTGGAACAAATGAGAGATCGCGAAAATGGGTTCTCCTCTCGGAAGTTTCATGTCAGGGGGAATATATAGGCGAAGGGGGCAGCCAAGGGGGCAACCATGAGTCCAGTCGCCCCCCTGGCGCGACCAAGCCCTAGGCCACGCCAGGTGGTCGCCTGGGCACCTGGTGGTGGCACCCGGGCCCTCCTTCGGGGTTCTGGAGGATTCCGATGCGTTGATTTTTTATCTGATTTTCCTGAATTTTTGGAGCACTTTTAATATGGGGGAAACCTGGAAAAAAAAAGCAGAAAACAGAAACTGGAACTGGGGTGCACTGAGTTAATAGGTTAGTCCAAATATGATCAAAAGTGTATGAAATTTTATCTAGATCATAGAAATATCATAGCAAGCAGAAATTATCGATACGTTTGGGACGTATCAACCTCCTTATCCTATGCTGCCAAGTATATGCATATAATATTCAGCAGTTAGCTCTGCGCAATGTTAGTCAACTAGGTCTAGTAATCGGGCCACGATCACTCTGGGGAGTGAACTCGGAACCCAAACGATTTAAATTGCTGCAACAGGTACGGTACAGAGCAGACACCCAAAGGAACCTACAATGGCAAGACTCTGCCGAGTCGCTTCAAGTTTGACTTACGAGTGGATGGACTCATATTTCACTCTCGTCGCCGGCTCGGCAGCGAAGCAGCACTGGGGTGATACAAGGATATTCCTCTTTAGTTCATTCCCGCTGATGTCTCTATTGGACCACTTCAAGTGTACCATCGAGAGTGACTCCTCCTGGTTTCACTTGATGGTAGGAACCTGAATCAACTGGTGTCCTTAAAGGTAAGTAGTCGGGTGACCCAACGGCGCCCGCGAGAGGTATTGTATCGGGACGGCATGACAGGTGGATACCATCGTGGGCCTGGTCCTTGCTCGTTGGCCGTGAGATACCAAACCACGAAAGTCGATCTCCTCAAAGAGCACACGCGAGATAAGGTAAGGAGACGGTTCACCTTGTTGGTAACCGCGAGCCATGACGGGACGACAGGGCAGACACATACTCTTGTAATGGGAGGTGGTCCTGGCTAATGTTCGTTGTCCATTGTGTGGGCCCTCCGCGGCGTACATTCTAACAAAATCTCTTCAGATGTCAGCAATACCGCGGGCTGATTGCCGGGACTGGATCGCCTACTCCGGTAGTGGGAGGTGGGTCTGCTTCACCGGCCAGTCTCGTACCATGCAGGAGTACAAAGGGCAGTGGTCCAAAGTCCCTTTGTGCTTAGGATTTAGACTGGCAGATGGCGTCTCTGCTGAGCCTCGGTAGGACTACATCGTGTGGGATAGCCTCGGTGGGGTGTTCCCTAACAAGGTGTACACCACCCTGGAGATCCGAGCGTGTAGGGTAACTGTAGTGCAGCCCCTGCAGGGAAGATAATCTATTCGAATCTCCGTGTCTACGGTAACACGACGCTTTATGCTGAAGCCAGATCCTACTACTACAAACTATTACTCGCAGGGAGGTTGAGGAAGATACCTCGGAGGCATTGATAATTATTACAACTTACTATTATACAATGCTGCAGCAACTTCTGCTGCATTGTTACTTTATGATGTATATGTAACTGTTGGATGTTCTCTTGTTGTGCTGCAAGAATCGTCGGAAGATGCTAGTCTTTGATAGGGCTAGCTCATTCCCTCTTACCCTGGTACTTCTATCTTGTAGTCCACTATACAACCTCCCCTTCCATGTTGATACCATTGCATAAATGCTTAGTAGACTGGGTTTAAGTCTCGCTGAGTATGCTAGATACTCACCCTTGATTTTATTTCCCCCTTTGTTTTCTATATACTCGATACCTGCAATCAGATGTGTGGCGTCCCGGAGCAGGAGATCCCCGATGCCGACCACCGCAACCTGAAGATTCCTGGTGCCTTCTACGACATGGAGATTGACGAGGATAGACCTCGGCAAATCCCATGGTTAGGAACTGATACGTCCCAAACGTATCTATAATTTCTACTTGCTCCATGCATGTTTTGTGCGATATTGCTATGATCTAGATACACTTTCATACACTTTTGATCATATTTGGACTAACTTATTAACTTAGTGCACAACAGTGCCAGTTCCTGTTTTCTGCTGTTTTTCTATTTCAGGCTTCCCCCATATTAAAAGTTCTCCAAAAATTCGGGAAAAATCAGATAAAAAAATCAGCGTACCGGAAGCTTCCGGGAGAGCCCGAGAGGGGTCATAGGGCCACCACCAGGTGCCCAGGCGCCCTCCCGGCGCGCCCTAGGGTGGGGCCACGCCAGGGGGCCGTCTGGAAACCTGGTGGCCCCCTGGCTCCCCCCTTTCGCCTTATATTCTCTGTGATGGGATTCTTCTGATGGCAGAACCCTTTTTCGCGATCTCGCCTCTGTTTCGCTGCCTCCGCGCTTCCAAGATCGGGAGCGCTAGCAAACCTCTTCCCGGCACCCTGCCGGAGGGAGGATTGACCCCCAGGAGCCTCTCCTCCACCATGGACGCTTCCCGGATGATACGTGCGTAGCCTACCTTGGACCATGGGTCCGTGACAGTAGCTATGAGATGTTCTCCTCCCCTCTTTGTTCTTCATGGATTAGACCTTGTGAGCTGCCCTAGATGATCAAGGAACATATGTAATTCTTTCTGCTGTTGCTATTCTGAGTTTGCTGGGATCTGATAGATTATGAGACTATGTTAAGTTTTTGATTCAGTAATATATTTGGTTCTTATCTTTTATATTTTTGTTCTTGAGTAATTCTTGCATGTTCTCTGTCGCTGTTTATTGCTTTTTCCAAGTAGTAGGTAGTGACTCCAAGAGGGAACGTTATGCTCGATTGTGGGTTCATGCCCCTGATGACTAGCTTGAGTGACAGAAACATGAGTCTAGGGGATGTGTTGTTGCCACAAGGGGAAAACAACGGTGCTTGTAACCGCGGTTGCAAGGATTGTTTACTTTACGCAAAGTTCTTTTAATGCAATTGTCTGTTGCTTTGGGTTTACACTTTGGGTGGGGCTCGCAACTTAATACCAGCGAGATGTTCGGGATAGATATCTCAAGGTGGATGATTAGTAGTAGATGTAGTTGGATTTCGGTGTACTTATTTCTGCGTACCGCCGATGCTTTTGAGCCTATTCCTTTCTTTGTAGCATAGTGATGCCCACAGGCGTAACGAATCGAGATAGTCTTCGCGGGTAAGTTAACCCAATTTATTGATTCGACACACGGGGAGCCAAAGAGTATTTATAAGCTTTGACAGTTGAGTTGTCAATTCAACCGCACCTGAAATACACTTGCTTGCAACAATAGATAAGTGGTAACGGTGATATGATAGTGATGATAGGAACAGTAAAAATAGCAACAAAAGTAACGACTAATGAAAAACAGGATTGAAAGCACTATAGGCTAGGGAGATGGATGGTTGGGCGCTGCATGGATGAGAGTAAACATATAATAGATTCTAACACGGGGCAAGGCACACAGAAAAGCAATGATCATCTAGGCAAATATCAAAAAATAGGCATGTATCCCATAGGTAGTTGTGCGTGCTTGCAATAAGAACTTGCACAACATCTTTTGTCCTACCATACCGCTACGAACGGGGCCAAAAGGAACTTATGGAGATTAAGGTACTCCTGTCAAAGAGCACCGGAACAAAGCAATAAACTCAATGGATACATGGAATCCTCAAATCATGGACCATCCCCTTTGGTGTCCCAAGCTGTCACCTTTGGGATCGCCGGTTCCGGACCATAATAGGTGCATACAACTCATAGATAGGATCTAGAACACAAATATATTCATGAAAACACATAGGGTTCAGATCTGAAAACATGGCACTCGGGCCCAAAGTGACAAGCATTAAGAACAACAAGTTGTAGCAAAGAAGATAAACACATATCTAGATGATAGGCAACATGCCCCAACAATCTGACGAACTATTACATGATTAAACTCATCCAATCCCTACCATGCCCTTTGCCTACAGCAGGGAATTACTCACACATGTGAAGAGAAGTCATGGAGGATGGATGGAGTGGTGATGGTGATGACGATGGCGACGATCTCCCCTCTCCGGAGGCCAAATAAGCCTCCCGATTAGCCCTCCCGAAGAAGAACAGAGGGTGGCGGCGGCTCCGCGACGGAAACTGGGAAAACGACTTCTGTTCTGGGGTTTTCCCGTCACGGGGATAAATAGGAGCCTCGGTAGGGCACCAGAGGAGGGGGGAGCAGCCCAGGCGGCCTAAGGGTGCGGCCCCACCCCTGGCCGCGCCAGGGGAGCGCCTAGTCCCCCAAGGCTCCCCTCTGGTCCCACTTCTGGCTCCTGGCTCCATCGGGTGCGTGGATTTTCTGGTATTTTTCTGGGAATTTTTCGGGATGTCTAAAAATCCATTTTCCTGCACACAATAAAACCATACGAGAAGCTCTGCTGAAAACAGCGTTAGTCCAGGTTAGTTTCGTCCAAATCATGCAAGAATGAGGGAAAAACAATAGCAAAAGTGTTTGGAAAAGTAGATACGTTTGAGACGTATCACATAGTTATCATTGCGGTGCATTTTTAATCCTTTCAATTTCCCAGCTGTGATTTGTTTACCTCACATAGCAGTTTTATGTCTTTTGGGAGAGAGACATCACTAGTGAACATCACGGGACCCCGGTACATATTCTCATCACTGTTTACATGCTCAATTTATTTCTTGCTTTTATCACGCGACCAAGAAAACTTTGACAAACTCTTTTGCTTCATTAGATGTATATAAGAATGTACTACGAAAAGAGTTTAGAAAGTAATGAAACAATGCTATAAGGACAATGCACGAAGAATTTCTTCTTTCATGTGATCAGTCACAAAAAACTAAAGGTAAATAATGAGCTACTCAAAATCAAGACAGGATCACAATGCACATAGCTTGAACATACTTGAGTGGCATTTCGCTAGCCTCCATGAGTGAAGCAAAACATAAATGCAGAATCTCCTCCGGAGTTTTAAAGGTGACTAGAATTCAGTATTTCAGACTAGCAATAACACAAGCATGCAGAAGACAATGTAATACTTTGGGACAATGCATGTTACACTAAGAATGACAATTATGCTCTCATAGTTGGTGCTTTGAAGAAAGAAGGGGAGACTCTCGAACCGTGGCTTTTGATGGCAAGGTTGAAAACTCGTGAAAGGAAGCAAAGACTAAACATGTGCCAGAGCTCTTGGTTTTGAAAACAGAGATAAAATATTTTTGAGAAGTGCAACTTTCCAGTCAACGGTGAACGGTAAAGGTCTCTCAATATCTCCCATGCCAACCATATAAAATGCCTTTTGCTTACACATATTCCCTTATCCATGAATTCTTCGATGGTCTATGGAACATTTTATTTTGCCTCAAGGATGGAAGGAGGGTATCGTTCCACCTATCATAAATAGCATTTGGTCCATTTCACTCCCTCATCAAGTATGGGGGAGGTGTAACTCTCATATTTTTTTTCTTTTTCTGTTTTGACTAGTTAAAACTTCCGTCAAAATATTTTTGGCATGAAAGATACTGATTTCCCCTCACCGTACCATGAGCTTGTACGGTTACAAAAAAAGGGAAACTTTTGAATAAATTTCGAGATGGCACAAGAAAGTCTAAGTTAGGAGTGGCCGGTAAATACCACATATAGGTAGGTATGGTGGACTCAAATGGAACAACTGGGTTTGAAAAGGAGTTTGGAAGCACAAGAAGAAATCCGCTTGGTGCGAGCGAAGGCTAGCAAAAGACTGGGAAGCGACCAACTAGAGAGCAATAACTGTCATAATCATGCAGAGCGACAAAGCAACATTGAATCGGGCATGAAAGTGATATAACTATTCTGAAACAAAAACATCATCAAGGCATAATAGACTTTTTAGTCGTAAGCATGTGTGAACATGTGCCAAGTCAATCCAAAAATTCTCCGAAGGGAAATACCACTTCAGTATGCCAAACCATGAACAATGCAATGCATGTAAATCATTTCAACAACACATTATGTACTCTAGCTGTTTGAGACTAGCCACAAGGAAAGCATGAACACTGGGAAAGCATTGTAAACATAGCACTATGTCGCTACGAGCTGATCTGTAGATCATAAGTACAGGCATATGTACAAAAGTAGAAACAAGAAGAGTTCATACCGGTTTTTCTTGTTGCTTCCCTTCCGTCGATCTTCGTCATTACTGCCTGGTCACTTGCACGATCGAACGTAGGAAATATAATCAAATGCCATCACGGACTCGAGCTGATCTCTGAAAAAAAAGCAAACTAAAGAGAGAAAGGAAATCTTTTTGGGTTTTTTTAAAGGTTAAAAGAAAAAAAAAGAAAAGAGGAAATCTTTTTGTTGTTTTTGCAAAGAAAGAAAGAAAGAAGAACGGGCCAAAACTTCGAAAAGATCAAAGCGAATAAAATGGATAATACAATGGAAAAGTGAGAAGGGCACGTACTCCCCCAAGCTAAGTCTTTTGGCCTAAGTTGGTAGTAGCTAATGTCCCTAGGAGCCTCCTGCTCCAGGGTAGGATGGGTGAGTCCAAGGATCGTATGAGGCTTCCGGTGCGTACACCGATGTCCTCGGATCCTCCCACGAAGAAGGATCCGCGCTCCAAGCAGAGGAAGACCCTTCACCAAACTGGGTGAAGGTCTCCCCCTGGAAAGGTGGGAAATCACCATGCTCCTCCTCGTCGGGCAAAACCCCCTCCATGGGGTTATGAAACTGATGCTGGACCACGAACTCATCGAACTGGATAACATCAAAGGACCATCCGTTCCTGCGAGAAAAATCAAACAAAAGAGGTGGAGGTAGACGGATCTTGCGTTCCGTGGTAGCTCCGAAACGTAAGATATAATCAAGGTTACCAAACTCGACAGTCATGGTAACAAACTTATGCCTTTTCATAGCAGCAAGATCAAAACTTAAATAAGTAAAAGGCTTATCATCGGGGTGTGGGGTGCCATTAAGAGACTCTAGGATAAGTGTGGCGTAAACGCCACCAAATAAGTCTCCCTTGTTACCGTTCATAGCAAGGCGTCGAGAAATTAAGGCACCCACATTATAATCAAACCTCCCTGAGAGGGCGGTTGCCAGGATAGCAATATCCGGCGCAAATATGTTGCTCGTGTTGTCACGAGCCAACACCCCTCTAGGAATATAATACGCAAAATACCTGAGGTGTGGAAATAAGATGCTGGAGATCTTTGACCGATGAATATCCCTCGTATCCATGCTACAGAGCGAGTTGAATACGGTTCTCAGCTCGGAGGGCTGAGAGCTCATCTTCGCCGTCTGTCCCATGTTTGGCACACCTATTATTTCACAAAACCTTTCCAAAGGCATGGTCAAAAGATCATTGTAAATTTTAAACTCAACAGAACCAGCATCAAGGTTGTATCTAAAACTGTTAATGAAATAGGAGGTGAGTTTTTGATACTGGGTAACACGGCACGTTGCGAGCCGCGTCAAACCTGCATTAGCACAAAGATTATAGAACTCCTCCCTAATTCCTGCAGCTTCAAGGAATACATCGCACGGGAAAGTCATTGCACGTGCTTGATTTGTGTCCTCCAACAACTCCAAGGGCACATGATCTTCGTTGTAGCTCACCCTAGCAGTCGAGGGTGAAGCTGCAACTCTTGTAACTCGATTGGAGCACTCGGGCCTCTTCTTCCCAAGCCACCCCTTTGCCCTTCCTAGCAAACTCATTTCTGAATTTTTTGACAAATTACAAAAACAAGGATTTAAACAAAGTGAGTTAAGGAAAACTACTCAACTCACTTACCTAAGGCATAAACTTGCATCAAAACTTGGGAAATAAAATTCTAGACATGCATGCAAGCTCATATAAATAGCACCAAGAGCTACTAAATACTCACAAATGAAGCCACCAATCAAAAATCTAATTGGAGGGGTAAAGGAGTTACATACCAGGGAGTATTTGCTCAAAATTTCAGCTAGAATGGTGGGCTGTAGAGAGAGATCGAAAATCGCCTCCAAGAACAGCAAGAACGCAAAAACCAAATGCAGAACTCGTGTTTTTGGAGAGAGAGGAAGGAGGAGGAAGAAGACATACCAGGAAGTGGGGCCTGTGGGCCCCAGGCGCCCTGTGGGCGCGGCCAGGGGGCAGGCCGCGCCAGCTGGCCGCCTGGGCCACTGGTGGCCCCCCTGGTCAGCCCCAGGTGCCTCTGGGTCACTCCCGGCATGGAAATTTTTATTCTTATTTTTCTAGAGTTTTTCTGAAAACTTCACTGTTGAAAATTTCTCGGAGTTCAAGAAGCTGCAAAACTTTCTGAAAACTTAAAGTGGTGATTAGTATTGTGAAGTTTCAAAAACATAAAAACTTGGTACAGCAAAGAGAATGAAAGCTAAAGCAAATGAAAACATAACAAGCTTAACTTTTTACCTATATAAAACAAGCTCACTAGTAAGGTTGATCAAGTCTTACCAACAAACCGGCGATATATAGAACAAGAAGTCTCCCCTCTTATGAAGTGATCATTGCACCTTTACTTTGATGGACATTGTCCCCACCATAATGGTTTTGTATTTGTGGTGCACATGTAGTGGACAGTCCCATTCTCCAATCTTCACGGTCTCGATATTCTCTATAGATTTAAGGCCATGCCTTTTGTCGATCTTCTTTGGAAAATATACCGTGTGTTCTTTATCATCAACGTTGAAGGTGACCTTTCCTTTATTGCAATCAATAATAGCACCTGCGGTGTTAAGAAAAGGTCTACCAAGGATAATGGACATGCTCCCATCCTCGGGCATGTCAAGCACAACAAAATCTGTAAGGATCAAACAGTTAGCAACTTCAATGGGTACATCCTCACAAATACCTATTGGGACAGCTGTTGATTTGTCAGCCATCTGAAGGGAGATATCTGTAGGGATTAGTTTCTCTAAACAAAGCCTCTTGTAAAGAGAGAAAGGCATAACACTCACTCCTGCCCCAAGATCACACAAAGCAGTTATGACGTAATTATTCTTTATGGAGCAAGGAATAGTGGGTATACCTGGATCACCGAGCTTCTTAGGAATCTTGCCACTGAAAGAGTAGTTAGCAAGCATAGTAGATATAGCCTCATTAGGAATTTCTCTTTTATTACTGACAATATCTTTCATATATTTCGAATAAGGAGGTAACTTAATAGCATCAGTCAAGGGAATTTGAAAAAAAAGAGGCTTCATCCATTCACAAAATTTATTATAATGCTCTTCTTCTTTAGATTTGAGGGACTTACCTGGAAAGCGCATGGGTTTCTGTATCCATGGTTCTCTTTCCTTCCCATGCCTTCTTGCAATGAAGTCTTCTTTAGAGTACCTCTTGCATTTATCGGGTGCTTCTTCTTCTCATACCTTGGGTGGATCATCCTTCTCGGCGTCTTTTTCTTCAGGCTCGGCATCGTCTTCTGTTTCAGCATTAGAGGTAGATATGCTGTTAGGATCAACAGCTGGCTTTTCACTTGTAATAGGATCATCGGGATTGTCAGCCTCCTTGTGTTTCTTCTTCTTCTTTTTCTTCTTTGGAGAGCTAACAGTCTCGTCTTCTTCTTGTACTTGAGAATCTTGCTCGATCCTCTTTGGATGCCCCTCAGGATAGAGTGGGTCCTGGGTGTGTGTTCCACCCCTCATTTTAATTCCATAAGCTTGTATGTCCTGTTTGGCATTATTAGCAAGCAAATCTTTTTGCACATTAGAAATTTGTTCAAGCTGAGTATGAACCATATGAAAATGCTTAACAAGACATTTAACATCATTAATTGTTCTCTCTAGATCATCACATAAACTTTTGATAGCAAGAGAATTATCACGCAACTGACTTTGTAACTTCCTATTAAAATGGTCTTGCTTAATAATAAAATTATCAAGCTCATCTAAACATTGGTCGGGAGGCTTACCGCTAGGGATGTCGCTTTCAGTAAAGTCTAATAGAGAGTGTACCTCTACCAAGGGAGGCTGAGTAGTAGGCTCACACAACTTCTCAATAGGCGGTAAATTCTTCACGTCTTCGGCTTTAATACCTTTCTCCTTTATAGACTTCTTTGCTTCTTGCATATCTTCGGGGTTCAAAACAAGCATGCCCCTCTTTTTCGGTGGTAGAAGTGGTTCTGGGACGGACCAATCTTCTTAGTTCTTGGCAATTTTGCACATTAGTTCTTCTGCATCGTCCGGTGTTCTTTCCTTGAAAACAGAACTAGCGCAACTATCCAGATAGGATCTGGATTCATCGGTTAAACCAGCGTAAAATATATCAAGCAGTTCATTCTTGGGAACTCCATGTCCCGGCATAACCTCAAGTAAATCACAAAACCTCCCCCAAGCTTTAGGGAGATGCTCATCCTGCAATTGTTTAAAGTTATAGATTCTTTGCAAAGCAGCATGTTGCAGATGAGCTGGGAAATATTTATCAACAAAGAATTTGACTAAGTCCTGAGGAATTTTAATAGAACCATAAGGTAGTGCAACGTACCATGATTTAGCGTCCTCCTTCAATGAAAAAGGAAAAAGCTTGGCCACATAGAAGTTTCGTATCTTCTCATCAGTAGTGAATAGGTTGCTTAACTCAGCGAGTTTGGTCAAGTGTGCTATAGCATCATCATTTTCTCTGCCATAAAAGGGGTCAGCCTCGACTGTAGATATAAGTGAAAGATCAACAGAGAAATCATAATCAGGATCAGTGATGCATATAGGAGATGTGGCAAATTTAGGATCAGGATTAACTTTGTTCTTCATGGAGTGCTTTTTGAGCAACTCCTTAACAGCACCAGGGTCAGAGTCGACACACTCTTTGAGTTCCCTGCAAAAATCATCATCAAGAGTAACATAATCATCATCAAGGATTCTCTCCCTGAGTTCATCTAAGCTCGGGTAACCAAAGGTTTTGCAGGTAGGAATATAGGTAGTAGGGGTCTCGGTCTTGGATTTTTCTGCAGCCTTAGTAGTCTGAGTTTCAATATAGCGACCAAGAAAAGTAGCATCATCAAGAGTAGTGGAAGCATCATCAAAAGTATCGGACATAGTAACAGACTCAATAGAAGCATCATGTAGTGGTGGTGAAGGAAACTTACTCATAACAGAAGGTGAATCAAGTGTAGCACTAGTGTTCAGAACAGTACCTTTTCTTGTACAGGATGGTAAGATCGGAACCTTGGGGTCTCCTTTCTTACCCATAGCGGATGATATGCAGCAGGCAGGATACTTCAAGTAGACTTGTAAATATTGCTATGCTCCCCGGCAACGGCGCCAGAAAACGCTGCTTGATGCCCCACAGGCGTAAGGGATCGAGATAGTCTTCGCGGGTAAGTTAACCGAATTTATTGATTCGACACACGAGGAGCCAAAGAGTATTTATAAGCTTTGACAGTTGAGTTGTCAATTCAACCACACCTAAAATACACTTGCTTGCAACAATAGAAGTGGTAACGGTGATATGATAGTGATGATAGCAACAGTAAAAATAGCAACAAAAGTAACGACTAATGAAAAACAGGATTGAAAGCACTATAGGCTAGGGAGATGGATGGTTGGGCGCTGCATGGATGAGAGTAAACATATAATAGATTCTAACACGGGGCAAGGCACACAGAAAAGCAATGATCATCTAGGAAAATATCAAAAAATAGGCATGTATCTCATAGGTAGTTGTGCGTGCTTGCAATAAGAACTTGCACAACATCTTTTGTCCTACCATCCCGCTACGAACGGGGCCAAAAGGAACTTATGGAGATTAAGGTACTCCTGTCAAAGAGCACCGGAACAAAGCAATAAACTCAATGGATACATGGAATCCTCAAATCATGGACCATCCCATTTGGTGTCCCAAGCTGTCACCTTTGGGATCGCCGGTTCCGGACCATAATAGGTGCATACAACTCATAGATAGGATCTAGAACACAAATATATTCATGAAAACACATAGGGTTCAGATCTGAAACCAAGGCACTCGGGCCCAAAGTGAAAAGCATTAAGAACAACAAGTTGCAGCAAAGAAGATAAACACCAATCTAGATGATAGGCAACATGCCCCAACAATCTGACGAACTATTACATGATTAAACTCATCCAATCCCTACCATCCCCTTTGCCTACAACAGGGAATTACTCACACATGTGAAGAGAAGTCATGGAGGATGGATGGAATGGTGATGGTGATGACAATGGCGACGATCTCCCCTCTCCGGAGGCCAAATCAGCCTCCAGATTAGCCCTCCCGAAGAAGAACAGAGGGTGGCGGCGGCTCCGCGACGGAAACTGGGAAAAAGACTTCTGTTCTGGGGTTTTCTCGTCACGGGGATAAATAGGAGCCTTGGTAGGGCACCAGAGGAGGGGGGAGCAGCCCAGGCGGCCTGAGGGCGCGGCCCCACCCCTGGCCGCGCCAGGGGGGCGCCTGGGGCCCCCAGGGCTCCCCTCTGGTCCCACTTCTGGCTCCTGGCTTCATCGGGTGCGTGGATTTTCTGGTATTTTTCTGGGAATTTTCCGGGATGTCTAAAAATCCATTTTCTTGCACACAATAGAACCATACAGGCAGCTCTTCTGAAAACAGCGTTATTCCGGGTTAGTTTCGTCCAAATCATGCAAGAATGAGGGCAAAACAATAGCAAAAGTGTTTGGAAAAGTAGATACGTTTGAGACGTATCACATAGTTATCATTGCGGTGCATTTTTAATCCTTTCAATTGCCCAGCTGTGATTTGTTTACCACACATAGCAGTTTTACGTATTTTGGGAGAGAGACATCACTAGTGAACATCACGGGACCCCGGTCCATATTCTCATCACTGTTTACACGCTCAATTTATTTCTTGCTTTTACTTTCCAATTGCAATCCCCATTATCATTATGTCTTGAGTTTGATCCTTTGTAAACAACAAAGCCGGAGAGATTGACAACCTCTTTGAACTTCGTTGGGAGAAAAGTTACTTGTGTGTGTGTGCAGGTTCAGGTTAAGGGAGAAATGTCTCAAACGACACATTGCTCGCTTCACCACCTACTTGTAGTTATCGAAGTCCTACGGGTTCGATCTCAACCTTCGTGTCTTTGGCAAGGGAAATTTGCTGCTATCCTACATCTCACCTTCCACTTGGGGTAACCAACGAAGGGCGATAAGCCATTATCATCTCTAGCGCATCAGCAACCCTGGGTTAGATCGTAGAGTAGATGTGAAGGTTGGCGATACTTGTCGGCTAACTGGAGGAAGCACTTCCTAGTCAATTATATTATCATGGAAACTACTACACTGGAGGTCAAGGCGAGATTGCTCAGGACCGATGTTGTTTGCTAGAATATTTGATGCCCTAGACGTCCACTGTCCCAGCCTTTATATACTAGGCTGGGTCACAAGGAGTCCATCTAGGTTTCCAGAGAGGGTTTCTTAATCTATTTTCAGTCTTGGACACCAAGTCGCGGTTTCCATGATCGTCGAGGACTCCTTATGGCGGTTGCCTCGAGTGGTCCAGGTGTGGGCCGGTCGAGGCTTCCAACCGGCCCTCTAGCTTGATACACACCAGGTACCCTCGTCAGTAGCCCCCGAGAGCCTGGGTGACTCGAAGAGTCACGCAGGGACTCGAATCCATAATTGTTTTCAAGTGTGCAGCGCAGCTGCGAGTCGTCGACTGTTAGCCACAAAGGATAGTTTATTCAAGGGATGCTAAGCTAGAGATGCCCAATGATACGTCCCAAACGTATCGATAATTTCTGCTCGTTCCATGCCTGTTTTGTGTGATATTGCTATGATCTAGATACACTTTCATACACTTTTGATCATATTTGGACTAACCTACTAACTCAGTGCACCCCAGTGCCAGTTCCTGTTTTTCTGCTGTTTTTCTATTTCAGTTTTTTCCCATATAAAAAGTGCTCCAAAAATCTGGGAAAAATCAGATAAAAAATCAGCGTGTCGGAAGCATCCAGAGCACCAAAGGAGGGCCAGGGGGCCACCACCAGGTGCCCAGGCGGCCACCTGGCGTGTCCAGGGGCCTGGCCGCGCCAGGGGGAGGGGAGCCTGGACCCCTGGTGGCCCCCTCTCGCCTATTTAATCTCCGTCATAGGAAAACTCCAAAGAAAGAACCCTATTTCGCAAACTCACCTCTGTTCCGCCGCCGCCGCTCTTCCAAGATCGGGAGCACCACCAGGACCCTTCCAGGCACCCTGCCGGAGGGAGGGTCGACCTCCGGGAGCTTCTCCTCCACCATGGACGCTTCCCGGATGTGCCGTGAGTAGTGTAGCTTGGACCATGGATCCGTGATCAGTAGTTATGTGATGTTCTCCTCCACTCTTTCTTCTTCATGGTTTAGACCTCGTGAGATGTCCTACATGATTGAGGCACATATGTAATTCTTCTGCTGTTGCTATGCTGAGTTTGATGGGATCTGATGGATTATGAGGTTATGTTCAAATTTTGATAGAGTAATATATTTGGTTTTTATCTCTTATATTTTTTTCCTAAGTAGTTCTTGCATTTTCTCCGTTGTGGGCACATGCCCCCTGATGACACGCTTGAGTGCCAGAAACATGAGTCTAGGGGATGTGCTGTGGCCACAAGGGGGAAAACAACGGTGCTTGTAACCGCGGTTGCAAGGATTGTTTACTTTGCGCAAAGTTCTTTTTAATGCAGTTGTCTGTTGCTTTGGGTTTACACTTTGGGTGGGGCTCGCAACTTAATACCAGAGAGATGTTCTGGATAGATATCTCAAGGTGGATGATTAGTAGTAGATGCAGATGGATTTCGGTCTACTTATCTTGGCGTACTGCCCATGCTTATGAGCCTCTTCCTTTCTTTTGTAGCATAGTTAGCATTGTGGTGCGTTTATAATCCTGTCAATTTCCCATCTGTAATTTTTTTACCTTGCATAGCAGTTTTATCGTCTTTTGGGAGAGAGACATTACTAGTGAACATCATGGGACCCCGGTCCATATTCTCATCATTGTTTGCAAGCTTATTTCCTTTTCAGTATTTACTTTTAGTTGATATTTTCATTATCATTATCCCTTGTGTTTGATCCTTTGTAAACAACAAGACGGGAGAGATTGACAACCTCTCTGAACTTTGTTGGGAGCAAAGTTAATTGTGTCATGTGAAGGTCCAGGAGAAGCAAGTGATTCTTTTCAGACGGCGCATCACTTGTCGAACCACGTACTTATCATCCTTTAGTCCTACGGGAGACAAACCCTATCCTCTACATAGGGGAAATTTGCTGCTATCCTACATCTCACCTTCCACTTGGGGTAACCAACGAAGGGCGACAAGCCATTATCCTCTCTCGCGTATCACCCAAGGTAGTCGACTTCGAGCCTTGGTGAATCAGTATCAAACACCTCAAAATCCCAAGATCAAGCCGCGTCCCTCTACACGAACTTGGAAAACAACCGGAGCCTAGCAAGTCCATGCCGCTGCAGGTCTTATAGGATCAGTGCCGCCGGTGTAAAAAAAATATCCTTGAGGCGTCCGCCATTGGCATAACTTCTCCATGCATTGCGCGTGGGAAAACATCGGGAGTGAAGTCGCAGCTGTGCCAAGTCTCAACCCGGCCGACTGCGCAGCGGGGTCTTACCTACACGCTAAGCTTGCACGTCATCTGGGGTGCAGTGTATCACCGCCAAGGCATCATTTTTCTGAGGTGCGAAGCCTAATTTAGAAGTGCATCCACTTGGAAAACAAATCAAGTGAACGAATAGTAGTCACTCGTGAAGTATTGAAGAACTTAGGTGAGGAGTCGAGAAGGGCCGCACCCACTCAGATGATCGTTAAGTGGGTTGATCATGTAAGCACACGTACAACACTTAGATTACTCGGGCGAATAGGTTTCTTGTATGTTTGACCATGTTTTGCCTTCAAGTGTTATTAATCACTCGATTACTTCATCATCTTCTGGGTGAGGGAGCACCCGAACTCTATAGATGTTTTAATCCTTGGTGGGGAGAGTGGACACTTGAGTACGATGCGACATGCAGGGTGAGGGAGCACCCGAACTCTATAGACATGCTTGTTCTTGATGGAGGAGACTAACCACTCGCGTCCTCGGGGCTTGATCCTTGCTCTATTTTTGTAAATACGGGGCGCTCCCGATGGGAGTAAATTTTTTGAGAATGCGGTCGAAAGTTTGGAGGAGAAAACTAGGGAATCTTTCCACTGTTCGACTTTCTGCAATGAATTCTCCTGAATCAATCTTGTCTCGGCTGCTGCAATCTCTAGTTTTGTAATGATGCTGCTAATGATGCTTTTGATGAAAGGGGCTTGCTTGTGAATCTTCACATCCTCTGTGCAGTCATAATGACGCCCTGTGGCGCTGCGGCCGTTTGGGTTTCCGATGCGTGTATGAGAAACGCGCGAGGATTTGATGTCTTCTCTTAAATATTTCCTTGGACTCTGTACCGTCACGCGTTCCAGCTTTGAGTTAATGACAGCGCCGATTGGATTTCCACGCGGCTTCCTGGCTTCCCCCTGGTCTGGCCTATAAATATCTGTTTCTTGTGTTTGTTCGGTGCTATCTCTTCGTTCTCCTTTCCTCCTTCTTTTAGTTTCAGCAAACCACTAGAGCGTAGGATTCGTGAGCTGGTGGTTCTTGCGATATGGCTTGCCGAGGTCATGGCCGGTGGGGTCGTGGTGGTCGTACACGTCGCTCTTCCTATCGTGGGCGTGGCAGAACGGCTGCGGCACCCTCCTCTTCCTCTGAGAGGGAGGGATTTTGGTGCTATGATTTTCTTGGGGCCTGCGTGGGGGTCATTTTCTCACCGGATGAATTTGCGTGCTCGGGATAGCCATTGTTGTCGGTTTGATGGTGAACATACTCTCACCGTTCATGCTTTTGATGCCGGTAGTAATCTTCTGGATCCGTACTGGGAGGAAACAAGCAGTGACAACTCTGACGAGTCGAGGGGCACTTTGGCTTCTTTTCCTGTTTCTTCATCTTCTGCCGACTCCTCGACTGGTGGTGCTTTCTCTTCTAGTTCTAAGGTGGAGTCAGACGTCAAGCCTCCGAGCAAGCAGGTGCGATGACAGGGAAGGTCACCAGGCTCAAGAAGGCGTCGAATGGCTCCTTGCAGACTTAGTCTTACTTTGTCTGTGATGATGCTCGTCAAGATGTGGGCCAAAGTGCCAATTATCTCAGCACATGTAGAAGTCATAATTCCTTGGGATGATTGGTCTTGTAATCTTCGGATATCTGCTCGAGTGCCTTCACTTCTAATCTTTGGATAGCTAATCGAGTGCCTTGACTTGTAATCTTTGATGTAAAGCGAGGAACCTTGTATTGGGAATCGTGTTTTTCTGATATGTAATAAAAACGGCCTTCGGGTGCTTGACTTTGTATTGAAATGGTCTTCGACTGCCTGGCCTTGTAATGAATTCACCTTTGAGTGTTTTACCTTATGACAAAACTGTCTTTGGGCGCTTTTCCTTGATGCGAAACTTTACATTTATCGGGTGCGCGGCAGTGCTCCCGATGGGAGTAGCCCTCGAGGCTAGGTTCCATTTGTAGAGTCGGGCACAGGCTTAAACTGGCTCGCTTTAAGTTTGCTCTGCTATTCTGCGCTCCCGATGGGAGTAGCCCCCGAGTCTTTAGGTTATCACTTGTGATAGGGTGAAGACTTTAGAAATTATCCTGCCCAGTGGCTGTCTTGGATCCTCCTTATGAGTCTGATTTTGTGTCTTCTAAAGGTGAAGAGCTGCTTCTCTTGTCATCACCGCGAGGGGAAGCGGCGTGGCTTTGGTAGTGCGGCCGTGGGATGCCTTGGGGATTGCACTTGTGTCCTCTGTATGCTTTTAGGCGTGACTGTGGGTGAAACGATTTGTGGGGAGAGCTTGTGGTTAGATCCCTAAGTCCTTAGGTTTATGTCTTCGCGTAAGCGAAAATCGTCTCTCGGGGGAGTCCGTGCTCGAGCCCCCGAGTGCTTAATGTTATGTCGTCATGTAAGAGAAAAAGCGTCTCTCGGGGGGAGTCCATGCTCGAGCCCCCGAGTGCTTAAGTTAAGTCATCGCGTAAGCGAAAAAGTGTCTCTCGGGGGGAGTTCGTTCTCGAGCACCCGAGTAATTAAGTTAGTTCGTCGCGTAAGCGAAAAAGCGTCTCTCGGGGGGAGTCCGTGCTCGAGCCCCCGAGATCTTTAAATGGTGTCGTCTGGAAACACATTATTTATTGCTTCAAGTTTTTACATAAGTTGTCGGTCAGCGCTGCTGCCGATCTTTGTGTTGCTAGGGGATGTTGCCAAGTGAGTAATCTATGGGTAGAAAAGGCGCAAGTTTGCCACGTCCCACGGGTTCCCACGTCTTCGTTGGTCTTCGGGTTCTTTAGTCTGTATGCTCCTTCTCCTATGACCTCAGAGACTATAAATGCTCCTTCCCACTATTGGGCGAGCTTGTGGACCTTCTATTTTATTAGTCGCAGGACGAGATCGCCTTCTTGGAAAGTTCTTGTTTGCAGGCGTCTGCTTTGATAAGTGTGTAGCTTGTCTTGGTATCCTTCTGACCTTGCGAGAGCTGTGTCCCTTGCCTCGTCTGCGACGTCCTTGTCGTCTTCATGTGCATTTTCTGATTCTTCATGTTCATATCCCTTATTTGGGGAGCTCCGAACTTAAGGTCGTGCGGCAGTACGGCCTCCGCTCCGTTTACGAAGAAGAATGTCGTGTACTGGGTTGGTGCGTTGGGAGTGGTGCACAGGCTCTAGCATTGCGGGGAGTTCTTCTATCCAGTTGCCAGCGGCTTGCTCGAGTGGTGCGAGTAGCCATTTTTTGATTCCCCCACATACTAGGTCGTTTTCTTTTTCTACTTGGCCATTGGATTGCTGGTGTGCATCTGAGGCGTAGTTCATCTTGATGCCTAGTTCTTGGCAGAAGTTTTGGAATTCTGCTGCTGTGAAGTTTGTACCATTGTCCGTGATGATGTTGTGGGGTACGCCGAAACGACAAATTATGGACTTGATGAAGTTGACTGCTGTGAGGCTGCCGAGCTTGTGATTGGCATTGCTTCGATCCATTTGGTAAACTTGTCGACTGCTACCAGGAGGTGTGTTGTGCCGCCTTTTGCAGATTTCTTGAGTGGGCCTACCATGTCGATCCCCCATGTGGCGAAAGGCCATGATAGTGGTATAGTTTTTAGCTCGGATGCTGGGGCGTGGGGCCTGCTGGCGAACTTTTGACAGGCGATGCAGCGTCGCACCATGTCTTCCGTGTTTCGTATTACGGTTGGCCAGTAGAAACCCGCTCAAAAGGCTTTGGTCACGAGTGCGCGGCTTCTCGCGTGGTGCCCGCATGTGCCTTCGTGGATCTCGAGTAGTAGGGCTTTGTTGTCTTCCTCTTCAATGCACTTTTGGAGTACTTGGGAGATGCTGCCTTTGTAGAGTTGTCCATTGATTATAGTGAACGCCTTCGATGACCGGCTGATTCGTCGGGTTTCTGCGGTGTCTTGCAGCAGGGTGCCTTGTATCAGGAATCCGAGGAAAGGCCTTGTCCAAACTGGGCTTTCATGTCCTGCTGGATCACCCTCCTCGGCTGTGTTGTTGGCTTTTTCGTTAGCGGCTGGATCTTCTGCAGCTACTTGTGCAGCTCGGTTGTGCTTCCACCTTCTGTGGCTGCCCCTGGTACGAGTGGCTTGGTTTTGATCGATCTTTGGCCGACGCTATCGAGGAAAACTCCTGGAGGGACTGGTCCTCGGGTTGAACCGATGTTGGCGAGCTCATCTGCCTCTATGTTGTTTGCTCTGGTGATATAGACGAGCTCGCATCCATCGAATTCTCCCTCTAAGATGTTGTAGATCTTCTGGTAGGCTGACATGTTGTGTGTGACTGCTTCCCAGTCCTTCATTGTTTGCTGGACGACGGGGTTGGAGTTGCCGTAGATTACTAGGCGAGTGGCGCCGCATGCCTTTGCCATGCGCATGCCATGCAGTAGCGCCTCGTACTCCGCTTCGTTGTTTGACGCCTTGCTGAAGTTGATCTGGAGTTCGTATTTGAGCTTATCTCCTTTGGGTGATATTAGCACAACGCCTGCTCCAGCCCCTTGGTGCCTTTTGGACCCATCGAAGAACATCTTCAATGAGTTGGAGAGGTCTAGAGGACCTGGTGTTTTGTAACACCCCGGGTGTCAAGCTACAGTACTCCTCATTATTAAGATAAGTCATTTTGAATTAGAGTGCTTGATCACATTGGATCCCGTCTCAATTAAAATTCAACCCAATTAAAAATTACAAAAAAGTGGCAATTAATGTTCAACCAAAAAATGTGCAAACAATTTTATAAAATGCCTAATAATCAGTAGGTCATATTAGAAATTAATTGGGGATTTATTAAAATGATTTAATAATCTAAAGAAATAAAAACATTAGCTAAAGAACACAATTTCACACTTTAAGTAAATAACAATAGTCAAATGAATTTATAAATGTCCCAAACTTTTGTAACAACCTATTATAGTGGAGTAGGATTATTGGAGCAAGTTCCATGTTTTACTTAAATATTAAAGCTAATAAAACAATTATAAACAGAAATAAAAGTACTCCCTCCGATCCATAATAAGTGTCTCACATTTTGTACTAAGCTAGTACAAACTTTGTACTAGGTGAGCGACACTTATTATGGATCGGAGGGAGTAATAAAACAATAAAAAGGGGGAAAACCTCTATCCTACGCCCTGGACAATATCCAGCCGGCCCAGTCCACATTCCTCTCCCCTGCTTCCCCTTCACTGCTCCACCGCCCCTCGCTGTGAACGCCATGGCCGTCCAGAGCACGGATGTGCTCGCTGTCGTGCATCCCACGACTCCCGGCGTTGATAAGCTTCTCTCTAGGCGCCTCGCAGAAACCCTAGCCCCTCAGATCCCCCTCTCGCTCTCCCCTTCTCCCTCACGCACGGGCACGACTGCGCCTGTGACCACGTTGCCGGACATCGTGAGCCCGCACGGCCAACGTGCCTCGCCGCCTGGTTCAAGTCAAGACACAAAACTCAGTGCAACAGGCAAACTCTCTAAACAAGATAAACAGGAAAACTCAAGAGAGTTCCAGCAACAAACTAAACAAAAGTTCTTTAAAAAGATGAGTATGAAAACTAAGAGCTAAACATGACAGTAGCTATGAAAAAGATAAAGAACACACACAGCAAATGTAAGCATGAAAAATCCTATGATGTGTTCTAGATTTTGAAAGTGGAGCATGTTTCTCTCCCACACAAAGCAAGTTGGGTTCTAACTTGTTATGAACAGCAAGAAAAGCTAAAAAAACTAAAAATAAAACCTAAGAACGAGACACTCCAAGCATAGCACATAACGCATGAATTAATAAAAATATATTGAGATGAGAGACGAATTGATAATTGTTGATGAAGCAGGGGATGCACGGGGGCATCCCCAAGCTTAGACGCTTGAGTCTCCTTGAATATTTCTTGGGGATGCATGGGGGCATCCCCAAGCATGAGCGCTTGACACTACAGGACTTTACTTGATGACCCACAACCGTAAGGGATCTGTTGCAGCGTTTTCGATAAGTAAGAGTGTCAAACCCAACGAGGAGCGAAAGGTATTGATAGGTGATTTTGGACAAGGAATAACTGCAAACACTGAAAGATAACTTTTTAGGGCTTTTCGATATAAGAAACAATAAGATAAAAGTAAGCAAACTAAATAGCACTGAAGAGCAGCAAGTGGCCTAATCCTTTTGAGCAAAGGATAAGCCTGGCATCTTAACTTATAAAGACTAAAGCGTTCTTGAGGACACATGGAGAGGTAGTCACGTGTTTTCTCCATACTCCGTATCGATAACAAGTGTTGTGCTGATAAGTGTTGAGTGGGTGGATCTATGCTAGGGCACCTTCTAGATTAAGATAAGTGCACTCTTATGATTAAACATCTTGCAAGCATCCGCAAATACGAGATAGAAATTAAAGGAAAGCCTAACTATAGCAATAAGATCAAGGATCCATTATTCCCTTGTGCAAAAGTGTGCAAACTGGGGTTCCGGTTTCTGTCACTCCGGCAACCCACCATGAGCATTCTTTATACACAATGTATCCCCCTAAGTCCATAATAAGGAGAAGTGTTAAGTGTTCGACTCACACAACACCACTAGGAAAATGACAACAAAACTTAAATATCAAACAACACAAATAACTTCAACCTCATATAACTACTAACAACTAGACTTCTCCCATGTCCTCAAGAACTAAAGTAACTACTCACAAGACATAAAAGAGATCATGATTAGAGGTGATAAATATATGATAAACAATTTGGACATAATGATATTTCTCCAACAAAACTCAATATCATTCACCACAAAGTAGTAATCAACACAGATAGAGTAGAGAGGATAGATAGTACGGATTAAAACACAAGATAAACTTGTGAGGTGATATTGGATGGTGGTGGAGATGGTGTTGATGTTGGGGATGATGTTGATGATGATGTCGATGATGCCCGTGACGATGGTGATGACGATGGCGATGATCTCCCCTTCCGGGAGGTGATCTCCTCGGCGGAATCTGCCCGCCGGAGAGCCCTTTTCTTCTCTGTAGGTTTCCTCCACGGAGCGGCGGCGTAACTCCGTAAAAGCTTCTCTTCTTAGGGTTTTCGCGTAACGAGGAGTATATAGGCGAGAGGGGGAGCCGGGAGTGGACCCAGGGCTCCAGGCGCCCTCCCGTTGTGGCCAGGAGTGGGGCCGCTCCAGGTGGCCGCCCGGGGCCCCTGTGGCCCCCCTCTGGCCCCTCTTCGGCGAGTCTTTGTTAATCTTTCGGAAAATACCCTCCGTCGATTTTCAGGTAATTTGGAGGTATTCTTCTTCAGCAACTCAGCGTCCACTTTTTACCGCTGAATCCTGCGTCTGCTGCTTCGGCATCGGAAAGTTGCAAACTGTGTAAAATAAGCAAAAACAACAGAAGAAAATCATCGTAATGTCAAATATATCAATGAATAAGGATGAATTACGATATAAAATAGTGATGCATTTTGGACGTATCAACTCCCCCAAGCTTAGACCTCGCTTCTCCCCAAGCGAAAACTTAGCTCGGTAAACCTGTCCACAAGTTTAGAGAGTGAAGTGTCGATAAATAGAATACGGACAAGAAGCATCACGATTTCTTTACCAACTCAAACATCCTCAACAGCAATCTTCAACTCATAAAGACCTTATGAAAGAGTAATAACAATTATAATCAAGATTAGGGCTAAGGAAACTCATCAAATCATGGCAAACATGTCCTTTGTTCAAGAACAACTAATAGCTTTTACTTTTGCTCTTTCTTTTTATATTTTGATGAGAAAATTTGGAACTTTTGAAAGAACAAGCTATTAGTCATGAAGTGAGAATGCTACCAAAAAGGAAGATGTTTGCTCAGGAAATTCTTTTGCAAACAACTTACTTATCAAGAGATAATGTCAACAATGATATGGCATGGCAAAACTTAATGCACCATTATATTGATGAATCCTCATCAGCATAAAGTGTCTGTTCTCTTTGGGAAAGGAGGAAGTAGGGAAAACTGACTCAACATAAAAGTAAAGGAAAGGCCTTTTTAAAGGCAAGCAGGGAAAACTCAAGTGCTATCCTTAAATCAAACAGAATAAAAAACAAGTTTTGAGAGGTGCATGCTTTGTCAACGAATGCTAATAGAAAACTCAATTACTTCTCAGATTGGACAAGTTTCGAGGAACGGCTCCCACACGGGGACGATCACATCCCCGCAATCTCCTTTGTTTATCACTCCCAAAGTTTTCTGATTTCTCATGAACAAAGCGTGAAGGAGGGTTTGTTTGTTGTATTATCTTTTGTGAGCTGGGCGCACTCATGCCAGTTCCTCCTCGTATTAGGGGTTTTCAGATTAGACATACAATCCCGGGATAAAACTTGCCCAACTTAAGAAGATCATGAATTAACTACTACTTCCTCATGAACTAAAACAGGGGCACAAAACAGAAGATTTTGAACATCTAAGGATAACACAAAAATTCTATACTTTAGGAGTGGTAGTGGAATACCATGAATAGGAAGGAATGGTGGACTCATATGGGAGATACTGGTTTCAGGGTATGGATGCACTAGCAGAATTCCTCTTAGTACAGAAGTTTGGCTAGCAAAGGCTTTGAGAGAACAGACAATTGATGATGACTTGGATGCAAAACAATATAAAGCATAAACATTAAAATAAGTATAATAACATAAGGGGTTTGGCTATGTCGCTAATTTTAGAAAATCATGCTTGTTGTTATGACCAAAGCTATGTTTGCCAAGATTAAATAAAGTTTTCAAAGCCATACCTGATATAAGGTCAATACTCCCCATAAGAATCATCATAAGTTCGATTGCGTGAAGAGAATACCGAGTGCAGCGAAGGTGTCACAACCCTAGTTTTGGTATGTGATTTTATTACTAGAAATAATTGCATCATGTTTAAATTCTATGGTTTAAGAATTGGGGATTAGGAAAAGCCTCAAAATGAAATTAAATAAAAAGGCCAGATAAAAGTTTTTCCAAAAATCCTCCAAACATTTTTGAAAAGTCTTATAAATGAGTGTGATCATTTGAAAAATGATTTGGAGTCAAACCCATGCTCATGGATTTTTCAAATATTCAAACAAAGGCTTGGAAATTAAATTTAAATGCTATTTGAATTGAAATTCAAATGTTTTGAATTTGAAAAATCTTCAAATCTTGGGAGTGGCTAGTACTATGTCACATAAGTCCAAATAAAATATTTGGTGATTTTATTTAAATGCTTTGGTATTTTTTTCAGAGCAAAACAAATAAATAAGAAAGTAGAAAAAAGAAAAAAGAAAAGAAAAAGGGAAAAAGCCCACCTACCTGCAGCCCAACTCAGGGAGGTGGCCCAGCCCAGGGGCAGGGGCGTCTTCCTCCCCGAGCCAGGCAGGCAGGAAGCACGCCGACGAGCGCGGCATGGCCGCCAGGCAGCTTCCTGCTCCCCTCGGCCACGTCCTCGATCCTGGAGGCATCCAGAGGACTCCCCTCCTCCATTCCCCCCTTCCTTTGGACCTCCTCCTCTCTCTCCCGTGCGAGTCCGCGAGGTCCCGAGCGCTGCGCAGTCCGCCGACGTGCACCACCGCGGCCACCGGCCTCCCCTCGCAGCGCAAGGTTGTACATAAGACCCACCGTCTTCACCTTCTTCAACTGGAGCATTCAGTCGAGCAAGGGAGCCCCTACAACCATCGCAATCTTCATCGTCTTCCCCTACGGCCGCCGGACCTCGCCGCCAAATTCTCTGTTGCTGTTGCTCCTTTGCCCCCATAGACCACGCAGTCGTGCTCATGGTGAGCTCCAGCACCTTTCCACTCTCTTTTCTCTCTTTTTTCTTCACCACGTTGCTGTTTGCCATGTGCCCGAGCTCCGGCCGCCGCGCCTCTCAACGCCGGCGAGGCCTCCGACCTCCTCCGTTCCTCCCGTGGGCCCCACTGGATGCGCGCGTTCGAGGGCTTCTCTCTGGTGCCCTTGGCGCAGCCATTCGTGGCCGGAGCCGCCGTCCGCAGCGGGCGCCGCCGCGTCCAGTGGCGCCGGCGTCAAGCCGCCGTCGGCCTGGGCCATTAACCCTCCTAATCCCCCTGCTAATCCCCCTCTTTAGCCAATGACAGGTGGGTCCCAGCCCCCCTTAGTCCCCTGTCAGTTTTAATTAAACCGGGGATTAACCCCTGGGTTACTGACCAGTGGGCCCCGCTGGTCACCCCCGCCCACACGTCAGCATTGCGTCAGCCTGGCGCAATAAATCAATTTATTTATTTAAAATAAATTCCAGAAAACTATTAAATCTTAGAAATTCAATAACTTTTAAACCATAACTCCAAATCAAATAAATAATATATGAAAAATTATCAGAAAAATGCAAGGATTCCAAATATCATACTTTCATAGATGAAAAACACGTCTATGATGATGAACCAGTAGCATTTAGCTATTTGGGTTATTTGGAATAATTCAAAATAAATGTTTAAATCATTTCAATTTAAACCTTTGTAATGCCAACCTTATTACTTGCACATCAAAGGCATATCATACACATGACAACATGGTTTACCATATCCAAACATTAGCAAATGCAACTTGGGATAATTTGAACAACATTTGGAGTTTGAATTTGAATTTCTTATTCAAATCAACTTCAATTAACTTGTTGACAAATTGAACCTAGATCACATCAGTACCATGCCATTATTCATTTCTTGAATGTGCATTGCAATGTGATGTTTACATTTTTGTTGTCTCGGTGTTTGTTTCTTCTCGATAGGTTCATCGCCGGACGTAGTTTCCGACTGCCCTGAAGAGTGACACCTCGTGATCGTCAACAAGGCAAGCAAACCCCCTTTGATCATATCTATAAAAACCCAGTCTCCCTCTTGTTCTCTTATGCATGATTAGGTGATTCACATGTTACCGTTCTATCGCTAGTTGAACCCATCCTTAGCATGACCTATCATTGCTGCCACAGTATTAGGAAAACCTCAACCTAGCAGATACAAGATTGTTTGTGTTCATCATGTGGCCCTTCATCCATGTTATGCTATGCCATGCTAGAGTTGTTTGCAATGAAGTTGATCCATCTGGGTGATGTATCGGGAGGGTAGTGAACACATGCAACAAGGTAGTAACGTGTTGATGAAGTCACCCTAATATAAGTGAACAATGAGAGGATGTGTAGGAGTACATAGTGGGTTGTCTCATTTACACTTCCCTAGGCCCCGAGTTCTTGTGTTGTGATCCCTCTCGACCTATTAACTCACCCCGACTATGGTCCAGGATTCGCATGGGTTAATTTTCTTCTATTTGATTTCATAACGTAGCACGGTTTTAGGCAAGCGCAGCACCATCCGTTGAGGTGGGCTTGTCGGACCGTCCATACATCGTCTGGGTCCTGAACGGAAACCCCGGCCGGATTCCCGATTGGGGTACATACTCAGATAGGCGATCCCCTGGACTAGAATTGGAGCCGTGAGGTAAGTGTCGTGGTACTATCCTCGCCGACACCGCTTGAAGGTGACGAGTTCTTGGCGGTAAGTGGTAGCTACGTATGTGAAGAAGTACACCCCTGCAGGGTTAATGAACTATTCGAATAGCCATGTCCGCGGTTATCGACTACATGGAGATCTTTACTTGGTTATTAGACAACTCAAATGGATACTCTAAAAATCTCAAGATAAGTGTGATTGCTATGGGTTGCTTCCTCGTGGGGAAGTCGAGGAAGGATCCATGGTTGTGTTTTGATGTGGTGATCAAGATTAGATGGAATCGTGTGCGCCTCTCATCTCAAATCTATGTAGTCGTAGTACAGGATAGCCAAGTCAAAGCTTTCTGCATTACAACCCCACTTGTCTTTACCTTGGTACCTGAGCATGAGTAGTATAGTTCTGACGTAAGTCTTGCTGAGTACGAATTTGTACTCACGTTTGCTTATTGTATGTTTTAGAGACGAGACCACTGAACCTGATGGTGGCCTCCCCCTCAAGCTCGACGTCGACGAAGTAATGTAGTCCCAGACAGCGGCCTGGTCCCTCTGAAAGGTTGTTGTGTTTTCTTAAAGGCTTCTGAAGCCATTTGTTAACCTTGTCTTTACCAATACATAATTTTCTTCCGTTGTTGTATGATGTAATGTTGGGTCACAGTTATGTGATCTCTGCTTGTAACACTACTATATCTGCTCTGTATAGCAGATGCAATAAAACTATGAGTTTGTAGAGTTCATGTTGTGTTACCTGTTGTTTACACTAGACATGTATGCTACGTGTATGATTATAACGTGCATGTCTTAGTGTGGGATTTGATAGCTTAGTTGAGTTCTTGCCGGCGGTCTTTTATATACCAAGTGGCCCTTAGATGTGCACAGCTTGGGGCATCGCGATGCGATTGCTCGTGACTCTGTCACGTGGAACACTTTGTTGTATGATTGAGCCCGCCCGAGACCCCGACTAAGAGTTCGGGCCGGAGTCTGTTTATGTAAGTGTTATGATTCAATCGATAATATGGTTGAGGCGACTTGCCTATGAGTATGGGATTTCACCACCCATAATCATTTAGACTTGTGAGCGGGTGATGAGGACCCATCTCAATTGATCATCCGGCCTGTATGGGATGCCCCTCACGTTCGAGCTTTCCGATAGTGTCTTGTACTTGGCCTAGTCTGCTTAGACAAGTGGTATGGCTCTCGGCTCTCCATATGATTGAATTGTGACTGGAATTACATATGCAAACCCCGGGTCCCGATAGAATTGGTATCAGAGGAGGACTGCCTGTAGGATTACTAAACCTTGGCCGAAGTCGAGTCTAGCATTCTATAGTTATATAGTTACTTTTGGTATAAGGGAACAACGTAAGGCTTCATTTTTCTCCTTACCCGCATCGATCTGAGTTCTGAGTCACCGTCATCTTTTCTACGGGAAGATAGGACTAGGCTCTTCTATGTCTATACTAGAACATATCGTTGTTTGATTCTCCATAGATGTAGGAATGTTTTGGTCGTCTAGAGTCACCATTCCATCCAGTCTTTTGAGAAGGTGTTGATCATTCTTGCAGATTGATTCGTTTCTCCACACCGGTACAGCCGTTATGCTGTCTGGTTTGTCCCATGTTGCCAGTGTTTCCAATGCTTTGCATTACAATCTTGTCCGCTCTTAAATTATATCATCTTTGCTTTGATTCCATCATAAATCCTACTCTGATTGTTGATTTTTATCACACAGAATGTCAGGTGGGACTAGATGTGTTGAATCTGGTCACGGTAATCAAAGTGGTGATGATGATCCTCCTTCACCGCCTTCTGCAGCGGAAATCATGATGGAGGCTGAGCGAAATCGACGTGATCAAACACGGATTTTGGAGCTCATTGAGAAGAATACTTCTCTTCAGCGAGATGCGGTAATATCCATCCAGGATTTCATCCTTTTGAACCCGCCAGTTTTCCGATGTTCATTTGAGCCCCTTGATGCCGATGATTGGCTCCATTCCATCGAGCGTAAGCTTGAGACGGCGCATGTTTCTCCAGATGATCGTGTGATGTTCGAGGCATACTTCCTGGAAGGTGCTGCTGGTGAATGGTGGGAAAGTTTTGTTGCAATGCAGCCTGATGGTCACGTAGTGACTTGGCAGGAGTTCCGTGATGCCTTCCAAGGGTACCACATTCTGGATGAGTTGATGGAAAGAAAGAGGGAGGAGTTCTGCAACCTATCTCAGGGAAATATGAATGTTCATCAGTACAGGACTGAGTTCAATCGACTTTCTCGTTATGCCCCTGAGAAGATATCAACCGATGCCAAGAAGCAGGCAAGGTTCCGCAAGGGACTTAAACCTGTCCTTCGTCATGATCTCAATCTCCTTGAATTTGTCAACTTCGAGGATTTGGTCAATAGATCATTCAGAGATGAGCATGGAAATGAGGTCTTTGAAGAGTCTCGCAAGCGTGATCGTGATCTTGCTTCCTCCTCTAGTTTGGGTTCTTAGAAACGTCGAATTTGGATCCCAACTAGTGCCCTTCCTTCGCACTTGATTCCAAGACCATCTCCAGAAAGCAAGAAAACCCAGAAAGGTAGTAGAGAGCTTGCCATACAAACTCCACAACCTAACACCCGTTTGTGCTACAAGTGTGGTAATCCTGGCCATATTGCACGACAATGTTCATTGCATGAGAATGTTCCACCTCTTCCAAAACATAAAGACAAAGCTAAGCCACGAAAGCCTTCCAAAGCCAAGTCCGCTATTGTTGAATACGGACGTGTGAACCATGCCAGCATCAAAGAATCCCAAGAGGATACTAAGGTTGCACTCGGTACACTTCCTGTTAACTCCAAACCTGCTTCTGTTCTATTTGATTCTAGAGCTTCTCATTCCTTTTTGTCTGAAAAGTTCGCACTCCTGCATGACATTTCATTTGAGGAGTTGCCTACCCCTTTCATGATTAAAACTCCGGGATCCACATGGCGTACCAGTAGGGTAAGTCATGACAATGAAATTGCCGTTGAGGATGTTGTATTCCTTTCTTCTCTCATAGCCCTCAAATCTTCAGATATCGATATCATTTTAGGTATGGATTGGTTGTCAAAACACCGTGCCAAGATTGATTGTGCCACTAAATCAGTCCAACTCACTCATCCTTCCGGCAAGATAGTCCATTTCGCATCTCAAGGTTCAGAAACCCAGCTATATTCGTTGAATGAACATCCCCTTCCTAACCTTGAAGATATTCCGATAGTTTGTGACTTTCCGGATGTCTTTCCAGAAGAGCTGCCAGGAATGCCTCCTGACAGATGTGTAGAATTCATTGTCGATCTTATCCCAGGAACCGCCCCAATTTCCAGACGCCCATATAGAATGGCCCCACATGAGTTAGCTGAGCTTAAAATCCAACTTGAAGCTTCGTTGGCAAAAGGCTTCATCCGCCCTAGCTCATCGCCATGGGGTTGTCCCGTTCTGTTCGTAACGAAGAAAGATGGAACAGAAAGGATGTGCGTAGACTATCGCCCGCTAAATCTAGCGACAATAAAGAACAAGTACCCACTTCCCAGGATCAATGATCTTTATGATCAACTTGCTGGATCCTCTTTCTTCTCCAAGATGGATTTGAGATTAGGTTATCATCAAATCAAAATCAGAAACGAGGACATTCCCAAAACGGCTTTTACTACTCGTTATGGTCTTTATGAGTACACCGTCATGTCCTTCGGTTTAACCAATGCCCCAGCCACTTTTTCGCGCTTGATGAATTCGATCTTCATGGAGTACTTAGATAAATTTGTTGTAGTTTATCTTGATGATATTCTCATATACTCGAAGAACAAAGAAGAACATGCTGAGCATCTAGGGCTGGTATTGATGAAACTTAGAGAGCATCGCCTGTATGCTAAATTCTCCAAGTGTGAATTATGGCTACCAGAAGTGACCTACCTAGGCCACGTGATTTCTGCAAAAGGCATTGCTGTGAATCCCGAGAGAGTTCAGGCCGTCCTTGACTAGACTCCACCTCAATCGGTTAAGCAAGTTAGGAGTTTTCTTGGCTTAGCAAGCTATTGTTGCCGCTTCGTTGAGAACTTCTCCAAAGTTGCAAAGCCTCTAACTAAACTCCTCAAGAAAGATAAGAAATTCCTATGGACTCCCAAGTGCGAGGAAGGCTTTCAAGAGCTAAAAATAAGATTGACTTGTGCACCCGTACTTGCGCCTCCAGACACCAAAAAGGATTTCGAGATCTTTTGTGACGCCTCACGGCAAGGGTTAGGATGCATACTTATGCAAGATAGACATGTGGTAGCTTATGCTTCACGCCAGTTGCGGCCACATGAAGAGAACTATCCTACCCATGATCTTGAACTCGCTGCCGTAGTTCATGCCCTGAAGACCTGGCGACATTAGCTCCTTGGTAATCGTTGCGAAATTTATACCGATCACCAAAGCCTCAAATACACATTCACCCAGCCAGATCTTAACCTCAGGCAAAGACGCTGGATTGAGTTGATAAAAGATTATGAATTAAGTATCTCTTACACCCCAGGTGTAACAACCCATTTTTCACAAAAATTAAAAATTTTGTTTTCGGTGTGAATTGTTTGATTGTCTGATTTGTTTGCGGTGTTTGCGTCCCCGATTATCGATCGACGATTATTTTTCCCCCTTTTATCTCGTATCGGATGGAGACCGACCCTTGCCACCCTGACACTCGACCTTTGCGACACCGGGTTTCGCCCGATCACCGTCGCGAAAACCGCACGAGACCAGCCGCAGCCAACGGAACGAAAAACCCCGTTTATTAAATAAACGGATTATTTTATGGGGCGCCGAAAAATGTTGTCGGAATGTCACCGCAGTGAGGTACGATCGACGGGCTCGACGCGCTGAGCGCGTGGTTCGAGATTTCGTCGGAATCGGAGTCCGTACGGAGTCTCGACGGTCACGAACGCGATCACCGGACGCACGAGAGGGGTACCGAGGGCGTTTGCGTCAACTGACCAGCCAACCCTGCCCTATATAAAGACCACCACACTCCCCTAGGCCTTCTAGGGTTTCCCCCATGGAAAATTTGCAGCCACCCCCCTCTTTTTGCCCCAATTTTTGCCCAAAAATCCCCCAAATCCGAAAACCCTAGCTTCCTAGATGATTTGGGCCGTTGATCTGCGAGATCTGAGGCTCAGATCGTGCCTCCAGCCCCACCAACCGCAGCACCGTGCCCCGGGCCGCGCGGGCCCGCAACCGCCACCGCCAGGCCCTCAGGAGCCCATCCAGACGCCGCCTCCCGCGCCCCCACGGTGGAGCTCCGGCGAGCAGCCGCCGGCAGCCAAGCCACCGCGCCGAGCCGCCCGCGGAGCTCGCATCGCCATGAACGCCCCGGGCTCGCGTCGCCGCCAGCCGGACCCAGGTCGGCGACCTCCCTCGACGGATCTGGCGGCCCCTCCTCTAAGCATGTGCCCGGCTACCGTCGTCCTCGCCTCCTCGCCACCCTCACCGGAAGACGACCGTGCATGCCGCCGCCGCCGCCGAGGCACGGGCACGGGAGGCCCCGAGCTAGGCCTCCTCCAACCGCCCCGTCGCCTGGTGGGCCGGCGTGCCCTCCAGCGGCCCAGCCGAGCCGGCCAGGCATCTCCAGCCACCGCGTGATGGGCCGGCCCAAGTGAGGTCGTCCCCTCTTTTTTTTTCTCTCCTGGGCATTTTTTTCCTTTTATTTATTTTGCTAAGTCTGAGTAAATAATGTGTGCTGATTCATTTTTGCAACGCTAATTCCCGTTGATCCGTAGCTCCGATGAACGTGCCCCCAAAACAAAAGTTGCTCAGTTTTGCGTGCTCTAGTGTTCGTATATAGAAAGTTTTTCCGTTTGAGGCCGTCTAGATAATTTATTTCTGCGTTGAAGTGGGTACCAGACCGTTAACTGTGTTGTTGTTGCTGAACTGTTATTTTGTTGCAACTTCGGGCGACGGTTGCTTCGCAACCGTTCGTCGGAATTGATTGATTCCTTTTGCGTTGCGTTAAGCATTGTTCCTACTTCAGTTTCATGCATTCACATGCCATAATTTCTTGCTGCATCATGATTGCATCTTGCGCCAAAGTAGCTACTCTGTTGTTAGTGTGCTGCTGTTTATATTTTGTTGCAACTTCGGTCGACGAGTGTGTCGCGACCGTTTATCGGAATTGAGTGATTCTTGTTTCATATTGTTAAGCATCATGTCTACTTCATGCCCATGTATTGCTATGTCATGTTTCTGCACTTTTGCATATAGTCATACCCCTGTATATACAGCATAAAAATAATAGTTTCTGCCATGTTGTTTGCTTAATATCCTTTGATCCGTGATGTCTTTTTGCATGATTCTTTTTGCCATGCCTTCTATGTCATGTCTACTTTAGTTCCATGTCATTTGTAAGCATGTTTGCATTGATTACCCTGTTTATGCAATGCTCTAAAGTGTGCTTCCTGATGTTGGCAGTTTGTGCCCGTAACCTGTTTTGCTTGTATCTTTTTAACCGTAACTCTATTTGGGGTGTTCTTTATATGTAACTTGATTAGTTTTTTGTGTACTTTGTGTTTATGCTACTGTTTGCTTCTGTTAAACAACCTAAAATATGGTTTAGGACAAAACAGTACCAAATTCTTTAATCATCGTTAGGCACTTAGTGTTATGCCATGTTTAGGTTGTTGCCTCGCTTAACTTGACTAGTATAGATAGTTTACTTTGTGCTTCACCTCTTTCCATGTTTGTGTGACATGCCATGCTTGGGTTCCTTCCATGTTAATAACCGTTGGTTGATCACTTGTAGCTAAACAATTTGAACCTCTCTAAATGTGCGGTATCGTCGTGTGTGACGAGTACTCCACTTAAATTGTTAGTAACCGCTCTCGACGGTAGGTGCGATGTTTTGTGTTGCCTTCTTGTTGATGCTTGCTCGTGTTTGCTTCGTATTAATAGATGCTTGCTCGTTGACTGCTTTCTAGTTTTACCGTCTTGTGTGCTTCCGCGGGTACCTCTCGGAGACGATGCGAGCTCGCGATCACCTACACCTTCGGAACCCGACTTATCAACAGGCAAGGACTATACATTACTTATGATCCATTCTATTTCAACCAGCGTCTTGCATGCTAGTCTAGGATAGGTCCGATGTTTGATCCTACCACATGTTTACAACCTCTTTCAAACCGATACAGCCATGTCCCCTCCCAGCAAACCTTGTACTGCTATGTTACTATTGCTCGTTGATCAGCCCCTTCTTAGTATGCATGCTTAGGATGCTACGATGTTACCCTGTTACTTCTGGTTTGGGATATCACATTATTATTATTGTTATTGGTGATATGATTATTATAATGTTGACTATATTCGACGAAGGATGGAAGGTCTAGGCTATCCCGCCCCGACGCTTTGTTCCATTCGAGTCACCTAGGACCCGAGTTCCAGGTACTGGTTTTAAGACTGAGCGTGCCTAACCGCGTGTGGGATTTTATGGGCTCCCCTTTTCTTACCAACATAGCTTCAAACATCTCTAGAGGTGGCCCAAGCTGATTTACCATTTGAAAAAGCATGCATAACTGGTCTGCAGCCAGTGGTTTTAAAACAACTCGGGCCAGCAGAGACATAGTTCCTTTGTTGGTCCACACTGGTGAGCTAGGGAATTCCCCTGTTATATAGGTGAGACTAAACCCGACCTTAGCCAGACGGAAGAGTCCGATCCGAGAGCGTGGCCAGATTTTGGATTGGGTGTCGACTCCCCGGGGGCCACCCGGATTTGTTCGTTGTTAGTTAGAGGGACCTGTCGTTTCGGATCTCTTGGAACTAAATCATAAAATTCTTGCCTGTGATGGGTAGCAACTAAGAGAGATGAGCGTGCGTGCGGAGCCTTGTAATGGGCAGTTGGTACACCCCTGCAGGGTTAAATCTTTTCGAGAAGCCGTGTCCACGGTTATGGACGACTTGAGACGTACTCCTTGTTCATAGACAACCACAACTGAGATAATCTTAATATAACTTGATCAACGTGTGTGTGCCTTGACTTCTTATTCATCGTTGGGATGCGAAGAGGAGGACAAGGATAGGATAGGTGTTATTCTTGCGTAAGTAGCTGATAGGAAGACTTGTTGGAGGCGATTCCTCATCGAATGCGTGGCTTCTCATCTTACTCTCTAGTTCGTTAGCCACTTCATAATGCTAGTGCGGCAGCAACCTCACCACTTACCCCATCCTTACCGTAAACTACTAGTTGTCCTAGAATGACGAGCGATGAAGTCCTTGTTGGGTCAGATGACCACTACAGTTGGATGCTGAGTACCTCTGTACTCATGATACTACCCCCAAACTCTTTTCAGGGTTCTTGATCGACAACAGGTATAGTGATCGACGTTTCACATGGAGACTCGACGACGACTAGTTAGGCGGATCCCGGCGGAGGGCCTGGACCCGTGTGGTTATGGGAATCGATGTTTTTCTCTTTGCCACTAGGCATTTGCTTGTAGTCTGTACTCAAACATGTATCTTCCGTTGTTGTATTGTATTAAGGCAGTTGTATGCCGATTGTATGAGATGTTGTATCCTTGTATCTGTAACGTTATGATATCATGTTGGAAATCCGGGGCATATGGCTTTGTCATATGTCGCGGTGGGACCGATATGTGCTTCGTCCCCGGATCTGGGTGGAAACACCTAGATCTGGAACAGTACCGCATATCAGACCTTACAACTTGGTATCAGAGCCTTACCGACCGTAGGATCCCTTCTCTGGCCGAAGTCGAGTCTAGACAACTATTTTGTAGTTACTAAGTTAGTTATCGGAGAGTAGGAATCTTTTTACTCCTTACCTTTGCTCTGGTCAGGACAAGTGTCGTAAGTGTTTTTATTCTTGCCTTATCCCTTTTCAAACTTTAGGATCTCGAGTGTGTGGAGTTTCGGAACCGTTACAACGCTTTGCTTGGGAAGTATTGTCTCAATTCCGAGCTCAGGTGGGACTTCTTGTAGTACCTTTAGCTTCTCCGATTTCGGGTACCATCTGGGTCATCCATTGCCATCTCTCCTTTTGCCCGGTGTTTTTACGACTTGCGTCGAAAATCACTATCCCTTGATCTGGTTTTCACGATCGTTCTTCCTCTTGTCACTGACGTCTTCGTTATTCCGACGATGTCGTCTCTCTGCGGAAATTTATCTCGACCGAAGTTCGACGTCGACATGGAGCAGAGTCCCTTGTTGGTGGTGTTGAAGATCGTCGACTCTTTCCTCTCCCCCGGATCGTCCTGGATCTCGGGACGAGATCCCTTGTTGGTGGTGTTGTATTGTAACAACCCATTTTTCACAAAAATTAAAAATTTTGTTTTCGGTGTGAATTGTTTGATTTTCTGATTTGTTTGCGGTGTTTGCGTCCCCGATTTATCGATCGGCGATTATATTTCCCCCTTTTATCTCGTATCGGACGGAGACCGACCCTTGCCACCCTGACACTCGACCTTTGCGACACCTGGTTTCGCCCGATCACCGTCGCGAAAACCGCACGAGACCAGCCGCAGCCAACGGAACGAAAAACCCCGTTTATTAAATAAACGGATTATTTTATGGGGCGCCAAAAAATGTGGTCGGAATGTCACCGCAGTGACGTACGATCGACGGGCTCGACGCGCTGAGCGCGTGGTTCGAGATTTCGTCGGAATCAGAGTCCGTACGGAGTCTCGGCGGTCACGAACGCGATCACTGGACGCACGAGAGGGGTACCGAGGGCGTTTGCGTCAACTGACCAGCCAACCCTGCCCTATATAAAGACCACCACACTCCCCTAGGCCTTCTAGGGTTTCCCCCATGGAAAATTTGCAGCCACCCCCCTCTTTTTGCCCCAATTTTTGCCCAAAAATCCCCCAAATCCGAAAACCCTAGCTTCCTAGATGATTTGGGCCGTTGATCTGCGAGATCTGAGGCTCAGATCGTGCCTCCAGCCCCACCAACCGCAGCACCGCGCCCCGGGCCGCGCGGGCCCGCAACCCTTAGGAGCCCATCCAGACGCCGCCTCCCGCGCCCCCACGGTGGAGCTCCGGCGAGCAGCCGCCGGCAGCCAAGCCACCGCGCCGCCGCGCCCTTCCTTCTCCTCCCTGCCCTCTCCTGTCCCACATGCCGCCACCGGCGAGCGCGCCACGGCCGAGCCGCCCGCGGAGCTCGCGTCGCGATGAACGCCCCGGGCTCGCGTCGCCGCCAGCCGGACCCATGCCGGCGACCTCCCTCGACGGATCCGGCGGCCCCTCCTCTCAGCATGTGCCCGGCCACCGTCGTCCTCGCCTCCTCGCCACCCTCGCCGGAAGACGACCATGCATGCCGCCGCCGCCGCCGAGGCACGGGCACGGGAGGCCCCGAGCTCGGCCTCTTCCAACCGCCCCGTCGCCTGGTGGGCCGACGTGCCCTCCAGCGGCCCATCCGAGCCGACCAGGCCTTTCCAGCCACCTCCTGATGGGCCGGCCCAAGTGAGGTCGTCCCCTCTTTTTTTTTCTCTCCTGGGCATTTTTTTCCTTTTATTTATTTTGCTAAGTCTGAGTAAATACTGTGTGCTGATTCATTTTTGCAACGCTAATTCCCGTTGATCCGTAGCTCCGATGAACGTGCCCCAAAAACAAAAGTTGCTCAGTTTTGCGTGCTCTAGCGTTCGTATGTAGAAAGTTTTTCCGTTTGAGTCCGTCTAGATATTTTATTTCTGCGTCGAAGTGGGTACCAGACCGTTAACTGTGTTGTTGTTGCTGAACTGTTATTTTGTTGCAACTTCGGGCGTCGGTTGCTTCGCAACCGTTCGTCGGAATTGATTGATTCCTTTTGCGTTGCGTTAAGCATTGTTCCTACTTCAGTTTCATGCATTCACATTCCATAATTGCTTGCTGCATCATGATTGCATCTTGCTCCAAAGTAGCTACTCTGCTGTTAGTGTGCTGCTGTTTATATTTTGTTGCAACTTCGGTCGACGAGTGTGTCGCGACCGTTTATCGGAATTGAGTGATTCTTGTTTCATATTGTTAAGCATCATGTCTACTTCATGCCCATGTATTGCTATGTCATGTTGCTGCACTTTTGCATATAGTTATACCCCTGTTTATACAGCATAAAAATAATAGTTTCTGCCATGTTTGCTTAATATCTTTTGATCCGTGATGTCTTTTTGCATGATTCTTTTTGCCATGCCTTCCATGTCATGTCTACTTTAGCTCCATGTCATTTGTAGGCATGTTTGCATTGATTGCCCTGTTTATGCAATGCTCTAAAGTGTGCTTCCTGATGTTGGCAGTTTGTGCCCGTAACCTGTTTTGCTTGTATCTTTTTAACCGTAACTCCGTTTGGGGTGTTCTTTATATGTAACTTGATTAGTTTTTTGTGTACTTTGTGTTTATGCTATTGTTTGATGCTGTTAACCAACCTAAAATATGGTTTAGGACAAAACAGTACCAAATCCTTTAATCATCGTGAGGCACTTAGTGTTATGCCATGTTTAGGGTGTTGCCTGGCTTAACTTGACTAGTATAGATAGTTTACTTTGTGCTTCACCTCTTGCCATGTTTGTGTGACATGCCATGCTTGGGTGCCTTGCCATGTTAATAACCGTTGGTTGATCACTTGTAGCTAAACAACTTGAACCTCTCTAAATGTGCGGTATCGTCGTGTGTGACGAGTACTCCACTTAAATTGTTAGTAACCGCTCTCGACGGTAGGTGCGATGTCTTGTGTTGCCTTCTTGTTGATGCTTGCTCGTGTTTGCTTCGTAGTAATAGATGCTTGCTCGTTGACTGCTTTCTAGTGTTTACCGTCTTGTGTGCTTCCACGGGTACCTCTCGGAGACGATGCGAGCTCGCGATCACCTACACCTTCGGAACCCGACTTATCAACAGGCAAAGACTATACATTACTTATGATCCATTCTATTTCAACCAGCGATTTGCATGCTAGTCTAGGATAGGTTCGATGTTTGATCCTACCACATGTTTACAGCCTCTTTCAAACCGATACAACCATGTCCCCTCCCAGCAAACCTTGTACTGCTATGTTACTATTGCTCGTTGCTCAGCCCCTGCTTAGTATGCATGCTTAGGATGCTACGACGTTACCCTGTTACTTCTGGTTTGGGATATCACATTATTATTATTGTTATTGGTGATATGATTATTATAATGTTGACTATATTCGACGAAGGATGGAAGGTCTAGGCTATCCCGCCCCGACGCTTTGTTCCATTCGAGTCACCTAGGACCCCAGTTCCGGGTATTGGTTTTAAGACTGAGCGTGCCTAACCGCGTGTGGGATTTTATGGGGTCCCCTTTTCTTACCTACCTAGCTTCAAACATCTCTAGAGGTGGCCCAAGCTGATTTACCATTTGAAATCGCATGCATAACTGGTCTGCAGCCAGTGGTTTTAAAAGAACTCGGGCCAGCAGAGACATAGTTCCTTTGTTGGTCCACACTGGTTTGCTAGGGAAGTCCCCTGTTATATAGGTGAGACTAAACCCGACCTTAGCCAGACGGAAGAGTCCGATCCGAGAGCGTGGCCAGCTTTTGGATTGGGTGTCGACTCCCTGGGGGCCACCCGGATTTGTTCGTTGTTAGTTAGAGGGACCTGTCGTTTTGGATCTCTTGGAACTAAATCATAAAATGGTTTCCTGTGATGGGTAGCAACTGAGAGAGATGGGCGTGCGTGCCGAGCCTTGTAATGGGCAGTTGGTACACCCCTGCAGGGATAAATCTTTTCGAGAAGCCGTGTCCATGGTAATGGACGACTTGAGACCTACTCCTTGTTCATAGACAACCACAACTGAGATAATCTTAATATAACTTGATCAACGTGTGTGTGCCTTGACTGCTTCTTCTTCGTCGGGATGCGAAGAGGAGGACAAGGATAGGATAGGTGTTATGCTTGTGTAAGTAGCTGATAGCAAGACTTGTTGGAGGCGATTCCTCATCGAATGCTTGGCTTCTCATCTTACTCTCTAGTTCGTTAGCCACTTCATAATGCTAGTGCGGAAGCAACCTCACCACTTACCCCATCCTTACCGTAAACTACTAGTTGTCCTAGAATGACGAGTGATGAAGTCCTTGCTGGGTCAGATGACCACTACAGTTGGATGCTGAGTACCTCTGTACTCATGATACTACCCCCAAACTCTTTTCAGGGTTCTTGATCGACAACAGGTTTGGTGATCGACGTTTCACGTGGAGACTCGACGACGACTAGATAGGCGGATCCCGACGGAGGGCCTGGACCCGTGTGGTTATGGGAATCGATGTTTTTCTCTTTGCCACTAGGCATTTGCTTGTAGTCTGTACTCAGACATGTATCTTCCGTTGTTGTATTGTATTAAGGCAGTTGTATGCCGATTGTATGAGATGTTGTATCCTTGTATCTGTAACATTATGATATCATGTTGGAAATCCGGGGCATATGGCTTTGTCATATGTCGCGGTGGGACCGATATGTGCTTCGTCCCCGGATCTGGATGGAAACACCCAGATCTGGAACAGTACCGCATATCGGGCCTTACACCAGGCAAAGCCAATGTCATGGCTGATGCACTAAGTCAAAAGTCGTATTGTAACAACCTCATGTTACAACAGTATCAACCACTTCTCTATGAGGAATTTCGAAAGCTTAATCTCGAGATTGTTCCCCATGGATTCCTTTCCACCTTGGTAGTGAAACCAACCCTTGAGGATCAAATCAAAGCTGTTCAACAACGTGCTCGAGCTATCCGATATATCAAACAGAACATTGCTAGCGGTAAGGCAAAATGTTTTACCCTAGACCATGAGGGTGCTGTGTACTTCGAGAATAGGATGGTAGTTCCGAAGAATAGGAATCTAAGGCAGCAGATCCTTAAGGAAGCTCATGACACCCCTCTCTCGATTCATCCTGGTAGTACTAAGATGTATCAAGATCTACGCCAGAGATTTTGGTGGACTAGGATGAAGCGAGAAATCGCTCGATATGTTGCTGAGTGCGATGTTTGTCGTCGTGTGAAAGCAGAGCATCAAAGACCTGCTGGTACTCTTCAACCTTTATCCATCCCTGAGTGGAAATGGGATAAAGTCAGTATGGATTTCATCACTGGCTTTCCAAAATCTCAAAAGGGAAACAATGCCATCTTCGTGGTCATTGATCGTCTTTCCTAAGTTTCCCATTTCCTTCCTGTTTGCGAGAGTATAACTGCTAGCTAGTGAGCGGATTTATATGTCTCCCAGATCGTTTCTCTCCATGGTGTTCCTTTGGAAATCAATTCAGACCGTGGAAGTCTTTTCACCTCTCGATTTTGGGAAAGTTTTCAAAATGCTATGGGAACCCATCTCTCCTTTAGCACAGCCTTTCATCCCCAGTCAAGTGGTCAAGTAGAAAGAGTCAATCAAGTTCTCGAAGACATGCTCAGAGCCTGTGTTATCTCATTCGGAAAGAGTTGGGAGAAAGCTTTTCCATTCGCCGAGTTTGCTTATAACAACAGCTTCCAATCTAGCTTCGGCATGGCATCCTTTTAATTTCTCTGTGGACGAAAATGTCGAACAACATTGAACTGGTAAGAAATCGGTGAAAGACAATTCTTTGGACCGGATATGATATAGGAAGCAGAAGAGAAGGTTCGCATTGTTCGTGAGCAATTGAAAACAGCCCAGTCTCGTCAGAAAAGCTACTATGATCGTCATCATAGGCCAGAGAGCTACGATCTGAACGAGAAGGCTTACCTCCGGGTTACTCCTCTGAAGGGAACCCATCGCTTCGGTATCAAAGGCAAATTGGCCCCACGTTACATAGGCCCCTTTCGCATTCTAGCTAAACATGGAGAAGTTGCCTACCAACTTGAACTACCCCCGCATCTTTCTCAGGTTCACGATGTCTTCCACGTATCTCAACTCAGGCGTTGCTTCAAGGACCCCATCCGCGAAGTAGACCACAAAACGCTTGATCTCCAAGAAAACCTGTCTTATCAAGAGTATCATGTCTGTATCCTCGATGAAGCTGAGCGTACCACCCGATGTCAGAAGATCAAGTTCCTTAAAGTGCAGTGGTCCAACCATTCTTAGAAGGAAGCCACCTGGGAACGAGAAGATCATCTCCAAGTTGAATACCCCACCCTCTTCCCGACTACTTCTGAATCTCGGGACGAGATTCTTTTGAGCGGGGGCGAGTTGTCACAACCCTAGTTTTGGTATGTGCTTTTATTACTAGAAATAATTGCATCATGTTTAAATTCTATGGTTTAAGAATTGGGGATTTGGAAAAGCCTCAAAATGAAATTAAATAAAAAGGCCAGATAATTTTTTTTTTCAAAAATCCTCCAAACATTTTTGAAAAGTCCTATAAATGAGTGTGATCGTTTTAAAAATGATTTGGAGTCAAACCCATGCTCATGGATTTTACAAATATTCAAACAGAGGCTTGGAAATTAAATTTAAATGCTATTTGAATTGAAATTCAAATGTTTTGAATTTCAAAAATCTTCAAATCTTGGGAGTGTCTAGCACTATGTCACATAAGTCCAAATAAAATATTTGGGGATTTTTTTAAATGCTTTGGTATTTTTTTTGAGAGCAAAACAAATAAAACAGAAAGAAGAAAAAACAAAAAAGAAAAGAAAAAGGGCAAAAGCCCACCTACCTGCAGCCCAACTCAGGGAGGTGGCCTAGCCCAGGGGCAGGGGCGTCTTCCTCCCCGAGCCAAGCAGGCAGGCAGCACGCCGGCGAGCGCGGCATGGCCGCCAGGCAGCTGCCTGCTCCCCTCGGCCACGTCCTCGAGCCTGGAGGCATCCAGAGGACTCCCCTCCTCCATTCCCCCTTCCTCCGGACCTCCTCCTCTCTCTCCCGTGCGAGTCCGCGAGGTCCCGAGCGCTGCGCAGTCCGCCGACGTGCACCACCGCGGCCACCGGCCTCCCCTCGCAGCGCAAGGTTGCCCAGAAGACCCACCGTCATCACCTTCTTCGCCTGGAGCATTCAATCGAGCAAGGGAGCCCCTACAACCATCGCAATCTTCATCGTCTTCCCCTACGGCCGCCGGACCTCGCCGCCAAATTCGCCGTTGATGTTGCTCTTTTTCCCCCGTAGACCACGCAGTCGTGCTCATGGTGAGCTCCACCACCTTTCCCCTCTCTTTTCTCTCTTTTTTCAGCACCGCGTCGTTGTATTCCATGTGCCCGAGCTCCGGCCGCCGCGCCTCTCGACGCCGGCGAGGCCTCCGACCTCCTCCGTTCCTCCCGTGTGCCCCACTAGATGCGCACGTTCGAGGGCTTCTCTCCGGTGCCCTTAGCGCAGCCATCCGTGGCCGGAGCCGCCGTCCGCAGCGGGCGCCGCCGCGTCCAGTGGCGCCGGCGTCAAGCCGCCGGCGGCCTGGGCCATTAACCCTCCTAATCCCCCTGCTAATCCCCCTCTTTAGCCAATGACAGGTGGGTCCCAGCCCCCCTTAATCCCCTGTCAGTTTTAATTAAACCGGGGATTAACCCCTGGGTTACTGACCAGTGGGCCCCGCTGGTCACCCCCGCCCACACGTCAGCATTGCGTCAGCCTGGCGCAATAAATCAATTTATTTATTTAAAATAAATTCCAAAAAACTATTAAATCTTAGAAATTCAATAACTTTTAAACCATAACTCCAAATCAAATAAATAATATATGAAAAATTATCAGAAAAATGCAAGGATTCCAAATATCATACTTTCATAGATGAAAAACACGTCTATGATGATGAACCAGTATCATTTAGCTATTTGGGTTATTTGGAATAATTCAAAATAAATGTTTAAATCATTTCAATTTAAACCTTTGTAATGCCAACCTTATTACTTGCACATCAAAGGCATATCATACACATGACAACGTGTTTTACCATATCCAAACATTAGCAAATGCAACTTGGGATAATTTGAACAACATTTGGAGTTTGCATTTGAATTTCTTATTCAAATCAACTTCAATTAACTTGTTGACAAATTGAACCTAGATCACATCAGTACCATGCCATGATTCATTTCTTGAATGTGCATTGCAATGTGATGTTTACATTGTTGTTGTCTCGGTGTTTGTTTCTTCTCGATAGATTCATCGCCGAACGTAGTTTCCGACTGCCCTGAAGAGTGACACCTCGTGATCGTCAACAAGGCAAGCAAACCCCCTTTGATTATATCTATAAAAACCCAGTCTCCCTCTTGTTCTCTTATGCATGATTAGGTGATTCACATGTTACTGTTCTATCGCTAGTTGAACCCATCCTTTGCATGACCTATCATTGCTGCCACAGTATTAGGCAAACCTCAACCTAGCATATACAAGATTGTTTGTGTTCATCATGTGGCCCTTCATCCATGTTATGCTATGCCATGCTAGAGTTGTTTGCAATGAAGTTGATCCATCTGGGTGATGTATCGGGATGATTGTGAACACATGCAACAAGGTGGTAACGTGTTGATGAAGTCACCCTAATATAAGTGTACAATGAGAGGCTATGTAGGAGTACACAGTGGGTTGTCTCATTTACATTGCCCTAGGCCCCGAGTTCTTGTGTTGTGATCCAAGACACAGATTACTACCACATGTTGGGCTCATTGACCCCTCTCGACCTATTAAATCACCCCGACTATGGTTCAGGATTCGCACGGGTTAATTTTCTTCAATTTTATTTCATAAAGTAGCACGGATTTAGGCAAGCACAACAACATCCGTCGAGGTGGGCTTGTCGGAACGTCCATACATCTTCTGGGTCCTGAACAGAAACCCCGGCCGGATTCCCGATTGGGGTACATACTCAGATAGGAGATCCCCTGGACTAGAGTTGGAGCCGTGAGGTAAGTGTCGTAGTACTATCCTCGCCGACACCGCTTGAAGGTGACGAGTTCTAGGCGGTAAGTGGTAGCTACGTATGTGAAGAAGTACACCCCTTCAGGGTTAATGAACTATTCGAATAGCCGTGTCCGCGGTTATGGACTACTTGGAGATCTTTACTTGATTATTAGACAACTCAAATGGATACTCTAAAAATATCAAGATAAGTGTGAGTGCTATGGGTTGCTTCCTCGTGGGGAAGTCGAGGAAGGATCCATGGTTGTGTTTTGATGTGGTGATCAAGATTAGATGGACTCGTGTGCGCCTCTCATCTCAAATCTATGTAGTCGTAGTACAGGATAGCCAAGTCAAAGCTTTCTGCATTACAACCCCACTTGTCTTTACCTTGGTACCTGAGCATGAGTAGTATAGTTCTGACGTAAGTCTTGCTGAGTACGACTTTGTACTCACGTTTGCTTATTCTATGTTTTAGAGACGAGACCACTGAACCTGATGGTGGCCTCCCCCTCAAGCTCGACGTCGACGAAGTAATGTAGTCCCAGACAGCAGCCTGGTCCCTCTTAAAGGTCATTTTGTTTTCTTAAAGGCTTCTTAAGCCATTTGTTAACCTTGTCTTTACCAAGACATAATTTGCTTCCTTTGTTGTATGATGTAATGTTGGGTCACAGTTATGTGACCTCTGCTTGTAACACTACTATATCTGCTCTGTATAGCAGATGCAATAAAACTATGAGTTTGTAGAGTTCATGTTGTGTTACATACTAGACATGTATGCTGCGTGTATGATTATAACGTGCATGTCTTAGTGTGGGATTTGATAGCTTAGTTGAGTTCTTGCCGGCGGTCTTTTATACACCAAGTGGCCCTTAGATGTGCGCAGCTTGGGGCATCGCGATGCGATTGCTCGTGACTCTGTCACGTGGCACACTTTGTTGTATGATTGAGCCCGCCCGAGACCCCGACTAAGAGATCGGGCTGGAGTCTATTTATCTAAGTGTTATGATTCAATCGATAATATGGTTGAGGCGACTTGCCTATGAGTATGGGATTTCACCACCCATAATCATTTAGACTTGTGAGCGGGCGATGAGGACCCATCTCAGTTGATCATCCGTCCTGGATGGGATGCCCCTCACGTTCGATCTTTCCGAGAGTGTCTTGTACATGGCCTTGTCTGCTTAGACAAGTGGGTATGGCTCTCGGCTCTCCATATGATTGAATTGTGACTGGAATTACATATGCAAACCCCGGGTCCCGACAGAAGGGATCAATAGACTTCTCAGTAATATTCCATCATAGATGACTCCACACTCACGGATACATAACTCTCCCAAAAAGGAGTGATAGATCTCAATGCAAACACCTATTTTATAAGATAACTTCCCTAGACATGATACGGATCTACTTGACTCTAAAAGACAAAGATAAAGATAAAGATACCGGGAAATCCCCCAAGCTTGGAACAAGCTAAGGGGATGCCATTAGCCGAGGAGATTTACTCCTCATTCTTATTCTTGTTGGTCACGTACTCCTTGGCGAAGCGCTTCCATGGCAGTTGTTCTCCATTCTCAAAGGACATTCCCGTCTCCAGGATCCTGCACTCAGCACCCAAACCCACGCGCAGAAACTTTAGTTCATACTCACAGTTCAGGTTCTGCAGATCATAGATCTGTGCTTGAAGCTCATAAACTTTTTCTTCTAGTGCGGCCAAACTTGACCACATCTCCTTCATCTCCTTCTTGTGGGAAGCCTCAATTTCGTTCATGATGTCGAAGTTAGCTTCAACACCACGCTCCACCATCTTCTTGAACTTGAAGAATTCATGTTCCATCTCCTTCAGCCGCTTCTCGGTGCTTCCCTCCTTGATTGGTCCCTTCAGATCCTCCTTGTGGAGGTCACCATCCTCCACACGAAGGATCTAGGGGTGCTTCTTGACCTCAGCGAGGTAAGGGTTGATGACGTTGACGATGAACTTTTTCTTCGGGGAACTTTGGGAAGCCATGGCACCTAGGACTAGCTGAAAGATTTTCTGGCAGAAACAGATCGAAAAGAAAACACACGAAATCGCGAGATACGTTGCGGGAACAATCCGGGCAAATATATAGCAAAAATTTCTGCACAAAAAGGAAGGTAACGTGCCAAAGTGGGATCGGAGACGGACTCCTGAGTGCCCAGGCGGCCTCCCGGCACGGCCTCCTGGAGCTGGTCTCCGGCTCCACTTCGGCCTCAAATTTTCTATATTTTGCAAAAACTTGTAATCTGGAACTTTTATGGCGGTTTCACGATGTTTCCTTACCGTAATACATACCTTTCCTCATTCTGCTTCTGCTGGTGTCTGAAACAGGGCTGCAACATGTTCTTCATGAGTTTTTGTGTATACCAAATCCACATCAACATTGACAGGGTCTCCAGCTATGTAATGCTTAAGTCTTTGCCCATTCACCACTTGAGGTTTGGTCCCTTCGAAATTGTTAATCTTATCGCACCCGAGCGGTAGACTTCCTCAATATGAAAATGGCCCTTCCCACCTGGAAAGTAGTTTACCTAGAGAAAACCTGAAATGGGATCTAAACAACAAAACTTTATCACCAACATTAAATTCAAGTTTCAGAATCCTCCTATCGTGCCACTTCTTTACCTTTTCCTTGAACATTTTAGCGCTCTCGTAAGCTTCACTTCTCCACTCATCTAGAGAAGTCAAGTTCATGAGATGCTTTTCACCAGCTAATTTCGTGTCAACATTAATCTCTCGAATAGCCCAAAAAGCTTTGTGCTCTAATTCTAATGGAAAATGGCAAGCCTTGCCATAGACCATCTTATAGGGAGACAAGCCCATGGGGTTTTTGTAAGCAGTTCTATACGCCCACAAAGCATCTCCTAACTTATTCGACCAATCTTTTATATTTCTATTGACTGTCTTCTGTAAGATCAACTTGATCTCTCTATTGGTGAGCTCAATTTTCCCACTAATTTGAGGGTGGTACGGTGAAGCAATTCTATGATTGACATCGTACTTGGCTAAAGCTTTTCCAAAAGCTCCATGCGTAAAGTGCGAACCCCCATCAGTCATGAGATACCTGGGTACTCCAAACCTTGGAAAAATTACATCCTTGAGCATTTTCAAAGATGTCTTGTGATCAGCACTTTCAGTGGGGATTGCCTCTACCCACTTGGTTACATAACCAACAGCAACTAAAATGTGAGTGTACTTGTGCGAGGAAGGAAAAGGACCCATAAAATCAAAACCCCAGCAATCAAAAGGCTCAATCACTAGAGAGTAATTCATAGGCATCTCATTCCTTCTACTAATATTACCAACTCTCTGACACTTATCACAGGACAAAATATAACTTCTAGCATCCTTAAAGAGAGTAGGACAATAAAAACCTGATTGAAGAGACTTATGTGCGGTCCTCTCATCAGCATGATGTCCTCCATATGGACTGTCGTGACATTGTTTGAGAATGTCCTTCTACTCGTGTTCCGGTATGCATCTTCTTACGATCCCATCTGGACCTTCTTTGAAAAGATGTGGGTCATCCCAAAAGTAATGCCTCAAATCATGAAAGAACTTCTTCCTTTGCTGAAATGTTAGACCTGGAGGCAAAAACTTTGCAACGATAAAGTTAGCATAATCTGCAAACCAAGGATCGGAGAGAGATTGTACTTTTACAACAACTAGTTGTTCGTCTGGAAAACTGCCGTTGACTGGAATGGGATCATGCGGTATATCTTCCATCCTTGAAAGATTATCCGCCACCGGATTGTCTGCTCCTTTCCTATCGACAATCTGCAAATCAAATTCTTGAAGAAGGAGTACCCATCGGATGAGCCTTGGTTTGGCATCCTTCTTCTCCATCAGATACTTAATGGCAACATGGTCAGTATGAATAATAATCTTAGAATAAAAAATATACTGCCTAAACTTATCACAAGCAAACACTACTGCTAAGAATTCCTTCTCAGTAGTAGCATAATTCTTTTGAGCACTATCAAGGGTTTTGCTAGCATAATATATACCACTCAACTTCTTATCAACCCTCTGCCCTAGAACAGCTCCAACAGCAAAATCACTAGCATCACACATAATTTCAAAAGGTAAATTCCAATCAGGTGGTTGTACTAAAGGAGCGGTTATTAAAGCTTTCTTAAGTACTTCGAAGGCTTCCTTACAATCTTCATCAAAAACAAAAGGAACTTCCTTCTAGAGAAGATTAGTGAGGGGTCTCGAAGTCTTAGAAAAGTCTTTAATAAATCTTCTATAGAAACCATCATGACCGAGAAAACTACGAATACCTTTGATGTCCCATGGATAGGGCATCCTTTCAATTCCTTCGATCTTGGCCTGTCCACCTCAATTCCCCTCTCGGAAATCTTGTGGCCAAGAACAATTCCCTCGTTGACCATAAAGTGGCACTTCTCCCAGTTAAGCACCAAATTTGTCTCCTCACATCTCTGCAAAACTTTATTAAGGTTGTGGAGACAATGGTCAAAAGAGGTTCCATAGACGGAGAAATCATCCATGAATACCTCCACAACTTCTTCACAAAAACCATGAAAGATAGCGGACATACACCTTTCAAAAGTAGCAGGGGCATTACATAAACCAAAAGGCATACGCCTGTAAGCATAAGTACCATAGGGACAAGTAAAATTGGTCTTCTCTTGAGTGTTAACATGAATTAGAGAGAAGCCAGAATAACCATCAAGATAACAAAAGTGAGTATTTTTGCATAACCTTTCAAGCATTTGGTCGATGAACGGCAATGGGTAGTGGTCCTTCCTGGTTGCCTTGTTCAGCTTCCTGTAATCAATACACATTCTATATCCAATAATAATTCGCTGAGGTATTAGTTCATTCTTATCATTAGGAACCACAGTTGTTCCTCCTTTCTTTGGAACACAATGAACCGGGCTTACCCACTTACTATCATCTATAGGTATATAATACCCGCGGCTAGCAGCTTGAGAATCTAAGTCCTTACAACATCCATCATCTTCGGATTCAACCGTCGTTGATGATCAACAACTGGTTTAGCATCAGGCTCAAGGTTAATGGTATGTTGACAAATAGATGGACTAATCCCCTTAAGGTCATGAAGGGTATAGCCAATTGCACCTCGATGTTTGCGAAGTACTTCCAATAGTCTCTCTTTTTCATATCGTGAAAGGTTATAATTGATAATAACAGGATATACTTTATTTTCATCTATATAAGCATATTTGAGCGTATAAGGAGGAGGTTTAAGATCAAACACTGGATCTTCTTTTGGTTTCGATAAAATTCCCAAAGTCTCAACTGGAAGGTTGTGCTTTAGGATAGCAGGTTGTCTCAAGAATATGTCGTCCAACTCATTTCTCTCTTCCATATGCAAATCATTATTGTGGTCCTCCATATATTCCTTCAAAGGATCATTAGGAGGAATAGCAATGGAAGAAATATCTTCCATAATCTTATCGTTACTAGGCAAATCAGTACCACGAGGCTGCTTAGAGAACTTAGAAAAGTTAAATTCATAGGGCTCACCATTGAATTCAAAGAAACTCTACCTTTCTTGCAATCTATTATAGCTCCACAAGTTCTGAGAAAAGGTCTACCGAAAAACATAGGACAAAAATTATCCCTTACTGAACCAAGTACCAAAAAGTCGGTAGGATATTTTACCTTTCCACATTAGACTTCAACGTCTCTCACAATTCCGATAGGAGAGATAGTTGCTCTGTTTGCAAGATGAATAGTAACATCAACTTCTTCAAGTTCACAAGGTGAAATCTCACTCATGATGTCTGGATAAAGTGAATACGGGATAACACTAGCACTCGATCCCAAATCACATAACCCATAATAATTGTGATCTCCTATTTTAACAGATACTACTGGGGTACCTGAAATTGGTCCTTTATTCTTGGCTGTGACAAGGTTAGTGGAAACAACACAAAAATTTATATTGGAATCTAAAGCATCATTAGTAACAAGATCCTTAACCAATGCAACTCGAGGATCGACCTTGATCTGGTCCTCAGGCTCATCAATCCTTCTCTCACTCTTATTCATTATGCCTGTCAAAAAAGAGTGCTCCCTTATTCTTACGGGAAAAGGGGGCTTTTCATATATAACTGCAGGCAAAATAGGGTCAGGAACTTGAATATCAATAGGTGATTCTTTGAAGGGTTTAAGATGCTTATCCTTCTTCTTCTTAGAAGAGTCAATATGAGAGTCAAAGTCCTTACAAAAATCAATCATCAGATAGGAATCAAGACCAATCTTAGAGCAAAAGGTATTAAAATAATCAGTTTTCACATAGCTCTCTATATAATCATGCTCATAATTTATAGTGGATTCAATACCTTTATCTATTTCCCAATCTACGGTATTCTTCTAGATCTTTTCAAGGAGATCCCATCTTTCTTGAAAGCTTTTCGTCTGAAATACCCCACTAGAGGAGGCATCCAACATCTCCTTATCCTGACGAGAAAGTCTAGCATAAAATTTTGTAAGTATAGTTTTCTTGGGGAGCTCATGAATAGGACATTTGAGCATTAGAGATTTCAATCTCCCCCAAGCTTGAGCGATGCTTTTTCCTTCACGAGACCTAAAGTTATAGATATAATTTCTTTCTCGATGAATTTCATGAAGAGGATAAAACTTGGTATAAAAGAGAGACATAAGCTCTTTCCAATCAAGCAAATGAGAGTTATCGAGAAGCTTATACCAATCTGAAGCTTTATCTATAAGCGATGCGGAGAAAAATTTCTTCATGACCAACTCCATTGATACACCTGCAAGATTAAATAGTGAACATAGTTGTGATAAATATAGCAAGTGTTCACTGGGATGTCTGTCTCCTGCATCACGATTAGCCAAAACACAATTGATAATACCAGCTGGTATTTTATAAGGCACAATTTCAGTAGGGGGAGGAACAACCACCACAGATGTTGGGGGTTTCCCAGTAAGCAACGATCTAATAGCTAGGTTGTCCATACGGACAAAGAGCAGCAACATCAAAATAAAAACAACAATATAAAAATTTCCTTACCAGCTTCACTTACCAATAGCGCTATCCTCCCCGGCGACGGCGCCAGAAAAGGTAACTTGATGACCAACAAACGTAAGGGATCTGTTGCAGCGTTTTCGATAAGTAAGAGTGTCGAACCCAACGAGGAGCGAAAGGTATTGATAGGTGATTTTGGACAAGGAATAACTGCAAGCACTGAAAGATAACATTTTAGGGGTTTTCGATATAAGCAACAATAAGATAAAAGTAAGCAAAGTAAATAGCACTGAAGAGCAGCAAGTGGCCTAATCCTTTTGAGCAAAGGATAAGCCTGGCAACTGAACTTATAAAGACTAAAGCGTTATTGAGGACACATGGAGAGGTAGTCACATGTTTTCGCCATACTCCGTATCGATAACAAGTGTTGTGCTGATAAGTGTTGAGTGGGTGGATCTATGATAGCGCACCTTCTAGACTAAGATAAGTGCACTCTTATGATTAAACATCTTGCAAGCATCCGCAAATTCAAGATAGAAATTAAGGCAAAGCCTAATCATAGTAATAAGATCAAGGATCCATTATTCCCTTGTGCAAAAGTGTGCAAACTGGGGTTCAGGTTTCTGTCACTCCGGCAACCCACCATAAGCATTCTTTGTACACAATGTATCCCCCTAGGTCCTTAATAAGGAGAAGTGTTAAGTGTTCGACTCACACAACACCACTAGGAAAGTAACTACACAACTTAAATATCAAATAACACAAATTACTTCAACCTCATATGACTACTAACAACTAGACTTCTCCCATGTCCTCAAGAACTAAAGTAACTACTCACAAGACATAAAAGAGATCATGATCAGAGGTGATAAATATATGATAAACAATCTGGACATAATGATATTTCTCCAACAAAACTCAATATCATTCACCACAAAGTAGTAATCAACACCGATAGAGTAGAGAGGATAGATAGTACGGATTACAACACAAGATAAACTTGTGAGGTGAGATTGGATGGTGGTGGAGATGGTGCTGATGTTGGGGATGATGTTGATGATGATGTCGATGATGCCCGGGACGATGGTGATGACGATGGCGATGATCTCCCCTTCCGGGAGGTGATCTCCTCGGCGGAATCTGCCCGCCGGAGAGCCCTTTTCTTCTCTGTAGGTTTCCTCCACGGAGCGGCGGCGTAACTCCGTAAAAGCTTCTCTTCTTAGGGTTTTCGCGTAACGAGGAGTATATAGGCGAGAGGGGGAGCCGGGAGTGGACCCAGGGCTCCAGGCGCCCTCCCGTTGTGGCCAGGAGTGGGGCCGCTCCAGGTGGCCGCCCGGGGCCCCTGTGGCCCCCCTCTGGCCCCTCTTCGGCGAGTCTTTGTTAATCTTTCGGAAAATACCCTCCGTCGATTTTCAGGTAATTTGGAGGTATTCTTCTTCAGCAACTCAGCGTCCACTTTTTACCGCTGAATCCTGCGTCTGCTGCTTCGGCATCGGAAAGTTGCAAACTGTGTAAAATAAGCAAAAACAACAGAAGAAAATCATCGTAATGTCAAATATATCAATGAATAAGGATGAATTACGATATAAAATAGTGATGCATTTTGGACGTATCAACTCCCCCAAGCTTAGACCTCGCTTCTCCCCAAGCGAAAACTTAGCTCGGTAAACCTGTCCACAAGTTTAGAGAGTGAAGTGTCGATAAATAGAATACGGACAAGAAGCATCACGATTTCTTTACCAACTCAAACATCCTCAACAGCAATCTTCAACTCATAAAGACCTTATGAAAGAGTAATAACAATTATAATCAAGATTAGGGCTAAGGAAACTCATCAAATCATGGCAAACATGTCCTTTGTTCAAGAACAACTAATAGCTTTTACTTTTGCTCTTTCTTTTTATATTTTGATGAGAAAATTTGGAACTTTTGAAAGAACAAGCTATTAGTCATGAAGTGAGAATGCTACCAAAAAGGAAGATGTTTGCTCGGCAAATTCTTTTGCAAACAACTTACTTATCAAGAGATAATGTCAACAATGATATGGCATGGCAAAACTTAATGCAACATTATATTGATGAATCCTCATCAGCATCAAGTGTCTATTCTCTTGGGGAAAGGAGGAAGTAGGGAAAACTGACTCAACATAAAAGTAAAGAAAAGGCCTTTTTAAAGGCAAGCAGGGAAAACTCAAGTGCTATACTTAAATCAAACAGAATAAAAAACAAGTTTTGAGTGGTGCATGATTTGTCAATGAATGCTAATAGAAAACTCAATTACTTCTCAGTTTGGACAAGTTTCGAGGAACGGCTGCCACACGGGGACGATCACATCCCTGCAATCTCCTTTGTTTATCACTGCCAAAGTTTTCTGATTTCTCATGAACAAAGCGTGAAGGACGGTTTGTTTGTTGTATTATCTTTTGTGAGCTGGGCGCACTCATGCCATTTCCTCCTCGTATTAGGGGTTTGCAGATTAGACATGCAATCCCGGGATAAAACTTGTCCAACTTAAGAAGATCATGAATTAACTACTAGTTCCTCATGAGCTAAAACAGGGGCACAAAACAAATTTTTTTGAACATCTAAGGATAACACAAAAATTCTATACTTTAGGAGTGGTAGTGGAATACCACGAATAGGAAGGTATGGTGGACTCATATGGGAGATACTGGTTTCAGGGTATGGATGCACAAGAAGAATTCCTCTTAGTACAGAAGTTTGGCTAGCAAAGGCTTTGAGAGAACAGACAATTGAGATGACTTGGATGCAAAACAATATAAAGCATAAACATTAAAATAAGCATAGCACATCAAGTTGTCTTCCTTGTCAACATAACACTACAAGCATAATAACATAAGGGGTTTGGCTATGTCGCTACTTTGAGAAAATCATGCTTGTTGTTACGACCAAAGCTATGTTTGCCAAGATTTAATAAAGATTTCAAAGCCATACCTGATATAAGGTCAATACTCCCCATAAGAATCATCATAAGGTCGATTGTGTGAAGAGAATACCGAGTGCAGCGAAGGGATCAATAGACTTCTCATTAATATTCCATCATAGACGACTCCACACTCACGGATACATAACTCTCCCAACAAGGAGTGATAGACCTCAATGCAAACACCTATTTTATAAGATAACTTCCCTAGACATGATACGACTCTACTTGACTCTAAAATACAAAGATAAATATAAAGATACCGGGCACTCCCCCAAGCTTGGAACAAGCTAAGGGGATGCCATTACCCGAGGAGATATACTCCTCATTTTTGTTCTTGTTGGTCACGTACTCCATGGCGAAGCGCTTCCATGGCAGCTGTTCTGCAGTCTCAAAGGACATTCCCGTCTCCAGGATCCTGCACTCAGCACCCAAACCCATGCGTAGAAACTTTAGTTCATACTCACAATTCTAGTTCTGCAGATCATAGATCTGTGCTTGAAGCTCATAAACTTTTTCTTCTAGTGCGGCCAAACTTGACCACATCTCCTTCATCTCCTTCTTGTGGGAAGCCTCTATTTCGTTCATGATGTCGAAGTTAGCTTCAACAGCACGCTTCACCATCTTCTTGAACTTGAAGGCTTCATGTTCCATCTCCTTCAGCCGCTCCTCGGTGCTTCCCTCCTTGACTGGTCCCTTCACATCCTCCTTGTGGAGGTCACCATCCTCCACACGAAGGAACTGGGGGTGCTTCTTCACCTCAGCGAGGTAAGGGTTGATGACGTTGATGACGAACTTGTCCTTCGGGGAACTTGGGGAAGCCATGGCACCTAGGTCTAGCTGATAGATTTTTTGGCAGAAACAGGTCGAAAAGAAAACACACGAAATCGCGAGATATGTTGCCAGAACAATCCAGGCAAATATATAGCAAAAATTTCTGCACAAAAAGGAATGTAACGAGCCAAAGTGGGATCGGAGACGGACTCCTAGGTGCCAGGCGGCCTCCCAGCGCGGCCAGGGGTGGGGCCGCGCCAGGGGGCGCCTGGGCCCCCTGGAGCTGGTCTCCGGATCCACTTCGGCCTCAAATGTTCTATATTTTGCAAAAACTCGTAATCTGGAACTTTTATGGCGGTTTCGTGATGTTTCCTTACCGTAATACATACCTTTCCTTATTCTGCTTCTGCTGGTGTCTGAAACAGGGCTACAACATGTTCTTCATGAGTTGTTGTGTATACCAAATCCACATCAACATTGACAGGGTCTCCTGCTATGTAATTCTTAAGTCTTTGCCCATTCACCCCTTCAGGTTCGGTGACTTCGAAATTGTTAATCTTGATCGCACTCGAGCGGTAGACTTCCTCAATATGAAATGGCCCTTCCCACCTGGAAAGTAGTTTACCTGGAGAAAACATGAAACGGGATCTAAACAACAAAACTTTATCACCAACATTAAATTCACGTTTCAGAATCCTCCTATCATGCCACTTCTTTACCTTTTCCTTGAACATTTTAGCGCTCTAATAAGCTTCACTTCTCCACTCATCTAGAGAAGTCAAGTTCATGAGACGCTTTTCACCAGCTAATTTTGGGTCAGCATTAAGCTCTCAAATAGTCCATAAAGCTTTGTGCTCTAATTCTAATGGAAAATGTCAAGCCTTGCCATATACAATCTTGTAGGGAGACATACCCATGGGGTTTTTGTAAGCAGTTCTATACGCCCACAAAGCATCTCCTAACTTATTCGACCAATCTTTTCTATTTCTATTGGCTGTCTTCTGTAAGATCAACTCGATCTCTCTATTGGTGAGCTCAACTTTCCCACTAGTTTGAGGGTGGTACGGTGAAGCAATTCTATGATTGACATCGTAATTGGCTAAAGCTTTTCTAAAAGCTACATACGTAAAGGGCGAACCCCCATCAGTCATGAGATACCTGGGTACTCCAAACCTTGGAAAAATTACATCCTTGAGCATTTTCAAAGATGTCTTATGATCAGCACTTTCAGTGGGGATTGCCTCTACCCACTTGGTTACATAATCAACAACAGCTAAAATGTGAGTGTACTTGTGCGAGGAAGGAAAAGGACCCATAAAATCAAAACCCCAGCAATCAAAAGGCTCAATCACTAGAGAGTAATTCATAGGCATCTCATTCCTTCTACTAACATTAACAACTCTCTGACACTTATCATAGGACCAAACATAACTTCTAGCATCCTTGAAGACAGTAGGCCAATAAAAACCTGAGTGAAGAACCTTATGTGCGGTCCTCTCACCAGCATGATGTCCTCCATATGGACTGTCGTGACATTGTTTGAGAATGTCCTTATGCTCGTGTTCCGGTATGCATCTTCTTACGATCCCATCTGGACCTTCTTTGAAAAGATGTGGGTCATCCCAAAAGTAATGCCTCAAATCATGAAAGAACTTCTTCCTTTGCTGAAATGTTAGACCTGGATGCAAAAACTTTGCAACGATAAAGTTGGCATAATCTGCAAACCAAGGATCGGAGAGAGATTGTACTTTTACAATAGCTACCTGTTCGTCTGGAAAACTGTCGTTGACTGGAATGGGATCATGCGGTATATCTTCCATCCTTGAAAGATTATCCTCCACCGGATTGTCTGCTCCTTTCCTATCGACAATCTGCAAATCAAATTCTTGAAGAAGGAGTACCCATCGGATGAGCCTTGGTTTGGCATCCTTCCTCTCCATAAGATACTTAATGGCAGCATGGTCAGTATGAATAATAATCTTAGAATCAAAAATATACTGCCTAAACTTATCACAAGTTAACACTACTGCTAAGAATTCCTTCTCAGTAGTAGCATAATTATTTTGAGCACTATCAAGGGTTTTGCTAGCATAATATAAAACATTCAACTTCTTATCAGCCCTCTGCCCTAAAACATCTCCAACAGCAAAATCAGTAGCATCATACATAATTTCAAAAGGTAAATTCCAATCAGGTGGTTGTACTATAGGAGTGGTTATTAAAGCTTTCTTAAGATCTTACAATCTTCATCAAAAACAAAAGGAACGTCCTTCTGGAGAAGATTAGTGAGGGGTCTCGAAGTCTTAGAAAAGTCTTTAATAAATCTTCTATAGAAACCAGCTGTCAGAACCCTCTGTTAGGTAATGTGCTAGGGTTAGCCAGTACTCTTGCATCATGTCAAAATTTCAAAAGAAATCCTTGAAATCAAAATTCAAAAGCAAATGGGAGAAGGAACCCCCCCAGATGAATTAATTCAAAAAGCCAGATAAAAATCTTCTCCAAAAATTCATGTTAGATTTTTGAAAAATCTTATAAATGACTGTGATCACATATCAAGTGATGTGGGACCCACCCCATGCTCATAGATTTTTCAAATATTCAAACAGTGCCTTGGATTTAATCAAAAACCCCTATTTGAGTTAAGATTCAAATTATTTGAATTTTAAAAATGTTGAAACTTTATAAGTGGCTAGTCTATATTATTATGAAGCCATATAAAATTTTTCAGCATTTAATAAAATGCCTAGCTAATTATTTTAGCACAGCAAAACAAATAGCAGAAAGAAAAACAGAGAGGGAAATAGAAAAGGGAAAGGAGCCCACTTACCTGGGCCACCCCGGCCCAACTTACCGTTTCGGCAGCCCGGCCCGCGAACTCGCCTGTCGTCTTCCTCCCTGCGCGCCAAAGCAACTCGCTGGAGCGGCCGAGCACGCCGTGGACGCCACCTCGACGCCCAGGGGCTTCCAGGCCGCCCCAGGACTCCAAAGAGTGCCCAGGAGACGTCCGCATCGCCCCCTCTCACTTTCCCCCATCGCCGCCTCCTCTCAAGCTCTCTGTGCGTTTCCCCCCTTCTTCCCCGAGAGCAGCCGCCGCTCATCGTCGTGAGAAGCCGCGGCCAACGTTGAAAAGAAGGCCAGCAACCGTGTCCCCCGTGCGCAGCGTCGTCGTCTTCGTCGATCTGCAGAAGAAGGCGAGCCCGAAGCCCTCCTAGTCAACGGAATCGAGCTCGAGCCGCCGCCGGACCCGCAAGAACTCTCCGTCGAATTCGTCATCATCACGCCGCCGTTTGCCTCACCGCCTGCTCTTCCGAGTTCCTGGTGAGCGCGGGATCAAAAACCCTATCTTTTTCCCCTCGATTGCTTCCTCTAGCCGTGGCCGCCATGAAGGCCGAAGCTCCTCGCCGCCGGGAACCATGGCGATGACCACCTGCTACGCAGTCGAGCTCGCCGTGTTGTCCATCGCGTTCCCCGTGCTCCACTGCTTCAAACCAGCCTAGCCCCGCCTCAATTCGCTCCTTGTAGCGAATTCCCGATCACAGCCGTAGCTCCGTCGCCGCGAAACTCGACTGTCAGAACCCCAACTAGGGTAAGTGCTAGGGTTTGGGTGCCCTTTGCATCATGTGAAAAATTTAAAAGAAAATTCAAAAATGGGGAAAAGAAAAGCCCTGAGAAATTAAATCAAATGGCCAGATAAAAATCTTTTTCCAAAAATCATTTGAATGTTTGGAAAATTCCTAGAATTGTTGTTGATCATTGCAAAAGTGGTTTGGGGATTTTCCCATGCCCATGGAATATTCAAAAATTCAAAAGGTGCATTGGAAATTAAATTAAACTCCAATTTTAATTTAAATTCAAATTGTTTGATTTTCAAAAATCTCCAAAACTTATGAGTGGCTAGCTATATATGTTATAAGCCCACATAAAAGTTTTCATGATTTTTAAAAATGCTCTGCTATTTTTATTTGGGGCAGAACAAATTAACAGAAAAGAAATTCAAAAGAAAAAGGAAAGGAAGAAGCCCCCTGTCTTTCTGGCCCAACTCTTCCCCCCAGCCCAGCAGGCGGCCCAGCCCATCTCCCCCCGCTTGTCTCTTCCTCCCTGCGCCCCGAAGGTGCTCGGTGGAATGCATGCAGCACTCCACCGACGCCGCCGACGAGCCGCGGCCACGCAGCAGCTTCCCGAGGCCACCTCTTCGCACCTGGAGGCGTCTGGGAGCCTCCCGCTCCATTTTCCCCTCCAGCGCGTCTCTCCCTCGCCCTCTCTCGCCGTGCCCATCGACAACCGAGCGCCGCCGCAGAGCGCCACCGTGCGCAGGCGTGCCCCCTTCCATCCCGAGCTCAAGCCGTCGTGTCCACGAGGTCCCTCGCCATCGACTTCGTCTAGCAGGCCGCCGAATCGAACTCAATCCCCACTGAAGACGACGCAAGCTTGGACAACTCACCGCCGGCCGCCGTGGAGCTCGTCGACGAATTCGTCGTCTCCAGCCCTTCCCCAACCTCCCCTTCGGCTCCGTTCGCATCACGGTGAGCTCGCGCCGTTTTCCCCTCAAGTTTTAGCGCCCCTTCCTTCTCCTAGCCCGTTATGGCATGAACGCCGAGAAGAACCGCCGCCATGGACGACGGCGACGCTGCTCCCCTTCCCTTCTGTTTCGCCCGTGACGCGCACCGTGTTACCCAGCTCCACAGCTTCGCAACGCCCCACTCCCCGGTCAAAAGCGCGCTCCAGAGCGCCATCCCAACAACGCCTGAGCCGCAACCTCCGCCTCCGTCGACGTCGGCGACGCTCCAGTCATCCCCGAGCTCGCCTGCTTGTCCAGGAGGATGCGCGGGAGCTCCACGGTTCGTTTGGTTGTCGCGGCGGCCGATTTGGTGCATGGGTTCGTCCTCCTGAGCTCGCCGGTCTCTCTGACCTCGCCGGCGACTCGCCGGAGTTGACCGCGGCGACTTGGCAGTGATTAGGGTCCTAACCCTCTGGGTTAGTTGACCCAGGTCACTGACCAGTGGGTCCCTGACCGCCTTAATACCTCTGTTAGATTAATCTAACAGGGATTTAACCCGGAGAGGCTGACCAGTGGGCCCCCTTGTCAGTTTGACTCGGGTCAAACCCCCTGACGCCAGCATGACAACACAGTGACGCATTAATCCCTTTTTCCAAATTAAAGAAATTATAGAAATTGCAGAAAATCATTTAAACTTTGAAAAATCATAGAAAATTCATATGAACTCCAAATTGGACAAATAATATATGAAAAATGATCAGCATAAAATTCTCTATCCAAATATGCAACTTTCAACCATGTTTGAGTTGATTTTAAAATGGGACCTGTAGCTTTTGCTATTTGGCTTAATTGGAATTAATTCAAATTTAATTCAAATGCAATTCAAATTTTAACCATTGCAATGCAAACATGATCACCTGAACTTCAGAAGCATATCACACACATGATCATATGGTTTTCAATGACCAAACATTAGCAAATGCAAGATGACCTAATTTGAATAACATTTGGAGTTTGAATTTGAATTAACTTTTCAAATCAACTTCAATTAACATGTGGCAAATTGAACCTAGATCACACCAATACCTTTCACATCATGGACAACTATATCATGTGCTTGTGCATTTTACTTCCGAAGTTGTCCCCCCTTGTTGATGATTGTTTCCGGTACCAGCTTTTCCGAGACGGTGATCACCCCTGAAGAAGAAGACCACCGTTAAGACCCGTGCATCGTCAGCAAGGCAAGCAAACCCCATTGATCATGTGTGACGCCCCCAAAATCAACCCGTGTACAGTAATCATACACACAGGGTACACGGCTGAGATTAGGGTGCCACGGTGATAATATCACAGCACAACACTAAACACAAAAGGATAAACAAATATATTACAATAGAGGGGGTCACGCGGACCCGAATACATAAGTCATACAAGTCATAATATCTGAGTACAGACATAGTTAGTCAAGTTTTGCCTTAAGAAGGCTAGCACAAACCACATCAGAGATACAGAACGAAAAGGCGAGGCCTCCTGCCTGGGATCCACCGAACTACTCCTGGTCGACGGGGAACTCGACGTCGTAGTAGGCGCCTCCGGGGTACTCCTGCTCCTGGGCTCCAACGTCGGCTGCAGCGGCCGATCAGGCAAAACAGTAAAGGAAATAAAGCAGGTGAGTATCTAGTATACCCGCGAGTCTTACGTCCTCTACTAAGCATTATGCATTGTATCAACGGAAAGAAGAGGCTGTATATAGTGGACTGAAAGACAGAAATACAGAGCAAGGGTAAGAAGCTAGGCCTAACGAAGACTAGCATCTTCCGACGATGTCTTGCCGCATGAGGTAAGAATCAGCCAACATTTTATATAACAGAAATGAAAGTAACAATGCAGCAGAAGTTGCTGCAGCATTGTATAATAATAAGTTGTAATCATAATTAACTATGCCTCCGAGTTCACCTCCTCGACATCCCCGCGAGGAAGAAAACCCGGAACCATACAGTTTAATAATAATAGTTTCTAGTGGTAAGATCCAGCTTCAGCATAAAGCGTCCTGTTACCGTGGACACGGCTATCGATAGATCAATCTTCCCTGCAGGGGTGCACTTGTGTTACGCTACACGCACGGATCTCCAGGGTGGCGGGAACCTTTTCAGGGAACGCTCCACCGAGGCTATCCGACACTTCCTAGCCCATCTTTCAAACTCAACAGAGAGGTCATCCGCCGGTCTAAATCCTAAGTACGCCGGGCCTTAGACCCCAACCCAAACGTACTCCTGCACGGTGCGTGACTGGCCGGTGAAGTTAAATCAAAGAAAATACAAATCACACGCCGCGGCAAATAAGACAACACCACTTCCCGGCAATCAGCCCGCGGTACTGCTGACGTCTGAAGAGTCCTCGGACGACACTAAGAAGCAGAGGAGCCCATACTCGTAATCCCACGGGTAGGTAGTGCGTACATGGCATATAGCCAACTCAAGACATTCACTGAACCATTTAGCATTTTAATTAACCTGCGTGACAACCGTTATTGTTGCCTCGACTTAACCGACCCGTGGACAACGACAGCAGCCAGGACCACCAGTACATCGGTGCCTGCCCTGTCGTCCCACCAAGTCACTGCGGTTACCAACAAGGTGAACCGTCTCCTTACCTTGTCTCGCGTGTGCTCCTGGAGGAGCTCGACTTTCGTGGTTTGGTAACTCTCGCGGCCAACGATCAGGGGCCAAGCACACCGGTACACTGGTCGTGCCCTCCCTGTCGTCCCGTCGCAATACCTCTCGCGGGCACCGTTGGGTCGCCCGACTTCTTACCTTTAGGACAACCGTTACTCTAAACCCTATGGCGGTAAGACAAAGTCAGCCTCGAGTGGAGTACAAAGATTACTCCTTGATAACTCACACTTGAGGTGACTAGGCATAACCCAGGTAGGGCCTGTGGCGGTGTCTGCATTGTACCGTACCTGTGCAGTTATAATATTTGTATCCGCGTTCACTCCCTTGAGTGACCACGGCCCTCTATCTAATCCTAGCTAACAATGCGCAGGGCTCACTGCTGAGTAAGGCATAATAATAATAATAGGCAGCATAGGATAAGGAAGGCACATCAAAGGGCGACAAAAATCAGGCTATGCAATTGAATAGGATTGTAAACGTAGCAGCAGCAGTAACAATGCCTAGTGCAAGAAATGTACGGAAATATAGGCGATATCTGGGGAAGAGAATGGCTCTGCTTGCCTGCAAGCTCAACGGTAGTAGTAGGGTCGTCGACGAAGTAGTCGTACTCAGCAGCGGTGTAGTCGACGGCAGCAGCGGGGTCTACCAAAGATTAAGGGGGGGGGAAGCAGTAAATACACAGCAATAATATACAAACATATGCATGACATGATAGATGAAATGTTATCGGTGTTCTAACGCAGTGCAATGCAATATGCTCGGAGCGGAAATTCATCTAAGGATGAACTACCGGCTCCGGGTGATTACCGGACAGGGTGTCCGGAGGGGGAAGGATCAAGACGGAGGTGTCGTGGTTATCGGAACAACATAAGGGGGGTGTATCCGTGCTATTTGATCCATTCCGAACAACTTTCGTGTTCGGAATAAATTCATCCGGGCACTCTAACAGTACCGGACAGTTTATCGGACCGCCGGTCCGGAGGGGGAGGGTTCGATGTTTGTTGTGTTAGAGGGGGTGGTAGACATACGGATAGCGTATTCGTATTCGTTATATTTTTCTGATCAATTTTCATGTATAAAGTTTTTGAATCCGAGTTACGGTTTAAAAGTTATTGAATTTCGAAGTTTAAATCAATTGAAATGATTTTCTGGATTTCTTTTATTATTCATTTAAACATTATCCAAAACATTATCCACAACATTATCCAGAACAGTGCTGACATGTGAGACCCACATGTCAGCCTCTGTTATTTATAAAACACTTAATTAAATTAGAAAATACCCCTGGACCCACATGTCAGTGACTCAATTTTAATTATCTGATTAATCTAAATCATTTAGTTTAATTATTCCAGGGGGACCCACCTGTCAGTGACTGGGGTTGCCCAGTCGGCACAGTTGACTGGTCAACTCAGTCAACTGGGACCAGGGGGTCCACTGGCAGCGACCCAGGGGGGTTGCCCCAGGGGTGCCACGTCAGGGGGCACCGGCGGCTAAACGCCGGCGTGCCCAGCACGGCGGAGGCCACGGGAGGGGGTCGGAATCGGGCTAGGGGGCACCGTTCGCCATGGGATCTGGTGCGTTAGAACCGGAAGACAGCGCCGCGTCGATTCCAAGTGGTGGCGCCGTCGGGGGTGGCCGGAGTGAAGCTCGCCATCGGCAATGGCGGAGGCAGCGCTCGGGTCAAAATGGAAGTCGGGGTTACGGGGTGAAAACGAACGCGCAAGTGGATGGAATCGAACCTACGATGCACGGGGAGTACAAAGGTGTCACAAGCGCGCACTAGGAGGCCCTGTGAGCTCGGCATCGTCAACAATGGCGGAGCAGACGCTCGGGCTCCAATGGCGACTCGAGCTACGACGAGAGGGATGCGAAGCGGGGATTTGGAGGTGGTGGCCACACTCACCGTGAGCACGTAGTGGGAGGCAGTGGGCTCGGGGAGGCTCGACGAGGCCGGAATCGACGACGGGATCACGGCGGCCGGAATGGGGAACGATGACGCGGGCGAGGCGAGGGAGTGCTCCCGGCTTGAATTCGTCGCAGTAGTCGACGTAGTCGACGACGGCGCACCCGGTGGACACGGCTTCGAGGGCTAGGGAGCTTGCCGGCCGCGAGTGGGCGCGGTCATGGCGACGGAGAGCTCGGGCGGATCTTTCCCTGGCGATGGCGAGAGAAGGAGGAGGGGAATGGAGGGGGGCGTGTCCAGGGAGCTGCTGGGGTTGGCCTTATCGCCTCCCCGGTCGCAGGGAGCAGGTGAGGGAGGGGGGCTCCAGTGGCAGAGACGGCCACGGCGGCGGCATGGCGTCGAGCAGGTGGCCGATGGGATGGGGGCAGGTGGGAGGTGGAAGACGGGCCGGGGTGGGCTGGGCCATCGCCCTGGGCGTAGATTAGTTGCTTTGTTTCTGTTTTTATTTTCCTTTTTGTTTTCTGTACTTTGTATTTGTTTTGCTAACCTAGGCATTTTTGAAAAAGGTTATTAGGGTTTGTAAATTAGGTTTACATATTACTAAGGTTCCACAAAAGTTTTTGTAGTAAAATAAAATCATTAGGTATTTCTTTTAATTATTAAATGCCCAAAGTAGGGGTTTTAACCTACTGTTTGAATTGTTTAGAGTTTCCTGCAACTTCAAAAATTACCAAAGTTGTTCCAACATGGTTGTAATGATTTTAGGCAATTTAAAAAAATAGTTCCATGATTTTTTGAACAACTTTATTTGAGCACTTTTGTTTTAATTTCCATTTGAGGTAGTTTCAACTAGGGTTTGGTTTCATGATGAGCAAAATGCATTGGGCTTTGTGTTATGATTACCAACCAGCATGGTTTGAAAAGAGCAGAAGCAAAGTTTGATTAAGGACAGGGGATAACAGTGATTAACAAACAGTGATAGTCAACAGTGATGATGATTACTGTTACAGGCAACTGAGGGTGTTAGATCATGTCTATAAAATCCCAATTCCCTCTCAGTCTCGCTTATGCATGTTTAGGAGATCATCTTGTATCGATTCTACCGCATAGTTGAACCCATATCCGATGCATGACCTATCATCTTGTCACAGTAGTAAGCAAACCACAATCCTAGCTGACATAGGAGTTGTTTGATATCATGAGACCCCTGCAACTGTTATAGCTTATTGCATGCTTAGTGTTACATGAGGTTGCTTTTGATGTGAGTCGGGATGATGGTGAACATGGTGTTGATGAAAGTGAAACTGTGTTGGTGAATCCACCCTAATACAAGGTGAACGATGAGAGGCTGTGTAGGAGTACACAGTGGGTTGTCTCGTTGAACACCGCCTTAAGCATCGAGTTCTTGTATGGTAATCCAAGACAAAGAGTACAACCACACATTGGGCTCACTGACCCCTCTCGGCCTAGTACCTTGATCCGTGTCGACGTCCAGGAGTCACATTAGTTCGGGCTTTCCATTTGACATGTGCATAGAAAAAGAACGAAGGAACTGGTTGCATCATATAGATATGTGGGTGCACCTGTGAGGCAGGAAAACCATCAGCCAGAGGTGGCGTCTCGGTCACCTACATTGTTTGAGTCCGTTTCGTTGATCCGGCCGGGCTCTCGAGCGGAGGCAAACTCAGATAGTCGACTCCTGGAATAGACCGGTTGTGAGCGAAGTGTCGTGGTAAACATCCTCACTGTCACCTCTTGAACGGTGGCGAGACCTGGCGGTAACCGATGGTCATGTGTGTGTAGCTTACACCCTTGCAAGGTTAACAAAACTATTCGAATAGCCGCGTCCGCGGTTAAGGACTACTTGGAACCTGTACCTGATTATTAGACAACTTGAACTGGATACTTCTAAAATACACCAAGATAAGTGTGAGTACTATGGTGTGCTTCCTCGTGGGGAAGTCGAGGAACTAACCATAGTGGTGTATTGGTTGGAGATGTAGTGGACTCGTGTACGCTTCTTACCTCAAGTCTGGTACTCGTAGTTCAGGACTAGCCAAGTCAAAGCTGGCACTTCTGCATGATGAAACCCCACCTCCTTTACCTTGATACTTGAGCATGATTAGTGTAGTTCTGATGTAAGTCTTGCTGAGTACGACTTTGTACTCACGTTTTCTTATTCTATGTTTTAGATGGAAACCCAGACCCCGATGGAGTCATCGACCTGAAGCTCGACGTTGACCTTGGTAGTATAGTTCCAGACAGTAGTCTGGTCCCTCGTGGAAGGGCATTTTGTTTACAAGGCTTCTCTAAGCCATTTGTTAAACTTGTCTGTACTCAGACCTAATTTGCTTCCGTTGTATGATATAATGTTGATCACAGACATGTGATCTTTGTATGCTCTATGTGTATATCAATAAAGAGTACTTTGTAGAGTTATGTGATGATACCTGCTGTTCATACTAGGCATGTGTGCTGCGTGTATGTTTATAACATGCATGTCTTAGTATGGGTTTTCGAGACCTTAGTTGTGATCTGGCTGGCGGTCTTTTATACACCAAGTGGCCCTTAGATGTGCGCAGCTTGGGGCATCGCGATGCGATTGTTCGTGACTCTGTCACGTGCACACTTTGTTGTATGATCGAGCCCGCCCTAGACCCCGACTAAGTGATCGGGCTGGAGTAAGTCTATGTAAGAGTTAGGATCCAATCGATAACATGGTTGAGGCGACTTGTCTATGAGTATGGGATTCACCACCCATAAGCATTTAGAATTGTGAGAGGACGTTGAGGACCCATCTCAGTTGATCATCCGACCTGGATGGGATGCCCCTCACGTTTGATGCTTTCCGAGAGCGTTCTGTGCTTGGCCTTGTCTGCTTAGACAAGTGGGTACGGCTCTCGGCTCTCCATGTGATTGTATCGTGACTGGAATTACATATGCTAACCCCGTGTCCCGACATCGACGCCGACGAGCGTACAGGGCACCCGAGCACTTGGAGTTGGTCTCTTTAGACGCGCAACGGCAAGGGCTTCAAGTTGGAGGTCACAGCTCTTCGATTGGTGCCCGGAATCAACCTCCCCGTGCAGCGCCGCCGCGGTTCTGGTCGCCGGCGTTTAGCCGCCGGTGGGTTAGCCCTAATCCCCCCCTAATGACCCCCCTGGGTCACTGACCACTGGGCCCAGTGGCTTAATTAAGCCACTGGATTAAATTAACCAGCCGGGTTAATTAGCCAGTGTCACTGACACCCCTGGCCCACATGTCAGCCCCCCCCCACACGCCAGCATGACGTCAGTCTGGCGCAATAAATCGATTAAATGAATTTCCAGAGTAATTTGAATTAAAGAAATTCCAGAAATTCCAGAAAATACCCCAAACTTTGGAAATTCATAGAAAATTCATATTAACTCCAATTTGGACAAATAATATATGAAAAATGATCAGGAGAAAATAAGCTATCCAAAAATGCAACTTTCAACTATGTTGGAGTTGATTTTAAAATGGGACCAGTAGCATATGTCATTTGGTTTATTTGAAATTAATTCAAATTCAACTCAAATGATTTTGCAACTTGGACCATGTAATTATGCTATATTTTCAACCAAACATCAGAGGCATATCATACACATTTGAAGATGATTCAAATTGATCAAACCATGTCACATATAACTTGACTAAGTTTGAATTCAAATTGGAGTTTGAATTTGCAATTCAATTTGCAATATACTCCATTTAAATGGAATTGCTTCACACATCAAAGCATTTACATCAAGTTCCAACCTTCCATCATGTGATTGTGCATTGTATTTACTTTGCTACTTTGCTTGTTGTTTGTCGAGTAGAGGTGGAACCGGAGCAGGAGGCTGCCCCCTTCGCTGAAGACCCAGAACCCGAACCTCGTCAGCAAGGCAAGCAAAACCCCATTGATCATGTCGATAAAATCCCACTTCCCTCTCATGTCTCTCTTATGCATTGTTTAGGATGATCACCATGATTCGTTTCTACCGCATAGATGAACCCATTCCTTTGCATGACCTATCATTTTGTCACAGTAGTAAGCAAACCACAATCCTAGCAAATGTAGGAGTTGGTTGATATCATGTGGCCCCTGCAAATGTTATCGCTTATTGCATGCTTAGTATGATACCATGATCGATGATACTGTGATGTGAGTCGGGATGATAGTGATCATGTTGATGATGGTAGAAAAGTGTTGGTGAATCGACCCTAATACAAGGTGAACGATGAGAGGCTGTGTAGGAGTACACGGTGGGTTGTCTCGTTGAACACCGCCCTAAGTCCGAGTTCTTGTGTGGTGATCCAAGATGAAGAGTACAACCACACATTGGGCTCACTGACCCCTCTCAACTTACTAACTCATCCCTTTCGATGTCCAAATGTCGCAATAGTTCGGAGTTCTAGTAGGCTTGTGGCCTGGATGCTGAGTGAGAGAACGGATCATCCGAGACCGGCTTATGCACCACGCACACATCACTTGGGTCCACTTCGGTAAACCGGCCGGGTTCACGATAGTGGTAACCAATCCAAGTAGGCGGCTTTCTCGGACTAGATCGGCTATGAGGTAACAGTTGTGGTGAGCATCCTCGCTGGCACCCCTTGAATGGTGTCGAGATCAAAGGCGGTAAATGATGATCATGTGTGTGTAGCGGTACACCCCTGCAGGGTTAACAAAACTATTCGAATAGCCGCGTCCGCGGTTATGGACTGCTTGGAAAGCTTAACTTGATTATTAGATAACTTGAACTGGATACTTCTAAAATACACCAAGATAAGTGTGAGTGCTATGGCGTGCTTTCTCGTGGGGAAGTCGAGGAAGGCACCATAGTGGTGTAATTGGTTGGAGAAAGTAGTGGACTCATGTACGCTTCTTACCTCAAGTCTGGTACTCGTAGTTCAGGACTAGCCAAGTCAAAGCTGGCATTTCTGCAAGTGAAACCCCACCTCCCTTCACCTTGATACATGTGCATGAGTAGTATAGCTCCTATGTAAGTCTTGCTGAGTACGACTTTGTACTCACGTTTTCTTAATCTATGTTTTAGATGATGCCACTGACCCCGAAGGTGGCTTCTTCATCGAGCTGGACGACTGAAGATCAACTAGTCTAGTCCCAGTCAGACGACTGGTTTCCTCGTGGAGGGCTTGTGTTTAAATAAGGCTTCTTAAGCCATTTGTTAAACTTGTCTGTACTCAAACATAATTTGCTTCCGCTTATGTTGTAATGTTGGATCACATGTTTGTGATCTCTGTGTGCACTCTATAAGAGTTATCAATAAAATATGTACACTTTGTAGAGAATTGCAATGGTACCTGCTGTTCATACAAGGCATGTGTGCTGCGTGTATGTTTATAACATGCATGTCTTTGTATGGGTTTTCGAGACCTTAGTTGTGTTCTGTCTGGCGGTCTTTCATACAGCAAGTGGCCCTTAGATGTGCGCAGCTTGGGGCATCGCGATGCGATTGCTCGAGACTCCGTCTCGCGCACACTTTGTGGTATGATCGAGCCCGCCCTAGACCCCGACTAAGTGATCGGGCCTGAGTAAGTCTATGTAAGAGTTATGAGATAGTCGTTAGTATGGTTGAGGCGACTTGTCTTTGAATATGGGAGTTCACCACCCATATCATTAGACTTGTGTGCGTACGATGAGGACCCATCTCAGTTGATCATCCGGCCTGGATGGGATACCCCTCACGTACGATGCTTTCCGAGAACGTTCTGTGCTTGGCCTTGTCTTCTTAGACAAGTGGGTACGGTTCTCGGCTCTCCATATGACTATGTCTTAGCTGTACTTGCATACGCTAACCCCGGGTCCCGACACCAGCATGACCGAGAAAACTACGACTACCTTTGATGTCCCTTGGATAGGGCATCCTTTCAATTGCTTCGATCTTGGCCCTGCCACCTCAATTGCCCTCTCGGAAATCTTGTGGCCAAGAAAAATTCCCTCGTTGACCATAAGGTGGCACTTCTCCCAGATTGTCTCCTCACATCTCTGCAAAACTTTATTAAGGTTGCGGAGACAATGGTCAAAAGAGGTTCCATAGACGGAGAAATCGTCCATGAATACCTCCACAATTTCTTCACAAAAACCATGAAAGATAGCAGACATACAACTTTGAAAAGTAGCAGGGGCATTACATAAACCAAAAGGCATACGCCTGTAAGCATAAGTACCATAGGGACAAGTAAAAGTTGTATTCTCTTGATCAGCAGTGTTAACATGAATTAGAGAGAAGCCAGAATAACCATCAAGATAAAAAAAAGTGAGTATTTTTGGATAACCTTTCAAGCATTTGGTCGATGAACGACAACGGGTAGTGGTCCTTCCTGGTTGCCGTGTTCAGCTTCCTGTAATCAATACACATTCTATATCCAATAATAATTCGCTGAGGTATTAGTTCATTCTTATCATTAGGAACCACAGTTGTTCCTCCTTTCTTTGGAACACAATGAACCGGGCTTACCCACTTACTATCAAATATAGGGTAGATATCACCCGCGGCTAGCAGCTTGAGAATCTCAGTCCTTACAACATCCATCATCTTTGGATTCAACCGTCGTTGATGATCAACAACTGGTTTAGCATCAGGCTCAAGGTTGATGGTATGTTGACAAATAGATGGACTAATCCCCTTAAGGTCATCAAGGGTGTAGCCAATTGCACCTCGATGTTTGCAAAGTACTTCCAATAGTCGCTCTTCTTCATACCGTGAAAGGTTAGAATTAATAATAACAGGATATACTTTCTTTTCATCTAAATAAGCATATTTGAGCGTATCAGGAAGAGTTTTATGATCAAACACTTGATCTTCTTTTGGTTTCCATAAAATCCCCAAAGGCTCAACTAGAAGGTTGTGCTTTAGGATAGCAGGTTGTCTCAAGAATATGTCTTCCACCTCATTTCTCGCCTGCATATGCAAATCATTCTCGTGGTCCTTTATATATTGCTGCAAAGGATCATTAGGAGGAATAGCAATGGAAGCAATATCTTCAATAATCTTATCGTTAGTAGGCAAATCAGTACCACGAGGCTGCTTAGAGAACTTAGAAACGTTAAATTCATAGGGCTCACCATTGAATTCAATAGAAACTTTACCTTTCTTGCAATCTATTATAGCTCCACAAGTTCTGAGAAAAGGTCTACCGAAAATAATAGGAAAAAAATTATCCCTTACTGAACCAAGTACCAAAAAGTCGGTAGGATATTTTACCTTTCCGCATAAGACTTCAACGTCTCTCACAATTCCGATAGGAGAGATAGTTGCTCTGTTTGAAAGATGAATAGTAACATCAACTTCTTCAAGTTCACAAGGTGAAATCTCACTCATGATGTCTTGATAAAGTGAATACGGGATAACACTAGCACTCGATCCCAAATCACATAACCCATAATAATTGTGATCTCCTATTTTAACAGATACTACTGGGGTACCTGAAATTGGGCCTTTATTCTTGGCTGTGATAAGGTTAGTGGAAAGATCACAAAAAATTATATTGGAATATAAAGCAGCATTAGTAACAAGATCCTTAACGAATGCAACTCGAGGATCGACCTTGATCTGGTCCTCAGGTTCATCAATTCTTCTCTCACTCTTATTCATTATGCCTGTCACAAAAGAGGGCTCCCTTATTCTTACGGGAAAAGGGGCCTTTTCATATATAACTGCAGGCAAAATAGGGTCAACAACATGAATATCAATAGGTGATTCTTTGAAGGGTTTATGATGCTGATCCTTCTTCTTCTTAGAAGAGTCAATATGAGAGGCAAATTCCTTAAAAAAATCAATCATCAGATGGGAATCAAGACTAATCTTAGAGCAAAAGGTATTAAAATAATCAGTTTTCACATAGCTCTCTATATAAACATGCTCATAATTTATAGTGGATTCAATACCTTTATCTATTTCCCAATCTTCGGTATTCTTCTGGATCCTTTCAAGGAGATCCCATCTTTCTTCAATGCTTTTCATCTGAAATACCCCACTAGAGGAGGCATCCAACATCTCCTTATCCTGACAAGAAAGTCTAGCATAAAAGTTTGTAAGTATAGTTTTCTTGGGGAGCTCATGAATAGGAAATTTGAGCATTAGAGATTTCAATCTCCCCCAAGCATGAGCGATGCTTCTCCGTCACGAGACCTAAAGTTATAGATATAATTTATGTCTCGATGAATTTCATGAAGAGGATAAAACTTGGTATAAAAGAGAGACATAAGCTCTTTCCAATCAAGCAAATGAGAGTTATCGAGAAGCTTATACCAATCTAAAGCTTTATCTATAAGCGATACGGAGAACAATTTCTTCATGACAAACTCCATTGATACACCTGCAAGCTTGAATAGTGAACAAAGTTGTGATAAATATAGCAAGTGTTCACTGGGATGTCTGTCTCCTGCATAATGATTAGCCAAAACACAATCGATAATACCAGCTGGTATTTTATAAGGAACAATTTCAGTAGGGGGAGGAACAACCACCACAGATGTGGGGTGTTTCCCCGTAAGCAACGATCCAATAGCTAGGTTGTCCATACGGACAAAGAGCAACAACAGCAAAACAAAAACAACAATATAAAAATTTCCTTACCAGCTTCACTTACCAATAGCGCTATCCTCCCCGGCGACGGCTCCAGAAAACGTTACTTGATGACCAACAACCGTAAGGGATCTGTTGCAGCGTTTTCGATAAGTAAGAGTGTCGAACCCAACGAGGAGCGAAAGGTATTGATAGGTGATTTTGGACAAGGAATAACTGCAAGCACTGAAAGATAAATTTTTAGGGGTTTTCGATATAACCAACAATAAGATAAAAGTAAGCAAAGTAAATAGCACTAAAGAGCAGCAACTGGCCTAATCCTTTTGAGCAAAGGATAAGCATGGCAACTGAACTTATAAAGACTAAAGTGTTCTTGAGGACACATGGAGAGGTAGTCACGTGTTTTCGCCATACTCCGTATCGATAACAAGTGTTGTGCTGATAAGTGTTGAGTGGGTGGATCTATGCTAGCGCACCTTCTAGACAAAGATAAGTGCACTCTTATGATTAAACATCTTGCAAGCATCCGCAAATACAAGATAGAAATTAAGGCAAAGCCTAACCACAGCAATAAGATCAAGGATCCATTATTCCCTTGTGCAAAAGTGTTTAAACTGGGGTTCAGGTTTCTGTCACTCCGGCAACCCACCATAAGCATTCTTTATACACAATGTATCCCCCTAGGTCCTTAATAAGGAGAAGTGTTAAGTGTTCGACTCACACTACACCACTAGGAAAATAACAACACAACTTAAATATAAAATAACACAAATTACTTCAACCTCATATGACTACTAACAACTAGCCTTCTCACATGTCCTCAAGAACTAAAGTAACTACTCACAAGACATAAAAGAGATCATGATCAGAGGTGATAAATATATGATAAACAATCTGGACATAATGATATTTCTCCAACAAAACTCAATATCATTCACCACAAAGTAGTAATCAACACCGATAGAGTAGAGAGGATAAATAGTACGGATTACAAAACAAGATAAACTTGTGAGGTGAGATTGGATGGTGGTGGAGATGGTGTTGATGTTGGGGAAGATGTTGATGATGATGTCGATGATGCCCGTGACGATGGTGATGACAATGGCGATGATCTCCCCTTCTGGGAGGTGATCTCCTCGGTGGAATCTGCCCGCTGGAGAGCCCTTTTCTTCTCTGTAGCTTTCCGCCACGGAGCGGTGGAGGAACTCCGTAAAAGCTTCTCTTCTTAGGGTTTTCACGTAACGAGGAGTATATAGGCCAGAGGGGTGAGCCGGGAGTGGCGCCAGGGCTCCAGGCGCCCTCCCGGCACGGCCAGGGGCGGGGCCGCGCCAGGTGGCCGCCTGGGGGCCCTGTGGCCCCCTGTGGCCCCTCTTCGGCGAGTCTTCGTTAATCCTTCGTAAAATACCCTCCGTCGATTTTCAGGTAATTTGGAGGTATTCTTCTTCATCAACCCAGCCTCCACTTTGTACCGCTGAATCCTGCTTCTACTTCTTCGGCACCGGAAAGTTGCGAACTGTGTAAAATAAGCCAAAACAACATAAGAACATCATCGTCATGTGAAATATATCAATGAATAAGGATGAATTACGATATAAAATAGTGATGCATTTTGGACGTATCACCGCCCTAGCTAACATGTCTGGAAGCTGCGCCGTCAACTCCTCCTTCTCCCCAAGCATTCCATCGCCGCAGAGATGACATGTACACCATGAATCGGGCCACCCTTCCGGCGGCCGCGGCTTACCTCGCCGTCGATTACAGCCACCCCGCACCCTCTCCGGTCTCGCCCCGCCCTCCATCGCGTTCAAGGTGAGCCCCGGTTATTTTCCCCCATCTCGCATTTGATCCCGTGGCCTCGAGCTAGATCCCCACCGAGCCCAGCTCCGGCCGCCGCGGACGGTCACCGCCGTCGATGTTCTAGGTCGCCTCGACCCATTGTCTTTGGACGACTGGGTGCGGCACGCCACATAGAATCTGTAGCACCAAATCGTGCGCCAAATGGTCGCTCGTCTCGAAATCACGATCGTCGCCGTTGCCACTGTGCATCGCCGCCGCCGTCACTGCCTAGCCAGCGGGCACTGTGCTGACGTGGCCTTCATTAGGCGCTAATGATCCCCCATGTGACACTGACATGTGGGCCCAGCCCCCTGCTAAACCCCTGACATTTAAATTAAATGGGGGTAGCCCTCTCTATTACCGACTATTGGGCCCTAGGGCTTTAATTAAATTAAATTGATTTTTAGCACACGTGTCTCTGACTGGTGGACCCCACTGCTAGTTAAATTAATTAAAATAGTTTTTGTAGATATCTCAATGACATGTGGGCCATGGGCCTTTTTGATTAAATTAAAAGTTTGTTAATTGTCTCTCTGAATGACATGTGGGACCCACTGGTTAGTTGACCAGTCAAAGGCTCCAGCCTATGACATGTGGGTCCCCTCAGTCAGTGTTGACTGGTCGAAGTCGTTTATCTAGATAATATTGATTTAATAAATAAAAGAAATCTAGAAATTCTTTTAAATTGATTTAAACTTAGAAAATCAATATCTTTTAAACTGTAAGTCAGATTCAAAAACTTTATACATGAAAATTGATCAGAAAAATATAATGAATATAGATTCGCTACCCATACCCCCACCACACCCCTCTAACATACCACACACGGGACATTCCCCCCTCCGATTGCACTGTCCGGTAATCACCCGGACCCGGTAAAACATCAGGTTAAATTCCCATTTTTTCTGCAACTTGTAGCATCGCGTTAGTTCACCCCTAGCATAACGTATTGCCATGTATTGTATTTGTATTCCTATTATTGCCATGTATTTACTGTTTCTTCCCTTTATTCTCCGATAGACCCCGCTGCTGCCACCGACTACACCGCTGCTGAGTACGACTACGTCGTCAACGACCGTAGCCCTACCGTCGAGGTTCCAGGCAAGCAGAACCATTTTCGTTCCCCAGATATCGCCTATCTTTCCATACTTTTCTTGCACTAGGCATTGCTGCTGCTACGTTACAATCCTATTCAATTGCATAGTCTGTCATTGTCGCCCCTTGATGTACCTTCCTTTATCCTATGTTGCCTATTAAATATATATATTATATTCAGCAGTGAACCCTGCGCATTGCTAGTCAAGTAGGATTAGATAGCGAGCCGTGATCACTCTGGGGAGTGACACGGATACAATTTATTATAACTGCCACAGGTAAGGTACAATGCAGACACCGCCTGAGGCCCCTACCTCGGCTTTGTCAAGGCACGTCAAGTGTGAGCTATCGAGGAGTAATCCTTGTACTCCACTCGTTGCTGACTATGTATAGGCGCCCTAGGGTCCTGGACAACGGTTGTCCTTAAAGGTAAGAATCGGGCGACCCAATGGTGCCCGTGAGAAGTATTGAGACATGACGACAAGGAGGGCACGACCGACGTACTGGCGACCTTGGACCCTGATCGTTGTCCGCGAGAGTTGCCAAACCACGAAAGTCGAGGTCCTCCAAGAGCACACGCGAGACAAGGTAAGTAGATGGTTCACCTTGTTGGTAACCGCGGAGCTTTGACGGGAAGACAGGGCAGGCCCCAACGTACTGGTGGTCCTGGCTGCTGTTCGTTGCCCGTTGTGTTGTTAGTCAGGCAACGATAACGGTTTCCTGCGAGATAATAATAAAATGACTAACGGTTCTGGTGGATGACTTGAGAGGCCGCAAAGGCTTGTACGCACTACCTTCACGTGGGATTACGGTGTGGGCCCTCCGCGTTGTGGTCTCGTTCGAAAGCTTTGAAAGACGTCCAGTTCAACATTGTGGCAGGGACAGATCGCGCTGCGGCGTTGGAATTCACCCTCCTCACACCGACCCGGAGAGCGAGGGGCGACGACCCAAGACCCCCTTGCCCTTAGGACTATAGGCTGTCAGGGACCTCTCTGATGAGCCGTAGGATGGGCCTCGGCGTGTCGGATAGCCTCGGTGGGGCGTTCCCTAACAAGGTGTACGCCACCCTGGAGATCGGAGTGTGCAGGCTGAACAGTAGTGCACCCCTGCAGGGAGTTTGATCTATTCGAATAGCCGTGTGCACGGTAACAGGACGCTTTATGCTGAAGCCAGAGCCTACTACTACAAACTATTACTATTAAACTGTTGGTTCTGGTTTCTTTTCCTCGCAGGGAGTCGAGGAAGGGAACTCGGAGGCATTTATAATTATTAATTACTACAACTTACTATTATACAATGCTGCAGCAACTTCTGCTGCATTGTTATTACATTCATGCTATTGAACTTTTGGCTATTCTCTTCTTGTGCTTCAAGACTCGTCGGAATATGCTAGTCTTCGATAGGCCTATATATATAGCCTCCCCTTTCCATTTGATACAAATGCATAAATGCTTAGTAGTGGACGTAAGACTCGCGGGTATACTAGATACTCACCCTTGCTTTATTTCCCCCTTTTTGTTTTGCCTGATCGGACGCTGTAGTCGACGTTGGAGCCTTGGAGTCCAGGAACAGGAGATCCCCGATGCCGATCACCGCAACATGAAGATCCCCGATGCCTTCTACGACGTCGAGTTCCCCGTCGACCAGGAGTAGTTTGGAGGTTCCCAGGCAGGAGGCCTCACCTTTTCGATCGTTGTTGTTTTTGTGCTAGCCTTCTTAAGGCAGATCATGTTTACCTTGTGTCTATACTCATATACTATTGCTTCCGCAAAATTTGTACTTTCGAGCTATTGTAATCGAGCCCTCGTGGCCTCTGGCTTGTATTAAACAACTTGTATTATTTTATTTGTAGAGTTGTGTTGTGATATCTCACCGTGGGTCCCTGATCTCGATCGTGTACCTTGCGTGTATGATTACTGTACACGACTTGATTTTGGGGGCGTCACATGTTTGTACTTCCATCCACTAGACCAGAAAGTCTGGCAGTACTTGAGTTTTGATCGCCGTTGGGTGCTTGAATTGTAGGTCGCGAGGGCTGAGCTCGATGTTCCACTCAGCGACTCGGCCCATTTCTCCTAGGTTGTTTATAATGTCGGCGAGTGGTGCGCTGCTGACGACCTTGATGAGGTGCTCGTCGAAGTAGTGTGTTACTTTCCGTGATGACCATGGCATACACGAGCTTCTGGTAGTGCGGGTACCATTGCTGGGATTTTGTTAGGACCTCGCTGAGGTAGTAGATTGGCCTCTGTATGCTTTGCACTTTGTCTTCTTCCGAACGCTCGGCCACAAGCGCGGTGCTGACCACGCTATTGCGTGCTGATATTTAGAGGTACAGAGGTTCCCGCTCCTTTGGTACTGCCAAAATGGGTGGGGTTGAGAGGGTCTTCTTGAGTTCCGCGAATGCGTTCCGGGCTTCTTAGGTCCACTCGAATTTTCCTCCTTTTCCGATTAGTTGGTAAAATGGCAAGGTTCTTTCTCCCAATCTGTTGATGAAGCGGTTCAGGGCTGCGAGTCGTCCGGTGAGTTGTTGGACGCCCTTAACGTCAACCGGTTCTTGCATCCTTGCGAGTGCTTGGACTTTTTCTAGGTTGGCTTCGAGTCCTCGGGTGAAGACCATGTACCCGAGCAGTTTTCCAGCCGAGATGCCGAACACACATTTCTTTGGGTTGAGTTTGATCCTGTATTTGTTGAGCGCTGTGAAGGTTTCTCGGAGGTCGTCTAGTAGTGTGTCTGCACTGTATGTTTTGACGATGATGTCGTCAATGTAGACTTGGACGTTCCTAACAATTTGGTCTCTTAGGCATGACTGCATCATCCGCTGGTACGTGGCTTCGACGTTCTTCAGCCCGAATGGCATCGTCCTATAGCATAATTCGCCGTAGGGTGTCATGAATGAGGTGTGCTCTTCATCTTTTTCTTTCATCGTGATTTGGTTGTATCCTGAGTAGGCGTCGAGAAATTACAACAGGTCGCATACTGCAGTTGAGTCGATGATCTGGTTGATCCTTGGGAGAGGGAAGTGGTCCTTTGGTAAATGCTTATTGACGGCCCCGTAGTCGACGAACATGCGTAGTACGTCGGTGTCCTTTTTGGGCACGAGAACTGGGTTTGCGACCCAGGTGGCTTTCTTCGTCTCCCGGATGAATTGTGCGTCGAGTAGTCGGTTGACTTCTCTCCAATGGCTCTGTGCTTTGGCACAGACAATCCGCGCAGCGCCTGCTTTGCCGGTTTGGTGTTCGGGTAGATTTGCAGCGCGTGCTCTGCGTACTCCTAGGGTATTCCGGGCATGTCGGTCAGACCCCAGGCAAAAAATTTCCACTCCTCGCGGAGGAAAGCCATGAGGGCTATTGCTTGGTCTTCTGGTAGATGAGTGTAGATTTGAACCGTCTTGGCCGGGTCGGTCGGGTGCACCTGATGAGTTGTTGTGTCGCTGTAGATGCTAAAATCGCGAGTGAATTTTTTTTCTCGCTTCTGCTTGCTAACGGAAAGACGCTCTTGTCTACCTCCATGGCTATCTCTTCGAGCTGCTGATGTGCTCCAAACGTGTCGGAGACCTGATGGAAGTGTCAGTCACATTGATCTGATTTGACGAAGTTTCCATTAACCGTGATGACTCCTGAGGGCCCGGGCATCTTGAGTTTGAGGTATGCGTAGTGCGGGACTGCCATGAATTGTGCGAACGCAAGTCGTCCAAGTATGACATGATATTGGGACTCCCAGTCGAGTACTTTACACTCGAGGATTTTTCTTACGAAGTTGCCCTTGCTGGCAAAAATTACGTCGAGCTTGATTGATCCCAGGGAGGAGGTTGCTTCCCCTGGTACTACGCCGTAGATTGTGATGCCTGTGTTTTTTGAACCTTATCATGGAACTGACATCTTGCGCAAGGTGCTGGTGAAGATGATGTTTAGGTTTCTATCACCGTCCATGAATACTCTGTCCATGTCGTAACCACCAATCTAAGCTTCGAGAACCAATGGTGCGTGCCCTGATCTCGGAATTGCAGGCGGATGGTCATCTTGTGAGAAGGTGATATTGGTTTTTGAACCATATAGGTGGTAGGTTTCTTCTGTCAATAGGTCTTCGGCTGCTCGAGCTAGCAGGGTGTATGCCTCCTATTTTACCTTTGATGGTTGTCCTTCTTGGATCATGCAAACTCGTCCGTGGAACGACGAGTAGTGCTCTTCTGAGCTAGGCATTGGTGGTTGCGCTGTTTCTCGAGCCCGTTTGGCTTTGCGTTGCTTCTCTTTCTTGAGTCTGTCAGAGAGTTCAGTGAACAAGCGACAACTCCTCAAGGTGTGGCTTGATCTGATGCGTCCGCAATCGTCTTTGGAACAATGGATTGTGAAAGGTCCATCTAGTTGTTCTTGGGCTGTGAGTTTGCTGGAGCCTGCATGCCTTCTTCTTGTTGCGATGCGGAATGACTACGAGTGATCTTCTGAACGGGAGTGGAATCTTGGATCGATATCGATCCCGTCATTGATAGAGTAGTTGCGAATCATCTTGGCGAATTCGTCCGGTCTTTGGTCGGGGTCGTAGTAATCGCCAGATTGACTTTCAGAGCCCTCGTCAGTTGCTCGGGCGGTGGTAGGTGCTCGGGTGGATGGAGGAGCTGCTGCACCAGGAACAGGTGCCTCGAGTGAGACTTCGATTTGGACTTCTTGTTCTGGCTCCGCGATTGGCCCTGTGGCTGCGAATTGAGTTTGCCCTCTGCGTCGTCGAGTTTTTCTTCGCTGGGCGCGACTTTGATAGTCGCCGAAGGATTGATCTTGGCGCAGTCGTCAGCCGAGTGATCTTGGAGGCGCGATGGAGAGGCTTGCGATGAACCTGAGTTAGGATTGGATCTTGCTCGAGTCCTCGAGTTGTGTTTTACTGATGACGGGACCGCCGAGATCGTGATTCCAACCTGCATCTTCCCCACGGACGGCACCAATTTACGAGGATAGACCTCGAAAAATCCCATAGTTAGGAACCCTGGGTTAGATCGTAGAGGAGATGTGCAGGTTGGCGATACTCATCGGCTAACAGGAGGAAGCATTTCCTGCTCGATTATATTATGATGGAAGCGACTATAGTGGAGATCAAGGCGAGATCGCTCAGGGTCGATGTTGTTTGCCAGAATATTTGATTCCCTAGATGTCCCTTCTCCCATCCTTTATATACTAGGATGGGTCGCAAGGAGTCCGTCTAGATTTAAAGAGAGGGTTTCTTAATCTATGTTCAGTCTTGGACACCAAGTCGCGGTTTCCATGATCGTCGATGACTCCTTATGGCGTTTGCCTCGAGTGGACCAGGTGTGGGCCGGTCGAGGCTTCCAGGGGGCCCTCTAGCTTGATACGCACCAGGTACTCTCATCTGTAAGAGTCGTGGGGTCACCCCCTCGTCAGAGATAACCGACGGCTAGGAGTATTTGGAGGTTCCCAGGCAGGAGGCCTGCGCCTTATCAATCGTTGTTAGTTTTGTGCTAGCCTTCTTAAGGAAACCTTTTATTCTTGTGTCTGTACTCAGATACTATTTCTTTCGCTGACTTGTGTATCTCAAGGAGTTGTATTCGAGCCCTCGTGGCCCCTGGCTTGTATTAAACAGCTTGTATTATTTTTATCATTAGAGTTGTGTTGTGATATCATGCCGTGAGTCCTTGATCTTGGCCGTGTACCTTTGTGTGTAGGATTACTGTACACGATCCGATTTTGGGGGCGTCACAGGGGAGCTCTTTTTTCTTCAATACGTTTCTCTAATCTCTCTTTTCCTCCTTTCTCCTTCCTCGAGTGGGCTCCCCTTGTTTGGAGTCCGCATTTGGTTCGGGATTTCTCCACCATACGCACGTCGTCCTGCTGCTGGAATCGGTATCCGAATCCATCTTCTTTCCGCTGGTCTTCTAGTTTGGAGCCCGGAGGGAACGTTGGGTACACTGTATGTGTGTAATCCCGCGAGGTTCTACACTTGTGGTGCTACTTCATCATCGTGGCTGTATCGCGACGTATTCACCGACAACGTTCAGACGGGGATGCAATCCCGTCATTGGTCTACAAGGACCGGGTGGCTTCTGGAGTCATCGTGGATCTGCACGGCATCGGGGATTGCCGGTACGACTACATCAACCACGTTCACGCGGGAACATTTCCTGCTTAACGGTCTACATACTGGTATGTGACCTATTTCCATTAGTTACTTGCATCGCCATAGCGTAGGTCTTGGGTTTAGAAGCGTAGGTTAAGAAAAAATATTGTTTTCTGCCCCGTTCCCCAACACCTAACAATTGCAACGATGAACTAGCTAGGATAAAGTAGACAACAAGCACAATATAAAGTAGCAAGTGAGGGATAAATAACAAGGTAACAACAAGGTAGTGCAAGAAAATGGGTGAGGATAAGGGTAACCGAATGACACGAAGACAACGATGTATCCCGATGTTCACTTCCTTCGAGTGAAGCTACTCGCCGTTTGGAGAGAGTAGGTGTTACCACGAAGGCACACCGATACGACCAAAGCGTATCTATAATTTCTGCTTGCTCCATGCCTCTTTTTTGTGATATTGCTATGATATTGATGAACTTCCATACACTTTTGATCATATTTGGACTAACCTATTAACTCAGTGCACCCTAGTGCCAGTTCCAGTTTTCTGCTGTTTTTCTATTTCAGGTTTCCCCCATATTAAAAGTGCTCCAAAAATTAGGGAAAAATACAATAAAAAATCATCGCACAAGAAGCTTCGGGAATCACCGAGGGGGGGGGGGGCAGAGGGGACCCACCAGGGCCCCAGGAGCCCTCCCAGCGCGCCCTAGGGTGGGGCCGCGCCAGGGAGCCGCCTGGACCCCTGGTGCCCCCCCTGGCTGCCCCCCTTCGCCTATATATCCCTCGTGACGTGAAACCCTCGTGACTGGAACCATTTTCCGCGATCTCTCCTCTGTTCCGCCGCCGCCGCGCTTCCAAGATCGGGAGCACCAGAAGACCTCTTCCCGGTACCCTGCCGGAGGGAGGAATCACCTCCGGGAGATTCTCCACTACCATGGATGCTTCCCGGATGAACCGTGAGTAGTCCACCATGGACCATGGGTCTATGATCAGTAGCTATGTGATGTTCTCCTCCCCTCTTTGTTCTTCATGGCTTAGACCTCGTGAGCTGCCCTACATGATCGAGGCACATATGTAATCTTTCTGTTGTTTCTATGCTGAGTTTGTTGGGATCCGATGGATTATGAGACTATGTTCAGATTGTGTTTGAGTAATATATTTGATTCTCCTCTTATATATTTATGTTCTAGAGTAATTCTTGCATGTTCTCCGTTGTTGTTTATTCCTTTGGCCAAGTAGTAGGTAGTGACTCCAAGAGGGAGCGTTATGCTTGATTGTGGGTTCATGCCCTCTGATGACTAGCTTGAGTGACAGAAACATGAGTCTAGGGGATGTGTTGTTGCCACAAGGAGGAAAAAACGGTTCTTGTACTTGTGGGTGCAACGATTGTTTACTTTACGCAAAGTTCTTTAATGCAGTTGTCCATTGCTTTGAGTTTACACTTTGGGTGGGATTTGCAACGTAATACCAGCGAGATGTTCTGGATAGATATCTCAAGGTGGATGATTAGTAGGTAGATGCAGATGGATTTCGGTCTACTTGTCTTGGCGTACCGCCCATGCTTTTGAGCCTCTTCCTTTCTTTATAGCATAGTTAGCATTGGTTTGCGCACATAATCCTGTCAATTACCCAGCTGTAATTTTTTTACCTCGCATGGCTATTTTATCGTCTTTTGGGAGAGAGACATCACTAGTGAACATCATAGGACCCCGGTCCATATTTACAACACCGTTTACACCGCTATCAATTTACTGCATTATTTAATTTTCCGTTGCTATCACTATCATTATTATCCCATGCGTTTTATCCTTTGTAAAAAACAAGGCCGGAGGAATTGACAACTCCTCTGTACTCGTTGGGAAGCAAAGTTATTTTCTGTGTGTGCAGGTCCAGGTGAAGTACGCAACCTTGAGTTGTGAACAGCTCAATTGTTCACTTCACCACCTTCTTGTATCGGTTAGAGTCCTATTGGTTCGACACTTCAACCTTAGCATCTTCGCTAAGGGAAATTTCCGCTATCTACATCTCAACCTTCCACTTTGGGTAGCCAACGAGGGGGCGTTAAATCATACCATCAAAAGCAATTTCTGGCGTCATTGTCTGGGACTCCACTCTTCAAGATAGGGGAGTTGCACACTATCTTTTATCTTTGCTTTTTAGTCTTGTTAGTTTACCTTTCAGTTTTTGCTTTAGTTATCTTTATCAAAAATCAAAAAAATAGTTATCTTGCTTGCTGCTACTATGGGTTCCTCCAAGAACACCAAGTTGTGTGACTTCACTAGTCACAACAACAATGACTTTATCTGCACTCCTATTGCTACACCTTCTACTTCAGCACCTTCTTATGAGATTCAACCTGCTTTGCTGAACCTTGTTATGAAAGATCAATTCTCCGGTGCTGGAGATGATGCTGCTTTGCACTTAAATAATTTTATTGAGCTTTGTGATATGCAAACGTACAAAGAAGTAGATGGTGATATTGTTAAGCTTAAGCTTTTTCCTTTCTCTTTGAGGGACGGAGCTAAAATCTGGTTTCAATCCTTGCCTAAGAATAGCATAGACTCTTGGGACAAGTGCAAGGATGATTTTATTGGGAAGTACTACCCCCTTCTAAGATTATCCAATTGAGATGCTATATTATGAATTTTAGGCAATTAGATAATGAACACGCTGCCCAAGCTTGGGAACGCATGAAATCTCTTGTTAAGAATTGCCCTACGCATGGTTTGACTACTTCGATGGTTATCCAAACTTTTTATGTAGGCTTGAAATTTACCTCGCGGAACTTGCTAGATTCAGCCGCGGGAGGAACCTTTATGTCAACTACACTTTGTGCTGCCACAAAACTACTCGATGATATGATGACCAACTATTCCCAATGGCACACCGAAAGAGCTCCAACAGGTAGGAAGGAAAACTCTGTCGAGGAGATCTCCTCCCTAAATGAAAAAGTTGACTTGATCATGTCTCTACTTACCAAGCAATCTCCTATTTATCCTCATGATGTTCCTTTAAATTCTTTGATGCTCAAGACCAAGTAGATGTGAACTTTATCTCTAGAAACAACTTCAATAACAATGCTTATAGGAGTAATTTTGGTAGCAATCCTAGATTGTTCCCCTCCAACAACTATCGGAACAACAACACTTATCCTAGCACCAAGAACTCCACTTCTGAATTAGAGAGTATGCTTAAAGACTTCATCACTACCCAAAAATCCTTCAACAAGAGTGTAGAGGAAAAACTAGACAAATTAGATAACCTCTCGTCGAAGGTAGACAATTTAGCCCATGAAGTAGAATTGCTTAAAATTAGAACTTGTCCTCTTGAGGAGAGGAAGGTCACTCCTATGAATGCTATCCAAGTGAAAATTAATGAAAACATTAGGATGATGGCTAAACTTAAAGAGAGATGGGCTAGAGAAAAGGAGGAAGAAGACAGAATTAAGAGCCTTCCTACACACCATACCATTGCTACTATCCAAGTTGTTGAGGATATCCAAACTCTTAGCACACAATGCACCCCTAGTCCCATAGGACCTATTAATGACGATGCTATGACCTCAACCGTAGAAGAAGAAATTCCTATGACTATAGAAGCTACCCAACAAGTGAGCCTAAAGGACACCACTACCACTTTACTAGATAGTAGTGACCTTGATTTTGATAATTGCACCCTTTCTGAAGTTATTCGTTTCCTTCACAAGATGTCTAGAGACCCCCACACTAGCACACTTAAATCGATGATGTTCTTATCATTGTCAATGACAATTATGTTCCCGTTGATTTTACTATTATGGACATTGAATGTGAACCTTCTTGTCCAATTATTTTGAGACGTCCTTTTCTTCTTACCATGGGTGCTATTATTGATATGAAAGAAGGGATTATAAAATTTCAATTCCCTCTCAACAAAGGGATGGAACACTTACCTAGGAAAAAGATTAAGTTGCCTTTTGAGTCCGTCACACGGTCTAGTTATTTTCTTGAAAAGACTTGATCTATTTGCATTAAGCCTAGCTAATGGCTTTAAAGAAGCGTTTTCGGGAGGCAGCCCACAACGAATTTAGGTTTTCCTTTTTGTTTTTCTTCTGTTTTTAGTGGTATTGATGATTGTTAATACTGTAGAAACATCATTTTATCTTTACGTTTCAAGCTTTGTGACATTTATAGCCTCATATGACAAGGGAAGTGAAAGTTGTGACATGCTGTCTAGAAAACAGATTCTGTCCTCGTGACTAGAAAAATCATAGAAAAATCCCAATTCATCTTTTTGAGCTGAAATTTTTACACAGTGTGCTCTATACAATTATGGAACTTTCGTATGTTCTGAGTTTTTTTATTTGAGTTGCAGAAGTATCCCTAAAAAATTCTTTTCTACATGCTGGTATGTTTTTCACAGATTCTGTCCTGTTTTGCCTTTTCTTCGTTTTCCAAACCTTAAGCTTTCTTTTTCTTTGCAAAAACTTTTTGGAAATCTTTATAAACAGTAGCTCTTCAAGAATATCCTTGTTTCCAGTAGAGAAAAAATTATTTTATTATGGGTACTAACCTCGCTAATCAGATTATGATGAGTTATGTATGAAGGGAGTTTTCAAGTGTGCAAGGGAAGATGATGAAAGAAGATTCAGTAGTGTCAAGCGCTCAAGCTTGGGGATGCACCAGTGCATCCCCTTCTCCATCAAGAATTATCAGTTCGTTTCTCGTCTCACTATATTTTTATCACTTCATGAATTATGTGCTATGCTTGGAGCATCTCGCTCTTAGGTTTTATTTTTAGTTTTCTTTAGCTTTGCTTGCTGTTCATAACAAGTTAGAACCCAGCTTTCTTTGTGTGGGAGAGAAACACGCTCCACTTTCCAAATCTAGAACACAACATAGGATTTTTCATGCTTATCTTTGCTGTGTGTGTTCTTTATCTTTTTCATAGCTGTTGTCATGTTTAGCTCTTAGTTTTCATGCTTATCTTTTTAAGAGCTTTTGTTTAGTTTGTTGCTGGAACTCTCTTGAGTTTTCATGTTTATCTTGTTTAGGGAGTTTTCCTGTTGCACTGAGTTTTGTGACTTGAAGTAGGTAATTGAGGTCGCTATTCTTTTGTAGTAGTAACTTGCAATAGTTTTGAGGTATTGTTTTGAGTAATGTTTGGAGTTTTGGTGTCAAGAGCTTTAGCCTATTAGTGATAGATATCGTATTTTGGGAAATCCGTGTTTATTTTCAAAACTTACCAAATTAGTTGAGAACTTTAGCTACTAGATGGATCACTACTCTTCTGAGGGGTCGAATATTAGAGTACACTGACGTACCATGAGTCGAGGATGCGCAAGGATAACCAAACCCCCATACACTCCTCCTCGGGGTACTTGTCTCTTTGTGAAACCTCCTTATTAGATTGAGAGTTACCGATAATAAGTGCATGAGTTGTTCGGACTAATGTGAGTATTCGAAAGTTGACACTTCCACCTTCCCATATTTTTCTAGCCTCTCCTGTGCCGTGCATTGCTTTCTTCTCACTCCGAGAGTTAGCGTCCACCTTCGCCGGTACATCCAAACCCTTGGCATGATACGCTCTGTCATCATAAACCTCCTTATATCCTTCCTCAAAACAGCCACCATACCTACCTATCAAGGAATTTCCATAGCCTTTCCGAGATATATTTCCATGCAACATCCATCTTCTCATTACTTGATCTTCATGTCATACATGCTACTTGCTTGATCGATGAGCCGCATGCTAGTTGGGCTTTGCCCTAATCATTTCTACATGACGCGCTAGTATCATTGCATAGCCTGCTACCCTAGCAGAGGCATACATTTTCATACATCATGATAGTTACATTTTCTTTATGATTTGACTACCTTGCAAAGTGTGAAAGATCTTCTATACTTTTTGTAATATATAGAGTGTTGCCCCTAAAGTGAGGAAAAGATCCCAAAGTGGACAACTTAAAAGAACCCAAAGAGGACAAAATCGAAAGATCCCAAAGAGGACAAATGAGAGAAATAGAAAGAGCCATTGAGGCCACCAAAAAATACAAAAAATAGAAAAAAGAGAAAAATAAATAGAAAGAGAGAAGGGGGCACACTACTATTCCTTTTGAGAGATCCACACTCGTACTCCCTCTTATATCTTGTAGTCCATAGAGATTATCATTCATGCATATAGCTCTGTGGGGACCTTCACACTATAGAACTTGGCTTGTATATTCCAAAAATGAGCCTCCTCAAATGAGCTCTAGGTCTTCTTTAGCAAGCAAATTGGATGCACCCCCACTAGTTCCATTAGAGAGCTTACCTTAGCTCATATGTGCATCCGTTGCATGGCAATCCCTACTCCTCACATCATATCTCTCATTTGGCTTTCTCTCGCCTATGATTGTCCTCATTGATGTGAGCCTTTCACACCTTTTTGTCTTCCTCCTCCACCATATTTTCTCTTTGCCATCCTAAGTGTCAACTTTCTTGCTTACGCTCATCCATTGCATGAGTGCTCAAAATGTCGAAAAGGAGTGGATCATTTTGACTCGTACCTGGCTAGTTGTTTGGGGATGAGTCAAGATAAGATTCCAAAGAAGACCAAGTGTGAAACTTTAATATATTGAGTTCTCAACACAAAAATACTTTTTTCTCTCGTATATCCTTATCCCCTTTCTTGCACGCAAACACCATTTGTAGACATTCGAGTCACGGACAGCGAGAGCTCTTGCACCTTTATGTTCTTATGTTGCTTATTTCAATGCTAAATATAGACACTTGCCTGTTATGACTTGAATTGAATTACATGCCTTGATTGCTTTACTTAAAGGTTCTTATATGGTTGGTAGCATGTCACCACAGAAATTATGCTTTTATCATTTACCTACTCGAGGACGAGCAGGAATTAAGCTTGGGGATGTTGATACGCCCAAAACGTATCTATAATTTATGCTTCCTCCATGCCTCTTTTGTGTGATATTTCTATGATATTGATGAACTTCCATACACTTTTGATCATATTTGGACTAACCTATTAACTCGGTGCACCCCAGTGCCAATTCCTGTTTTCTGCTGTTTTTCTATTTCAGGTTTCCCCCATATTAAAAGTGCTCCAAAAATTCGGGAAAATACAATAAAAATCAGCGCAGAAGAAGCTTCGGAAATCACCGAGGGGAGGCCAGAGGGGACCCACCAGGGCCCCAGGCGCCCTCCCGGCGAGCCCTAGGGTGGGGCCACGCCAGGGGGCCGCCTGGACCCCTCGTGGGCCCCCTGGCTGCCCCCCTTCGCCTATATATCCCTCGTGACGTGAAACCACCATGACGGGAATCCTTTTTCGCGATCTCTCCTCTGTTCCGCCGCCGCCGCACTTCCAAGATCGGGAGCACCAGAAGACCTCTTCCCGGCAACCTGCCGGAGGGAGGAATCACCTCCATGAGCTTCTCCACCACCATGGATGCTTCCCGGATGAGCCGTGAGTTGTCCACCTTGGACCATGGGTCTATGATCAGTATCTATGTGATGTTCTCCTCCCCTCTTTGTTCTTCATGGATTAGACCTCGTGAACTGCCCTACATGATCGAGGCACATATGTAATCTTTCTGTTGTTACTATGCTGAGTTTGTTGGGATCCAATGGATTATGAGACTATGTTCAGATTGTGTTTGAGTAATATATTTGATTCTCCTCTTTTATATTTATCTTCTAGAGTAATTGTTTCATGTTCTCCGGTGTTGTTTATTGCTTTGGCCAATTAGTAGGTAGTGACTCCAAGAGGGAGAATTATGCTTGATTGTGGGTTCATGCCCCCTGTTGACTAGCTTGAGTGACAGAAACATGAGTCTAGGGGATGTGCTGTTGGCACAAGGGGAAAACAACGGTGCTTGTACTTGCGGGTGCAAGGATTGTTTACTTTACGCAAAGTTCTTTAATGTAGTTGTCCATTGCTTTGAGTTTACACTTTGGGTGGGATTCACAACTTAATACCAGCGAGATGTTCTGGATAGATATCTCAAGGTGGATGATTAGTAGGTAGATGCAGATGGATTTCGGTCTACTTGTCTTGGCGTACCGCCCATGCTTTTGAGCCTCTTCCTTTATTTATAGCATAGTTAGCATTGGTTTGCGCACATAATCCTGTCAATTCCCCAGCTGTAATTTGTTTACCTCGCATGGCTATTTTATCGTCTTTTGGGAGAGAGACATCACTAGTGAACATCATAGGACCCCGGTCCATATTTCCAACACTGTTTACACCCGCTATCAATTTACTGCTTTATTTAATTTTCCGTTGCTATCACTATCATTATTATCCCGTGCGTTTTATCCTTTGTAAACAACAAGGCCGGAGGAATTGACAACTCCTCTGTACTCGTTGGGAAGCAAATTTATTTGCTGTGTGTGCAGATCCAGGTGAAGTAAGAAACCTTGAGTTGTGAACGGCGCCATTTTTCACTTCACCACCTTCTTGTATCTGTTAGAGTCCTATTGGTTCGACACTTCAACCTTAGCATCTTCGCTAAGGGAAATTGCCGCTATCTACATCTCAACCTTCCACTTTGGGTAGCCAATGATGGGGCGTTAAATCCTACCATATCACACCAACGCCACGAAGGCTCACCCTAGTCCCCTAGGCACACCAACCTTAAGGTGGTCGCCAGATACTCACCCTTTCTTTTCTCCCCCCTTTGTTTTATTTTTACACGGTTGCTGCAATCAGACGTCAGAGCCTTGGATTCCAGGAGCAGAAGATCACCGGTGCTTGGTACGATGTTGAGTTCCCCATCGACCAGGAGTAGTTTGGAGGTTCCTAGGAAAGAGGCCTCGCCTTTTCGATCGTTGAGTTGTGTTTGTGCTAGCCTTCTTAAGGCGAACATGTATTATTGTATCTGTACTCAGATACTATTGCTTCCGTGAACTTTGTGTCTAGAGATATTGAATTCGAGCCCTTGTGGCCCCTGGCTTGTATTATACAGCTTGTATTATTTTTATTGATAGAGTTGTGTTGTGATACCATGCCGTGAGTCCTTGATCTTAGCCGTGTACCTTGCGTGTATGATTATTGTAGACGGTCCAATTTCAAGGGCGTCACAAGTTGGTATCAGAGCCGACTATCTGTAGGAAAACCCCTTCCAACTCTTTGGTTGAAGCTGAGTCTAGTCTTTGCAAAACTACTTTGCTAATAGTGTCGAGTGGCTTATCGGACCACATCGCAAACTGGGTGTATTAGGATCTTTTCTCCGCACCTTTACTCTAGGACTCTTATCTCTCTTCTGTTTCGGGTTCAAGATTTTACTAACTCTAACTCTAGGTTCTCGTGATTACTTTTTCCCGGAGAGCCCTTCAGTCCAGATGATCACCTGGTTCACCAGAAGACCCCGACATTTACTCTCTGATGAATTATCGAGACCCTATGTGTTCATCACCTTTGCAATCCCCTGCCACCGATAAGTCTGAATGGATAATTACAAATCACAATTCCTTTGTACTTAAGACTCGAATTATTCTGATGCTTCTATCATGCGATACCTTTGCATTCTTTCTTCTTATAGTTGAGTACCGATACTTACACCAGACTCTCGTACACCACCTAACCTTTTGGTGGATTATTATCCGACTGATCTTACATGGCTTCTTCCATGAGTCAATTGAATTCATGAGGAGAAATATCTTCCTTTTCCCTTGTCCGAATGGTTATTTACCTATACGATCTGATAAATAATACATGTAGTATACTTGACGAACATTATTAGTCCCCTATATGTATATTGTCATCAACATCAAAATCTGATTAAGGGCATGATTGCACTTTCAATCTCCCCCTTTTTGGTAGTTGATGACAACATACATATATCTCCCAAAGATATAAACATTTAGCTTTAGTGGGAGCAAGATTTATTATGAACTCCCCTCAATGTGTGCATGTAGGTTCTTTGACTTTAAGCAAGATGCACAAACTGAGAGAAGTCCAACGCATGATTTACGAGGAGAGATTAATGTCCACATGAATTTAGAGCCGTGAGGTCATATTATTTGATACTCCAAATAGGTATGGAGGTGACAATGTATATTGCAAACACCGAATAACCACATATGAACACATAGTTATGAGAACAAAGTAATATCAGCCCAGCTACACAAGGTGATAATGATGCATAGTACCAAGGTCACAAGTTCAAATGTAAGACCAAACATAATAGTACGACCTCACATAATAAAAATCTTAACCAAACACAAGCACACCACATATAATCGATGCCTAGAGAACATAAATAAAATACGATACATATATGTCTCCCCCCTTTGGCAGCAAGTACCAAAAAAGGGGTAGCACCAACAAAAACAGAGGCGACGAAACACAAGATTCAATCAGTGCCATGATATATGGAGAATGAGGAAAGTGGCGGCGGGTCTGCCAGCTAGCCATACGAATCAGTGCCATGATATATGGAGCATGAGGAAAGTGGCGGCGGGTCTGCAAGCTAGCCATACTAAAGGAAGTGAGGAACATTCAACCGCTGCTTAGGTGCCTTCATCATGAGGCACATCAGGGTGATGGCCGATCTGCTGCAGTGAGTCTTATTGTAACCTCCCCAAATCTTAGCCCTGTCATTAAGCTAATTGAATTTTCTTTTCATCATGATCATCCTCATTAAAATTTTCATTAGGAAATAGTTCCACTTAAATTCATTTTAAAAGGCAAGTCAAGATAAAAACATTTTAAAGATGATTATATAAAAATGTCCATAACCTTGCAAATTGGTCATAGGCAATTATAAAATTTAAATCAATATTTTGGAGTTATTAAATTTCCCCTGGATTTTCAATAAACAAAGTGGAAATTAATGTTGAATTAAAAATTATGCAACCTATTTTATAAAATGCCAAATAATCACTATGTCATTATAAAATAGAAATGAGCATTCATTACAATGTTTAAATATATTAAAGAAATCAAACAGTAGCTAAAACAACCTCATTTAATCCTTTACTATTTAGATAAAATCCAAATGATTTCATTAATGAGCAACAACAATATTGGAGCAAGTCCCACATTTTACAAAAACCAATTGGTGGCCAAGCAAATAACAACAGAAGAAAGAAATGGAGAAATGGAAAAATGTTTAAAAGTCACCCAGGGCAAGGCCCAACACCTAGCCAGCCCACCAACCCTCTTTTTCTTCCTCCACTGCTCACACCCACTGTGTGGCAAGCATCCACGCCCACCATGGCTGATTCCATCATCGTGGCGGCCATCCGTGGCTCGCCGGGGTGGATAAGACCCACAGACCCTCCCCGAAACCCTAGTTGTCCCTGTTTCCCCTCCCCTACACCCCCTCGCTAGATCTCGCTCGCCCGTACGGCCCGTGACCGCGCCGCCGTGGTTCCTGTGGCCACTGGCCACCCCGTTCCACCGTAGGGCGTCTGGGAGGACCGCCGTACTCCCCCATGTCATTTCCCCCTACAATTCGATCTGCCGCGCTGCCAAGCTCGCAGTCGCCGCCGACCTCCCAGCCACGATCGCCGCCCCGCCACGCCAAATTTACCGCCGCCCGCGCCCCTCCGACCCCCTTGAGCTCACCCGCTCCCTCAACTCGGTGAGAAGTTCCCATCACCCATTTACCCGTTGATTCCTCCATCGTAGGTCCCCCTCTCCGCCGCACTCGGCCACCGCCGTGGCCACCATGGCCGGGAACGCCCCGCTACGCATCTGCCTGCGCTCGTGCGCCTGTTGCCTCCTGCATGCGCCCCTGCCCGCCGCCATGCCGCAACCCCCACCTCGTCGTGGCACCTGGCCAGAATGGCTCTCCGCCGGGCTCCCCTGCTCATCGCCATGCCCTTTGTGGACACTGCCGGCGAGCACTGGCGTAAGCCAGTGGGATATGCCCCGCTGCCAGTGCCCCCCTATTTAAGTTAGTTGCTAATTACAGTTAAAAAAAGATATCCCCCTGTTACTGAATTGGCCCAATGACGAGTGGGCCCTAGGCCATAGGATTATATTAAATAAAGCTGGTAAGTTAACTTCCTCCCTATCACTTACAGATGGGCCCTATAGCTTGTTCGTTAATTAAAATAGAAATAAAACATGTTATATAAATGTCTCTATGACATGTGGGACCCATCCCTGATAATTCCCTGTTTAAATTACACTAATATCTATTTAATACAATGAGTGTATGAAATGTGGGCCCCTCATCTCAATGACACTGTTCTGGATAGAATTTTAGATAATGTTATTTAAATATTAAAAGAAATCACGAAATGGTTATAAAATAATTAACACTTAAAAAATCAATATCTTTTAAATCGTAACTCCGATCAAAATAATTTATATATGAAAGTTGCTCGAAAAAAAACAGCAAATAAGAATATGCCACCCACATTCCCATCACCCCCTCTAACATACTGAACACGGAACATTCCCCTCCGGTTCATCTGTCCGATAATCGCCCGGAGCCGATAAAACATCCGGTTAAATTCCCGTTTCGTCTGCAACGTGTAGCACTGCATTAGTTCACCCCTAGTGTAACGTAGCACTTGTATTGCTATTATTGTCGTGTATTTGTTTCTCCACCCTTATTCTTTGCTATACCTCGATACTGCCGCCGACAACACCATCGAGTACGACTACTACGTCAACGACCGTACCCCTACTGTTGAGCTTCCAGTCAAGGAGTGCCCCATCCCCTCTCCTAGAAATCACCTATCTATCTATATTTATCTTTGCACTAGGCATTGATGCTGCTATGTTGCATTCCTATGTTGAATATTATAATTATGCAAGATTCAGCAGTTGGCCCTACGCATTGTTAGTCAACTAGGTTTCGATACAGGGGCGTGATCACTTTGGGAGTGAACACGAGAATTATTAATATTGTTATTATTATTACTTCAACTACAACGTTATCGAGCAGACACCGCAAAGGCCTCTACAATGTTGAGACTCTGTCGAGTCGCCCTCAAGTGTGTTCTACGAAGGGGATGGCCTCGCAGTTTGCGCTCATTGTTCGCTCTGTAGTGTAGCACATTGGGGTTTTACTATCGAGGATTCCTCTTTAGTTCATTCCCAATGATGTCTCTGTCGAACCGTCTATCAAGTGTGACCATCGAGAGTGACTCATCCTGGTTTCACTTGATGGTAGGGACCTGAACCCCGGATGCCCAACAGGTAAGGAGTCGGGTGAACCTACGGTGCCCGCGAGAGATATTGCGACAGGATGACAGGATAGTCGGGTACCGCCTGGAGAGAAAGGTGGCCTAACACTCATCGTTGTCCGCGAGAGTTACCAAACCACGAAAGTCGAGCTCCTCCAAGAGCACACGCAAGATAATGTAAGGTGACGGGTCTCCTTGTTGGTACCCGCGAGGTCTTACGGATCAACATGGCAGTCGATTATCGCCTGGAGAGAGAGGTGGGCCTGGCTACTGTTCGCTGTCCGCACGTTACATGGTCGGAGCAACGATAACGGTTGTACCGCGAGATAATAATAAAATGCTTCATGGATCCGTGTCAGAATCTGAGTTGGCCATTGGCCTATATGCGTTACCTCCACGCGGGATAATAGGTGTTGGCCCCTCGGCAGCTTACATTCTATCGAAAGCTCTGAAAGACGTCCAGTTCAGCATTGTGGCACGGCGGATCGCCCCACCCATGATAGAGGTGGTGCGTGGTCACAACCCTACGCACAACAACCCAGAGTGCGAGGGACGACGGCCCAAGACCCCCTTGCTCCTAGGATGTAGACCGCCGGGGACCTCTCTGATGAGCCTAGGTAGGACTATGTCATGTCGGAATTCCTTGGTCGGACATGCCTGAATAAGGTGTACGAGACCCGAGGGTTCGAGCGTGTAGGGTAACAGTAGTGTAATCCCTGCAGGGAAGTAATCTATTCGAATAGACGTGTCCATGGTAACAGGACGCTTGGTTTTGTATTCGGATCCTATATAAGTACGAACTATTACAGGTACAAGTTAAACTGTTGTACCCGGGATGTCTTCCTCGCTGGGAAGTCGACGAAGGGAACTCGATGCATTGATAATATATACAACTTATTTTTATTCAATGCTGCCTCAACTTATGTTGCATTGTTATTACATTCGTGCTATTATAACTGTTGGCTATTCTCTTCCCATGCTGCAAGAATCGCGTGAAGATGCTAGTCTTTGATAGGCTCCCCCTTACCCTGGTACTTCTGTCTTGCAGTCCACCATACAACCTCTCCTTCCATTTTGATACCAACGCATAAATTCTTAGATTCCTAGGTTTAAGTCTCGCTGAGATGCTAGATACTCACCCTTTCTTTTCTCCCCCCTTTGTTTTATTTTTACACGGTTGCTGCAATCAGACGTCAGAGCCTTGGATTCCAGGAGCAGAAGATCACCGGTGCTTGGTACGATGTCGAGTTCCCCATCGACCAGGAGTAGTTTGGAGGTTCCTAGGCAAGAGGCCTCGCCTTTTCGATCGTTGAGTTGTGTTTGTGCTAGCCTTCTTAAGGCGAACATGTATTATTGTATCTGTACTCAGATACTATTGCTTCCGCGTACTTTGTTTCTAGAGATGTTGTATTCGAGCCCTTGTGGCCCCTGGCTTGTATTATACAGCTTGTATTATTTTTATTGATAGAGTTGTGTTGTGATACCATGCCTTGAGTCCTTGATCTTAGCCGTGTACCTTGCGTGTATGATTAGTGTAGACGGTCCAATTTCAAGGGCGTCACAAGTTGGTATCAGAGCCGACTGTCTGTAGGAAAACCCCTTCCAACTCTTTGGTTGAAGCTGAGTCTAGTCTTTGCAAAACTACTTTGCTAATAGTGTCGAGTGGCTTATCGGACCACATCGCAAACTGGGTGTATTAGGATCTTTTCTCCGCACCTTTACTCTAGGACTCTGATCTCTCTTCTGTTTCGGGTTAAAGATTTTACTAACTCTAACACCTGGTTCACCAGAAGACCCCGACGTTTACTCTATGATGAATTATCGAGACCCTATGTGTTCATCACCTTTGCAATCCCCTGCCACCGATAAGTCTGAATGGATAATTAAAAATCACAATTCCTTTGTACTTAAGACTCGAATTATTCTGATGCTTCTATCATGCGATACCTTTGCATTCTTTCTTCTTATAGTTGAGTACCGATACTTACACCAGACTCTCGTACACCACCTAACCTTTTGGTGGATTATTATCCGACTGATCTTACATGGCTTCTTCCATGAGTCAATTGAATTCATGAGGAGAAATATCTTCCTTTTCCCTTGTCCGAATGGTTATTAACCCAAGGTCATGTCATGTATATTGTGCTCTACTTTCCTTGGGAAGGATATACACCTAATGCTTGTAGATAATCACATTTTTTTTCCATTGGCCTGTTTAATCTGATAATCACATTTTCTTTTCCATTGGTTTGTTTAACATTTCTTTTAATATAACTTGTATGAGCAGTGATAATTCCTTGCTTATTTAAACACCTCGGTGTGCTACTCCGTCAGAAAACCCTGTTACCATTGTTGATGACATTTCGCTAACCACCAATGGACGAGAACTTTGCCAATTGGTCTGCCTCGTCTTAACGAGCGGGAAAATGGTTCCCTTCGTCCCTCGCCCTTGGCATCAACGTTGTTGCCAACATTGTTGACAAACTATTCCCTGACAAACCTTGCATCATGATCGCATAAGATGTCACCAACCTCACTATTATTGACCCACCCTAACTAAAGTTCCAAAGGACCGAAACCTGACTCTTTTGTACATCCCCGTTCCCACGGTTATTCAATCCACAAGTCACCTACCTTGTGATATTCATTCCGATATTAGACACAGTGCATATGCCTCGTGCTTTGAACCCCTTCTCGTCCTCGGTCATAACCTTTGAATAATTGCCTATCCGCTTGAAACTTGTAACATCCCGATGCTCGGAATGTTTAAGAAAAAGTTTTCCAAAAATCCGGACCAGAAAATTTCGTTTGTTTTATTTGGTTTATAAAAGCTTAAATTGAATTTTATAATTTAGAGGATTTAATTTAAACTAATGCAAACCTAAATTAAAAATTTAGTTTTATTCTGTTGAATATTTGTTTTTCTATCTTTGGCATATTAAATTATGCGCATTTGTATTTTGGAATTTTATTTGATTTTTGTTTGATCTTTATTTTATTTTAGATTTTTCCATTAGGAAAATCTAATTATTTTTCCTCTATTAGAATCTATTCAAAATTCCTATCTCAAATTCTAGGCAAAAATTCCTATCATAACATATCTTATTTATTTTCATTTCTGTGTGAAGACAATCTCATTTATTTTATTTTATTTAAAAAACAGAATGGGCTAGCTCAATCTATTTTTTATCCTTCCCTTCTTTATTTTCTTTCCATCTGGGCCTTGGCCCATTATGGTGGCTGAACGTTTTGTCTCAAGCATACACGTACGCACACACAAGCCATTAAACACAGAAGGTGAAACCTACAACTACTCATCTAATTCTCATTACTCCCAACCGTTTTCTAATTGTGACTATATATGTGCACCTCAATCTCCTCTTCCATTCCCGTCACTTTTCCTGCTCTCTCCCTTCCTCTTCTCTCCAAGACTCTTCCATGAACATTCGAAGCTTCATTGAGGCCGGTGCTCAAGCTTGGTGACGCAGGCCATCTTCATGCGTTTCCTTGCGCCAAGAAGACTCTCCTCCATACCAAAGCTCCATTCAGGGAAGAAAGAACTCGATTCGATGAACACACGCGGACAATTTTATATGTACGCGTACACTGTTCATCGAGTTCATCGCGTCGATTCATCGCGTTCGGTGAGTTTCTATCGAATTCCGTTAGCACGAGCATTCAAACATGTTCAATCAATCTCCTAGACATCATAGTTTGATGTATTTCTCTAGTTGTCCGCTCCCATCCAAACCGGTGATCATCTGATGGCATCACCATGTTCTCGTAGTTTTTATTCCTCAGATCGCTTCGTGCCCAATATATCAAATGCTCCCTATGATCATAGAAACCCACCGGTGAATTTAGATTACTTGTTTCATCAATAGAGATTTAGTGAAGATTTTTGTAGTCGTTCGTGTTGAATAGAACAACATATTTTTTAATATAGTTTTGTGTACATAATTTCTCGCATCGTGTAGTAGTGTGATATGCCTTTGTGTTAGTTCTCGTGAAATATTATCACGAGTAGTTGTTCATCGGTGAACTTTGTGTTAGCGTGTTATTTTATCGCATGTCTGTGGTATGCATATAGGAGTCGTTGCTAATTGTTTCATAGTGCTAAGAGTGATATATGATTTATTAGATTCATTCTACTTTTATTTGAATTGTTATAAATAGTTGTGCAGATTGTTTCGGATCGATAAATTGGGCTACCATGTTATTTGTGTTTTATGCTTGTGTGCGTATTTTTATGAAAAAATTTCATGTTTAGTATTTGTATATTTAATCTAGATTTGATTGTGTTATTAAATTTATTTTGTGTGTAGTCTCATGTTGATAATGTTAGATACTTCATGTAGTTATCTCATGTATATGCGTATACAATTTGGTGATGTTCGCCACACGTATAATTTCATAGAATTATTCATAGCTTTGCTTGTTTATTTCATTATAGAATAGTTCATGCCTTGATTATTTATTTTGCTTAGCATGGTGATATCTAAGATTTGATTTACATATTATTATTATTTTACACATGTCACATGTCTGATTTATTGGTTTAAATCATGCCTACATGTCTATATTTTTTTTTGTATGTGTTGTTGCATAGTTTCTTTATGCTAGATGTTACGAAACGATCTCTTGTTTGATAACAAATATATTGTGGTTCTTTGTCGCATAACATATTATTGCCTAGTTGATCCTCTTATTTTGTAGATGATTATTATGCAAGATTTCATGGTGGTATTTTTATGTCATGCTTAGATTATTATTGCTACTTATAGTTTATGCTTGTAGCATATAGCTTACTTTGTTATCTCTTGTTAGTTATCCTAGATGTTTTATTTACTTAGAATGATTATCTATGCATGCCTACTTGATTACCATGCCATCGTTGTACGTACTAAATGTAAAGTGCATGATATTGTGTGATTGTATGAATAGATTGTATGTGTGTACCAAATCTTGTATGAGAAGATCATGTTGTATGGAGTATCTTATATCTTTGCATGTATAGGATGTATTGGATAGAAATGCATGTCCTCTTCTTATTCATACTTGTATATTACATCTTGATTTGCTTGATGTCATGATCTATTTGTTTACTTTCCCACATGCTTACTATGCTACGTTCATATGTTTATTTCTAGCATGCTAGTGTTGTGTGACAATGCAATGCTTCCTTGTTCATACATGTTATAACTGGTATTATAGAGTTGTATGATATTGTCATGCTTGATGTTTATGTTAAGTGATATCATCTAAGTTATATTATGGTTATGAGTTATATTTTATTGGTAGCATTGTGTGATATCTTACATGATCATCGTATCCATGCGTAGCATTATAGCTTGTTTATCCTATATTTCATGTATGGTATGCCTAAGCCTAGACATCATGTCATGATAGTGATCTTTTTTTATCTTAATTTGTTATATGTGTTATACCTTGTGTTCCTTATACATGTTTAACTTGCCTCGTGTTAGTATTATGTGTTGTATACATGTTGTAATAGTTCATTAACTGCATAGGATAGTTTAACTTTCATGTTAGTTGAGTTGTCAGTTTCTTTTATGCTTGACATGAACAACTCGTTTTGTTATTCTAACCATGTGGTGGTAATCTTGTTGCTAGTCATTATTTAGGTATATGTATTACCTTATTATTAAGAGCATGTATTAGTTTAGTATATTTTTATGTTCACTGTTGTGTTTGATGCTTGTGTTATTAGATAAGAAATCTTGATGATTCAATATTCAGATGCCTTGTATGATATGTGTCTTAGCATTTAGTTTTAATTATGTTTCACCATAGTGTTGGATTGACTCTTATTTTAGAAATTTTTGGTAATAGTTGTTATGGTTGATCTTTGATTATGCTTTTATGTTAACCATTATAAATATTTAGAAGCATCTAAATAATTATTTGTGGTTAATTCCTACTCTTAAACATGACATGTTCTTGCTTGTGGTAGGATGATATTACATATATTAGCATGTATTACCATGTCATGCGTAGACAATTGTTATTTATTTGATGTGTTGTTTAACTTGTTTATATTAGTTGACACATGTTTGGTTTGTGATATTGGATCTACATGATTTAGTATTGCTTTAGGACCAAACCTAGATTCATTTCATTTCAGTGCTCAACTAGTATGCTTTATAAAATCCATTTTGTCGTCTTATGAATGCTTGCTTTTGAATTATTATATAATTGATGTATATGTTTGGCTGCTGTTGACCATTATAGATATTTAGATTATATCTAAATATTTATTTGTGGTTAACTTTTATTTTCTTCATGCCCTGTTGTGATTGTGTAGTTAAAATGCATTGGACGGTTCCATTCCATGTGTGTTGATTTCATTGTGTCTGTCTTATAGTAGTTTCGTATATGGTTAGTCGAGATGTGTAGTGGGCACTACTAGCTGCTAGTATCATAGTTCTTATTAGAAGTCAGTCTTGATCGTCGAGACTTCCTTAGCCATATCAAACCAAATCCTTGCATATTCATTGAATCCTCTCAACTCATCTTCCCATCGTTATACCTCATTTTGGAATGTCCATCTTGATCAATATCTTGCTGTCCATCCAACCTTAATCTATCTTGGATGTTATTTGGATTTACTTTTTCTTTGGTATTTATTTGTTTTCATTTTCTATCATTACGACGAGTAGGGAGTGACGATGTTGGACGTGGACAGAATCAAGTTATCGAAGCTGGACTCAACAACGAAGGCATGCCTCCCTCTTTGATCATGTTTATACTATGTTTTACAAAATTGCATTGTATTTTATAAACACTATTGCATGCTATTTTATCTTGCAGCTAGCGTGTCGATTGACACATTACCCTGATCGGCTTGTCGCCTATTTACTTGACACCTGAGTAGAACTATATAGTAATCTAGTAGAGTAGAAATGCTTAGCCATGTTAATTATTCTATAGGTGCTTATCTGAATGATCTTAGGATCATTAACACTTGAAACTGGTTACTAAGCTTGCTAAGCTAGGCCGGTTGGCCATTTTTGACTTCCTATACTCTCTTCTACTCTGGGTGAAACTTACTATCTAAATACTGGCGCGGGCGACAGCTGGATCAAGGATTGAAGGAGCAATTAGCTGCCCTTCGCGAGGTGAAGGGGGCAATCCGTCGTCCGTGTCGCATGATGCCCAATAAATCTTGGATTGGAAGATTGTGACAACCGTACAACCACATGCTATATGGGCACTGGCTTGGTTAATTAGTTAGTTCATCCTTATTATCGGCATCGTCGTATCGCAGATGGGATAGCTGCCTTGCGAGGAGTATCCTCGGCACAAAAGGGGGCAAGGACTATGAACTGCGGTTACTACCTTGTGGAACCTAGTGGGCATGTCATAGTAAGGGTGGGTCTAATGAAAGACCTCGTCGCAATCTCCCTGTCGATATACAAAATAGTGGACTACGCCAGCTACGGCTGGTGGCAACAAGACGAGATTGTGTCGTGTGGGTAAAGGGTACAGCCTCTGCAGAGTGTAAAACTATTTGAATAGCCGTGTCCACGGTCATGGACGGCACATGAATCTTTCTTGACATACGGGAACCTTTCTTTCTTATTCCCTCTTTGCCCCTATTCATGGAACCTATGAACGATGTGAGTGGATCGAGGATCCTCACCGTGATGAAATTCTGTTGGAAAAATTCTTGTTTTCGTCTAAAAACGCTTTATCAAACTATTATGCTTTTCAAACAAAACTAGCTTTATGCAAAAGAACCATACAGACTTCCTTTGAAGCCTCATGTAGTTATTAAGGCCTTTCCCGGGAGGCATGTTGAGTACGAAATGTACTCATGGCAATAATTTTGTTGAACAGAGTTCCATGAAGATGAAGGTGGTGATTAAAAATACTATGATGATCTGTAGGAGTGAGGTCACGTGGACTACATCGACTGTCTGTGGCTGAGATGGAGTCGCTACGCATTTTTACTTTCCGCTGTTTCCTGATTGTAACAAATGTCATGAGACATTTTATATGTATGCCTTATGGCAGATTATGGTACTTGTAAAATCTTTATGTATTCTGCAATGATACCATTTCACTGTGTTGTCAACAATGATTCTGGGATTGACAATTAAATACAGGAGGGTCTGGAAATTATTTCCGGGTCCTCACAAAACTTTACCCCTTACTCTACCTCTTAGATCTCGGGATGAGATTTCTTGTAGTGGGGGAGATTTGTAATGTCCCCAGATCGTAGCCCTGTCATTAAGCTAATTAGATTTCCTTGTCATGATGATCATCCTCATTAAAATTTTAATTAGGAAATAGTTCCACTTAAATTCATTTTGAAAAGCAAGTCAAGAAAAAAACATTTTAAAGATGATTAAATAAAAATGTCCATAACCTTTCAAATAGGTCATAGGAAATTATAAAATTTAAATCAATATTTTGGACTTATTAAATTGCCTCTCGATTTTCAATAAACAAAGTGGAAATTAAAGTTAAACTAAAAATTGTGCAACCTATTTTATAAATGCCAAATAATCAGTAGGTCATTATAAAATAGAAATGAGCATTTATTACAATGTTTAAAGACATTAAAGAAATCAAACAGTAGCTAAAACAGTCTCATTTAATCCTTTACTATCTAGGTAAAATCCCAATGATTTCATTAATGGCTCAAACTTTTCGTAGCATTATAACACTAAGCAACACTAATATTGGAGCAAGTCCCACATTTTACAAAAACCAATTGGTGGCCAAGAAAAATAAAATAGAAGAAAAGAAGCCCAGCCCACCAACTCTCTTCTTCTTCGTCCGCTGCTCACACCCCCTGCGTGGCAAGCATCGACGCCCGTCATGGCCGATTACGTCGCCGTGGCGTCCATTCGTGGCTCATCGTGGTGGAGAAGACCCGGATTCCCTCCCCGAAACCCTAATTGTCCCTGTTTCCCCTCCCCTACCTCCCCCTCGCTAGATCTCGCTCGCCCGTGCGGGCCTTGGCCGCGCCGTCATTGTTCCTGTTGCCACTGGCCACCCCGTGGTACGGGAGGATGTCTGAGAGAACTACCGTGCTCCCCTATGTTGTTTTCCCCCCTTCCAATTCTAGCCGTTGTGCCGCCAAGCTCCCAGTCTTCGCCGAACACCCCGCCGCGCCAAATTAACCGCCGCCCGCGGCCCTCCATCCCGCCTCGAGCTCTCCCGCGCCCTCCCCTCGGTGAGCAATGCTCCTCCCCCATTTCCCCTTTGATTCCGCCATCGTTTCTCCCCTCTTCGCCGCACTCTGACCACTGCCGTGGCTACCACGGTCGGTCACGCCCTCCCGCGCACCTGCCTGCGCCTGTTTGTGCTTGATGCCTCCCGCACGCGCCCCTGCCCATCGCCGCGGCGCAACCCCCAGCTCGCCGCGGCCCCTGTCCGGACTGGCTCGCCGGCCGCCGGGCTCCCCTGCTCGTCGTCGTGTCCTTTGTGGACACCGATGAGGAGCACTTGCTCCGGTGCCAGTGGCCCCCTGTTTAAGTTAGTTGCTAATTGCAGTTAAAAAAAGATATCTCCCCATTAATGAATTGGCCCAATGACGAGTGGGCCCTAGGCCAGGGGATTAGATTAAATGAAGCTGCTATGTTAACTGCCTCCCTATCACTTACAGATGGGCCCCATAGCTTGTTAGTTAATTAAAATAGAAATAAAACATGTTATATAAATGTCTCTATGACATGTGGGACCCATCCCAGATAATTCCTTGTTTAAATTAGACTAATATATGTTTAATAAAATGAGTGTATGACATGTGGGTCCCCCATGTCAGTGACACAGTTCTGGATAGAATTTTGGATAGTGTTATTTAAATATTAAAAGAAATCTAGAAATTGCTATAAAATGATTACCACTTTAAAAAATCAATATCTTTTAACCGTAACTCCGATGAAAATAATTTATATATCAAAGTAGCTCGAAAAAATATAAAGAATAAAAATACGCCACCCACATGCCCATCACCCCCCTCTAACATACCGAACATGGAATATTCCCATCTGGGTCATCTGTCCGGTAATCGCCCGGAGCCGATAAACATCCGTTTAAATTATCGTTTTGTCTACAACGTGTAGCACTGCATCAGTTCACTCTTAGCTTAACGTATTGCCATGTTTTGCAGTTGTATTGCTATTATTGCCGTGTATTTATTACTTCTCCCCCTTCTTCTTAGGTAGACCTCGATACTTCCACTGACGACACGACCGAGTACGACTACTAAGTCGACGATCGTACCCCTACCGTTAAGCTTCCAGGCAAGCAGTGCCCATCCCCCCTCTCAGATATCACCTATCTAACTATATTTATCTTTGCACTAGGCGTGGCTCCTCCTACGTTACATTCCTATTCCATTGCATAGCCTATTTTTTCGCCCCTTGGCGTACCTTCCTTCATCCTATGCTGCCTATTATAATTATGCAATATTCAACAGTTGGCCTACTCATTGTTAGTCAACTAGCTTTATATAGCGGGTCGTAATCACTTTGGGAGTGAACGCGGGAATTATTAATATTGTGATTACTATTAATGCAACTACAACGTTGTCGAGCAGACACCACAAAGGCTCCTACAATGGCGAGACTATGCCGAGTTGCCCTCAAGTCTGTTCTATAAAGGGGATGGCCTCGTAGTTCACCCTCGTTGCCGGCTCTGTAGTGTAGCACAAAGGGGCGTTACTATCGAGGATTCCTGTTTAGTTCATTCCCGATGATGTCTCTATCGAACCTTCTATCAAGTGTGTCATCGAGAGTGACATCTCCTGGTTTCACTTGATGGTAGGGACCTCAACCCCGGATCTCCAACACGTAAGGATTCGGGTGACCCTACGGTGCCCGCGAGAGGTATTCCGATGGGACGACAGGATAGTCGGGTACTGCCTGGAAAGAGATGTGTCCTGATTACTGACCGTTGTCCGTGAGAGTTACCAAACCATGAAAGTATAGGTCCTCCAAGAGCACATGCGAGATAAGGTAAGGAGACTGGTCCCCTTGTTGGTACCCGCGAGGTGTTAAGGGGCGACAGGACAGTCGGTCACCGCCTGGAGAGAGAGGTGCTCCTGGCTAGTGTTCGCTACCCGCACGTTATATAGTCGAGGCAATGATAACGGTTGTCTCGCGAGATAATGGTAAAATGCTTAATGGATCTGTGTCAGAATCTGGGTTGGCCACTGTCCTATACCTACCTAGCTTCAAACATTTCTAGTGGTGGCCCAAGCTGATTTACCATTTGAAACCGTGTGTGTGCTGGTCAGCTTCCAGTAGTTTTTAAACCAACCCGGACCAGTGAGGACATAGTTCCATTGCTGGCCCATCATGACCGGCTGAGGACCCGGTTTCCCATGTGTGATTAACAGGCAATCCAAACCTGGAGTCATACGGTAGAGACCAGATCGAGAGCGCGGCCGGCTCCTGAGCTGGATGTCGACTCACCGAGGGCCACCTAGAGGGACCTGTCGTTTCGGATCTCTTGGAACTAAATCATAAAATGGTTGCCTGTGATGGGTAGCAACTGAGAGAGATGGGCGTGCGTGCGGAGCCTTGTAATGGGACTTGGTACACCCCTGCAGGGTTAAATATTTTCGAGAAGCCATGTCCGCGGTTATGGACGACTTGAGACCTACTCCTTGTTCATAGACAACAACAGCTGAGATAATCTTAATATAATTTGATCAATGTGTGTGTGCCTTGACTGATTCTTGTTCGTCGGGATGCGAAGAGGAGGACAAGGATAGGATAGGTGTTATGTTTGCATAAGTAGTTGATAGCAAGACTTGTTGGAGGCGATTCCTCATCGAATGCTTGGCTTCTTACCTTACTCTCTAGATCGTTAGCCACTTCATAAATGCTAGTGCGGCAGCAACCTCACCACTTACCCCTTCCTTACCGTAAAGTACTAGTTGTCCTAGAATGACAAGTGATGAAGTCCTTGCTGGGTCATTTGACCACTACAGTTGGATGCTGAGTACCTCTGTACTCATGATACTACCCCCAAACTCTTTTCAGGGTTCGTGATCGACAACAGGTATGGTGATCGACGTTTCACGTGGAGACTCGACGACGACTAGTTAGGCGGATCCCGGCGGAGGGCTTGGACCCATGTGGTTATGGGGATTGATGTTTTCTCTTTGCCAGTAGGCATTTGATTGTAGTCTGTACCCAGACATGTATCTTCCGCTGTTGTATTGTATTTAAGGCAGTTGTATGCCGATTGTATGAGATGTTGTATCCTTGTATCCGTAATGTTGTGATATCATGTTGGAAATCCGGGGCATATGACTTCGTCATATGTCGCGGTGGGACCGATATGTTCTTCGTCCCCGGGTCTGGATGGAAACATCTAGATCTGGAACAGTACCGCATATCGGGTCTTAGACAACTCACCATTGGTTCTCTTGGTAAAAAGAGTGGCATCAATGATTCCCCTCACAAACCCTTCCTCGAGTAGAAACTTCCTAAGATGGTCATACCAAGACCGAGGGGCTTTCTTTAGACCATATGAAGTTTATACATGTGGTCCTTGTGATGAGGATCATGAAAGCCGAGTGGTTGTGCTACATATACATCCTCTTGTAGCGGACCGTTAAGGAAAGCACTCTTCACATCCATTTGAAATAATGTAAATCCATTGAATGCGACATGAGAAAGAAACATGCGTATAGATTCAAGACGGGCAACGGGGGAAAAGGTCTCATCAAAATCCAGGCCTTCAACTTGGGAGTACCTTTGAGCCACTAACCTCGCTTTGTTGCGGATGATTGTACCATGTTCATCTTGTTTGTTCTTGAAGATCCACTTAGTTCCAATGATGTTATGATCTTGACTGGAAGGCCTCTCCACAAGAGACCACACCTCGTGGGTGAAACTACTAAGCACATCTTGCATTGAAGTGAGCCAATCCACATCCTTAAGAGCTTCTTCAACCCTAAGTGGTTCAATGCTAGACACAAACGAGAAGTGATCGCAAAAGTTCATTAGTTGACTACGAGTAACTATACCTTGCCCCAATCCCGTGAGAATCTTGTCTACTTTGACTCATCTTGCCACCAAAGGCATGGTAGATGTTGGAGTTTCAAGAGGCTCAACCCATTCCGGTTCATGATATAAATTTGGTTCATCATCATCAAGGGAAGAGACATCCACAATATCATCATTTTCTCCAAAGTGAATGCGTCCACGATTATCTGCATGTGGTTCAACCGCATCATCAACTTGTGGTTGTGTACCCCACATCGGGTTGTGGAGGATTTTGTTCTTGTTCTTGGATAATGGGCTCATCACGAGCAATTGGATCTTCGGTAGTAGTAGGAGGTTCTTGTGGTGGTGGAACACTTGGCCCATCACCCACCTCAGCATCTGTAGGCACTTGAGCAATGGGCACAATATCTCCAATGACCATAACCAAAATTTCTTGAGATGAATCTTCATTATTACCTACATCACTTAGCTCAACTTGATCCCCATGGGAGCCATTAAATTCATCAAACTCCACGTTACTAGTTTCCACAACACATCTGGTGGATTTTTTGTAGACTCTATAGGCGTGAGAGTTTGAAGCATATCCAACAAATATACCCTCAATTGTTTTGGATTGAAACTTAACTAACCTATATTTCTTGTTTAGAAAGAAACACTTACAACTCAATACTCGAAAGTATTTTACGTTTGGTGTGTGCCCAATTAGAAGTTCAAACGGGGTCTTCATCAAGATCTTGCGGAGGAAGAGCCGGTTTGATGCATGACACACGGTGTTGATGGATTCGGCCCAAAAGCTATAATGTGACTTGTACTCATCCAACATGGACCGGGCCATCTCCACTAAAGTGCGGTTCTTCCTCTTGGCTACAACATTTTGTTGAGGGGTGTATGGTGCAGAATATTGATGCTCAATCCCCTCATCACCCAAGAATTCTTCCAATGTGTAGTTCTTGAATTCGGAGCCATTCTCACTTCTTATAGCCAAGATATCCATGTTGTATTTCCTTTGGGCTTGCTTGGAAAAATCGATGAAGGCGGCCTTCGTCTCGTCCTTGGAACTTGAGGAAGAACACCCACGTGTATATTGAGTAATCATAAAAAATGACAGGACCATATTTATTCCCACCAAGACTATCCCATGATGGAGGCCCGAAGAGATCCACATGAAGGAGCTACAAGGGCCTTGAAGTTGACACAACATTCTTGGGGATGTGCTTTGCTTGATGTTGCTTCCCGGCTATGCATGCACTATACACACGATCTTTCTCAAAAGACATGTTTGTTAGTCCGAGGATGTGTTCACCCTTTAGGAGATATTTTAGATTTCTCATGCCGACATGGGCTAGCCGGGGATGCCATAGCCACCCCTTGTCGTCCTTGTACATTAGACAAGTTGCATGGTAAGTGCTCTCTTTCGAGAAATCAACCATATAAACGTTGCCATCCACCTCACCAATGCCAAGGAACTTTGGGTCGGTCTCATCACCGCCAAGTCTGGCACCAGATCTCTCCAAATGATGAGATACAAGACCGCTAAGAATGCTTTACACAAACTTAATATGAAGAAAGATGAGACGCCTCAACAACTCCATATGCGTCTCAAAACTCTCTCTGCTCATGTTCACTCCTTCACTTGTCAGAAGTCCAAGGATGGATATCAAATATCCAACCGCTACCTTGTGGACAAGATGTTGAATGCTCTCATGGTATACTCACACCAAATGGTGTGGGAATTAAGACGTATACCTGACTTCTTCACAATGACACCGGATGATGTGATTGCTACCTTCTTACAATATGAAGAACACATGAAGGAGTCCAAGAGACTTCTTGCCACATATGGTGGCTGAAGAGGATTGAACTCGGAAAATTCCATGGTTAGGAACCCTGGGTTAGATCATAGAGAAGATGTGCATGTTGGAGATTATCGTCGGCCAACAGGAGAAAGGACTTCCTGCTCGACTGTATTATAATGGAGGCGATTATAGTGGTGTTCAAGGCGAGATTGCTCGAGAGCGGAGGTGTTGCTTGAATATTCGATGCCCTAGACATCCCTTCTCCTAGCCTTTATATACTAGGCTGGGTCTCAAGGAGTCCATTTAGGTTTATAGCGAGGGTTTCCTAATCTAACTTCAATCTTAGACGCCAAGTCGCGGTTTAAATGATTGTCGAGGACTCCTTATGGCGGTTGCCTCGAGTGGGCCAGGTGTGGGCCGGTCGAGGCTTCCAGCGGGCCCTCTATCTTGATACGCACCAGGTACCCTCATCTATAGGAGTCGTGGGTTCACCACCTCATCAGTAGCCCCCGAGTGCCTGGGGGACTCGAAGAGTCGCGCAGGGAATCGAAACCTTAATCGCCATCTTCATGCGTGCAGCGCAACTGCGAGTCGTCGACTATTAGCCACAAAGATAGTTTATTCGAGGGATGATAAGCTAGAGAGGACCAAGGTAGTCGAATGGTCGAGCCTTAGTAAATTGGTGCAAACACCTCAAAATCCCAAAATCAAGCTGCGTCCCTCGACACGAACTTGGAAAACAACCGGTGCCTAGCAAGTACATGCCGCTACAGGTCTTATAGGATCAGTGCCGCCGGTCTCAGAAAAACATCCCTAACGCATCCGTCATTGGCTCAACTTCTCATGCTCGGCGCATGGAAAACATCGGGAGTGAAGTTGAAACTGTGGAAAGTCCCGGCACGGCCGACTGCGCAGCGGGGTATTACCTACGCTCGGATATTGATGAACTAAAGCGAGGAGTCGATAAAATCCTCACCCACTCGGATGGTCGTCGAGTGGGCTGATCATATATGTACCCATACGGCGCTCGAGTGCCTGGATGGATGTTCTCCTGGGAGTTGACCAGGTCTTTCCATCTAGTGTGAGTAATCACTGAAGCACTTCATCATCTTCTGGGTGAGGGAGCACCCGAACTCTATAGATGCATTAGTCCTTGCTTGAGCGAGTGAGAACTCGAGTACGTTGCGGCCTGCGGGGTGAGGGAGCACCCAAACTCTATAGACATGCTTGTTCTTGATGGAGGGGAGTAACCACTCGCGTCCTCAGGGCTTGATCCTTGCTCTGTTTTTGTAAAGACGGGGCGATCCCGATGGGAGTTATTTTTTGAAAATGCGATCAAAAGTTTGGAGGAGAAAACTAGGGAATCTTTCCACTGTTCTGCTTTCTGCAATGACTTGTCCTGAATCAACCTTGTCTGGGCTGCTACAGTGTCAAGCTTTGCAATGATGTTGATGAGGACGCGTTGATACGCGAGAGAGGATAATGGATTCTCTCTCTTCGTTGGTTACCCCACGTGGAAGGTGAGATGTAGGATAGCAGCAAATTTCCCCTATGTAGAGGATAGGGTTTGCCTCCCGTAGGACTCCGACGATGATAAGTAGGTGTCAGCGGCGCACCTGACGCGGACCTATACACAACACAATTATCTTTGCTCCCAACGAAGTTCAGAGAGGTTTCCAATCCCTCCAGTCTTGTTGTTTACAAAGGATAAAAAACACAGGAGAATGATAATGATAGAAAATGAAAGAAAATACTGAAAAGGAAATAAGCTTGTAGACAGTGATGAGAATATGTACCGGGGTCCCGTGATGTTCACTAGTGACGTCTCTCTCGCAAAATACGATAAAACTACTATGCGAGGTAAACAAATTACAGAAGGGAAATTGACAGGATTATAAACGCACTGCAATGCTAACTATGCAATAGAAGAAAGGAAGAGGCTCATAAGCATGGGCACTACACCAAAATAAGTAGACCGAAATCCATCTGCATCTACTACTAATCATCCACCTTGAGATATCTATCCAGAACATCTCACTGGTATTAAGTTGCGAGCCCCACCCAAAGTGTAAACCCAAAGAAACAGACAACTGCATTAAAAAGAACTTTGCCTAAAGTAAACAATCCTTGCAACCGCGGTTACAAGCACCGTTGTTTTCCCCCTTGTGGCCACAACACATCCCCTAGACTCATGTTTCTGTCACTCAAGCGTGTCATCAGGGGGCATGTACCCACTATCGAGCATAATATTCGCTCTTGGAGTCACTACCTACTACTTGTCCAAAGCAATAAACAACAATGGAGAACATGCAAGAATTACTTAGGAACAAAAATATAAGAGATAAAAACCAAATATATTACTCTATCACAATCTGAAAATAATCTCATAATCCATCAGATCCCATCAAACTCAGCATAGCAACAACAGAAGAATTACATATGTGCCTCGATCATGTAGGGCAGCTCACGAGGTCTAAACCATGAAGAACAAAGAGGGGAGGAGAACATCACATAACTACTAATCACGGACCCATGGTCCAAGGTAGACTACTCATGGCACATCCGAGAAGCGTCCATGGTGGAGAAGAGGCTCCCGGAGGTCGATCCTCCCTCCGACAGGGTGCCGGGAAGGGTCTTGATGGTGCTCCCGATCTTGGAAGCATGGCGGCGGCGAAACATAGGCGAGTTTGCGAAATAGGTTTCGGTCTTTGGAGTTTTCCTGTGACGGATATTAAATAGGTGAAGGGGGGCAGCCAGGGGGCCCACCAGGGGTCCAGGCACCCCTTGGCGCGGGTGGCCGCCTGGGCACCTGGTGGTGGGCCCCTGGCCCTCCTTCGGGGCTCAGAAAGCTTCCGGCACGCTGATTTTTTATCTGATTTTTCCCGGATTTTTTGGAGCACTTTTTATATGGGGAAAAACTGAAATAGAAAAACAGAAGAAAATAGGAACTGGCACTAGGGTGTAGTGAGTTAGTAGGTTATTCCAAATATGATCGAAAGTGTATGAAACTGTATATAGATCATAGCAATATCACACAAAACATGCATGGAACGAGCATAAATTATCGATACGTTTGGGACGTATCAACATCCCCAAGCTTAATTCCTTCTCGTCCTCGAGTAGGTAAATGATAATAAACATAATTTCTGTGGTGACATGCTAGCAACCATATAAGAACTTTGAAAAGTAAAGAAATCAAGGTATGTGATTCAATTCAGTCATAACATGAAAGAGTCTATATTAGCATTGAAACAAGTAAAAAAAGAACATTAGGTGCAAGATCTCTCGCTGTCCGTGACTCGAATGTCTCCAAATGGTGTTTGCGTGCAAGAAGAGGGATAGGGAATACGAGAAAAAATATTTTTGTTGAGAACTCAATCTACTAAAGTTTCACACTTGGTCTTCTTTGGAATCTTATCTTGACTCGTCCCCAGACCACTAGCCAGGTACAAGTCAATTTGATCCACTCCTTTTCGATATTTTGAGCACTCATGCAATGGATGAGAGTAAGCATGAGAGTTGACACTTAGGATGGCAAAGAGAGAATATGGTGGAGGAGGAAGACAAAAAGGATGAGAAAGGCTCACATCAATGAGGACAATCATAGGCGAGAAGGCCAAATGATAGATATGATGTGAGTAATAGGGATCGCCATGCAACGGATGCACATATGAGCTAAAAAGCTCTCCAATGGAACTAGTGGGGGTGCATATAACTTGCTCTCTCATGAAGACCTAGAGCTCTTTTGTGGAGGCTCATCCTTGGAATATGCAAGCCAAGTTCTATAGTGTGAAGGTCCCCACATAGATACATGCATGAATGATCATCTCTATGGAGTACAAGGATAAGAGGGAGTACTAGTGTGGATCTTTCAAGAGGATAATAGTGTTTCCCCTTTCTCTCTTTTTATTTCTTTTTTTTCTATTTTTTTCTATTTTTTTGGTGGCCTCAATGGCTCTTTCTATTTAACTCTCATTTGTCCTCATTGGGATCTTTTATTTTGTCCACTTTAGGATCTTTTCCTCACTTAAGGGAAACACTCTAATTTACAAGAGGTTATAGAAGATCTTTCACACTTTACAAGGTACTCAAATCATAAAGAAGATGTAGCTTTCATGATGTATGCAATGTATGCCGCTGCCAGTGTAGCAGGAACATGTATGACATGAAGATCAAGATATGAAGAGGTGGATGTTGCATGGTAATATATCTTGGAAAGGCTATGGAAATGCCTTGATAGCCAGGTATGGTGGCTGTTTTGAGGAAAGATATAATGAGGTTTATGATGACAGAGCGTATCATGCCAAGGGTTTGGATGTACCGGCGAAGTTGGACGCCAACTCTCGGAGTGAGAAGAAGGCAATGCACGGCGACGGAGAGGCTAGCAAATATGAGGAGGTGGAAGTGTCAACATTAAATACTTACATTAGTCCGAAGAACTCATGCACTTATTATCGGTAAGTCTCAATCTAATGAGGAGGTTCACAAAGAGACAAGTACCCCGAGGAGGATTGTATGGGGGTGTGGTTATCATTGCGCATCCTCGATTCATGGTACGTGAGTGTACTCTAATATTCGATCCCTCCAAAGATTAGCGATCCATCTACTAGCTAGAGTTCTCAACTAGTTTTGTAGGTTTTTGAAAATAAACACGGATTTCCCAAAATACAACACCTATTACTAATAGGCTAGAGCTCTTGACACCAAAATTTCAAACATTACTCACATCAATACCTCAAAACTATTGCAAGTTACTACTAAAATTAAATAGCAACCTCAATTACCTACTCTCAAAACAGGACACAACTCAGTGCAACAACCAACTCTCTTAACAAGATAAACATGAAAACTAAAGGGAGTTCCAGCAACAAACTAAAAAAAAGCCAAGGCTCTTGCTAAAGACAAACTAAGACTAAAACTAAACATGGCAGTAGCTACGAAAAGATAAAGAACACATAACAGCAAACAGATAGGCATGAAAAATCCTATGATGTGTTCTAGATTTTGAAAGTGGAGCGTGTTTCTCTCCCACACAAAGTAAGACGGGGTCTAACTTGTTATGTACAGCAAGCAAAACTAAAGAAAACTAAAAATAAAACCTAAGATCGGGACGCTCCAAGCATAGCACATAAAGCATGAAGTGATAAAAATATAGTGAGATGAAGGACGAACTGATGATTGTTGATGGAGAAGGGGATGCACGGGGGCATCCCTAAGCTTATACGCTTGAGTCTCCTTGAATATTTATTGGGGATGCATGGGGGCATCCCCAAGCTTGAGGGCTTGACACTCCTGGATATTCTTTCATCATCTTCCATCGCACACTTGAAAACTCCCTTCATACATAACTCATCATAAGCTGATTAGAGAGGTTAGTACCCTTAATAAAAAAATCCCCACTGGATATAAAGATATTCTTGAAGAGCTAATGTTTCTCAAGATTTCCAAAAGGTTTTTGCAAAGAAAAAGCAAGCTTAAGATTTGCAAAAGTAAGGAGAGATAAAATGTGGCAGAATCTGTGAAAAACAGAACATCATGTAGTAGATAAATTTTTCGGGGCACTTCTGAAACTCAAATAAAAAAAATCAGAACATACGAAAATTCCGTGATTGTATAGAGAACGTTGTGTAAACAATTCAGATAAAAAAGATGAACTGGTGATTTTATCCGATTTTTTTCGTCACGAGGACAGAATCTGTATTCTGGACAGCATGTCACAACTTTCGCTTCCCTTGTCATATGAGGCTATAACTTGGCACAAAGCTTGAAAATAAAGATACAATGATGTTGCTACAGTAGTAACAATCATCAAGACCACTAAAAACATCTTGGGTTGCCTCCCAACAAGCGCTTTCTTTTACGCCTTTAAGCTAGGCATAAGGCAAAAGAAGAATCAAGTTTTATCAAGAGAAAGAGAATAGCTAGCCCGTGTAACGGACTCAAAAGGTAACTTGATTTTATATCTAGGGAAGTGTTCCATCCCCTTTTTGAGAGGGAATTGAAATTTTATATTTCCCTCTTTCATGTCAATGATAGCACCAACGGTGCGGAGAAAAGGACGTCCCAAAATAATTGGACATAAAGTTTCACACTCTTTACCCACAATAATAAAATCAACGGGAACATAGTCGTCATTGACAATGATAAGAACATCGTCGATATTCCCCAAAGTTTTCTTTACGGAAGATTCGACAAGACGAACACCAAAAGAACAAGAATTAAAAGGTTTCAATTCAAACATATCATACATTCTTTTGGGCATGACGGAGGTACTAGCTCCAACGTCACATAAATCATAGCAAGAGAACTTATTTAATTTAATTTCGATCATAGGGTCCTAACCATCATCTAGATTCCTAGGTATGGAGGCTTCTATCCTTAGCTCCTCCTCCCTAGCTTTGATGAGACCATTTGTGATATGCTCCGTGAAGGCAAGATTGGGTGTGCTAGTCTGGGGGTCTCTAGAAATTTTGTGTAGTAAGCTAATAACTTCTGAGAGGGTGCAACCATGAAAATCAATATCACTACTATCAAAGGTGATAGTAGTGTCATCTAGTCTCACTTGCTTGAAACCCTCCATGTTCATAGGGATTTCTTCTTCTACAGTTGAGGTATTTGCATCACCATTAATAGGTCCAATGGGACCAGGAGTGCATTGGGTGCTAATAGTTTCGGTATCCTCAACAATTTGGATAGTGGAAACTGTGTGGTGTGTAGTAAGGCTCTTAATTCTATCCCCTTCCTCTTTTTCTCTAGCCCATCTTTCTTTAAGTTTAGCCATCATCCTAATATTTTCATTAATTTGTAACTGGATAGCATTAATAGGGGTGGCCTTGCTCTCCTCAAGGGGAGAGGTTCTAATTTTTAACATCTCAACATCAAGGGCTAAGTTGTCTACCTTCAAACAAAGATGATCTAATTTAGCTAGCTTTTCTTCCACATTCTTGTTGAAGGATTTTTGGGTAGTGATAAAGTCTCTAAGAATGTTTTCTAATTCAGAAGTGGGGTTCTTGTTGCTATGGTAAGTGTTGTTGTTCACATAAGTGGATGGAAACGGTCTAGGATTACTAGCAAAGTTGCCCATATAAGCATTATTATTAAAGGAGTTTCTAGCAATGAAGTTCACATCTACTTGTTCTTGAGCAACCAATGAATTTAAAGGAACATCATGAGGATCAATAGAGGGTTTCTTGGTAAGTAGAGACATAATTAAATCAACTTTATCATTTAGGGAGGTAATTTCCTCGATAGAATTTACCTTCCTACCTGTTGGAGCGCGTTCGGTGTGCCTTGGGAATAGTTGTTCATCATCTCACCGAGAAGTTTTGTGGCAGCACCAAGTGTAGTTGACATAAAGATTCCTCCCGCGGACGAATCTAACAGTTTCCGCGAGGTAAAGTTCAAGCCTGCATAAAAAGCCTGGATAACCATCCAGGTAGTCAAACCATGTGTAGGGCATTTCTTAACAAGAGATTTCATACGTTCCCAAGCTTGGGCAATGTGTTCGTTATCCAATTGCCTAAAATTCATAATGTTACTCCTTAATTGGATAATTCTAGCAGGTGGGTAGTACTTCCAATAAAAGCATCTTTGCACTTATCCCAAGAATCTATGCTATTCCTAGGCAAAGATTGAAACCAGATTTTAGCTCCATCGCTCAAAGAGAAAGGAAAAAGCTTGAGCTTAACAACATAACCTTCTACTTCTTTATACTTTTGCATATCACATAATTCAACCAAATTATTCAAGTGTAAAGCATCAGCATCTGCAGCACCAGAGAATTGATCTCTCATAACAAGGTTTAGTGAAGCACGTTTAATTTCATAAGAGGTAGCTGAAGGGGTATGTGGAAATAGGAGTGCAGATAAAGTCTTGGTTGTTGTGACTGGTGAAGTCACACAACTTGGTGTTTTCAGTGGAACCCATAGTAGGAGCAAGTGTGGCAGATTTTTTTTTGTAATTTTTGATATAAGACACAAAGATAAAAACAGGAAGGTAAACTAACAAGACTAAAAAGTAAAGGTAAAAGGTAGTGGGCTACTACCCTATCTTATCACTCGGAGTCCCCGGCAACGGCGCCAGAAATTTGCTTGATACGCGAGAGAGGATAATGGCTTCTCGCCCTTCGTTGGTTACCCCAAGTGGAAGGTGAGATGTAGGATAGCAGCAAATTTCCCCTATGTAGAGGATAGGGTTTGTCTCCCGTAGGACTCCGGCGATGATAAGTAGGTGTCAACGGCGCACCTGACGCGGACCTACACACAACACAATTAACTTTGCTCCCAACAAAGTTCAGAGAGGTTGTCAATCCCTCCGGTCTTGTTGTTTACAAAGGATAAAAACACACAGGATAATGATAATGATAGAAACTGAACGTAAATACTGAAAAGGAAATAATCTTGTAGACGGTGATGAGAATATGGACCGGGTCCCTTGATGTTCACTAGTGATGTCTGTCTCCCAAAAGACGATAAAACTGTTATGCGAGGTAAACAAATTACAAAAGGGCAATTGACAAGATTATAAACGCACCGCAATGCTAACTATGCTACAAAAGAAAGGAAGATGCTCATAAGCATGGGCAGTACGCCAAAATAAATAGACCGAAATCCATCTGCATCTACTATTAATCATCCACCTTGAGATATCTATCCAGAACATCTCGCTGGTATTAAGTTGCGAGCCCCACCCAAAGTTTAAACCCAAAGCAACAGACAACTGCATTAAAAAGAACTTTGCGTAAAGTAAAAAATCCTTGCAACCGCGGTTACAAGTACCGTAGTTTTCCCCCTTGTGGCCACAACACATCCCCTAGACTCATGTTTCTGTCACTCAATCGTGTCATCAGGGGGCATGTACCCACAATCGAGCATAACGTTCCCTCTTGGAATCGCCACCTACTACTTGGCCAAAGCAATAAACAGCAATGGAGAACATGCAAGAATTACTTAGGAACAAAAATATAAGAGATACAAACCAAATATATTACTCTATCACAATCTGAACATAACCTCATATTCCATCAGATCCCATCAAACTCAGCATAGCAACAGCAGAAGAATTACATATGTGCCTCGATGATGTAGGGCAGCTCACGAGGTCTAAACCATGAAGAACAAAGAGGGGAGGAGAACATCACATAGATACTGATCACGGACCCATGGTCCAAGGTAGACTACTCACGGCACATCCGGGAAGCGTCCATGGTGGAGGAGAAGCTCCCGGAGGTCGATCCTCCCTCCGGCAGGGTGCCGGGAAGGGTCCTTACGGTGCTCCCGATCTTGGAAGCGCGGTGGCGGAGGAACAGAGGCGAGTTTGCGAAATAGGGTTCAGTCTTCAGAGTTTTCCCGTGACGGAGATTAAATAGGCGAAGGGGGCAGCCAGGGGGGCCACCAGGGGTCCAGGCGCCCCCCCTAGCGCGGCCAGGCCCCTAGCTACGCCAAGTGGCCACCTAGGCACCTGGTGGTGGCCCCCTGGCCCTCCTTCGGGGCTCTTTAAGCTTTCGTCACGCTGATTTTTTATCTGATTTTTCCCGGATTATGGAGCACTTTTTATATGGGGAAAAACTGAAATAGAAAAACAGCAGAAAACAAGAACTGGAACTGGGGCGCACTGAGTTAGGAGGTTAGTCCAAATATGATCAAAAGTGTATGAAACTGTATCTAGATCATAGCAATATCACACAAAACATGCATGGAACGAGCAGAAATTATCGATACGTTTGGCACGTATCACGCGTTTGATGACGGGGGTTTTCTTGTGAATCGTCACATCCTCTGTGTAGTCATAATGATGCCCTGTGGCGCTGCGGCCGTTTGGATTTCCAATGCGTGTATGGGAAACGCGCGAGGATTTGATGTCTTCTCTTAAATATTTGCAAAATGCGAAGAGGCTTCCTGCCTTGGACTCTGTATCGTCACGCATTCCAGATTTGAGTTAATGACGGCGCCGATTGGATTTCCACACGGCTTCCTAGCTTACCCCTGGTCTAAGCTATAAATATATGTTGCTTGTGTTTGTTCGGCGCTATCTCTTTGTTCTCCTTTCCTCCTTATTTCGGTTTCGGAAAACCACCAGAGCGTAGGACTCCTGAGCGGGTGGTTCTTGCGACATGGCTCGCTGAGGTCGTGGTCGGCGGGGTCGTGGTGGCCGTATGCCTCGCTCTTCCTGTCGTGCGCGTGGCGGAACGTCTGCGACACTGTCCTCTTCCTCCGAGAGGGAGGGCGTTTGGCGATATGATTTTCTTCTTAGTATTCTTAGTCCGACTGCTAGCCGAATCCCTCTTCCGTTTTCTTTTGCTTCCATTTTTTCTAAGCTCAATCTGAGGGGCCTTTGGATCCTTCTTCAAGGGTTCCCTCGCTCTCCTGTGTGGATAGAACTTGAGGTTGATAGCTCCTTCTTGGTTTTCTTGGGGCCTGGCTGGGGGTCGTTATCTCACCGGCTGAATTTGCATGACCGGGATAGCCTTTGCTGTCGGTTTGGTGGTGAAGATACGCTCACCATTCGCGCTTTTGATGCCGGTGGTAATCGTCTGGATCCGTACTGGGAGGAAACAAGCAATGACAACTCTGACGGGTCGAGGGGAACTTTGGCTTCTTCTCCTCTGGCTTCATCTTCTGCCGACTCCTCGACTGGTGGTGCTTGCTCTTCTAGTTCTAAGGAGGAGTCAAACTTCAAACCGCCGAGCAAGCGGGTGCGTCGATAGGCAAGGTCACCAGGCTCAGGAAGGCGTCGAGTGGCTCCTTGTGGACTTAGTCTTACTTTGTCTGTGATGATGCTCGTCAAGATGTGGGCCAAAGTGCCAATTATCTCAGCGTGAGCACACATGTAGAATTCATAATTCCTTGGGATCATTGGTCTTGTAATCTTTGGATAGCTGCTCGAGTGCCTTGACTTGTAATCTTTGATGTAAAGCGAGGAACCTTGTATTGAGGCTCGTGTTTTCTGATATGTAAAAAACGGCCTTTGGGTGCTCGACTTTTTATTGAAATGGTCTTCAAATGCATGGCCTTGTAATGAATCCACCTTCGAATATTTTACCTTATGACAAAATTGTCTTCGGGCGCTTGTCCTTGATGCGAATCTTTACATTTATCGGGTGCGCAGTAGCGCTCCCGATGGGGCATAGGCTTAAACTGACCCTCTTTATGTTTGCTCTGCTATTCTGAAAAACTCATCAGGTGCGCGGCAGCGCTTCCGATGGGAGTAGCCCTCAAGTCTTTAGGTGATCACTTGTGATTGGGTGAAGACTTTAGAAATTATCCTGCCCAGTGGCTGTCTTGGATCGTCCTTATGAGCCTGATTTTGTGTCTTCTAAAGGTGAGGAGTTGCTTCTATTGTCATCACCGCGAGGGGAAGCAGCGTGGCTTTGGTAGTGCGGCCGTGGGATTCTTTGGGAACTACACTTGTGGTCCTCTGCATGCTTTTCGGTGTGGCTGTGGGTGAAACGACTTGTGGGGAGAGCCTGTGGTTAGATCACCGAGTCCTTAGGTTTATGTCGTCGCGAAAGTGATAAGTGTATCTCGGGGAGAGTCCGTGCTTGAGCCCCCGAGTGCTTAAGTTAAGTCGTCGCATAAGTGAAAAAACTTCTCTCTGGGGGAGCCCGTGCTCGAACCCACGAGTGCTTCAGTTAGGTCCTCGCGTAAGCGAAAAAGCGTCTCTCGGGGGGAGTTCGTGCTCGATCCCCCGAGTGCTTAAGTTAGGTCGTCGCGTAAGAGAAAAAGCGTCTCTCGTGGGGAGTCCGTGCTCAAGCCCCCGAGTGCTTAAGTTAGGTCGTCTCGTCAGAAAAAAAAGCATCTCTCTGGGGGAGTCCGTGCTCGATCCCCCGAGTGCTTAAGTTAGGTCGTCGCGTAAGCGAAAAAGCGTCTCTCGGGGGGAATCCGTGCTCGAGCCCCTGAGTGCTTAAAATGGTGTCGTATGGGCAACACATTCTTTATTGCTTCAAGTTTTTACATAAGTTTCCAGTCGGCGCTGCTGTCGATCTTTGCGTTGCTGGGGGATGTTGCCAAGTGAGTAATCTATGGGTAGAAGAGGCACAAGTTTGCCACGTTCCACGGGTTTCCCACGTCTTCGTTGGTCTTCGGGTTCTTTAGTCTGTATGCTCCTCCTCCTATGACCTCAGAGACTATAAATGTTCCTTCCCTCTGTGGGGCGATCTTATGGACCTTCTCTTGTATTAGTCGCAGGATGAGATCGCCTTCTTGGAAAGTTCTTGTTCGCAGGCGGCTGCTTTGATAACTTTGTAGCTTGGCTTGGTATCCTTCTGACCTTGCGAGAGCTATGTCCCTTGCCTCGTCTACGGCGTCCTTGTCGTCTTCGAGTGTGTCCTCTGCTTCTTCCTCTTCATATCCCATTATTCGGGGAGCTCCAACTTAAGGTTGTGCGGCAGTACGTCCTCCGCTCCGTATACCATGAAGAATGGCATGTACTTGGTTGAAGCGTTGGGAGTGGTGCGCAGGCTCCATAGGACTGCGGGGAGTTCTTCTCTGTAGTTGCCTGCGGCCTGATTGAGTGGTGTGAGGAGTGGTTTTTTGATTCCACCACATACTAGGACGTTTTCTTTTTCTACTTGTCCATTGGATTGAGGGTGTGCGACTGAGGCGTAATTGATCTTGATGCCTAGTTCTTGGCAGAAGTTCTGGAATTCTGCTGCTGTGAAGTTTGTACCATTGTCCATGATGATGCTATGCGGTACACCTAAACAAAAGATGATGGACTTGACGAAGTTGACCGGTGTGAGGGCTGTCGAGCTTGTGATTGGTATTGCTTCGATCCATTTGGTAAACTTGTTGACTGCTACCAGGAGGTGCATTCTACCGCATTTTGCAATTTCCTTGAGTGGGCCTACCATGTCTATCCCCCATGTGGCGAATGGCCATGATAGTGGTATAGTTTCTAGATCGGATGCTGGGGCGTGGGGCCTGCTGGCGAACTTTTGACAGGTGATGCAGCGTCGCACGATGTCTTCCGCGTTTCGGATTGCGGTTGGCCAGTAGAAACCCACTCGGAAGGCTTTGGCCACGAGTGCGCGGCTGCGCACGTGGTGCCCGCAGGTGCCTTCGTGGATCTCGAGTAGTAGGGATTTCCTCCTTCCTCTTCAATGCACTTTCGGATTACTTGGGAGATGCTGCGTTTGTAGAGTTATCCATTGATTATAGTGAACGCCTTCGATCGCCAGCTGATTCGTTGGGCTTCAGCGATGTCTTCCGGCAGGGTGCCTTGTATCAAGAATCTAAGGAAAGGCCTTGTCCATACTAGGCTTTTGAGTCCTGCTGGCTCCCTCCTCGGTTGTGTTGTTGGCTTGTTCGTCAGCGGATGGATCTGCTACTGCTACTTGTGCATGCTCGGTTGTGCTGCCACCTTCTGTGGCTGCCCCTGGTACGTCTGGCTTGGTTTTGATCGATCTTTGCCCGATGCTCTCGAGGAAAACTCCTGGAGGGACTGGTCCTCGGGTTGACCCGATGTTTGCGAGCTCATGCATCTCCCTCTGTGTTGTTTTCTCTGGTGATGTAGTTGAGCTCGCATCCATCGAATTCTCATTCTAAGATGTTGTAGAGCTTCTAGTAGGCTGACATGTTGTCTGCGACTGCTTCACAGTCCTTCATTTTTTGCTGGACGAAGAGGTTGGAGTCGTCGTAGATTACGAGGCGAGTGGCACCGCAGGCCTTTGCCATGTGCATGCCGTGCAATAGCACCTCGTATTCCTCTTCGTTATTTGACGCCTTGCTGAAGTTGATCTGGAGTACGTATTTAAGCTTATCTCCATTCGGTGAGATTAGCACAACGCCTGCTCCAGCCCCTTGGTGCCTTTTAGACACATCGAAGAACATCTTCCATGAGTTGGAGAGCTCTGGGGGACCGGGTGTTTGTACTTCCATCCACTTGACCAGAAAGTCTGGGAGTACTTGAGCTTTGATCGCCGTTGCGTGCTTGAATTGTAGGTCGCGAGGGCTGAGCTCGATGTTCCACTCGGCGACTCGACCCGTTGCTCCTGGGTAGTTTAGAATGTCGGCGAGTGGTGCGATGCTGACGACCGTGATGAGGTGCTCGTCGAAGTAGTGTGTTACTTTCCCTGATGTCATAACGATGGCATACACGAGCTTCTGGTAGTGCGGTTACCGCTGCTGGCATTTTGTGAGGACTTCGCTGAGGTATTAGATTGGCCTCTCTATGCTTTGCACTTTTCCTTCTTCCGAACGCTCGATGACGAGCGCGGTGCTGACCACGTTGTTGTGTGCTGCTATATAGAGGTACGACGGTTCCCAGTCCTTTGGTACTGCCAAAATTGTTGGGGTTGAGAGGGCCTTCTTGAGTTCCGCGAATGCGTTCCGAGCTTCTTCGGTCCACTCGAATTTTCCTCCTTTTCTGAGTAGTTGGTAAAATGGCAAGGTTCTTTCTCCCAATCTGCTCATGAAGCGGCTCAGGTCTGCGAGTCGTCCAGTGAGTTGCTGGACGCCCTTGACGTCAATCGGTTCTTGCATCCTTGTGAGTGCTTCGACTTTTTCTGGGTTGGCTTCGACTCCTCGGGTGGTGACCATGTACCCAAGCAGTTTTCCATTCGAGACGCCGAACACACATTTCATTGGGTTAAGTTTGATCCTGTATTTGTTGAGCGCTGCGATGGTTTCTCAGAGGTCGTCGAGTAGTGTGTCTGCGTTGTATGTTATGACGACGATGTCGTCGATGTAGACTTGGACGTTCCAGCCAATTTTTCCTCTTAGGCATGACTGCATCATCCGCTGGTACGTGGCTCCGGCGTTCTTTAACCCGAATGGCATCGTCCCATATCAGAATACGCCATAGGGTGTGATGAATGAGGTGTGCTCTTCGTCTTCTTCCTTCATCCTGATTTTGTTGTATCCTGAGTAGGCGTCGAGAAAGGACAGCAGGTTTCATCCTGCAGTTGAGTCGATGATCTGGTCGATCCCTGGGAGAGGGAAGTGGTCCTTTGGGCAATACTTGTTGACGGTCCCGTGGTCGACGCACATGCGTAGTATGTCCTTTTTGGGAATGAGAACAGGGTTTGCGACCCAGGTGACTTTCTTCGTCTCCCGGATGAATTGTGCGTTGAGTAGTAGGTTGACTTCTTCTCCAATGGCTCTGCGCTTTGGCTCGGAGAATCTACGCAATGCCTGCTTTACTGGTTTGGTGTTCTGGTAGATTTGCAGCGCGTGTTCTACGTACTCCCAGGGTATTCCGGGCATGTCGGCCGGACACCAGGCGAAAAATTTCCACTCCTCGCGGAGGAAAGCCATGAGGGCTATTGCTTGGTCTTCTGGTAGATGAGCGTAGATTTTAACCTTCTTGGCCAGTGTGACGCCCACAAAATCAAGCCGTGTACAATAATCATACATGCAAGGTACACAATCGAGATCAGGGACTCACGGTAAGATATCACAACACAACTCTACAAATAAAAATAATACAAGCTGTTTAATACAAGACAGGGGCCACGAGGGCTCAAATACACAGCTCGAGAGCACAAAGATAGCGGAAGCAATAGTATCTGAGTACAGACACAATGTACACATGATGTGCCTTAAGAAGGCTAGCACAAAAAACGACAGATCGAAAAGGCGAGGCCTCCTGCCAGGGAACCTCCGAACTACTCCTGGTCCTGGTCAAAGGGGGTCTCGACGTAGTAGTAGGCGCCACCGGGGTAATCCTGCTCCTTGGCTCCAACGCCGACTGCAGCGGCCGATCAGGAAAAACAAAAAGGGGGAAATAAAGCAAAGGTGAGTATCTAGCATACCCGCGAGTCTTACGTCCGCTACTAAGCATTTATGCATTTGTATCAAATGGAAAGGGGAGGCTGTATATAGTAGACCGCAAGGTAGAAATCAGAATAAGGATGAGAATCTAGGCCTATCGAAGACTAGCATCTTCCGACGAGTCTTGCAGCACAAGAAGAGAATCAGCCAATAGTTCAATAGCATGAATGTAATAACAATGCAGCAGAAGTTGCTGCAACATTGTATACTAGTAAGTTGTAGTAATTAAAAATTATAAATGCCCCCGAGTTCCCTTCCTCGACTCCCTGTGAGGAAGAGAAACCGGAACCAACTGTTTAATAGTAATAGTTTGTAGTAGTGGGCTCTGGCTTCAGCATAAAGCGTCCTGTTACCGTGGACACGGCTATTCGAACAGATCAAACTCCCTGCAGGGGTGCACTAATGTTCATCCTGCATGCTCGGATCTCCAGGGTGGTGTACACCTTGTTAGGGAATGCCCCACCGAGGCTATCCGACACACCGAGGCCCATCCTATGGCTCATCAGGGAGGTCCCCGCCGGTCTACAGTCCTAAGCGCAAGAGATTCATGGGACATCACCTCTCGCACTCCGGGTCATTGTGCGCCAAGTGGATCCAGACCCGCAGCACGATCCGACCCAACCATAGTGCTAAAACTGGACGTCTTTCAGAGCTTTCGAACGAGACCACACCACAGAGGGCCCACACCGTAACCCCACGTGAAGGTAGTGCGTACAAGCCTTTGAGGCCTCTCAAGTCATCCACATGAACCATTATCGTTTTATTTTTATCTAGTGGGGCAACCTTTATCGTTGCCCCTAACGGGTGAATCGCGGACAAGACAGCAGCCAGGACCACCAGTGCATCGGCGCCTGCCCTGTTGTCCCGCCAGTTCTTGCGGTTACCGACAAGGTGAACGTCTCCTTACCTTATCTCGTGTGTTCTCCTGGAGGAGCTCGACTTTCGTAGATAAAAGGGTATCTCACGGCCAACGCACTAGTACAGGCCCGCCACACACCGGAGGAATACATGTGTACTGCCGTCCCGGTACAATACACTACGCGGGCACCGTTGGGTCACCCGACTCCTTACCTGTAAGGACACCAGTTGATTCGAGTGCCTACCATCAAGTGAAACCAGGAGGAATCACCCTCGATGGTACGCTTGAAGACGTTTCGACCGAGACATCATCGGAATGAACTAAAGAGGAATATCCTCGTATCATCCCGGTGATGCTACGCTATCGAGCCAGCGACGAGAGTGAAATACGAGTCTATCCACTCGTAAGTCAAACTTGAAGCGACTCGGAGAGTCTCGCCGTTGTAGGTTCCCTTAGGCGTCTGCTCTGAACCGTACCTGTTGCAGTTAAAATAATTTATACCCGTGTTCACTCCCAGAGTGATCACGGACTGCTATCTAATCCTAGTTGACTAACAATGCGCAGGGCCAACTGCTGAATATTATATTTATATAGGCATCATAGGATAAAGGAAGGTACATCAAGGGGAGACAAAAATAGGCTATGCAATAGAATAGGATTGTAACATAGCAGCAGCAACATATGCCTAGTGCAAGAAATGTACGGAAAAGATAGGCGATATCTGGGGAAGGAGAATGACTCTGCTTGCCTGGAAGCTCGGCGGTAGAGGTACGGTCGCCGACGAAATAGTCAATCACAGGGGCATCAGCAACGGATGTCGAGACTACCGGATAATAAGAGAGGGGGAAGAAACAATAAATACATGGCAATAATAGCAATACAAATACAAGACATGGCAAACACTAAGCTAGAGGTGAACTAACGCGGTGCTACACGTTGCAGATGAAACGGGAATTCAACCGGCAATTTTACCGGCTCCCCGCGATTACCGGACAGTGCAGCCGGAGGGGGAATGTCTCGTCTGCGGTATGTTAGACGGGTGCGGTGGGGGTATGGATAGCGTATTCTTATCCGTTGTATTTTTCTGATCAACTTTCATGTATAAACTATATTGATCCGACTCACGGTTTAAAAGATATTATTTTTCAAAGTTTAAATCAATTTAAAAGAATATCTAGATTTATTTTATTTATTAAACAAACCTTATCCAGAATAGTAGTTTGACCAGTAAATTGACATGTGGGTCCCACATGTCAGCCTCTGATTATTAAAACAAGTCATTTTCTATTATAAATAGGGCACTGGACCCACATGTCGTACAAAGATTAAATATTAATTAATTCCAACTAACTTAAGCAGCCAGTGGGGCCCATCTGTCATAGACAGGGGGTTACTTAATACATTTGATATAATTAAACAGAGCAGGGGGCCTACATGTAAGTTTTTGGGTGGGGTTATTAACAAGGGGGGGGGGTAATCTAAACCGTTTTAACACAGGGGGGGTTAGCCCGTGGCTATTTGCAGCCACACCGATAAGGCAGTGGCGCCGGCCGTGCGCTCTCCTCGGCGAGGCAAGGTGGGGGAGGCTGCGACGGCGGTGCGGCCAGGGGCACACGCGAGTTGCCTCCATGGGAGGCTGGCGCCGAGCAGGCGCAGCAGCGGTGTGCGGCTGGCAGCGCAGCGGCGAGCCCGTGACGAGCAGGCGCAGCTCGCGAGGGGCGGGGTTGGAGGTGGCCGCGGCCAAGGGGAGGCGCACGCGCGCGAGAGAGGCAACAAGCGAGACGGCTGGCACACAGGGAGGTCCAGGGGGCGGCCAAGACCATGGCGAGACAAGCTCCGGCCATGTCCATGGCGAGCCCAAGGTGGCGGCTACGTCGATGAATACGAACGGGGAAGGAGGGGAATGGGCGTTGCTGCTCACCAGGAGCGTGATGGCGAGGTCGCTGTGTCCAAAGGAGTTCGGAGTAGTGCGAATCAAGGCGGCATTCACCGGCGGTCGTGGCAAGGGAATCGGCGCGGCGACAAGCTTCCAAGGCGCCCCTGCCCGAATTGCCAGGGAGGTCATTGGCCGCGTCGACGACGAAGGCCTGCCCGTGGGTGCACGGTTCTTCACTGGCAGCAGAGAGGGAGCGATGGACCGGGGTGGTGCGGCGCGAGGGAGGGGGGAACTTGGGGGCAGCTAGGGTTCCGGCGGGGGCAAGGGCCTGATACCCAGCGGCAAGCCGTCGGATGGCTGGCAGCGTGGAAGCCGTGGCCATGGAGCCACGGGATGGCCGCCATGCACACCCTGCCTCCTGTACAAAGGAAGGAGAGAGGAAGGTGAGGTGGGATGGGGTGGGCTGGCTCTCGGTGGGCCTTGCACATGGGCGAGATTTATCTCATTTGTATTTTCTTTTATTTCTGTTCTCTATTCTTTACTGTTGGTATATTATTCTATTAGCTTTAGCCTTTTTGTAAAATATGGAACTGGTACCAAAATTAGGGTTGCACTTTATACTACTGCTACAAGAAGTTTGGGAAATTATAAAAACCATTTAGTATTTTATTTAAATAATAAATGGTTAAATTGGATTGTTTAAGCTACTGTTTGAATTGTTTATTATTATTAATCATTGCAATAAATGCCCAATGTTAGTTTAGCATGTCCCACTGGTTTTTAGAAATTCAACAAAATTGGTTCCATAATTTTTGGATAAAGTTTACTTCCACATAGATTTGGAATTTTTATCTGGGTTGGATTTGAACAAGCCATGATCAAGGGTGATCATTATTAGCATAATCATGATGACTTGGCATTAGATAAGGTGATCATTGTAGCGTGACACCCGGGGTGTTACAGCCGGGTCGGTCGGGTGCACCTGATGAGTTGTTGTTTCGCTGTCGACGCTAAAATCGCGAGTGAATTCTTTTTTCTCACTTCTGCTTGGTAGAGGAAAGACGCTCTTGTCAACCACCATGGCTATCTCTTCGAGCTGCTGATGTGCTCCAAACGTGTCGGAGACCTGATGGAAGTCTCAGTCACATTGATCTGTTTTGACGAAGTTTCCATTAACCGTGATGACTCCTGAGGGCCCGGGCATCTTGAGTTTGATGTATGCGTAGTGCGGGACTGCCATGAATTGTGCGAACGCAGGTCGTCCATGTATGACATGGTATTGGGACACCCAGTCGAGTACTTTACACTCGAGGATTTTTCTTGCGAAGTTTCCCTTGCTGCCAAAAATAACGTCGAGTTCAATTGATCCCAGGGAGGAGTTTGCTTCCCCTGGAACTACGCCGTAGATTTTGACGCTTGATTTTTTCGAAACTGATCGTGGAATTGACATCTTGCGCAAGGTGCTGGTGAAGATGATCTTTAGGTTGCTACCATCGTCCATGAATACTCTGTCCATGTCATAACCACCAATCTGAGCTTCAAGAACCAATGGTGCGTGCCCTGGTCTCGGAATTGCAGGCGTATGGTCATCTTGTGAGAAGGTGATGTTTTTTCTAAACCATATAGGTGGTAGGTTTCCTCTGTCAATATGTCTTCGGCTGCTCGAGCTTGTAGGGTGTATGCTTCCTGTTTTACCTTTGATGGTCGTCCATCTTGGATCATGCAGACTCGTCCGTGGGACGCCGGGTACTGCTCTTCTGAGCTAGGCGTTGGTGGCTGCGCTATTTCTCGAGCCCGTTTGGCTTTGCGTTGCATTTATTTCTTGAGTCTGTCGGAGAGTTCGATAAACAAGAGACAACTCCTCAAGGTGTGGCTTGATCTGATGCGTCCCCAATCGTCTTCGAAACAATGGATTGTGCAAGTTCCATCTAGTTGTTCTTGGGCTGTTAGTTTGCTGGAGCCGGCATGCCTTCTTCTTCTTGCGATGCGGAACGACTTCGAGTGATCTTTTGAACAGGAGTGGAATCTTGAATCGAGCTCGATTCCGTCGTTGATCGAGTAGTTGCAGATCATCTTGGCGAATTCATCCGGTCTTCGGTCGGGGACGTAGTACTTGCCAGATTGAGTTTCGGAGCCCTCGTCAGTTGCTTGGGTGGAGGCGGGTTCTCGGGTGGATGTCGGAGCTGCTGCGCCGGGCAGCGGTTCCTCGAGTGAGACTTCGATTTGGATTTCTTGTTCTGGCTCCGCGATTGGTCCTGTGGCTGCGGCTTGTGTCTTCCCTCTGCGTCGTCGAATTTTTCTTCACTGGGTTCGACTTTGATAGTCGCCAAAGGATTGATGTTGGCGCAGTCACCGGCCGAGTGATCTTGGAGGCACGATGGAGAAGCTTGCGATGAACTTGAGTTCTTCCAGTGGATTGGATCTTGCTCGAGTCCTCGAGTTGTCTTTTGCTGATGACGGGACCACCGAGATCGTGATTCCAACATGCGTCTTCCCCACGGCCGGCGCCAATTGACGAGGATTGAACTCGTCACATCCCATGGTTAGGTACCCTGGGTTAGATCTTAGAGAAGATGTGCAGGTTGGCGATACTCGTCGGCCAACAGGAGAAAGAACTTCATGCTCGATTGTATAATAATGGAGGAGATTACAGTGGAGGTCAAGGCGAGATCACTCGATACCGGAGGTGTTTCTTGAATATTCGATGTCCTAGACGTCCCTTCTCCAAGCCTTTATATACTAGGCTGGGTCGCAAGGAGTCGGTCTAGGTTTACATAGAGGGTTTCCTAATCTAACTTCAGTCTTTTACGCCAAGTCGCGGTTTCCATGATCGTTGAGGAATCCTTATGGTGGTTTCCTCGAGTGGGCCAGATGTGGGCCGGTCGAAGCTTCCAGCGGGTCCTCTAGCTTGATAAGCACCAGGTACCCTCATATGTAAGAGTCTTTGTGTAAGGCCCGATATGCGGTACTGTTCCAGATCTAGATGTTTCCATCCAGATCCAGGGACGAAGCACATATCGGTCCCACCTGGCAGCACACAGCGGCTGGCCGGCTCGTGCCTCCCGCTGGAACCGCACGGGGCGGCGTTGGCGGCTGGCTCCGGCCAGGCTGGCTGCGGACGAGGGGCAGCGGACAAGCGGCGGCCGGAGGCGGGGTTCGGGCGCGGGAGCGGCGGCGCCGGCCGGATCCGGCGGGAAGGTGGCTGGCGGCGAAGTCCTCGGGCACGGGAGCGAGCTTGGGCCGCTGCTCCCATGGCGGCTCCATGGCTACGAGGGCGCCGGCTGCTGCACACAGAGAGAGGTGAGGGGAAGAGAGGAAAAGGGGGAGGAGAGGGAAGGAGAGAGAGGGAGGAGAGGTCGGCCGGGCAGCGGCTGCACCGGCGGCTCGACGGCGCGGGCGCGGGGCCGGAGGCGGCGTGGAGACGGCTCCATGGGCAGGGGGCATGGTTGGTGGCTCCAGGGGGTGAAGTGGCGCCTTCGGAGCCGTCCGATCTCCCGATCGAAAGGCTGCAAACAGATCTGAGCTAGGGATGCGAAAATTGGGGGCAAAAACAGGGGGCTGGCTGTAAAATTGGACTAGGGAAACCCTAGAAATGGGTGGGAGTGTGGTGGTCTTTATATAGCCCCGGTGGCTGGCAGTTTGCAAAAACATCCCCGGTTTTTATCTCGCGCGCGCGGTGCTTACATTTCTGACAGCCGGGGGTCCGCAGTACCTCCGATTCGGGTAAAACTTCAAACTGCGCGATCAGTGCGTCGAGCCGGCGGCGTTCACCTCGCGCTGGAACCGTTCCAAAAACACTTTCCGGCACGCTATAAAAATATCCCGTTTAATTATTAAACGGGGTTTTCATTCCGTTGGCTGCGGCTGGTCTCGTGCGGTTTCGCGACAGTGATCGGGTGAAACCCGGTGTCGCAAAGGTCGAGTGTTAGGGTGGCAAGGGTCGGTCTCCGTCCGGTACGAGATAAGAGGGGGGAAAATAATCGCCGATCAATAAATCGGGGATGCAAACACCGCAAACAAATCAGACAATCAAACAATTCACACCGAAAACAATTTTTTTAATTTTTGTGAAAACTGGGCTGTTACAATACAACACCACCAACAAGGGATCTCGTCCCGAGATCCTGGACGATCCGGGGAGAGGGGGGAAGAGAAAAGAGTCGACGATCTTCAACACCACCAACAAGGGACTCTGCTCCATGTCGACGTCGAACTTCTGTCGAGATAAATTTCCGCAGAGAGACGACATCGTCGGAAAAACGAAACCGTCAGTGACAAGAGGAAGAACGATCGCGAAAACCAGATCAAGGGATAGTGATTTTCGACGCAAGTCGTAAAAAGACCGGGAAAAAGGAGGGGTGGCAATGGATGACCCAGATGATATCAAAAATCGGAGAAGCTAAAGGTACTACAGGAATTCCCACTTGAGCTCGGAATCGAGACAATACGCTGCAAGCAAGGCATTGTAACGGTTCCGAAACTCCACAAACCCAAGATCCTAGAGTTTGAAAGGAGATAAGGCGAGAATAAAACACTTACGACACTCATCCTGACCAGAGCAAGGGTAAGGAGTAAAAATAATCCTACTCTCCAATAGCTAACTTAGTAACTACAAAATAGTTTTTGTCTAGACTCGACTTCGGCCAGAGAAGGGATCCTACGGTCGGTAAGGCTCTGATACCAAGTTGTAAGGCCCGATATGCGGTACTGTTCCAGATCTAGATGTTTCCATCCAGATCCGGGGAAGAAGCACATATCGGTCCCACCTGGCAGCACACAGCGGCTAGCCGGCTCGTGCCTCCCGCTGGAACCGCCCGCGGCGGCGTCGGCGGCTGGCTCCGGCCAGGCTGGCTGCGGACGAGGGGCAGCAAACAACGGGCGGCCGGAGGCGGGGTTCGGGCGCGGGAGCGGCGGCGCCGGCCGGATCCGGCTGGAAGGTGGCTGGCGGCGAAGTCCTCGGGCACGGGAGCGAGCTTGGGCCGCTGCTCCCATGGCGGCTCCATGGCTACGGGGGCTCCGGCTGTTGCACAAACAGAGAGAGAGAGAGGTGAGGGGAAGAGAGGAAAAGGGGGAGGAGAGGGAAGGAGAGAGAGAGGGAGGAGAGGCCGGCCGGGCAGCGGCTCGATGACGCGGGCGCGGGGCCGGAGGCGGCGTGGAGACGGCTCCATGGGCAGGGGGCACGGTTGGTGGCTCCAGGGGGTTACGTGGCGCCTTTGGAACCCTCCGATCTCCCGATCGAACGGCTGCAAACAGATCTGAGCTAGGGATGCGAAAATTGGGGGAAAAACAGGGGGGTGGCTGCAAAATTGGACTAGGGAAACCCTAGAAATGGGTGGGAGTGTGGTGGTCTTTATATAGCCCCGGTGGCTGGCAGTTTGCAAAAACATCCCCGGTTTTTATCTCGCGCGCGTGGTGCTCACGTTTTTGACAGCCGGGGGTCCGCAGTACCTCCGATTCGGGTAAAACTTCAAACTGCGCGATCAGTGCGTCGAGCCGGCGGCGTTCACCTCGCGCTGGAACCGTTACAAAAACACTTTCCGGCACGCTATAAAAATATCCCGTTTAATTATTAAACGGGGTTTTCGTTCCGTTGGCTGCGGCTGGTCTCGTGCGGTTTCGCGACGGTGATCGGGTGAAACCCGGTGTCGCAAAGGTCGAGTGTTAGGGTGGCAAGGGTCGGTCTCCGTCCGGTACGAGATAAGAGGGGGAAAAATAATCGCCGATCAATAAATCGTGGATGCAAACACCGCAAACAAATCAGACAATCAAACAATTCACACCGAAAACATTTTTTTTATTTTTTGTGAAAACTGGGCTGTTACAATACAACACCACCAACAAGGGATCTCGTCCCGAGATCCTGGACGATCCGGGGAGAGGGGGGAAGAGAAAAGAGTCGACGATCTTCAACACCACCAACAAGGGACTCTGCTCCATGTCGACGTCGAACTTCTGTCGAGATAAATTTCCGCAGAGAGACGACATCGTCGGAAAAACGAAACCGTCAGTGACAAGAGGAAGAACGATCGCGAAAACCAGATCAAGGGATAGTGATTTTTGACGCAAGTCGTAAAAACACCGGGCAAAAGGAGGGTTGGCAATGGATGACCCAAATGATATCAAAAATCGGAGAAGCTAAAGGTACTACAGGAATTCCCACGTGAGCTCGGAATCGAGACAATACGCTGCAAGCAAGGCATTGTAACGGTTCCGAAACTCCACAAACCCGAGATCCTAGAGTTTGAAAGGAGATAAGGAGAGAATAAAACACTTACGACACTCATCCTGACCAGAGCAAGGGTAATGAGTAAAAATAATCCTACTCTCCGATAGCTAACTTAGTAACTACAAAATAGTTTTTGTCTAGACTCGACTTCGGCCAGAGAAGGGATCCTACGGTCGGTAAGGCTCTGATACCAAGTTGTAAGGCCCGATATGCGGTACTGTTCCAGATCTAAATGTTTCCATCCAGATCCGGGGACGAAGCACATATCGGTCCCACCTGGCAGCACACAGCGGCTGGCCGGCTCGTGCCTCCCGCTAGAACCGCACGCGGCGGCGTCGGTGGCTGGCTCTGGCTAGGCTGGCTGCGGACGAGGGGCAGCGGACAAGGGGTGGCCGGAGGAGGGGTTCGGGCGCGGGAGCGGCGGCGCCGGCCGGATCCGGCTAGAAGGTGGCTGGCGGCGAAGTCCTCGGGCACGGGAGCGAGCTTGGGCCGCTGCTCCCATGGCGGCTCCATGGCTACGGGGGCGCCGGCTGCTGCCCACACACAGAGAGAGAGGTGAGGGGAAGAGAGGAAAAGGTGGAAGAGAGGGAAGGAGAGAGAGAGGGAGGAGAGGCCGGCCGGGCAGCGGCTCGATGACGCGGGCGCGGGGCCGGAGGCGGCGTGGAGACGGCTCCATGGGCAGGGGGCACGGTTGGTGGCTCCAGGGGGTTACGTGGCGCCTTTGGAACCCTCCGATCTCCCGATCGAACGGCTGCAAACAGATCTGAGCTAGGGATGCGAAAATTGGGGGAAAAACAGGGGGGTGGCTGCAAAATTGGACTAGGGAAACCCTAGAAATGGGTGGGAGTGTGGTGGTCTTTATATAGCCCCGGTGGCTGGCAGTTTGCAAAAACATCCCCGGTTTTTATCTCGCGCGCGTGGTGCTCACGTTTTTGACAGCCGGGGGTCCGCAGTACCTCCGATTCGGGTAAAACTTCAAACTGCGCGATCAGTGCGTCGAGCCGGCGGCGTTCACCTCGCGCTGGAACCGTTACAAAAACACTTTCCGGCACGCTATAAAAATATCCCGTTTAATTATTAAACGGGGTTTTCGTTCCGTTGGCTGCGGCTGGTCTCGTGCGGTTTCGCGACGGTGATCGGGTGAAACCCGGTGTCGCAAAGGTCGAGTGTTAGGGTGGCAAGGGTCGGTCTCCGTCCGGTACGAGATAAGAGGGGGAAAAATAATCGCCGATCAATAAATCGGGGATGCAAACACCGCAAACAAATCAGACAATCAAACAATTCACACCGAAAACATTTTTTTTAATTTTTGTGAAAACTGAGCTGTTACAATACAACACCACCAACAAGGGATCTCGTCCCGAGATCCTGGACGATCCGGGGAGAGGGGGGAAGAGAAAAGAGTCGACGATCTTCAACACCACCAACAAGGGACTCTGCTCCATGTCGACGTCGAACTTCTGTCGAGATAAATTTCCGTAGAGAGACGACATCGTCGGAAAAACGAAACCGTCAGTGACAAGAGGAAGAACGATCGCGAAAACCAGATCAAGGGATAGTGATTTTCGACGCAAGTCGTAAAAACACCGGGCAAAAGGAGGGTTGGCAATGGATGACCCAAATGATATCAAAAATCAGAGAAGCTAAAGGTACTACAGGAATTCCCACGTGAGCTCGGAATCGAGACAATACGCTGCAAGCAAGGCATTGTAACGGTTCCGAAACTCCACAAACCCGAGATCCTAGAGTTTGAAAGGAGATAAGGCGAGAATAAAACACTTACGACACTCATCCTGACCAGAGAAAGGGTAAGGAGTAAAAAGAATCCTACTCTCCGATAGCTAACTTAGTAACTACAAAATAGTTTTTTTCTAGACTCGACTTCGGCCAGAGAAGGGATCCTACGGTCGGTAAGGCTTTAATACCAAGTTGTAAGGCCCGATATGCGGTACTGTTCCAGATCTAGATGTTTCCATCCAGATCCGGGGACGAAGCACATATCGGTCCCACCTGGCAGCACACAGTGGCTGGCCGGCTCGTGCCTCCCGCTGGAACCGCACGCGGCGGCGTCGGCGGCTGGCTCCGGCCAGGCTGGCTGCGGACGAGGGGCAGCGGACAAGGGGCGGACGGAGGAGGGGTTCGGGCGCGGGAGCGGCGGCGCCGGCCGGATCCGGCTGGAAGGTGGCTGGCGGCGAAGTCCTCGGGCACGGGAGCGAGCTTGGGCCGCTGCTCCCATGGCGGCTCCATGGCTACGGGGGCGCCGGCTGCTGCACACAGAGAGAGAGAGAGAGGTGAGGGGAAGAGAGGAAAAGGGGGAGGAGAGGGAAGGAGACAGAGAGGGAGGAGAGGCCGGCCGGGCAGCGGCTCGACGGCGCGGGCGCGGGGCCGGAGGCGGCGTGGAGACGGCTCCATGGGCAGGGGGCACGGTTGGTGGCTCCAGGGGGTTACGTGCCGCCTTTGGAACCCTCCGATCTCCCGATCGAACGGCTGCAAACAGATCTGAGCTAGGGATGCGAAAATTGTGGGGAAAACAGGGGGGTGGCTGCAAAATTGGACTAGGGAAACCCTAGAAATGGGTGGGAGTGTGGTGGTCTTTATATAGCCCCGGTGGCTGGCAGTTTGCAAAAACATCCCCGGTTTTTATCTCGCGCACGTGGTGCTCACGTTTTTGACAGCCGGGGGTCCGCAGTACCTCCGATTCGGGTAAAACTTCAAACTGCGCGATCAGTGCGTCGAGCCGGCGGCGTTCACCTCGCGCTGGAACCGTTACAAAAACACTTTCCGGCACGCTATAAAAATATCCCGTTTAATTATTAAACGGGGTTTTCGTTCCGTTGGCTGCGGCTGGTCTCGTGCGGTTTCGCGACGGTGATCGGGTGAAACCCGGTGTCGCAAAGGTCGAGTGTTAGGGTGGCAAGGGTCGGTCTCCGTCCGGTACGAGATAAGAGGGGGAAAAATAATCGCCGATCAATAAATCGTGGATGCAAACACCGCAAACAAATCAGACAATCAAACAATTCACACCGAAAACATTTTTTTTATTTTTTGTGAAAACTGGGCTGTTACAATACAACACCACCAACAAGGGATCTCGTCCCGAGATCCTGCACGATCCGGGGAGAGGGGGGAAGAGAAAAGAGTCGACGATCTTCAACACCACCAACAAGGGACTCTGCTCCATGTCGACGTCGAACTTCTGTCGAGATAAATTTCCGCAGAGAGACGACATCGTCGGAAAAACGAAACCGTCAGTGACAAGAGGAAGAACGATCGCGAAAACCAGATCAAGGGATAGTGATTTTTGACGCAAGTCGTAAAAACACCAGGCAAAAGGAGGGTTGGCAATGGATGACCGAAATGATATCAAAAATCGGAGAAGCTAAAGGTACTACAGGAATTCCCACGTGAGCTCGGAATCGAGACAATACGCTGCAAGCAAGGCATTGTAACGGTTCCGAAACTCCACAAACCCGAGATCCTAGAGTTTGAAAGGAGATAAGGAGAGAATAAAACACTTACGACACTCATCCTGACCAGAGCAAGGGTAATGAGTAAAAAGAATCCTACTCTCCGATAGCTAACTTAGTAACTACAAAATAGTTTTTGTCTAGACTCGACTTCGGCCAGAGAAGGGATCCTACGGTCGGTAAGGCTCTAATACCAAGTTGTAAGGCCCGATATGCGGTACTGTTCCAGATCTAAATGTTTCCATCCAGATCCGGGGACGAAGCACATATCGGTCCCACCTGGCAGCACACAGCGGCTGGCCGGCTCGTGCCTCCCGCTAGAACCGCACGCGGCGGCGTCGGTGGCTGGCTCTGGCTAGGCTGGCTGCGGACGAGGGGCAGCGGACAAGGGGTGGCCGGAGGAGGGGTTCGGGCGCGGGAGCGGCGGCGCCGGCCGGATCCGGCTAGAAGGTGGCTGGCGGCGAAGTCCTCGGGCACGGGAGCGAGCTTGGGCCGCTGCTCCCATGGCGGCTCCATGGCTACGGGGGCGCCGGCTGCTGCCCACACACAGAGAGAGAGGTGAGGGGAAGAGAGGAAAAGGGGGAGGAGAGGGAAGGAGAGAGAGAGGGAGGAGAGGCCGGCCGGGCAGCGGCTCGATGACGCGGGCGCGGGGCCGGAGGCGGCGTGGAGACGGCTCCATGGGCAGGGGGCACGGTTGGTGGCTCCAGGGGGTGACGTGGCGCCTTCGGAGCCCTCCAATCTCCCGATCGAACGGCTGCAAACAGATCTGAGCTAGGGATGCGAAAATTGGGGGCAAAAACAGGGGGGTGGCTGCAAAATTGGACTAGGGAAACCCTAGAAATGGGTGGGAGTGTGGTGGTCTTTATATAGCCCCGGTGGCTGGAAGTTTGCAAAAACATCCCCGGTTTTTATCTCGCGCGCGCGGTGTTCACGTTTCTTACAGTCGGGGGTCCGCAGTACCTCCGATTCGGGTAAAACTTCAAACTGCGCGATCAGTGCGTCGAGCCGGCGGCGTTCACCTCGCGCTGGAACCGTTCCAAAAACACTTTCCGGCGCGCTATAAAAATATCCCGTTTAATTATTAAACGGGGTTTTCGTTCCGTTGGCTGCGGCTGGTCTCGTGTGGTTTCACGAAGGTGATCGGGTGAAACCCGGTGTCGCAAAGGTCGAGTGTCAGGGTGGCAAGGGTCGGTCTCCGTCCGGTTCGAGATAAGAGGGGGAAAAATAATCGCCGATCAATAAATCGGGGATGCAAAAACCGCAAACAAATCAGACAATCAAACAATTCACACCGAAAACATTTTTTTTTATTTTTGTGAAAACTGGGCTGTTACACTTGGGGTCACCCCCTCGTCAGTGGCCCATCTTCAAACATTGCTCTCAAGGCCAGGCTCGAGTAGATTGATGATGAAGAAGAAGATTGTGAGTACAAAGATGATGAGAACTCTGATGACATTCCCTCATATGAAGATATGGCTCTCTTTGTGAAGAGATTCTCCTAAGGGGATTTCAAAGGAAGATTCCAAAAGAAGAATACAAGAGCTTGCTATAGCTGTGAGAAATCGGGACACTTTGCGGAGGATTGTCTGTATGAGAAGAGAGAAGACAAGCCTCGTTTTCCTAGGAAGGAAGTTGCGAAGAAGCTCCCAAATCCTCTCAACAACAAGCCTAAGAAGAAATCCTTGTTGGCTCTTGAAGTGTCCGATCCCGATGATGTTGCTAGTGTGGCCGGAGTTGCTCAAGATACACAAAAGACCTTGAAGCTCCTCAACAAGCAAGGTGAAGTTGTCAACTACAACTAAATGAGTGACTACACCGGCAATGCACACAAGTGTCTCATGGCCAAGTTGGTTGATGATGATACTCCCTCCACCTCGGCCAAGATCAAGGTAACTCCTAGTGATGTGTCATTCATGCTCTCTTCCGAAACACCTAATGATGAATTTCATGGTGCGGAAGGAGATGATGCAAATGTTACATGTGAAGATTTTTTGTTTGATAAAGTGAACAAAATGATGGGCTCTCTTAAAGGCAATAAGCTCAAATTGTTTCAATTTCTTATGGATGTGGTGGGTAAGCACTCCACAACCATTAAGGATCTTGAAATCCCCCTCACTGAGGAAAAGGATAACTATGTTCTCCTTGAGCGGAAGGTTCACTTTGTGGAGGCTCGAAATGATAATTTGTGCAAAGTTGTTCAAACAACAAATGAGTTAAATGAAAAACATGTTACCTCCTTGAAAAAGGCTAATGATATTTGTAAGGAACTTGCTAATGATATGAGCAAGCTTGTCGACCTAAACACTACTTGTGGAACCCTGGCTCAAAAAACCGGAACGCGCTGTGCTCCAGCCGAGAGATCATTTCTTCTGGAACATGGCACTGCTTGATATAGAACTGGACCACTTTTTATTACCAATGAAATGAGTACACAGAGTCTATTACAATGCCAGAGGAGCGAGATAGCAGACATCCTGCTCCTAATGCTAGCCACAGCTCTACACCAAGCAGTGAGATAACTCTAAAGCAGCGGAACAACGGCGACGGTGATGAACTCCATTCCACAGGGACACTAACTGGGCACCTTCTAGCTCGCAAACTCCGGGAACATCATCCTAGGCAATCACGACATCGTCTACAACTCTGGCATGACACGCCAGGTCAGTACATTGAATGTACGTGCAAGCTCACAACATCCAAAGCACCAAGGCGAAACAATAACATGACATACCAGTTCACGCATTACTAACACGATGCATCTAGCATAAAACCAAGGCTATGAATAATGCATGAACAATCATCGTTTCAGGTCCCAGGGACCCCGTATGATCATTGCCTGATCATACGGCTTACCTTTGAGTCATTACAAACTCAAGCAACGGGTCATCGCATGACCACTCAACTTACACTAGTAGAGAAAAGGCTATACATGGATTTCTTATAGTTGGCGCAATTTTATAAGTGCTCCACCCCTAAGGGTGGGCCATCCCTGGATCCTCTTATACGTGGCACATTTTGATACATGCGCCACCCCTATGAGCTTATGGGTGGCGCATACTGAGAATGCGCCACCCCTAAGGAATTATTAGTGGCACATTCTGAAATGCGCAACCGATAAAGACTTATTAGTTCCGCATCTTGCATATGCGCCAGTACACAAATACACCCCCCTGGTGGACCGCCTTTTCAGTTTGAAAATAAATAAAAGAAAATTATAGAAATGTCAAAAAAATAAAAGATAATAAGATTCCCACGTAATATGTGGTCTAGTTATTAGGAAAATTTAGAAACATGAATTTCGACTTTTTTGCAAAATCTCTCAAGAATTTGTAAAATGGGCATCACTTTTGCATACGCCGATGAAAAAGTTTTTATATGAAAAATTATCTACTCGAAAAGTTACGGGCATTTCAAGATCTGGAGCCAAAAAAAGGAAAAAATTCAAACTTAGTAGTGGCGAATTTTGTATGAAATGCGCCACTAGTAACAGAAAAAAAAATTAAAAATATATTTTAATTTTTTTTGAAAAGTTCAAAATAGGCTAGACGACTGATCGAAAAGTTTCAAAAAAAGTTGAAAATTTAAGCTAGTAACATTAAAAAAAATTAAATGTATATTTTAAAAAAAATTCATTTTTTTAAAGTTCAAAATATGCTAGAGGACCGATCGAGAAAGTTTAAAAAAAATGTTGAAAATTTTAGCCAACCCATGAACATCAACAAGGTCCTAGCCGTCAATATGGTTTAAGATGATTTATATGATAGATATATCAAGAAGTGCCTGCTAAGTGAGCTGGATTGGAAGTTGAATAGAACCGAGAAGTTAAGTGTGCTGTGGCTGGAGTAGTGTTAGGATCGGTGACCCTCGGGGAAGTTTGACCACGAAGGTCAGTTTGACCTGAGATTAAGCATAATGACCGGGCATTAAGCATACTAACCTGAGATTAAGAGAAATAAATAAATAATAAAATAAAATAATCGTTATCCAGATCCAGATTCAGAATTTAAAATTCAAAAAAATTTAATAGTCACGCATTTTCAGAATGCGCCATCCCTAAGACTCTTATGGGTGGCGCATTTTCAGAATGCGCCACGAGTAAGAGCTTATGGGTGGCGCATTTTTAAATGTGCCACGCATAAGAGTCTTGGGGTGGCGCATTTGAAATGCGCCACTATTAAGGCCTTATTAGTGGCTTTTCCTTAGTGGCGCATTTCAAATGGGCCATTAAAGGAAAAAAAAGGACGCCACCATAAGGCATTTTCCTAGTAGTGTTATACGGGTCGTCGCACAACCATTCAACGGGTTAGGGGTCCTTATGTTACCACCCAACCAATCCGATCATCGCATGATCAAACGTGTCATCGCCTGACCACACGGGTACATTCATCGCATGACTGCCCAACTTATACGGGTCGTCACACAGCCATCCACTTGGCACAACCACCAGACAAGAATCATGTTGACTCATGGTATGACCTAGTACGAAATGTCCATAACCGTGGACGCGGCTATTCGAATTTATTCATACCCTCTGCAGAGTTCGTGCACTTTACCCACGCTATGGAGTTCTTCCTCCATCCAGTACCTTGGTACTTGTCCCAAAGGAACCTCAGAACTCGTACCATAGGAGTGGAGTAGAACTCTCCAATGAGACCATTCTACCGCGTGCCTCCCTTACCGTATCACCTGACATGCTTCGCTAGCCATGCCTTGGGTAGCCCTGTGTCCTCTAGACACCCACCATCGCATGGAAAACAATGTTGTCTCAAACGGGGTACAACTGTCCCAACCGGGGAATGAGCTCAATATAACCAAACTGGCTTTCAAGATTATCGCCGCCTACCGAGCCAGGGTAACTGCGCGCGCATTTCCTTCCCTCCTTGGTGATACACATAAGAGAGCCCACCGATAGACCGAATCAAGGCCTTCTCATACAAGAAAGTGTGGCTGCATCGGTAAGTTTGATTCCGTGGCACCTGACAAAATTGACACCAAGCATATATTCTAATGCACAATCAATTATCAGGTGCAACATAACAATTTATAGGTCATAATCTTATCAATGCATGCAGAACAATCCAAGGTACGGTTACGATCATATCATAATGTGCATTATCACTGGTTAATTAGCTTAGTCATGTTAAGATGATAACATGCAACCTAGTAAGATCATGCACATGACAAGCATTACATGGTGATAGCATATTCCAAGTATTCTAAAGCATGTCGAGCATGGGCATAACAGTATCCGAAGATAATGCACGATGATAAACCAATCAAAGTTTTACGAGGGTGCAAAAGAAGTTTGGCTTGCCTTCTACCAGAGGAGTAATAATTACTCCTGGTCTTCAACACAAGTCAACAAAGAAGTGTGGAAAAAAGGAAATGTCACATACAAGGTTTTCTTTTAAACATCAGTTTTTAACAGAGCAACATGGCCTGAAACCTATGCCAAAATAAAGAGGAGATCAAGACAAAGATAATGCAAAAATATTCATCCCATTTGGACTTGAAGTTCAAAAGATATGGGTGGTCAAAGTCTGTTCAAAAGGCTTACTTCTAGAGTACATCTCCACTATAAAAACGGTTCGGGTGGGGCTTGATTGGCTGACAGGTGGGCCCGGGGTGTCGGGTTTAGAAGGGGAGAGGGAAACAATGCACGACGGGGCTCACCGTCGGCGCAGCTCCGGTGAGGGACCACAACGAGGTACGACGAGGGCTTGGCTGAGACGGGAGCGCCTCCACGGTCACGCCCATACCCGTGGAGCCTAGAATGGTGGCCAGAGGACTAAGTCGGGGTCTTCTCGGTGGCGGCAGGGCCACGGGATCCGGCGAGCTCGGCACATGATACGTCCAAAACGTACCTATAATTTCTTCTTGCTCCATGCATGTTTTGTGTGATATTGCTATGATCTAGTTACACTTTCATACACTTTTGATCATATTTGGACTAACCTATTAACTCAGTGCACCCCAGTGCCAGTTCCTGTTTTCTGCTGTTTTTCTATTTCAGTTTTCCCCCATATAAAAAGTGCCAGCAAAAATTCCGGGAAAAATACAGGAAAAATCAGCGTACAGGAAGCTTCGCAAAGAGCCCGAGTGGGGCCAGAGGGGAGCCAGGGGGGCCTAGGCGGCCACCCGGCGCGGCCCCACCCCTGGCCGCTCCAGGGGGGCACCTGGGGCCCCTGGTCCACCTCTGGCTGCCCCCCTTCGCCTATTTATTCTCCGTCACGGGGAAACTCCGAAGACAGAACCCTATTTCGCAAACTCGCCTCTGTTCCGCCGCCGCCGCCGCGCTTCCGAGATCAGGAGCACCAGAAGACCTCTTCCCGGCACCCTGCCGGAGGGAGGGCCGACCTCCGGGAGTCTCATCTCCACCATGGATGCTCCCCGGATGTCTTGTGAGTAGTTTTCCTAGGACCATGGGTCCGTGATCAATAGCTATGTGATGTTCTCCTCCCCTCTTTGTTCTTCATGGTTTAGACCTCGTGAGCTGCCCTACATTATCGAGGCACTTTTGTAATCTTTCTGCTATTGCTATGCTGAGTTTGATGGGATCTGATGGATTATGAGATTATGTTCAGATTGTGATAGAGTAATATATTTGGTTTGTATCTCTTATATTTTTGTTCCTAAGTAATTCTTGCATGTTCTCCGTTGCTGTTTATTGCTTTGGCCAAGTAGTAGGTAGTGACTCCAAGAGGGAACGTTATGCTCGATTGTGGGTTCATGCCCCCCGATGACACACTTGAGTGACAGAAACATGAGTCTAGGGGATGTGCTGTTGCCACAAGGAGGAAAACAACGGTGCTTGTAACCGCGGTTGCAAGGATTGTTTACTTTACGCAAAGTTCTTTTTAATGCAGTTGTCTGTTGCTTTGGGTTTACACTTTGGGTGGGGCTCGCAACTTAATACCAGCGAGATGTTCTGGATAGATATCTCAAGGTGGATGATTAGTAGTAGATGTAGTTGGATTACGGTCTACTTATTTTGGCGTATTGCCCGTGCTTTTGAGCCTCTTCCTTTCTTTTGTAGCATAGTTAGCATTGCGGTGTATTCATAATCCTGTCAATTGCCCTTCTGTAATTTGTTTACCTCGCATAGCAGTTTTATCGTCTTTTGGGAGAGAGACATCACTAGTGAACATCACGTATCCCGGTCCATATCCTTATTACTGTTTCCACGCTATCTTTACTTTTCTGCTTTTACTTTCAATTGCTATCATTATCCTTTGTGTTTTACCCTTTGTGAACAACAAGACCGGAGAGATTGACAACCTCTCTGAACTTCGTTGGGAACAAAGTTATCTGTGTCTGTGTGCAGGTCCACGTCAGTTGCGCCGCTGACACCTACTTATCATCTCTGGAGTCCTACTGGAGACAAACCTTGGTATCTTCACTGAGGGAAACTTGCTGCTGCACTACATCTCAACCTTCCACTTGGGGTAACCAACGAAGGGCGAGAAGCCATCAAGAAAATTTTTGGCGCCATTGCCAGGGACTCCGAGTGCTAAGATAGTGGAGTTGCACACTACCCTTTACCTTTGTTTTTTAGTCTTGTTAGTTTACCTTTCAGTTTTTATCTTTGTGTCTTTTATCAAAAATTTACAAAAAAATCTGCCACACTTGCTGCTACTATGGGTTCCACTGAAAACACCAAGTTGTGTGAATTCACTAGTCACAACAACCAAGACTTTATCTGCACTCCCATTGCCAGACCTGCCACTTCAGCTACCTCTTATGAAATTAAACCTGCTTTGCTAAACCTTGTTATGAGAGATCAGTTCTCTGGTGCTGGAAATGATGCTGCTTTACACTTGAATAATTTTGTTGAATTATGTGATATGCAAAAGTATAAAGAAGTAGAAGGTGATGTTGTTAAGCTCAAGCTCTTTCCTTTCTCTTTAAGGGGAGACGCTAAAATCTGGTTTCAATCTTTGCCTAGGAATAGCATGGATTCTTGGGATAAATGCAAAGATGCTTTTATAGGGTAGTACTACCCACCTTCTAAAATTATCCAATTGAGGAGAAACATTATGAATTTTAAGCAATTGGATAGTGAACACGTTGCCCAAGCTTGGGAACGAATGAAATCTCTTGTTAAGAAATGCCCTACACATGGTTTGACTACCTGGATGGTTAACCAGACTTTTTATGCGGGCTTGAACTTTACCTCGCGGAACCTGTTAGATTCGGCCGCGGAGGAACCTTTATGTCAACTACCCTTGGTATTGCCACGAAGCTTCTCGATGAGATTATGACCAATTATTCCCAATGGCACACCGAACGCGCTCCAACAAGTAGGAAGGTAAATTCTGTCGAGGAAATTACCTCCCTCAATGAAAAAGTTGACTTAATTATGTCTCTACTTACCAAGCAACCCTCTATTGATCCTCATGATGTCCCTTTAAATTCTTTGGTTGCTCAAGAACAAGTAGATGTGAACTTTATTGCTAGAAACAATTTCAACGACAATGCTTATAGGGGAAATTTTGATAGCAATCCTAGACCGTTTCCATCCAACTATGGGAACAACAACACATACCCTAGCAACAAAAACCCCTCCTCTGAATTAGAAAGAATGCTTAGAGACTTTATCACTACCCAAAAAGCCTTCAACAAAAAAGTAGAGGAGAAATTAGGTAAAATAGATAATCTCTCTTTGAAGGTAGAAAGCTTAGCCCTTGATATTGAGATGCTTAAAATTAGAACCTCTCCCCTTGAGGAGAATAAGACCACTCCTATTAATGCTATCCAATTACAAATTAATGAAAATATTAGGATGATGGGTAAACTTAAAGAAAGATGGGCTAGAGAAAAAGAGGAATAGGATAGAATTAAGAGCCTTCCTACACACCACACAGTTGCCACTATCCAAATTGTTGAGGACACCCAAACTATTAGCACCCAATGCACTCCTAGTCCCGTTGGACCTATTAATGGTGATGCTAATACCTCAACCAAAGATGAAGAAACTCCTATGAACATAGAGGGTTTCAAACAAGTGAGCTTAGATGAGACTACTACCACCTTTGATAGTAGTGATATTGATTTTGATAGTTGCACCCTCTCAGAAGTTATCAGTTTTCTACACAAAATATCTAGAGACCCCCACACTAGCACACTTAATCTTGCATTCACGGAGCATATCACAAATGCTCTCATCAAAGCTAGGGAGGAGAAGCTTAGAGTAGAAGCCTCCATACCTAGGAATCTAGATGATGTTTGGGACCGTATGATTAAAATTAAATTAAATAACTTCTCTTGCTATGCTTTATGTGATGTTGGAGCTAGTACCTCCGTTATGCCCAAAAGAATATTTGATATGTTTGAATTGAAACCCTTTGAGCCTTGTTCTTTTGGTGTTCGTCTTGTTGAATCTTCCATAAAGAAACCTTTGGGGAAGATCGACGATGTTCTTATCATTGTCAATGACAAATATGTTCCCGTTGATTTTATTGTTATGGATATAGAGTGTGAACCTTTGTGTCTAATTATTTGGGGACGTCCTTTTCTTCGCACCGTTGGTGCGGTTATTGACATGAAAGACGGGAATATAAAATTCCAATTCCCATTTAAAAAGGGGATGGAACACTTCCCTAGAAAGAAAATCAAGTTACCTTTTGAGTCCGTTACTCGGCCTAGTTATTCTCTTTCTCTTGATAAAACTTGATTCTTTTTTTGCATCATGCCTAGCTTAAAGGCATAAAAGAAAGCGCTTTCGGGAGGCAGCCCGCAACGAATTTAGGTTTTTATTTTTGCTTTTGTTGTGTCTTGATGATTGTTACTACTGTAGCAACATCATTGTATCTTTATTTTTTAGCTTTGTGCCAAGTTATAGCCTCTTACGGCAAGGGAAGTAAAAGTTATGACATGCTGTCCAGAAAACAGATTCTGTTCTCGTGACCAGAGAATTCCAGAAAAATCCCAGTTCATCTTTTTGAGTTGAAATTTTTACACAGTATGCTCTGTACAATTACAAAACTTCCTTATGTTCTGAGTTTTTTGATTTGAGTTGCAGAAGTTCCCCTCAAAAATTCTTTACTATCTGATGTTCTGTTTTTCACAGATTCTGCCACGTTTTGTCTCTCCTAACTTTTGCAAACCATAAGCTTTCTTTTTCTTTGCAAAAACTTTTTGGCACTCTTGATAAACAGTAGCTCTTCTAGATTATCTTTATATCCAGTGGGGAAAATTATTTATTAAGGGTACTAACCTCTTTAATCATCTTATGATGAGTTATGTATGAAGGGAGATTTCAAGTGTGCGATGGAAGATGATGAAAGAAGATCCAGGAGTGTCAAGCGCTCAAGCTTGGGGATGCCCCCATGCATCCCCAACAAATATTCAAGGAGACTCAAGCGTCTAAGCTTGGGGATGCCCCCGTGCATCCCCTTATCCATCAACAATCATCAGTTCGTCCTTCGTCTCACTATATTTTTATCACTTCATGCATTATGTGCTATGCTTGGAGCGTCTTGCTCTTAGGTTTTATTTTTAGTTTCTTTAGCTTTGCTTGCTGTTCATAACAAGTTAGATCCCGTCTTACTTTGTGTGGGAGAGAAACACGCTCCACATTCAAAATTTAGAACACATCATAGGATTATTCCTGCTTATCTTTTTGCTGTTGTGTGTTCTTTATCTTTTCGTAGCTACTGCCATGTTTAGTTTTAGTCTTAGTTTGTCTTTATAAAGAGCCTTGGCTTTTGTTTAGTTTGTTGCTGGAACTCTTTTTAGTTTTCATGTTTATCTTGTTAAAGAGAGTTGGTTGTTGCACTGAGTTGTGTCTTGTCTTGAAAGTAGGTAATTGAGGTTGCTATTTAATTTTAGTAGTAACTTGCAATGTTTTGAGGTATTGATGTGAGTAATGTTTGAACTTTTGGTGTCAAGAGCGCTAGCCTATTAGTGATAGGTGTCGTATTTTGGGCAATCCGTGTGTATTTTCAAAACCTACAAAACTAATTGAGAACTCCAGCTACTAGATGGATGACTAATCTTTGGAGGGATCGAATATTAGAGAACACTCACGTACCATGAGTCGAGGATGCGCAAGGATAACCAAACCCCCATACACTCCTCTTTAGTAGATTGAGTTCTCAACACAAAAATACTTTTTGTCGTATTCCCTATCCCCCTTCTTGCACGCAAACACCATTTGGAGACATTCGAGTCACGGACAGCGAGAGCTCTTGCACCTAATGTTCTTTTGTTACTTGTTTCAATGCTAATATAGACTCTTGCATGTTATGACTTGAATTGAATCTCTAACCTTGATTGCTTTACTTTTCAAAGTTCTTTTATGGTTGCTAGCATGTCACCACAGAAATTATGTCGTTATCATTTACCTACTCGAGGACGAGCACGAATTAAGCTTGGGGATGTTGATACGTCCAAAATGTATCTATAATTTCTGCTTGCTCCATGCATGTTTTGTGTGCTATTGCTACGATCTAGTTACTCTTTCATACACTTTTGATCATATTTGGACTAACCTATTAACTCAGTGCACCCCAGTGCCAGTTCATGTTTTCTGCTGTTTTTCTATTTCAGTTTTCCCCCATATAAAAAGTGCCAGAAAAATTCCGGGAAAAATACAGGAAAAATCAGCGTATAGGAAGCTTCGCGAAGAGCCCGAGTGGGGCCAGAGGGGAGCCAGGGGGGCCCAAGCGGCCACCCGGCGCGGCCCCACCCTTGGCCGCACAAGGGGGCGCCTGGGTCCCCTGGTCTACCTCTGGCTGCCCCCCTTCGCCTATTTGTTCTCCGTCACGGGGAAACTCCGAAGACAGAACCCTATTTCGCAAACTCGCCTCTGTTCCGCCGCCGCCGCGCTTCCGAGATCAGGAGCACCAGAAGACCTCTTCCCGGCACCCTGCCGGAGGGAGGGCCGACCTCCGGGAGTCTCATCTCCACCATGGATGCTCCCCGGATGTCTCGTGAGTAGTTTTCCTTGGACCATGGGTCCGTGATCAGTAGTTATGTGATGTTCTCCTCCCCTCTTTGTTCTTCATGGTTTAGACCTCGTGAGCTGCCCTACATGATCGAGGCACTTTTGTAATCTTTCTGCTATTGCTATGCTGAATTTGATGGGATCTGATGGATTATGAGATTATGTTCAGATTGTGATAGAGTAATATATTTGGTTTTTATCTCTTATATTTTTATTCCTAAGTAATTATTGCATGTTCTCCGTTGCTGTTTATTGCTTTGGCCAAGTAGTAGGTAGTGACTCCAAGAGGGAACGTTATGCTCGATTGTGGGTTCATGCCCCCCGATGACACGCTTGAGTGACAGAAACATGAGTCTAGGGGATGTGATGTTGCCACAAGGGGGAAAACAACGGTGCTTGTAACCGCAGTTGCAAGGATTGTTTACTTTACGCAAAGTTCTTTTTAATGCAGTTGTCTGTTGGTTTGGTTTTACACTTTCGGTGGGGCTCGCAACTTAATACCAGCGAGATGTTCTGGATAGATATCTCAAGGTGGATGATTAGTAGTAGATGCAGTTGGATTACGGTCTACTTATTTTGGCGTTATGTCCGTGCTTTTGAGCCTCTTCCTTTCTTTTGTAGCATAGTTAGCATTGCGATGCGTTCATAATCCTGTCAATTGCCCTTCTGTAATTTGTTTACCTCGCATAGCAGTTTTATCGTCTTTTGGGAGAGAGACATCACTAGTGAACATCACGTATCCCGGTCCATATCCTTATTACTGTTTCCACGCTATCTTTACTTTTATGCTTTTACTTTCAATTGCTATCATTATCCTTTGTGTTTTACCCTTTGTGAACAATAAGACCGGAGAGATTGACAACCTCTCTGAACTTCGTTGGGAACAAAGTTATCTGTGTCTGTGTGCAGGTCCACGTCAGTTGCGCCGCTGACACCTTCTTATCATCTCTGGAGTCCTACTGGAGACAAACCTTGGTATCTTCACTGAGGGAAACTTGCTGCTGCGCTACATCTCAACCTTCCACTTGGGGTAACCAACGAAGGGCGAGAATCCATCAGCGCAGCAGTCGGCTCGAGCGGGGATTCGCTCGGGAACAAGCCGACGAAGGTGTAGGAGGGCTAGGGAAGTGCAATGGTGTGGGTGGCTTGGATGAAGGGGCAAGGGAGAGAGGGGGAGGTCACTGCAACCGTGGCGGCAGAGCTTCGCCGGACTTGGGGAAGACCGCCTCCGGTGCTACCATTGCAGGTGCATGAGTGCAATGGGGCGAGTGTGGGGTGACATGGTGCAGAGAAACGGAGGGGAGAGATCCTTATATAGGGGGGAGAGGGAATTTGTGATCGGGTGCCGCCATGGTGATACGTTTCAAATGTATATACTTTTCCAAACACTTTTGCTATTGTTCTGAGCTCATCCTTGCATGATTTGAACTAAACTAACCCGGACTGATGCTGTTTTCAGCAGAGTTGCCTGTATGGTTTTATTGTGTGCAGAAAATGGATTTTTAGGTATCTCAGAAAATTCCAGGAAAATTCACGAAAAATCCACGCACACGAAGCTTCCACGAGCCAGAAGTGGGGCCAAAGGGGGGGGGCACAGGGGCTCCAGGCGCCCTGCTGGCGCAGCCCCACCCCTGCCAGCGCCAGGAGGCCACCTTCGGGACTCCCCCTCATCTGGTGCCCTACCGAGACCCCTATTTATTCCCGTGATGCGAAAACCCCAGAACAGAAGTAGCTTTTCCAATTTCCGCCGCGGAGCCGCCGCCACCCTCTATTCTTCCTCGGGAAGGCTAATCCGGAGGCTGATTTGGCCTCCGGGGAGGGGAGATCATCGCCATCGTCATCATCATCACCACTCCATCCTCCCTCCATGACTTCTATTCACATATGTGAGTAATTCCCTGATGTAGGCAAAGGGGATAGTAGGGATTGGATGAGTTTGATCATGTAATGGTTCGTCAGATTGTTGGGGGCATGTTGCCTATCATCTACTTTCGTGTTTATCATCTTTGCTACGACTTGTTGCTCTTAATGCTTGTTACTTTGGGACCGAGTGCCATGTTTTCAGATCTGAAGAACTTGTGTTTTCATGAGTATAATTATGTTATTGATCCTATCTATGAGTTGTATGCACCTATTACGCTCCGGAACCGGCGATCCCAAAGGTGACAGCTTGGAACACCAAAGGGGATGGTCCATAATTTGAGGATTTCATGTATCCATTGAGTTTATTGCTTTGTTCCGGTGCTCTTTGACAGGAGTAGCTAAATCTCCATAAGTTCCTTTTGGCCCCATTCGTAGCGGGATGGTAGGACAAAAGATGTTGTGCAAGTTCTTATTGCAAGCACGCATAACTACCTACGGGATAGGTGCCTAATATTTGATATTTGCCTAGATGATCTTGGCTTTTCTGTGTGACTTGCCCCGTGTTAAAATCTATTACATGCTCACTCTTATCCAAGCAGCGCCAAACCATCCATCTCCCTAGCCTACAGTGCTTTTAATCCCGCTGGTTACTAGTAGTCTACTTTTGTTGTTTTACTTTCGCTGTCGCCACTAACACTATCATATCAAAGTTGCTATTAATATTTTGTTGCAAGAAAGTATATTCCAGGTGCGGGTTTAATCGACAACTCAACTGTTAAATCTTATAAATATTCTTTGGCTCCCCTTGTGTCGAATCAATAAATTGGGTTATCTTACCCGCGAAGACTATGTCGATCCCCTACAGTTGAGGGTCATCAAGTACTATTTTCTGGCGCCATTGTCGTGTTGCTTAGTATGAAAGACTCACCTCCTGTTTTATTAATAGTTTCTGGTATAATCATAATGCTGGAATTATTGAGTTTGAAATTTACAATGTGCTTCTGACCATGTCGTTGGCAAGATTTTGTGATATAATAGGTGTGAAGAACGTTGGACAGACGACAAAGATGAACTCTCAGCCCTCCGAGATGAAAACCGTTTTCATCTCCCTCCATAGCCAGGACACGAGGGATATTCATCGTTTGAAGATTTCCAGCATCTTATTCCCCCACCTCAGGTATTTTGAGTATTTTATTGCTAGAGGGGTGTTAGCTCGTGACAACACGAGCAGCAGTTCTGCGCCGGATATTGCTATCCTGGAAAACGCCCTCTCAGGGAGGAATGATTATAATGTGGGTTCCTTAATATCTCGACGCCTTGTTATGAATGGTAACAAGGGAGATTTATTTGGTGGGGTTTACGCCACACTTATCCTTGTGTCTCTTAATGGCACCCCACACCCTGATGATAAGACTTTTTCTTATTTAATTTTTGATCTTGCTGCTATGAAGAGGCATAAGTTTGTTACCATGACTTCCGATTTTGGTAACCTCGTTTATATCTTGCGTTTCGGATCTTCTGCGGAACGCAAGATCCGTCTACCTGCACCTCTTTTGTTTGATTTTTCTAGCAGGAACGGATGGTCCTTCGATGCTGTCCAGTTCAACGATTTCATGGTCCAATATCAGTTTCATAACCCCATGGAGGGGGTTGTGCCCGATGAGGAGGATCACGGTGAGTTTCCACCTTTCCAGGAGGATACCTTCACCCATTTTGGTGAAGGGTCTTCCTCTGCTTGGAGCGTGGATCCTTCTTCGTGGGAGGATCCCGAGGACTTCGGTGTACGCGCCGGAAGCCTTATACGACCCTTGGACTCACCCATACCACCCCGGAGCAGGAGGCTCCTGGGGGCAGTAGTTGTTACCAACTTAGGCCAAAAGCCTAAGCTTGGGGGAACACGTGCCCTTCTCCCTTTTCCATTGTATTATCCATTTTATTCGCTTTGATCTTTTTGAAGTTTTTGCCTGTTCTTCTTTGGTTCTTCTTTAATTTGCGAAAACGACAAAAAGATTTCTCTTTTCTTTTTCTTTCGTTTAACCTTTGAAAAACCCAAAAAGATTTTCCTTTCTCTCTTTAAATTTATTTGTTTTCAAAGTTCAGCTCCAGTCTGTGATGTCATTTGATTTTATTTCCCACGTTCGATAGTGCAAGTGACAAGGCAGTAATGAGGAAGATCGATGGAAGGGAAGCGACAAGGGAAACCGGTATGAACTCTTTTTGTTTCTACTTTTGTACATATGCATGTACTTATGATCTAGAGACCAGCTTTTAGCGACATAGTGCTATGTTTACAATGCTTTCCCAGTGTTCATGCTTTCTTTGTGGCTGATCTCAAATATCTAGAGTGCATAATGTGTTGTTGAAATGATTTACATGCATTGCATTGTTCATGGTTTGGCATATTGAAGTGGTATTTCCCTTCGGATAATTCTTGGATTGACTTGGCACATGTTCATACATGTTTATGACTAAAAAGTCTATCATGCCTTGATGATCTTTTTATTTCAGAATAGTTATATCACTTTCATGCCCGATTCAATGTTGCTTTGTCGCTCTGCATGATTATTACTATTATTGGTCTCTAGTTGGTCGCTCCCCAGTCTTTTGCTAGCCTTCACTCATACTAAGCGGAATTCTGCTTGTGTATCCAAACTCCTTTTCAAACCAGTTATTCCACTTGAGTCCACCATAACTTAGACTTTCCTATATATGGTATTTACCGGCCATCCCTAACTTAGACTTTCTTGTGCCATCTCGAAACTTATTCAAAATCTTCCCTTTTGTAACCATACAAGCTCATGGTATGGTGAGGGAAAATCAGTACCTACCATGCCAAAAATATTTTGACGGAAGTCTTAACTAGTCAAATTTATAAAAAAGAAAGAGAGTTACACCTCCCCCATACTTGATGATGGAATGAAATGGACCAAATGCTGCTAATGATAGATGGAACGAGAAAATTTCCTTCCATACTTGAGGAAAAATGAGAGATGGATAAGGGAACAAAAGTGTAAGCAAAAAGCATTAATATGGTTGGCATGGGAGATGTTGAGAGACCTATACCGATTACCGTTGACTGGAAAGTTGCACTTCTCAAAAGAATTTTATCTCTGTTTTCAAAATCAAGAGCTATGGTACTTGTTTAGTCTTTGCTTCCAACCACGGGTTTTCAACCTTGCCATCAAAAAGCCACGGTTCGAGAGTCTCCCCTTCTTTCTTCAAAGCACCAACTATTGAGAGCATAATTTTCATTCTTAGTGTAACATGCATTATCCCGAAGTACCACATTGTCTTCTGCATGATTGTGATATTGCTTGTTCTAAAATTCTTAGTTCTAGTCTCCTTTAAAACTCTAGAGGAGTTTCTGCATTTATGTTTTGCTTCACTCATGGAGCCTAGCGAGATACCACTCAAATATGTTCAAGCTATGTACATTGTGGTCTTGTCTTGATTTTCGGCAGCATATTATTTACTTTTGGTTGCTTGTGATTGATCACTTCAAAGAAGGATTGCTTCGTGCATTGTCCTTATAGCATTGTTTCAATACTTGCTAAACTCTTTTCGTAGTACATGCTTATTTACATCTTATGAAGCAAAAGAGTTTGTCAAAGTTTTCTTTGTCGCGTCCAGTTCGTTGAACTGCATTGCTTGAGGACAAGCAATATGCTAAGCTTGGGGGAGTTGATACTTCTCAAACATATCTACTTTTCCAAACACTTTTGCTATTGGTCTAACCTCATCATTTCATGATTTGAACTAAACTAACCCGGACTGACGTTGTTTTCAGCAGAGCTGCCTGTATGGTTTTATTGTGTGCAGAAAAATGAATTTTTAGGTATATCAGAAAATTCCAGGAAAATTCCCAAAAAATCCACGCACCCAAAGCTTCCACGAGCCAGAAGTGGGGCAAGAGGGGGGCCACAGGGGCTCCAGCCACCCTGCTGGCGCGGCCCCACCCCTGGCCGCGCCATGATGGCGCCTGGGGGACTCCCCCTCCTCTGGTGCCCTACCGATGCACCTATTTATTCCCATGATGTGAAAACCCCAGAATAGAAGTCGCTTTTCCAGTTTCCGTCACGGAGCCGCCGCTTCCCTTTGTTCTTCCTTTAGAGGGCTAATCTAGAGGCTGATTTGGCCTCCGGAGGGGGGAGATCATCGCCATCGTCATCAACATCGCCACTGCATCCTCCCTCCATGACTTCTCTTCACATGTGTGAGTAATTCCCTTCTGTAGGAAAAGGGGATGGTAGGGACTGGATGAATTTGATCATGTAATAGTTCGTCAGATATTTGGGGGCATGTTGCCTATCATCTACTTTGGTGTTTATCATCTTTGCTACAACTTGGTGCTCTTAATGCTTGTCACTTTGGGCCCTAGTGCCATGTTTTCAGATCTGAACCACTTGTGTTTTCATGAGTATATTTATGTTCTTGATCCTACCTATGAGTTGTATGCACCTATTATGGTCCGGAACCGGCGATCCCAAAGGTGACAGCTTGGGACACCAAAGGGGATGGTCCATAATTTGAGGATTTCATGTATCCTTTGAGTTTATTGCTTTGTTTCGGTGCTCTTTGACAGGAGCAGCTTACTCTCCATCAGTTCCTTCTGGCCCCGTTCGTAGCGGGATTGTAGGAAAAAAGATGGTGTGCAAGTTCTTATTGCAAGCACGCACAACTACCTACAGGATACATGCCTAATGTTTGATATTTTCCTAGATGATCCTTGCTTTTCTGTGTACCTTGCCCCGTGCTAAAATCTATTACATGCTTACTCTTATCCAAGCAGCGCCCAACCATCCATCTCGCTAGCCTCCAGTGCTTTTAATCCTGCTGGTTACTAGTAGTCTACTTTTGCTGTTTTACTTTCGCTATCGCCACTACCACTATCATATCACAATTGATTTTGTTGAAACCAAGTATATTTCAGGTGCGGTTGAATTGACAACTCAAAAGCTTATAAATATTCTTAGGCTCCCCTTGTGTCAAATCAATAAATTGGGCTATCTTACCCATGAAGACTATCTCGATCCATTACACTTGAGGGTCATCACATGGTGGAAAGGCGTGCTGGCACGCTCTGGAGGGCTCGAGAGGGTTCTAGTGTGGTCAAGGAGTCACGAGCGTGCAGCGCGGTGCAAGGAACGGGGCTGGGGGGGGGGGGAAGTCATGGCGATGGCGACGTGATGCGACCACTGTGCCCTTCGCGTTTTGCATCGAGACGGCCTGCCGGCGGGATTCCGGTGAGGGAGAGAGGCGCAGAGGGTGCACGCTTGCTAGATAAACCGTGCGGAGTGGGTTGACAAGGAGAATAGGCCAAGGGCACGCTGTAGAGGGATGGGGACGAGTCGGGGGGCCTCGGGGCGTGGCCAGAGCGTGCCAAACGCATGCCAGAGCGCGGCCACCATGTGAGCTAGTGCACATGGGGAGTTTCTTCGTGGCCAAGCTTGTCCAAAAGCTTCTCCTTTCACTGTTGACCACTATGGTGCACTTGACAGGTCAAAGGAGGCTACAGGGTGAGCTTATCTTCAATCCAAAGTTTGCTGTTGCAAAATTGGGGAGAAAGTTGTGGCCACGGGATGAGGATTGGAATAGGACCAGGTTGTCATATGGCTAGGGAGTTGGATGGACTAGCAACCTGTGAAGTTTCAGCCCAATTGGCCAAAGGAACAATGTACTTCCTTTGTAGAGCACCAGATGGACCAGAAACTTGTATTGAAGCTAGAATCTCAATGGCTTGGTGAAAAAGGCCGAAATTTGGTGTGGTGTGGTCATTTGGTGGTGTGCATATGTGTGAAAAATTTCAAGGCTTAGGTAGTACTTCTTCACAAGGTGTTGTACTGGCATGAAACTTGATCTTGGGGGTGTGCTCACATGGGTGATTGTATTTGACTCAAACTTGGTTTAGGTGAGTCATCTGGGTGTAGGCTCATGTGCAAAAAAGTTTCAAGGAAAATGGGTTACCCTATCATGCACTTCCTTTACAATGCCCTCTTGTTGTATACCAACTTTGGGAATTCTGGTATGGAGCTTGGCTTGTCCCCTACGGCTGAGACTTCGCATAGCCTCATGATATGGTTACAAGAGTATGCACAAAAAGTTTCACCACCACTGGATAAGGATAAATAACACTTGCTTCACAAAGTTCTATTCTTCCCCCACAGAAAAATGAATTTCCCTATGTGAGAAATCCACTTGGGCCATGCAATGTCTTTGGAGATTTTCGCTAGAAATGGTGTCAAGGGAATGGGGGGATTATTTGGGGATTTATGGGACAATATAACTAGATGTTGCTTCACAATCCTCAAGTAATAGGGATATTCCCTTTATTGGAAAAGGAATATATGTCTTGAATAAAAATGGGGCTTGGATGGGTTGGATCAAGGGTTGATCCTTGTCAAGGGCTAGGGAATCAAGGGCCACTTGAGTATGGAATGAAAATATGCTCAAGTTTCAAGTCCAAAGAGTTTCTTGAAATCCAACCAAATGGAATATCCCGAAATAAATCAGAAAAGTCTTTGGAAAAAGAAAGTTCCAAAATCCAGGGTGCCAGAAACCTACCCCCCTTAGAAAAATCTCGTCCTCGAGATTTGGTTGCTCAGAGAACCAGTGAAAACATACTACCTCAAGGAAACTTGTTACCTTTTGGGTTTCCTTGTTACCGCATGGTGTTCCCTCGGTAGCATCCAAGATGTTCTGGCTCAGAGGGTTTACTTCACCCAATCCATGTTTCTGACCGGGGCACAAGCTTTGAGATTTTACTCATGCTGAGATTGACTTGGCATGCTGCCATATCCGTGGGTGGCAATGGTCCAGGTTATATTTCAACACGATCCTAGTGGTCAAAATGCCGAGCTGGGTGGGGATCCTTAGTGGAACAGACTTTGGGTATTCCAGCACTTACTGTCAATTCCAACCGGGTGTAGCCGCACAGGCTGACGGGCTGGTTACTGATCCCTTCCCATATGAAGTGAGATTCCTTAGGTTTGGGAATCGATGGTGATTCATGTGGGAGCTTGGTATCGAGGCAACATTGACCATGAAGTCCATGTCGATACCCTTTTGCATCATCTGTCAGGCTTGCAGGAGTTGCATACCTTTGGCTGCTTATGGGGTAGTGCTAACTCTTGTCGCATTTATCTCAGCAAGCTATGACGTATCCTATGTCTATCGGCCTTGGGTCCTCCTGTGACAATCATCCTTTATTTTTAAGTGCTTCTCGTATGATGATTTTTCCCTTTTTGTTGGAATCATTTCTCTGATCCAGCTGGGCCGTCTTCGTACTTTGTCTCTTAGCAAATCATGATTGCAAAGAATTGGGCCTCAAGGAGTTTTGTCGGGCATGAGGAGCTAAGTCTCCGGGTTGTGGTCAAGACCAACGGCTTCGTGATTTTCCTTTCCTGCGGGTGTTCCTTCCTGACTTGTCAGTCTTTAAACCCAGCTGATATGCGAATTTGCTTCTTCTGCTTGCTTTCCTTGTAGGAGTTGCGGTTCCTACCTATTCATAGGTGTATCACCCACTTGGGTACGAGCATGGTTGTATCCGTACGGGAGTAGCTCGCGTAACTTGGGAGGTGTGTCCGAAAAATGTGCAGATCCATATGCGACAGACTCTGTTGAGATCTGCCTTGTTTTTGAACACTCGGTCTTCTGGCAACACTGTTGTGGGCATGGTGGCGTGTCGGAGACGACTGGGTAGCTTATTCTAAAAGCTTGGCTTGGGTAGCTTGCTAGACAAGGATGGGTATCTTGTCTCAGAGGTTTTTGTACTTGTACTGTGGATGTACCGTTTCCTTGCGCTGGAAGTTTCTGCGGCAGTCTACTGTGGATCATGGGATAGCTTGTGCTGGAATCGATGTTGGTGGCGTACTGAGCACGGTTGGGTGCCTTGCACCGTAAGCTTCTCTTGGTGGCTTGGGGTGGAAGATTGGATGTCTTGGCCGAGAAGCTATCTTGATAGCGTACCGGGGAAGGTTGATGCACTGTACATGTCGGTTGTGTCCAATATCTTGCCAAGGATGGTGAGGTTCCTTCTTCCTGAAGCTTTTCCCACTATAGCGTATGGACAAACTGGATCTCGGGCATGGAAATTGATGCCGGGCCTGGAAATGGATATCAGGCATGGAAATTTTTGCTGACTTACTGACCGCTGTCTTGTCACAGGCGATCATGGTTCCAACCATTTCTTGGCTGGGTTTTGATTTCCTGGTACACCCCGACTTTCTTCCGAAGTTTACCATAATCTAACAGCTTGCGTATGATGCGGTTGCAACTTGGGTATGTCATACCTTTGATAAAGGTGTTTCGGGTTCACAACAGATCTTTTCCCTTGATTGGATCACTGTGATTGTAACAGCCGAATGACTGATGCAGGCTTCACCTGAATAATTTATACATGCATGATTCATACTTGAGCCATATACTCTCAACACAATTATATGTGAATCCTTTTTCACTTGCTGGTCTTCTCACTTCTCTGCGGTCTTTCACTGATTCCTTGCGGTATGCGGTGGTTGATGAGAAACTTTCCATTACGGGGGAAGAATAAGGAGACACCAAAGAACCAAAGGAAAAACCAACGAAGAAATTCCACGGAGCGAAGATCAATATTAATCGATAAAAAGTTCATCACCTCTAAAGTGTTAGCGGTATTCGATGACCATCTGAATCCCTTCCATAAAACTAGAAAATAAAACAGTCGCCACCAGAACGGTTTTTACAACTCTGATCTGGGACGTTCACTGGAATAGCTCAAGCACTGCTCAAGACGGACGACCAAGAATTAGTTCAGAGCATGAGTCAATGTTGGTAAAAAGAATGTAGAGGTCCCCTAAGATGGCCGAGAGAACAACTGTGACGCCCCCAAAATGAGACTGTGTACAGTAATCATACACGCAAGGTACACGGTCGAGATTAGGGACTCACGGTGAGATATCACAACACAACTCTACAAATAAAATAATACAAGCTGATTAATACAAGCCAGGGGCCACGAGGGCTCGAATACAACAGCTCGAAAGCACAAAGTTAGCGGAAGCAAAAGTATCTGAGTACAGACACAAGGTACACATGATCTGCCTTAAGAAGGCTAGCACAAAAACAACAACGATAAAAAAGGCGAGGCCTCCTGCCTGGGAACCTCCAAACTAGTCCTGGTCAACGGGGAACTCGATATCGTAGAAGGCATCGGGGATCTTCATGTTGCGGTGGTCTTCATTGGGTATCTCCTGCTCCTGGACTCCAAGGCTCCAACGTCGACTGCAGCGGCCGATCAGGCAAAACAAAAAGTAGGAAATAAAGCAAGGGTGAGTATCTAGTATACCCGCGAGTCTTACGTCCACTACTAAGAATTTATGCATTTGTATCAAATAGAAAGGGGAGGATGTATATAGTGGACTGCAAGGTAGAAATCAGAATAAGGGTAAGAAGCTAGGCCTATCTAAGACTAGCATCTTCTGACGAGTCTTGCAGCACAAGATGAGAACAACCAACGGTTCATATAAAGCATAAAGTAACAATGAAGCAGAAGTTGCTGCAACATTGTATAATAATAAGTTGTAATAATTAACAATAATAATTCCTCCGAGTTCCCCTCCTCGACTTCCCTGTGAGGAAGAAGACCCGGAACCATACAGTTTAATAGTAGTAGTTTGTAGGGGTAAGGTCAAGCTTCAGCACAAAGCGTCCTGTTACCGTGGACACGGCTATTCGAATAGATTAAACTCCCTGCAGGGGTGCACTACTGTTCAGCCTGCACGCTCGGGTCTCCAGGGTGGCGTACACCTTGTTAGGGAATGCCTCACCGAGGCTATCCGACACATCGCAGCCCATCCTAGGCTCAACAGAGAGGCTATCCGCTGGACTATATCCTATGCGCCAAGGGGTCTAGGTCCCTCACCCTTGCACGCTACTGCACGGTGTGAGTCTGGCCGGTGAAGCAAAATCAAATCCAAACACACCTGATGCAGCAAAGAAGACAAGACCGCTTCCAAGCAAACAGGTCGCAGTACTGCTGACGTCTGAAGAGCTTTCGGACAAACTACGACACGGAGGGCCCACACCATAATCCCACATGTAGGTAATGCGTACAGACCAACGGGCCTCTCAAGTCATCCACCGAACCATTTAGCATTTTAATTAACCTGCGTGACAACCGTTATCGTTGCCTCGACTTAACTGACCCGCGGACAACGACAACAGTCAGGACCACCAGTACATCGGTGCCTGCCCTGTCGTCCCACCAAGTCTCTGCGGTTACCAACAAGGTGAACCGATTCCTTACCTTGTCTCACGTGTGCTCTTGGTAGAGCTCGACTTTTCTTGGTTTGGTAACTCTCGCGAGATATGAGCAGTGGCCAAGCACGCCAGTAACGTCGGTCGTACCCTCCCTGTCGTTCCCGACGCAATACCTCTCGCGGGCACCGTTGGTTCGCCTGACTTCTTACCTTAGGACAACCGTTGCTCAGGTACCTAGAGTGGCTATACAGAGTCATCAACGAGTGGAGTACAAGGATTACTCCTTGATAGCTCACACTTCAAGGTGGCTCGGCAGAGCCGAGCTAGGGGCCTTAGGCGGTGTCTGCATTGTACCGTACCTGTGCAGTTATATATATATCGTATCCGCATTCACTCCCCTGAGTGATCACGGCCTGATATCTAATCCTAGCTAACAGCAGGGCTCACTGCTGAATAATGCATAATTATAATTGGCAGCATAGGACAAAGGAAGGTACATCAAGGGGCGACAAAAGCAGGATATGCAATTGAATAGGATTATAATGTAGCAGCAGTAGTAACAATGCCTAGTTCAAGAAATGTACGGAAAAGATAGGAGATATCTGGGGAAGAGAATGGCTCTGCTTGCTTGGAAGCTCGACGGTAGGGGTAGGGTCGTCGACGAAGTAGTCGTACCCGGCAGCAGTGTAGTCGGCGGTAGCAGTGGGGTATACCGGAGAATAAAGGGGGAGAAACAGTAAATATAAAGCAATCATAGAAAACATATGAATGGCATGGCGTATGCAATGTTAACGGTGCTCTAACGCAGTGCAATGCACATTGCACGGAGCGGGAATCCATCCGGGGATGAACTGCCAGCTCCGGGTGATTACTGGACACGGTGTCCGGAGGGGGAAGGGATCATGCCGGAGGTGTCGTGGACATCCGACAAACGTGTGGATGGTGTAGCCGTTCCAGTTGAAACATTCCGAATAACTTTCGTGTTCAGAATGAATTCATCCGGATACTTTAACTGTACCGGACAAATCATCGGACAAACGGCCCGGAGGGGATCGGTTCGATGTTCGGTGTGTTAGAGGGGTGTGGTTTGTATACAGATAGCGTATCCATATTCATTATATTTTTCTGATCAACTTTCATGTATAAAGTTTTTGAATCTGACTTACGGTTTAAAAGATATTCAAATTCAAAGTTTAAATCATTTTAAATCAATTTCTGGATTTTATTTTATTAATAAAACCTAACATTATCCACAGAGGGGTTGACTGGTCAAACCTGGCCAGTGGGTCCCACTGCTCAGCCTCACAGGTAATAAAACCAGTTTAATAATTTAATTAACAGTGGGGTCCCACATGTCATGCACTGCTATCTATTTAAATTCATTTTATCTAATTAATCAGTACATGGGGCCCACCTATCAGCCTAACAGAGATAAATTAACAGTTATTTAATTAACTTACTGGCCTAGGGCCCACATGTCAATCACACATATTTTAACAGGGGTTTTTCTCTGGTTATATTTAATCTCAGGTAATTAGAGGAGGGTATGGCCCCACTGGTCATAGACTCATATGGGGGCTTAGACTAACCGGGGGATTAACCCCCACGGTTAAACTCGCCGGCGACGAGCCATGTGAGGCGGCGAGCAGGGGACGGTGCCCCGGTGGCCAGTTGGTGCGCCGCTGGGGGGAATCGTACGTGGGGTTGCTCGCGCACCCATAGGTGCAAGGAAAACGGGCGGGGCGACGTGAGGCCGCGACGGCGAGCTCACGGGCGGCGGCCGGAGCATGGTACTGCGGGGACGGCGACATTCGGCACCAAACGGAGCGCAAGGAGGGGGATAATGGAGCAGAGCTCACCACGGAGCTCGAGGAGGTCTCGGGAAGCTTGAAGGCGTCGGGGGTGGCGTGAATCGAAGCGGCGCGGCGGCGACAGCCGCAGGCAAGGAAGACGGCCGGGGGGCGCGCTCGGGGCCTGTGACGCCCCCAAAATCAATCCGTGTACAGTAATCATACACGCAGGGTACACGGCTGATATTAGGGTGCCACGGTGAGAATATCACAGCACAACACTAAACAGAAAAGGATAAACCAATATGTTACAATAAAGGGGGGTCACGCGGACCCGAATACATAAGTTATACAAACCATAATATCTGAGTACAGACATAGTTAGTCAAGTTTTGCCTTAAGAAGGCTAGCACAAATAACATCAGAGATACAAATCGAAAAGGCAAGGCCTCCTGCCTGGGAGCCTCCGAAACTACTCCTGGTCCTGGTCAGAGGGGGTCTCGACGTAGTAGTATCCGCCTCCGGGGTACTCCTGCTCCTGGGCTCCAACGTCGACTGCAGCAGCCGATCAGGCAAAACAGTAAAGGAAATAAAGCAGGTGAGTATCTAGTATACCCGCGAGTCTTACGTCCGCTACTAAGCATTATGCATTGTATCAATGGAAAGGGGAGGCTGTATATATAGTGGACTGCAAGATAGAAATCAGAATAATGGTAATAAGCTAGGCCTATCGAAGACTAGCATCTTCCGACGTTGTATTGCAGCATGAGAAGAGAAACAACCAACAGTTCATATATAGCAATAAAGTAACAATGAAGCAGAAGTTGCTGAAACATTGTATAATATAAGTTGTAATGATTAATAATAATAATGCCTCCGAGTTCCCCTCCTCGACTCCCATGCGAGGAAGAAAACCCGAAACCATACAGTTTAATAGTAATAGTTTCTAGTGGTAAGATCCAGCTTCAGCATAAAGCGTCCTATTACCGTGCACACGGCTATTCGAATAGATTAAACTCCCTGCAGGGGTGCACTACTGTTTAGCCTGCATGCTCGGATCTCCAGGGTGGCGTGAACCTTGTTAGGGAACGCCCCACCGAGGCTATCCGACACGACGCAGCCCATCCTAGGCTCAGCAGAGAGGCCATCCGCCGGACTATATCCTATGCGCCAAGGGGTCTAGGTCCCTCACCCTTGCCCGCTCCTGCACGGTGCGAGTCTGGCCGGTGAAGCAAAAGCAAATCCAAACACACCTGCTGCAGCAAAAAGACAAGACCACTTCCCGGCGATTAGGCCGCAGTACTGCTGACGTCTGAAGAGCATTCGGACGAACTACGACGCGGAGGGCCCACATCGTAATCCCACGTGTAGGTAGTGCGTACAGACCAACGGGTCTCTCAAGTCATCCGCCGAACCATTTAGCATTTTAATATTATCTCGTAGACAACCGTTATCGCTGTCTGACTAACAACACAACGGACAACGAACAACAACAAGGCCCACCGGTAACGTCGGGGCCTGCCCTGTCGTCCCGTCAAACCGCGCGGTTACCGACAAGGTAAACCGTCTCCTTACCTTGTCTCGCGTGTGCTCTTGGTAGAGCTCAACTTTTGCTTGGTTTGGTAACTCTCGCGAGATACGAGCAGGGGCCAAGCACGCCAGTAACGTCGGTCGTACCCTCCCTGTCCTTCTCGACGATATACCGCTCACGGGCACCATTGGGTCGCCCGACTTCTTACCTTAAGGACAACCGCTGTTCAGGACCCTATGGCGGCAAGACAAAGTCAGCCTCGAGTGGAGTACAAGGATTACTCCTTGATAGCTCACACTTGAGGTGGCTAGGCATAACCCAGATAGGTCCCTTTGGCGGTGTCTTCTTTGTACCGTACCTGTGCAGTTGTATATATTGTATCCGTGTTCACTCCCCTGAGTGATCACGGCCCGCTATCTAGTCCTAACTAACAATGCGCAGGGTTCACTGCTGAATATATGCATAATTATAACAGGCAGCATAGGATAAGAAAAGGTACATCAAGGGGCGACAAAATCAGGCTATGCAATTGAATAGGATTGTAATCGTAGCAGCAGCAGTAACCATGCCTAATGCAAGAAAATACGGAAAAGGTAGGCGATATCTGGGGAAGAGAATGGCTCTTCTTGCCTGGAAGCTCGACGGTAGAGGTAGGGTCGTCGACGAAGTAGTCGTACCTGGTAGCAGTGTAGTCGGCGGTAGCAGCGGGGTCTACCGGAGAACAAAAAAGGGGGGAAGAAACAATAAATATAAAGCAATCATAGCAAACAGATGAATAGCATGACGTATGCAATGTTAACGGTGTTCTAACACAATGCAATGCACGTTGCTCGGAGCGGGAATTCATCCGGGAATGAACTACCGGCTCCGGGTGATTACCGGACAGGGTGTCCGGAGGGGGGTGAAGGATCAAGCCGGAGGTGTCGTGGGTACCGGAAAAACATAAGGGGGTTGTATCCGTGCTAGTTGATCTATTCTGAGAAACATTCGTGTTCGGAATAAATTCATCCGGCAGGTTTTTACCGGCACCGGGAATTATCGACAGACAGCCCGGAGGGGGGGAATGTCGATGATCGGTGTGTTAGGGGGGTGGGGTAGACATACAGATGGCGTATCCATATTCGTTATATTTTTCTGATCAACTGTAATGTATAAAGTTTTTCGATCCGAGTTACGGTTTAAAAGATATTGAATTTCTAATATTTAAATGATTTTTTTGGAATTTCTAGAATTTCTTTTATTATTAAAATCAACATTATCCAGAATAGTGAATTTGACTGGTCAAACCTGACCAGTGGGTCCCACTGGTCAGCCTCACATGCTAATAAAACATTTTAGTTAAATCTAATTAACAGTGGGGACCCACATGTCAATCACTACTGTTTTATAATTTCTTTTTAATTAATCTAATTACTAGTGGGACCGAGGTGTCATGGACACATTTGTTTAATTAACAGTTTAATTAGTTTTTAAAAGGCCTAGGGCCCACTAGTCAGAGACATGAGGGGGGGGGTTTCTCCTGTTAGAAACTTGATTAGGCACTAATCATGGGCGGACCCACTAGTCAGAGACATGAGGGGGGGGGGGGGTTTCTCCTGTTAGAAACTTGATTAGGCACTAATCATGGGCGGACCCACTGGTCAGTGAGCGTGAGAGGGGGGGTTAAGCCCCACGGCTGTTTGCAGCCACGCCGGCGATGGGCGTGCCACGGCGGCGAAGCTGGCGGCCGGCTCCGGCGACCAAACTGCGCGCGAGAGGGTGGAATCAAACACCCGCGACGTCGCGCATCTACTGGGGCCAACGTGGACGCCGGGGGTGCACTACCATGCTGTCCGCGGCGAGCTCGCGCGGCGGCCGGAGCAGGCAGCGACGGGGACGACGGCGTAGTGCACTAGGGAGCGAACGGAGGGGACAGGGAGGCGCGAAAAGCTCACAGGGGTCCAATAGGGAGGGGCAAAGGGCTCGGGGAGGACTCGTGGCGATGGAATTCGTCGGAGCTTGCCGGCTGCCGTGGTCGAAGACGATGAACTCGACGTCGTCCTGAGGGCGTCCGGGGTCGATTGCTTGCGGGAGGTGACGAAGACGTCCACGGCGGTCCTAAGGGACAAGGTCTCAGGCGAAGGGGGCCACGGTGGCCACGGCGACGCACTGGTCCATGGCGACGACGGCAACGGGTTCGCGTGAGGAGTGAGGCAGAGATGGGAGGGGCAGCGAGATCTACGAGGGGGTGGGGGGCTAGGGTTTCCACCAGGCGCGGGGTGGCCTCGGGGGACTTATCCCGCCCGGCTAACCGCCGATGGGCGCCACGGCGTGCCCACGGTGTGGCCGGACGTGGGATGGCCTCCACGCACACACGGGAAAAGGGGAGGGAGACGACCTGGGGTGGGCCGGTGGGCTCAGCCCAAGGGGAATAGGGGGGTTGGCCTGGTGGGCTTTGCCCCCAGGCATAGTTTAGGGTTTTATTTATTTTTTTGTTTTCTGTTCTTTTCTGTTTATATTTATTTTAGTTGCTTTTATATTTTTTTTAAATATGTAACATAGCCCATAATTAGTGTAACACAATATTGAGATGCCACAAAAATATTTGGAGTTTTATAAATTCTTTTGCATTTTTTTTTATTTAAAAGGTATTAAATCCCACTAGTTTGGCTACTGTTTGAATTGTTGGATTTACTTTATTGCTTAATAAATACCCAAACCCATATGGATTTGGTCCACTGAATATTTGTGATTTTATAAAATTGCTTTCACAATTTTTGAACAAAGCTTTATTATCACCTATTTTTAATATTCATCAAAAGGCTTTTTAGGGTTTGTTTGAATTTTATTTCAAATGGCTTGGACTTTAATTTGCCAATGATGATCAAGGTCCATGGCTCATATTTTCTTGCAACAATATTAAAGGAGAATTTGAATTTGAACTGAACCAGTTGATCAGACAAAAGTTTTGAACAGTAGTGATCAACAATAATGGTGATTACTGTTCACTGACAGTGAAAGTGTTACAGGGCCTCCCGGGAGAAATTGGGCGTGCAGGGAGACAAGGCCGTCCACGGTGGCTCGCCTGGACACGCCGGCGCGGCTCGACTTGGCCGTTGGCCACGCCAATGGCGACCGGCGGCGGCGGCGCATGCTCGCTGTGACGAGCTCGAGCGAGGGGGGAAACGAGGGGAGTGAAACGGGGGCGGCTAGGGTTCCGGGTGGCTCGGGGTGGCCTCGGGAGACTTATCCCCACTGGCGGCTCGCCGGATGGCCGCCACGCACGCCGGTCGACCGCGGGATATTTGACACGCACGATGAACAGCGCCCCGGGGAAGAAGACAATGGGAGGGGGAGTGGGCTGGGCCCAGTGGAGTTGAGGGGGTGGGATGAGGGGGGGTTTGTGCTCTGGGCGTGGAATAACCTTCTTTTTATTTTATTTTTTTGTTTTCCTTCTGTTCTTTTCTGTTTTGTATTTGCTTCAATTGTTTTGCATTTTTATAAAATAGGTTATGTGTTCCTAAATTAAAGTTATACCCCACACCAGTGTTATAAAAAGTGTGGTCACTAAATAAAACCATTTAATATTTTAATTAATTGTCAAATGATTAAAAGGGGCCAATTAAGCTATTGTTTTAATTGTTGGATTTATTTTATAGCTTAATAAATTCCCATACCCAATTGGACATGGTCCACTGAATATTTGTGATTTTACAAAAGTGGTTGCATAATTTTTGGACACAGTTTAATTGTCACTTTATTTTTATTATCAATTCAAAAGGGGTTTTGAATTTGAATTGACCCATGATGATCAAGGCATAGGATGGCACATTGTTTTTAGTACCAACCATCATCATTATGGATATGATCAAATGCAAAGTTGATCTGAGCATGATGAGCAACAGTAATTTTGATTAACAAGGGAATTACTGTTCCTTAACACTGAGGGTGTTACAAATCTCCCCCACTACAGTAATTCTCGTCCCGAGAATCTAAGCGGTAGAGGGGAACATATCGGGGTATTCCTCACGAAGACGATCTTCGCGTTCACAAGTGGCTTCATCTTCAGAATGATTCGACCACTGAACATTGAGGAACTTGGTTGTCTTGTTGCCGGTTTTGCGTTCAGACTGATCAAGAATGTGGCTTGGATGTTCTTGATAAGTCAAGTCCTGTTGCAATTCAATCAGATCATGCTCCACTTCACGAATAGGGTCCTTGAAGCAGCGACGGAGTTGCGACACGTGGAAGACATCGTGGATTGGGAGAGGTTCGGCGGCAATTCCAATCGGTATGCCACTGGACCACTTCTGGAGAGGATACGGAACGGGCCAATGTAGCGAGGAGCTAACTTGCCTTTGATCCAGAAACGATGAGTGCACCTCATGGGAGTGACACGGAGGTAATCTTGTTCACCGGGTTGATAGACCATTTCCTTGTGCTTGCGGTCATAGTTTCTCTTCTGGCGGGACTGAGCAGCTTTCAAGTGTTCACGAATAACGCGAACCTGATCTTAAGCATGATGTATGATGTCCGGACTAATGAGAGTTCGTTCTCCAGTTTCTGACCAATTCAGAGGGGTTCGACACTGACGTCCATAAAGAACTTCAAAGGGTGCCATCTTCAGACTAGCCTGATAGCTATTGTTGTACGAGAATTCAACAAATGGAAGAGATTCCTCCCATTTCTTACCGAATGAAATGACACAAGATCGAAGCATGTCTTCAAGCACTTGGTTGACTCGTTCAACTTGGCCTAGTGACTGTGGGTGATAAGCAGTACTGAAGCTTAGGTGAGTGCCCATAGCTTCTTGGAAACTATCCCAGAATCTTGAGGTGAAAAGGCTGCCATGATCTGAACTGATCTCCAACGGAATACCATGGAGGGAAAAAATTCTGGAAACATATAAGTCTGCTAACTGACTAGCAGAGATCGTCTCCTTGATAGGATGAAAATGAGCAACCCTGGAGAATCGGTCGATGACGACAAAGATAGCACCATGACCTTTCTGTGATCGCGGAAAACCGGTGACGAAGTCCATTTCGATCTTGTCCCATTTCCATTCAGGAATAGAGAGGGGTTGCAGAGTTCCAGAAGGTCTTTGATGTTCTGCCTTGACGCGACGACAAACGTCACACTCATCAACATAACGAGCAATGTCTTGTATCATGTTAGACCACCAGTACCGCTGACGAATGTCTTGGTACATCTTGGTACTACCAGGATGGATCGACAATGGTGTATCGTGAGCTTCTTTCATGACATCATGTAACACCCTCAGTGTCTATAACAGTAATCACTTTGACTGTTGACTATTGCGGTGGCTAATCAATGTTACTAATCTTGGCCTTGATCAACTTTGAATCAAAACAAATTCAAATGCCTTTTGGTGGTTATTAAAAATAGGTGGCAAATAAAACTTTGCCCAAAATTCATGCAACCAATTTTGGAAAATCCCTAAAAATCAGTAGACCATGTGCAACCAACATGGGGTATTTATTTGAATATTTAGATATTGCAAACAAATCTTAATAGTAGCGAAACAGCAATATTTAAGCATTTTAAATATAGCAATTACTCAAATGATATTATATTTGCCCCAAACTTTTTGTGGCGCTTAAGTAAGGTGCAACACTAATATGGAAACAACTAAAACCATTTATAAAAATGTAAAAACAATTAAAACAAATACAATGAAAAAGGAAAGAAAGCAAAAAGATTAAAAGAAATAAAAGCAACTAAACCTTGCCCAGGGCGAGGCCCACCTCGGCCCAGCCCACCCCCTCCCCTTGTCATCTTCCTCCCCCCACACACTCCCACCTGCCCCGTCGCCGTGGCATGCGCGCTGTGGTGGACGCCTCTGCCGGCCTCCCCCAACTCCCTTATGTGCCGTAGACGATAAGCACGCCCCCACGGCCCGTCTGGATCTCACCCCGCTCCATTTCCCCTTCCCCTCGCCTCGCACCCCTCGGGGGAAATGCGCGGCCACTCGGCGTACTAGACCAAGACGACGTGTCCACCATACGCGCCGGCGTCGTATTCGTCAACCTGCGCATGGAATCGAGCAGAGGAGCCCCACGCGAAGCGCACGATCAAGTTCCCTCAAATCGCCGCCGTCGTGGTTGCAGGGAAATTCAGCCGCCGTCAAGCCACCCTCGAGGCCAGCCTCTACGTGCTCACGGTGAGCTTCTCTACCTCCCCCAAGCCCCCTATTATCTCACCGTGCACCGTAGCCGGCACCACCATTGGAGCCGAGCTCCGTCGCCGCTCGGCGTCGACCGCGCCGTGGCCCAAGAGCACGTCTTTGGCCTCCAGTGGCATGGGTGGGTTACTAGCAACCTGCTGCTCCCATTTAGGTAGGGTGCGCGTGAGGATTTGCACCGTAGCCACGATTCCGTCGAAGACCGAAAACATCCTCCACCGCAGCTCGTCGCCGGCACCGATTCCGGTGACCCTAGGTGTTTCCACCGCCACGAGAAGACTCCTCCCGTGCCCCGTAGCGTCGCCGCCGTCGACCTCGCCGGCGTACTGTCTCCGGCGAGACTCCGGTGACACTACCATGTGGGTCCAGCGCATAAGAGATTCGTTTAACACTAATTACCCCACTAATGAGCCACTGACCTGCGGGCCCAGCATCTCTAATTATTCGACGTTTAATTAAACATAGACATAAACCCCTCCTAGTCACTGACAGTGGGCCCCAGGCCATTTAAAATAAACTAAACCAGTTAAATTAGCACCTGTGTCGCTGACCACTGCCCCCTTGTCAGTTTGTATTTAAATGATTTAATAAGGAATTCTTGTGGCTGACATGTGGGCCCAGCGGCTATTTTGAATTATTAAAATGTTTTATAAATAAACAGAGGCTGACATGTGGGTCCCACATGTCAGGCACTGTTTTGGATAATGTTTTCGATAATGTTGATATAATAATAAAAGAAATTCAAAAATTCTTATAAATGATTTAAACTTTGAATTTGAATATCTTTTAAACTGTAACTCAGATTCAAAAACTATATACATGAAAATTGATCAGAAAAATATAGCAAATACGAATACGCTATCCATATGTCTACCACCCACCTCTAACTCATCGAGCATCGACATTCCCCCCTTCGGGCCGTCTGTCGATAATTCCCGGTGCCGCTAAAAACCTGCCGGATGAATTTATTCCGAACATGAAAGTTGTCCGAAATGGTTCAACTAACCCGGATACACCCCCCATATCTTTGTCGGATGTCCACGACGCCTCCGGCATGGTACCTTCCCCTCCGGACACCCTGTCCGATAATCACCCGGAGCTGGCAGTTCATCCCCGGATGAATTTCCGCTCCGAGCAACGTGCATTGCACTGCGTTAGAACACCTTTAGCATTTCATCTGTCGTGTCATGCATCTGTTTGTATATGCTTGCTGTGTATTTACTGTTTCTTCCCCCCCCCCTTAATCTCCGGTAGACCCCGCTGCTGCCGCTGACTATACCGCTGCTGAGTACGACTACTTCGTTGACGACCCTACCCCTACCGTCGAGCTTCCAGGCAAGCAGAGCCATTCACTTCCCCAGATATCGCCTATCTTTCCGTACTTTTCTTGAACTAGGCATTGTTACTGCTGCTGCTATTTTACAATCCTATTCAATTGCATAGCCTGTTTTTGTCGCCCCTTGATGTACCTTCCTTTATCCTATGCTTCCTATAAATTTATATATATTATATTCAGCAGTGAGCCCTGCACTTTTTTAGTCAACTAGGATTAGATAGCGGGCCGTGATCACTCTGGGAGTGAACGCGGATACGATGATTATAACTGCACAGGTACGGTACAATGCAGACACCGCCTCAGGCCCCTACCTCGGCTCTGCCGAGCCACATCAAGTGGAGCTACCGAGGAGTAATCCTCATACTCCACTTGTTGCTGACTCTGTAAAGCCGCTCTAGGTACCTGAGCAACGGTTGTCCTTCAGGTAAGAAGTAGGGCGACCCAACGGTGCCCGCGAGAGGTATTGCGATGGGATGACGGGGAGGGTACGACCAGTGTACCGGTATGCTTGGCCCCTGATCGTTGGCCGCGAGAGTTACCAAACCACGAAAGTCGAGCTCCTCCAGGAGCACACACGAGACAAGGTAAGGAGACGGTTCACCTTGTTGGTAGCCGCAGAGACTTGGTGGTACGACAGGGCAGGCATCGATGTATTGGTGGTCCTGGCTGCTGTCATTGTCCGCGGGTCGGTTAAGTCGAGGCAATGATAACGGTTGTCACGCAGGTTAATTAAAATGCTAAATGGTTCGGAGGATGTCTTGAGTAGCCTTTTGGCTTATACGCGCTGCCTACACGTGGGAATTACGAGTTATGGGCTCCTCTGCTTCGTAGTGTCGTCTGAGGACTCTTCAGACGTCAGCAGTACTGCGGGCTGATTGTCGGGAAGTGGTGTTGTCTTATTTGCTCGCGCGGTGGTGTCTTATTTGGATTTGCTTTAACTTCATCGGCTAGACACGCACCGTGCAGGAGTATGTTCGGGTTGGGGTCCAAGGCCCGGCCTACTTAGGATTTAGACCGGCGGATGGCCTCTCTGTTGAGTTTGAAAGATGGGGTACGGAGTGTCGGATAGCCTCGATGGAGCGTTCCCTAACAAGGTGCCCGCCACCCTGGAGATCCGTGCGTGTAGCGTAACACAAGTGAACCCCTGCAGGGAAGATTAATCTATTCGAATAGCCGTGTCCACGGTAATAGGACACTTTATGCTGAAGCTGGATCTTACCACTACAAACTATTATTATTAAACTGTATGGTTCTGGGTTTTCTTCCTCACTGGGTAGTCGAGGAGGGAACTCGGAGGCATTGCTAATTATTACAACTTATTATTATACAATGCTGCAGCAACTTCTGTTGCATTGTTACTTTATGCTTTATTTAAACGGTTGGCTATTCTCTCCCCATGCTGCAAGACCCGTCGGAAGATGCTAGACTTTGGTAGGCCTAGCTTCTTACCCTTATTCCGATTTCTATCTTGCAGTCCACTATATATAGCCTCCCCTTTCCATTGATACAATGCATAAATGCTTAGTAGCGGACGTAAGACTCGCGGGTATGCTAGATACTCACCTTTGCTTTCATTCCCCCTTTATCTTTTGCCTGATCGGCCGCTGCAGTCAACGTTGGAGCCTTGGAGTCCAGGAGCAGGATATCCCTGATGCCGATCGCAACATGAAGATCCCCGATGCCTTCTACGACGTCGAGTTATCGTTGACCAAGAGTAGTTTGGAGGTTCCCAGGCAGGAGGCCTCGCCTTTTCGATCTATTGTTATTTGTGCTAGTCTTCTTAAGGCATCCTTGTATTCTTGTGTCTGTACTCAGATACTATTTCTTCCGCTAACTTTGTGCTCTCGAGCTGTTGTATTCGAGCCCTCGTGGCCCCCTGGCTTGTATTAAACAGCTTGTATTATTTTATTTGTAGAGTTGTGTTGTGATATCTCACCGTGAGTCCCTAATCTTGATCATGTACCTTGCGTGTAGGATTACTGTACACGGTCTGATTTTAGGGGCGTCACTAGTTGGTATCAGAGCCGACTACCTGTAGGACACCCCCTTCCAACTCCTTGGTCGAAGTCAAATCTAGTCTTTGCAAAACTACTTTACTAGCAGTGTTGTGTGGCTTATCGGCCCACGTCGCAAAACTGGGTGGAATTAGGATCTTTTTCTCCGCATCTTTACTCTGGGACTCTGATTTCTCTTCTCTTTCGGGTTAAATATTTTGCTAATTCTGACATTAGGTTCTCGTGACTATTTCCTCCCGGAGAGCCCCTCATTACAGATGATCGCTTGCTACACGAGAAGATTCTGAAGATTACTCTCCGATAAAAATCCTCAGACCATATGTGTCGATCACATTTACGATTCACTGCCACCGATAAGTTTTTATGTATAACCACATACCCCTACCGTTCATCCATTCAATCCCAGTTGCTCTTGTGCTCACAAGATGCATCGAAATACTTTCCGTTGTTTCGAAAATCCTTTGAGCCTATTGCCTTGCAGCTTCTTTTCACCCTGCGGATAATTCCTCACTTTTATCGAGGATAGGTTCATCCTAAGTGGTCCCTGTGATTCCCAAAATACTTTGAACTACTATTATGATCTCGCGACAATCCTCGGCAGCCTACTGCTTTGGAGTTTCTTCTTACCTTCTTGCACTGTGGTTTATCCCGTTTGTCCTGTAGTCTTTGTTGACCTCCCTTGACATTGCCATTCTGATCTGTTGAATAGTCGTGTGTGCCAGTGCACGCTGTCATCAGTTGATCCGTATGAATCAATTTTTTTGGCTCAGACGTCATTCCGGACATGAGTTGGTTCTCGGTAAATCAAACCTTAATTGATTAACCGTCAAGCTTCTATTCAACTTATTCATCTTTGATTGATGTATCTTGGTCTGATACACCGATACGGAAATCATAATTCCTTTGTCCCTAAGCATCGAAATATTCAGATGCTTCTATCATTCGATGCCTTTGTTTTCTTTCTTCTTATGGGTGAGTACCAATACTCGCACCAGACTCTCGGTACGCCGCCTGAACTTTTTGGTGGATTACTACTTGTCATCCCCTTGTGTCCTAAGTCATTTATGAATTTCCCCTGATACGAAATGCCTTCGGCGAACGGTACCATCTGCTCCTTGTCATCAGCCTTCTGCTTTCAAACTGGTCCCGTTATCCTTGTTTGTTGTATAGATTCGTAAAATGTTCCTATGGGTTGTATCTATGCTTCAGCCGTTTGTGTGAACCCATCAACTTCTACGGGTCATACTTTACTGGTGTTACGCGAGATAAATTTTCTACTCTACAAATTCATCGATAGAGAGAAGTGAATGAGAGGCTATGCATTGAAGAAGTGGGAGTCGACCATGAACCTTTGTGTTCACGCCCATGGATACTATGTATAACTTATCATGAAAGCTCCTCGTAAAGATAATTAACCCCCTTGGTGTAAATTCGGCTACACCTATGATCCACCATTCTACCTTCGAGTATTACTCCTAGTATCTCCAGGATATCATGCCTTTTCACTACATCTTATGAATTGTGATGAAATAATTCCTATCCCTGTCATAACCACTCCATGGGTTCTGGGTTGTCATCAACCGAGAACACCGCTTACCTTTTTCTCCACCACCCCTTTTGTTTGGTGATGCTGTTATTCGATTGCATTCTCTTGGAACCTCTCAACATAAAGTGTCGTGGTCATCATCAGCATTTTCTATTCTTCCATGTGTCTATTGAATTCATTGTGGAAAATACCATTCTTGCCCCTCGATGATTTGTGTCACCATTGACAACCCCCTTTGAATCCCTGCCAATACAAACTTGGTCATGTATATCTTGCTCTGCTTTCCCTTGGGAATAATATACCTCTAATGCTTGTGTATAATCACATTTTCCTTTCCATTGGTCTGTTTAATCTTTCTTTTAATATAAATTATCTGGGTAGTGATAATTCCCTGCTAATGTAAACACTTCGGTGTACTACTTTGTCCGTACAACCTATTACGATTGTTGTTGACTTTTAGGTGACCACCGATGGACAAGAACTTTCCCAATTGGTCCGCCTCGTCTTAACGAGCAGGGAAATGGTTCTCTTTGTCCCTCGCCCTTGGTACCGTCGTTGTTGCCGACATAGCTAACAAGCTGTTCTCTGGCTTACCTTGCTTCGTGATCTCATGGAATGTCACCAACCTTCATATTCAATGTGAGCCCATACCCCGCAGTTCCACAGGATCGAAACCTGACTCTCTTGTACCTTTATGTTCTCAAGTTATTTCCTCTTTATTGACCTCGTATGCAATTCGCAAGTCACCTACATTGTGTTATTCAGTCCGATACCAGACTCAGTGCTTATGCCTGATGCTATGGACCCCTCTTACAACATCCGTCATCGGAATCAAATGCATGCCTATCCTCTTGAAATTTCTCATACCTTCTTTTGTCTCTGTCGATGTATTCCCCTGAGTATCAACTCGGAGGATACTTTGTACCCCAATCCCTTGGACAATCTCGGTTGATTAACCGGGTACCGATCTGACCCCCCTAAGTTTACCCTCCTACCCTATCCGTAAGTACGATGCAACCCTGGAAGAAGGATGGAAACCCGTCGAGATGCACTGATGCAGAGAAGTGAAGACATCAACGAGAAGGCTTAAATTCTTTGAGAAGGACAACAAGAACCAGGAGATTCGCTAGAATACGAAACAAAAAATCCCACGCCATACACTACCTTTTAATTCTCGGGGCGAGAATTCTTTGTAGTGGGGGAGATTTGTAACACCCTCAGTGTCTGTAACAGTAATCACTTTCCCTGTTGACTATTACTGTTGCTAATCACTGTTACTAATCTTGGCCTTGATCAACTTTGAATCAAAACAAATTGAAATGTCTTTTGGTGGTTATTAGAAATAGGTGGCAAATAAAACTTTGCCCAGAATTCATGCAACCAATTTTGGAAAATCCCTAAAACTCAGTAGACCATGTTCAACCAACATTGGGTATTTATTTGAATATTTAGATATTGCAAACAAATCTTAATAGTAGCGAAACAACAATATTTAAGCATTTTAAATATAGCAATGACTCAAATGATTTTATATTGGCCCCAAACTTTTTGTGGCACTTAAGTAAGGTGCAACACTAATATGGAAACAACTAAATCCTTTTATAAAAATGTAAAAGCAATTAAAACAAATACAAAGAAATAGGAAAGAAAGCAAAAAATATTAAAAGAAATAAAAGCAACTAAACCTTGCCCAGGGCGAGGCCCACCTCGGCCCAACCCACCCCCTCCCCTTGTCATCTTCCTCCCCCACCCACTCCCACCTGCCCCATCGCCGTGGCGTGCACGCCGTGGTGGATGCCTCTGCCGGCCTCCCGCACCTCCCCAGTGTGCCGTAGACGATAAGCACGCCCCCACGACCCGTCTAGATCTCACCCCGCTCCATTTCCCCTTCCCCTCGCCTCGCACGCCTCGGGGGAAAAGCACCCGAGCACCGCCGTGGCCATGACCATGGACCTGCGCGGCACTCGCCGTACTAGCCCAAGACGATGTGTCCACCGTACGCACCAGCGTCGTATTCGTCAACCTGCGCATGGAATCGAGCAGAGGAGCCCCACGCGAAGCGCACAGTCAAGTTCCCCCAAGTCGCCGCCGTCGTGGTTGCAGGGAAATTCAGCCGCCGTCAAGCCACCCCCGAGCCTGCTGCCAGCCTCTACGTGCTCGCGATGAGCTTCTCTACCTCCCCCAAGCCCCCTATTATCTCACCGTGCACCGTAGCCGGCACCACCATTGGAGCAAAGCTCCGTCGCCGCTCGGCGAAGACCGCGCCGTGGCCCCAGAGCACGTCTTTGGCCTCCAGTGGCACGGGTGGGTTACTAGCAACCTGATGCTCCCGTTTAGGTAGGGTGCGCGTGAGGATTTGCACCGTAGCCACGATTTCGTCGAACACCGAAACATCCGCCGCCGTAGCTCGTCGTCGGCGCCGATTCCGGTGACCCTAGGTCTTTCCACCGCCACGAGAAGACTCCCCGTCGCCTTCTCGTTCGATTGGACCAAGAGCGAGCTCCTCCCGTGCCCCGTAGCGTCGCCGCCGTCGACCTCGCCGGCGTACTGTCTCCGGCGAGACTCCGGTGACACTGCCATGTGGGTCTCGCACGTAAGAGATACGTTTAACACTAATTACCCCACTAATGAGCCACTGACCTCCGGGCCCAGCATCTCTAATTATTCGACGTTTAATTAAACAGAGACATAACCCCCCTCCCAGTCACTGACAGTGGGCCCCAGGCCATTTAAAATAAACTAAACCACTTAAATTAGCACCTGTTTCGCTGACCACTGGCCCCCCCTGTCAGTTTGTATTTAAATGATTTAACAAGAAATTCCAGTGGCTGGCATGTGGGCCCAGCGGCTATTTTGAATTATTAAAATATTTTATAAATAAACCGATGCTGACATGTGGGTCCCACATGTCAGGCACTGTTTTGGATAATGTTTTGGATAATGTTGATACAATAATAAAAGAAACTCAGAAATTCTTTTAAATGATTTAAACTTTGAATTTGAATATCTTTTAAACCGTAACTCAGATTCAAAAACTTTATACATGAAAATTGATCAGAAAAATATAAAGAAAACGAATACGCTATCCATATGTCTACCACCCCCTCTAACTCACCGAGAATCAACATTCCCCCCTTCGGGCCGTCTGTCAATAATTCCCGGTGCCGCTAAAAACCTACCGGATGAATTTATTCCGAACATGAAAGTTGTCCGAAATGGTTCAACTAACCCGGATACACACCCCCTTATCTTTGTCGGATGTCCACGACACCACCGGCATGGTACCTTCCCCTTCGGACACCCTGTCCGATAATCACCCGGAGCTGGCAGTTCATCCCCGGATGAATTCCCGCTCCGAGCAACGTGCATTGCACTGTGTTAGAACACCGTTAGCATTGCATCTGTCATGTCATGCATCTGTTTGTATATGCTTGATTTGAATTTACTGTATCTTCCCCCCTTAATCTCCGGTAGACCCCGTTGCTGCCGCTGACTACACCACTGCTGAGTACGACTACTTCGTCGACGACCCTACCAGTATCGTCAAGCTTCCAGGCAAGCAGAGCCATTCACTTCCCCAGATATCGCCTATCTTTCCATACTTTTCTTGCACTAGGCATTGTTACTACTGCTGCTATGTTACAATTCTATTCAATTGCATAGCCTGTTTTTGTCGCCCCTTGATGTACCTTCCTTTATCCTATGCTGCCTATAAATTTATATATATTATATTCAGCAGTGAGCCCTGCGCATTGTTAGTCAACTAGGATTAGATAGCGGGCCGTGATCACTCTGGGAGTGAACGCGGATACGATGATTATAACTGCACAGGTACAGTACAATGTAGACACCGCCTCAGGCCCCTACCTCGGCTCTGCCGAGCCACATCAAGTGGAGCTATCGAGGAGTAATCCTCGTACTCCACTCGTTGCTGACTCTGTAAATCCGCTCTAGGTACCTGAGAAACGGTTGTCCTTCAGGTCAGAAGTCGGGCGACCCAACGGTGCCCGCGTGGGATGGGACGACAAGGAGGGTATGACCAGTGTACCGGTGTGCTTGGACCCTGATCGTTGGCCGCGAGAGTTACCAAACCACGAAAGTCGAGATCCTCCAGGAGCACCCGCGAGAGAAGGTAAGGAGACGGTTCACCTTGTTGGTAACGGCAGAGACTTGGTGGGACGATAGGGCAGGCACCAATGTACTGGTGGTCCTGGCTGCTGTCGTTGTCCGCGGGTCAGTTAAGTCGAGGCAACGATAACGGTTGTCACGCAGTTTAATAAAATGCTAAATGGTTCGGCGGATATCTTGAGTAGCCTTTTGGCTTATACGCGCTTCCTACACGTGGGAATTACTAGTTATGGGATCCTCTGCTTCGCAGTGTCGTCTGAGGACTCTTCAGATGTCAGCCGGGAAGTGGCGTTGTCTTATTTGCTCGCGCGGTGGTGTCTTATTTGGATTTTCTTTAATTTCACCGGCCAGCCACGCACCATGCAGGAGTACATTCGGGTTGGGGTCCAAGACCCGGTGTACTTAGGATTTAGACCGGCGGATGGCCTCTCTGTTGAGTTTGAAAGATGGGCTACAGAGTGTCGGATAGCCTCGGTGGAGCGTTCCCTAACAAGGTGCCCGCCACCCTGTAGATCTGTGCGTCTAGTGTAACACAAGTGCACCCCTGCAGGGAAGATTAATCTATTCGAATAGCCGTGTCCACGGTAACAGGACGCTTTATGCTGAAGCTGGATCTTACCACTACAAACTATTATTATTAAACTGTATGGTTTCGGGTTTTCTTCCTCGCCGGGTAGTCAAGGAGGGAACTCGGAGGCATTGCTAATTATTACAACTTATTATTATACAATGCTGCAGCAACTTCTACTGCATTGTTACTTTATGCTTTATTTAAACTGTTGGCTATTCTCTCCCCATGCTGCAAGACTCGTCGGAAGATTCTAGTCTTCGATAGGCCTAGCTTCTTACCCTTATTCTGATTTGTACCCTGCAGTCCACTATATATAGCCTCCCCTTTCCATTGATACAATGCATAAATGCTTAGTAGCGGACGTAAGACTCGCGGGTATGCTAGATACTCACCTTTGCTTTCTTTCCCCCTTTATGTTTTGCCTGATCGGCCACTGCAGTCGACGTTGGAGCCTTAGAGTCCAGGAGTAGGATATCCCCGATGCCGACCACCGCAACATGAAGATCCCCGATGCCTTCTACGACGTCGAGTTCCCGTTGACCAGGAGTAGTTTGGATGTTCCCAGGCAGGAGGTCTCGCCTTTTCGATGTGTTGTTATTTGTGCTAGCCTTCTTAAGGAATCCTTGTATTCTTGTGTCTGTACTCAGATACTATTGCTTCCGCTAACTTTGTGCTCTCGAGCTGTTGTATTCGAGCCCTCGTGGCCCCCTGGCTTGTATTAAACAGCTTGTATTATTTTATTTGTAGAGTTGTGTTGTGATATCTCACCGTGAGTCCCTAATCTTGATCGTGTACCTTGCGTGTATGATTACTGTACATGGTCTGATTTTGGGGGCGTCACACATCAGGGGCGTAGTTCAGGTTGGCCTTGGCTACCGGAACCACTAAACGACCTTTGAAGTACAATGTACCCAAATCATCATCGTCATCCTTAATAATAGTGAAAAATGAGGGCCTTCCACTTGCGAGATATCTTCTGATCTTCAGTATGTCAGAGTCACAACGTTGTACAAACTTCATGGGGGAGTCGAGGTCTGGTTTGACAACTAGGGAATTCACATATCCCTGCGGAACAATTTCGATGTTCAGCTTTCTCAGCTCTTCATACAGGAGTGGCTGCTTTACTTGAACTTCAAGTTCACTACAGTAGACTTTGCGGCTCAAGGCATCGGCCATCACATTAGCTTTGCCAGGTGTGTAATAAATATCCATGTTGAAATCGGCTATTGTCTTGAGCCATCTCTGTTGGCGGAGATTCCGGTTGGGCTGAGTAAACAGGTACTTCAGGCTTTGGTGGTCAGTGTAGATCTCGCAACGGTTACCAACGAGGTAATGTCGCCACAGCTTCAATGCATAAATTACCGCTGCCAATTCAAGATCATGTGTTGGATAGTTTTCCTCGTGAGCACGCAACTGACGAGAGCCATAAGAAATCACTTTGCGCTCTTGCATTAGGACACAGCCTAATCCTTGACGAGACGCGTCGGAATATATCACGAAGTCCTTCTGAGTATCAGGGGGACCAAGCACTGGGGGTGAAGTGAGCTTGTCCTGGAGGGCTTGAAAACTTTCTTGGCATTTATCAGTCCAGTCAAACTTGACACCTTTGTGAAGAAGCTTAGTCAGAGGCTTGGCAATCTTAGAGAAATTCTCAACAAAATGGCGGCAATAGCTGGCAAGGCCGAGGAAACTTCGGACTTGCTTGACAGTCCTAGGCGGAGTCCAGTCAAGAATAGCCATGATACGTTCGGGGTTGACGGCGACGCCATCATTGGAAATCACATGACCAAGGTAAGTTACTTCGGGAAGCCAGAACTCACACTTAGAGTACTTAGCATAGAGTTTTTGTTCTCGAAGCTTTTCCAGCACAAGGCGAAGATGTTCAGCATGTTGTGCATCGGTTTTGGAGTAAATCAATATATCATCCAGATAAACCACGATAAATTTGTCGAGGTATTCCATGAATATATAGTTCATCAATCGGGAGAAGGTGGTTGGTGCATTGGTCAAGCCAAATGACATGACAGTGTACTCGTATGAACCATAGCGAGTAATGAATGCGGTCTTCGGGATGTCCTCATCACGGACCCGGATCTGATGGTAACCCAACTTTAAGTCGAGTTTTGAAAACACCATGGATCCAGCAAGTTGTTCATAAAGATCATTGATCCGAGGAAGCGGGTACTTGTTCTGTATCGTGGCCTGGTTGATAGGTCGGTAATCTTGGACCAAACGGTTCGTGCCATCACTCTTCTTGACAAAGAGCGAAGGTGCTCCCCAAGCAGAGGAACTTGGACGGATGAAGCCTTTCTCGAGGGTCGTGTCAATCTCCTTCTTCAATTCAAGGAGGTGGTGAGGTGGCATCTTATAAGGGCGCTTCGCAATAGGGACGGTTCTGGGCTTCAAGTCGATGACGAATTCAACTTCCCTAATCGGGGGTATCCTCGGCAGTTCTTCTGGGAATACATCAGTAAAATCACAAACGATTGGGACTTTCTCAAGATACCGGAAACAAGTTGGACGCATCACACTGTGCGTTGGATGCATCACACTGTGCGGAATCCAGATGCGTTGCTTCTTTGCTGTGCCCGAAGATGAGCCAGCATCACGGGGGCGCTTTGGCGAACCCCCAAACCTAAGCTGAGCGGTCTCAAGAGTGATAGTGTGGTTCACCATGGTGGAGAAGTCGGGGAAGACGCGAAAAGCCAGTGCAAGCTGGAGATCTAGGTTTAGTCCATCACGGAACTTCTCTTGCCTACTTGCATCATTTGGAAGGTCACTTGTAGCATAGCGGGAGAGGCGGAGGAATTCCCTCTGATATGCCTCGACAGTTTTGTTGCCCTGAACAAGGTTGCGGAACTCGGTCTTCATACGGTTCATAATCGCCTGGGAGACATAACAAGCACGGAAGGTAGTCTTGAAGTCATTCCAGGCGACGATAGTCCCTTCAGCTAGCGAGCCCTTTTAAGTGTCCCACCACTGAGCAGCGGGGCCATGCAGGAAATAGGACGCGAAGTTGACATAATCAGCAGCATGCACCCCAGTGAACTCCAGCTGGCGAGTGATGTCACGAAGCCAATCATCGGCATCCAGCGGCTGTTCAGGTTGGTGGAAGAGAGGGGGATTGAGACACATGAAATCCTGCAGAGTAACCACAGGCGGTTGATTCTGGTGCTGGTTCTGGTTCTGATTCTGGTTCTGGAGCTGATCTATGACTTCTTGCGTAAACACTTGGTTCATCTGAAACTGCTGCATCATCGCGGCCATGTAGTCCGGCGGCGGAGGTGGATCGTTGGCACCACGACCACGACCACCACGACCAACCATCCTGCTAGAATTTAACAGTGGCATTTCAGCGATGAATATTTATCGAGATACCGGAAACGAGTATGAGGTAAAGCGACAACAAAGAGGAGGCGCAGATATATAGGAGTGGTCATATAAGACATACACATCCACATATAGAGTCAACCGGAAAATCGGGCAACGTAACATCGTAGAAATTAAGGAAAAAGGACTCACTAGGCAGCGCGTAGACCGCGGTAAGGATTACACGACGCGACATATATTCCACTATGTCAATCACGCTACAAGAAAACTGTTGGCCACAGGAGTTAATGCCAGAGGACGCACGGCCTGCCTAGAATGAGAATGGGATCCGCGGTCCGGGACCTGGGTTAGAACTCCTGCGACACAACTCAATCAATGGGGAAGCACCAGAACGCCGGGTGGAATCAAGAGAACGTGATCCTAATGTCAGAGTTAGTAAAACTTACCAGCAAGGATAAGAGAACAGAGTCCCAGAGTATAGGTACGAAGAAAAGGATCCTAATACCATCGATATCACACGTAATGACATCGATGTGGGCCCGTAAGCCAAACATTAAGTTAGCAAAATATTTTTTCAAAGTCTAGACTCAACTTCGACCAGATAGTGGTTGGGTGGCTTCCTACAGGCAGTCGGCTCTGATACCAACTTGTGACGCCCCCAAAATCAGACCGTGTACATTAATCATACATGCAAGGTACACGGTCGAGATTAGGGACTCACGGTGAGATATCACAACACAACCCTACAAATAAAATAATACAAGATGTTTAATACAATCCAGGGGCCACGAGGGCTCGAATACAACAGCTCGAAAGCACAAAGTTAGCGGAAGAAAAAGTATCTGAGTACAGACACAAGGTACACATGATCTGCCTTAAGAAGGCAAGCACAAAAACAACAACGATCGAAAAGGCGAGGTCTCCTGCCTGGGAACCTCCAAACTACTCCTGGTCAACGGGGAACTCGATATCGTAGAATGCATGGGGGATCTTCATGTTGCGGTGGTCGCCATCGGGGATCTCCTGCTCCTGGACTCCAAGGCTCCAACGTCGACTGTAGCGGCCGATCAGGCAAAAAAAAGGGGGAAATAAAGCAAGGGTGAGTATCTAGTATACCCGCGAGTCTTACGTCTGCTACTAAGCATTTAAGCATTTGTATCAAATGGAAAGGGGAGGCTGTATATAGTGGACTGCAAGGTAGAAATCAGAATAAGGGTAAGAAGCTAGGCCTATCGAAGACTACCATCTTCTGACGAGTCTTGCAGCACAAGATGAGAACAACCAACAGTTCATATAAAGCATAAAGTAACAATGTAACAACCCGATTCACTAAAGAATCCAAGTCTCTGTGCATTCTGTGCTAGTCCCTGGATCAATAGCTAGCACACACAGTACATGATGTAATATCAAGAATAAACCACATGTCATAAATATTACATCGAAGATCCAGTATTACAATATAACATACCTGCAGAGCTCAAGGCTAGCTTACAAATAGAATACAGCGGAAAAACAATAAAAACTTTGTGGCGTCCATCAACTCCACCTACAAGTTGAGTATAGACATCGTAACACTACATCGCATCACTTACTCGTCATATACAATCCTGCAACACCGAAGGTTACAACCCGACAACGGGTACGTACATTTGATTTGTACAGCAAGTCACACGAAAAAGGATATAACAGACCTACATCTACATGCAAGGATAAGTCAAAGGAAAGGCTTATGGTTTAGTTTTGCAGAAAGCCAGTTTTTCCCTCACATACTACAACTAATCAAATTTTAATTTATCTTGCTAGTCCTAAGTATGGTTGCATCGGGCTACACCAATTCCAACCATCCCTTTATTAAAAGTTCCCACTCAAATTATTTTTAAGGTGAATTATCTGTCAAGACCATCCAACAACAATAATGCCCACTTGCTCAAAGTTGTTCGTAACCGTGGACACAGCTAATCATGATCAGTTTTTACACTCTGCAGAGGTTTGTACACTTTCCCCACCGGACTCAACCCGAAGATTGTGACATAGTCTTTCAGAAGAGGTTGCCTCCACCCTTTGGTAGCCGGTACACCTATCATATCTACATCAGCTAGCTACCAGGGCCAGGTTCCTCACAACTTACTCATCTAAGCCAAAGCCCATATAGCCAGTGGTTGTACATGGAAGCTACTAGTCACACTGTCTGTCCGATCTATTTGAGCCTGGACGGCGCCCACTGCGTTCAGAGGGTAGTCACCATGACGCACCCGGTTTCCCACCAAAACAACCATTCGGGAAGCATTTAGCCCTGGTCCCTCCTTATCCGAGGCACGAGCCCCAGGATGCATTCCCTGCCCGCCCAGAGGTGATTTCTATTTAAATTTGCTAGTCAAGTCATTAATCCTCACAAAGCTCAATGATATACTCAACCCAATCCTCGTCTACAAAGCAATAGAAGTATATAACAACCACAATCCTAGGGCGACAATGAAAATACAAGGTCAGAACGTATGGCTATCCTACTAGGTTTAAATCATAACTAATATATAATCCTACACATGCATAGAGTGATTATTTTCTACATGCATAATAGAAAATATAGGTTGAGGTATCGTCAAAGTATAACTTGCCTTTTCCATTCGGTGAAGTTCTTCGCTCTCACGGTCCAGTCAACTCTACTCGTCACACTCCGAGAAATGTATCGCAAACGAAGGAACTGGAATAAACAATCACACCACAAGGATAAAACAAAAGATCAACAAACAAACACAAAGGGTTTTAGTAACAAAACAAACAGGCTTGACACGGCACCAGTGTCGATGTGCTCGAAGGTGACAGGTGGAAGGTGAACTCAAGAGAGTCAACAGATAAAGATTAATCGGTAAGGAATTGTGATCATGGAAATTTATGAATTCAAGGTGAATATCATGCCCACAAGAAAAGTGTGTGAATCTTACCGATAACATGTCTCAAATGATCCAATATGCAAAAAGAATGACGTGAAACGGAATACTACAACGCAGGTCATAGCAAGTGCAAAATTGAATTGAATTTGAATTTAAACAGATCAAGAAACATTTGAATTTTTGTGTACACATGATATAGACAGAAAGTACATGACACGAGTGATCCAACGCAAAAAGAATCACTCGATTTGGATCAACGGTATAAAAGATATGGCCTCCGGCAATATGAATTTTGAATTTGAAATAACTTCAAATTCAAAAGTGTGCAAAGTGTGAAAACTTGATTCCATGCTAAAGTACAGAACAACATGAACGCGTAGGAAAAGTTTCACCTCGATCCGACGCACGGTGTGGGAGATATTGCGGAAGCGAGAACGGGGTCTTTTCTGCAAAAAGGACCTATCCGCAAATAAAAAATTCCCGAAAACGCGATCGGGTCCCTGGGACCAGATCTGGCCAGAGTTGACCTCGTTTTCCGGAGAACTTCTATGAACTCCGGCGAGGGGAAGTGGAGGCCGGCGACGTGGGGGTGGGGAGGCGCGACACGGGGTGGTGGAGGGGCGACCGACGCGGCACGGGAGGAGGCGCGGCGGCGGCGCGGCACGGCACGGATGGCCGGCTCGCCAGCGGCAGCTGGCGTCCGGCGGCGGGGCGCAGGGGAGGCGCGGCGCGGAGGCGTTGAGGTGGCCGCGCGTGGGCCGTGGCGGGGCGGCGGGCACTCCAGCGGTGGCGGCGCACGGCGTCCGGCGAGCGGGGCCCGGCGGCGGCGGCGAGGCCCGCGGGTCCCGATAGGTTTTTTTTTTGGAAGAAAAGAAAAGGAAATAAAAAATGGAAAACCTAATTCTATTTATAAACAGACAAGGAAAGTAAAGGATAGAAGAAACCGACTCGGGCTCCAAATGCACTCGCGGGCGAAAAAAACTACTGGGCCGGCTGTACATGGGTTTTCTTTTTCTTTAAATCCGAAGCTTCAAACAATTGAATAAAATCAACCGTAATTCAGAAAAATATGAAATAAAATTCTAAATTCTTCAAATAATCTAAAGAAAATTATTTAATGAATACATTTACCAAAAAGGAAAATAAAAATAACAACATTTTCTAAATACTTTATTCAAATATAAAATACTTATCATAAATCAAATAAAATCCAATAAATTATTAAAAATATTTTATTTGGTCAAAAGCATTGACAAATCATTTCTAAATAATAAAATATAAATTTAAAATTGTCACACCAATAAATAATTTGGTAAAATAAAAATATCCCATTGGAATACTTTTTCAACTCTTTTAAAATATTTAATAAATCATTTTAATGAAATAAACACCCTCTTAGCATTATAAAATCCCTAAAATAATTTTAGAGTTATTTATAATGCTCATAATAAATTTTAAAAACATTAAAGTAATATTCTAAATATTTTCCAACTTTATTAAAAAGGGGATAAGTCATTTTATATCCTCTCAAATGAATTTTCCTTGAGTTGCAAAATGTGTTGAATATTCAAAAGAATTCCAATAATGATTTAAAACATTTTCCAACCTTTTAATATGTTGAAGGAGTCATATTACCTTCTCTCATTTTTTTTTGTTGTTTTGTTTTACATAATAAATTTCAAAACATCAATTATGAATATTAGGGAAAGTCCTTTTATTCCCTCTCTTTTTAATATTCAATAAACTCCAAAAGTTTTAAATCCTAGAGAAAATCAAACACATCAAGCAAACAATCATTATCTATTTAATTTATTAACATTCCAAAATTCGGGAAATTTTGGGATGTTACACACTACCACCCTTAAAAGGAATCTTGTCCTCGAGATTCGAGAAGGCTAGAAAGAAAGGTTAGGGTTCGGGTCTTCATGAAAGTCCATCGATCCTCCGATGAGCTAGGGTGCTACCACCCTTAAAAGGAATGCGACGTGGTCTTCAAGAATCTTAATCATCAATGACAACCTTCGTACATTCCTCATACTCCTTTGAGATCGTAAATCCTTAGCAAAAGAGGAGTCTTCCATATATTGAACTTTCCTGGCTGACCAGTCAGACGCCAATACTAAGCAACTATCGATTCCCTCATGGTGATCATCAAGAATACTTCTACGGGATACCTGCAGGAAATGGTCTTGGTCTATACTCACCGTATAATCTACCATTATTAACGACAATCTCTTATAGGGGTCAAACATTGTACCATTCTATTGTTCAGGCTTAACATCGTCGCCTCTCTGCTATAGGTAAGTCACTCAAGATCTACTATCCCGCATAGCAAGAGTGAATAATAAGAGTATTCGTCATGGTGATCAATCCATTCCGCACCCAAATCATTTCCTTGTATATGGTTTAGCGAATCTCGCAATCTAATACTCGGTCATCCTCACAAGCATTACAACAAGTTCCTCTTGTTCATGAACTGGGTTCAGACAATCCATGGTTCTGCAAGTGATGGCAAGAGAGTGTTAATACTCTTCAAGCCCTCGTTGATTACCCCAAGTGCAGGGTGAGATATAGTGCAGCGGCAAGTTTTCCCTTGGCAAACATACCAAGGTTTGTCTCCCGTAGGACTTCGAAGGATACAAGAAGGTGGTAAAGTGAACAATGGCGCCGAGGTTGCTAGCTTCACCTGGACCTGCACACAGATACAAATAACTTTGCTCCCAACGAGTACATAGGAGTTGTCAATTCCTTCGGCCTTGCTGTTTACAAAGGAGTGGCAACTGAAAGTAAAGACTGAAAGTAATAAGGGTGTAAACAGTGATATGAAGATGGACCGGGGTCCCGTGATTTTCACTAGTGATGTCTCTCTCCCAAAAGACGATAAAAGTGCTACCGAGGTAAACAAATCATAGTTGGGCAATTGACATGATTATGAAGGCACCGCAATGCTAACTATGCTACAAAGAAAGGAAGGGCTCAAAAGCAATGGGCAGTACGCCAAATTAATTAGACCGAAATCCACCTGCATCTACTACGAATCATCCACCTTGAGATATCTATCTAGAACATATCGCTGGTATTAAGTTGCGAATCCCACCCAAAGTGTAAACTCAAAGCAATAGACAATTGCATTAAAATAACTATGCGTAAAGTAAAGAATCCTTGCACCCGCAGGTACAAGCACCGTTGTTTTACCCCTGGTGGAAACAGCACATCCCCTAGTCTCATGTTTCTGTCACTCAAGCTAGACATCAAGGGGCTGAACCCACAATCGAGCATAACGCTCTCTCTTGGAGTTGCAAATAAAGTACTTGGCCAAAGCAAATACCGCAACGGAGAACATGCAAGAATTTACTCAAGAAAAAAATATAAAAGAGAAGAACCAAATATATTACTCATCACAATTTGAACATAGTCTCATAATCCATCAGATCCCAACAAACTCAGCATAGCAACAGCATAAATTACATAGATGCCTCGATCATGTGAGGCAGCTCACGAGGACTCGAAAGTGGAAGCACAAAAGGGGGAGAGATAGATCACATAGCTACTGGTCACGGACCCATGGTCCAAGGGAAACTACTCACGGTACATACGGGAGGCGTCCATGGCTATGGAAGGTCTCCCGGAGGGGGTAGCTTCTCCAGGCAGCCCCGATCTTGAAACGGCCGCAACGGCGAAACAGAGGTGAGATCGTGAAAGAGGAGTCCATATTAGGGGTTTTCACCCCGAGGGGTAAATATAGGCGAAGGGGGGCGTCGAGGGGACCCACCAGGCAGCAAGGAGGCCCCCTGGCCTCCTGGTGGTGGCCCTCCTCCGCTCCTTTGGTGTTTCCGGAAGCTTCTGTTGCGCTGATTTTTTTATATATTATTCCCATAATTTTTGGAGCACTTTTAATGGCTGGAAAACCTGAAATACAAAAACAGCAGAAAACAGAAACTGGAAACTGGGTGCACTGAGTTAATAGGTTAGTCCAAATAGGTTCAAAACTGTATGAAATTTCAAGCAAAACATGGCAAAGTCACACAAAACATGCATGGAACAAGCAGAAATTATAGATACGTTTGGGACATATCAGCAAGCCAAACAAACATCTATCGTTTCTTCACTACACTCAGGTTTACGTAGCGTGCTATAAAACGTGTACTAGTGAACCACAACTTCCTCCAGGGTTCTTCCTTAAACAATATTGTGTTTTCTTGTCGTAAGATACTGGCACACGGGGTTAACTTTCAACTCATCATCGGTTGCATCCATCTTTATTCTAGCCTTGACATTAGCAGCCATTGTAGTAGCTTCTTCAGTTTATGGATGAGGATGAGGGGGAATAGAATGTAGATAGCGAGGTAGAGAGAGAGATAGAGAGAGATACCCATACAAACATCACACTAGTTTTGAAAATAAAAGTTTTGATGTGTAGTTGTAGGTAAAACAAGGAACGACAGCTCACAGAACGATCTAACGGTAGAAACTTGAATCTTCCAGGTCTTCAAGTCTTCGGGTCTTCCATGGCGGTGGCTTCAGTTTTGCATTATCGAAGAAATCTTCGTATCGTCGAGTCACTTGCCAACTTATTCTTCTTGTTGTTGTGTCTCCTTCAGTCTTGAAGCATACTAAATAGATAAGGGGTCTAAGGTAACGTAAACTTATTCTACTCACGTAGAAGAAACGCAAGGCACAACACACAACATCAAACAAAGACATATCAGGGCCACAGGGCACAAGACAAAACTAAACAAAACAATCAGACATAACACTCCTACCAGAAAAACATGCATCGAACCACATCTCCAACTAACAGAAAAAGAGTAACAGTGTACACTTGTGCACTCCTACAAAAGTATATCCTCTAATTGCCAAACATAAGATTCATCAAGTCAGCATCCTTGCTTCCACGTTCACAACATCTTCTTCTTTCCCTTCAATTCTGGACACATGTCGGCGTAATGTCCCATATTCCTGCACCGGAAACACTGGATCTGGCTAATGTCCTTCATCTTCTTCACGGGTGCTTTCTTCAATTCTTGGATAATTTCCTTCATTCCTTCCTTTTGATGTTGAACCACTTGTTGTGTCACGATGAAAAATCGACACTGAGCGGGGTAATAATCAGTTCCTTCACACATAAAACATGTGACTTGAGTAGTGGGACAATCCTCACCCCTGTGAATTTCTTCACAATAGGGGCATCCATCTTGGTGTCCTCCGTAGGAGTGTCCTGTTTCTCCGCAAATTGTGCAGGCACGGGGCCTCTTAAGGTTTACCGTCCTTTTCGTTGGGGTCATGAGGCGGGATCCCAACAAAATCCTTGTGAACTCCTTCCAAGTAATCTTCCTTCGTGATTCGTCAATTGCTTGGTGCATTCTCCACCAAGTAGCAGCCTCTTCTACCAAGTACTTAATAGCATAGGGGACCATGTCCTCACTTCCAACCTTTTTTATTGTCATGTGCTCCTCCATACTACGAATCCATTTCTCCACCTTCAGTCTCGACATCGCCCCAGAAAAGGCGAGTCCTACTCCATACTCCATCTATTAAACCCATACGACCAGGGTTAGGGGCAACTATAACACCGACAAGACAACAACTAAAGATAACACCAAACAATTGCACACAAACTAGAAAGAGGCAAAAACACCTAAGTTCAACAGTAACACAGAACAACAATCAATGGAACACAAAAGTCACACCACACAAACAACTCCTAGAGTAAGGTCATATGTGCAAGACATACGATCTCACCATACTACTCGAAATTCGTTCATCTAATTTCACCTAAAAGGTGGTCTGAACTTAAACTTCATCCTTCTCAGCTAATCTGGTCTTGAAGATCCTCTCGTAGTGTAAACACTAATTCTTATTAAATCCATAGGATACTCCAGTTCTGGTAGTGGTAACCTCAATTGATCCATGAGGTTGATGATGTACTTCTCAAAAAATCATATCTTCAGGGGCATAACCCACTCGGAGGGGTATTTACATTAAAACAAGATAAGAAGTTTAGAAGATGAATAATAGATGAGAGATACTAGTGGAGAGAGTAAGTAATCAAAGAATGATAAAATAATTTTATTCCTATGGCTTTTTCTATCCATTTCCTAGGGTCACGACCTACAGTCAACATGGGCTCTGATACCATCTGTAACGACCCGATTCACTAAAGAATCCAAGTCTCTGTGCATTATGTGCTAGTCCCTGGATCAATAGCTAGCACACACAGTACATGATGTAATATCAAGAATAAACCACATGTCATAAATATTACATCGAAGATCCAGTATTACAATATAACATACCTGCATAGCTCAAGGCTAGCTTACAAATAGAATAAGCGGAAAAACAATAAAAACTTCGTGGCGTCCATCAACTCCACCTGCAAGTTGAGTATAGACATCGTAACCCTACATCGCATCACTTACTCGTCGTATACAATCCTGCAAAACCGAAGGTTACAGCCCGACAACGGGTCAGTACATTTGATTTGTACGGCAAGTCACACGAAAAAGGATATAACAGACCTACATCTACATGCAAGGATAAGTCAAAGGAAAGGCTTATGGTTTAGTTTTTGCAGAAAGCCAGTTTTTCCCTCACATACTACAACTAATCAAATTTTAATTTATCTTGCTAGTCCTAAGTATGGTTGAATCGGGCTACACCAATTCCAACCATCCCTTTATTAAAAGTTCCCACTCAAATTCTTATTAAGGTTAATTATCTGTCAAGACCATCCAACAACAATAATGCCCAGTTGCTCAAAGTTGTCCGTAACCGTGGACACGGCTAATCATGATCAGTTTTTACACTCTGCAGAGGTTTGTACACTTTCCCCACTGGACTCAACCCGAAGATTGAGACATAGTCTTTCAGAAGAGGTTGCCTCCACCCTTTGGTAGCCGGTACACCTATCATATCTACATCATCTAGCTACCAGGGCCAGGTTCCTCACAACTTACTCATCTAAGACAGAGCCCATATAGCCAGTGGTTGTACATGGAAGCTACTAGTCACACTGTCTGTCCGATCGTTTTGAGCCTGGACGGCGCCCACTGCGTTCAGAGGGTAGTCACCATGACGCACCCGGTTTCCCACCAAAACAACCATTCTGGAAGCATTTAGCCCTGTACCCTCCTTATCCAAGGCACGAGCCCCAGGATGCATTCCCTGCCTGGCCAGAGGTGATTTCTATTTAAGTTTGCTAGTCAAGTCATTAATCCTCACAAAGCTCAATAATATACTCAACCCAATCCTCGTCTACAAAGCAATAGCAGTATATAATAACCACGATCCTAGGGCGACAATGAAAATACAAGGTCAGAACATATGGCTATCCTACTAGGTTTAAATCATAACTAATATATAATCCTACACATGCATAGAGTGATAATTAGCTACATGCATAATAGAAAATATAGGTTGAGGTATGGTCAAAGTGTAACTTGCCTTTTCCATTCGGTGAAGTTCTTCGCTCTCACGGTCCAGTCAACTCTACTCGTCACACTCCGAGAAATCTATCGCAAACGAAGGAACTCGAATAATCAATCACATCACAAGGACAAAAAAAAGATCAACAAACAAACACAAAGGGTTTTAGTAACAAAAGAAAAAGGCTTGACACGGCACCAGTGTCGATGTGCTCGAAGGTGACAGGTGGAAGGTGAACTCGAGATTGTCAACAGATAAAGATTAATCAGTAAGGAATTGTGATCATGGACATTTATGAATTCCAGGTGAATATCATGCCCACATGAAAAGTGTGTGAATCTTACCGATAACATGTCTCAAATGATCCGATATGCAAAAAGAATCACGTGAAACGGAATACTACAACGCAGGTCATAACAAGTGCAAAATTGAATTGAATTTGAATTTAAACAGATCAAGAAACATTTGAATTTTTGTGTACACATGATATAGACAGAAAGTACATGACACGAAAGATCCAACGCAAAAAAAATCACTCGATTTGGATCAACGGTATAAAACATATGGCCTCCGGCAATATGAATTTTGAATTTGAAATAACTTCAAATTCAAAAGTTTGCAAAGTGTGAAAAGTTGATTCCATGCTAAAGTACAGAACAACATGAACGCGTAGGAAAAAGTTTCACCTCGATCTGACGCACGGTGTGGGAGATATTGCGGACGCGAGAACGGGGTCTTTTCTGCAAAAAGGACCTATCCGCAAATAAAAAAAATCCCGAAAACGCGATCGTGTCCCTGGGACCAGATCTGGTCGGAGTTGACCTCGTTTTCCGGCGAACTTCTGTGAACTCCGGCAAGGGGAAGTGGAGGCCGGCGACGTGGGGGTGGGGAGGCGCGACACGGGGTGGTGGAGCGGCGGCCGACGCGACACCGGAGGAGGCGCGGCGGCGTAGCCGGCACGGCGGCGGCCCGGTACGGCACGGATGGCCGGCTCGCCGGCGGCGGCTGGCTTCCGGTGGCGGGGCGCAGGGGCGGCGCGGCGTGGTGGCGTCGAGGTGGCCGCGCGCGGGCCGTGGCGGGGCGGCGGCCACTCCGGCGGTGGCGGCGCATGTCGAGACGGCGGGCGGCGTCGCCGGCGGTGGCGGCGCATGTCGAGACGGCGGGCGGCGTGGCCGGCGGCGGCGGTGGCGAGGCCCGCAGGTCCTGCTAGGTTTTTTTTGGAAGAAAAGAAAAGGAAATAAAATAGGGAAAACCTTATTCTATTTATAAACAGACAAGGAAAGAAAAAATATATAAGAAATCGACTCGGGGTCCAACTGCGCTCGCGGGCGAAAAAAACTACTCGGCCGGCTGTGCACGGGTTTTCATTTTCTTTAAATCCGAAGCTTCAAACAATTGAATAAAATCAACCGTAAATCAGAAAAATAAGAAATAAAATTCTAGATTCTTCAAATAATCTAAAGAAAATTATTTAATGAATACATTGACCAAAAAGGAAAATAAAAATAACAATATTTTCTAAATACTTTTATTCAAATATAAAATACGTTTCATAAATCAAATAAAATCCAATAAATTAATAAAAATATTTTTATTTGGTCAAAAGCATTGACAAAACATTTCTAAATAATAAAATATAAATTTTAAAATTTTCACACGAATAAATAATTTGGTAAAATAAAAATATCCCATTGGAATACTTTTTCAACTCTTTTAAAATATTTAATAATTCACTTTAATGAAATAAACACCCTCTTAGCATTATAAATTCCCTAAAATAATTTTAGAATTATTTATAATACTCATAACAAATTTTAAAAACTTTAAATTAATATTCTAAATATTTTCCAACTTTATTAAAAAGGGGATAAGTCATTTTATATCATCTCAAATGAATTTTCCTTGAGTTGCAAAATCTTTTGAATATTCAAAAGATTTTCCAATAACGATTTAAAACATTTTCCAACCTTTTAATATGTTGAAGGAGTCATATTACCTTCTCTCATTTTGTTTTGTTGGTTTTGTTTTACATAATAAATTTCAAAACATCAATTATGAATATTAGGGAAAGTCCTTTTATTCCCTCTCTTTTTAATATTCAATAAACTTCAAAAGTTTTAAAACCTAGAGAAAATCAAACACATCAAGCAAACAATCATTATCTATTTAATTTTATTAACATTCCAAAATTCGGGGAATTTTGGGATGTTACAAACAATGAAGCAGAAGTTGCTGCAACATTGTATAATAATAAGTTGTAATAATTAACAATAATAATGCCTCTGAGTTCCCCTCCTCGACTTTCCTGCGAGGTAGAAGACCCGGAACCATACAGTTTAATAGTAGTAGTTTGTAGTGGTAAGGTCCAGCATAAAGCGTCATGTTACCAAGGACGCGGCTATTCGAATAGATTAAACTCCCTGCAGGGGTGCACTATTGTTCAGCCTGCACGCTCGGATCTCCAGCGTGGCGTACACCTTGTTAGGGAATGCCCCACCGAGGCTATCCGACACATCGCAGCCCATCCTAGGCTCAGTAGAGAGGCCATCCGCCGGACTATATCCTATGCGCCAAGGGGTCTAGGTCCCTCACCCTTGCACGCTCCTGGACAGTGCGAGTCTGGCCGGTGAAGCAAAAGAAAATCCAAACACACCTGCTGCAGCAAATAAGACAAGACCGCTTCCCGGCAATCAGGCCACAGTACTGCTGACGTCTGAAGAGCTTTCAGATAAACTACGACGCGGAGGGCCCACACCGTAATCCCACGTGTAGGTAGTGCGTACAGACCAACGGGCCTCTCAAGTCATCCACCGAACCATTTAGCATTTTAATTAACCTGCGTGAAAACCTTTATCGTTGCCTCGACTTAACTGACCCGCGGACAACGACAGCAGTCAGGACCACCAGTACATCGGTGTCTGCCCTGTCGTCCCACCAAGCCTTTGCGGTTACCAACAAGCTGAACCGACTCCTTAACTTGTCTCGCGTGTGCTCTTGGTAGAGCTCGACTTTTCGTGGTTTGGTAACTCTCGCGAGATACGAGCAGGGGCCAGGCACGCCAGTAACATCGGTCGTACCCTCCCTGTCGTTCCCGACGCAATACCGCTCGCAGGCACCGTTGGGTCTCCCGACTTCTTACCTTAGGGACAACCGTTGCGCAGGTACCTAGAGCGGCTATACAGAGTCATCAACGAGTGGAGTACAAGGATTACTCCTTGATAGCTCACACTTGAAGGTGGCTCGATAGAGCCGAGCTAGGGGCCTTAGGCGGTGTCTGCATTGTACCGTATCTGTGCAGTTATATATATATTGTATCCGTGTTCACTCCCCTGAGTGATCACGCCCTGCTATCTTATCCTAGCTAACAATGCGCAGGGCTCACTGCTGAATAATGCATAATTATAATAGGCAGCATAGGACAAAGGAAGGTACATTAAGGGGCGACAAAAGCAGGCTATGTACATTATAACGTAGCAGCAGTAGTAACAATGCCTAGTGCAAGAAATGTACTGAAAAGATAGGCGATATCTGGGGAAAAGAATGGCTCTGCTTGCCTGGAAGCTCGACTATAGGTGTAGGGTCGTCGACGAAGTAGTCGTACCCGGTAGCAGTGTAGTCGCCGGTAGCAGTGGGGTCTACCAGAGTATAAAGGGGGGGAGAAACAGTAAATATAAAGCAATCATAGCAAACATATGAATGGCATGACGTATGCAATGTTAACGGTGCTCTAACGCAGTGCAATGCACGTTGCACGGAGCAGGAATCCATCTGGGGATGAACTGCCAGCTCCGGGTGATTACCGAACAGGATGTCCGGAGGGGGAAGGGATCATGCCGGAGGTGTCGTGGACATCCGACAAACATGTGGATGGTGTAATCGTGCCATTTGAAACATTCCGAACAACTTTCGTGTTCCGAATAAATTCATCCGGATACTTTAACAGTACTGGACAAATCATCGGACAAACGGTTCGGAGGGGGACGGTTCGATGTTCGGTGTGTTAGAGGAGTGTGGTTTGTATATGGATAGTGTATCCATATTTGTTATATTTTTTTGATCAACTTTCATGTATAAAGTTTTTGAATCCGACTTACGGTTTAAAAGATATTCAAATTCAAAGTTCAAATCATTTTAAATCAATTTCTGGATTTTCTTTAAAACCAAACATTATCCATAGAGGGGTTGACTGGTCAAACCTGACCAGTGGGTCCCACTGGTCAGCATCACAGGTAATAAAACCAGTTTAATAATTTAATTAACAGTGGAGTCCCTCATGTCATACACTGCTATCTAATTAATCAGTATAGGGGCCCCACCTGTCAGCCTAACAGAGATAAATTAATAGTTATTTAATTAACTTAATGGCCTAGGGCCCACTTGTCAATCACACATATTTTAACAGCGTTTTTCTCTGGTTATATTTGATCACAGGTAATTAGAGGGGGATATGGCCCCGCTAGTCATAGACTCATATGGGGGCTTAGACTAACCGGGGGATTAACCCCCACGGTTAAACTCGCCGGCGACGTGCCTTGTGCGCCGGCGAGCAGGGGACGGTGCCCCGGTGGCCAGTTGGTGCGCCGCTGGGGGGGAATCGGATGCGGGGTTCCTCGCGCACCCATAGTTGCAAGGAAAACGGGCGGGGCGATGTGAGGCCGCGACGGCGAGCTCACGGGCGGCGGACGGAGCATGGTACTGCGGGGACGGAGACATTCGGCACCAAACGGAGTGCAAGGAGGGGGAGAACGGAGCAGAGCTCACCGCAGAGCTCAAGGAGGGCTCAGGAAGCTAGAAGGGGTCGGGGTGGTGTGAATCGAAGCGGCCCGGTGGCGACAGCCGCAGGCGAGGAAGATGGCCGGGGCGACGCGCTCGGGGCCTCCCGGGAGAAATTGGGCATGCAGGGAGACGAGGCCGTCCACGGCGGATCGCCTGGACACGCTAGCGCGACTCGACTTGGTGGTTGGCCACGCCATTGGCGATCGGCGGCGGCGGCGGATGCTCGGTGTGACGAGGTCGAGCGAGGGGGGAAACGAGGGGAGTGAAATGGGGGCGGCTAGGTTTCCGGGTGGCTCGGGGTGGCCTCGGGGGGACTTATCGCCACCGGCGGCTCGCCGGATGGCTTCCACGCACGTCGGCCGGCCGGCCGCGGGATATTTGACACGCACGATGAACAGCGCCCCGGGGAAGAAGACAAGGGGAGGGGAGAGGGGGCCGGGCCCAGTGGAGTTGAGGGGGTGGGCTGAGGGGGGGTTGTGCCCTAGGCGTGGAATAACCTTCTTTTATTTTCTTTTTTTGTTTTCCTTCTGTTCTTTTCTGTTTTGTATTTGCTTCAATTGTTTTGCATTTTTATAAAATAGGTTATGTGTTCCTAAATTGAAGTTATACCCCACACAAGTGTTATAAAAAGTGTGGTCACTACATAAAACCATTTAATATTTTAATTAATTGTCAAATGATTAAAAGGGGCCAATTAAGCTACTGTTTTAATTGTTGGATTTATTTATTGCTTATAAAATTCTCATACCCAATTGGACTTGGTCCACTGAATATTTGTGATTTTACAAAAGTGGTTGCATAATTTTTGGACAAAGTTTAATTGTCACTTTATTTTTATTATCAATTCAAAAGGGGTTTTGAATTTGAATTGACCCATGATGATCAAGGCATAGGATGGCACATTGTTTTTAATACCAACCATCATGATTATGGATATGATCAAATGCAAAGTTGATCTGAGCATGATGAGCAACAGTGATTAGAAACAGTAATTTTGATTAACAAGGGAATTAATGTTCCTTAACACTGAGGGTGTTACAACAACTCAGAACATAGGGTCTCCACTGCGAAAATAAACTCAACAACTGCCCGAGATGGCCGAAAAGCAGCTCAAAACACGGGTCGGCTGTTGAAAAGAGAAATGAAAATAGGCATCCACCCCGAACGGACGAAAACGAACCAGCTCAGAACCAGGCTTGGTGCCATATTCCAAAAGAAAGCGGGAACGGGTTCGTCAGAGTCACGGGCTACCTACAAAACACATTTGATAACATCGAGTAACCAAATAAAGAATCAACGAAGCAATCCAACAAATCAAGGATCGATAGCACTGATAGTGCTTCAAGATCACGCGCACACATATCATATCTTATTGTTAGCACAACATCAAACAACATGCAAGAAGCAACATGTGGGACTACTACTACTCATGCAACACGAACTATGCGTACTTAAATGCTACCATCCATCGACAGGTTGCCGGATGCAGAGGGATCTGGCGGAGGAGTTGCCGAAGCCAAGGCTGCGGCAAGAGACCTTCTTGCTTCCCTCGCATCACCGACCAACGCGACGAGGAGGGCGTACTCGGTGACCATGTAGCGAGACATACAGGTCACCGCTGTGTCAGCTTCCGCCAGAGGCCGGAGGAATCCTACTTGTTGAGGATTGGCGGTCAAGGTGGGATAGAAATGGAAGGCACGATTCTGATACATCGCGCCCTCCTGCTGGCGAACACATGCGAGGCCTGCCAAAGCAGCAAGTTGGACGGCACGATATGGGGCAGAGGCGTATCCACCTTGGAAGTTGTAGGCGCGCATGCCGATGGGGAGGTTGACTGCTATGAAGACCTTAGCACGGTACTCCAGTATCGATCCTTCGATTGACGTCTGGAGCACTTGGTACTGCGGAACCTCTCCATTGGGGTAGAGACTCCACCAGACGTCGGCAAGAAGATAGGCAAAGCTGGTTTGTGAGGGGGATGATGGGTGGTCAAGTGGATACTCTGCCATCTACACTCATCAAACCAGATCGTTAGCGAAAATAATGCTACCTATATGCATGCTATGCAGCAAATAAATGCAGCAATCCAATGCATCACACAAGCAAGCTATGAACTCTAGATCTAACATCAATCTAACGTCATTCTAATGTTCAAGTGGGCTAGGGCGTCCTACAGTCAAAGATGCTCTGATACCAAATGTTGTGGCACCCCGGCTCAGAATACCGGACCGCCCCTTGCTCCAGCCCAGAGATCATGTCTTCTGGAACACGGCACTGCTTGATATAGAACTGAATCATTTTTTATTACCGATGAAATGAGTACACGGGGTTTATTACAATGCTAGCGGAGCGAGATAGCGGAAATCCTGATCCTAATGCCAACCGCAGCTCTAAACCAAGCAGCGAGATAACTCTAAAGCAGCGGAATACTCTTAGTAGCGGAACAACGGCGACGGTGATGAACTCCATTCCACACGGACACTAACTAGGCACCTTCTAGCTCGCAAACTCCGGGAACGTCGTCCTACGCAATCACGACATCGTCTGCAAGTCTTGCATCTCACGCCAGGTCAGTACATTGCATGTACTTGCAAACTCACAACATCCAAAGCACCAAGGAGAAACAATAACATGACATACCAGTTCAGGAAATACTAACACGATGCATCTAGCATAATATCAAGGCTATGACTAATGCATGAACAATCATCGTTTAAGGTCCCAGGTGTTGGGGTGCGCAGCGGAAAACACAAATTTTTCATAACAAGCGTTTCCCATAACCAAGGATCTAGCTTGCCGTATTACCGTAACGGAAAGGAGTGTGGAATAACATACCTCGAGGTGTAGTCCGTTGCGCGGGAAACGTTCCCGCAAACGTGGCTGGTGTAGTCGAAAAAGTTTCACAACCCCTTGGCTGTGTTGAGAACTCGGATGGGTGTAGTGCCACAGGTGTAGCACCTCGTAGTACTCGCACATGTACGAGACTCGATGACGACCTCCGATCTCCGATCCAGCGAAGGTGGCGGAAGCAGACCTCCGGACGGAGCTTCGGCAGCACGACGGCCTCCGATTCTAGCAGAGATGCCTCAATTCCACTACAAGCTCACACTAGGGAGCCCACCGTGGAAGATACGAGGAAGGGGAGAAGACCGGAGAAAACCGATCTCAATTCGGAGTAATATTTATTTTCTCACGAATTTCTCTGTATTAAATATGTGCACCCTGCCCATCTATATATAGGCAGAGGGGAGGGAGTCAACCCCTCTCCCCTAGCAAGGTGGGACTAAAGTCCCTTGCTAGAGGGAGGTGGACAGCCAAGGGAGGAGGGGGCGCACCTGTCAGAACCCTCTGTTAGGTATGTGTTAGGGCTAGCAAGAAACTTTGCATCATGTTAGAAATTTCAACAGAAATTTAAATGGGAGAGAGAACACCCCCCATATGAATTTAATTCAAATGGACAGAAATAAAGTTGCTCCAAAAATTCCTTTTGCATTTTTTAAAAGTCTCATAAATGAGTATGATCACATATAAAGTGATGTGGTAGCATTCCCATGCTCATGGATTTTTTAAATATTCAAAGAGGACCTTGGAATTAATCAAAAACCCCTATTTGATTTAAAATTCAAATGTTTTGAATTTTAAAAAGTGCCAAACTTTATAAGTGGCTAGTCTAATATAATATGAGGCCATACAAAAAGTTTTAGCATTTTTTTTAAAATGCCTAGATATTTATTTTAGCATGGCCAACATAGGACAAAAAAGAAAAACAGAAAGGAAAGATTAAACAGACAGAAAAAGGGAAAAACCTTACCTGTTGCCTAGGCGAAGCCCACCAGCCGGTCCAGCCAGCCCAAAGGGGCAAGGGGGTCTTCTTCCCCTTCCCCGCGCCTCCAAGCTGCTCGGTGGATTGCCACCGAGCCAGCCAAGCACGTCGCCGCTTCCCCAGTCGCCACCTGCCCCTATGGAGCCTCTAGTCGCGCAACACAGCTCCTGGACGAGCCGCCCTTCCATTTCCTCCCTCTGGAGTCGTTCCTACCCTCTCTTTCGACGAACCGACGACGACCACAGCGCACCGCCATGGCCACTGGCTAGCTCGAGCTTCCTCGCCGTGTCCAGAAGAATCGCTATGATCGACTACGCCGTTCCCCCCCCCATCAATCGAGCTCGGGCGCCTCTGCAACTAACGCCAGCTTCGTCTTCAAGCTCCGGCCGGCGTGGAGATCGAGGCGCAATTTCTCCGCCGCCGCTAGCTCTCAGCCTCCACCGTCACCTCCATTCGCACCGGGGTGAGCTTCTTCATCCTCCCCGCCCATCTGTGGCTCCTCCCTTGATCTCTATCGCAATCCGCCATGGGAGACGGAGCTTGCTGCCGCCATGGCTGATGCCGAGGTCGCCGTAGTGCCCCTTCGTCTCAGCCCATGTGCGCATCAGCCTCCCCTACGTCTCAGCTTTCCAATGCTCTAGGCCGTGGTCAAAATGGCGTCGTGGAGCGCGAACCCGACGCAGCCCTAGCCTCTGTTGCCGCCATCCTCGACGTCGACGTTGCTCCGGTGACCTCCTGAAGCTCTGGCCAGGTCCATTCGACGCGGACGACGACGGTGAACACGCCGGTGGCCTCCATTCTTGCTCCCGTGCCCGTTTGCGAAATTCCGGCGTGAACAGGACCTCGCCGGCGACGAGCACCTCCATTAGCACCTAACCTAGAGCTTAATGCCCATGTCCCCACTTGCCATAGCCACTTCCATGTGGGCCCTAGGCCAAGCTAATCCCCCATGTTAGTTTAAATCAAATTAAACTTGTTTAATTAACAGAACAAACACTGACATGTGGGTCCCAGTGGTCAGAGGTCCCCTAACGTCAGCATGACCTCATGCTCACGCAGTAAATGATTTTCTATTTTAAAACTAATCCAGAAAATGGCAGAAAATATGCTAAACTTTGGAAATTCATAGAAAATTCATCCTACCTCCAAATGTAGAAAATAATATATCTAAAATTATTAGAAAAATTCAAGGAATCTGAATATGCAATCTGTTTTCATGTTTGACAAAGTTTGCTTGGGTGAACAGTGGTAACAAAGCATATGCATTCCTTTTAAATTCAAAATGGAGTTTGAATTTGCAAAACCTTTGCAATACACTTCATTTAAATGGAAACCCTCACACATCAGAAGCATATACATCAAGTTTCAACCTTCAACCATGTGATTGTGCATTGTATTTATATTTATTCCTTGTTTGTTGTTTGTCGAGTAGAAGTGGAACCGGAACAGGAGGCTACCCCCTTCGTTGAAGACCCCGATACCGAACCTCGTCAGCAAGGAAAGCAAACCCCCATTGATCATGTCGATAAAATCCCACTTCCCTCTCAGTCTCTCTTATGCATTGTTTAGGATGATTACCATGCTACGTTTCTACCTCATAGATGAACCCATTCCTTTGCATGACCTATCATTTGTCACAGTAGTAAGAAAACCACAATCCTAGAAAATGTAGGAGTTGATTGATATCATGTGGCCCCTGCAACTGTTACTGCTTATTGCATGCTTAGAGTGATACAATGTTGATATTGTTATGTGAGTCGGGATGGCAGCAATCATGTTGATGATGGTGGAAATGTGTTGGTGAATCTACCCTAATACAAGGTGAACGATGAGAGGCTGTGTAGGAGTACACAGTGGGTTGTCTCGTTGAACACCGCCCTAAGTCCGAGTTCTTGTGTGGTGATCCAAGATGAAGAGTACAACCACACATTGGGCTCACTGACCCATCTCAACCTACTAACTCATCCCTTTCGATGTCCAGATGTCGCAGTAGTTCAGAGTTCTGGTAGGTTTGTGGCCTGGTTGCTAAGTGAGAGAACGGCTCAGCCGAGACCGGCTTATGCACCACGCACACATCATCTGGGTCCACTTCGGTAAACCGGCCGGGTTCACGATAGTGGTAGCCAACCCAGGTAGGCGGCTTTCTTGGACTAGATCGGCTATGAGGTAATAGTTGTGGTGAGCATCCTCGCCGACACCCCTTGAATGGTGTGGAGATCAAAGGCGGTAACTGATGGTCATGTGTGTGTAGCGGTACACCCCTGCAGGGTTACAAAACTATTCGAATAGCCGCGTCCGCGGTAAGGGACTGCTTGGAAAGCTTAGCTTGATAATTAGACAACTTGAACTGGATACTTATAAAACTTGCTTACATAAGCGTGAGTGCTATGGCGTGCTTTCTCGTGGGGAAGTCGAGGAAGGCACCATAGTGGTGTAATTGTTTGGAGACATGTAGTGGACTCGTGTACGCTTCTTACCTCAAGCCTGGTACTCGTAGTTCAGGACTAGCTAAGTCAAAGCTGGCACTTCTGCTTATGAACCCCACCTCCCTTTGCCTTGATACATGTGCATGAGTAGTATAGTTCCTACGTAAGTCTTGCTGAGTACGACTTTGTACTCACGTTTGCTTATTCTATGTTTTAGATGAACCCACTGACCCCGAAGGTGGATTCTTCTTAGAGCTCGACGACTGAAGACCAAGCTAGTGTAGTCCCAGTCAGCAGACTGGTTCCCTCGTGGAGGGCTTGTGTTTAAATAAGGCTTCTTAAGCCATTTGTTAAACTTTTCTGTACCCAGACATAATTTTCTTCCGCATGCTTGTTGTAATGTTTGATCACGGTCTCGTGATCTTTGTGTGCACTCTGTAAGAGTTATCAATAAAGTTCTATACTTTTTAGAGAATTGCAATAATACATGTTGTTCATACTAGACATGTGTGCTGCGTGTATGATTATAACATACATGTCTTAGTATGGGTTTTCGAGACCTTAGTTGTGATCTGGCTGGCGGTCTTTTATGCACCAAGTGGCCCTTAGATGTGCCAACTTGGGGCATCGCGATGCGATTGCTCGTGACTCCGTCACGTGCACACTTTGATGTATGATCGAGCCCGCCCTAGACCCCGACTAAGTGATTGGGCTGGAGTAAGTCTTTTAAGGGTTATAATACAATCGATAGTATGGTTGAGGCAACTTGTCTATGAGTATGGGAGTTCACCACCCATCTCATTTAGACTTTTGTGCGGATGATGAGGAACCATCTCAGTTGATCATCCGGCCTGGATGGGATGCCCCTCACGTTCGATGCTTTCCGAGAATGTTCTGGGCTTGGCCTTGTCTGCCTAGACAAGTGGGTACGATTCTCGGCTCTCCATATGATTGTGTTGTAGAGAGTCTTGCATATGCTAACCCCGGGTCCCGACAGACTTGGTATCAGAGCAGGACTGACTGTAGGATAATCAGCCTTGGCCGAATTCAAGTCTAGCTTGCTATAGTTATATAGTTACTCTGGGTATACGAGGGAACAATGTATGGCTTCTTTTTTTCTCCTTACCTTCATCGTTCTGAGTTCTGAGTCACCCTCATCTTATTCTACGGGAAGATAGGATTAGGCTCATCTATGTCTTACTAGAACATCTCGTTGTTTGCTTTTTTGTAGCCATAGTAAAGTTGTGTTCGGTTTACTAGAGTTGTTGTGCTTCTTGATTTCTTACATCGTATGTAAGTGTTGTTTCCATGTTGTAAGAAATTGTCATTTCTTACAATTACAACCGTTATGTTGCCCGACTAATTCCAGGTTTCTTCATAATCTGATGCATTTGAAAAATCCTTCCCTCCATTTCGGTTGTCTTTCCATAAGAATTATTAGGTGGCATGCCCGACAGTTCTCTAGAGTTTGTTGTAGGTTTTGTTCTAGAAACCTATACTGATTCATTTGCAGCTCTTCCTCCCACTTTAGATGTCTTCTAGCAAGAAGAACCACACTAACCATCGCGTTGGGGTACTTTGCTACTCTGACATATCTGTTGTATCCCTAGTAAACCTTGGTCATCCTCTAGGAAGCTATCCAGAGATCCAACCCCTTACACAATGCCACCCGACAGATGCCTAGAATTCATAGTGGATCTTATGCCAGGAACCGCACCAATTTCCAAACGCCCATACAAAATGGCCCGACTAGAGTTAGCTGAGCTTAAAATCCAACTTGAAGCTTTGTTGGCAAAAGGCTTCATCCGCCCTAGCTCATCGCCATGGGGTTGCCACGTTCTGTTTGTAACGAAGAAAGATGGAACAGAAATGATGTGCGTAGACTATCGTCCGCTAAATCTAGCGATGATAAAGAACAAGTACCCACTGCCCAGGATCAATGATCTTTATGATCAACTTGCTGGATCCTCTGTCTTCTCCAAGATGGATTTGAGATTAGGTTGTCATCAAATCAAAATCCGAAACGAGGACATTCCCAAAACGGCTTTCACTACTCGTTATAGTCTTTACGAGTACACCGTCATGTCCTTTGGTTTAACCAATGCCCCCGCCACTTTCTCGCGCATGATGAATTCGATCTTCATGGAGTACTTAGATAAATTTGTTGTAGTTTATCTTGATGACATTCTCATCTAATCGAAGAACAAAGAAGAACATGCCGAACATCTCAGGCTGGTATCGATGAAACTCCGAGAGCATCGCATGTATGCTAAATTCTCCAAGTGTGAATTTTGGCTACCAGAAGTGACCTACTTAGGCCACGTGATTTCTGCAAAAGGCATTGCTGTGAATCCCGAGAGATTTCAGGCCGTCCTTGACTGGACTCCACCTGAATCGGTTAAGAAAGTTACGAGTTTCTTGTCCTAGCAAGCTATTGTCGCTGCTTCGTCGAGAACTTTTCTAAAGTTGCAAAGCCTCTAACTGAACTCCTCAAGAAAGATAAGAAATTCCTATGGACTCCCAAGTGCGAGGAAAGCTTTCAAGAGCTAAAAAGAAGATTGACTTCTGCACCCGTACTTGCGCCTTCAGACACCAAAAAGGATTTCAAGATCTTTTGTGATGCCTCACGGCAAGGGTTAGGATGCATACTTATGCAAGATAGACATGTGGTAGCTTATGCTTCACGTCAGTTGCGTCCACATGAAGAGAACTATCCTACCCATGATCTTGAACTCGCTGCTGTAGTTCATGCCCTGACAACTTGGCGATATTACCTCCTTGGTAATCGTTGTGAAATCTATTCCGACCACCAAAGCCTCAAATATATATTCACCCAGACAGATCTTAATCTTAGGCAAAGACGCTGGATAGAGTTGATAAAAGATTATGACGTAGGAATTTCTTACACCCCAGGCAAAGCCAATGTCATGGCTGATGCACTAAGTTGTAAGTCGTATTGTAACAACCTCATGTTACAACAGTATCAACCACTTCTTCATGAGGAATTTCGAAAACTCAATCTTGAGATTGTTCCTCATGTTTATCTTTCTACCTTGGTGGCGAAACCAACTCTTGAGGATCAAATCATAGTTGCCCAAAGGCGTGCACGAGGTGTTCGCCGGATCAAGGAGAACATTGCTAGCGGAGTTGCTAAATGTTTCTCCACAGATAGCAAAGGAACGGTATTCTTTGAAAATCGTTTGGTAGTACCTAAGAATAGGGAACTAAGGCGACTCATCCTCAAAGAAGCCCATGACACGCCCCTCTCAATTCATCCCGGTAGCACAAAAATGTACCGAGATCTACGCCAGAGATTTTGGTGGACTAGGATGAAGAGAGACATTGCTCGATTCGTTGCCGAATGTGATGTTTGTCGTCGCATTAAGGCAGAACATCAAAGAACTGCTAGTACACTTCAACCTTTTCCTATTCCCGAGTGGAAATGGGACAAAGTCAGTATGGATTTCATCACTGGCTTTCCAAAAACCCAGAAAGGAAATGATGCCATCTTCGTTGTGGTGGATAGACTTTCCAAAGTTGCTCACTTCCTTCCAGTTCGCGAGCCTACAACTGCTAGCCAGTTAGCAGACTTGTATGTCTCTAGAATTGTGTCTCTTCATGGTGTTCCTTTGGAAATCAATTCTGATCGTGGTAGCCTTTTCACCTCTAGATTTTGGGGAAGTTTTCAGAATGCTATGGGAACTCATCTCTCCTTTAGTACAGCTTTCCATCCTCAGTCTAGCGGTCAAGTCGAAAGGGTTAACCAAATTCTTGAAGACATGCTCAGAGCTTGTGTTATCTCTTTCGGAAAGAATTGGGAGAAGTCTCTTCCATTCGCCGAATTTTCTTATAACAATAGTTTCCAATCTAGTCTGAACATGGATCCTTTGAACTCCTATATGGATGAAAATGTCGAACACCCCTTAACTGGTCAGAAACCGGTGAAAGACAATTCTTTGGACCGGATATGATCAAGGAAGCAGAAGAGCAAGTTCGCATTGTTCGTGATCAATTGCAAGTAGCCCAGTCTCGTCAGAAAGCTACTATGATCGTCATCATAGGCAAGAGAACTACAATCTAGATGAGAAGGCTTACCTTCGGGTTACTCCTCTGAAGGGAACCCAACGATTCGGTATCAAAGGCAAGTTGGCCCCACGTTACATTGGACCTTTCCGCATTCTTGCTAAACGTGGAGAAGTTGCCTACCAACTTGAACTACCCCCGCACCTTTCCAGAGTACATGATGTATTCCTTGTGTCACAACTCAGGCGTAGCTTCAAGGACCACATCCACGAAGTCGACCATGAAATGCATGATCTCCAAGATGACCTTTCTTATCGAGACTACCCCGTTCGTATTCTTGATTCCGCAGAGCATGTCACTCATCGTCAGAAGATTAAGTTTCTAAAAGTGCAATGGTCACACCACTCTGAGAGAGAAGCCACGTGGGAAAGAGAAGACCGTCTCAGTGCCGAGTACCCCTCCTTCCACCCTTAGACTTATGAATCTCGGGACGAGATTCTTTGAGTGGGGGCGAGTTGTCAGAACCCTCTGTTAGGTATGTGTTAGGGCTAGCAAGAAACTTTGCATCATGTTAAAAATTTGAAAAGAAATTGAAATGGGAGAGAGAACACCCCCCAGATGAAATTAATTCAAATGGCTAGAAATAAAGTTGCTCCAAAAATTCCTTTTGCATTTTTGAAAAGTCTCATAAATGAGTATGATCACATATAAAGTGATGTGGTAGCATTCCCATGCTCATGGATTTTTCAAATATTCAAAGAGGACCTTGGAATTAATCAAAAACCCCTATTTGATTTAAAATTCAAATGATTTGAATTTTAAAAAGTGCCAAACTTTATAAGTGGCTAGTCTAATATAATATGAGGCCATATAAAAAGTTTCAGCATTTTTTCAAAATGCCTTGCTATTTATTTTAGCATGGCCAATATAAGACAAAAAGAAAAACAGAAAGGAAAGATTAAACAGACAGAAAAAGGGAAAAACCTTACCTGTCGCCTAGGCGAAGCCCACCAGCCGGCCCAGCCAGCCCAAAGGGGCAAGGTGGTCTTCTTCCCCTTCCCCGCGCCTCCAAGTTGTTCGGTGGATTGCCACCGAGCCAGCCGAGCACGTCGTCGCTTCCCCAGTCGCCACCTGCCCCTTTGGAGCCTCCTAGTCGCGCCACGCAGCTCCTGGATGAGCCGCCCTTCCATTCCCCCCTCTGGAGCCATTCCTGCCCTCTCTTTCGACGAACCGACGCGCACCGCCATGGCCACTGGCTAGCTCGAGCTTCCTCGCAGTGTCCAGAAGAATCGCTGGTATCAATTACGCCGTTCCCCCCCCATCAATCGAGCTCGGGCGCCTCTGCAACTGATGTTAGCTTCGTCTTCGAGCTCCGGCCGCCGTGGAGATCAAGGCGCAATTGCTCCGCCGCCGCTCGCTCTCAGCCTCCACCGTCACCGCCATTCGCACCGGGGTTTGCTTCTTCATCCTCCCCACCCATCTGTGGATCCTCCCTTGCTCTCTATCGCCATCCTCCATGGGAGCCGGAGCTTGCTGCCGCCATGGCTGATGCCGAGGTCGCCGTAGTGCCCCTTCGTCTCAGCCCATGTGCGCATCATCCTCCCCTGCGTCTCAGCTTTCCAATGCGCTAGGCCATGGTCAAAATGGTGCTCTGGAGCGCGAACCCGACGCAGCCCTAGCCTCTGCCGCCGCCATCCTCGACGTTGCTCCGGTGACCTCCTGAAGTTCTGGCCAGGTCCATTCGACGCGGACGACGACGGTGAACACGCCGGTGGCCTCCATTCTTGCTCCCGTGCTCATTTGCAAAATTCCGGCGTGAACAGGACCTCGCCGGCGACGAGCACCTCCATTAGCACCTAACCCAGAGCTTAATCCCCGTGGCCCCACTTGCCATAGCCACTGCCATGTGGGCCCTAGGCCAAGCTAATCCCCCCTGTTAGTTTAAATCAAAATAAACTTGTTTAATTAACAGAACAGACACTGACATGTGAATCCCAGTGGTCAGAGGCCCCCTAACGTCAGCATGACCTCATGCTGATGCAGTAAATTATTTTCTATTTTAAAAAAAATCCAGAAAATGGCAGAAAATATGCTAAACTTTGGAAATTCATCCTAACTCCAAATGTAGCAAATAATATGTCTAAAATTATTAGAAAAATTCAAGGAATCTGAATATGCAATCCGTTTTCATGTTTGACCAAGTTTGCTTGGGTGAACAGTGGTAACAAAGCATATGCATTCCTTTTAAATTCAAAATGGAGTTTGAATTTGCAAAACCTTTGCAATACACTTCATTTAAATGGAAACCCTCACACATCATAAGCATATACATCAAGTTTCAACCTTCAACCATGTGATTGTGCATTGTATTTATATATATATTTTTTGAATTTTAAGACTGTGAAGCATGAGCTCCACAGTATTTTATTGCATGGGAGAACCAAAGGTTCTCAAAGAATAGTACAAGGATATAATAAAGCAAAACAGGAAAGTAAAGGAAGCAATCTAATACTACCTATACTATTGCAGGGAATTGATCCAAGAAATCAATCTGGTTTTAGGATCTCCCTGCAATCTATGTGAAAGCAAGGTGATATCATGCACAAAGTGCCTTCTCCAGGAATGAAAAGAAGGTCTCTACTTCCTGAAGGTCTTCCCATTTCTGACTATCCAGATACACCAAGAGGTGGTAAGCATGACTTCCATGAAGAAGGACTGACCAAATGAATCTTTGGCCTGTTGTAAACAGGAATGCAAAGATCCAGTGGCCCCCCATGTAATTTGTAGATAGTTCCAAACTCTGCAACTAAAGTTGCAAGAGAAGAACAGATGCAATCTGTCTTCCAAAGCATTTGAGTGACACATCACACAAGAATTTTCCTTAGTGCGTGATCTCCAATGTCTCCTAACAAGTAGATCTTTAGTGTTTAATCTGTCAAACATCAGGAGCCAACCAAAAACTTTGATCTTCATGGTACACTTACTCCTCCATATCCAGGCACAAGATTGATCAGATGGCATGTGAGAATGCATAAGATTGTAGAACCCTTTGGCAGTATAACCATACTTACCAGGCCAGTGCCAAGAATCAGCAGCTTGAGGATCTCTCTGAAGATCAAAAAGCCAGTCCTTAACACAGAAGTATTCATCAGCAACTTGTTGTGTGAGTGGCAAGTAAAACAAAAGATCTTCATCCTCCAAGCTCAAAAAGTCATTAACAAATAGTTTGTCATCTCTCACAAAAGAGAAGAGATGAGGCAGCCTATCTCGCAGTGGTCTACATGAGCCATTGATGCGCCACCCATCAGACCAAAAAAGAGCAGAATCCCCAACATTAACCATGACAGAGGCCACTGGTCTATATAGGTCACTTAGTTTGAGGATATCCTTCCACCAAAAGGATCCACAAAGCATAGTTGCGTGTGGGACATTGCCATTATAATAAGTGTTCCAAATAAGAGAAACCCAAGGAACATTCTCCTTATTATAAAACTTATGCAAATGCTTCAGGAGTAGAGCTTTGTTTTGTATTTGCAAGTTGGTAATACCCAGACCACCTTTCTTTTTAGGCCTGCAAACAAGCTCCCAAGCAGCAAGAGATTGTCTTGGAGTATTAGAGTTTCCTCTCCAGAGGCATTGTCTTTATATTGCTTCCTTGTTTGTTGTTTGTCGAGTAGAACTGGAACCGGAACAGGAGGCTGCCCCCTTCGTTGAAGACACCGATACCGAACCTCTTCAGCAAGGCAAGCAAACCCCCATTGATCATGTCGATAAAATCCCACTTCCCTCTCAGTCTCGCTTATGCATTGTTTAGGATGATTACCATGCTACGTTTCTACCGCATAGATGAACCCATTCCTTTGCATGACCTATCATTTGTCACAGTAGTAAGCAAACCACAACCCTAGAAAATGTAGGAGTTGATTGATATCATGTGGCCCCTGCAACTGTTACTGCTTATTGCATACTTAGAATGATACAATGTTGATACCGTTATGTGAGTCGGGATGGTAGCAATCATGTTGATGATGGTGGAAATGTGTTGGTGAATCTACCCTAATACAAGGTGAACGATGAGAGGTTGTGTAGGAGTACACAGTGGGTTGTCTCGTTGAACACCGCCCTAAGTCCGAGTTCTTGTGTGGTGATCCAAAATGAAGAGTACAACCACACATTGGGCTCACTGACCCCTCTCAACCTACTAACTCATCCCTTTCGATGTCCAGATGTCGCAGTAGTTCGGACATCTTGTAGGTTTGTGGCCTGGATGCTAAGTGAGAGAACGGCTCAGCCGAGACCGGCTTATGCACCACGCACACATCATCTGGGTCCACTTCGGTAAACCGGCCGGGTTCACGATAGTGGTCGCCAACCCAGGTTGGCGGCTTTCGTGGACTAGATCGGCTATGAGGTAACAGTTGTGGTGAGCATCCTCGCCGACACCCCTTGAAAGGTGTCGAGATCAAAGGCGGTAACTGATGGTCATGTGTGTCTAGCGGTACACCCCTGCATGGTTAACAAAACTATTCGAATAGCCGCGTCCGCGGTAAGGGACTGCTTGGAAAGCTTAGCTTGATTATTAGACAACTTGAACTGGATACTTATAAAAATTTCCACGATAAGCGTGAGTGCTATGGCGTTCTTTCTCGTGGGGAAGTCGAGGAAGGCACCATAGTGGTGTAATTGGTTGGAGACATGTAGTGGACTCGTGTACGCTTCTTACCTCAAGTCTGGTACTCGTAGTTCAGGACTAGCTAAGTCAAAGATGTCACTTCTTCTTATGAACCCCACCTCACTTTGCCTTGATACATGTGTATGAGTAGTATAGTTCCTACGTAAGTCTTGCTGAGTACGACTTTGTACTCATGTTTGCTTATTCTATGTTTTAGATGAACCCACTGACCCCGAAGGTGGATTCTTCCTCGAGCTCGACGACTGAAGACCAAGCTAGTGTAGTCCCAGTCAGTAGACTTGTTCCCTCGTGGAGGGCTTGTGTTTAAATAAGGCTTCTTAAGCCATTTGTTAAACTTGTCTCGTGATCTCTGTGTGCACTCTGTAAGAGTTATCAATAAAGTTGTATACTTTGTAGAGAATTGCAATGATACCTGTTGTTCATATTAGACATGTGTGCTGCGTGTATGATTCTAACATACATGTCTTAGTATGGGTTTTCTAGACCTTAGTTGTGATCTGGCTGGCGGTCTTTTATACACCAAGTGGCCCTTAGATGTGCGCATCTTGGAGAATCGCGATGCGATTGCTCGTGACTCCGTCACGTGCACACTTTGATGTAAGATCGAGCCCGCCCTAGACCCCGACTAAGTGATCGGGCTGGAGTAAGTCTATGTAAGGGTTATAATACAATTGATAGTATGGTTGAGGCGACTTGTCTATGAGTATGAGAGTTCACCACCCATCTCATTTAGACTTGTGTGCGGACGATGAGTTCCCATCTCAGTGGATCATCCGGCCTGGATGGGATGCCCCTCACGTTCGATGCTTTCCGAGAACGTTCTGTGCTTGGCCTTGTCTGCTTAGACAAGTGGGTACGGTTCTCGGGTCTCCATATGATTGTGTTGTAGCGAGTCTTGCATACGCTAATCCCGGGTCCCGACAGCACCCCTCATGGGCCCTAGGGCCCATGGCGCCTCCCCCTCTTTCCTTTTCCTTTTTTCCCTTTTATTTCCCCTAATGGGCCTCTTTCATAAATAAGTCCAATATCACTTTTTAATTATAAATGAATTTTTTTTATTATTAATTCGATTAATTAATAACTAAAACATATTATTCCTTCTCTCGGTGCTCCGGAAAATCTTCCAGCTCACTCCGAAACTCCTTCGGGTCAACATGGAACTTTTTCGGTGCTGCTTCCTTTATTCTCCGGTAACTCCGATAGTTCCGAAAAGGTCTCCGATTTCATCGAGACCTTAAGTGTGTTACCCTACGGTCCGAGAACACTCCATTCATGACCGAGATGAGGCTACGGTCAATGATCATCAGCGGGACCTGGATGCCCATAATGACCCTCGTGCATTCCAGATATTAATACCGATTTGGACCTTACGTCGTATAGCATTCCCTTTGTCAGAGATACTGGATTGTTCCGAGATTCGATCAATGATATCCTATGTCTGGTTCAACCTCGTTCTGAACAAATCCTTATTCACTCGTTCCCGTCATATTCATCCCCGTGACCTAGTCACACGCTGCGCATCTTTATGGATGGAATCTCACCGAGTGGGCCCTGAGTATCTATCCATCACATGGATTGACAAATCCCGCTATTGTAACAATACTCCTCAACATATCTCCACGGAATACCCAAGATACAACCGTTATGACCCACATATTTCAGTCAGGTGGTGGGATGTAAGTCAAAGCATCCAGGAAGATAGAAATTATGCACGTACTCAAGGTCAAAGGAACGGTCTACTACGTTCTGTAATTACAACACTGAACCTTCATAAGATTGATCATGCTGTAATGCTTACTTTGGGTAATGTTCATCACGTCACTCATCCAGTGAGGTGACCTCATAGACAAGAGACTTAATTGTCCATGATCGCGAAACCACGACCATCATGTTGACCATGAACTAGTTATTGATATAGAGGCTAACTAGGAACTCTGGGGGTTTCTATACCACACATGTATCATTGTTTCACTGATACAGTTCTAGCACGGTATGAAACTGGTTATGAACTTGCTTAGATATATTGGAATAATCATATATTATTTGCCTCTAGAGCATATATCCAACAGTATCCCACTTGCACTAGAGTGCTAATAATCTAGCCGCATTTTCCCGATCATAATCAGCTTATCGCATAAGTGTTCATTGATCATGCTTCCTCATGGAAGAGGGTTTGTCAACGAACTGCACCAATTCAGATTCGCATGTTTCCTTTGAAACTGGTATAGGTCAACTAGTTTGACATGCCACTCATTATCATATAATGGTTGGATATAAGTTTCGCGGGAGAGTGAGACTATTATTTCACAGTATCCTTTAGTGATCCTTTGGTTCAGTCTTCAGAAGACTTATCCATAGTCATATATACTTGGAAATACAGTCAGCCAGAAGTCCAAACTTCTTACGCTAAACTTTTATCCATACGTCTACTTTCTTTAAGTAGTATTATTTTTGTAGTGTTGTGAATCTTGATCACATTTCTTTCATATCTTCAGTGATGTCTCTAATTCCACATAGACTCATAATATGGCTTGCAATTGTAATCTTGCATTACATTCAAGTCTATTATCTTTCTATAATTTAGAGTATAGTCCTCAGTATTCCTCATATTCTGGACTTTATTCAGATTCTGTGTTTTACTCCTAAAGCACATCGGAATCTGTTCTTCTTCCAAGAACTTATGAGTCATTCTGTTGTTGGATTCACAATGCATGTTATATGGTAGAATCATATGTCAAAGTACATATGAGGTCACATGTCCTAGTACATGGTGCATCTCTATTCTTCCATCAAGACATTGCTTGTGATATTTGGATTTCATCTGTTATATATTTTCTAGCTACAAGAACCTGTTTCTTGTCTAGGAGATTATTCCAACTTTTCTTTGTTTCATCATACGTATCTATCACTATAGATCTCAACGTGTGATGTGTTTAGTACTTCATATAAAGGAAGATTCTTGTAATCTTGCATTATATCTACCTTATGTTATATATATATGTTTATATATATATCATAATGCATATACGTGCATATGAGACGATTCTTCATATACATATATCATTCGCATGTCCATATATACATACACGTGATCATTCTCCATATATGTCATAGCATGCATGTCTGAGATAATGATCATGCTCCCACTCAAATATATCCATCATATACTCATATATTTGTGTTTCAGCTTTCATCAAGTCATTGTATTGTTACTATGTCTTAAATAATGACAATGCTCCCAAAAGCTCCCACTCAGAAAATGCCCTCTGCATTCTAAGTTTATGGAAGTCTTCAAAGCTGCCACTCAATTTCATGAAACTGCAGGCCCACTCAATATTTTGGTCATTCACAAAAAATCACTTGATCAAATCAAGGTTGAGGGTTCCTGTCTTGAGGTACTACAGTCCATCCTTCCAACGAAATAAACCTTCGTCATGCCCCATTGCAATTCTCTTTCAAATCCCAATTTGACTGAGACGCAATTTCAGGCTATGGTCCATTGTAGTGTAAATGAAATATTTTATTGATTAAACCATTCCTACGTTTCCGCAGTCAATCACCATTGAACTTTGGTCATAACCGTTTTATGAACCAAAATTATACCTTATACCCGTTACATTATTCTCAATAACTTTCCAGTTTGTCGAGAATATGAAATAACCAATTTATTTCACAGAACGTGAGCCATCCTATATGTAACTCAATATTATTTCATTTCTCCTCGTGTTCTAGGCTACCATCATTCCTTTGCGTTTCAAGCAATGTTATTCCTTTTGTTTTATTAAGAAGACTCATGATTATTGTTCTGTACAGAACGTATTCATGAAAACCTTCTAAATTCAACTAAGCCTTCAACTCATATACCAAGACCAATTGTCTTTGGCATATCCTTCCTTATATAGCGTCATTACAGCGGAACACGCTTCCTTTGCAATACTCTGATATTCTGAAGGAAAGTTCCAATACCTTGGTCAAAGTTTCCATTATCTCCCATTGGATCCGTGTCGAGAGAATTCTTCTCGCACTACCAATCAAGCAACACAAATTTTGCTATTCAGGGAGAATATGTAATTTCAATTGCTTGTAGCTTTATCACAAAGAAATTATTTCTTTAGAAACCTTATAACACCATCAATTATGGAGCTATCTTATCTCATTAGATTCATGATTGTTTCCTATTCATGAAGTGGGTGTTTTAACTTAATGAATTAAACAACCTTGTTCGTTAATAATTTTAGTGCAAGGGGAAAGAACGTTTAGACCATACTACAGTTTAGTATGACTATGAATGGTTTAAGTAGTCTAGAACTTTAAACTTCCATCGTAATTTGTGGTACAACTTACACAAGTCTCCCATTATGTCATCTTTAATACTTATCACTCGGATAGCGTAGTGATTTGTATCCTTATATTCTACTTCACACAGTGATTCCTGAATCTCAGTTTTATGATCTCAATTGAATACAACTTTCAATTTATCATATGAAGTCTTTAATGATAACTTATGCGCCCATTTAGTACATCATTTATGTATAATGATTGGCACAAGTTCTACTTGCTAGAACCTTGTCTTGGTCATATTTATTGCAGAGGTTCATAGATCGTGTATCTAATCCATCTAACGCAATCCAGTTATGACTTTCATTTGATAATGAATACACAAGTTAATAGATCATACATTTAATGAATTCATCAGTTACGAAATCACCTTATGCAATAGAATCTTTGACTTGTTGTATTCAAGACAACTTTATCATTAACATTGAATATTACTTGACAATAATAGCAGTATTATAAATGTTTTCTATCATAACATAAATCAAGACATAATAAAAGTATAAGAACACTTTTATTCATAAAGATGGAACAACTGACTTGTCTCATTACATGAATAACTTTGTCTCGCGAGATGCAAGACACACAACTAAGTGTTCATACTATAATGATTACATAAGATTTATCTAATACTGTAAGTATCTCCTATCATAGATGTCTCGGCGGAATCCATGCTGGCCATCAACTCACTTGATATCCATCAATCCTTGATTTCACCTCTTCCCGTCCATGCAACGACAGGTCCTGTTTTCATAAAACAGAATAAGTATCATATACACATTTACTGCAAGTGTTGTATAAAGGGGAACAAACATTTATAAAGTATATCAAGTATATACCTTCTCCATCGACAACTTCTCCTTCAATGGGTTCAACTTCTAGATACTGAAGTTTATCCATGAAGTCAGAGAACTCGAGGCTTTCACCTCTGCCGACATAGCCATGAACATGGTATGTATAGCTCGGTGGAAGCAAGTGCAACATCGTGTATATCGCAGACTCATCTGTGGTCCAATAGTCAAAGTCATCCACGAGGCTCAGATGTATCTCATGCATCTTGGACAACTGTGCCTTCAGGCAAGAGCCTTCTTCCATCTTTGTAGACAGAAACTCATTTTCTAACTCAAATCTGGCAACTCTAAACGGATGCATGTATAATGACTTCAACTCATCTATCATGTCATATGTATCCAACTCAGCATATTCCTCACGCAAGACTTGCGGAATGCTGGTTTCTATGACACTTTTAGATATGGTGTATGTCCTCCGACGATTCTAATAATCAGTCGCTGCTCGTGCATCCATGTCGTTTGCTGGAGGGTTTCCCACATTCTCTTTAGTTAAGAATGAAAGGTTGGCTCTCTTGAGCACAACTGTAAGGTATAAGTACCATCTAATGAAATTTGACCCATTTTCTTTAAGTCATTCACCACGTAAGAAAGAGACCAATTCAAGATACTGGAGCGTATCCATTTTCTACAAACATAATTTGCAAGGAACATAATTAAGACTAGTTCAAAACAACGAGTTCATATAATCATATTATAAATGAGCTCGCACTAAAACAATCATCCCTAAGAAGTTTTAGTGATTACATGATCCATATTCACTGCCCGTCCTCGAATATCACACGGTCGACGGGTCAGTTTCAAAGGTAGACAACAACTTGTGCGATCACATTACCTGTATATTGTGACTCATGCTCGATCTTTCGATCTCTAGTATTCCGAGGCCATATCTGCATATGCTAGGCTCGCCAAATTAACCTCCATGTTATATGCTGCACATCAAGGCCATATCTGCATATGCTAGGCTTGCCGAACCCAATCTCATGCGAACGCCGTTTAATATGTGTGACACCCGATATGTACGGAATGTCGGCCATATGGGAGATCCTTCCAGGTGGTGCACCCTTTGGTAGAATAATTGTGTTTGTCTTTGTTAAGGGATCATCTTATCACATGCTACCGTCGTGTATCCTATACTAGCAGGTTTTAAGATGTTTGAACTATGGAAACCCTAAGTCTACAGTGTCTCCATTTGAGTTTGTTTTATCATGATGACGTTTACTACTTACTAGTAACACATAGCAAAGCTATCACTACATCACAATCAAACAAACGATAGCCCCCACTTAGCAATACAAATTTTAGACGATATAGTTGTATATTGCAAGTTTTACGTGGCTTCTAGGGCTTTCATAGTTAAACAGGTTTTAACCTAGGAGTCAACCACAACGTCAACCATACGATTGTGTCTATTACACCCCGCACGGGGCCCTCCGTTGCAAATGCCACATCCTCTAAAGTAGAGATACATACACCCCCCAGAGCCACTTCATACGGTACAAGCCGCTTGTCAAGCGTGGAACCCGTATCGCATAAGAGTACGCGTAAGGTCGCTCGGGGGCCGCTTCATCAAACGATGTCGTAGATGTGAGCAATTAGACGTGTGTGGGTAACAATCATACAATCAACGCCCACATCCCTGATGTGTTCTATCCGTACAGTAATACTAAACATAGACCTAGCTCTGATACCACTGTTGGGGTTCGCAGCGGAAAACACAAATTTTTCCTAACTAGCGTTTCCCATAACCCAAGATCTAGCTAGCCGTATTACTGTAACGGAAAGGAGTGCGGAATAACATACCTCGGGGTGTAGTCTGTTGCGCGGGAAACGTTCCCGCAAACGTGGCTGGTGTAGTCGAACAAGTTTCACAGCCCCCTGGCTGTGTTGAGCACCCGGATGGGTGTAGTTCCACACGTGTAGCAACTCGTAGTACTCGCACACGTACGAGACTTGATGACGACCTCCGATCTCCGATCCAGCGAAGGTGGCGGAAGCAGACCTCCGGACGGAGCTTCGGTAGCACGACGACCTCCGATTCTAGCAGAGATGCCTCAATTACACTACAAGCTCACACTAGGGAGCCCACCGTGGAAGAGACGAGGAAGGGGAGAAGACCGGAGAAAACTGATCTCAATTCGGAGTAATCTTCCAGCTCACTCCGAAACTCCTTCGGGTCAACACCGAACTTTTCCGGCGCTGCTTCCTTTATTCTCGGGTAACTCCGATAGTTCCGAAAAGGTCTACGATTTCATCGAGCCCTTAAGTGTGTTACCCTACGGTCCGAGAACACTCCAGTCATGACTGAGATGAGGCTACGGTCAATGATCATCAGCGGGACCTGGATGCCAATAATGACCCCTGTGCATTCCGGATATCAATACCGATTTGGACCTTACGTCATATAGCATTCCCTTTGTCAGCGATACTGGATTGTTCCGAGATTCGATCAATGACATCCTATGTCTGGTTCAATCTCGTTCTGAAGTAATCCTTATTCACTCGTTCCCGTGATATTCATCCCCGTGACCTAGTCACACGCTGCGCAGCTTTATGGATGGAATCTCACCGAGTGGGCCCTGAGTATATATCCATCACATGGATTGACAAATCCCACTCTTGTAACAATACTCCTCAGCATATCTCCACAGAATACCCAAGATACAACCGTTATGACCCGCATATTTCAGTCAGGTGGTGGGATGTAAGTCAAACATCCGGGAAGATATCAATTATACACGTACTCACGGTCAAAGGAACGATCTACTACGTTATGTAATTACAACACCGAACCTTCATAAGACTGATCATGTTGTAATGCTTACTTTGGGTAATGTTCATCACGTCACTCATCCAGTTAGGTGACCTCATAGTCAAGAGAACTAATTGTCCATGATCCCGAAACCACGACCATCCCGTTGACCATGAACTAGTTATTGATATAGACGCTAACTAGGAATTTTGGGGGTTTCTATACCACACATATGTCATTGTTTCACTGATACAATTCTAGCACGTTATGAAACTGGTTATGGACTTGCTTAGATATATTGGAATAATCATATATTATTTGCCTCTAGAGCATATATCCAACACCAGGGACCCTGTATGATCATTACCTGATCATACACTTACCTCGGAGTCATTACGGAATCAAGCACCGGGTCATCGCATGACCACTCAACTTATATGGGTCATCGCATGAAGATTCAACGGGTTAGGGGTCCTTATGTTACCACCAGACCAATCCGATCATTGCATGATCAAAAGGGTCATCGCATGACCACACGGGTACAGTCACCGCATGACTGCCCAACTTATACGGGTCGTCACACGACCATCCACTCGGCACAACCACCAAACCAGACTCATGTTGACTCATGGTGTGAACTAGTACGAACTTTCCATAACCGTGGACGCGGTTACTCGAATAGATTCATACCCTCTGCAGAGGTCGTGCACATTACCCACGCTATGGAGTTCTTCCTCCATCCAGTACCTTGGAACTTGTCCCACAGGTACCTCGGAACTCGTACCATAGGATTGGACTAGGACTCTCCAACGAGACCGTTCTACCGCGTTCCTCCCTTACCGTATCACCCGACATGCTTCGCAAGACATGCATTGGGTAGCCCTGTGTCCTCCAGACACCCGACATCGCATGGCAAACAATGTTGTCCCAAATGGGGTACAACTGTCCCAACCGGGGACTGAGCTCAATATAACCAAATTGTCTTTCAAAATTATCGCCGCCTACCAGGCCAGGGTAACCGCGCGCGCATAGCATTCCCCCCTTGGTGATACGCATAAGAGAGCCCATCGATTGACCGAATCAAGGCCTTCCGATACAGGCAAGTGTGTCTGCACTGATAAGCTCGATTGGGTGGAACCTGACCAACTTGACACCAATAATATATTCTAATGCACAATCAAGTAACAGGTGCAACATGACAATATATAGGTCATAATCTTATCAATGCATGCAGAACAATCCAAGGTACTGTTACAATCATATGATAATGCACATTATCGCTGGTTAATTAGCTTAGTCATGTTAAGATGATAACATGCAACCTAGTAAGATCATGCACATGACAAGCATTACATGGTGATAGCATATTCCAAGTATTCCAAAGCATGTCGATCATGGGCATAACAGTATCCGAAGATAATTCACGATGATAAACCAGTCAAAGTTTTACGAGGGTGCAAAAGAAGTGTGGCTTGCCTTTTACCAGAGGAGTAAGAATTACTCCTGGTCTTCAACACAAGTCAACAACTGAAGATATATATTTTAAACAGCAAAAAGTAAATGTCACATACAAGGTTTTATTTTAAACAACAATTATTAACAGAGCAACATGGCCTGAAACCTATGCGGCGAGGGCTTGGCTAGGACGGGAGCACCACCACGGTCACGCCCGTACTTGTCGCGCCTAGATATTTACTTGACATGCTGCCATACTCCATTGGGGTTTTGTCGGACGTGAGGAGCTAAGTCTTCGGGTTGTGGTCGAGACCAACGGCTTCGTGATTTTCCTTTCCTGTGGGTGCTCCTTCCTGACTTGTCAGTCTTTAAACCCACCTGAGATGCGAATTTGCTTCTTCTGCTTGCTTTCCTTGTAAGAGATGTGGTTCCTACCTCTTCATAGGTGTATCACCCACTTGGGTACGAGCATGGTTTTATCCGTACAGGAGTAGCTCGCGTAACTTGGGAGGTGTCTCCGAGAAATGTGCAGATCCATATGCGACAGACTCTGTTGAGATCTGCCTTGGTTTTGAACAGCCAGGCTTCTAGTAACACTTTTGTGGGCACGGTGGCGTGTCGGAGACGACTGGGTAGCTTACTCTAAAAGCTTGGCTGGGGTAGCTTGCTAGAGAAGGCTGGGTATCTTGTCTCAGAGGTTTTTGTCCTTGTACTGTGGATGTACCGTTTCCTTGTGCTGGAAGTTTCTGCGGCAGTCTACTGTGGATCATGGGATAGCTTGTGCTGGAATCGATCCTGGTGGCGTACTGAGCACAGTTGGGTGCCTTGCACCGTAAGATTCTCTCGGTGGCTTGGGGTGGAAGACTGGATGTCTTGGCCGAGAAGCTATCTTGATAGCGTACCGGGGAAGGTTGATGCACTGTACATGTCGGCTATGTCTGGTGTCTTGCCAAGGATGGTGAGGTTCCTTCTGCCTGAAGCTTTTCCCACTATAATGTATGACAAAATGGATGGCGGGCATGGAAATGGATGCCGGGCATGGAAATTTTTGCTGACTTACTGACCGCTATCTTGTTAGAGGCGATCATGGTTCCAATCATTTCTTGGCTAGGTTCTGATTTCCTGGTACACCCCGACTTTCTTCTGAAGTTTACCATAATCTAACAGCTTGCGTATGATACGGTTGCAACTTGGGTATGTCGTACCTTTGATAAAGGTGTTCCGGGATCACAACTGATCTTTTCCCTTGATTGGATCATTGTGACTGTAACTGCCGAATGACTGATGCAGGCTTCATCCGAATAATTTATACATGCATGATTCATACTTGAGTCAGATACTCTCAACACAATGAGATGTGAATCCTTTTTCACTTGCTGGTCTTCTCACTTCTCTGCGGTCTTTCACTGATTCTTTGCGGTATGCGGTGGTTGATGACAAACTTTCCATTACGGGGGAAGAATAAGGAGACACCAAAGAACCAAAGGAAAAACCAACGAAGAAATTCCACGGAGCGAAGATCAATATTAATCGATAAAAAATTCATCACTTCTAAAGTGTTAGCGGTAGTCGATGACCATCTGAATCCCTTGCATAAAACCAGCAAATAAACCAGTAGCCACCGGAACGGTTTTTACAACTCTGATCTGGGACGTTCACTGGAATAGCTCAAGCACTGCTCAACACGGCTGAGCAAGAATTGGCTCAAAGCATGAGTCAGTGTTGGTAAAAAGAATGTAGAGGTACCCTAAGACGGCCGAGAGAAAACTCAGAACATAGGGTCTCCACTGCGAAAATAAACTCAACAACTGCCCGAGATGGCCGAAAAGCAGCTTAAAACACGGGTCGGCTATTGAAAAGAGAAATGAAAGTAGGCATCCACCCCGAACTGCCGAAAACGAACCAGCTCAGAACCAGGCGTGGTGCCATATTCCAAAAGAAAGTGGGAACGGGTTCTTCAAAGTCACAAGCTACCTGGAAAACACATTTGTTAACATCGAGTAACCAAATAAAGAATCGACGAAGCAATCCAACAAAGCAAGGATCGATAGCACAGAAAGTGCGTCAAGATCACGCGCACACATATCATATCTTATTGTTAGCACAAAATCAAACAACATGCAAGAAGCAACATGCGGGACTACTACTACTCATGCAACACGAACTATGTGTACTAAAATGCTACCATCCATCGAAGAGACCTTCTTGCTTCCCTCGCATCACTGACCAACGCGACGAGGAGGGCGTACTCGGCGACCATGTAGCGAGACATACAGGTCACCGCTGTGTCGGCTTCCGCCAGAGGCCAGGGGAATCCTACTTGTTGAGGATTGACGGTCAAGGTGGGATAGAAATTGAAGGCATGATTCTGATACATCGCGCCTTCCTGCTGGCGAAGACATGCGAGGCCTGCCAAAGCAGCAAGTTGGATGGCACGATCTAGGACAGAGGCGTATCCACCTTGGAAGTTGTAGGCGCGCATGTCGATGGGGAGGTTGACTGCTATGAAGACCTTGGCACGGTACTCCAGTATCGATCCTCCGATTGGCGTCTGGAGCACTTGGTACTGCGGAACCTCTCCATTGGGTTAGATACTCCACCAGACGTCGGCAAGAAGATAGGCAAAGATGGTTTGTGAGGGGGATGATAGGTGGTCGAGTGGATACCCTGCCATCTACACTCATCAAACCAGATCATTAGCGAAAATAATGCTACCTATATGCATGCTATGCAGCAAACAAATGCATCAATCCAATGCATCACACAAGCAAGCTATGAACTCTAGCTCTAACATCAATCTAACGTCCTTCTAACGTTCGCGTGGGATAGGGCGTCCTACATTCAAACCTGCTCTGATACCAAATGTTGTGGCACCCCGGCTCAGAATACCGGAATGCCCCATGCTCCAACCAAGAGATCATGTCATCTGGAACACGACACTTCTTGATATAGAACTGAATCATTTTTTATTACCGATGAAATGAGTACACGGGGTCTATTACAATGCTAGAGGAGCGAGATAGCGGACATCCTGCTCCTAATGCTAACCGCAGCTCTACACCAAGCAGCGAGATAACTCTAAAGTAGAGGAATACTCTTAGCAGCGGAACAACGACGACGGTGATGAACTCCATTCCACAGAGACACTAACTAGGCACCTTCTAGCTCGCAAACTCCGGGAAAGTCATCCTACGCAATCACGACATCGTTTGCAAGTCTAGCATGACACGCCAGGTCAGTACATTGAATGTACTTGCAAACTCACAACATCCAAAGCACCAAGGAGAAACAATAACATGACATACCAGTTCAGGCAATACTAACACGATGCATCTAGCGTAATATCGAGGCTATGACTAATGCATGAAGAATCATCATTTAAGGTCCCAAGGACCCCGTATGATCATTACCTGATCATACAGCTTACCTCGGAGTCATTAAATAATCAAGCACCGGGTCATCGCATGACCACTCAACTTATATGGGTCGTCGCACGAACATTCAACGGGTTAGGGGTCCTTATATTACCACCAAACCAATCCGATCGTTGCATGATCAAAAGGGTCATCGCATGACCACACGGGTACAGTCATCGCATGACTGCCCAACTTATACGGGTCGTCGCACGACCATCCACTCGGCACAACCACCAGACAAGACTCACGTTGACTCATGGTGTGACCTAGTACGAACTGTCCATAATCGCGGACGCGGCTGTTCGAATAGATTCATACCCTATGCAGAGGTCGTGCACTTTACCCACGCTATGGAGTTCTTCCTCCATCCAGTACATTAGAAGTTGTCCCACAGGAACCTCGGAACTCGTGCCATAGGAGTGGACTAGGACTCTCCAACGAGACCGTTCTACCGCGTGCCTCCCTTACTGTATCACCTAACATGCTTCGCAAGCCATGCATTGGGTAGCCCTGTGTCCTCCAGACACCCGACATCGCATGGCAAACAATGTTGTCCCAAAGAGGGTACAACTGTCCCAGCCGGGGACTAAGCTCAATATAACGAAACTAGATTTCAAGATTATCGCCGCCTACCAGGCCAGGGTAAGTACCAGGTGCAACATGACAATATATAGGTCATAATCTTATCAATGCATGCAGAACAATCCAAGGTTGTAACAGCCCAGTTTTCACAAAAATTAAAATTTTGTTTTCGGTGTGAATTGTTTGATTGTGTGATTTGATTGCGGTGTTTGCATCCCTGATTTATCGATCGGCGATTATTTTTCCCCCCTCTTATCTCGTACCGGATGAAGACCGACCCTTACCACCCTGACAATCGATCTTTGCGACATCGGGTTTCACCCGATCACCGTCGCGAAAACCCGCACGAGACCAGCCGCAGCCAACGGAACGAAAACCCCGTTTAATAATTAAATGGGTTATTTTTATAGCGCACCGAAAATTGTTCTAGGAACGGTTCCAGCGCGAGGTGAACGCCACTGGCTCGACGCGCTGATCGGCAGTTCAAAGTTGTACCCGAATCGGAGGTCCCGCGGACCCCCCGCGGTCAGAAACAGAAACGAGAGAGGAAAACCGGGGATGTTTTTGCAAACTGCCAGCCACCTGGGCTATATAAAGACCACCACACTCCCACTCCTAGGGTTTCCCCTAAGCCCCTAGGCAGCCACCAGCCCCCAGATCCAGATCTGAGCCCCAAATTTCGCAGCTATTTTTTTGCCCCAAATTTGTAACCCTAGCCCCCTGGCCATTTTTGACCGTCAGACATGCGGATCGACGGTCGTGGAGTCGTCCACGTAGCCCAACCAACCTCCCAGACGATCCGGGCCCCACAGGGCCCTGGAACCGCCGCCGCGGCCCTCCCAAGCCCATCCAGGCGCCGCCAGTGGAGCTCCTTCCCGTGCTCGAGCGCCGCCGTGCCATGGCCATGCGCCGCGCTGCCGTGAGCCCGGCCGGCGAGCCGCCCCCGCGCATACCCCTTCTCCTTTCCCTCGCCTCTCTCTAATCTCTCTCTCTCCCTCTTTTCTCACTGTGTTGCAAGCCTCCATGGATGGGAGGCGGAGCTCCAACAGCTGTCGCGTCGAGCCGCCATGGACGCCCAAGACGAAGCTCACGCCGCCGAGCCTGGATCCTCACCCGCGCCCCCTGGAACCGCCTCCCGCGTCGCCCCCGACCTCGGCTTCCACCGCCTCTCGCCGGATGGCGAGCTCCGCCGCCGACGTCGGCCTCCAGCCAGTAGGGGACTGGAGCCGCTCGCCCGAGCCTCCCGCTCGCGTTGACCCTGCCTTGGCCGGCCTGCCAATCCGCGGCCCACCAGCTCCTCTCGGCCCAGCCTCGCCAGGCTGCCTCCTCCTCACCAGATGGGCCGAGCCCGTTAAGGTGAGGCCCTCTTTTTTTCTGTGACGTTTTTTTTTCTTTTCTAGTTTATTTAAATTGCAGATTGTGTTATTTTTTTGCGGTGTCCGTATCTTTTAAACTGTAGCTCGGATCGCGACGCGTAAAATATGAAACTTGCCTAGAATTTTGTGTAGACTAATAAAATGTGCTCTTTTTCCATGTTTGACCTTGTTTACATGTTGTTTACTTGCTAATTACATCGCATGCCATTGTAAATTGTTTATTTAATAACTTTTTAACCGTTGCTCCGATGAAAATGTTCTTTATATGTAACTTGACTAGAATTTCGTGTAGATTGTGTTTGTGCTATTGTTTGCTTCTGTTAACAAATATAAAATTATTTTTAGGGCAAAACAGTACCAAAAATTATAATTATCGTGGGGTAAATAGTGATAAGCATGTTTAGGAGTTTGCCCCCCTTAAACTGACTAGCTTAGATAGTTTATTTATGCTTCACCTCTTATAATGTTTGTGTGCTATGCCATGCTTGAGTGAGATGCCATGTTAACAACCTTTGTTGGTCGCCTGTAGCTAAACAACTTCAACCACCGTAAATGTGCGGTACCGTCGTGTGTGACGAGTACTCCACTTAACCTGTTAGTAACCGCTCTCGACGGTAGGTGCGATGTCTCGTGTTGCCTTCTTGTTGATTCTTGCTCGTGATTGCTTCGTAGTAATAGATGCTTGCTCGTTGATTGCTTTCCAGTGTTTACCCTCTTGTGTGCTTCCGCGGGTACCTCTCGGAGACGATGCGAGCTTGCGATCAACTACACCTTCGGAACCCGACTTATCAACAGGCAAGGACTATACATTACTTATGATCCATTCTATTTCAACCAGCGGTTTGCATGCTGGTCTAGGATAGGTTCGATGTTTGATCCTACCACATGTTTACAGCCTCTTTCAAACCGATACAGCCATGTCCCCTCCCAACAAACCTTGTACTTCTATGTTACTATTGCTCGTTGCTCAGCCCCTGCTTAGTATGCATGCTTAGGATGCTACAATGTTACCTCCTGTTACTCCTTGGTTTAGGATATCACATTATTATATTGTTGTTGATGATATGATTATTATAAATGTTGACTATATTCGACGAAGGATGGAAGGTCTAGGCTATCCCGCCCCGACGCTTTGTTCCATTTGAGTCACCTTGGATCCGAGTTCCGGGTATTGGTTTTAAGACTGAGCGTGCCTAACCGCGTGTGGGATTTTATGGGGTCCCCTTTTCTTACCTACCTAGCTTCAAGCGTTTCTAGAGGTGGCCCAAGCTGATTTACCATTTAAAAACCATGCATATATGCCTGTCGGGTAGCTCCTGGCAGACATCCTTTAAAACAACCCGGACCAGCGGAGACATGGTTTCCCTGTTGGTCCACCTTTGACCGGCGAGGGCCCGAGGCCTCAAGTGAGGCGTCTCGGTAACCCAAACCCTGTTGAGAGGGAAGAGTCCGATCCGAGAGCGTGGCCAGCTTTTGGATTGGGTGTCGACTCGCCGGGGGCCACCCGGATTTGTTCGTTGTTAGCTAGAGGGACCTGTCGTTTCGGACCTCTTGGAACTAAATCATAAAATGGTTGCCTGTGATGGGTAGAAACTGAGAGAGATGGGCGTGCGTGCGGAGCCTTGTAATGGGAGTTGGTACAACCCTGCAGGGTTAAATCTTTTCGAGAAGCCGTGTCCACAGTTATGGACGACTTGAGACCTACTCCTTGTTCATAGACAACAACAACTGAGATAATCTTAATAACTTGATCAATGTGTGTGTGCCTTGACTGCTACTTCTTCGTCGGGATGCGAAGAGGAGGACAAGGATAGGATAGGTCTTATGTTTGCGTAGTAGGTGGATAGCAGACTTGTTCGAGGCGATTCCTCATCGAATGCTTGGCTCCAGATCTTACTCTCGAGATCGTTAGCCACTTCATAAATGCTAGTGCGGCAGCAACCTCACCACTTACCCCATCCTTACCGTAAACTACTAGTTGTCCTAGAATGACGAGTGATGAAGTCCTTGCTGGGTCAGATGACCACTACAGTTGGATGCTGACTACTTCTGTACTCATTATACTACCCCCAAACTCTTTTCAGGGTTCTTGATCGACAACAGGTATGGTGATCGACGTTTCACGTGGAGACTCGACGACGACTAGTTAGGCGGATCCCGGCGGAGGGCCTGGACCCGTGTGGTTATGGGGATCGATGTTTTTCTCTTTGCCAGTAGGAATTTGATTTTAGTCTATACTCAAACATGTATCTTCCGCTGTTATATTGTATTAAGGCAGTTGTATGCCGATTGTATGAGATGTTGTATCCTTGTATCTATAATGTTGTGATATCATGTTGGAAATCCGGGGCATATGGCAATGTCATATGTCGCGGTGGGACCGATATGTGCTTCGTCCCCGGATCTGGACCCCGGATCTGGATGGAGACATCTAGATCTGGAACAGTAACGCATATCGGTCCCACCGCGACATATGACATTGCCATATGCCCCGGATTTCCAACATGATATCACAACAGTACAGGTACAAGGATACAACATCTCATACAATCGGCATATAACTGCGTTAATACAATACAACAACGGAAGATACAAGTCTGAGTAAAGACTACAATCAAATTCCTACTAGCAAAGAGAAAAACATCGATCCCCATAATCACACGTGTCCAGGCCCTCCGCCGGGATCCACCTAACTAGTCTTCGTCGAGTCTCCACGTGAAACGTCGATCACCATACCTGTTGTCAATCAAGAACCCTAAAATGTTTTGGGGGTACTATCATGAGTACAGAAGTACTCTGCATCCAACTATAGTGGTCAACTGACCCAACAAGGACTTCATCACTCGTCATTCTAGGAAAACTATTAGTTTACGATAAGGATGGGGTAAGTGGTGAGGTTGCTGCCGCACTAGCATTTATGAAGTGGCTAACGATCTAGAGAGTAGGATAAGAAGCCAAGCATTCGATGAGGAATCGCCTCCAACAAGTCTGCTATCCACCTACTTACGCAAGAATAACAACTATCCTATCCTTTTCCTCCTCTTCGCATCCCGACGAAGAAGAAGCAATCAAGGCACACACACGTTGATCAAGTTATGTTAAGATTATCTCAGTTTTTGTTTTCTATGAACAAGGAGTAGGTCTCAAGTTGTCCATAACCGTGGACACGTCTTCTCGAAAAGATTTAACCCTGCAGGGGTGTACCAACTGCCCATTACAAGGCTCCGCACGCACGCCCATCTCTCTCAGTTGCTACCCATCACAGGCAACCATTTTATGATTTAGTTCCGAGAGATCCGAAACGACAGGTCCCTCTAACTAACAACGCACAAATCTGGGTGGCCCCCGGTGAGTCGACATCCAACTCAAAATCCGGTCGCTCTCTCGAATCGGTCTCTACCGTCTGGACGAGGTCGGGATAACCTACCCTCGCCCGGGTAGGCTCCCTAGCTTCCATATTTGGACCAATGGGATATAACATCCCACTGGCCTGGTTTATTTTAAATCCACTGGCTGCAGACCAGTTATGCATGCGGTTTTCAAATGGTAAAATCAGCTTGGGCCACCACAAGAAATGTTTGAAGCTAGCTAGGTTAAACAAGGGTACCCCATAGCATCCCACACGCGGTTAGGCACGCTCAGTCTTAAAACCAATATCCGGAACTCGGATCCTAGGTGACTCGAATGGAACAAAGCGTCGGGGCGGGATAGACTAGACCTTCCATCCTTCGTCAAATATAGTCAACATTATGATAATCATATCTTCAACAACAATATAATAATGTGATAGCCCAAACCAAGGAGTAACAGGGTAACATCGTAGCATCCCAAGCATGCATACTAAGAAGGGACTGAGCAACGAGCAATAGTAACATAGCAGTACATGGTTTGCTGGGAGGGGACATGGCTTTATCGGTTTGAAAGAGGTTGTAAACATGTGGTAGGATCAAACATCGAACCTAACCTAGGCTAGCACGAAAACCGTTGGTTGAAATAGAATGGATCATAAGTAATGTATAGTCCTTGCCTGTTGATAAGTCGGGTTCCGAAGGTGTAGTTGATCGCAAGCTCGCATCGTCTCCGAAGGTACCTGCGGAAGCACACAAGATGGTAAACACTGGAAGCAATCAACGAGCAAGCATCTATTACTACGAAGGAAACACGAGAAAGCATCAACAAGAAGGCAACACGAGGCAAAGCACCTACCGTCGAGAGCGGTTACTAACAGGTTAAGTGGAGTTCTCGTCACACACGACGATACCGCACATTTAGAAAGGTTCGAGTTGTTTAGCTACACAAGGTGAGAAAAGGTTATTAACATGGCATCTCAATCAAGCATGACATAGCACACAAACATGACAAGAGGTTAAGTACAAAGTAAACTATCTATGCTAGTCAATTTAAGTGAGGCACAATCCTAAACATGGCATAACACTAAGTGTCTCACGATGATTTAAGCGTTTGGTACTGTTCTGCCCTAAACAATATTTTAGGTTGGTTACCAACAGCAAACAATAGCATAAACACAAAGTCCAGGAAAAACTAAGCAAGTTACATATAAAGAACACTCCAAACGGAGTTACAATTAAAAAGATACAAGCAAAACAAGTTTGGAACACAATCTGCCAACATCAGGAAGCACACTTTAGAGCAATGCATAAACAGGATAAGGAATGCAAACATGCTCACAAATGCTATGAAACTAAAGTAGACATGGAAGGGAAGGCATGGAAAAAGGAATCATGCAAAAAGGCATCATGAACAATTAATTATAGCCCAAGCAAAAGGCAATAAAACATTATTGGTCTAGGACTTCGTGAAAATCAGGAAATAGGGCAGAAACTGTTATATTCATGCTGTATAAACATGGGAAAATCTATATGCAAATGTGTGGCAACATGACATAGCAATATAAGAGCATGAACTAGACATGATGATGATCAGGTACAAACAAGAATCAAGGTCATAGGCATAAGAGATCAAAAGATATTAAGCATGCAACATGGCATTGGAAAGTTACAGACTTAGTGAAAAACAGAGGTGGCTGTCAAAAATAGTGGCATAGCAACTTTGGAGTGTCAGAACCCCAGAGTAGGTTTGTGTTTAACCTAGCTTGCATTTTTGCATCTTGAAAAAAATTGCAAAAGAAAAGGAAATGGGGAAAAGAAAAGCCCTAAATGAATTAAATAAAAAGGCCAGAAATAAATCTTTTTCCAAAATTCTTTTGGATGTATTGAAAAATCCTAAAAATGAGTCTGATCATTTTAAAAGTGATTTGGGATTAATCCCATGCTCACAGATTTTTCAATAATTCAAATAGTGGCTTGGAAATTAAATCATTTGTCTATTTGAATTGAAATTCAAATAAATTGAATTTCAAAAATTCCCAAAACTTGGGATTGGCTTCTATATAGTCACCTAAGTTTTATAAAAATGTTTGGGGATTTTTATAAATGCCCTAGATATTTTATTTTATTGGGAAAACAGACAACAGAAAAGAAAATAAGAAAAGAAAGACAGAAACCTTACCTTGCGCCCACGGGCGAAGGCCCACCTAGCCCGGCCCCCTCCCTGTCGTCTTCCTCCTCGCCAGAAGGAGCGCAGCCCGCGCCGTGCGCTGCGTGGCGTGCATGCCTCCCCCTCCTCGCCACCTCCTGCTTCCCCCTCCTCTCCTCCTTCGCGCTGGAGACGCATGGGAAGCTCCCAGTTCCTTTCCCCCCCTTGCGCTGGCCTTCTTCTCTCTCTCCCTCGGCGAATCTCGCGAGACCCGAGCCCCAGCCGGAGCATGCCTACGTGGTCCGCGCGGCCACCGTGCCCCATTCGCCGCGCAACCGTGTCCAGACGCACCGCGGCCATCGTCTTCTTCGTTCCCCGCCGTCAATTCAAGCCCGGAGGCCCCAAGGACGTCGCCCCCTTCTCCAGTTCGCCGCCGGCCACCGTGGACGTCGTCGACGAATTCGCCGCGTCCAGTCCCTCTCCGACCCCCCGCCACCCAAGCTCGTCGTCGTATTCCACGTGAGCTCCCGCTCGTTTTCCCCCTCCTAGCTCTCTCCCCCATGTTCTGCAGCGCAAGTTCGCCGGAGCCAGTGGCCAGCCGCCGCTTCCCGTCGTCGTAGCCATGGCTCCAGGCCTCCCCGAGGTCCCCGGCGTGCTCCACTCGAAGCGCATGAGTGCGAGGCACGCTCCCGTGCCTCCATCTTCCTCTCCCGTGGCCGGAGCCGCCCTCCCGTGGAGCGCCGTCGTGCCGGGATGCCACCGGCGTTTAGCCGCCGGTCGGTTAAGCTAAACCGACCCCTAATCCCCCCCTCCTCTCGCTGACCAGTGGACCTAAGCCCCCCTAATGACCCTGCTTAACCTAATCTAAACCGGGTTTAACCCCAGAGAAACTGACAGGTGGGGCCGCCCTGTCAGTTGACTGGTCAACCCTGGCATCAGCATGACCTAGTGATGACGCAGTAAACAGAGAAATCTTTTAAAAGAAGTAAAGAAATTCAGTTAATTCCAGAAAATGGCTGAAACTTTGAAAAATCATAGAAAATTCATTTTAACTCCAAATTCAACATATAATATATGAAAAATGATCAGGAGAAAATCCTCTATCCAAATTTCCAAATTTCAGCTATGTTGGAGTTGATCTTAAAAAGGGATCAGTAGCTTTTGCTATTTGATTTAATTGGAATTATTTCAAATTCAAATCAATTACTATTCCATTTTCAAACATTGAAATGCACCACACATCACTTGTACTTCAGAAGCATTTCACACTTGTAATCATTTGGTTTCAAATGAACAAATAATAGCAAATGCAAGTTGACCAAATTTGAATAACATTTGGAGTTTGAATTTGAATTTACTTTTCAAATCAACTTCAATTAAAATGTGGAAATTCAAACATAGGTCACATCAGCACCTTGCCATGCTTTGTTTTGCATATTGAATGTGCATTGTATTATATTGATTGTGCTTTACTTCCAGTGCTTCGGTGATTGCATCTCCTCGGTAGAGTTGATCTCGGAGACGAGTTCAACCTCACGTCAGAAGAGTGATACCTCGTGATCGTCAGCAAGGCAAGCAGCCCCCCCCCTTTGATCATGTCTATAAAATCCCAGTTCCCTCTCATTCTCGCAAATGCATGTTTAGGATGTCACCATGATACGTTCTACCGCTAGTTGAACCCATTCCTTTGCATGACCTATCATTTTGTCACAGTAGTAAGCAAACCACAATCCTAGCAGATGTAGGAGTTGGTTGATAACATGTGGCCCCTGCAACTGTTACAGCTTATTGCATGCTTAGAGTTGTTACCTGAGGCTACTTTGATGTGAGTCGGGATGGTAGTGATCATGTGAATGATGGGGGTAACGTGTTGGTGAATCTACCCTAAACAAAGGTGAACGATGAGAGGCTGTGTAGGAGTACACAGTGGGTTGTCTCGTTGAACACTGCCTTAGGCTCGAGTTCTTGTGTTGTTATCCAAGACAAAGAGTAAGACCACACATTGGGCTCACTGACCCCTCTCGGCCTAGTACCTCACCCCGGACCAGTCCAGGAGTCGCAAGTAGTTCGCCCTTTAACGATCTCAAGCAGGTGGAACCAAGGTAAGTGGTTGCCGTAGGTTGTGGGCACGTTGAATCAAGTGATCATGATCGAGTTGAGCTTGATGGCGGTCACACAACGTTTGAGTCCGCATCGGAACAATCGGTCGGATTCCGACTGTGGTCCCAACTCAAATAGGCGACTCCCTAGGACTAGAGATGGTGCCGTGAGTGAAGTGTCGTGGCAGCATCCTCGCTGGTACTCACTTGAAGGGTCCATCCCCAGGCGGTAACTGATGAGGCGTGTGTGTAGCAGTACACCCCTGCAGGGTTAATGAACTATTCGAATAGCCGTGTCCGCAGTTATGGACTACTTGGAGACCTTTACTTGATCATAGATAACTTGAACCGGATACTTCTAAAACACACCAAGATAAGTGTGAGTGCTATGGCGTGCTTCCTCGTGGGGGAGTCGAGGAAGGCACCATAGTGGAGTATTGATTGGAGACTGTTACTTGGACTCGTGTACGTTCTTACCTCTCTCTGGTACTCGTAGTTCAGGATTAGCCAAGTCAAAGCTGGCATTTCTGCAAGTGAAACCCCACCTCCCTTTGCCTTGATACCTGTGCATGAGTAGTATAGTTCCTATGTAAGTCTTGCTGAGTACGACTTTGTACTCATGTTTGCTTATTCTATGTTTTAGAGACGAGACCACTGACCCTGATGGTGGCCTCTACCTCGAGCTCGACGTGGACCAATGTCGTATAGTTCCAGGCAGCAGCCTGTGCCCTTTGGAGGGTCGTTGTATTTTCTTTCAAGCTTCTTAAGCCATTTGTTAAACTTGTCTTTACTAAGACATAATTTGCTTCCGTTGATGCTTGATGTAATGTTGGATCACATCCGTGTGATCTCTGCTTGTAATACAACTATTATGTCTGCTCTGTTTAGCAGAAGTTTTAAAGACTATGAGTTTGTAGAGTTCATGTTGTGATTACCTGCTGTTTACACTGGACATGTATGCTGCGTGTATGATTATAACATGCATGTCTTAGTGTGGGTTCGATAGCTTAGTTGTGTTCTTGCCGGCGGTCTTTTATACACCAAGTGGCCCTTAGATGTGCGCAGCTTGGGGCATCGCGATGCGATTGCTTGTTACTCTGTCACGTGGCACACTTTGTTGTATGATCGAGCCCGCCCGAGATCCCGACTAAGTGATCGGGCTGGAGTAAGTCTATGTAAGGGTTATGATTCAATCGATAACATGGTTGAGGCGACTTGTCTGTGAATATGAGATTCACCACCCATATCATTAGACTTGTGTGCGGACGATGAGGACCCATCTCAGTTGATCATCCGTCCTGAATGGGATGCCCCTCACGTTCGATGCTTACCGAGAACGTTCTGTGCTTGGCCTTGTCTGCTTAGACAAGTGGGTACGGTTCTCGGCTCTCCATGTGATTGTATTATGACCGGAATTACATACGCTAACCCCGGGTCCCGACAGACTTGGTATCAGAGCAGGACTGCCTGTAGGATTATCAAACCATTGGACGATGTCGAGTCTAGCATTCTATAGTTATATAGTTACTATGGGTATAAGGGAACAACGTAAGACTTCTTTTTTCTCCTTATCCTCATCGATCTGAGTTCTGAGTCAACCTCATCTTATTCTACGGGAAGATAGGACTAGGCTCATCTATGTCTTACAAGGACATCTCGTTGTTTGCTTCTTTGTAGCTGTAGGAGTGTTGTGGTCTTTCTGAGCCATCATTCCATAGTGTTTCTGTGGAAGTGATGTCCGTTATCCTGTAGGTTGTATCAATTTCCATCCTGGTACAGCCGTTATGCTATCCGTTTGTGGCTTTGATGCTATTGCATTATAGTCTTCTATCTTAGCATAGAATTGTGTCCTAAATCTTATTCTGATTGTTGATTCTTATCACACAGAATGTCAGGAGCAAATCAAGGTGTTCATCCCAGTTCTGGTAACATAGACGGTGAAGAACCTCCACCACCAACCTCAACGGCAGAAATCATGTTGGAGGCTGAACAGAATCGTCGTGATCAGACACGTCTTCTCGAGCGTATTGAGCAGAACACTTCTCGTCAGCATCTTAGTGTTGTCCCCATCCAGGACTTCATTCTCCTCAACCCGCCAGTATTCCGATGTCCTTCCGAGCCCCTTGATGCCAATGATTAGCTTCGTTCCCTCGAGCGTAAGCTTGAGACAGCCCGTGTTGCTCCAGGTGATCGTGTGCTATTCGCGGCATACTTTCTGGAAGGTGCTGCTCTTCAGTGGTGGGAGAACTTCGTGGCAATGCAACCAGTTGGTCACATGGTGACTTGGCAAAAGTTCTGTGATGAATTCCGAGGATATCATATTCCGGATCAACTGATGGAGCGCAAGAGAGAAGAATTTTGCAATCTAAAACAAGGAAAGATGATTGTTCATGAGTATAGGACTGAGTTCACTCGTCTAGCACGTTATGCCCAAGAAGAAGTATCCACCGACGCCAAGAAACAAGAAAGGTTCCGCAAGGGACTTAGCCCCGTCCTTCGTCATGACCTGAATCTTCACGAGTTCGTCGACTTCAGGGACTTGGTCGACAAATCCTTCAAGGCCGAGTATGGAAATGAGTTGTATGAAGAGTCTCGCAAGCGTGATCGTGAGTTTGCCCAATCTTCTGGCCCAGTTTCTCAAAAACGCCGTGTTTGGATTCCCTTCAGTGACGTCAGTCGTGCTGTAAGTGCTTCTAGACCCCCAACCACCATATATCGTCCACCTCAAACCAATCTTCCTCCTTGGAATTTTGTTGGACAATCAAGTGCTCAAGTTCCTTTCATTCCACGTGGTGTTTGTTTCCAATGTGGACAATCAGGCCACAATGTTCGAGAGTGTCCCCAAAATCATGTAGCCACCACACCTAAAACAAAGCAAGCCTTTCATCGTGGCAAGCCACCACCCAAGACTTCCAAGGTCAAGCCTCCTGTTTATGAACATGGTTATGTGAATCATGTATCCATTCTAGATTCCCACAAGTCAACCGATGTTGTACTAGGAACCCTTCCTGTCAATTCCACCCCAGCTTCGGTTCTTTTTGACCCAGGAGCATCTCACTCATTCATATCCCAGGGCTTTGCACTGTCACATGACATCTCTTTTTCGATGTTATCCACCCCCTTAGTTGTGCAAGCTCCTGGATCCAGATGGAACACCACCATGGTGAGTCATGAGAATGAAATTGCAATTGAGGGTTTAGTATTCCTTGCCTCACTTATAGCCCTCAAGTCTTCAGACATTGATGTGATCTTAGGTATGGATTGGTTATCAAGACAGAATGTTGTCCTTGATTGTAAAGCCAAGTCAGTGAAACTAACCCATCCATCAGGCCAGACAGTCAAGTACACCTCACCAAGCTCTAAAACCCAGGTGCATTCTTTAAATGTGCTTCCTCTTCCAGACCTTGAAGATATTCCGGTGGTTCGTGACTTCCCGGATGTCTTTCCAGAAGAGCTGCCAGGAATACCACCTGACAGATCTGTAGAGTTTGTGGTAGATCTTATCCCAGGAACCGCACCAATATCCAGACGCCCATATAGAATGGCCCCACGTGAGTTAGCTGAGCTAAAAATCCAACTTGAAGCTTCGTTGGCAAAAGGCTTCATCCGCCCTAGCTCATCGCCATGGGGTTGCCCCGTTCTGTTCGTAATGAAGAAAGATGGAACAGAAAGGATGTGCGTAGACTATCGCCCGCTAAATCTAGCGACGATAAAGAACAAGTACCCACTGCCCAGGATCAATGATCTTTATGATCAACTTGCAGGATCCTCTGTCTTCTCCAAGATGGATTTGATATTAGGCTATCATCAAATCAAAATCAGAAACGAGGACATCCCCAAAACGGCTTTTACTACTCGTTATGGTCTTTATGAGTACACCGTTATGTCCTTTGGTTTAACCAATGCCCCGCCACATTCTCGCGCTTGATGAATTCGATCTTCATGGAGTACCTAGATAAATTTGTTGTAGTTTATCTTGATGACATTCTCATCTACTCGAAGAACGAAGAAGATCACGCAGAACATCTTAGGCTGGTATTGATGAAACTTAGAGAGCATCGCCTTTATGCTAAATTCTCCAAGTGTGAATTCTGGCTACCAGAAGTGACCTACTTAGGCCACGTGATTTCTGCAAAAGGCATTGCTGTCAATCCCGAGAGAGTTCAGGCCGTCCTTGACTGGACTCCACCTGAACCGGTTAAGCAAGTTAGGAGTTTTCTTGGCTTAGCAAGCTATTGTCGCCGCTTCGTCGAGAACTTTTCTAAAGTTGCAAAGCCTCTAACTGAACTCCTCAAGAAAGAGAAGAAATTCGAATGGACTCCCAAGTGCGAGTAAAGCTTTCAAGAGCTAAAAAGAAGATTGACTTCTGCACCCATACTTGCGCCTCCAGACACCAAAAAGGATTTCGAGATCTATTGTGATGCTTCACGGCAAGGGTTAGGATGCATACTTTTGCAAGATCGACATGTGGTAGCTTATGCTTCACGCCAGTTGCGGCCACATGAAGAAAACTATCCTACCCATGATCTTGAACTCGCTGTCGTAGTTCATGCCCTAACAACTTGGCGACATTACCTCCTTGGTAATCGTTGTGAGATCTATTCCGACCACCAAAGCCTCAAATATATTTTCACCCAGCCAGATCTTAATCTCAGGCAAAGACGCTGGATAGAGTTGATAAAAGATTATGACTTAGGAATTTCTTACACCCCAGGCAAAGCCAATGTCATGGCTGATGCACTAAGTCGTAACTCGTATTGTAACAACCTCATGTTACAACAGTATCAACCACTTCTTCATGAGGAATTTCGAAAGCTCAACCTCGAGATTGTTCCTCGTGGATCTCTTTTCAACTTGGTGGCGTAACCAACCCTTGAGGATCAAATCATAGTTGCCCAAAGGCGCGCACGAGGTGTTCGCCGGATCAAGGAGAACATTGCTAGCGGAGTTGCTAAATGTTTCTCCACAGATAGTAAAGGAACGGTATTCTTTGAAAATCGTTTGGTAGTACCTAAGAATAGGGAACTAAGGCAACTCATCCTCAAAGAATCCCATGATACACCCCTCTCCATTCATCCCGGTAGCACAAAAATGTACCGAGATCTACGCCAGAGATTTTGGTGGACTAGGATGAAGAGAGAAATTGCTCAGTTCATTGCTGAATGTGATGTTTGTCGTCGCATTAAGGCAGAACATCAAAGACCTGCTGGTACTCTTAGACCTTTGCCTATCCCCGAGTGGAAATGGGATAAAGTCAGTATGGACTTCATCACTGGCTTTCCAAAAACCCAGAAAGGAAATGATGCCATCTTCGTTGTCATTGATCGACTTTCAAAAGTTGCTCACTTCCTTCCAGTTCGAGAGTCTATAACTGCTAGCCAGTTAGCGGACTTGTATGTCTCCCGAATCGTGTCACTTCACGGTGTTCCTTTGGAAATCAATTCAGACCGTGGTAGTCTTTTCACTTCTCGATTTTGGGAAAGTTTTCAGAATGCTATGGGAACCCACCTCTCCTTTAGCACCGCTTATCACCCGCAGTCCAGTGGTCAAGTAGAAAGGGTCAATCAAATTCTCGAAGACATGCTCAGAGCTTGTGTTATCTCTTTCGGAAAGAAATGGGAGAATTCTCTTCCTTTTGCCGAATTTGCGTATAACAATAGTTTTCAATCTAGTTTGGGCATGGCTCCTTTTGAATTTCTCTATGGACGGAAATGTCGAACACCCCTAAACTGGTCAGAAACCGGTGAAAGACAATTCTTTGGACCGGATTTGATTCAGGATGCAGAAGAGCAAGTTCGCATTGTTCGTGAGAAATTGAAAACAGCCCAGTCTCGTCAGAAAAGCTATTATGATCGTCATCATAGGGAAGAAAGCTATAATCTGGATGAGAAGGCTTACCTTCGGGTTACTCCTCTGAAGGGTACCCATCGCTTCGGTATCAAAGGCAAGTTGGCCCCACGTTATATCGATCCCTTTCGCATTCTCGCCAAACGTGGAGAAGTTGCCTACCAATGGGAACTGCCCCCTCACCTCTCCCAGGTTCATGATGTCTTCCACGTCTCTCAACTCAGGCGTTGCTTCAAGGACCCCATCCGCGAAGTAGACCACGAAACGCTTGATCTCCAAGATAACCTTTCATATCGAGAGTACCCTGTTCGTATTCTCGATGAAGCCGAGCGTAGCACTAGACGTCAGAAGATCAGATTCCTCAAAGTCCAGTGGTCTCATCATTCAGAGCAAGAAGCCACCTGGGAACGAGAGGATCGTCTACGAGCTGAGTACCCCACCTTCCTCCCGACGACTTCTGAATCTCGGGACGAGATTCTTTTGAGTGGGGGCGAGTTGTCAGAACCCCAGAGTAGGTTTGTGTTTAACCTAGCTTGCATTTTTGCATCTTGAAAAAAATTGCAAAAGAAAAGGAAATGGGGAAAAGAAAAGCCCTAAATGAATTAAATAAAAAGGCCAGAAATAAATCTTTTTCCAAAATTCTTTTGGATGTATTGAAAAATCCTAAAAATGAGTCTGATCATTTTAAAAGTGATTTGGGATTAATCCCATGCTCAAAGATTTTTCAATAATTCAAATAGTGGCTTGGAAATTAAATCATTTGTCTATTTGAATTGAAATTCAAATAAATTGAATTTCAAAAATTCCCAAAACTTGGGATTGGCTTCTATATAGTCACCTAAGTTTTATAAAAATGTTTGGGGATTTTTATAAATGCCCTAGCTATTTTATTTTATTGGGAAAACAGACAACAGAAAAGAAAATAAGAAAAGAAAGACAGAAACCTTACCTTGCGCCCACGGGCGAAGGCCCACCTAGCCCGGCCCCCTCCCTGTCGTCTTCCTCCTCGCCAGAAGGAGCGCAGCTCGCGCCGTGCGCTGCGTGGCGTGCATGCCTCCCCCTCCTCGCCACCTCATGCTTCCCCCTCCTCTCCTCCTTCGCGCTGGAGACGCCTGGGAAGCTCCCAGTTCCTTTCCCCCCCTTGTGCTGGCCTTCTTCTCTCTCTCCCTCGGCGAATCTCGCGAGACCCGAGCCCCAGCCGGAGCACGCCTACGTGGTCCGCGCGGCCACCGTGCCCCATTCGCCGCGCAACCGTGTCCAGACGCACCGCGGCCATCGTCTTCTTCGTTCCCCGCCGTAAATTCAAGCCCGGAGGCCCCAAGGACGTCGCCCCCTTCTCCAGTTCGCAGCCGGCCACCGTGGACGTCGTCGACGAATTCGCCGCGTCCAGTCCCTCTCCGACCCCCCCCCCCCACCCGAGCTCGTCGTCGTATTCCACGTGAGCTCCCGCTCGTTTTCCCCCTACTAGCTCTCTCCCCCGTGTTCTGCAGCGCAAGTTCGCCGGAGCCAGTGTCCAGCCGCTGCTTCCCGTCGTCGTAGCCATGGCTCCAGGCCTCCCCGAGGTCCCCGGCGTGCTCCACTCGAAGCGCATGAGCGCGAGGCACGCTCCCGTGCCTCCATCTTCCTCTCCCGTGGCCGGAGCCGCCCTCCCGTGGAGCGCCGTCGTGTCGGGATGGCACCGGCGTTTAGCCGCCGGTCGGTTAAGCTAAACCGACCCCTAATCCCCCCCCCCCCTCCTCTCGCTGACCAGTGGACCTAAGCCCCCCTAATGACCCTGCTTAACCTAATCTAAACCGGGTTTAACCCCAGAGACACTGACAGGTGGGGCCGCCCTGTCAGTTGACTGGTCAACCCTGGCGTCAGCATGACCTAGTGATGACGTAGTAAACAGAGAAATCTTTTAAAAGAAGTAAAGAAATTCAGTTAATTCCAGAAAATGGCTGAAACTTTGAAAAATCATAGAAAATTCATTTTAACTCCAAATTCAACATATAATATATGAAAAATGATCAGGAGAAAATCCTCTATCCAAATTTCCAACTTTAAGCTATGTTGGAGTTGATCTTAAAAAGGGATCAGTAAATTTTGCTATTTGATTTAATTGGAATTATTTCAAATTCAAATCAATTACTATTCCATTTTCAAACATTGAAATGCACCACACATCACTTGTACTTCAGAAGCATTTCACACTTGTAATCATTTGGTTTCAAATGAACAAATAATAGCAAATGCAAGTTGACCAAATTTGAATAACATTTGGAGTTTGAATTTGAATTTACTTTTCAAAACAACTTCAATTAAAATGTGGAAATTCAAACATAGGTCACATCAGCACCTTGCCATGCTTTGTTTTGCATATTGAATGTGCATTGTATGAAATTGATTGTGCTTTACTTCCAGTGCTTCGGTGATTGCATCTTCTCGGTAGAGTTGATCTCGGAGACGAGTTCAACCTCACGTCAGAAGAGTGATACCTCATGATCGTCAGCAAGGCAAGCAGCCCCCCCCCCTTTGATCATGTCTATAAAATCCCAGTTCCCTGTCATTCTCGCAAATGCATGTTTAGGATGTCACCATGATACGTTCTACCGCTAGTTGAACCCATTCCTTTGCATGACCTATCATTTTGTCACAGTAGTAAGAAAACCACAATCCTAGCAGATGTAGGAGTTGGTTGATAACATGTGGCCCCTGCAACTGTTACAGCTTATTGCATGCTTAGAGTTGTTACCTGAGGCTACTTTGATGTGAGTCGGGATGGTAGTGATCATGTGAATGATGGTGGTAACGTGTTGGTGAATCTACCCTAAACAAAGGTGAACGATGAGAGGCTGTGTAGGAGTACACAGTGGGTTGTCTCGTTGAACACTGCCTTAGGCCCGAGTTCTTGTGTTGTTATCCAAGACAAAGAGTACGACCACACATTGGGCTCACTGACCCCTCTCGGCCTAGTACCTCACCCCGGACCAGTCCAGGAGTCGCAAGTAGTTCGCCCTTTAACGATCTCAAGCAGGTGGAACTAAGGTAAGTGGTTGGCGTAGGTTGTGGGCACGTTGAATCAAGTGATCATGATCGAGTTGAGCTTGATGGTGGTCACACAACGTTTGAGTCCGCATCGGAACAATCGGCCGGATTCCGACTGTGGTCCCAACTCAAATAGGCGACTCCCTAGGACTAGAGATGGTGTCGTGAGTGAAGTGTCGTGGCAGCATCCTCGTCGGTACTCACTTGAAGGGTCCATCCCCAGGCGGTAACTGATGAGGCGTGTGTGTAGCAGTACACCCCTGCAGGGTTAATGAACTATTCGGATAGCCGTGTCCGCGGTTATGGACTACTTGGAGACCTTTACTTGATCATAGATAACTTGAACCGGATACTTCTAAAACACACCAAGATAAGTGTGAGTGCTATGGCGTGCTTCCTCGTGGGGGAGTCGAGGAAGGCACCATAGTGGAGTATTGATTGGAGACTGTTACTTGGACTCGTGTACTTTCTTACCTCTCTCTGGTACTCGTAGTTCAGGATTAGCCAAGTCAAAGCTGGCATTTCTGCAAGTGAAACCCCACCTCCCTTTGCCTTGATACCTGTGCATGAGTAGTATAGTTCCTATGTAAGTCTTGCTGAGTATGACTTTGTACTCACGTTTGCTTATTCTATGTTTTAGAGATGAGACCACTTACCCTGATGGTGGCCTCTACCTCGAGCTCGACGTGGACCAATGTCGTATAGTTCCAGGCAGCAGCCTGTGCCCTTTGGAGGGTCGTTGTATTTTCTTTCAGGCTTCTTAAGCCATTTGTTAAACTTGTCTTTACTAAGACATAATTTGCTTCCGTTGATGCTTGATGTAATGTTGGATCACATCCGTGTGATCTCTGCTTGTAATACAACTATTATGTCTGCTCTGTTTAGCAGAAGTTTTAAAGACTATGAGTTTGTAGAGTTCATGTTGTGATTACCTGCTGTTTACACTGGACATGTATGTTGCGTGTATGATTATAACATGCATGTCTCAGTGTGGGGTTCGATAGCTTAGTTGTGTTCTTGCCGGCGGTCTTTTATACACCAAGTGGCCCTTAGATGTGCGCAGCTTGGGGCATCGCGATGCGATTGCTCGTGACTCTGTCACGTGGCACACTTTGTTGTATGATCGAGCCCGCCCGAGATCCCGACTAAGTGATCGGGCTGGAGTAAGTCTATGTAAGGGTTATGATTCAATTGATAACATGGTTGAGGCGACTTGTCTGTGAATATGAGATTCACCACCCATATCATTAGACTTGTGTGCGGACGATGAGGACCCATCTCAGTTGATCATCCGTCCTGAATGGGATGCCCCTCACGTTCGATGCTTACCGAGAACGTTCTGTGCTTGGCCTTGTCTGCTTAGACAAGTGGGTACGGTTCTCGGCTCTCCATGTGATTGTATTATGACCGGAATTACATACGCTAACCCCGGGTCCCGACATGGAGCTAAACATAACTATGACCAGGAAGGTAAACATGACAATGCAATACATATAATGGAAGTAGACAAGATGCTTAACAGTATGCAATAAGAATTAATGCAATAGGCCTCATGGATGTGTCACAATCATCAATCAAACTTGCAATAAAATAACAGCAGCAGCACACTAACAGGAAACATTAGCAGTTAATAGTCTGGTGCCCACTTCAACAGTGATTAACAACATCAAGATGGCCTCAAATAAAAATGCTAACAAAAGATGGATTGAAGTACACACAATTCTAAACAATTTTCCTTTTGGGCGCAACGTGATCCGAGCTACCGTTTACTCGCAAACTACATCGCAAACATGCAATCAGCAGCAATAATTCCAGACTTAGCAGAAAATAGATAAAAGGAATCAAAACATAAAAGAGAAAAAAAGAGGGCCTCACCCCTAATGGGCCAAGCCCATCTGGCCGGTACTGGATCTGGCCTGGCAGGCCTTGGCGGCTGGGCCGGGGGCACCTGGGACGTGGCGTGCTGGGCCGGCCCACGTGGGCGCAGCTGGTGGTGGCTGGCAGCCGACCCGTCCCGATTGGATCGGGCGGCGGCGGCCTGAAGCCGGCGAGGAGGAGGCGGGCCGACTCAGGGGGCGGCGGAGGCGGCGGGAATGGGGGGCGTCGGTGGAGGGGTCGGTGTAGGCGTCGGGGAGGCAACGGCGGCCTCGGGCGGAAGACGCCGACGGCGGCTCGAGATTTGTCTCGGCCCCGTCCATGGCGCGGTGGCCGACGGCTCGCGTGGCGCGCCCTGCAGAGAGGAGGCGGCGGGGGTGAGAGAGGGAGAGGAGGAGGCGCGTGGGAGGAGGTCGTCACCGGGCGGCAGACAGCGGCGGCGCGACTCCGGCGCGCGGCGGCGGCAGTGAACGGGCGGCGCGGGCCTGTGGACCCAAATCTGGCCCTGACGGGCCCGGTTGCGGCTAGGGCTGGCTGTGGAGCGACGTGGCTCGCTGTGAGCCACCGGATGGCTGGATCTGACGGTTGTGGTTGTCTGGGGTTAGGTTTTGGGATTTGGGGGCTAAATTTGGCAGATCAGGCAAAGTGGAGGGGGGTGGCTGCGATTTTGTGTTAGGGAAACCCAAGAGAGGGGTGGGAAAGTGGTGGTCTTTATATAGCCCAGGTGGCTGGCAGTTTGCAAAAACATCCCCGGTTTTTCTCGCACGCGCGCGGTGTTCACGTTTCTAACCGTCGAGGGTCCGCAGGACCTCCGATTCGGGTAAAACATGGAACTGCGCGCTCAGCGCGTCGAGCCAGCGGCATTCACCGCGTGTTGGAACCGTTTTTAGAACACTTTCTAGCGCGCTATAAAATATCCCATTTACTTATTAAACGGGGTTTTCGTTCCGTTGGATAATTTTTTCATTTTTGTGAAATCTGGGCTGTTACAAGCAACCATCATTCCACTGGAACAATCGGTCAATCCCTTTCTCTCTTCTATTTTCTATCTTGAAGAAAATCACACTTCCCACAAAGCTACACACTTATGCCATTTTACTTCTCTCCCACCGAAGAAACGAGAGCGACTCGGTCATGTTCTCTTGAAAGTCCAAGTATGTGATCAGAGGGGGAGGGGGTGAATGATCACTTCAAAATTTTCTACTGAAACTATTGAAGTGAAGCATAAATAGTGCGGAATAGCGAAGTATAACTGGAAGCGAAACTAAATGCAGTGACTCAAAACCCATTGAAGCATAACAGTGAAGCAAATGCAATACTGAAGGTAAATGCTTGAAGTAAAACGAACTGGGACTCGGCGATGTTTGTTCGACCAGTTCACGCTCTGCAAAGCGCTACGTCTGGTTGGAGGGACTGGTGATTGAACACCTGGAGAAAATCTCTCTGCGTCCGTTGCTCCACTGCATCAAACTCCTTGAGCTTGATCAGTTCTTCACTCGTGGTGGATTATTGAGGAAATCACTGAAACCTTTGACAAACTGGACTTCGAGGCGACAATTACTCTTCGCTCTCTGAAGAAAAACACTCTAACCGTCTAGGAGAATTGCCGTTCTCCAAGATAAAAAGGCTAGTAAGCTTTCACCTAAGTCATCTCAAATCTACTCAGATCAATGGGACTTAGGCTTCAGTATTCTGGATTTTGGATTTTTCTTCGGTGGCGTTTTTGGGGTTGCTCTCTTCAGTCTCTCTTGGAATGATCTCAGAGCAGCCACCCGCAAATGGAGGAGGGGGCGGCGTATTTATAGTTGGCGATCCCGAGGTGCGGAATGACCAAACTGACCCGAGGTGACAGCTTGACACGTGTCCACAACGGTCGGATTTGTCATCAATGCGCAACTTTACTTGAGGAACAAGTAAAGCTGACTCACAGACTTAGTTTTTCTTCAGAAGCCAAAGAACGAAGTCTTTGCTACCGAAGCTTAACTTAGTGCACATGAGATTTCTTCACTCAGGCTTCTCACTTGGTCTGGATTTGATCTGAGTATTTTCTCAATGACTTTGATGTCCACAAACTAAATACCCCTCTTGATAGTACGGTTTGTCCTATGACTCAAGGAACAGAAAAAGAACTACACAAAAACATCTAAGTCTTGCGCCGTCCTCTTCATTTCCTTCAATGAGTAGAGCTTCACGACACCTTCGTTTTTGGGGGTCAACCTTCGTGATTAAGCTTCGCTCCGTGGGTTATGCTTCGATAACTTGAAGACCTTCCCTAAAGCTTTATCACATAGCTTGTCCTTCAGGAACCTATGCAACAGTTTATACTAGAAAACATTGTTAGTTCCTCTACTGTTTTGTCCAACAATATCCAAAACACACGGGGGCAAAACTTTGCTCTTACAATCTCCCCCTTTTTGGACTATTGTTGACAAAACAGGCATCGATAAAAGATATTGAAGTTTTTGTGAAGGATGGGACAAACTCTAAGATATGAAGTTTTTGGCTCCCCCTGAATACAAGCATCGAAGATTTATATAATCGAAGTTAATGCTTGAGATAATTTTCTTCGGTGGAGAGCAAAACAAAATATCTTAGCGAATACAAGTGCATTGAAGATATATATCAGGAAGTATGCAATTTCTTCCAATAACCTGTGACTTAGAAAATAATAACCACCTGCAAGATAGAAGATACGAAGCAATACTTGCAAGCAAAGGGGTTATTAAAACTTTAAGTGTAGCACAGGAGTAGCATGACCAAAGTAAAACTTAAGTTACAACCCAATCGAAAGGAATGGAATGTTTGTCGTAACTTAACCAAACGAAGCAAAAACAGATAGCAAGAACCCTTTCCCCGATGAAAAACTAACTCATCGATGCCCTCATTCTCCCCCTTTTTGTCAATGATTGGACAAAAGGTTGAGAAGAGGTTCGAGAGATCTATTACGCAGCATCAGCACCCTGAGAACCCGACGAAGCTGTGCTCGACGAAGACTCATCCGACGAAGACTGATCGCCTGAGGATTCTTCTTCGGAAGAAGACGTAGGAATAGCTTCGTGGCGAGTCTGAGTGATGAGGTTAATGTCGAGGTCGCTGTCGTCGAGGCTGTCGTCGTCCTTTGAAGTGATGGAGTCATTCTCGGAGACGGTATCTGGCCGGATGGGTTCAGGTTCGTTGACGAAGAATACTTCATCAATCTTGTGCAGGGGAGGGATCTTCTGATTCGGGCGGTCCACTGAGTCATCACGAGAAAAGTTTCGCTGAAGGTGCGGATACTCTTTGTAGATGCGTTCTTTACGAAGGCCTTTCACAGAGTTGAATTTCTGGATTCTGGAGTCCCTTCCAGGAATGTCGCTTGAGCACACGCAAATACTGATTGTTGTTAAGTGCAATGTTGCCAACTCGGTTGATCTCATCAGCAAGAAACTGCATCTGGCGCTAATTTAATTCTATGAAATTTTCAAGCATTTGCTGCGATCGAAGGTTAACTTCAAAGTGATGGCAGTCTTTCTGGAACTTCTTTGATAAGTTTCGCGCATTGACTTCATGGCGAACACCAACATATGTGGCAAATGGATCATTGGGTTTCCTCAGCAATCCCAAAGAGTCACGCACTGGAGGAGAGAAAATCTTCGGGTGATGGCGAGCCACAAAGTCTTCGTTCCTGCCATAATCACAAATAACTTGCAGCTAGGGAGCATAGGGTTTCAGTGTGAAAGGTAGCTCTGCTTCATGAACCAAGTTCCTAATGAAGCAGTCTTCAAAATCAAAGAGAAGACCATGAGTGAGCTTCATAATAGCGTGCCTTGTCTCAGGATAAAGATTCGATTCTTCCGAAGTTGTACTCAAAGGAATCAATGAGTTGGACAAGATGTAGAACCAAGTCCTTGAGATGAAATTCAAATGCTTCGGGCGAATGTTTTAAGGAATATAGTTTGCAGTGACTTCAGGATCCAACAGAGTAGCAAATTCTTCTTCAGTCAGATCTGGCTCAATATGAATCTTTTCATGGACTCCAGAATGCCTTGGAATGTTGACAATTTCCATGAATTCAACAGAAGACATCCTGAATACTTTGCCTTGAATCATCCATTCCAGCGTCCATGAGCTGGGTTCATTTGCTTCACCAGAAACATAGAGAGTTGCATAGAATTGCTTGATGAGCTCAGAGTTGAAAGGAGTGCTCAATGCAAACAACCGAGTCAAATTCTGATTTTCAATAGTTTCGAGGACATTCTGAAAGCAGGAGGCAGTGGAAAGACTTCGCATGTCCAGAAACTTGTGCCTAAACAGAACTCCTTGCTGACAGAAGACTTTGGTGTATAAGATTTTTTGTTCAGCAGTCCAAAATCGTATATCATCAGCTGTGCGGTCTGAAGCATACGAACTAACACCAAAGAATCGATGGAACTTTTGATGTTGTTCAAGGTTGAATTCCGGGCCATGCCTTGAAGAATAACCAGCAGCCTTGAATATAGGAAAATTTTCACGAGGGTAATTGGAGTCAAGCTGGTTAACTTGGCAGGGGCGTGAATGCTCACGAATCCTTTCCAGAGGAGCAATTTGATTGGCTCTTGAAGTACCAGTAGATTGAGCGACTATGAGCGCTTGTTCTTGCGACAGATTCAGAATTTGAACTTGCCCTTCTTCGTCATCATGTGCTTCAGTATCGGGCACATGTGCTTCGGAATCTTGAACTGTTCTGGCGGGGGAAAAGTCTCGGGATACATGAGTTCTGGAGTGGGTTGGTGATGGAGCATTAGCTTCACGGGGAGGTGATGGAGGTGGTGCGGGAGCAACTGGTGGAGTGGGAATCCTTTGTGGTTCGGGGGTTGGAGCACGAATGGGTGTGGGAACTCGAGGTGGTATAGGTGAGGGGTTTCGTGCAGGCGTTGGAGTGGGGTTAGGAGCTCTTTGTGGTGGAGTTTGCTTGGGGGTAGTTCTGGTAGGAGGAGGTGTGGGAGTTTTGGTGGGTGGAGCTGAAGGCTTTGGTGTGGACTGGGATGGCTTTGGCTTCGTTGCAGGAGTGGGAACTGCTTCAAGAGTTTCCTGTGGCTGTTCATCACTTGTATCCATGTCTGCGGCTGAGGCCAAAGTAACCTTGCGCTTCTTGGTGGTTCTCTTCTTGGGTGAGGGTCCAGAAGCCTTTGATGCAGCAGGCTTAGGAGATGGTGGTGCAACGACACGTTCAGCTTCGGGCGAAGCCTTGCGTTTCCTCGAATCTCTTTCCATAATGGAAGCATTATGGGTCTTCACCATGTCATCCACTGCAGCCTTGATTTTGCCTTTGAAGATTTTGATGTTATCCTTGGTGATGGAATTGACATCTGTCACTTGTTGAAGTAACTTCAGGGCGTGCTGTTTAAATTCTTCATCAGGTTCTGATTCAGCTCGCCTCTGATAGTTGTGAATCTTTTTGTTTTCATCCCTCTCTCTTGAGTGCAAATCCTTCAGCTGACTTATCATAGTGGAGATCATAGCTTCGATAGACCTGGAGATGTAAACTTCTCCAACGTCAACAGCATCAGGATCTTCAGCAGCACACTTCTCCCAAAGGGCTTCAGTGATGCCCAACTGATCCCAGAGTTCGCCTTCACGTGAGTCAGGGAATGGATGGTCACTCTGACGATCAGCTTCAGCTTGAGCTTCAGGCAAAGAGATGCCTTTCTGCTTCGATGGAATAGCTGAGGGAGTCATATCAACTACGGGCTTCTTCTGACTTGCCCTAGCAGCTTTTTCAGCTTTCTTCGTCCTGAGACCTTCTAAAGAGGCCTTGCGTTTAGCTTCATGTTCAGCAAGCTGTTTAGCTTCAGCAGCGGCTTTTTCTTCGTTCTTTGCGGCTTCGGCGAGCTTGCGCTTCGTCTCAGCCTTCTCTGCAGCCATCTTTGCAGAGTCCAAATCCTTTTTCTTTCTGGCAGCATCTTCATCTGCCTTCTTTTGATCAGCGGAGCTTCTGGCAAGGATGTTGCGCTCAAGTGCCTCTTCGAGGTCTTTCTGTCTCAGCTCTTCTTCAGTGAGCGTGTGCTTCGCTGAAGGGTTTGTTGCAGCAGACTGCTTGGGCTTCGTTGATGCTGAAGCCTTTGCAGGTTGTTTCTTGGCGGGGTCGGGCTTCTGCTTCAATCGCCTCTCAGTGGTGAGGGCATCAGCTGGTGGCTTGGAGGCCAAGGGCTTCGCAACCACCAAGTTGGAAAGATCAATGGTGGGGCGAGCAGAAGGCTTGATCTTGGGGTCTTGAATCTTAATCCCCTTAGCATCAGATTTCTCTCCTGGATTCTTCTTCAGTGGGATCTGAAGTCTTTGCTTCTTGGGGGGAGCAGGATCATCAGATTCATCATCTGCTTCGAATTTTGATTCCTCATCAGCAGCATTTGATTCGTCCATGATTGAATCTTCCAGAGCAGCTTGCTCTAGCCTGACCTGCTCTTCATCTTCTGTGGTAGCATGGGGAGGAGAAGCATATTTCTTCTTCAGCTTCTTCTTCTTCTTCGAGCTTGGCCCAACACCTTGGGTTTCTGCTTCAGCCAACTTGGCTGCCTTCTTCTCTTCTTTCAGCCTCTTGGCTTCAGCAGCGATTCTTAATCGTTCTTGTTCTACTGGGTAATCATCTGGTGTCTTGAGGGTGTTGGGGTGAGGAAGCTTCGGTGGAACTGGGTAGTACAGGTGGCGATTCTCTTCGGTGTACTGACTGCACATGGCCGACGTATACTGATAGGGTGGACTGAAGGCAAACTGCATAGTCCACTTCCAGGTAGGGATGCTCTTGTACTTGTACCATCGAACAGCCCAGTACCGACGAATATTTTGCAAGCGATTCTTGCGCTACTCCTTGGTTTCTTCAGGGGGCGTGTCATAACCTAGAGCAATGCGAATAGATTCAGGAATGCCTCTGGCATTGTTGGTTTCCTTCGTTCTGGCTCCTTTCTTCTTCGGAGCAGACCGTTCTGCTTCGTTGATGTGATCAAGGTTTGGTGACTCATTACCGAAGCCTAACTCACCAGACATCCTGTAAAAAGCATAGAAGTTGCGAGGGAAAAAAAGGCAAGTATGGAATGAGCACCAGCAAAAGTTTCGGTCCAAAAACAAGAGTTTTGACAAGAGATTCAGTGAAGAATTTGGGTAGAGATGCTGATCTGTTCTAGGTTGACTTAATCTCACACAATTTGAGCTGAAACCCTAACACAGAACAGATGGATTCTAACCCTAATTTCTAACCTGAATCGAGATGGAAACCTTCGACTAGCAGAAACAGATTTCCCAACAGAGCAATGATCCAACGGATCAAAGAAACCTAAGGAATTCATCCAAAAACAAACAGACTGAGAACTTGGATCCAATCGGGAAGCGGAAGAACAGAGGGATGGAGATTGGATCATGGCTCGGCGTACCCTAACTCGGTGGCGTCGAGCTTCTACGGCGGCGATGAGCGGAGAAGATGTGCTCGTCGACGGCGTGAAGTCCACGGCGACGCTCTTCCGGCAGTGAAGCGGCGAGAACGGCGACGGGGACGAGGAGCTCGGCGGCGCTCGTGAGAGAGAGGTTTCCGGGGAGATGCGAATGAGGTGGGATGGATTCGCTGAGGTGGGATGCCTTATATAGGCCGGTCTGACAGGAGCTGTCAGATCAGATCGAACGGCCCCCAGCGATTGTCTCTCCAGATTCTACGGCGAGGATTTCGTGGAGAATCGCGAGAAAATATCAACGACCCGGATTTGACGGGATCTCAACGACCGAAGAATATGTCCTCGACTTGAGTAAAAACTTCGATAAGAATTGGAAGCATTTGATTCGGAACTCAATGATGTTCGAAGCAAAATACTTTCCGTTTCAAATGTGCTCAACCATTTTGGACAGACAGAATAAGGAAGAAAAAGAATAGAAAGGGTAGGGTCCAAAACTTATCACCTCGAAAAAAAAACAGACGAAGCAAAAGGTGATAAGCATAGAGGACTAAAATCAAGCGAAATAAAAATAATAAGCTAAATGAAGCAAAAACAAACAACGAAACTAAATAGGTAAGCAACGAAGTAAATGAATATATGCAGAAGTAAAAAGGTTCGGTCTTACAGTACATGTTGTGAGTCCAATATATTGAGCTCACACCTTAATGTACAGAACCTTTTCTCATCCAATGGTTTCGTGAAAATGTCTGCCAGTTGATCTTCAGTTCTGACATGACTAATAACAATATCTTCACGCTGAACATGATCACGAAGAAAATGATGGCGAATGTCAATATGCTTCGTGCGAGAGTTTTGCACAGGATTGTGAGCAATTTTGATTGCACTCTCATTATAACATAGGAGTGGAATTTTCTTCACATGAATATCATAATCCTTCAGCGTTTGCTTCAGCCATAGAATCTGAGTATAGCATGACCCAGCAGCAATGTATTCGGCTTCAGCAGTAGATATTGAAACACAGTTTTGCTTCTTTGAAGCCCAACACACAAGTGATCTTCCAAGGAAATGACAAGTCCCTGAAGTTGACTTCCTATCCACACGATCACCAGCCCAGTCAGAGTCAGAATACCCAATGAGATCAAACTGAGCTCCCTTGGGATACCACAGCCCCAAGGTAGGTGTGTGAGCAAGATAACGAAGAATTCGCTTTACAGCAGTGTGATGTGATTCCTTTGGATTTGCCTGAAAACGAGCACAAATACATACTGAAAGCATAATGTCAGGTCTAGATGCGCAAAGATATAAAAGGGATCCAATCATAGACCGGTATTTCTTCTGGTCAAAGGCTTTGCCCTTCTCATCTGCATCTAAGAATCCATTGGTAGGCATAGGCGTCTTAATGGTTTTGCATTCAGTAAGACCAAACTTCTTCAGGCAATCCTTGAGATATTTTTCTTGAGAAATAAAGGTGTCATTCTTCTGTTGACGGATTTGAAGTCCAAGGAAGAACTTCAATTCACCCATCATAGACATCTCATATTTCTTCGACATCATTTTGGCAAATTCTTCGCTGATTTCAGTGTTAGTGCATCCAAAAATGATATCATCTACATATATTTGACATACAAACAAATCACCATTATAAGATCGAGTGAAAAGTGTTGGGTCAGTGGTTCCTGGTTTGAAGCCTTTCTTCAGAAGGAAATCCTTCAATGTGTCGTACCAAGCACGAGGTGCTTGCTTCAACCCATAGAGGGCCTTGTGTAACCTGTACACCATGTCGGGTTTCTTCGGGTCTTCAAAACCTGGAGGCTGCATAACATACACTTCTTCCTCGATTTCTCCATTAAGAAAAGCACTTTTCACATCCATTTGATAAAGCAGAATACCATTGTAATTTGCAAAAGCAAGCATAACACGAATGGATTCGAGACGAGCAACTGGAGCATAAGTTTCACCGAAATAAATACCTTCAATTTGGGTGTAACCTTGTGCTACCAGACGTGCTTTGTTCCTTACCACTATACCGTCTTCATCTTGCTTATTGCGAAAAATCCACTTTGTACCAATGATGTTGTGCTTCGTGGGATCAGGTCTATCAACTAAGGACCAGACTTTGTTTCGCTCGAACTGGTTAAGTTCCTCGAGCATGGCAGTTAACCAATCTGGATCCTTCATGGCTTCATCAAACTTTGAAGGTTCTAGCATGGAGACAAACGAAAAGTTTCCACAGAAGTTAGCCAAACGAGTATGAGAGCGAGTTGTAGGACGACCTGGTTGTTGAATTTCTTCAAGGATCAAATCAACATCAACTCGTCTTCGGACTCGTGATAGAGTCGAATCATTATCTTCAGGCTCAGCTTCTGCTTCAGGATCTGCTTCAGCTTCAGGTTCTGCTTCACCTTCAGCTTCAGCATTTCCTTCGGGATTAGCATTTCCTTCGTTCCTTTGTTATTCTTCGTCCTGTACATCATTAGCTTCAGGATGTTGATCTCCAGCGCCCCGGGCTATGTGTGGGAAAATTGGACCATCATCATCCCTATTAGCTTGACGAGCATTGGCTTCAACAGGGAGAATCTCTCCAATAGCCATGGACCTGATTACTTCATCAAGATGAGGTTCATCTAGATCATGAGGCAAATGCTCTCTTTGAGAGCCATTAGATTCATCAAACGTCACATTCACAGTTTCCATAACTTTCCCAAAGTGAGAGTTATAGACTCTGTAGGTGTGAGAGTTTGAGCCATAACCTAAAAGAAAACCTTCATGTGCCTTAGGGGCAAATATGGAGCTATGATTCATATCTCTAATAAAGCATGGAGCACCAAATACCCTAAGGTACGAAACATTTGGTTTGTTACCAGTGATAAGATCATGTGAAGTCTTCCTCAGAAATTTATGAAGGTAAACCTTGTTGATGATATGACAAGCTGTGTTAATTGCTTCGGCCCAGAACCTAATAGGAGTCTTGTATTCAGCAAGCATAGTTCTGGCCATCTCAATGAGAGTTCTATTCTTCCTTTCAACAACACCATTCTGTTGAGGTGTATAAGCAGCAGAGAATTCATGAGTAAAACCATGATCATCAAGAAAATCTTCAATATGAGTATTTTTGAATTCAGTTCCATTATCACTTCGGATATGCTTCAGAGATAATTCATATTCTGTTTGAGCTCTCTTGGCGAATGACTTGAAGATTTCAACAACTTTGCTCTTGTCATATAAAAAGAAAACCCAAGTGTAACGAGAGAAGTCATCAACAATAACTAGACCATATTTGTTTCCTCCCAGGCTTGCATAATTTTGAGGACCAAAAAGATCCATATGAAGCAATTCAAGAGGACGAGTGGTAGTCATGATAGTCTTCGCTGAATGATGTTTCTTCGTAATTTTACCAACTTCACAAGAACTGCAGAGACGATCCTTGTCGAATCTAATTTCGCTAAGGCCAATAACATGATTCTTCTTCACTAAGATATGAAGATTTCTCATCCCTGCATGACCAAGTCTTCGATGCCATAACCATCCAGATGAAGCTTTTGCCATTAAGCATGTGGATACAGCAGGGCCCGAAGAAAAATCAACAATGTATAAGTCTCCTTTTCGGTATCCCTCGAAGACAAACGCATAGTCATCCTTTGAAAAGACAACACAACGCGAAGCAGAAAATAGAACAAGCATACCCATATCGCATAACTTCGAAATAGACATAAGATTATATCCAAGTGATTGGACTAGCATAACCTTGTCAATGTGCTTATCTTTCGATATGGCAACCTTACCCAAACCTAAAACTTTACCCTTGTTGTTATCACCGAAGGTAATGTACTTCTGAGAAGAGTGAGATAATTTTTCTTCGGTGAATAACTCCTTGTCTCCGGTCATATGATTTGTGCAACCACTATCCATGACCCATTCGGATCCACCGGAGACATAGCCCTGCAGAAGAATTAGTTCTTCTTAACCACCCACAAACGAGCAAGTGACTGAGAAGATGTTGAAGCACTGGTTGAAGCAATGTTAAAGCGAACAGGAGTGTGTTTCTTCGGTGTACCATCAAGCACACCATAAATGTAAGTCCTCTTTGAATGGTTAGCATAAGAATGAGCATATGCAATCTTAGAATGATTATTATGAGGACGATAAGTATGACGACCAGTACGATAGTATTGCTTCTGCGGAACATTTGATTCGGTCACCAGAGGATCATTTCTCGTTTCAAGAGAATAGAAATGATTCGGTGGTACCGAAGACTTTCCCTGCATGGTATGGTTAGCAGGCAGTTTTTCCACAAGTGCTTTCTGCACCCATATTTGCCTCTTATAGAAGCCATTCTTAGGAGGAGTACCAACATACTCAGCTGTAACCTTTCCCTGTTCATCTTTGATGAGCTTGTAGTCAGAATCAAGTGATTCATCTACAATAGCTTTGTTCATCTTGCAATCAAAACCTGAAACGTTAGCTATATCAATGGGGTTTCCCTTCGCAAGGACCCAAACAGTCTTAGGATACTGCTCAGGTTCCCAATAGGTGCCATCAGGGTTTATCTTTCTTTCGAAACCAACACCTTCATTCCTGGGATTCCTGTGAAGGAGAGCCTTCCTCAGGATATTACAGAGATACTGGTGGCCTTGCACACTTTTGAACATGCCTGTTTCAAATAAGTTTTTCAACCTGAGGAGTTCCTCGGTAACAACAGGGTTTTCCTCATCAGAGGCATTAGTATCATCAATAACAATAGGAGCTTTGCCTTTGGAATCAATTTTTCTTTGTTCCAAACAATCCAAACAAGGTGATTCAGTTTTATGATTTGCTTCAGAACCTTGTTGAGCCATGAGAGAGAGATTGACATTTTCCAACTCTTCATGAGCCTCTTTCAGTTTTTCGAGAGCCATTTTCCTCTGAAGAAATTCATAGGTGAGCTTCTCATAATCAACTGAAAGAAGATCGTGTCGAGAGGATAATTCTTCAAACTTTTCTTTCAGAGCTTCATGCTCATTAGTTAAAGTTTGACCTTCCTCTATCTCATCGATCAACAGAGTTTCTGATTTCTTAATGGTTTTGCTTAGTGAATCAAGTTCATCTTGTTGGATTGAAGCAATTTTAGCAAGTTTAGCATAGCTTATCTTTGAATTACTGTCATATGAAGAACAATCAGAGGTATCATAGTTAGATTTCGATGAAGATACCTTCTCTTTGGCCATGAAGCAATATGCAGGAGATTCATCTTCACTACTGTTGTTTGTGAAGAATGAGCTCGAAGCTTTTGCCGAAGCATCTGCTGAAGCGAATGCCAAACCAGCAACACCATCTGATTCGGACCCAGACCCAGACCTTGAGCCTGATTGAGCTTGGGACTCACAGGCTTCGTCTTCAGAGTTCATCTCCTTTCCCAGATAAGCCTTGGCATGGTGAGAGCTGCTTCGACGAGACGAGTAAGTCTTCGATGAAGAACCCTCACGCTTCTTGAGATACTTCTTTCTCTTGTCATCATCAGAATCTTTCTTCTTATCTCTTCTAGAACTGGAATCATGTCTCTTGGATTCATAGCTTCTGGAAGATCTATGGGACTTGGTTGAGGAGTCTCTGAGCGAATGCTTTGCTTTGTTCTCAGCTTCCCACAGAGCGCAATCAGCAATGTAGTGACCTGGCTTCTTGCACTTGTAGCAGCAGTTGTCCTTCGATGGAGAGCTTCTTGAGGATGAGCGGTGAGATGAGTGAGTAGAGCTTCTTGAAGAATAGCTCTTCTTTGGTGAAGAAAAACCTTTTCTCTGGAAGCGGTTGAAGCGTCTCATGATCAGTGATAAATCTTTTCCAATGCTTGCAGGATCATCTGATTCGACACCTGAAGCAGAACTGACTTCTGGTGAAGAATGATGCGAAGCTTTTGCTTTCAAGGCATGAGATTTTCTTCGAGATCCATTTATGTCACGTTTATCATCTTCTTCCATTTCAAAGGTATTGAGTCTCTCAAGAATATCAGCGGCAACAAGACGTCTGAAATCAGTCCTTTCCTTGATCATCAGCACAATGTGATCAAACGAGTCATCCAATGAGCGAAGCAAAGTTCTCACAACAGAGTGAGGAGTAATGTCATCAGCACCGAGGGAAATCAACTCATTAGCAAGAGCTGTGAGTCTGCTGTAAATGGAGCTGACTTTTTCACCCTCGTTTCTCTTGAAGCGATAGAATTTGCTTCGGAGTGTGTCAATTCTGGCATCTTTCTGGGTAGAAACACCTTCACCAATCTTTTCAAGATAGTCCCAGACACCTTTGGCAGAAGGAATGTTCTTCACTTCATGATACTTTCCCGGTGTCAGGTGATTGGTGATGAAAACCCAAACTTCAGAATCAAGATCAATCAGTTTTGCTTCTTCAGGGCTGATGGCCTTCTCATAGGCAACAGTGACTCCATACAAGACAACTTGCCAGGCAGTTGAGTTGATAGCCATGATATTTCTTTTCATCTTGTCCTTCCAGTACGGGTAGTCCTTCCCATTGAAAACAGGAATAGGTTCGCCGGAGCGAATGGTTGCGAAAGACATACTTGAAGACACTCCAGGAGGTTAATCCAAAACACACAGAGTGTAGGGAGTGACTAGCTTTGATACCAATTGAAAGTCCAAGTATGTGATCAGAGGGGGAGGGGGTGAATGATCACTTCAAAATTTTCTACTGAAACTATGGAAGTGAAGCATAAATAGTGCGGAATAGCGAAGTATAACTGGAAGCGAAACTAAATGCAGTGACTCAAAACCCATTGAAGCATAACAGTGAAGCAAATGCAATACTGAAGGTAAATGCTTGAAGTAAAACGAACTGGGACTCGGCGATGTTTGTTCGACCAGTTCACGCTCTGCAAAGCGCTACGTCTGGTTGGAGGGACTGGTGATTGAACACCTGGAGCAAATATCTCTCCGTCCGTTGCTCCACTGCATCAAACTCCTTGAGCTTGATCAGTTCTTCACTCGTGGTGGATTATTGAGGAAATCACTGAAACCTTTGACAAACTGGACTTCAAGGCGACAATTACTCTTCGCTCTCTGAAGAACAACACTCTAACCGTCTAGGAGAATTGCAGTTCTCCAAGATAAAAAGGCTAGTAAGCTTTCACCTAAATCATCTCAAATCTACTCAGATCAATGGGACTTAGGCTTCAGTATTCTGGATTTTGGATTTTGCTTCGGTGGCGTTTTTGGGGTTGCTCTCTTCAGTCTCTCTTGGAATGATCTCAGAGCAGCCACCCGCAAATGGAGGAGGGGGCGGCGTATTTATAGTTGGCGATCCCGAGGTGCGGAATGACCAAACTGACCCGAGGTGACAGCTTGACACGTGTCCACAACGGTCGGATTTGTCATCAATGCGCAACTTTACTTGAGAAACAAGTAAAGTTGACTCACAGACTTAGTTCTGCTTCAGAAGCCAAAGAACGAAGTCTTTGCTACCGAAGCTTAACTTAGTGCACATGAGATTTCTTCACTCAGGCTTCTCACTTGGTCTGGATTTGATCTGAGTATTTTCTCAATGACTTCGATGTCCACAAACTAAATACCCCTCTTGATAGTACGGTTTGTCCTATGACTCAAGGAATAGAAAAAGAACTACACAAAAACATCTAAGTCTTGCGCCGTCCTCTTCATTTCCTTCAATGAGTAGAGCTTCAGGACACCTTCTTTTTTGGGGGTCAACCTTCGTGATTAAGCTTCGCTCCGTGGGTTATGCTTCGATAACTTGAAGACCTTCCCTGAAGCTTTATCACATAGCTTGTCCTTCAGGAACCTATGCAACTGTTTATACTAGAAAACATTGTTAGTTCCTCTACTGTTTTGTCCAACAATATCCAAAACACACGGGGGCAAAACTTTGCTCTTACATCTCTGCTATATTTTCATTCCCAAAATCCTTTTTTTGGAAAGCACCGAATGATCCTCACTGCATCTTTTTCAATGTCACTTTGATGTTTTACCTTTGATTGCCTTCTATTTGTCAGTTTCTTGATGGGTCCTAGAGTACTAGGTAAAGTGTTGTCAGTAATCATGCATGTTCTCAATTTTAATTTATTACTTTGGCCAACTAATAGGTTGTAACTCAAAGAGGGAGCGTTATGCTAGATAATGGATTCATGCCTCCTGATGTCCAGCTTGAGTGACAGAAACATGGGACTAGTGAATGTGATGTTGCCATTAGGGGTAAAACAACGGTGCTTATGACTGTGTGTCATAAGGATTTCTTACATTACGCATAGAGTGTTAATGCAATTGTCCGTTACTTTGGGTTTGCAACATTTGATTGTGGCTCGCAACTTAATACTAGCGAGATGTTCTGAATAGATATCTCAAGGTGAATGATTAGTAAGTAGATGTATATGAATAAACGATCTACATTTCCTGGTGTAATGCCCTGGATACTAACAAGATGTTATGGATTGAACCTTGCACTCTCTACTAGCATAATTAGCAATGCGGTGCGTTTATAATTCTATCAATTGCCCAGCTGTAATTTGTTCACCCAACATAACTGTTTGCTATCTTTTGGGAGAGAGACATTACTAGTGACCGCCATAACGCCCGATCCACATTCTCATTATAGTTTACACCGCTTTTATTCACTGATTTACTTTTCCTTTCCTTTTCCTTATTATTATCTCTTGCGTTTAACATTTGTAAACAACAAGGCTAGAGAGATTGACAACCTCTCTTAACTCGTTGGGAGCAAAGTTATTTGTGTCTTGTGTGCAGCTATTGGTCAGCCCCGTCAATTTGCTATCAGCTAATTTATGACGTCGTTGCCACCTACTTATTGTCTCTAGAATCCTACTAGAGACATAAACCTTGGCATCGTCATCGAGGGGAATTACCGCTATCTCCATCATAACCTTCCACTCGAGGTAACCAACGAGGAGGTGTTATCTGCACCCATCAATACCATCCCAATGTTTCTTGAAATCATGAATAGTGGTTGCACAAATACATGAAAATCCTTTCCTAGTGAATTTCCCCGGAATCAGCAATGTCGTCATGAAATTGGATTTGTATGTACTGCTATGAGATTGAATACATATGTCGCAAAGCCTAACTTCAAGTTGAGCCGATTTGCAACAAAGTCTTGATGGACTTTATCAAATTGCTTCGGTGCCTTGCCTTCAGCGGGGTGCCTCATGTCATATCGCATGGAACTCTCCTCTCCTTGTGCCACTTGGTGTGCTTTGACATTTCCCTGGAAGTAAAAAATCTTTGTAACCATGGAATTATTAGGAAGTATGAAAGAATATTGCAAGGAACTTTTTTCTTCCGACATTTGTATCTCCACCTTGAATTATTACCACACTAGGGGGAATGAGTACTATTGGCATGGTCTCAACAAAACAAAATGTAGTCATACTTATATACATCAATTATCTTATAACCCAAACTAATTTCAAGAAGAACTCTCTTAGCCTCGATGTATGATTTCGGAATGTTGATTTCAAACACAACTTGTTTCATCATACCAAAGATAATGTCAATTCATCATACCAAGAAGAACTCATATGAGTTTTTGTTTTTCCATGAAGTATCATCATAATGAATGACAACATTGTCATACAATTGCATCCAAGATAGTGTTCTATTCGCGCTTCTTGCAATATAATATTAAGAACATCCAATTGACCTGATTCATATACCATGTCTTCTAACAGATGTCCCACATTATCATGATGTGATGCATTGAACAACTCAAAATCATCAGACTCGAGAGTTTCATCAGGAGATTCATTGTTCCAACCATTGCTTTCCCCATTATAGATCCACCTAGTATGGGTCTTGGACATACCAGTGATACTTATGTGACGTTGAGCATCATTTATACAATTTTGACCCATTTCCAGAATCCCTGTTTGCGCACACCATGTATGTAGCCCAAATGTTGCCAAGACGCGCGAATGCCACAAAATTCTTCACGCGATGGATATATGCCGGAGTCGTCATCACTTCACCATTACTCCATGATCGATCCATTTCCTAAAAAACATAAAGAGTTGCATAGGAATTTGCATAAAATAATCCAAAAAACCAAAACAATTTGTCTTTGACTAAATAGATCATACTTGAAATCACCCATATTTCACTTTGTGACAGTTGTGCGTGCCTTCTTCGATCAGTAGGGGTGCCTCGGGCTCACCGTATCGCCCGAGCCTCTTTCACCTCGTTGTTCCTCCCTCTCGTCTCGCATGATACGTGGTAGTATAGGAGGGGCCTAATTCGACCTTCCCAATTCCTTATAAGGAGGGAACCGGGAGATCCCTGTTCCAAGTTCTTGCCATGAAAACTAGTGATCCCGCCATGAAAATAAGATATTCCGCCATGAAAATTAAGAGATCCAACACAATGAGTGAGCCTAAAAACAATTACCACTTATTTTTTAATTGGGTTTTTATCAGCTTTGCCATCGGTTGTATTGCACTACTCAGTTTTGCCACTAAATTTTTTCACTGCTCAGAATTGCCACTGTTCCATTAGATGTATACTCAAAAAAAACCATTGTCTAGCGTTAAAAGGTGCGCCGTAAGGTTTGAACCCTCAAGGTTAGCGTTGTTAAGAGCAGGTACCATACCAGCCGACGTATTCATCTGTTTTAAAACAGAATTAAGCTCTATATACTGACATATCACCTAGCTAAAACGATGGGCCTGATTAACCATATCCTGATCCTTCCCAAACCTGTTCCTAACAGTATCCGTCGCAGCCACAATTCCCATCCTGCAGTGTTTAACTAGCTATTTGTAGACATGGAGCAGCCTCCCATCTTGCTTATATAGCTTGGGAGCAAATACATGACGTGCATACTACTTTCATTGGCATGGCCGGTCTGGACATATGCAGCCTCGTGCTTCATGGCCCCGGGTGAACAGGACTGACCATAGAAGAGAAAACAAATGAGCAACGATTAGCAGAATGAATGGCGCACTGCTAATCTTGGTTAACGATTAGCACGATTAACAAACGTCCGAGTATTATTGTTCTTAAAGGATATATTACTTATATCTCATTTTTTGTCAGCAGATATTCTTAGTAAAGGTGGTTAGCACGCATAGTCATGCAAGTCTTGGCATACACACTGCGCTCTTATTTTTACTAATCTTACAAATCGGGGTCAGGGGTATATATCGTGATCAATGCGTTTTTAATTGACGGTAGCGGCAGAAAATGGTATTTTCGAGTATACAACTAACGGAACAGTGGCAATTCTGAGTAGTGAAAATTATTAATGGCAAAACTGATTAGTGTAATACAACCGATGGCAAAACTGATGAAAACCCTTAATACTATATGCAAACTCTGCAGTGTCTGGTTAGATTGATCACATGGTCCCCAACAAACCCCACATGCTAATCCAATACCATGTACACGGCCTCAAAATTATATGTGTAGTCAATTTAGTCATCAGATGCTTTCATCACGCGGTAGCCAATGTACAGTTACCTTTTAGATCATATACAATTCTTGATTTTGCAGAGTAATAAGTATACCCGTAGTAATCTCATGCATGTCTCCAACCTACCTTTCGGCCGTGTGTCTGCAGAGAGTACGGGAATCTACAATCACAATGTACATACTTGTCTTCTCAAATATTCGTGGTCACGTCCAATCACTGTTCCGGATGTTTTTATGCAGCTACCCTGGACCGTGAAGGTCTATATTTGTGTTTATTTGAGTAGTGATACATCGTCTTTTCTACCTTTTTGTAAAGAAACACGTAAACCACACGCCTTATATATTAGGTAAACTAGATGACCCGTTGCGCCAAATGGCGCAGAGTCCCAATTGAAACCATGTAATCGTAGAAATAACTTGCATTTTCAAAATCCAATCATTTTTGTAGTTATACCGATTACAAACCAACAAACAATCAAGTTAAATCATGAACTCAAGTGGAAAGACGGTGGAGGGAATACATAAATTCCCGATGCTATATAGTCGAGCATTATACCAAATGCAATCAATGAACCATATAACACAAATACATAATATATATTGATCAAAAGCAAACATAATGATTTACCAAGACAACAATCTTACATGCATGATTCATTATTTTCCGAAAGAATTACACATTAGTTTTCCATCACGGTAGTATTATAAGGTTCAATACAGCAAAAACATAAGAAAACAAACACACGACATAAAATAGAACAACCAGAATAGAACTTAAGGTTGGACTTTGTCCTCCCATGACAGCCCATCTCCTCATCATCTTCTTTTGTTGCACTGGAAAAACTGCTCACAAACATAGAAAGCTAGCTTAGCAAGCAAATTACTGGTTACAGTACATCAATCTGAGATATGACTAAAATAGAACCAAATAATCTTCAAAAACACTATAATAGCAACAATGTTGAATTTATGATGATTATGGATCAACTATATTGTCCCAAGAAAGTAAATGATGGACGACTCAAAACACAACAACAAAGGAATGCATATGGATTAAAAGAAGAAACATTTTACCTCGCTTTCATGCCCTGGTTGAGCTATTCGATAGACGAACAGCAACCCATCACCACGACCACTGAAGATGAGTGTCGATAGTGAGATTTCTGATCCCCCTTTTTTGTTTTTGTTTTTGCACAATTATAGATTTAAATTTTGAACATGCTATCAAAGTCTCGGAAAAATATTAAATAATGCAGATTGCAATGATACAAATTGTGGTTCATACGCAATCCATGATGTATGGTTGGCTCACACCTTAGAAATTAGACTGCATGTTTTCTCTGAACGTTGTACCTTTATGTTAAAATCTGAAAATTTCACCTTAAATAAGCAAAGTACATGATAGCAGACCATGCAGGTTAGCAAGCCTATATGAAAACATGATTGGTTATAATGCTACATTAGCCTCCTGGCTGGTTCATTATAAGGCAGAAAATTGCAGATGCAGGGCCATATGTAAGGCACGCTTACTTGCAGTAAACGAGATCAAAATTAACGAAGGAATAGGTCCACAAGATATTGCGTAGACCTACAACATTCCGATTTTCATCTTCTTCATGTAAGGTACATATCTTTGTGTTTTAACCTTCATAAGAAAAAAATGAAGATCAAAACATAAGAAAAAATGATACAATAATATAGAACTATAATATGAAGGGACCAGTGGAAATGACAAGAGGAAACCTATCCATAGCAAGCATAAGAATATGTACGACGTGTAAACCATAACTTCAGTACTACTTTGCAAAAAAATAAAAAATATATATACTCTAGCTAACAGAATTTTGGATCTCATTCACATCATTCAAAATGCAGACTAATTGTAAATCAAGTTCTTTACGTAAATAGCATGACAGTTAGAGCTCTGATTGAGACAATGTACATTGCTTTTCTACATGAGTTAGAAGCAGAAAACTGAACCGCAAAAAAACTGAATGGATGTAGTTAATTCTTTTTTCCTTTTCCAGCATTATATTTGTTTGACTGAATGCTTCTTTATGTGATTAATGCTTCTATTTGTTTATGCTGCAAAAATGTAAGAAATATAGTCAAACTCTATTATGATAGATTTATCATTTTGCAGGACATAACAGTAGAACTTCCTTCTTCTATTTGTCACTGCTAGGAACAAACGGTTCTAGTTTTCTACATAGAGAAGTGTATGTACAGAAAACTTATAGTAGACAACTTACAAAGAAGCAATTTATCAAGTCATTTATTTACAAAGCAATATCACACCAGCAAATCTTCCTAGAGCAAGATCCTAACATATTTTCAGAGATGCAGTTCACATCATGTAGTTCATAAACAAAGGATATGCTAGAATGGATTTGTTAAAAATTCTAGAGAAGTACTTTTATGTCAAAGACTAAAACAAAAATATAAATATATATTAGTAGGTACCCATAATCTGAAAATGAGGCCACAGAAGTCATGATTAGAGAGCAGAGGAGTAGACGGCCACTGAAAGTAGCATACAACAACAACGCATAAGCCCCTTTTGAGCGAGCGTGCCTGCCACTCAGCCTACTTCAGCAGAAAGGAAAACATGAGACGCACACCAAATCAACACATAAAATTTCGCCGAACATGAGAGGAGCAACACAATGTACAAGCAGCTCACCTTCGTATGAGGGCAAGCAAATCAGAAGCAGCCAACTTCACAAGATGAAACATTTAATGCTGACTATATTATATCTAAAAATTATTCTCAACTAAAAAAAGTATGCGCCCAACTGAGCGAAACTAATATATTTCTAAGAATTTTCTACTTCCACAGAAACATATCAATTTTTGCATATCTTAGTTACGGGTCAATTTACGCTAAAAAAGTCAGGGATCAGCTGCTTCAGAAATCAGGGCATGCGTGCATTTTTTTCAGAATGTTGTCAGCGGTAGGCATTAGCTACATGTATGTCATTCCCAGTATGACTCGATTTTCTTTATAAATCCCTCTCAATTTTAGCATCCGGTAATAGTTTAAGATGAGCAAGTGGATCTCTAGTAATGACCTATCCAGGCTCCTAGCTATTTCTATTGTATTTTGTGGGTTAAACTTGTCCCTACAGCCAAAGTTATCTATGAGAAACAAATAGAATTGTTTTCATCTATTTCTACAGAACACTGATCTAAATTAACTTCATATTTCTCTTCGCCAATCATTTTCAAGGTACCTCTAGAATCCTTTGATATTAACACAAGAAATGTTCATTGTGGGCTTGTATTTCTCCTAAGCATATCAAGCACAGTAAACACCAGGTTGAATTCTGAGTAACAATACAAAATTTAACTGAATTTATACTTCAGATATTGAACAGTTAGCCTTTTATGCTGAAACACAGTAATTATAAGGTTTAGGATATCTCTATCTTATGAACCCATATATTAGAACTCATGGAGACACATATCACGCCACCACAATATACGAACATGGTTTGACACACATAGTACTTCTAACAACCACCAACGATTTTAGTACCTAGGAACATATAAAGAAAAATGGGAGCATAGGTGTAGCTTATTCTGAACTGAAGGACAACAAAGTGGAAAAAATAAAATAAAAGAAACAATCCTCAAGAAATGGTGCTGATAGGTAGAACATGTTCTTTTTCATGTACTGTGTTAGAGGAGTTGGAGAAGAAATCACTCTCACCTTTCTTGGAAGGATCAGACAACTCTAGGGACAACAAGCCACAAGATCTTCGACCAATCAGAACAAAAACAATATTTCATATCTTCAGTTTCAGACTTCCAGTCACCAAAACCTGTATGGTCCAAATCGAATCTTCAGATAATATCCACAATAATAATAAGAAAACAGATTTATACCTGTAAATGCAATATATGTTGCAAAATAGTCATGATCGTGGGAAAAATAGATATCTTACCCTGCTTCTTGTACTACTCGACGATCTGGTTCTTCTCCTTGTCAGGTCAGAAACAAAGATAAGTAGAATAATATTAAGATTAATCATTCCAGCATGTATGGCTGCTAAATCGAAAGCACGCGTTCTCTAGGTTGTGACATCTTCTTACTGATAACATGAATAAGTATATCATAAATAGGATAATTAAATTTGAATAAGAAGAAGAGGAGAAAACCGACTATTCTTCTACTATCTGTATGCATCCGCAAACACTCATTAGAAAACAGAGAAAACTAATTAATGCTCTAACTTCTGTAGAACATAAGAAACAAGAGCTAAAATTTGATCCAGTGGAACCTAACATTAGCTCCTAATACATAACAAAAAATTAGCAAAAGAAAGAAAATGTAACTCTATCAATGATCCAACACTGGTATATCAATGTTCCTAGGGCATATATTTAACAGATAAATTGTGTTCATATTTATGTGAATATTAATCATAAGGCCGAAGAATGCATGAAACTACGACCAAATATATCTACCATAGGACACCGGAAAAGATATCCTTTGAAACTATTTTGTCCACAAATTTGGAAATCAAAATAACCATGAAGGCTGGTATACACAAGAACACTTTCACTAAGGTGGAGACAGGTGACTGACTAACATCACTAAAGGATTAAATGGAGCTAAGGTGCAGAAAGCTGACTGACTAATATCACTAAAAGAAAGCTGCTCCAATAAAATAAAAGCCTTCATTTTCATCTTGATGTTCTAGGGATAGCAGAGACTCCATAAAAATGAACAGAACGAAGGAAAGAAAAAATAAGCAAAATGGTTGCATAGGATTAGGATCAATCCTTAGAAACTGAAAAACTAAATTTAGCTCAAAAGACATTTCATTAATTGCCAGCTCAGATAACACCAAAGAAACCATGGCCCAAGATTAGGATCAATCCTTAGAATTTGAAAAAATAAATAGAGCTAAAAAGCTTATCTGAGGCTCAGGTTAACTGAAAAACTGAATATTCATAAACACATAGAAGAGGAACGGAACTCCTTTAGAGGCACTATAATAGGTAGAGTACCAAATCTGTAGAAAGGATATTAAACACATAGAAGCGAGTATAGTTTCTAACAGCAAAGCTCATGTACGTGCTTCAAAACGTGGAGAGGCCTGAATTTGACAAATTCTTAATAAATGCACTGTTTGTATCTTTTAGCGTCTCAACAAGCCATGATTGCAGATTCTGCCGTATGTTTGGGAATAGAAACATAAGCACTTCAGTATATCACTAACCAAGACAACAACCTAAATAATCTATGAACACTATTTCCAACAGACATACGAAACCAGACCATGCATGTAGCAAAAGCAAGTAACGAACAGAAAACACATGAATCCACCTTTATAGTGCTAATTTAGAAAGACGTACAAAACATAAATATGTGCCATTCAGAAAATACATTATATCGGCAAATCGGAATGGCCCAATGGCATCATCTTGGAAATTGCACGCTTTAGACCTGCATACCAGTAGAGAGTTTGTTAAGGAAATAAATGCATAATGCGATTTCCTAGCCTAATAAACCATATCCCGAGAATTTCCGGTATCACTTTCCATGTACTTAGCATTCTCTCGTGATTCAAAAAATAGATGATAGATCAGTGATCGAAATTAAAAATTAAAAAACACAAAAGACATTGAAAAATCACTGGTACAAAACATCAAACGGAAATGAGTAGTTTTCAGGAGCATATTGTCAAAACTTCTGTGTTTCTAATTCAAGTGAATAGCATGAAAGCTCTGATTCGGTAATGCATGCACTTGCAGCCAATTGAGCTATTCCCTTTTGGCTCCATAAAACTACTAAACTTGATGCCCTATTCACATGTTGATTAGTGACCTTGTCATTTGTAAGAAAACTGTCGGTGCCATGTTTGTGTCTCCCTCTCTCTCGATCTGCAGCAGCGCCCAAAAATAATAACCCTAGCGCTAGGGAAAAACAAAGAGAGAAGGAGGAATACCGAAGGAAGAGGAGCCTGAGGATATAGTCTTCCACGACCAACACCGCATGCCCAGCGAGCCCCGAATTAACCGAAAATGCCAATCTTTCGAGCGCGAAGGGCACCGCAGCCGATGTCGTGGTGGATCCGTGGACGGCGGCAAGCACGAGGAGACGAGGGGAATCGTGGGGAGAGGTAGGGGAGGCCCGGGGATGGGCGCGGTGGCCGGGATCTGGCCTGGCGAGGTCGCCGGCGGCCATCCAGGGCGGTGCAGCGCGGGCTACAGGGGGAGGGGGGGCAAGCTCCTTGGCCGGGATCTGCCCGGGGGAGGTCGCCGGCGGCCATCCTGGGCGGTGCAGCGCGGGGTACGGGGGGGGGGGGGGGGGGGCGTGAGCTCCTTGCTGCCATGGCCATGGCCATGGCGGCCGTTCCTGCACGGGGGGAGAGAGGGAGAGGTGAGGGAGAGGGAGAGAAGGAGGAGGAGAGGGATGAGAGGAGGAGGGCAACCTGCAGGGGGCGGCCGGTGCGTCGGCTGGCCGTAGCAGCGCAGGGTGGCCGGCACCGGGCGGAGCTCCACGGGTGCGGCCCAGATCCAACCTGCACGGGGGCGAGAGAGAGAAAGCAGGGTGCGGTTTCACCGGCTTGGTAGGGGGAATATATATATGACCAGCATAGCAGCATCGAACGACTCAAACGCTCACCCAATCAGATCGAAGGGCCAGCGAAGAGTGCCCCCGGAGGAGCTCCGTGAGGCCTGCTACGCTAGGGATATTTAAGAGTTAAATGATTCACAACGCCCGACCGGCCGTTCCCTAGCGCCGGTCCTCTTCTTTCTGGAGCAACCACAGACCCCGATGCGTCTGTGGGTTCATCCCGCGCCATGGCGCCGTTGATTTTCGGTGCGCCTGCGCCCTCCACCATGCTGTCCGTCGAGCCTCGCGCCGCTGGTCGTCGCCATGTTCGAGCTCGTCCATCGGCGTCCGTCGCCATGGCCGGGCCATGGATTGAGGATCTCGCCACCGTATTCCGGGACCTCGCCGGCGTCCTTCCTCTGCCCAGATCCGACGCTTCCCCGACCAGCCGCGCCTGCCCCGGTCCTTCTCCGGTGAGCCCGCACCTCCTCATGCCCCCACGTCGCCAGCCATGGCCGCCATGGCCATGAACAGCTCCGTGCACATCCGCCAATTTTTTTTTTGCTACAACCATATCATATTTTTGTTACAACCATATCATATTTTTGCTTCAAAGGAATAAACTGGTGTTTTTGCTACAATGCACAATGTACAGGGTAATATCTGAGTATGTAATGTTGCAACCAGCGAATCATTTTGTTTCTACCGTTTTATGTTTTTGCTACTACCGGTCAAGATTTTTGCTACATCACCACTGAGGAGTTACGACCTCGACGGCGGCAACGATGAATTTTGTTGCAACCGTTACTTTTTCTGCTACAACGCTTGTATGTTTTTGCTACTACTGTTGTACTCTATGTTTTTGTTATGCACAATGTTGCAACCGTTTAAATTTTTACTTTCACTATTGTGTGTTTTTGCTACTACCATTAAGAGTTTTTGCTACAACGAAAAAGTTATAAAGTGATTAGCCACAATTTTTTGCTGCAAAAAACACCAAAAATAAAAATGTATCATCTGTGTACCAAAAAAGTTGCGAAAGTATCGCAAATGTTGCAAAGGTACCGCAAATGATGCAGTAAAAAACGAAGGGATACGCGTGAATCTGAACCGTTAAATCGCCAAGATCAGACGGTCCGCATCTGACCGGCGCAAAACTAGCGCCGGTCCACCGGCGCCAATCACTGGCCTATATATTAAGGAGAAGAATGGGTATTACAACGATTACAACAGCTTACATCCTACGTACATGAGAATGGAATTTATCTCCATTTTTACCATAATTGTTTAGTATTCCTTATCCTATGTCACGTCTACTATGTACTATTTTAAATAACCGACTATAGCTCGGTTATAACCCATCTATAGCTTTTCGGGAGATCTCCAACTACGGCTATGTTATTTGTAGGTTAAATGAGAAAAACCGCTAATAGCCGGCTATAGCCCAGAGCCGTGGAACTCATGACTACTAGAAAGTAGAATGGCAAACTTCTACACAATTTTTTAAGCGGATGAGATCGGAGTGGTCTCATTTGGAGATGGGATCGCACATGTTACTAGATTGAACGAAATTCTAGCTAGAGAAATGGTGAAATTTTCTAGCGATGTGAATGAAATCGCCTTAAATCTTGAGAATGAGAATGTAGGTATTGTTGTGCTACAGATGGCAGAAAGTGAGCTTCTCTGAATATCGAGCTAGCATGGGGTCTATCCATCACCGAC